>CM071797.1:34989644-36464258 GCA_036559045.1 Platycarya longipes
GAGGAACGGCACAACTTGCCTCCACTGACCCGAGTAAGAAATGTTCTTCATTCGGCATAATCACTATCATCTATGTCTTTTATCTCTGCTCAAAAGACAACAGACTATCATCTTTTGTTTTTGAATTGGTATATATTATATGACTTCCCTACTTCAAAATTAATCCACATAAGTCTTGAGTATGTATATATGGCTACTTCTAAGCTGAATACTTTTTCTACATCCTAATTTCTTCTAGGACTTCTCCGAATTGCTGGTGAAGATTTTCACAAATTTTGGCCAACCTTAGTTTTTTGCAACTCCTTTGCCATATTTAATTAATTCTCACGCTTTTATCTCTGCCCCTAAAACTGAATTGCAACTTTGGCAGTATCTTAATAAGTGCTTCCCTTTCTTAACAACAAAAAAAGTTCCCCCATATTACCTATAATAGGATTCATCTAATACTTCCCTCTCTTTCTGCGTTTTGCAGGTAGTGGAAACTGTCACTATGCCTCTTCCACGACAACACCCAGGTAAGCTTCATAACCACTGCTAATTTCATTTTTCTATGGCATTGGAAAATCTTACCCTTTTCTTTTTCTTTTTTTTTTACCATCAACAGCATGAGCCCACCTGCTATCCCAACCCCAACAACAATCCCAATGACCCCTCCGACACCAACCATGAGTATACCCGGTGGATCAACAATATATGGCTCAGAACCAACAGAAAGCCCTAACTCAGCCAGCTCAGTCTCCTATTGTTCACTGATGCTCTTCACCATGACTGCCCTGGTGGGGGCCCATGCTGCATATTATCTTTAACTGAAGGAAACCAAGTTCAGTTACTCTCCAGAATGAGCTGGTGATTCCCTCAGGCCTCAGTATGCCAGCATATACTCATGAATTCCAAGGCGGCACTTGGAATTGACATTGAGATTTATGTTATCTCAATGCCTCATTCTTGCCATTAAATTATTTCTACTTAGCTACATATGTATCCCTGATAGAGGACTAAGAAGCACAGGAGAAAACGCAGAAAAGCAAAGAAATATATAGGTTCTTGTACTTGTAGACTCATAGTCACTTTCTCTGCAGTGTTAGTAAAATAAATTATTTAGACAAGCAGTGAAGAGTCTGTACTCGAAATCAGCTAGGGCATCAGTTAATTTACAGACCAACAAGAGCGAAAAAGAACTTGGAAATATTTTCTAAGGAATAGGAAATTTTGTTCAGTGTATTCAAAATAACAGAAATAAGTACTTTATATATTATTTAATAAATATTGGGGTAGATGCAACATGGCTGACTAGGGATAGACAACAGTAACAAAAAATTCCAATTTTTTTAAACAATTCCCTATGCCTTGTAAAGTTATTACTGAGTCAGCAAGACACAAAACTGTGTAAACTAGAACTGAAATGATCCCAGAAAATGAAGGGGCAAATTGAAATTACATTTATATTGGAAAAAATTGAACAAATGCAATTCTGATAAGACAAAAAGGAACTAGCTCAGGATCAGGTGGCATCTCCAGTCCACAGAATTTTCATAGACTTCACCAATCAAGGACCTCCAAAATTAAAATGGTATTGTATCACACTATCGTAACATATACCCTTACACGTATGTCCGGTAAACATGTCATTTTATAAAAGCATTATGCATGTATGCCCTCCAATGAAATGCCCAAGCCACAAGGCCCAAATACTACATACCCTCATCACTTATCAAAATAGGATATCACAATCTTTCCCTTTTATATTCTTGACGTCCTCGTCGGGCTAATCCGTTGTAGGTAGCACGGCTCTAGTCCAACATTCTAGTTGGGATAAGGCTCAAATACTATTTGTAGAGCCCCAATGGAAGGCCCGAGCCAGATTACCTATACTCCAAAAGGAGTAGTCAATGATACAATTGGAATCCTATTAAAACATTATAAAGAGCAAGAACTTCATTTCCAAGCAATATGGAATCTCATACACTACTTACTCTAATAACTCATCATAATGGGGTATCACAAGGAAAGAGAATAATTTTTATGCCCCAAGATGTATACAAACCATATGCTTGATACTTAATTTGCATGCTTTCACTTCATATGTCAAACCTGCCAGTAACCCAGTACAAAGTTGTGTCCCTTTAAACAACATTCCCTACAAAGGGGAGAATTTCAATCAGCCACAACAACCATGAAGTTTAAGATAAACCTCAGGAAATCCCTCGCTTACGTTTTATATAATAGTGGCAAGGCTGCAATTTATTTTTTTAATTTTTATATACGTAGCAAGGCCACAATAAGTTACTAGACCTCTTGCACACCACTAGATGATTTTCCCAACTTCTGGAGAATACTCAAAGATTGTGCATTCTAAACTGCCTGCCTAATCACCCATGAGAGAAATAACAATATACTGACATATTTTTGGCATAGTTCTCTCCAATCTAAGGAAAACACATATTTTATAATCCATTCAAGAGCTTCCAAGAATTAACCAGGGATGGAGAAGCCGACTTCAGAATACGTAAGAGAACCCAGAAACATTGAAAGCAATCCCATACAGGTCAAGAATACTTTGTCATCTGAAAGACTATAATTACATAGGGGTGTCAAATCGTGTTAACGGGTCGTGTTCGTGTCGTGTCAAGACATGTATATTATACTATATAGGTCAACCCTAACCCGACCCGTTAAGCTTATCGTGTCAAAATATCAAACCCTAACCCGACCCGTTAACATAACGTGTCGTATCGTGTCAACCCGTTATGACCCGTTAGTAAATATTACAAAAATATTAATACGACATAATATGATTCGTTTTAACCTGTTTATGTAAATGAGTTGAATATGTCCAAAATTAACCCGTTTGACTTAATTAAATTTAGTATAATTTTATATAAATATTAAAATCACAATATCTATAAAACTAATAACACTAATTATAAGTCTAAATTACAATCTAAACAATAAAATATCAAAATTAAAATTCTAACAAAATTACTTTTAAGTATAAGAATATAATTGTAATTTTAACTTTCTTAGCGTGTCATAACGTGTCATAACGGGTTAAAGCAGGTCAACCCGCTATCAACCCGTTAAGCAATCGTGTCATAACGGGTCAACCCGTTTTGACCATAAACCCGTTAAGACTAAACCCTAACCCGCTATTATCGTGTCGTGTTCGTGTTGGGTTAACGGGTCGTGTAAGAAATTGCCACCCCTATAATTACACATTCGGCATATGTCCAGTGCTTATTAAAGATGTCACACATACATCTAAGAAAAAAGAAAGAATGGTCCATAAAACACGATTGTTTGCTATTTTAATTTTTAAGTGAGCGGGTCACAAACTCAATAATTTACAGATGACTAAAACGCAATGCTATTTACTATTTTACATGAAATTCAGATCAAAAGTAAGCATGATACAGCAGTAATGAAAACAACGGCTAAGGTGGCAACAATTGAACCTTGGTCAAATGCTTTCTGCATGCTGCCTGCTCGTGTGAAATGCTGGAAAGCCAAATATCCCGCAATTACCACGGAAATAATGGCACCTTCCTGAGTTCCACTGCCAATAAAAAAATTGCAACATAAAAACTATAAGAGCTCACTTAAAAGGAAAGAAAAAACTATGGAAGCCCAATTACCATCTCAGTTAGTCTCAAACAAAGCTTTTTACATACCGTAGATTCATAACCTGAAAAGGAGCTACAATCACCAACAGTAATGCCACTAATGGTAACTCAAGCTCACCTAGAAACAAAAGAAGACAAATATAGTACCGTTTAGAAATTTCTCTAAATCAGACAATAACAGAGAACAAGACAGAGCAAGAAATGTGAAGTGCAAACTTAACCAAGAATTTTCATGTCTTTTCATTCTTTGCTTTTATTCCTCAGTTTTTCTGGGCAAGTTTATTCCTCATTATAAAAATATATTGTGACCTTTTTTCATATTTTTTTTTCTCAACAGGGGATTACGCCATGAACTCTGCTTTAGGCCCCATTTAGATAATGATATGAGATAAGATGGTTTTAAATGAAAGTTGAAAGTTGAATTATTTATTATATTTTGTTTGGAAAAGTTGTGATGATGAGATGCGATAAGATGGGATAAAACTGTTTCTGGATCCAAATGGAGCCTTAATAGTTCTTGACTAAATGTTTTGGCCCAAAACCCAAATCATAGTTGAGAATTTTGTAGAAGTAGCAAAGTAGTATATACATGCTCTTATACAAACTAAATTGGATTGAGTTTTGTCATAAGAATATACAAACACATTATTTTTACCATAACATAAAGAGAAGTGAATTCTTCAATATTCCAAGCTTAGGTGCAAAAATAAATTGTATATTAATGTCTGAAATACCATATCATGAAGTTTTGAGAAATAACTCATAACAACTTTATGTAATCTATAAATCAACAGGACCTACCAGGAATAAAGAAGAACAGACGGACAAGAAGTGCCAGGAATGCAGCCCAAGCACCATATTCTCCCCTGCATTTTTTTTTTATGTAAGTTTAAAAGGATTCCTTGATCTGTTGATCTTTAAGCTAAATGCTATTAGGTGCTTGATCTGTTGATCTTTAAGATAAATGCTATTAGGTGCTATGGGAGAAAAATTAAGAACCGACAAGCACAAACCCAATTAACTTTCAGTGAATCAATTAAACATTGGCGTTGTTGTGTTTCTATTTAATAAGAGAAAGGCAGTTGAAATTATTGGAAGGCTCACTTCATCCATGAGACGATACTTGCTGGAGCTTGCAGAGCAAAAAAAGGAACAAGAAACGATTTCTGAACAGCAGTGCCACTGGCAACCAATAACACCCTAAAAAAGTAGTTAACATCCATCAGCATAAAAGGAAATGAGTACATGCTAATATTTCTTTGGAGATGTTCAAACCATAAAACTATTAATCATTAGTGCTTTGTAGAGCTTCTTGAAGCAATTCAATTCGAGGAAATTATAACAGGACCATAATTTTGATTGTAACTTGCTTTTCACAAGCAAAGATAAGTAGCCAACAAGAGCATTTGCTTTCAGGTCGACATCAAGATTTTACTTCAAATACAGTCGTGCATTTCTTATGTAAAATAGCTGCATTCGAAAATAGTAAATAAATCAAGTTTGCATGCAACGACAAACTCGTATAAAATCATATATTTTTTTCTGATGAGAAAAAAAAAATTGTAATTCCAGCAAATCAAAATTCCTCGATTAAGTACATTGGTTGTCGAAAGCTTTCATCGGAGAACTAACTGATGCGAACTCAAGTACAGACGTACTCGTACAAGTACATATCAGTATACGGAAAGGTGTACGAGACCATGTTTAGAGGCTTACACAGACGAAACCATGGAGATCCACTGGAGGGTACGAGGAGTAAGAGGCGCAGCATAACAAATCGCACCGAGTCCCCTCTTCCTTTTTTCCGTCTTCATCACCATTCCCTTATAATCCACCGAGAACCTGCAACAATATAATAAAAGGAGAAAATTCGATTATTTTCCGGGAAAAAAAAAAAGAAACTAGATGTAATATTCTGGAAAATCCAAAATCTTTAAGACTGTTCCTGAGGGGATTGTAGCTGAGTGAGCCAGAGCTTCGAGCGACATCGGAGAAGAGCTTGGGCGGGCAACGCGGAGCGTTAAGAGAGAGATCCCTTGGTGCTGTTGTTGAAGGGAGAGAAAGTTCTCAGCGCAGATGAAGAGAGAGAGAGAGACGCCATCTTCTTACTGCCGGTGCCGGAGATCGAAGACAGTGTCAGTGTTGATAGTGAAAAGCCCGGAATTCGAAGTCCGATTTGGGAGCTGAGGGAAATACTTTCCTTAAGATATTTATTTAGAGAAATACTATTTGTATAGTACTTTTACGAAAATATCTTATATAAGATATTATTTTTATATATTTTTTAATTTAATTAATTTTTTTTTTCTTTTTTATTATACTTTTTATATTTTTTTAATATTTTAACTAGCGTGACACATTTTTGTCACGTCATAAATGTATATAAAATCGTATACCCCTAACAATCCTAATTTATCTATGCTTATACAAACTTATTTATTACAAAAATAAGTTTCATTTAACATATTTTCGATATAATCCACATTTTAAAGCTTCAATAAAAATATCATTAAACATACTTTTACGATCTAAGTTTGGCAAATAAACATTTCTAAATATTTTTTATTATTATTCATTACTCTATTATTATTTATTACATATTTTTTATTGTTATTCATTATTTTTTATTATCATTCAATATTTTATTATTATTTTTTTTTTTTATCTATTTTTAACTATTATTTATAATACTTCTCAACACATAAACATAATCTAAATCTTTACATAATATAAGATAGTTTATTTTTAATACGTAATTTTTCCATTATTTATGTTTTTTGCAAGTAATTTATTTTCGTTTTTTAAGTCTGCATCTTATTATAACATATAGGTGGAGATCAAGAAATTGATTTAAAAAAAATCGATTTTTTTTCACCACTTTACAATATTATTTATTGTTTTAGGAGGTTTGTTGAAAAATCATACTCCTTACTCTTATATAATCTTTTTAGTTTAAGAAAATTAACTTAAAGAAAAAAAAAAACTCTAGGATTATGTAGTTGAGACTTTGATTGCATGGGAAATCTCGATTGAAAAACTTGTGTCATCTGTGATGGAATTCCTAAAAGCCTTCAAGCCCTCAATCCGAATTTCTAAGCTTGGTTCTTTGGATAGAAAGATGACAAGGCCATAATAATTAATAAAGTTAAAAATGGAACAAAACTTGATGTTATGATTCATAAAAAGACATCTAAATCTAAAAAAAATTATTACATATATAAAAAAATTATATAAAATAAATTTATAAAATAGTTTAAAAAATAAAATTTATAAATTGATGGAGTTTTATAAGAATTTTTAGATTTTTTTATAATAAAAATAATTTTACAACCTAACGTATCATATCAAATTATATCAAATTATAAATTTATTTGTATATAACATTATTGTATCTAAAATATTTTTTAATTTGAAATGAATTTATCTCAACGTAACAAAAATATTGGTTCTAATAGTAAAAGCTTTGGATTTGGAGTTTTTTCTTCCAAGTTTACGGTTTAAATTTTATTAAATGCAAACAATTTATGAGCTATTAGATCGAAGAATTTTTTTCGTTGAATTATCCCAAGCATACATGTGAAAAAACTCTTTATTGAAGGCATGTACTTATAAATTAAATAGGATGCTATTCTCGGACAATGCCAATAAAATAAAAAACAAAATTAGATGACAAAACCTGTTGGTAAACATACTATTGAAAAAGATCGAGCACTACAACAAACATAACCATCTATATTATGGTTGTATAAAACAATCGAAAAACAATTGGATTAGACCGATTTCTCCATTTAAAAAAAAGGGATCGTTAAATACGGTCTGGTATTAGTTTTAAGTTTTCCAACACTGAACCAAACTGGCTCACATATTATATATATTTTATTAATTTTTAATATTATGTATAATAAATTTTATATTATATATATTAAAATCGAAAAATTAGATCAAACCAAATCAAAATGGTTAAAATCGAAGTAACAATTTCGAAAATAAATTAATATTTTAATAATTTTTGAAAATACAAAATCGGTGTAACTGATTTGGCGCTGAAATTTATCCAAAACGGTTACACTTCTAATCTATATTTACCTTGAATTCAATATTTGATCTGTAGGCCAAAACTAGACAAAATACACAATTGACTGCTGTGGGATTTGAACCCACGCCCTTTCGGACCAAAGCCTAAATCTGGCGCCTTAGACCACTCGGCCAAACTGTCGCATGGTCGCGCAGGTTCATAAACTGGTTTCATTACAACTCAAAACAATTCAAATCATTAAACAAAAAATGATATGATAATCCAGCCTTCGTGCACAAATTGTGAACAGATTAGGTCTAAATGTTTTCAGATAAGAATCTTAAAATTGGCTTGGTTTTATTATATAGATATAATGAATAAATATCAAAAATTGAATAAAATATTATTTTTATTTTAAAATATGAAAGAATTTAATTATTTATTATATTTTATTTAAAATTTAAAATAATAATAGAATAAAATGGGGTGATATGATATGAGATTTTTGTAAACAAACCGGAGTTTTATTGAATTCTTGACAAAATAAAAACTCTCTAATTAATCTTATGAATGATTGTGATTTGTGAGCCATTGGGAAAGTTAATCCAATTTCATTCTCATCTTCAGTGTTTAGAAATGTTTTAAAATCATCGAAGATATTTTAAAAAATAAATTTATAAATTGATACAATTTTATATAATATATTATATTATAAAATTATTTTTATTATAAAATAGATCTAATTTTATCACATAAAATTATGTTAATTTATAAATTTATTTTTATAAAATTTCTTTGTACCTTCTGCAGCTATATATAATAATAATAATAATAATAATAATAATGTAACTATATTCTTTTATTTGTCTTTTTATTTTGATCGCACATATATTTAATTTTTTCTTTTATCTACTGATTAAAAAGTGGACTATTAATATATTAGTATTTTTCATATTTTTAAAATTAATAATAAATAAAAATTTTAAATAAATAAATTTTATCCAAGAAAGCACCCAACTGTCATTGTCGTGTTAAAAAACTGATTTATACAAATCTTAAATAGAAAAATTTTATATAAATCCTTGTATAAAATGGACCTTACCTAAAAAAATATAAAAATCTATTTTTTATTAGTGGAACCTATTTGAGATTTATACATAACATTATTGTAACTACATATATAGAGAGAGCAGATCAGGAAGTAAGGTAAACGTAGACTTATTAGATTTCATTTGGATAATGAGATGAAATAAGATGATTTTAGATGAAAATTAAAGTTTAATAAAATATTATTAAAATGTTGTTTTTTAATATGATTATTATTTTAGAATTTGAAAAAGTTGAATTGAGATTTGAAAAATATTAAATTATTTATTATATTTAAAAATCTGATAAAATTGTAATCATAAGATAAGATGATCATCTCAATTCCTGAATATAAACAAAGACTTAAAAAAAAGTGCAGTGCTACAATGCCCGCTCCAACTTACCACAATGCCAAATTCTTCTTTCCATTTTTTTCTCATTTTAAAACAGTTTAAAAAATTATTATAGTAGTAATTACTTTTTTAACTATTAAATAAAAATAAAATAAATAAAATTAAAAAACATAAAGTATCAAAATAAGGTATCAAAATGGATGAACAAACTTAGCATTTTTCTATATAAAAAAGAAAAGTAAACGTACAAAATCAAGCAAAAAATGGAAAAATGTCGGAATTAGAACACTTTTATTGGATTATATAAAATTAAAGGACAATTTTAATCAATAAAAGAAAATTTTGACTTTTGGCTATTCAATTTACGCCAATACCAAGATCTTCATGCCCTCCTTGGTAAAATATTCAAGGAAGACGGTGGTGAAGTTAGTAAATTAAATGAATTTTTGGTCAATTTATTTAGAAGACTTGAAGAAGTGTCACTAGAGGCGCTTAATGGTTAAAAAGTACTCAAGGGCTTTCCCTCTATATTTTCAATTGAACCTTTTTTGCCATGTGAGTTTGAGGAAGGAGATTGTGGCGATCAGTTAAAGTGGCTTGATGAGCAAATACTATGGTTGGTAGTCTATGTTAGCTTTTGGAGTCGGACAACAATATCCAGGGATCAAATAAGAAAGGAAGAAGATGGGCTAATAAAAAGTGGGTGTATGTTTTTTTGGGTGGTAAACAAGGAGGAAGGAGAGGGTTTGGACGAGGTCATGGGCTGGAACTAATGGAGACAATAAAGGCAAATGGATTGGTAATGAAGAAAAATGTGTACCAACCATAAATACTTGGTCACAGTTCTATCGTTTGCAGGAGGTTATGTGGCCTCGCCCCCGCCCCATCTCAATTGCAGTTGACATCTCAAGAACGGGCACTGCACCCCATCACCATTGGCGTCTCCATCGCTGACGATGAACGAATAAAAAGATTTAACAACGTAAAATGGAGAAGATTTCCCAAATTTATGGAGGACCCAGACAACACAGAGAGAGAGAGGAAATCGAAATTAGCTTTCAAATTTTGTGTTAGTTTTGATTTAAAAACAAATGGTATTTTGGTCAAGTTAATGACAAAATGGAGATAATTTTGTCTATTCCTATATATGGATAGTAGATGAGTCCATTTTGATGGACTATACGTAGCACCACCCTTTTGAATGAAGTATGAAAAATTATGAAATTTTTCTTAAAAAAAAATAAACTATGGAATTTAAATACATTAGTACAACCCTTCAAAAGAAAAGAAAAACTATGGAAAACAATCTCCATTCGTCAAACCTCGTGAGCCCCACTTCCCACTTCACGTGTGCACCATCCAATGGTCATTATTATATCCACATTATGCTCAAATACATTCCCCCAACAGCCAACCCTCTAATCCAATGGCTATTGTTTTCCAATTCGTTTTCTCACTATTCAAACCCTAGCTCAAATCCCAATAAAGCCTACCTGAGAAATAAAAGAAAGAATCGCTAAAAAAAGATGAATGAGATCAACATATATGGAATTCTATAAAAGGAATTAATTATTTAATAATAATTTTTACGTTTTCTTTTTAATTTTGATTGCACTTGTAGATTACATTATTGTATGTAGCAATATAACACAGCCAATCCAAACACAATTCACTCCCTTCTCCCTCTCTCTCTCTCTTTGGAACATTTTTTTTTCTATTGATCCAACTTTCATTGCAAATCACCAGGAAGATAATTGAAAAAACCCTAGGTTTGGTCCTCTATTTCTTTTGTTTATGCAAAACATTTCCTATCAGAGTTGATAGTGTTTTTTTTTTATTTGAGATATTATGACCCTAGCTACAGATTATGAGAGTGGCAATGGAATTGTATGGAAAATTATGGCTTATAGTAGAGATAAGAGCATTGTAATGGAAATGAGATGGATGAACAATGAAGATGATAAAATGAAAAGTTTGAGACTCCTAAAATGAAACTAACAAACTGTTCAGATCATTTTCCTCGATCATGAACCACAACCCCCATTCCCTCTACATATACTAGAAGACAATAAACCCTAAATCAACCAACGCATGGGCCAAATCTTACTTACACTAACAAGGCCCATAGGCCACTAACAACAACTAAGCAACTCAATAAAATAAAAGATAAGTAGGAGGCTCATCAAGCACAACCCAAATTAATTGGGCTCATAACAAATTCTCCATTTAAAGAACCTTGTCTTCAACGTTTCTTTCTACTAAACAACTTAATTGAATTTGAAACCAAGGTCCACTACATACTTATGACCATCCATCTTCAATATGCTGCCTTTCTTTTTATCAAGTATCAAGCCTTTCACCATGTACTTCCAATCAAATGACTAACTAGTTACTCACATGGGTATACCACAATTGCTTGCAAGATCATGCTGCAATTTTCCTTGCGATCAAGCCAGATGTCATTGATCGAGTCCATTGTAGGGAGAGTCATCATGATCTGCGTGAGGTCAATTGCACCACAACAATTTGGAAGCCACAAATTTTTTGAAACTTATATTATTTTTACCTCTTCCATTTCCACAACCCTACCAGTCATTTGTGGAATTGTTGATTGGTTCATACCAAATGAATAACCAATGCTTGATCGTGACTCACAAAAGCTAAGTCTCCTAAAAGCAACAACCATTCGGTCATTTAAAGACAAAGACTTACCATTTGTATCATTGAAGCTTGA
Organism: Platycarya longipes; assembly: GCA_036559045.1. Lineage (NCBI taxonomy): Eukaryota > Viridiplantae > Streptophyta > Magnoliopsida > Fagales > Juglandaceae > Platycarya > Platycarya longipes. The sequence continues at coordinate 35,001,453 of CM071797.1, forward strand.
AGGCCTAACTACAAATGACCCAAAACAAGAAAAAAACAACACTTTTGACAAATCCAAAACTAGCAAAGTTCAATTTACGTTGTCATCAAATACCAACAATTCCAATTTAGGGAAATTGTTGTCATTAATGTCAACACACTTCTCTAATTCATACTCCATATCAACATTTTCCAAAGTAACATCTAGTGAATAACATGCTTGGGCCATTAACTCACAACTCTGTAGAGTTGAAATGAATTATTGGAGCTTTTTTTTTTCCTTCCAAAAACATTCACATAATGGATAGGCAGAGAGCATTGTAGGGACCAACATAATACATAATAGATATTGGGTTCAGTTTGAAACTCTTCATCTGAACCAAGATCTCCATGAAAATCAGTTTTAATGCTTCGCCAGCAACATCACCATTTGATAAACTACTCTAATCAAATTGTTATTTATTTCTTCATAAGAAGCCACAAGAGCACCAACATTTTCATATCTATTTGTCAAACTTGCATCTTGAGGAAAAAAAAAATCTAAGGCAAGCGTTCATAACTAGATAAACTCTTTCTGAAATCTTTGTTTAGAGACTCATAGATATCACTATTTAGAGGTGTCATGCAATTCATGAACTTAGGTCTTAAGTAGAAAGCATTTCATAACTCAACATATTTAGGAGACATTTTCTCAAGCAATTTTTTCGCATCAAATAAATACCAAATTACTCTTCTATATCCAAAATTCATCCCTAGGAGTGCATGACTTGCCTAAGTCACCCCTAAATAACCGCAAAAATTCAAGAAATTAGAGATTACAACAACAAAAGCATCAAATTGACCCACCTCTTTGTCGATACGAGCCTAATAAGCATTATGCCTTCAGAAAATGTACGATAGGATTTGAATCCGCATAAGAATGACCAACTGAAATAATCAGTTCCTCTAAATTTAGGGTGCTACTAAGTAAGGAAAACAAGACCCTCATATCCTTTATACTCTCAAATTTGATTTCCCATAGCTCAAGAGTACATAAATGGTCAAGCATGGTAGAAAGTCTCTTTGGTATATCATTATAAGCAAGGAACTCAAGAAAATGACTGATAAAATAAGCATGCCAATATCATGTAAACAACCCATAACTCTAACTAAATTGCAATCATGAACAACTTTTGAGATGATAGCATAGGTTGCTTTCTTCAGCTCTTGGTAAGAGTATCGATGCGAGTCAAGTTCGAGCTCCCAGTCTTCACCCCAGCTCCACCTTATTCTCTGAGATCTAGGTCCCCTGCACTATATTCACATAGACTGAATTGAGAGGGGTTGAGTCACCGCCCTTGAGCATTAGTTGCACTAATGGATTTTCAAATCCATGCATTTTTGCAACTCAACTAGTCCCTGCACAACTTGAGGAGTAGGAGTAACTAGAGTCTTCATGGCATCGCCATTGAAAATCTTGGATCGCTGCACATCAGTAAAAGCAGGCCAAACTTCGACACACCAATCACTACCTAAGCTTTAACATTGATGATAAGGGGAGATTTCCAAGGCGGCTTTGGTCCAACCACTTCCTTGGTGTCGTGATTATCAATGACAGCCTCATTGTAATTGGGTGACACTATATCTTCAAATAGATTGAGCTATTCTCCGTCTTAAACCCACTCAACGTTGAGTGAAGGCTACTAAGGGTGTGAGTCTCTCATGGGGGGTGTCATATGAGGCATACAATAGCATCTATGTATCTATGATCAATTAGCCTCATATTATGGTCTCCATTGTTAATGAGATGCATCATGATCAAATGCTCCCTCTTGGCGATGTCCATTTCTGACGGCGTTTAAATTGAGGAGAGACCGAAATACGGGTGGAAAAGTCCGAGGGCTGATACAATACAATGGGGTTGTCGAATAAATTTTCTATAATATAGGGAAGAATAATTTCTTTAGGGAAAAATACTACGGGCATTGCCTTCTATTTGCTTTCCTCCACGATTTCATCTACATTCGTGGCTCCCTTTTCTTCCTGCACTATCAATTTTTGTGAATATTCAATTGAAGCCGTAGTTGCATTTTCTACTCCTTCCTCCGCAACTTAGTCTTCTAAGACCAAGAAAGATTCTTGTAATTGTTGCTTAAAAACCTTGTAATTTGCTTGCATTCGATCGACTAATTATGTGATGTGCAATATTTTTTCAGAGTCTTTTCTATCAATGGCAGCAAATTTACTTGCTGGTTGTTGAAGGTTATCCTATCTATAGGGATTGGCTGCTAGCTGATATCACTTGTTATAATAACCCTAATTGCAGATAGATTATGAGAATGACAATAGAATTGTATGGAGAATTATGACCTACAGTAGTGATAAGAGCACTGTAATAACAATGAGATGGATGAACAATTAAAATGATAAAATGATTATGTTTTGGGAAGTTTGAGGCACCTAAGTCCTCCAAAATGAAATAACAAATTGTTCAGATAATTTTTCCTGATCATAAACACTAGTTGCAAATAGATTATGTGAATGACAATGGAATTGCATTGAAAATTATGACTTACAATAATAATAAAAGCATTGTAATAGGAATGAGATGGACGAACAATTAAAATGATAAAATGGTTATGCTTTGGAAAGTTTGAGACACCAAATTCCTCCAAAATCAATAACAAACTATTCAGATAATTTTTCCTGATCATGAACCACGACCCCATTCCCTCTATATATATTAGAAGACAATAAACCTTAAATCAACAACAACAAAACGCATGTGCCAAATCTTACTTACACTAGCTAGGCCCATGAGCCATTAACAACAATTTAACAACTAAACAAATTCTTGAGTTTGGGGTATGCTCCCCCCAGGTCCAAGGTTTAAATCACTTGCAGTTAGGCAAATTGCAATAACATTATGAATTGTAATATGATAGAAGATAGAAAATGGTTTTCCATACTTTGCCTAACTACAACTAAAAGACTGGCTTCTTCATCATAAAACCAAAGACTGATATTGACAATCCCTCACAAAAAGATTGCTATTTTTATAATTTTTGCAAAATGAAATATTGTTGTTCTACACCCTGTTAAATAGAGGAATATCAACAATTAGAACTGTACGCGGCAAGAGAAGTTTTGAGAAGCAAGAAAGAAAGTGTGAGACGATGTCTCCATATACAGTTAAACTAAAAAACTAAAAGCATTTTACTTATGATTACTTGTGAAGATTTTTTTTTTTTTGAATAGTTACTCGTGAGGAAGATAAGCTTTTATATTTGTCTATAGAATAATAACTGCATCTGCACCTTTTTCAGTAAGGCCTCTTAATTAAGCACAGGAGCCATGACAATGAAGCTTAGAGAAATATATGCATTCAAAGGTATGATTGCTTATAAAGAGTACCTTAGATATCTGGATTCTTCATTCCTCTCTGTCCCAAGGAACCAAATTCTTTAGGTGGCCATATCTACAGACAAAATGAGCAGAGATCTAAAAGAAGAAAACCCTCGAATCATAGAATTGGAATGTCAAAATCTAAGAAAAGATAGCTCTTCAGCACAATATTATGTCTTTTTGGCTGCCTCAACTTACAACACGAAAGTCCCAGAGCCAGAGGTCATCACATGGGCCTCAGCTTTTAAATTCTCGCAAGAGATAATTTCAGTCACTCAACTAAGATGATATCCTAATTAGGTAGACGGCCATACCTACAAAGGAAAGACCTAACGAGAACATGAAGGACTTAATAAGGGAGCATATGATACTCACGATTTAGTATGGGAGGATGGTGAATGAGATCCGACATTTTGAATGGAGTTCTTGTGATTTAAAATAATTCTAAAATGTTTCAATTGTAACATTGACTAGTCTTTTTTATGCACGAGACATGAGACTAAATGTAACATTAGCATGCATACATAATCTTTCGTTCCCTTTAACTAGTAATCAGAAATAATGAACAAATTAAATGCACTCCCTAATTACAAACATCATGTTGAACCACTGCATGCAATCCGATGTAACAAAAAAGAGTGTTCAATGTGCATTAGTTGGCCATTTATTTTTAATCCTACATTTATGCTTGAGCTTTTATTTAAGAAATGTTTCATATATTTTGAATATAAGCCAACCTACCCTAACCCCCCACAATGTTTATCTTCAGACTACCAATTCAATATGATTCTAGTTTTGTCAACTAAAACTATATCTTCCATGATTTATTTCTTGTAAATTCATTGAGAACTAAGGCAAATGATTATATCCCACGTCAGAACCAAATTGGTAAGTTACTTGAGCAACGTTATTCAATATGTTAATGAAAAGGGGAATGAACGTCCATCACTCATGCTGTACATCAGATATCCTAAATAACCATCACCATGAAAGAAAATATATAAGACCATGCTGACCATCTGTTACTTTGTTCCATTTTTGTGGCTAGAGTGAATTTTACTAATTAAAGCTTCAATTCAACATAAAAGGGTCTACAGAAAGAAAATACACCTTGCAAAATGCTTTGCCTTCGAGTAGGCTATAAGGAATGGGTCCAAATTGTCTTGAATCTCTTGAGGCGTAGATGTTGTCTCCCTCAACCCAAACGTGTCCCTTTGGAACCTATAGAGAGATAGGAAGATGAGCAACACTATCATAACAAAGCACAGCCTATAAGCTCAACAAGAATTTTAAAAAACAGAAGCACCACACACGTGCCCCTTAGGAGCAAATAATAATACTATAAATTAGGAATAAAAATCACAATCTCTTTACCGGTGAAATAAAAGTCAGAAAAATACATAAAATAGAAAAGAAAAAAGTGGAAACCTCCCAAACCATTAAGGCAACAAAAAGAAAACAAGCCTTCTTTTTTATATATATAGGCAATGAGCTTTATTCATAAAAAACGGAGGGATAGCCCAAGTACACAGGAAGTGTACATGAGATGATTAGAATTACCCAGCTAGGCTAAACATGAGAAAAACCAACCTTAAAATCACTAGCGGAAGAGATCAAACCCATCAAACAGGAAACCATACCTAGCAAAACAAAACTCTCAAAAAGAAAAAAGGTTGATTAATCATACCACGACAGTGTCGAATCTAGAATTGTTCTTGGGATCGACAACGTATGAGACAGAATCACCCTCCATTCCCATCAAGCGCTTAACGATCAACTTTCGAGGATTCTCAGGAAACCGTACGAGGACGACATCTCCAGGTTGCACCTTGTCGAAACGGGTGGAGAGCCGCTTGGCAAGGAACAAATCACCGGTAAGATTAAAGGTCGGGGGCATGCTGGGACCGTAGGCCTGCAGGCACAAGATCATCCATCATTTTAATTCTTCTGGTCCGTTTTGGTTGCCACAAAGATGGAACGGGTTGTTTCTACTTACAAAGGCGACAGTACAGAGGTAAGTGTTGGTGAGGTGAAGGACGCAGAGGAAGTTGGCCACCGCCACGGTTCGTTCCCATACTTCTCTCATTATGCTCCTATAGCGCCACAGCATACTCAACACCATCTCTCTCTCTCTCTCTCTCTCTCTCTGAAAAAAGTTTTGTATTTTTTTTTTTAACAAAAAATTGCTTTGTATTTAGTTTGTTTTTGAAACTTGCGGAAGCAGTTTACCCTATTTAGTTAACAGCTACATCGAAATTTGTTTAGTCGTTGCGGTTATTTGCAGACAAGGATTAAGGTTTGAGAAATGTTAGAGAGTATCTACGCTCATCATATTTATTTTTATATAAATTATTATTATTTATGTGAGAATGGATGTGATAAGTGTGGATGTTCTCAATAATTTTTGTTAAGATTTGAGAACCTAAAGGCACATGGTTTTTTTTTTTTTGAAAACCTAAAGGCACATGGTTGTTTTTTTTTTTTTTTTTATGAGTAGTGTTAGGTATCCCCAAGATGTATTTCCATTACGACCTCAGGATTTGCATGGCAATTACTACATCAACAGAGTATATTAAAAACAAAAACAAAAATGAGAAAGCAGAGGAAAATCACAGGAATCCTAACTCTGTTGCATCTCCATAGTAGCCTGTTGGGTCTCCTATCATCTTCTTCTTCTTTTCATATTCTTTTTCTTTCCATCTTCTTCTTTGTATGCCTTCCCAAAATCACCAAACCAAATTCCCCCTTAATAGTATTTCTTCAACCAACACCTAATATACTCTACAATGGTCAAACAATAGAAATCTATTATAAAATTTGCACAACATAAGAGAATCGACAAATTGAATGCTGATATCACGCAGAGGTCAACACCAATGGCAATAAAGGTTGCCAACTACCTCGCAACCATCACAGAAAAAGTTGAACACCACCACAGAGGGGTTCTACTACCAAGAATCGAGTATTAGCGAAAGAGCAGAGTACCGATAACACCATCGAGTATCAGCAAAAGAAAAACAAGCAATGAACAGCACCATCATCAGCCATTGTGGATTTCTCTTGGAAACTTGGTTCAGATGATTTCAAGAGCATACAAAGAGAGGTTGGACAGCTGAAGACGAAGGCAAGGCCGAGACGATGTTGTTTCGTAATCACATAGGATGTGACCCCACGACAGGGTTATAACCCTGTTTCTTATAGAGATTTCATATTTTTAAATGGGAGAATTTCTCATGAACCTAATTAATTTTGGTTGGGCTTTATGAGCCTCCTACTTATCTTTTATTTTTTTGAGTTGTTAAATTGTTGTTAATGGCTCATGGGCCTAGCTAGTGTAAGTAAGATTTGGCACATGCGTTTGGTTGTTGTTGATTTAAGGTTTATTATCTTCTAATATATATAGAGGGAATGGGGTCGTGGTTCATGATCAGGAAAAATTATCTGAATAGTTTGTTATTCATTTTGGAGGAATTTGGTGTCTCAAACTTTCCAAAGCATAGCCATTTTATCATTTTAATTGTTCATCCATCTCATTCCTATTACAATGTTTTTATCACTATTGTAAGTCATAATTTTCAATGCAATTCCATTGTCATTCACATAATCTATCTGCAACTAGCATTTATGATCAGGAGAAATTATCTGAACAATTTGTTATTTCATTTTGGAGGACTTAGGTGCCTCAAACTTCACAAGATATAGTCATTTTATCATTTTAATTGTTCATCCATCTCATTGTTATTACAGTGCTCTTATCACTACTGTAGGTCATAATTCTCCATACAATTCTATTGTCATTCTCATAATCTATCTGCAATTAGGGTTATTATAACAAGTGATATCAGCTAGCAGCCAATCCCTATAGATAGGATAACCTTCAACAACCAGCAAGTAAATTTGCTGCCATTGATAGAAAAGACTAAAAAAATGTTGCACATCACATAATTAGTCGATCGAATGCAAGCAAATTACAAGGTTTTTAAGCAACAATTACAAGAATCTTTCTTGGTCTTAGAAAACTAAGTTGCGGAGGAGGGAGTAGAAAATGCAACTACGGCTTCAATTGAATATTCACAAAAATTGATAGTGCAGGAAGAAAAGGGAGCCACGAATGTAGATGAAATCATGGAGGAAAGCAAATAGAAGGCAATGCCCATAGTATTTTTCCCTAAAGAAATTATTCTTCCCTATATTATAGAAAATTTATTCGACAACCCCATTGTATTGTATCAGCCCTCAGACTTTTCCACCCGTATTTCGGTCTCTCCTTAATTTAAACGCCGTCAGAAATGGACATCGCCAAGAGGGAGCATTTGATCATGATGCATCTCATCAACAATGGAGACCATAATATGAGGCTAATTGGTCATAGATACATAGATGCTATTGTACGCCTCATATGACACCCCCCATGAGAGACTCACACCCTTAGTAGCCTTCACTCAACGTTGAGTGGGTTTAAGATGGAGAATAGCTCAATCTATTTGAAGATATAGTGTCACCCAATTACAATGAGGCTGTCATTGATAATCACGACACCAAGGAAGTGGTTGGACCAAAGCCGCCTTGGAAATCTCCCCTTATCATCAATGTTAAAGCTTAGGTAGTGATTAGTGTGTCGAAGTTTGGCCTGCTCTTACTGATGTGCAGCGATCCAAGATTTTCAATGGCGATGCCATGAAGACTCTAGTTACTCCTACTCCTCAAGTTGTGCAGGGACTAGTTGAGTTGCAAAAATCGCATGGATTTGAAAATCTATTAGCGCAACTAATGCTCAAGAGCGGTGACTCAACCCCTCTCAATTCAGTCTATGTGAATATAGTGCAGGGGACCTAGATCTCAGAGAATAAGGTGGAGCTGGGGTGAAGACTGGGAGCTCGAACTTGACTCGCATCGATACTCTTACCAAGAGCTGAAGAAAGCAACCTATGCTATCATCACAAAAGTTGTTCATGATTGCAGTTTGGTTAGAGTTATAGGTTGTTTACATGATATTGGCAAGCTTATTTTATCAGTCATTTTCTTGAGTTCCTTGCTTATAATGATATACCAAAGAGACTTTCTACCATGCTTGACCATTTATGTACGCTTGAGCTATGGGAAATCAAATTTGAGAGTATAAAGGATATGAGGGTCTTGTTTTCCTTACTTGGTAGCACCCTAAATTTAAAGGAACTGATTATTTCAGTTGGTCATTCTTATGCAAATTCAAATCCTATCGTGCATTTTCTGAAGGCAAAATGCTTATTAGGCTCGTATCGACAAAGAGGTGGGTCAATTTGATGCTTTTGTTGTTGTAATCTCTAATTTCTTGAATTTTTTCGGTTATTTGGGGGTGACTTGGGCAAGTCATGCACTCCTAGGGATGAATTTTGGATATAGAAGAGTAATTTGGTATTTATTTGATGCGAAAGAGTTGCTTGAGAAAATGTCTCATAAATATGTTGAGTTATGAAATACTTTCTACTTAAGACCTGAGTTCATGAATTGCATGACACCTCTAAATAGTGATATCTATGAGTCTCTAAACAAAGATTTCAGAAAGAGTTTATCTAGTTATGAACGCTTGCCTTAGATTTTTTTTTTTCTCAAGATGCAAGTTTGACAAATAGATATGAAAATGTTGGTGCTCTTGTGGCTTCTTATGAAGAAATAGATAACAATTTGATTGGAGTAATTTATCAAATGGTGATGTTGCTGGCAAAGCATTAAAATTGATTTTCATGGAGATCTTGGTTCAGATGAAGAGTTTCAAACTGAACCCAATATCTATTATGTATTATGTTGGTCCATACAATGCTCTCTGCCTATTCATTATGTGAATGTTTTTGGAAGGAAAAAAAAAGCTCCAATAGTTCATTTCAACTCTACAGAGTTGTGAGTTAATGGCCCAAGCATGTTATTCACTAGATGTTACTTTGGAAATGTTGATACGGAGTATGAATTAGAGAAGTGTGTTGACATTAAAGACAACAATTTCCCTAAATTGGAATTGTTGGTATTTGATGACAACCTAAATTGAACTTTGCTAGTTTTGGATTTGTCAAAAGTGTTATTTTTTTCTGGTTTTGGGTCATTTGTAGTTAGGCCTTCAAGCTTCAATGATACAAATGGTAAGTCTTTGTCTTTAAATGACCGAATGGTTGTTGCTCTTAGGAGACTTAGCTTTTGTGAGTCACGATCAAGCATTGGTTATTCATTTTGGATGAACCAATCAACAATTCCACAAATGACTGGGAGGGTTGTGGAAATGGAAGAGGTAAAAATAATATAAGTTTCAAAAAATTTGTGGCTTCCAAATTGTTGTGGTGCAATTGACCTCACGCAGATCATGATAACTCTCTCTACAATGGACACGATCAATGACATCTGGCTTGATCGCAAGGAAAATTACAGCATGATCTTGCAAGCAATTGTGGTATACCCATGTGAGTAACTAGTTAGTCATTTGATTGGAAGTACATGGTGAAAGACTTGATACTTGATAAAAAGAAAGGCAGCATATTGAAGATGGATGGTCATAAGTATGTAGTAGACCTTGGTTTCAAATTCAATTAAGTTGTTTAGTAGAAAGAAACGTTAAAGACAAGGTTCTTTAAATGGAGAATTTGTTATGAGCCCAATTAATTAGGGTTGTGCTTGATGAGCCTCCTACTTATCTTTTATTTTATTGAGTTGCTTAGTTGTTGTTAGTGGCCCATGGGCCTTGTTAGTGTAAGTAAGATTTGGCCCATGCGTTGGTTGATTTAGGGTTTATTGTCTTCTAGTATATGTAGAGGGAATGGAGGTTGTGGTTCATGATCGAGGAAAATGATCTGAACAGTTTGTTAGTTTCATTTTAGGAGTCTCAAACTTTTCATTTTATCATCTTCATTGTTCATCCATCTCATTACCATTACAATGCTCTTATCTATACTATAAGCCATAATCTTCCATACAATTCCATTGCCACCCTCATAATCTGTAGCTAGGGTCATAATATCTCAAATAAAAAAAAACACTATCAATTCTGATAGGGAATGTTTTGTATAAACAAAAGAAATAGAGGACCAAACCTAGGGTTTTTTCAATTATCTTCCCGGTGATTTGCAATGAAAGTTGGAGCAATAGAAAAAAAATGTTCCAAAAAGAGAGAGAGAGGGAGAAGGGAGTGAATTGTGTTTGGATTGGATGTGTTATATTGCTACATACAATAATGTAATCTACAAGTGCAATCAAAATTAAAAAAAAAATTGTAAAAATTATTATTAAATAATTAATTCCTTTTATAGAATTCCATATATGTTGATCTCATTCATCTTTTTTTAACGATTCTTTCTTTTATTTTATCTGATCGCTACATCAAAAGTGAGGAGGCAGTGGTCCATAAGAAAGCTCTCTAAGCATGGCTCGTATTAATTAGTATATTACCCCATGCATCATAGCATTCTTTGACATTTTTTTTTTCGGTGGAAAACATAAAAACAGATAATTAAGGTTCAAAAGCCTCATGGACTATTTTGTTTCTAAAGAACCAAAAACTATTCATAAGCACAATTGCAAAAATCTGGAAATGATAGTCTTCCTTTTTAGGGATGCCTTAGATTCTAGATGGATCAAGGATGCACTTGATCCATAGACTAGTGTCACTGTTAGTGCAAGAGGAGATGTTCAAAGGTCAAGATGAGTGACACCATAAAATTCTAGTGAAGCTGCAGTTTAAAAAGAGATGAGATTGAGGCATGTTTGGGACCTGATTGAAGGCACAAAATTCTAATGAATCCATCCTAAATTTGTATTTTAAAGCAAGTTGATATCTCTATAGACTATATATATACATATAAGACGAAAAAATAAGATAGAGTCTAACTCTTATTTAAAATACAGATCTAGGGTGGATTCATTTCACTAAAAATAATAACAAAAAACATTAACAAAAAATATGAAAGTTTATAACAAAAGAGAACCAAAGTATATATATGATATATGTGTATGTAGAAATTATATATATCATATAATTTGAATAATTTATTCAAATTGTTTTTGTTATAAACAGAGTAATACTGAAGGAAAGTACTACTTGAAAGCTAGATAGGCAACCGGCCAACATGAAAGTTTCTGCAGAATTGTCTTCAACTACGTGCCCATGAATTAAGCGACCATTTCAACCAAAAACCAAAGTAAAGCAAAGCAAAACAAAGAAGAGAATTAATCGACCATTTCATCACTAATTAATTACTCTGTTTATGGTTCGTTCTCCCAATAAGCATGCAATATTAATATAATATAAACAAGTTAATTTTATGAATCCTGATATTTAGAACTTCTCATTATAATATAATTCTTGTGGGTAGCAGAGAAAATTCTCCCAATTGTGAAGAACCATCACTTACTCCTCTGCACCCTACTAGCTATCATAGATGCATTAGATAGATACAAAAGCTCATCAAAACCCAAAAACTCAAGAAAGCGTGACGTACCGTAACGAGAAATTGGTGAAGAAATGACAGGAGCAACCGGCGAAGAGATCGAACTGGGAGAAGAAACGGGCAAAGAAATCGAACACGGAGAAGCACCGAACTGAGAAGAGCAAATGGCGAGTGAAATCGAGCGAGAGAGCGGCGAAAAAAAGAATGAGACCTAAGGTTTTGCCTGTCGGCTTATCGGACATTAGCCGAATGTTAACGAGCGGGTCGATAGCGGTATCGAAATGCCCCATTTCCGCTTGCATCTAATCGGAACGTCAATTGCGGGTCTGAAACGGTTTGGGTTATCGGTCGGATCGGGTTGACGGTAATTTTGTTCACCCCTAATCATATCATAAGATATTAGAAAATATTAACTTTGTTTTCAAGCAGTTTTTTTTAGGAATTTTAGGTAATAAAGAGGTTCCTATCAGGTATGGCTTTATCAAAAATAAGATCAGATATAGGTTGCCTTAACAGAGTGAAAATCCTTCACAAAGAAACATATGATGCATATTCACTCGTATTTTTGGAGGGTTAAAGATAGAACAGATACTAAAAATGTCCATTTTTCATGTGGTTAATATTCATCCCAATACGGCCATGCTTTATAAAAATATAATAATAATAATAGTAAAAATACGTACCCATCAAAATTTATATCTACATAAGATATTGTTAATTGTTATGATGTAGGGATGGGGATATGAGATTCTGTCACAGGTTGATGACTTGATGCAGACTGCTAAAGAATGTTTCAGCTTCAATTCCCAACCTTTTTTTGCGAGATTCCAACCTTTTCCAGCCCCTTTCTACTCCATTTTATACGTTTACCTTTCTTACCTTTCTTCATGATCTGCTTTCTATATATGTCCGGGTCTTTTGATATATATATATATATATGTAAAAATTTATGAGTCTAACTTATCTCTTAAAATCGGTTTAATGAGAGAGGTTTGCACATTACTTATAAGCACGTTCAAATCCTTGTCCACAGGCAATATGGAATTTATTTCTCAATACCCCCTCATGTGCAGGCTAATAATTTTTTTGGTCCTTATCACTAAGTAAATAGTGTGGGTCTACATTCGTCCTGTGGCAGGCTCTGATACTATGTAGAAATTCATGGGCCTAACTCATCTCATAAAACCGGTCCAATAAATTGAGTTAGGCTCATGAATTTCTACATGTTATTTCTCAACAATATATATATTTTATAAAAATAAATTCATAAATTAAAGTAATTTTATGTGATATATTAGATTTATTTTATAATAAAAATAATTTATAATCTAAAAAATTATATTAAATTACGATTAGTTTATAAATTTATTTTTATAAAATCACAAATCACAATAATTCTTAAAGATAATTAAAGAGTTCTATACCGCGAAAAAAGTCCTGTCGACCTTGGTGAATTCAAGGATGAAGGAACTCCATTTAGGCTGGCTTGTTTACAAATTTTCCTATTTCATCTTATTTTATTTTATTATTATTATATTTTAAAAAAATTTAGAAAAAAATATATTAAAAATTAAAAAATTAAAAATTTAAAAAAATAATAATATTAAAAATAATATTTTACTTAACATTCATTTCATCTGTGTAAACAAGCAATAGATATTTTAAGTAAGATTCTTATCTAAAAACAAAGAGACCTAATCTGTTCACACTTTTTGCACTCTAAACATTAAGGTGAAATTTGGATAGGAGTTAACATAAGATGAGTTGAGATAAAAGTTGAATAAAATATTATTAGAATATTATTATTTTTTAATTAAGATTATTTTAGAGTTTGAAAAAAAAAAATAATTAATTATTATATTATATATAAAAAATTATAATAATTAAATGGATAAGAGGAATTTAAAATAAACTCTAAATCCAAAAAGTTTATTGTACACTTGTTTTAATTTTATTAATACCATCTTGCGAAACTAATTCTTACATACGACAGTTTGGCCGAGTGGTCTAAGGCGCCAGATTTAGGCTCTGGTCCGAAAGGGCGTGGGTTCAAATCCCACAGCTGTCATTTTATTTTGTTTTTTTCTCTAGTTTTGCCCTCCAGCTAAATGCCCGTACCATGAAGTCAAGGTAAAATGGGCTCTGTGCTCACATAGTGGTCGATGAGTAGGTCATCAGGGTATAATTTTTTTTTTTTTTTTCCCTAAGCAAGCAAAATTTTCATTTAAGTGAAAACGCGATACATGAGAAGCGGTTGGGTTTCCAACAAATAGTAAATAAGTTAATAACCATAGTGCCAAAATGGAGAGGAAAGAAAAGAAAAAATAGGTCTTAGAACCAGTTTTTAATTTTCACCCATGTCATGCAAAGAAGCACTATCTTAAAAGCGATTTTTTTACGGTTTATATAGCCATTAGAATTGTGGAGCTATCGCTAGGGGCTGTGGAAATTTGCTGGAAGTAGTGGAAGTTGTAGGTGTACTACAGTTTATTATCTTGATATGTTTTTTGGAGAGATTCATACTCCCTTTTTCAAGATCATCAATTAAGAAAAGCAAAACTATAATAAAAAATAAGTATCTAAAGGATTAGTTTGCAGCAAGCAATCTGTCTTCCCACACACCTGTGCTTTGGGACCAACTGGAAGTCTGGCAATCGCCAAAGTGTAGTAAATCTAACCAAAACCAAACTGTTGGAAAGGAGAAAAAAAAAACTACCATAAAAGCTTTGGGAATGTTGAAGAATTCACTTTTCTTTATGTTAATGTATAATATGTTTGTATATTCTTATGAGACTCGATTCAATTTAGTTTGTATAAGAGCATGTGTTATAATACTTTGCTACCCATACAAGATCCTCAATCTCAACTGTGATTTGGGCTTTGGGCCAAAACATCTGGTTCAAGAACAACTAAAGCAGAGGTTATGGCTTAATTCCCCGTTGGTAAAAAAATTATGAAAAAGGTCCCAGTATATTTTTATGATGAGAACTAAACTTACCCAGGAAAACTGTGTGGAATAAAAACAAAGAATGAAAAGAAATGAAAATTCTTGATTGACTTTTTTGTTTCTAGGTGAACTTGAGTTACCATTAGTAGATGTATAAATGGTCTGATCCAAAAAAAATTTGGACTAGTTCCATTTGGTTCAAGAATTTTTTCGTTCTGGATCGAACCGAACTTCTATTTGGTCCATATCGGTCTGGTTCAATTCGGTTTAAGGGCGGTCCGGTCTAGGGGTACTTGATATAATTTAATGGACTAAATTTGATCCAAAATCTTATAATGATAAAAAATTATTTTTAGTCCAAATTTAATTATTTTCAATCCAATTTACATATTTATCACTGATTTAAACCAAATAATATTAAAAAAACTTACTCTTAAAACAATTGGCGAAAGAAAAATAGTCTAAATAAAAAAGTAAAAAAAAAAACTCATCTTAATGGCCCTATAGCTAATAACACTATTACATTAGTATATTATAAATTTATATGTTAGTAAGTAATTATAAATTAGTAATAATATATTAAATAATAATAATATACTTATTACTTATAAATTATTGATAATATTCTATATAGATATACTATAATTTATATTTTTATACTACTAGTCAACTACTATAAATTATAATATATTAATATTATAAGAGTATATATTATATATTTATATGTTATACTATCACTCTTAATCTATATTAATATTACTATTATAATTTATATACTATAATTTATATATATATATATAAATATAGTGTGTATTCGGTTCGGTCCAGGAGGAGAAATGCCCTGGACCGAGACCAGACCGAAAATGTTCGGTCCATATAAAAATGATCAGATCGGACCGAATTTCTTCCGATCCGATTCGATCCGGTTCACCGATCTAGTTCGATCTTCTTATACCCCTATTAGTGGCATTATTGTTGGTGATTGTACCTCCTTATTAGGTTACGAACCTATGGTAGCCTTCCACAATCATTTTACAAACAAATAAGGCTATAGCTTGGGTCTTAATTTGGAACCCGTTAGTTATTTTTTATTTTTATTAATATTATTTTTTTAATATTTTTAAACATTTAAAAAAATTATAATATTATTAAATAATATTTTTTTAATTATTAAAAAAGGTGGGGAAATGGTGCACACCAACAAAACTTTATTCGGTATCCCTAATTTTATTCTTTACAAATACTCTCTTCCAGTAACCTTTGCTCATTCACTCTTGCCTATTGCTTGTAACATCTCGCTTCGACATCAAACTGCTTTATAAAAAAATTTGGTTTTATATGTTCAAAAAGTCTTTTGGAGTGTTTCGAAATTTTTTTAATTACATTACATTCTTAAGTTATTGTTTTATTTATTTATCTTTTTACGAGAATCTAACTTACCTTTTGTTTTAAATATTTGTTATATATTTTAAATGTATAGAGTTACTAGTTACTATATTCTAGAGTCATTTTCTCTTTAATATTTACCCTTGTTTTATATATATATATTTAGATATATAGGAATATTGCAATGCGTATTGATGAAGAGTTTTTGTTTCAAAACTTGCTAGTCGTCTTCTTCACGTTTACTATATATACATGACTCAACTTCCACTCCATGTACGTTTCCAAATCCCACTCCACTACTTTCACGGTAACAGTTCGCATATGATATTCATTTAGTTATTTCCTCTTTAATCTCTAAGGTTTTCCATTTTTTTTTTATCTTTATATATGGAAGAGTAACTACCCTCTTACTTTAGAAAATACCACAGTCTTAGCCTCCATGGAATCTCATAGGTTGAAACTCGATCCGGCAATCCTACCTCCTGGTCAAGCACTGCAAAACTGTTCCTCCACCACCGTTGCACCATTGCCTTGGTGCACCTACACATAGCCATAGCCCAGCCTCCTTTGAAACTCATCTTCCTGCATGGCAATCAGCAATCGCTACACCAAGCAGTGATGCCGAGGGATTTTCGTCACCACCCCACCTTTGGAAGCCACCAACGTTTTGCCCATGCATGTGCTGCCTCAGTTGTGTACACCATCCAGAACCTCCCTGTGACCACCACCGAAAAATTGAAACAAGCCACCTACGTAAACCTCTGTTTTTCATACTAAAAAACAGAGCAACAAAGCCCAAGCATGCTACATCCCTCTTCGCGTACCATCATGTATCACCAAGTAGAAACTGCTGTGTTACTCAACCTTGCACCACCCCTAGATCACCATACTCAAACACTACCCAGCTCTTTACCCCTCTTGGTCCCTTCTTAACATAAGCTCTCTCTCTCTCTCTCTCTCTCTCTCTCTCTCTCATGCACCAAGAACAACTGCAGCCATTCCGTTTCCCCCACCGTTCACTGCCTCACGTGCACAAACGAACCCTCATGCACCATGTCACAACCAATTGGCACCACCACCTAACAACCCTTCCCAAGCACCGTGAACCCCCCCGGATAACACCACCGTGAGCCTCATGCCTTCCGGTTAACACCAAAGAAAATTCGTCCCTGTTTTCCATACTTAAAATAGATCACAATCATCCCCACCGTGAGCCCAAGCACACCCCTACCGTGAGTCTATTGCTCCGGAAACCACCAGAATAGCCTAGAAGAGACCGATCTTGTTCTCTGGTCCATCGTTCAGCAGGTCACGGTGAAGCACCAACGACCTCTCCATGTTTCTCTCCCCCAGCTTTTTCTCTTGCACTGTGTCTCCCTCGGTCGTCACTCACCCTCTCGTTATCTCTCTATCTGGCATCCATATCTCCACCGATTGTCAGCCCTTCTCCTCTCGTGGTGAGCCTCTGCCGTATGTTTTATCTTGTTTTTTTATATTACCTTGCATCTCTTTTTACTCTTTGCATAATGTGTTTTTAAGACCTTCGTGTGGTTACAGAAAGTATAAGTTTGTTTACATAATTATGGTTTTGTCCTTTTGTTTCTTTTAAAACTAATTAGATTTTAAAGTTTTATTTATTTATTTGTTTATTTTTGATGATTTGTTTCTTCTTGAGACTTTATGGGTTTTTCGATATCGGACTTCTTTTATTTTGAGTGTGTCGCGCTATTTTATTTTGAAGTTAAATGTTACGTATTGGTTCGGTTTCTCAAATTGTTTTGAACTTGTTTTCTAAATGGTTCCTTCTATTCTTATGTGAGTTAATTTAAATCGTTTTGAAGTCAAATGTTTTTAAACCGGACTTGGGTTTTAAATTATTTAGACTTGATTTGATGTTGGAATTTGGGTTAAGCATTTATTAAGTAAAATTTGAGGAATTGGAGGATTTAGGAAAATTCCAGGTTTTGGAGGAATTTGATGATTTTAATATTTAAGTTTAAATATCAAAATACATGAGTGGTTTGAGAATTTATGGATGTGCATTCTTATTTTTGTAGATAACGATTGATCTGTATTCAGCTTTATTGAGGATATTCTAAAAAGTTAAGAAATTCAGATAAGCGAGGTTCGTATGCTGGGCTTTACACCAATTCTGAGACCGATGTTGACTTTCTGAAAATTTTGCATGTTTTTGTTATAAATGAGAATTTGGGAAAAACAGTCTCGGTCAGTTATTTGTATTACTTATAAAATCTATGTGATAAAGAAAAAAATATTCCTGTAATGCATAGTATAGACATGAGCAATGTTGACATGTTTCTGAAATGCATAAAAGAGTGAGAATGAAAATTGATTTTTTATTTATGTGATGTGAAATGTTTTAGAGTTGCTGTTGGTTATCTAAAAATGATATGAACACGTTTGATACATGATTTGATATGACATGACATGATATGATATAGATATGAAAATTTTTGGTATTCTTATCTGTTTGATCTGTTTTGGAAAATGGTTCTGATATGATAATACTGGTTGATGTGATATGGTTGGTACCACCATGATATGATATGATAGGGGTGCAATCACTTTGGAAACAAAGTGGTCTTTTATGTGTTTCTTTCCTGTGTGCACACTCGGGACTCCGAGAACGAATAAAGGAAATTCTCAAATATGATACGCTTAGTTTGGTCAATGGAGATAGCATAACCCTACTACGAAGGTTAAACATGGTACATGTTCTGATTTGATGATAAGATAAAATTGTACAGTTACTTGTGCCAAAGCGTTTTTGATAATGAATAGTGATTTTCTAAATGTAAAAGAATTGAAAAGTCGCTCTATTTTTATTGATATATATTTTGAAAATTTGTATATGAAAATAAAAGGTTTCTCATTAATGCATATGGAGTTTCTTTTGAAAATGCTCATGTTTGCACTCTTGTATATATCATCCACTTACTAAGTTGTGGTTAAACTCACCTCTTATTTCTGAATATTTTTCAGATGAGTTTGGATATTTCAGGCTTTCAGCCAAGGATCGGATTATGAAGTTTTGGGTGAGATGACTTAATAATTATTGATAAAGCATAGAGAATTTACATGAGTATTGACAAGATTTAATAAGAAAATATTATTATATTATTGTGACGTAGCATTTCTTGAATTAATGATATTAATGAAAGTGATTTTAGAAAGTTTTATATGATATTAGAGAATTTTGAGTCTTTAATTATTCTGTTAAAATGTGGGTTTCGTGATAAAAAATAATTTTTCGACCTCTACAAGACCGGGGTGTTACACTGCTCATTCAAAACACATATCTGCTCTTGAAAAACTAGTCACCCTCTCTCGAACAGAAAATCAATCGATGAACATTTTCATAAGTTATTGTTTTTTATATTTTGTTAATATCATATCGAGGACATTCAAATATGCTACTGGGTTCAATCGTTGACTACTCTAGAAATTGATGAGAGGAAATATGGGACTCATCTTTCAGCAGATATAAGAATGTCTGGTTTGGTTTCACAAACTTTTCAAACTATCTCATCTTATTTCATTTTAAATGGCTCATCTACATATTCAAACACTATTCAAACACAAATATTTTCAATTCCAAATTTTCAATTTTTTCATTTAATGGGGCTGAACTTAAATGATTTCTTAGTATCTTTTTCTATTTCTAATTAGGTTGTTCCTCTTGTATATGAACATGGACAATGTCACTTCTTTTGACGTTACCGTTACGGCAGTGTAGTGGACGATATAGGATACTGTTAACAACATAAGCAGGGCATAGCTTGAACCTGTTAGTCAGCATAAAGGTCGCTAAATGGAAGAAACCAAATCAAATGATAATATTTTCTTCTAGACAAAATTGAACATATTGAATTAGAAGCAGAAACAAGAGTCTGGATTACTGTAAAGATATTGACAGGAAAGATGCAGCATGTTGGTTAATTATTTTCTTACAAGTTTGCCTTAAGTAGTACAAGGCAGTCCTGTGTATAATGTAATTGACTTTCTGAATGCAAATGACCGCTCGCTTTCTGCTATGTTAGTGAAGAAGGCTGACATTTTTGAATGGTGAATGGTGTGAATGTAACACTGAGATGGGATTAAAATAGATTGCTGAGTTACATCCTTTGCTGACAGTCGGAGTAGGAGACAATAATCTTTCAGTATGAGCTCACATTAATTTTCAAAAAAAAAAAAAAAAAGGATGAGTGCACCAAAATAAAATGAATCTGATTGACTTCATACATATAATCCTTTGCCATCCAACAAACATCCTGAACAATATAAAATCCAAAGACTCCAACAGAGCTGACAATTCGCCTCTCCAAACAGGTTACTCTAATCAACAGCAGATGTAGGGGAGATGGTACCTGCATTTCCAAAAGTTTTCAATGAGTATATCAGTTGTTAATTTAGCCTATTATCCACAATCAATTTTATACCTATGTTGAAAGAACATGAACTCCAAAAGCCTCCTTGATGAGAAACCCCCGCCCCGCCCCCGCTCTCTCTCTCTCTCTCTCAGATGTTGGTAAGTGAGAAAGTTCAAGGAAGAAAAAAAAAACAAACAAATGCAAATTTTCAAATCTTATCCTCTTTTTTCACAAAAGACTTTCTAAAGACTTGAAACACAACCCATGCCAAGCGTACAAAAAATGTGCAACACGCATTTGACAAATTAATTTTTCAAGTTAGGAAAGAAAAAGAAAATATTGCCGACAAAAAATAATAACCTTTGTGACACATAAGAAAGTCGCCTAAATCTTAGAAGTGCTTACATGGTTCATGTGATTAACAAGAAAAAATGTGCAGCTGCCAAAAGCCTGCAACATGCATTTTACAAATTAATTTCTCTGGTTATGAAAGATAAAGAAAATAAAGTGAGATAGGAACAAACAAATGGTGAGAACCCATGAAGATTCTTCACGATCTCCACTTGCTACTAAACCATTAGAATTTTTATTTCCATTTAAGTCCTAATGGCTTTAGAAATTGATAACTTTTGCAGTGAACCACTAGGAAGGTAATGACATTGGCCATTTTTCTTGGATACTAAGCATAGTAATCATAAATTTCTTAATATTAGAGATTTGCAATGCAAAGCAATCTCTATATATGTTTATCCTTCCAACCTTCCAGCTTGGTTTTAAATAAACTTCACAAAATGTGGAAATTCATGCCCCTTCCTTTCATCACACATCATTTTCTCTACTCTAACCACTATTCTATTAGAAGCCAGAACTAACATAACTTTTTTGATTGGCAACAGGCATCTAGGAACAGCGTCCCGACTAATTCCGAGAATGCGCAAGCCCTCAACAAGGAATTTCTCACAAGTGAACCTAAGATAATTCAAGGAGAAAAATCACTCAGTCTGATGGCACTACCACACCTAGAGATTGTTTGCAGTAAGCCTGTTCATCCAGGCCAGATTTTTTCTCAGGCCGATCTGAAACCCGGATTCCGGTTCCGAATTCCGATCAAGTTCAAATGGGATGCAAAACCCGCATTTATAAGGTCCGGATCAATATGATCCGGATCCAATTATGTAAACCAGGTACTGGATTTTAAATCTGGAACCCGAGTTTATATATAATGAAAAAACCTAGCCTCACATCCATTCTTGCTCTCACACCCATGATTCCACATCTCTCACACCGAATCTGCGTCTCCCCTCTCTCTCTATTCTCGCATCCATATCCCTCCCTCTCTCTCTCTCTCTCTCACACACAAAAAAATAGAAACCCGAGCCTCCCTCCGTGAAATTTTGCTGCCATCTCTCTCTCGTCGTCGCCATTGGCCGGACATCGATTGGTCTCTCTTCTCTCTCTCACTTCGGTAACTCTCTCTCCCCCTCAATCTCGATCTTTTTTTTTTTAACTTTGGTCGTTTTTCACTTCAATAGCTCTCTCCCTCGATCTCGATTTGTTAGCAATGCCTTTAAACAATCTTTTGTGGGAGTTTTTTAATAGATCAATAAGCAATGCCTTTGAGCAAATTGTTTGTGGGTATTTTTCGTAGCAATGTTGTTATCTAAATAGATCTTGGTTTTTTTTGTTATTTTGTTAAAAATGGGTATAAAGTAGATGCTGTTATATTGATAGATCTGGATTTTTCTTGTTATTTTGTTAAACATGGGATTTCCTTCAAGGTTTGCTGCGGGGTGAGATGAGCGTGTTGATGATGTTGTTGATTGTGGTTTTTAGGGGGGGTTTGTTGCGTTTGAGAGGTGGGTTTCTGCAATGGATGGCTGGGAAGGTAGTTGAAAATACTAACTTAAGATGTAGCCTACTAGATCCAATGCAAATGCTATATAGGTGTTTGTGTTTGGAGATGACAAAGACTTACTTAAAATGTTTGTATCCCTCTAAGTTTGATCCAGTGACTTGCTTGAAGTTTGCTGCTGGTTTGATGTTATGTTCACTGCCTGTTGTGGTAAATACTTTCTGCTTGCTTCATTTATGGTTCTTGGTTGGCACTTGGACTTATGGTGCAGAAAGAGACAGAAAAGGCAATCTATCCTACACATCAATGGTTACAAACCCAAAGGAGATACATGGAATACTTGAAGTTGCTACAAAGTCAGATAACTTGAAGTTACCACTTGCTGGAATTATTTTGTAATTCATATCTTGTAGCCCCAAATGCACTATGTCATGTAGTTATTTATATCTCACGCTGCCATAGGAATTCAGGTATCTATAATTACCTTTTGGTCTCTGTTTGTGTATTTTCATGGCAGATAGCTGGTTTTTTTTTTCTTGATTAATAATTTGGCAATAAGAATCTAATGATTGCGGCCTTCCTAGGGAGAAAGTCAGTTTTTACCAAACCTCTTCCAATACAAAAGGAATTTTTGGGAGGAAGGTGATGATTAGAAGAGAAAATTATAATGATTTTCTAACAAAACTTAACATATAAATTAGGTTGGCAAATTGATCTGTCCAAGGGTTAGCACAATCTATACCTTTAATGAACAAAATCATTAAATTCCTTTAATGATTTTGTTCATTAAAGGAATTTTGTTCTATCAGGTTAGCACAATCAAATTCCTTTAATGATTTTATATGCAATACGTAGATTGTTGTATTTAATTGGAATTAAAGACTCATAGTACCGTGTTTAAAGTTCATTTTTCTCAATAAACTGCCCATAAACAAACCCATGGATAAGAAAGTTTTTTCACTTTCTTCTCCGCTACGTTAGCAACTAAATTGACAGTTAGCAAGTAACCATCGTTCACTTTCAAGAGAAAGTGAACGATGGTTTAGTTGTATTATGCAATACGTAGATTGTTGTATATATTTATATTTTTCAAGTATCACAACACCTCCTAATTTATACATTTTTTAATAGATCATTTTTTTTGTGCATTTATTAAAATATATTAATAAATTCTTTAATCCTAATCTCTTTACATGCATAATACCAAATGCTTAAGAAAATGAATTACAAATTTATATTTATTTTTCCATTATGAAGAAATCATTTTTAAAAGCACTGATAAAAATCATTTTTCTGTTCTAACGATATGGAAATGAAATAATTGAAATGACAAAAATTCATATCGTACCTTTCAATTGAGTATTCTTGAAAACGACGACGTCCACTTAAATTTATATGGGGTTTGATATATGCCTGATTCCTGCCCCAAATTATGCTACCACCGTCGTCTTCGCCAGCGAAGAAACAGAGCCTCCTCTAGGGTTTACCACGCAAGTCTCCACCAAGTAAACTCTCTCTCTCTTTCTCTCTCTCTCTCGACCTCGATCTCTCTTGGAATTCTTGTTCCATTTTCTATCTCTATTCTATAAAATGATAGCTGCGCAGGGAATTTTTCCTAGCGCTGAATGTGTTGTCTTTCGTTTTGTTTTCCTTCAATCTCAATAGCCGAACTTGAGATAATTGAATTGGTAAAAATCCCATATCGTAACGAAATTAAAAACGTACAGTGGGCGCTTGGGAAGGCCGGCGAGGATCGTGTACACGTCGTCATTTCGGAGGAGCAATGGTGGTTGTTCGTTGGGATTTATGATGGGTGTAATGGCCCAGATGCGACCGAGTTCTTACCCTCTCTGGGGCTTTTGATTCCTCTGAGGCCATTTTTCTCTCACACTCTCTGTTTAGATCAGTCGATGACTGAATGATTATGTTGAAAGTATGCAATGGTTTTGTAAATTCGGTCGATATATCGGCGTCACTACTGATCCAAAGGCTACATAGCGGTTCTCGTACAGTCGTACTGATCCAATACCAGATGTAGCGGTTCTGTTAATGGGTTTTTATTTTTTATTTTTATGAGTTGCTAATGTTTTATTTGTAGAATTTTCTACTTTTATGGATAGCATTCCACATCGGAATATATGATTCGACTTTTATATATAGTAATAGATAGGGTAAACTGCTTCCGCAAGTTTCAGTAACAAACTAAATACAAAGCTTTTTTCAGAGAGAGAGAGAGAGAGAGAGATGGTGTTGAGTAAGCTGTGGCCCTATAGGAGCATAGTGAGAGAAGCATGGGAACGAACCATGGCGGTGGCCAACTTCCTCTGCGTCCTTCACGTCACTAACACTTACCTCTGTACTGTCGCCCTTGTAAGTAGAAACAACCCGTTCCATCTTTGTGGCAACCAAAACGGATCAGAAGAATTGAAATGATGGATGATCTTGTGCCTGCAGGCCTACGGTCCCAGCATGCTCCCGACCTTTAATCTTACCGGTGATTTGTTCCTTGCTGAGCGGCTCTCCACCCGTTTCGACAAGGTGCGACCTGGAGATGTCGTCCTCGTACGGTCTCCTGAGAATCCTCGGAAGTTGATCGTTAAGCGCTTGATGGGAATGGAGGGTGATTCTGTCTCGTACGTTGTCGATCCCAAGAACAGTTCTAGATTCGACATTGTCGTGGTATGATTAATCAATCTTTTTTCTTTTTCCATTTCTTTTTTAGGGTTTTGTTTTGCTAGGTATGGTTTCCTGTTTGATGGGTTTGATCTCTTCCGCTAGTGATTTTGAAGATTGGATATGTCCTATTTTGTCTGGGATAATCATTCGGTGAATGGGGTTGTAAGGTTGGTTTTTCTCATGTTTAGCCTAGCTGGGTAATTCTAATCATCTCATGTACACTTCCTGTGTACTTGGGCTATCCCTCCGTTTCTTATGAATAAAGCTCATTGCCTATATATATAAAAAAGAAGGCTGGTTTTCTTTTTGTGGCCTTAATGGTTTGGGAGGTTTCCAATTTTTTCTTTTCTATTTTATGTATTTTTATGACTTTTATTTCACCGGTAAAGAGATTGTGATTTTTATTCCTAATTTATAGTATTATTATTTGCTCCTAAGGGGCGCGTGTGTGGTACTTCTGTTTTTTAATATTCTTGTTGAGCTTATAGGCTGTGCTTTGTTATGATAGTGTTGCTCATCTTCCTATCTCTCTATAGGTTCCAAAGGGACACGTTTGGGTTGAGGGAGACAACATCTACGCCTCAAGAGATTCAAGACAATTTGGACCCATTCCTTATAGCCTACTCGAAGGCAAAGCATTTTGCAAGGTGTATTTTCTTTTTGTAGACCCTTTTATGTTGAATTGAAGCTTTAATTAGTAAAATTCACTCTAGCCACAAAAATGGAACAAAGTAATAGATGGTCAGCATGGTCTTATATATTTTCTTTCATGGTGATGGTTATTTAGGATATCTGATGTACAGCATGAGTCATGCACGTTCATTCCCCTTTTCATTAACATATTGAATAGCGTTGCTCAAGTAACTTACCAATTTGGTTTTGACGTGGGATATAATCCTTTGCCTTAGTTCTCAATGAATTTACAAGAAATAAATCATGGAAGATACAGTTCTAGTTGACAAAACTAGAATCATATTGAATTGGTAGTTTGTAGATAAACATTGTGGGGGGTCAGGATAGGTTGGCTTATATTCAAAATATATGAAACATTTCTTAATTAAAAGCTCAAGCATAAATGTAGGATTAAAAATAAATGGCCAACTAATGCACATTGAATGCTCTTTTTTGTTACATCGGATTGCATGCAATGGTTCAGCAGGATGTTTGTAATTAGAGAGTGCATTTAATTTGTTCATTATTTTTGATTACTAGTTAAAGGGAACGAAAGATTATGTATGCATGCTAATGTTACATTTAGTCTCATGTCTCATGCATAAAAAAGACTAGTCAATGTTACAATTGAAACGTTTTAGAATTATTTTAAATCACAAGAACTCCATTCAAAATGTCGGATCTCATTCACCATCCTCCCATACTAAATCGTGAGTATCATATGCTCCCTTATTAAGTCCTTCATGTTCTCGTTAGATCTTTCCTTTGTAGGTATGGCCGTCAACCCGATTAGGATATCATCTTAGTTGAGTGACTGAAATTATCTCTTGATAGATTTTAGAAGCTGAGGCCCATGTGATGACCTCTGGCTCTGGGACTTTCGTGTTGTAAGTTGAGGCAGCCAAAAAGACATAATATTGTGCTGAAGAGCTATCTTTTCTTAGATTTTGACATTCCAATTCTATGATTCAAGGGTTTTCTTCTTTTAGATCTCTGCTCATTTTGTCTGTAGATATGGCCACCTAAAGAATTTGGTTCCTTGGGACAGAGAGGAATGAAGAATCCAGATATCTAAGGTACTCTTTATAAGCAATCATATCTTTGAATGCATATATTTCTCTAAGCTTCATTGTCATGGCTCATGTGCTTAATTAAGAGGCTTTACTGTAAAAGGTGCAGATGCAGTTATTGTTCTATAGACAAATATAAAAGCTTATCTTCCTCACAAGTAACTATTCAAAAAAAAAAATCTTCACAAGTAATCATAAGTAAAATGCTTTTAGTTTTTCAGTTTAACTGTATATGCAGACATCGTCTTACACTTTCTTTCTTGCTTCTTAAAACTTCTGTTGCCGCTTACAGTTCTAGTTGTTGATATTCCTCTATTTAACATGGTGTAGAACAACAATGTTTCATCTTGCAAAAATTATAAAAACAACAATCTTTTTGTGAGGGATTGTCAATATTAGTCTTTGGTTTTATGATGAAAGAAGCCAGTGTTTTAGTTGCAGTTAGGCAAAGTATGGGAAACCATTTTCTGTCTTCTATCATATCACAATTCATAATGTTATTGCAATTTGCTTTTTCTATAAAAGCATTAGATCTTTGTTTTACAAAACCAAATTCTCATGTTATGAAGAGAAAATTATGTTAGTAACCCCTAGGGGTTGGCTCAATTGGTAAAGGTCTTGAGCTTGGGGTATGCTCCCCCCAGGTCCAAGGTTTAAATCACTTGGGTGCAAACTAGGGGTGTTAAAGCGAGTTCTGGACCGGGAATCCAGGTCAACTTAGCTTAGAACTTATGTCTCCAATCCGGTTTGGGTTACAGACCGGATTCTCCTGGGTTGTGATTCAGATCGGAACCTGGATCCATCCAGTTTTTAAAAACCCAGAAATCTGAATTTCGAATTTGAACTTTATTTTTTTTTTAATTTTAGCCTGTATTATTATTTTTTTTTTCCAGGAAAAATTGGAGAAAATATTTACAAAAATCTTATATTTTATTTCAATTTTTCGAAGAAGTAATGTTGAAAAACAATTTTTTTATTATTATATAAAAGCCTATATTTTTATCAATCCTGATAAAAAAAAAAAAAACTAAATGTAAAACTAAATCTATGTTAAGAATAGCTAAGGCTATAAACAACTAATTAACTTTTTAACTAAAAAAAAAAAATCCACTACATATTACATTGTTCAAACTAATTTGCTTAGAACATTACAAAACACATACATTACTTTAATTAATGTCCAATGCACAAAACACAAAATTACAAGGTGATCAAGATCAAAATAGTAGGATCCCCAAGGTTGACCGCCTCCTAATACAGAAGTACCACTGCTGCCATAAATAACAAAACCCTTGCTTCATGTCAGGACGTAGGATGGGATCCTCATCCACACATTGCTTCGTCAGCATGGCCATCTAAACAAAGAGAGTGACAAACAGAAAATGAGGTGTAAGTCACCATAGCACAACTTCAGGTGCAATTGAAAAATTAACAGAATGGAAGTTGCATATTTCCTAAAGAATCATATGACTTTCCTTTCCAGAAAGTTGTTAATATAAAGCATCAATACCCAGGTTTCCGTAGGATGATAAGTAGATAGTCTTATAGATATGGTTCCAAGCTGTAGATGATATATTGGATCACTATATAGCAGGGTAGAAGCATGGTCTCTTTCTTCAGTGGGAAACAATTGCAAAACCAAACCAGATATTCACAATCCAAGCAATTGGTGGATCTTAGTGCAGACCAATCTATTGGTATAGATTGTGCTAACCCTTGGACAGATCAATTTGCCAACCTAATTTATATGTTAAGTTTTGTCAGAAAACCATTATAATTTTCTCTTCTAATCATCACCCTCCCCCCAAAAATTCCTTTTGTATTGGAAGAGGTTTGGTAAAAACTAAGGGTGGCAATTTCTTACACGACCCGTTAACCCAACACGACACGACACGATAATAGCATGTTAGGGTTTAGTCTTAACGGGTTTCGGGTCAAAACGGGTTGACCCGTTATGACACGATTGCTTAACGGGTTGATAACGGGTCAACCTGTTTTAACCCGTTATGACACGTTATGACACGCTAAGAAAGTTAAAATTACAATTATATTCTTATACTTAAATGTAAATTTGTTAGAATTTTAATTTTGATATTTTATTGTGTAGATTGTAATTTAGACTTATAATTAGTGTTATTAGTTTTATAGATATTATGATTTTAATATTTATATAAAATTATGTTAACTTTAATTAAGTCAAACGGGTTAATTTTGGACATATTCAACTCATTTACATAAATAGGTTGAAACGAATCATATTATGTCGTGTTAATATATTTCCTAATATTTACTAACGGGTCATAACGGGTTGACACGATACGACACGTTATGTTAACGGGTCGGGTTAGGGTTTGAGATTTTGACACGATAAGCTTAACGGGTCGGGTTAGGGTTGACCTATATAGTATAATATACATGTCTTGATACGACACGAATACGACCCGTTAACACGATTTGACACCCCTAGTAAAAACTGACTTTCTCCCTACGAAGGCCGCAATCATTAGATTCTTATTGCCAAATTATTAATCAAGAAAAAAAAACCAGCTATCTGCCATGAAAATACACAAACAGAGACCAAAAGGTGATTATAGATACCTGAATTCCTATGGCAGCATGAGATATAAATAACTACAAGACAGAGTGCATTTGGGGCTACAAGATATGAATTACAAAATAATTCCAGCAAGTGGTAACTT
Source organism: Platycarya longipes (assembly GCA_036559045.1). NCBI lineage: Eukaryota > Viridiplantae > Streptophyta > Magnoliopsida > Fagales > Juglandaceae > Platycarya > Platycarya longipes. The sequence goes on from CM071797.1 coordinate 35,030,916, forward strand.
CAAGTGATCTGACTTTGTAGCAACTTCAAGTAATTCCATGTATCTCCTTTGGGTTTGTAACCATTGATGTGTAGGATAGATTGCCTTTTCTGTCTCTTTCTGCACCATAAGTCCAAGTGCCAACCAAGAACCATAAATGAAGCAAGCAGAAAGTATTTACCACAACAGGCAGTGAACATAACATCAAACCAGCAGCAAACTTCAAGCAAGTCACTGGATCAAACTTAGAGGGATACAAACATTTTAAGTAAGTCTTTGTCATCTCCAAACACAAACACCTATATAGCATTTGCATTGGATCCAGTAGGCTACATCTTAAGTTAGTATTTTCAACTACCTTTCTAGCCATCCATTGCAGAAACCCACCTCTCAAACGCAACAAACCCCCCCTAAAAACCACAATCAACAACATCATCAACACGCTCATCTCACCCCGCAGCAAACCTTGAAGGAAATCCCATGTTTAACAAAATAACAAGAAAAACCCAGATCTATCAATATAATAGCATCTACTTTATACCCATTTTTAACAAAATAACAAAAAATACCAAGATCTATTTAGATAACAACATTGCTACGAAAAATACCCACAAACAATTTGCTCAAAGGCATTGCTTATTGATCTATTAAAAAATACCCATAAAAGATTGTTCAAAGGCATTGCTAACAAATCGAGATCGAGGGAGAGAGCTACTGAAGTGAAAAACGACCAAAGTTAAAAAAAAAAAAAAGATCGAGATTGAGGGGGAGAGAGAGTTACCGAAGTGAGAGAGAGAAGAGAGACCAATCGATGTCCGGCCAACGGCGACGACGAGAGAGAGATGGCAGCAAAATTTCACGGAGGGAGGCTCGGGTTTCTTATTTTTTGTGTGTGAGAGAGAGAGAGAGGGAGGGATATGGATGCGAGAATAGAGAGAGAGGGGAGACGCAGATTCGGCGTGAGAGATATGGAATCATGGGTGTGAGAGCAAGAATGGATGTGAGGCTAGGGTTTTTTTCATTATATATAAACTCGGGTTCCGGATTTAAAATCCAGTACCCGGTTTACATAATTGGATCCGGATCGTATTGATCCGGACCTTATAAATGCGGGGTTTGCATCCCATTTGATCTGGATCGGAATCCGGAACCGGAATCCGGGTTTCAGACTGGGCTGAGAAAAAATCTGGCCTAGATGAACAGGCTTAGTGCAAACAATCTCTAGGTGTGGCAGTGCCATCAGACTGAGTGATTTTTCTCCTTGAATTATCTTAGGTTCACTTGTGAGAAATTCCTTGTTGAGGGCTTGCGCATTCTCGGGATTAGTCGGGACGTTGTTCCTGGATGCCTATTGCCAATCAAAAAAATTATGTTAGTGGTTAGAGTAGAGAAAATGATGTGTGATGAAAGGAAGGGGCATGAATTTCCACATTTTGTGAAGTTTATTTAAAACCAAGCTAGAAGGTTGGAAGGATAAACATATATAGAGATTGCTTTGCATTGCAAATCTCTATTATTAAGAAATTTTATGATTGCTATGCTTAGTATCCAAGAAAAATGGCCAATGTCATTACCTACTTAGTGGTTCATTGCAAAAGTTATCAATTTCTAAAGCCATTAGGACTTAAATGGAAATAAAAATTCTAATGGTTTAGTAGCAAATGGAGATCGTGAAGAATCTTCATGGGTTCTCACCATTTGTTTGTTCCTATCTCACTTTATTTTCTTTATCTTTCATAACCAGAGAAATTAATTTGTAAAATGCATGTTGCAGGCTTTTGGCAGCTGCACATTTTTTCTCGTTAATCACATGAACCATGTAAGCACTTCTAAGATTTAGGCGACTTTCTTATGTGTCATAAAGGTTATTATTTTTTTGTCGGCAAATATTTTCTTTTTCTTTCCTAACTTGAAAAATTAATTTGTCAAATGCGTGTTGCACATTTTTTGTACGCTTGGCATGGGTTGTGTCAAGTCTTTAGAAAGTCTTTTGTGAAAAAAGAGGATAAGATATGAAAATTTGCATTTGTTTTTTTTTTCTTCCTTGAACTTTCTCACTTACCAACATCAGAGAGAGAGAGAGAGAGAAGGGGGGGGGGGGGTTTCTCATCAAGGAGGCTTTTGGAGTTCATGTTCTTTCAACATAGGTATAAAATTGATTGTGGATAATAGGCTAAATTAACAACTGATATACTCATTGAAAACTTTTGGAAATGCAGGTACCATCTCCCCTACATCTGCTGTTGATTAGAGTAACCTGTTTGGAGAGGCGAATTGTCAGCTCTGTTGGAGTCTTTGGATTTTATATTGTTCAGGATGTTTGTTGGATGGCAAAGGATTATATGTATGAAGTCAATTAGATTCATTTTATTTTGGTGCGCTCATCCTTTTTTTTTTTCTGAAAATTAATGTGAGCTCATACTGAAAGATTATTGTCTCCTACTCCGACTGTCAGCAAAGGATGTAACTCAGCAATCTATTTTAATCCCATCTCAGTGTTACATTCACACCATTCACCATTCAAAAATGTCAGCCTTCTTCACTAACATAGCAGAAAGCGAGCGGTCATTTGCATTCAGAAAGTCAATTACATCATACACAGGACTGCCTTGTACTACTTAAGGCAAACTTGTAAGAAAATAATTAACCAACATGCTGCATCTTTCCTGTCAATATCTTTACAGTAATCCAGACTCTTGTTTCTGCTTCTAATTCAATATGTTCAATTTTGTCTAGAAGAAAATATTATCATTTGATTTGGTTTCTTCCATTTAGCGACCTTTATGCTGACTAACAGGTTCAAGCTATGCCCTGCTTATGTTGTTAGCAGTATCCTATATCGTCCACTACACTGCCGTAACGGTAACGTCAAAAGAAGTGACATTGTCCAAGTTCATATACAAGAGGAACAACCTAATTAGAAATAACAAAAGATACTAAGAAATCATTTAAGTTCAGCCCCATTAAATGAAAAAATTGAAAATTTGGAATTAAAAATATTTGTGTTTGAATAGTATTTGGATATATAGATGAGCTATTTAAAATGAAATAAGATGAGATAGTTTGAAAGGTTTGTGAAACCAAACAAGACATTCTTATATCTGCTGAAGGATGAGTCCCATATTTGCTCTCATCAATTTCGAGAGTAGTCAACGATTGAACCCAGTAGCATATCTGACCGTCCACGATATGATATTAACAATAAAAAACAATGACTTATGAAAATGTTCATCGATTGATTTTCTGTTCGAGAGAGGGTGACTAGTTTTTCAAGAGCAGATATGTGTTTTGAATGAGCAGTGTAACACCCCGGTCTTGTAGAGGTCGGAAATTATTTTTTATCACAGAACCCACATTTTAACAGAATAATTAAAGACTCAAAATTTTCCAATATCATATAAAACATTCTAAAATCACTTTCATCAATATCATTAATTCAAGAAATGCTACGTTACAAGAATATAATAATATTTTCTTATTAAATATTGTCAATACTCATGTAAATTCTCTATGCTTTATCAACAATTATTAAGTCATCTCACCCAAAACTTCATAATCCGATCCTTTGCTGAAAGCCTGATATATCCAAACTTATCTGAAAAATATTCAGAGATAAGGGGTGAGTTTAACTACAACTTAGTAAATGGATGATATATACAAGAGTGTAAATATGATCATTTTCAAAAGAAACTTCATATGCACGAATCAGAAACATTTTATTTTCATATACAAATTTTCAAAATATATATCAATAAAAATAAAGCGACTTTTCAATTCTTTTACATTTAGAAAATCACTATTCATTATCAAAAACGCTTTGGCACAAGTAACTGTACGATCTTATCCTATCATCAAATCAGAACATGTGTCATATTTAACCTCCGTAGTAGGGTTATACTATCCACAGTAGCCAAACTAAGCGGTATCATATTTGAAACTTTCCTTTATCTGTTCTCGGAGTCTCGAGTGTGCGCACAGGAAAGAAACACATAAAGGATCACTTTGTTTCCAAAGTAATTGCACCCCTATCATATCATATCATGGTCGTACCAACCATATCACGTGAACCAGTATCATCATATCAGAACCATTTTCCAAAGCAGATCAAACACATAAGAATACCAAAAATTTTCATATCCATATCATATCATGTCATGTCATATCAAATCATGTACCAAACGTGTTCATATCATTTTTAGATAACTAACAGCAACTCTAAAACATTTCACATCACATAAATAAAATATCAATTTTCATTCTCGCTTTTTTATGCATTTCAGAAACATGTCAACATTGCTCATATCTATACTATGCATTACAAGAATATTTTTTTCTTTATCACATAGATTTTATGAGTAATACAAATAACTGACCGAGACTGTTTTTCCAAGTTCTCATTTATAACAAAAACATGCAAAATTTTCAGAGAGTCAACCTCGGTCTCAAAGTTGGTGTAAAGCCAAGCATATGAATCTCGCTTACCTGAATTTCTTAACTTTTTAGAATATCCTCAATAAAGCTGAATACAGATCAATCGTTACCTATAAAAATAAGAATGCACATCCATAAATTCTCAAACCACTCATGTATTTTGATATTTAAACTTAAATATTAAAATCATCAAATTCCTCCAAAACCTGGAATTTTCCTAAATCCTCCAATTCCTCAAATTTTACTTAATGAATGCTTAACCCGAATTCCAACATTGAACCAAGTCTAAATAATTTAAAACCCAAGTCTGGTTAAAAACCATTTGACTTCAAAACGATTTAATTAACTCTCATAAGAATAGAAGGAACTATTTAGAAAACAGGTTCAAAACAATTTGAGAAACCGAACCAATACATAACATTTAACTTCAAAATAAAATAGCGCAACATACTCAAACTAAAAGAAGTCCGATATCGAAAAACCCATAAAGTCTCGAGAAGAAACAAATCATCAAAAATAAATAAATAAATAAATAAAACTTAAAAATCTAATTAGTTTTAAAAGAAACAAAAGGACAAAACCATAATTATGTAAACAAACTTATACTTTCTGTAACCACACGAAGGTCTTAAAAACACATCATGCAAAGAGTAAAAAGAGATGCAGGAGAATATAACAAAACAAGATAAAACATACGGCAGAGGCTCACCGCGAGAGGAGAAGGGTTGACAACCGGTGGAGATATGGACGCCAGATAGAGAGATAATAAGAGGGTGAGTGACGATCGAGGGAGACACAGTGCAAGAGAAAAAGTCGAGAGACAGAAACATGGGGAGGTCGTTGGTGCTTCATCGTGACCTGCTGAACGACGGACCAGAGAACAAGGTCGGTCTCTTCTAGGCTATTCTGGTGGTTTCTGGAGCAATAGACTCACGGTAGGGGTGTGCTTGGGCTCACGGTGGGGACGATTGTGATTTGTTTTAAGTATGGAGAACAGGAACAGATTTTCTTTGGTGTTAACCGGAAGGCATGAGGTTCACGTTGGTGTTATCCGGGGGGGGTTCACGGTGCTTGGGAAGGGTTGTTAGGTGGTGGTGCCAATTGGCTGTGACGTGGTGCATGAGGGTTCGTTTGTGCATGTGAGGCAGTGAACGGTAGGGGAAACGGAATGGCTGCGGTTGTTCTTGGTGCATGAGAGAGAGAGAGAGAGAGAGAGAGAGAGAGCTTATGTTGATAAGGGACCAAGAAGGGTGAAGGGCTGGGTAGTGTTTGAGTATGGTGATCTAGGGGTGGTGCAAGGTTGAGTAAAATAGCGGTTTCTACTTGGTGATACATGATGGTACTCGAAGAGGGATGTAGCATGCTTGGGCTTTGTTGCTCTGTTTTTTAGTGTGAAAAACAGAGGTTTACGTAGGTGGCTTGTTTCAACTTTTCAGTGGTGGTCACAGGGAGGTTCTGGGTGGTGTACACAACTGAGGCAGCACATGCATGAGCAAAACGTTAGTGGCTTCCATGGAGGCTACGACTGTGGTATTTTCTAAAGTAAGAGGGTAGTTACTCTTCCATATATAAAGATAAAAAAAAATGGGAAACCTTAGAGATAAAAGAGGAAATAACTAAATGAATATCATATGCGAACTGTTACTGGGAAAGTAGTGGAGTGGGATTTGGAAACGTACATGGAGTGGAAGTTGAGTCATGTATATATAGTAAACGTAAAGAGGACAGCTAGCAAGTTTTGAAACAAAAACTTTTCACCAATACGCATTGCAATATTCCTATATATCTAAATATATATAAAAAAAACAAGGGTTTTAAAATATTAAAGAGAAAAGGACTCTAGAATATAGTAACTAGTAACTCTATACATTTAAAATATATAACAAATATTTAAAACAAAAGGTAAGTTAGATTCTCGTAAAAAGATAAATAAATAAAAAAATAATTTAAGAATGTAATGTAATTAAAAAAATTTTGAAACACCCCAAAAGACTTTTTGAACATATAAAACCAAAATTTTTCATTAAGCAGTTTGATGTCGGAGCGGGATGTTACAAGCAATAGGCAAGAGTGAATGAGCGAAGGCTACTGAAGAGAGTATTTGTAAAGAATAAAATTAGGTATACCAAATAAAGTTTTGTTGGTGTGCACCATTTCCCCACATTTTTTTAATAATTAAAAAAATATTATTTAATAATATTCTAATTTTTCAAAAATGTTTAAAAATATTGAAAAAGTAATATTAATAAAAATAAAAAATAACTAACAGATTCCAAATTAAAACCTAAGCTATAGCCTTATTTGTTTGTAAAATGATTGTGGAAGGCTACCGTAGGTTCTTAACCTAATAAGGAGGTACAATCACCAACAATAATGCCACTAATAGGGATATGAAAAGATAGAACTAGATCGGTAAACTGGATCAAATCGGATCGGATGAAATTCAGTTCAATCTGATCTATTTTTATATAGTAGTTGACTAGTAGTATAAAAATATAAACTATAATATATCTATATAGAGTATTATTAATAATTTATAAGTAATAAGTGTATTATTATTATTTAATATATTATTACTAATTTATAATTACTTACTAACATATAAATTTATAATATACTATTGTAATAGTATTATTAGCTATAGGGCCATTAAGATGAGTTTTTTTTTTTTTACTTTTTTATTTATATTATTTTTCTTTCGCTAATTGTTTTAAGAGTAAGTTTTTTTAATATTATTTGGTTTAAATCTGTGATAAATATGTAAATTGGGTTGAAAATGATTAAATTTGGACTATATATAATTTTTTATTATTACAAGATTTTGGATCAAATTTAGTTCATTAAATTATATCAGGTACCCCTAGACCGGACCGCTCTTAAGCCGAATTGAACCGGACCGATATGGACTGAATAGAAGTTTGGTCTGGTCTAGAATGAAAAAATTCTTAAACCAAATAGAACTGGTCCAAATTTTTTTTGGATCAGACCATTTATACCTCTACTAATGGTAACTCAAGTTCACCTAGAAACAAAAGAAGTCAATCAAGAATTTTCATTTCTTTTCATTCTTTGTTTTTATTCGACACAGTTTTTCTGGGTAAGTTTAGTTCTCATCATAAAAATATACTGGGACCTTTTTCATAATTTTTTTTTCCCAACAGGGAATTAAGCCATGACCTCTGCTTTAGTTGTTCTTGAACCAGATGTTTTGGCCCAAAACCCAAATCACAGTTGAGATTGAGGATCTTGTATGGGCAGCAAAGTATTATAACACATGCTCTTATACAAACTAAATTGAATCGAGTCTCATAAGAATATACAAACATATTATTTTTACATTAACATAAAGAAAAGTGAATTCTTCAACATTCCCAAAGCTTTTATGGTAGTTTTTTTTTTTTTTCCTCCTTTCCAACAGTTTGGTTTTGGTTAGATTTACTACACTTTGGCGATTGCCAGACTTCCAGTTGGTCCCAAAGCACAAGTGTGTGGGAAGACAGATTGCTTGCTGCAAACTAATCCTTTAGATACTTATTTTTTATTATATTTTTGCTTTTCTTAATTGATGATCTTGAAAAATTGAGTATAAATCTCTCCAAAAAACATATCAAGATAATAAACTGTAGTACACCTACAACTTCCACCACTTCCAGCAAATTTCCACAGCCCCTAACGATAGCTCCACAATTCTAATGGCTATATAAACCGTAAAAAATCGCTTTTAAGATAGTACTTCTTTGCATGACATGGGTGAAAATTAAAAAACTGGTTCTAAGACCTATTTTTTCTTTTCTTTCCTCTCCATTTTTGCATTATGGTTATGAACTTATTTACTATTTGTTGGAAACCCAACCGCTTCTCATGTATCTAGGGGTGTAAATAGTCCGGTCTGGTCAGGTTCAGTCCGAGAAATTTGTGGACCGATTTTATTCGGTCCAAGAATTCTCTCACCCTAGATTGGACCGAACAGGAGTTCGGTCCATACCGGTCTGGTCCAATTCGGTCTAGGGGCAGTCCGGTCCAGTCCAGAAGTGCTCCATATGATTTAATGGGCTAAATTTAATCTAAAATTTTATAATAATTAAATATTTTTTTAGTTCAAATTTAACTACTATAAATTATAATATGTTAATATTATAAAAGTATATATTATATATTAATATGTTAGTAGGTATTATATATTAAGTATGTTAGTAAATTATAACTAATAACATTATAAATAATAATATGTTAATATTATAAGAGTATATATTATATATTAATATAAAATTTATATATTAATATATTAATTTATATTAATATTAATATTATAATTTATATACTATTTTTTTATATACAAATATAAATATATATATGTGGGGTTTTGTCAGGTCCGGTCTGGTCCATGGGGAGAAATCCTTTGGACCAGACCGGACCGGAATTAATCGGTCCATGTAAAATTTGGACCTGACCGGACCGAATTCCATTCGGTCTGGTCCGGTCTTGATCCGGGACAACCGGTCCGGTCTGGTCCACCGGTCCAATCCGATCTTTTTACAACCCTACATATATCGCGTTTTCACTTAAATGAAAATTTTGCTTGCTTAGGAAAAAAAAAAAAAAAAAAATTATACCTGGTGACCTACTCATCTACCAGTATGTGAGCACAGAACCCCTTTTACCTTGACTTCATGGTACGGGCATTTAGCTGGAGGGCAAAACCAGAGAAAAAAACAAAATAAAATGACAGCTGTGGGATTTGAACCCACGCCCTTTCGGACCAGAGCCTAAATCTGGCGCCTTAGACCACTCGGCCAAACTGTCGTACGTCTACATTAGTTTCGTAAGATGGTATTAATAAGATTAAAACAAGTGTACAGTAAACTCCTATTTCGATTTAGAGTTTATTTTAAATTCCTCTTATCCCATTTAATTATTATAATTTTTTATATAAAATATAATAAATAATTAATTTTTTTTTCAAACTCCAAAATAATCATAATTAAAAAATAATAATATTCTAATAATATTTTATTCAACTTTTATCTCAACTTATCTTATGTTAACTTCTATCCAAATTTTACCTTAATGTTTAGAGTGCAAAAAGTGTGAACAGATTATGCCTTTTTGTTTTTAGATAAGAATCTTACTTAAAATATCTATTGTTTGGTTACACAAATGAATGAATGTTAAATAAAATATTATTTTTAATATTATTTTTCTTTTAAAATTTTTAATATTATTTTTCTTTTAAAATTTTTAATAAATTTTTTAATTTTTAATATATTTTGTTTTAAATTTTTTTAAAATTATAATAAAAATAAAATAAAATAAGATAAAATAAGAAAGTTTGTAAACAAGCCAGCCTAAATGGAGTTCTTTCATCCTTGAATTCACCAAGGTCGACAGGACTTTTTTCACGATATAGAACTCTTTAATTATCTTTAAGAATTATTGTGATTTGTGATTTTATAAAAATAAATTTATAAATTAATCGTAATTTAATATAATTTGTTAGATTATAAAATTATTTTTATTATAAAATAAATCTAATATATCACATAAAATTATTTTAATTTATGAATTTATTTTTATATAATATATATATTGTTGAGAAATAATATATAGAAATTCATGAGCCTAACTCAATTTATTGGACCAGTTTTATGATATGAGTTAAGCCCATAAATTTCTACATGGTATCAGAGCCTGCTACAGGACGAATGTAGGCCCACACTACTTACTTAGTGACAAGAACTAAAAAAATTACTAGTCTACACATAAGGGGGTGTTGAGAAATAAATTCCACATTGCTTGTGGACAAAGATTTGAATATTCTTATAAATAATGTGCAAACCTCTCTCATTAGACCGATTTTATGAGATAAGTTAGACTCATAAATTTATATATATATAAATATATATATATATATATATATATATCAAAAGACCAGGACATATATAGAAAGCAGATCATGACGAAAGGTAGAAAGGTAAACGTATAAAATGGAGCAGAAAAGGGGCCGGAAAAGGTTGGAATCTCGCAAAAAAAGGCTGGGAATTGAAGCTGAAACATTCTTTAGCAGTCTGCATCAAGTCATCAACCCGTGACAGAATCTCATATCCCCATCCCTACATCATAACAATTAACAATATATTATGCAGATATAAATTTTGATGGGTACGTATTTTTACTATTATTATTATTATATTTTTATAAAGCAAGGCCATATTGGGATGAATATTAACCACATGAAAAATGGACATTTGTAGTATCTGTTCTATCTTTAACCCTCCAAAAATACGAGTGCACATGCATCATATGTTTCTTTGTGAAGGATTTTCACTCTGTTAAGGCAACCTATATCTGATCTTATTCTTTGATAAAGCCATACCTGATAGGAACCTCTTTATTACCTAAAATTCCTAAAAAAAATCTGCTTGAAAACAAAGTTAATATGCTCTAATATCTTATGATATGATGGTAATTTCGAAACCATAAATATAATCATAAAATAACAAGAAAAATGTCAGAAGAAGTTCTCGATAAGTTTTCAACCCCTTATCTTGAAATGAAGTGGGGGTTTCGCCACTTCAATGCACATGATCAGGTGCGATACCGGGCCATGATGACCAAGCGTGAAAAACAAAGTTAATATGCTCCATCTTATGATCATATGAATGATTTGAAACCATCAAATTAAAATAACAATATTTCAATAAAATAAAATAATAATAATAATAATAATAAAATAACAAGAAAAATGTCAAAGAATTTGTTATCGATAACCTTTTCAACCCCTTATCTTGCAAGGAAGTGGTTGTACTTAATTTGCCACTTCAATGCAAAGTTGCAATACCGGGCGATAATGATTAAGAGTTTGTTTGTGGTTGTGTTTTGAAATTTAAAAAGTATTTTTAATCAGCTAAAAATATTTTTTTTTAAAATGACATATCTGATAATTTTATAAAAAATATTTTAATTAGTTAAAAAGCTAAAGATCTGTTTTTTTTTTTAAAAAGTATCAAATTGAAACTTTTATCAAAAAATTACTCTTATGGATAACTATATATTCAAAAAAAATTTATTATAACTAATTTTAAAAGCACTCTAGATACATGTTTATCAAATAGTAAACAATTTTTGAAATATAGAACTTATTATTTAAGTTATAAACTATAAGCTCTAAACCTATAAATTATATTTTTTATCGCAATTTTAAACATGCACTATACATTACATGTAAAGTTAAGGATGTGCGTATCGTGAACACCCCCGCTCTTATAATTATTAATTTAATATAGGATATTTGCTTATAATCTCTTTCTTGGTTTATTCATTCCACATTCGTAAACATAACAAATAATAGTGTTTTAACTTTTTCATAAATATAATGAGTAAGCAAGTGAATTTTCAATAGAATAAACTTTAGGATGCTAAGTCGAGCCCCACTTAATTGTAGATGGTTGAAAATGCTACATTGTTGTATACTACAAGGGGAAAAATGTTTGTATCTATTATGGGAAAAATATCAACAAAAAGCCAAAAGGAATACGTGGGAAACAAGTTTATGATTTAGAGTATCATGCAAGTATAGTGGCTGACTGAGATATTTGCTTAAATATTTATTTTATTTTATTTTTATACATAATTATTTTAACATCGTCTAATATTTTTTGAGATTGGAAACATATCAAATAATTTTTAATCATTAAGGGCTTATTTAGACCCTTAAATATTCTCATATTTTCTAAAAAAGTTTTTGTAATTTTCTTTCCAAACATCATCACTCAATCAGTACGTACAAAATACTTTTTAATTTTAAGTCTTCAATTTTTTTTAATCTAATTATTAATTAATCATTATCCAAATACATCTTAATACAATTTTCTCAAACTTCCAAATAATATATAAATTTTTTAATTTATAAAAATATTAAAAAATTATATTCAAACAATTCTTTAACTTTATGATATATTCTTTTTTTAATCTCGTTTTCCAAAATTTTAAATAAAACATCTTAAATAAATTAATCTTACTAATATTTACAAATGATTTAACTACTAGTACTCATAAATTCTAAAATATTTTAGATGTCAAAACGATTTCCAAATATCACGTAATAGAATTATGTGAATATATAATTAATACAAGTAATTGTGAATAGCATTACTCTGGCTTAAAATGCAAATATTTTCTTATGAATAATTTTTTTTGTAGTTTATACCTGTAGATTATATTGCAAATTTAATTAAAATGATCTAATTTTATGAGTAAATGAAATAAAATTTTTAGATATTTATAAATAAGGATATTTAATTAATTATATTTTAAAATTAATTTTTTTATTTATTTGTTGATTGCTTAGAACATTGCCCTTTTCTTATATCCTTTCCTCTTGCATTTGTTTCATGAACGCTCTTTTCGTTTCGTTAAATTTTCAATTTAATCATTTTGCATTCTTTTTAACAATTTTGCAAGATAATCCCCAAGTTTCTCACCATCTTCTTTTCACATCCTTTTTTACAACATGGACATGAGCATAGCCCATAGGTGATTAATTATTCCAGACATCCTGTTTACCTCCCAGCCCCTTCGTTTCATCTTCCAAGTCATATCCCCCGCTGGCTATGATAACAGTCAGTGAGCATTATTAACCTCACGGTCACAGCCGCGTAGGAAAATTTGATTGTTGGAGGCTTTTTGACTACTTTCACACTGTTTTTTTTTTAATTGAAAAATAATAAGTATAGTAATGAGTATGTACATATCGTATAGTTATTTTTTAAAAAGTAAATAGTTATAAAATTCATATAAGAAAAATTATTTTTTAATAATAAATTAATTTAGGGATAGCATTACTCATTTTAATTTTGGGTTGGATAGTTAATATACTTAGAAAAATGTCATTTGTCCTTATTGGAATTCCGATTTAGGATCTTGATTTGCAGTTTTTTTACTTTATAATTTAAGTAAATATTTTTAAAAAATGTTGTATCTTTTTTTTTTTGTATTTTTAAAAAATATTTGAAGATGTTAAATAAATCATGTAAAAAATTAATTCCTTTTACATGATTTTTTTAACATTTTAAAACATTTTTTACAAAAATAAAAAAATCATAACATTATTTAAAATACTTATTTAATTATAAAATAAAAAAAATTGCAGGATCCACAAGTAGGGACAAATAGCATTCCCATATAATTATATATAAACCGACCCCTCCATTACTTACTTATTCCCGCAAGAAGCTTTTGATTGTTCATAATCTTCACACCATCACTGCCATGGCCAATGCAACTCTGTCACTCCCCCCTGTTCTCCTCCTTTTCCTCCTGCTTTTGCTCCTCAACTCAGGTTATGTTGTAGTCTTTTATCTCTGATTAGAATATCAACATTATAATTCTAGACTCTGCTTAAAACACAATGCAAATTAGTACACTTTTTGTTTTCCCTATACACTCTTTCTTCAATTTTGTGTCAGTTTCATTCACTTGATCAATTAGCTCTTCTAGATATCTTAATAGGAACTTGCTGCATTTATATGAAAGGATTTCGATTCTTGGATATACCTTTGTTGGGTTTTCTCCAATCTCCAATGCTTGTTCAACAATCGAGAATTGGGAGGAAATTTGAGTATATTTTGACAAAAAAAAAAGAAATCACTGTTTTATTAAAAATTTGATTTGAAGTTTTAACCAGGAATTATCATGAACTCTGTCTACTTCTTTTTCTGCTCAATATAGTTATTCATTTATTTTCTCCGGCTTAACTTGCAGAAGGGTCTCTGAAACTTGCAAACGCACAGGTACAAATAAACCTTTAAAACCCAAATGAATTCATGGTGCATTCATCTGATGTTGTGTTGTTCAGCAGGGATACACGTACACATGGTGCATTGCCAAGCCTTCCTCGAGTGATGCAGAACTGACTGCAAACATCAACTTCTCCTGCGACCAAATCCCAGATTGCAGGCTCATACAAGAAGGTGGCCAATGCTTCTTACCCAATACTCTTGTTCATCATGCCTCTGTCGTCATGAATCTTTACTACAAAATGATGGGTTCAAATTACTGGAACTGCGACTTCACCAACTCTGGCCTCCTCTCCCTCACCGATCCAAGTAGGTGTAATTTTACTGTTTCTAGTGTTTAATTTGTACCACAAAGGAACTACACAAAAAAAATTTATAGACTAATGTGACTTTATTTCATCTGTTAGATTATTTTATAATAAAAATAATTTTACAATCAGATGAATTATATGAAGCTGCGTAAGTCTGTAAGATTATTTTTGTATAATTATTTTATGACTAGAATATTTTCCTCTTTCTTTACTTGTTTCTGGGATTCAAATTGTTTTTGCTATATCTCTGCTTTGCAGGTCATGACAGCTGCACCTATATTTAGTATCCAGTACTACTTTATGCAGAATGTGGTTTCAGAGGCCAACTTTCAAGATTTATAGGCCACAATATAAATAATTTCCCTAATGTTTTTCCACTAGAAGTCAATTATTGTGGAAAATATATATATATACAAGTCCATTTTAAAGTGTGTTTGTTTAGAATTTGTAATAACATGTGGAGAAGTTCTATGAACTTGGCTTCCATGAACCTTCCTTGATTTCTAATCTCAGAATTGGCTGTTTCCACTGTATCAAAATCACACGTAAGTATGTTAAGATATAACAATATGAAAAAGCTTTTATTTGAAATCAACTTATTGAATTATTAAACACATCACTGATATAAAAAGTCTGCCACATCAGTTAGCATGAAAAAGCAAACATTATTTTCATAACCATTTTTATTCCGATAATAAGGAATATGTTTACTGTTTACACTCCGATTTATAAGTAATAAAATCTCGTATCAGTATAAAACTTGACAAGTGGTACAAAAGGTTTAATTTTCAGTGGTATAAGTAATAAAATCTCGTATCACATAAAACTAGATGGTTTGAGCCCGTTTGGATATAGAGGTGAGATGAAACTATCTTATCATATCTCAATTCAATTCAATTCAATTCCATAATTTTATTACTATTCACAAATCATCTTAATTCATCTTATCTCATCTTACTATCCAAACGGATCCTAATTAGTAGACATGACATAGTGTAATTAAAAGATCATATGTGCAAGCCACTGAAGAAGACATGTAACAGATGTTTGAATGGAGCACTTAGGGACAGAAGGGAAGAAAGTAGTGAAAAGTGGGTGTCATTGAAATTATGCCTAATGCAGAGACATTTCAACTTGACAACTCTGCAACAAGACACCCACCACCACCCATCATCAAAATACCTTTTTTGAATCAATATGATGGTTCCTAAGATAGAAGCACCTTTTTTTTTTCTCTATTTGAGAAAGGATAATGAAAGTGGTAATTAGCTTGGGTGACATGATAATGTGTAATCTCAGTTCCACTTCCCTGCCTGTGATGCCTTACTCATTAAGCTACATTATATTCTTGGAGGAATTTATTTCTATATTATGATATATCTTTTTTTTTTCCTTTTTTTTTTTTTAGAAGTAACCATTTTATACCTCATTTTCTTTCTTTCTTTCTTTCTTTCAAAAAATACCAGTTTAATTGTCATATAAATTTTTATTCTATAAGGAAAATGTTAAAAATCTTCACTATCATCCCAACATTTATCTCACCATCTTATGTGTTGAAGACATAGAGTTATTAGTAGCCCTTGAAACATTTATTGTCAAAAATTATGAAAATTCAATAAATACTAAATCCTAAAATGTTAGTAGAGTGAAATTATTTATAGTTCGATAATGGCTTAGTTTCTAAACATACTCATAACGACGATGACGATGATGATGGTGATGACGATGACGGCGACATCAACATCAACAATAACAATAATAATGAAATTGGGGATGATCAATTTAATTAGAGTACTGTAGTTTTATCATTAATTTGTGTGTTTTGAGGCCATAGAATAAAAGAAAAGAGATGATATCTGCTTGTAAGGGAATCCATGCTGCATATCATCTGGCTTGCAAATAACATGCCACAAGAACATTGTTTGGCAATGAGAGTATCATTTCACGCCAGCCCAATCATTCTTTCTCTTTCTCGGTATAAGAGAAAGATGTTTCAAGAGAACGGTGTTATTTATTTATTTATTTTTTCATAATTAATGGGTCCAATAAATCAATTTTAATAATTTATAAAGTTAATTTTATTTAACTCAAGAGCAATAAGTAAGTTCTATAGAAGACAGCAATTACACACATAAATAAATTATACAGAATAAATTTGCAAACAAAAATAATTATATAAAATTTATTAGATCTATTTTATAATAAAAATAATTAATTTTGTTATAAAATATCTATTATTTAAGAGCATTCATTACATGCATGGGTGGCTTAAGAATAAATTGATCAATTTATTTAAGCCACCTCATGTATATAATAGATGTTCTTAAATAGTGATTACTCTCAAATTTTTTTAAAATAATTCTATAATATGATGTAATACATCATATCACATTAATTCAAAAATTTATTTTGTATTTTTTTTTTATATTTAAAATATTTTTCTTTACAAAATGAATAAATTAATTAATCATCTAGATGGTCATGAATTATGATTTCTTATTCACTCAAAAGTCAAAACATCTAGTTCTCACGCGAAGATTATTATATTTTTAAATAAGAAATTTGAGAGCACGTGAATTTTAAACTCTATCTGTAACATCACCCCTATGTTAAAAAAAATCAAACTCCAATTTTGTGGTTAAATAAAAAAAATAGTTTTGAGTTATATAATTTTTTTTTTGTTTTATGTATAAGATTCATTTTATCAATTTTTTAATTCAAATTTATATTTTAAATTTAAAATTTTTTAGCATATTAATACCTGACACGTCAATACATATTGTTATATAATAAAAATTATAAGTAAAAATAATATTTTTCTTCCAAAAAATTCTTATTGGTAAACTCTAATTAACAAAGTAGATATGATAAAATTAAATTTTTATTTTTAAAGTTTTGTTTAAATTATAAAATATTAAAAAATAGTCAAAAATTTTATACACTACACTATTATCTTAATCTTATCTTATTATATAAGATGCGATACACTGATCACTATTATATTATTTTTATTTGATAATTATTTATTATTTAATTATGATAAATGTGTTATACTTAATGAAATAAAAATAAAATAGAAATATAGAGTATAGCGATACTAAAAAAATATTATATAATTTTACATCATTTATTAATTATTTATTACTATTTAAAAACTCGCTTAAACAGATCTGGAATTATGATCTGGAATTTATTTATATCTGTCACTTTACTATTTTTTTTTTAATCTTAAGAGTCAGACAAAACTATGGAATTTTTCTTTAAAAAAAAAGGGAAAACTGTAATATTTAAATACATTAGTACAAGGCGTGTGATTGATTCCCACGACAATCCCCATTCGTCAAACCTCGTGAGCCCCAGGCCCCCACTTCCCACTTCACGCGTGCTCCATCCAACGGTCGCTATCGTATCCACATTACGCTAAAATCCATTCCCCCAACTAAGAGCTAACCCTCTAATCCAACGGCTATTGTTTTCCGATTCGTTTCCTCACTGTTCGAACCCTAGCTCGCATCCCAATAAAGCCCACCCAAGAAATAATGGAACGCATCCAATCCAAGCACCACTCACTCCTCTCTCTCTCTCTCTGGAAGTCTCTCTTCTGCTGCAACTTTCAGCGCAAATCGGGGACAGATCGTCGGAGAAACCTTAGGTTTGGCCCTCTATTTCTCTCTCTTTATGCGAAGCATTCCCTCTCAAAGTTGATAGTGTTTTATCATTCGAGATTTATTTTCTTGACAAGTGGTTCGAGATTGATATATATGTTTGTATCTAAAGAGGTCGACGGTTTTCTTATTTGATTGTGATCTATGTTTGAGTGGTCTTTTCTATTTTGGATTGGTTGGATCTCATTCCGTTTACATTTGTGAATTTTACTTAATAAACTGCTTAGTTGCCGAGGAACATGGAATGGACTTTGATTCTAGAGGTTGGATTTTGAGGGCTTTTCTTTTCTAAGGCTCAGATCAATGCAGAATCTGTATTCTGATATTATTTCAATGAAAATTTTATTTTCTTTAATTTTTTCTGCAATTTAAACGGAGAGATCTTGTTTTTCTGTCTCGTTTTAGTTGAAATTCTGACTTTCAATTGTTTTTTCTGTGATCTTTTGCAGTGGAAGTTGTGTTCTTTTTCTTGTAGAATTGGGATTGAAGGAGGAAAGTCAAGATGCCGTGGACTTCTTTTGTAAACTACACGATGAACCGTGTTCGCTTGGCTGCCTTCTTTCGTTTTATTCTGTAATTTCATTTTAATCGGGTGAGACTTTATCTCTTTGATTCTCTCTCTCAGCTTTGGTGATCAGAGTTCATTTCTTTGAATCTATTTGTTTTATTGGCATCAGATTATGAATAAAAGAGCTCAACTTTATATGGTTATATTCTGGGCTGAAACAGGGTGCGGAAAGAATTAGAAACTAAATGTAATCATTGTATTGTATGTCCTTTTGTTTTCACCTAATATTTAGAATATTTTCAATTGTTTCACGAAAAATGTGAACCCACCTCGGTGAAGATAATAGGTTTAGTATGGACTGTTGTTTGGATGTTCATAGTTTTTCCATCTCGGTAAGATTCATCATTGTAATTTTTTCTGTTTAAATTTCTCTCAAGTTAGCATTGGTTATGTGTTTGTTTCACCTCACCTCTTTCTCTATGCTGATGATCCTAGGCTGATTTTCCCTGATCTCTGTAGGTGTATTACAGGTGGTTTCTGAAGGAATTTGTTTAGCTAGTATTTGTTTAGTTTGGAACTGGTTGGAGGATTGAGAATGTACATTGCGGTGACCTTAAAAAGATACAGAGCTGTGAAAGAAGTGGGGCAGATTAAAATGATTGTCGGGATCATTGCATACTACCAACTAATACAAGTTTGCCAGGTAAAAATGTTTTCCTATTTTCTTGTCTGCAAGTTACTGACTTCATATGGCTTTGGTTGATTTTCTCTATTTTGCTTCCTTGTTTTTTTTTTCCTTTATTGTTTGATCCTTGTATGATGATATCCTTATATCACATAAGGAGAGAAGCTTCTTATGGCCATGGCAGTATATTACTTGATAGTGAAAATGTTTCTAGCTTTGTTTATTTCCGCATGATAATTGCTTTATAATCTCCATTTTGTCGTCTATCTCATGTATCGTATGGTGCTTCTAAGTCATGCTATTTTTGATGTGTCAAAAGTTATAATTGCATAGTTCATTGTGTTACGTTAGATTTTAACCTCTCCATTAGAATCTAGATGTGTCCTTGTGGTGATTATAGATGGATGTTTATTACAACAATTACCATAAGATTGCACTTTCTTTTTTTTTTTTTTTTTTTCTGTAATGCATGAATGATCATGCCAATTTGCTCAAATGAAATTTTCTTCCTCAAAGCATGGGTTAGAGGCTGAGATCACGAGTTCAATAGGACTAGGAGCCTGCCTGCAAATTGCAGCATTGTGGAAGATAGTCCTTATTTGTCTCATGTATATTACAAAGGAAATGGACAATAGAACTTTGGGACTGCATAGGATGCTGAAAGAGCTCTAAACTATTCTGTTTTGGTATTGATACTCTGTTCCTTTATACTGTTTCTACCGGCATTAATGGACTTTTCATAATTTTCTTGTATCTCTTTCCTTCTAGATGGGACCAGGTGTCTCTCTTTTGTGCATCTTGGAAACTTGGGTTGTGCCTTTTGCATGTTTAAATAAAGACCTCTTTTTTTTTTTATCATTATTTTTTTAAAGTAATGCTTCAGTTGTCTTGTATTAGTTAATATTAAATAAACCGAACTTTATTATCCTTTAGATAGGGATGTCGAAAAGGGACTTTGTTCCGGATGCTTGGTTCATATAAAAAAAGAAGGCTGACTAAAAGAAAAGATATCTTATTTGATAAGGGCGGAACCAACCCGTTCCTGCTCCATATGACATTATTTGCTTCACTAATTGTACCTTTCTATATTCTATTTACAGGCCGAATATTTTCGTCAGTTGCTTAAACCTGTAACGTAGTTATTTTGAAGTTCTGGGACGCTGGAATTTTGGAAACTGCTTTTGGTTGCATTAATCCATAAGAAGGCATTGAAAGAGGTGAAGCATTTGATGATGGTAACTGTTTATTTGGAAAGATGCTCTCTTGTTCCGGAATGTCGATACCATAATTAACTAGTTAGTGGTCCCATCACCTTAGAAACCTTCATCCAATTTGAAATCGTGAATAATTACCAGTGCAGAAGGCAAACTGCTCATTTCTGTGGACTTTGCAGTCTGTGGACTTTGCAGTTAAGTAGGAAATAGGACAAACAATGCAGGGTGACCAGCATTTCCGAGCAAAGGCCGTGCTCCCTTTGACAAATCAAGCGGGCAACTGTTATGTGCACACTCCTGTTGTACCTGCTGTTGGTGCAGTCCTGAATTCGGGTGCTAAGCACTTGACCCCTTTTCATGGTGTTGAATTTCAACCTTCTGAGGTTTGCCCAAAGAATTTTATTGTCTTTGATCAGACGCAATACCGAAGCCAGATTATGTTTCATCCAACAATTGCCCACAAATTTAATGCTCCTAGCATCTTTGCAACTGGTGTGGAAGACAATTTTGAGGTCAAAGAAGTTGATTTTGTGGAAACAGAGACATCTTCTCCACTTAAAGAGGATTCAGGTGATATTGATGCATTGTTGAGCTTTGAAGAGGATGAACAAGATGAATATGATGATGAAGAGGTTAGCACCGCCCGGACTAATGGAGATTATAGAAGCACGTCGCCAGATTCCTTCTCCAACTATTGTTCGAAACCAAAGAAGAATAGATCTTCTTCACGGCAGAAGACCTCAGGCAGTGGTGAGAGCTGCGATAGTGAAAGGAAACGACAGAAAATGAAGAAGATGGTGAAGGCACTGAAAGGGATGGTACCTGGTGGCAATCAAATGAATACAGTTGCTGTACTGGATGAAGCTGTTAGGTACCTCAAGTCTCTCAAGGTCGAGGTACAGAAGCTTGGAGTTGGGGATTTAAACTATTAGTTTGCCATGGTAATTGGTAAGGATGACTGAATTTTATTTCTAAATTACATATTATGTATAATTTAGGTCCCCACCCCCCACTTTCCCTCCCATGCTTGCTGGCATATTAGGATAATAGTAATTGCTAGTGTTGTGTAAGAAAAGCCTAGTCGTACTTGTACTAGTGGAGTCTGCTCCACCAATAGTGACTTGCGTGGTTGAACTTACCCTATGTTTCTTTATTAGGAGTCTATGACCTCTGTGCTTTAATGGTAATTAATGTATTGATGGATTGAGATGATGAGTGGGTGGATGGATGGATGTGTACTAAATAGCACACCCTTTTCCGCCGTATTGTAAATTATTTATTAAGTGTTTTCTCTTAAGCACCTGTTTGGTATCTATAATATCTCGAATTGTATTTTTTTGTCAAAATCTAACCGGACATCTATTAGTCTTGATTTTTTGTCGAAATTCCTAATGGATATTTTGTATGCACACTCACGAATATTAATATGTTATTGTTAATGGTGTTAGTGGAACACACGTGTAGGGTCAGTTGTTTGCCTTTGGTGCTAGATCCAAGTTGTATTTAAAAATAAAAAAATAAATAGAAAGAAAGAAAGGTGCCTCTATAGTAACTAGTCACTTTATGTGAGGATGACATGCTCAAAAATCTGTCCTTTTCTTTTCTTGCTTTATAAACGCATCTTACATACTTTTGTATTTTTGTTTTTAAAATCAGGAAAATTATTTGTTCTTATTGTTAGACTCATAAGGAACATGAAAATCGTTGTCATGCATGCATGGTGCTTTTCCTGAATCCAGTCCCTCCCCGCTCGATGTTTATTTAATCCCCTTCGAGTGGTCTCGTACCGAAATATTTTAATGAAATTGATTGGATCTCCACTACCTGATGGCCAATAGTTCTCGGAACAGGATTCCTTTGATTTCCGTTTGGCTTAACATATATATGAAATAGCATGGTCAAAATACTAAGTGAATAATATCTATTTCGTTAAAAGTTGGGAAATCCATATTTGCAATTTTGGGGCGTGTGGATGTATGGTTTTCCTCTACTGTCATGAATTTGAATCTATTGCTTATGTAAAAAGGGTGGGGAGCTTTTTTTAGTATGTTTGGTTAATATTCTCGTTCTTAATGAAATGAGAAGTCCCATTCCCATTCCTATTCCTCAAAGAATAAGAATATATATATATATATGTGTATATAATATATATATATATTCATGTTCTTTTATTTGGTGACAAGTAATAAGTATTTTGTATTTATTGGAGTTGGATCAATATTCTTAAAAGTACCAAAGCTTCAGTTTTTCCCAAAAATATCATCTAATTTACTTTAGAGATAAATGAAAACTACTTTTGATTGGGTGGTGGAGGCACTCCGTCATTTTTTAATATTTTATTATTATTTGTTATATATTTTTTATTACTATTAATTATTATTTAATATGTTATAATTTTTTTTACCATTTACAAAATATCGGAAATCACATTACTAATCAAATAAAAAATTTGCAAAAGTAATATCTGAAAAAGTAATATATCTGATAAATTTAGAAAGTGTTTTTTCAACTTTTATTTATTTATTTTTAAAAATTGAAGCTTTTGTTTAAGGGTTATTGATATTATTCTTTTATAAAAAATGTTAGGGACAAATGTCAGAGACAAACGGTAGATAAATGCCAACTAATAACTTGTGATGTTTGGTGCTTGCTGGATGTTATACAATATTTAAGAGTTGAGAAATGAATAAATAGATCCAAAATTGAAAAAAATAATAATAATATGTTTGTCTGCTGTTTGTCTATTGCGTTTGTTCCTATCATTACTATTCTTTTACACAGACCTTTTACTGCACTATTTTGCATCGTTAAGTTGAGCACTAGGATGACGGAGATGAGCACTCCATCTTTTTCAACTCCATTTCTTCTATTTTGGAACCAGAAAGTCGTCGCAGTGTAAGTTGTGTGATTGGGTCTCTATTTTGCAAGTAAATTTTGTCTTTTCACTTTTTCATGAAGTATAGTTGAAAAAAGTCCAAGGAGAGAAAAGGAAAGCCCGTGAAGTGGATTGTTTTCTCCCTTCAGTGTTGGGTAAACTTCACAACACAACCATTTCGACAATACCCATTTGCTGTCTATACCCATTTAAATCCCCAACTTGTTCCGTCGCCCACCCACAGATTATTGGTTTGGCCCAATTCACTACATCTGTTCTCCCAGAGATTATGCAAATGGGTTCTTGAGATCGAGTCGATTGACGCCACCAATTTCTGAGTCTTGTTGAATTTGAAGAACAAAGACATGAACTTTCGGGCCTTTGCAGCATCATGTTCAATGGGCAAAAGCAACGAAGTGGAAGAGCTTTTGAACCGAGGGAAGGCAGAGCACAGAGAAACGAGGGTCCTTTTTTCATACTTTTGAACACGGAGAGGCAGTTGCCGGTTCTCTGCCGTCGGAGATGAGTGAGGTGCCTGTCCAGTTTGGGTTGGGATGGAGTAGGTGCCATTGAGTGTGGGTTATAGGGGTGTAAATAGTCCGGTCCGGTCTGAAAAAAATATGAACTGGTTCGATTCGGTCCAAAATTTTTCCTACTCTGGACCAGACCAAACTCCTATTCGGTCCATACCGGTCTGGTCCAATTCGGTCTAGGGATAGTCCGGTCCGGTCCGATCCAGGGGCACCTGATATGATTTAATGGATTAAATTTAATCCAAAATCTTGTAATGATGAAAAATAATTTTTAGCACAAATAAAAATTATTTTCAGCCCAATTTAAGTATTTATCACACATTTAAGTCAAATAATATTAAAAAAAACTTACTCTTAAAACAATTGGCAAAAGAAAATATAATCTAAATAAAAAAGTAAAAAATACTATTACATTAGTATATTATAAATTTATATGTTAGTAAGTAATGATAAATTAGTAATAATATATTAAATAATAATACACTTATTACTTATAAGTTATTACTAATACTCTATATAAATATATTATGACTCTATAATTTATATTTTGATACTACAACTAGTCAATTATTATAAATTATAACATGTTAATATTATAAGAGTATATATTATATATTAATATATTATACTACCACTCTTAATTTATATTAATATTAATACTATAATTTATATACTATTATTTATATATATATATATATATTAAAAAGAAAAGAGTTATTCGGTCCGGTCCAGAGGGGAGATGCCTTGGATCAAGACTGGGCCAGAAATGTTCGGTCCATACAAAAAATGGATTGGTCCATCGGTCCGGTTCAGTCTTCCTACACCTCTAGGAAGAAATGAGTTTATGGGGAATGAAGTGTGTTGTTAGGGCGTAATGGGATGCATGGTAATTAGGGGTGTAACAGGTCCAGTTTTGAACAAAATTAAAAATTGAACCAGTACCACCGATTTTGCATTTCTTAAAATTGATTACACCCCGATTAATACTCAAAATCAGTAGTAGCGTTTTACCAGTTTCAGTCCGGTTTTAATAAAATATAAATTTATAAAAATCAAATCTTTTTTAATAAAAAAGTTGTAATCCATTACAAAAATCTATTTTAATAAAAAAAATCTGTTATATAAAAAAATCTGCAATAAAAATAAACTGCAATAAAAATAAAAACTGCAATAAAAATTTGATTTTGCAAGCTTAAGAGTTTCACAAATAAAAGTTTAAATTTCAAAAGTCTAAAATCTAAGATTAATTTTTATTTGTTACAACATTATCTTATATCTAATTATAATTTATATTATAATTTATATTATATATAATATAAAACATATTATATAATTATTCTTAAAAATATAAATAAAAAATAATAATAAATAAGATCGGTCTAGTTCGATTTTAAAATGACTCGGAACCAGACCAGTTATATCCGGTTCCTCAATTTTTAAAACGGGAATTGGTTTGAATCAATTCAAAACTGGTATTTTTGGTTCGGTTTGATCCGGTCCGAACTGGTTTTTGGTTTAAATTTACACCCCTAATAGTAATGGTGCTAACATGTTAATGTGTTACATTCTGATTAGAGGACTGATTTTCTTAGACTACTACATGGACTGGTTATAAGATTTTCTTGAGGATGCATGATCGGGAGGGAGGAGAGTACTTAAGAGCAATCAATGACCATGGCTTCATAAGGCCCTCCTGAGATGCCATTGTGTGTGTATATATATAATCCCACACCCACATCCCCCACACACACATATCTATTCTATTATAATAAGTATTATCTAACGGCTACTTAACGAATTTTTTCGTTTTTCTGTTAAGTAGCCGTTAAATTTAACAGCCACTTATTATATCTATATATTTAAAATATCATTTTAGAATCTATTTAAAATTTTAAAATATCATATATTTCAAAATTTAAAATATCATATATTTGAAATTTTAAAATATAGCTGACTTAGCGTACCAAATATAACTGACTTAGCGTACGAAATGTAATTGACTTGAAAAATGAAGCTGACCTACTCAGAGAGAAGTTTTGCTCATTCAGTCATTCTCGTGTCTTGGTAATTAATACTAATATGAAATAGTATTGCTCCTTAGTCCCTGCTTCAATATAATTTTGCCATTCACTTTAAAAATAGGTAAAAAAGAGAAAATAAGAAAACGAGTTAATTCACGAGAAACTCTCTTATAGATCTAAATAGTTAATACAGCTTGCTGCAGAGACGCTTCTTCGACTTGCAAGCTCTCATAATATTTAAGTAGCACCTTCCACCCACTGGGCATATAATATTTACAATACATTTCTTCCATGGCCATACAAAGGTGCCCCATATGGGAAAGCTAGATGCTCAAGTTATACGTATGCTGTATTGACAGATAAGTTAGTTGTTTAGCTGCTTGTTCATGGTACAAGTCTTCTAGGGTGAATTGATTATTTTAAAAAAATAATATATTATTCATAAAAAAAAAATTAATTAATTTCAAAATTGTTTCACACAATAGTCTCTACCACCACAATAATATGAAATGCACAAATTAATCATCTACCCCTAAACCAACCTATGCTATAATCTAATGCCATAATCATAATTAAATAGCTTAGTTAACATTACCTATTTAAGTAAACATATCTACAGAATAGCAAGAGTTACTCATTAACTAAACTTAAAACCTACACCAAAGTTTTCAGCTTCATAACTTAATACCCTTTGAAATCATATAATATATACCAATTACATATAATATGTTTTATATGTCCAAAATATATAAAATTGGTATATATTCAAAATATATTTTATCAATATAATATGTTTTATTTCCCGATTTGGTTTTGATCATTTTGATCTATATTAAAATAATGATTGTTTTGGATGGTTAATTGTTGGACCCAAAATTCCCATTTTGTTTAATTCTCTTTTTGTTAGCTTAATGCAATTTTGATATTGAATGAAAAAATAAGAGCCACTTATTTTTTAAAATTTAAAACCAAAAAGTAGTGAAATATCCTATATCATTTCAAAATTTAAAATATCCTATATTAATTTTCAACCACGCAAGTGAAAATATCCTATATTTCAAATTTTAAAATATCCTATATTAATTTTGGACCCCTCAAGTAAAGAATCACTATTGTCGATCACTGAAATATATTTTTACCTAGCCTGCAGCCCATTTACAAAGAAAAAGAAAGAAAAAGAGAGCTAGCTCATTTACAAGAAATAGCCCATTTATAAAGTTTTTAGGAAAATAAAATATTTTCTGATTTGTTAGATTATAATTTTATTATAAAATTTATAAATATATAAAATATAAACAAGGTATTGTTAAAATATGGAGTCATAAATAAATGAGGAAGAACATAAATAAAGAATGTCTATTTCACTTAGCTTAGAACTTATGTCTCCAATCCGGTTTGGGTTACAGACCGGATTCTCCTGGGTTGTGATTCAGATCGGAACCTGGATCCATCCAGTTTTTAAAAACCCAGAAATCTGAATTTCGAATTTGAACTTTATTTTTTTTTTAATTTTAGCCTGTGTTATTATTTTTTTTTCCAGGAAAAATTGGAGAAAATATTTACAAAAATCTTATATTTTATTTCAATTTTTCGAAGAAGTAATGTTGAAAAACAATTTTTTTATTATTATATAAAAGCCTATATTTTTATCAATCCTGATAAAAAAAAAAAAAAAAACTAAATGTAAAACTAAATCTATGTTAAGAATAGCTAAGGCTATAAACAACTAATTAACTTTTTAACTAAAAAAAAAAAATCCACTACATATTACATTGTTCAAACTAATTTGCTTAGAACATTACAAAACACATACATTACTTTAATTAATGTCCAATGCACAAAACACAAAATTACAAGGTGATCAAGATCAAAATAGTAGGATCCCCAAGGTTGATCGCCTCCTAATACAGAAGTACCACTGCTGCCATAAATAACAAAACCCTTGCTTCATGTCAGGACGTAGGATGGGATCCTCATCCACACATTGCTTCGTCAGCATGGCCATCTAAACAAAGAGAGTGACAAACAGAAAATGAGGTGTAAGTCACCATAGCACAACTTCAGGTGCAATTGAAAAATTAACAGAATGGAAGTTGCATATTTCCTAAAGAATCATATGACTTTCCTTTCCAGAAAGTTGTTAATATAAAGCATCAATACCCAGGTTTCCATAGGATGATAAGTAGATAGTCTTATAGATATGGTTCCAAGCTGTACATGATATATTGGATCACTATATAGCAGGGTAGAAGCATGGTCTCTTTCTTCAGTGGGAAACAATTGCAAAACCAAACCAGATATTCACAATCCAAGCAATTGGTGGATCTTAGTGCAGACCAATCTATTGGTATAGATTGTGCTAACCCTTGGACAGATCAATTTGCCAACCTAATTTATATGTTAAGTTTTGTCAGAAAACCATTATAATTTTCTCTTCTAATCATCACCCTCCCCCCAAAAATTCCTTTTGTATTGGAAGAGGTTTGGTAAAAACTAAGGGTGGCAATTTCTTACACGACCCGTTAACCCAACACGACACGACATGATAATAGCAGGTTAGGGTTTAGTCTTAACGGGTTTCGGGTCAAAACGGGTTGACCCGTTATGACACGATTGCTTAACGGGTTGATAACGGGTCAACCTGTTTTAACCCGTTATGACACGTTATGACACGCTAAGAAAGTTAAAATTACAATTATATTCTTATACTTAAATGTAAATTTGTTAGAATTTTAATTTTGATATTTTATTGTGTAGATTGTAATTTAGACTTATAATTAGTGTTATTAGTTTTATAGATATTATGATTTTAATATTTATATAAAATTATGTTAAATTTAATTAAGTCAAACGGGTTAATTTTGGACATATTCAACTCATTTACATAAATAGGTTGAAACGAATCATATTATGTCGTGTTAATATATTTCCTAATATTTACTAACGGGTCATAACGGGTTGACACGATACGACATGTTATGTTAACGGGTCGGGTTAGGGTTTGAGATTTTGACACGATAAGCTTAACGGGTCGGGTTAGGGTTGACCTATATAGTATAATATACATGTCTTGACACGACACGAATACGACCCGTTAACACGATTTGACACCCCTAGTAAAAACTGACTTTCTCCCTAGGAAGGCCGCAATCATTAGATTCTTATTGCCAAATTATTAATCAAGAAAAAAAAACCAGCTATCTGCCATGAAAATACACAAACAGAGACCAAAAGGTGATTATAGATACCTGAATTCCTATGGCAGCATGAGATATAAATAACTACAAGACAGAGTGCATTTGGGGCTACAAGATATGAATTACAAAATAATTCCAGCAAGTGGTAACTTCAAGTGATCTGACTTTGTAGCAACTTCAAGTAATTCCATGTATCTCCTTTGGGTTTGTAACCATTGATGTGTAGGATAGATTGCCTTTTCTGTCTCTTTCTGCACCATAAGTCCAAGTGCCAACCAAGAACCATAAATGAAGCAAGCAGAAAGTATTTACCACAACAGGCAGTGAACATAACATCAAACCAGCAGCAAACTTCAAGCAAGTCACTGGATCAAACTTAGAGGGATACAAACATTTTAAGTAAGTCTTTGTCATCTCCAAACACAAACACCTATATAGCATTTGCATTGGATCCAGTAGGCTACATCTTAAGTTAGTATTTTCAACTACCTTTCTAGCCATCCATTGCAGAAACCCACCTCTCAAACGCAACAAACCCCCCCTAAAAACCACAATCAACAACATCATCAACACGCTCATCTCACCCCGCAGCAAACCTTGAAGGAAATCCCATGTTTAAGAAGAAAAACCCAGATCTATCAATATAACAGCATCTACTTTATACCCATTTTTAACAAAATAACAAAAAATACCAAGATCTATTTAGATAACAACATTGCTACGAAAAATACCCACAAACAATTTGCTCAAAGGCATTGCTTATTGATCTATTAAAAAATACCCATAAAAGATTGTTCAAAGGCATTGCTAACAAATCGAGATCGAGGGAGAGAGCTACTGAAGTGAAAAACGACCAAAGTTAAAAAAAAAAAAGATCGAGATTGAGGGGGAGAGAGAGTTACCGAAGTGAGAGAGAGAAGAGAGACCAATCGATGTCCGGCCAACGGCGACGACGAGAGAGAGATGGCAGCAAAATTTTCACGGAGGGAGGCTCGGGTTTCTTATTTTTTGTGTGTGTGAGAGAGAGAGAGAGGGAGGGATATGGATGCGAGAATAGAGAGAGAGGGGAGACGCAGATTCGGCGTGAGAGATATGGAATCATGGGTGTGAGAGCAAGAATGGATGTGAGGCTAGGGTTTTTTTCATTATATATAAACTCGGGTTCCGGATTTAAAATCCAGTACCCGGTTTACATAATTGGATCCGGATCGTATTGATCCGGACCTTATAAATGCGGGGTTTGCATCCCATTTGATCTGGATCGGAATCCGGAACCGGAATCCGGGTTTCAGACTGGGCTGAGAAAAAATCTGGCCTAGATGAACAGGCTTAGTGCAAACAATCTCTAGGTGTGGCAGTGCCATCAGACTGAGTGATTTTTCTCCTTGAATTATCTTAGGTTCACTTGTGAGAAATTCCTTGTTGAGGGCTTGCGCATTCTCGGGATTAGTCGGGACGTTGTTCCTGGATGCCTATTGCCAATCAAAAAAATTATGTTAGTGGTTAGAGTAGAGAAAATGATGTGTGATGAAAGGAAGGGGCATGAATTTCCACATTTTGTGAAGTTTATTTAAAACCAAGCTAGAAGGTTGGAAGGATAAACATATATAGAGATTGCTTTGCATTGCAAATCTCTATTATTAAGAAATTTTATGATTGCTATGCTTAGTATCCAAGAAAAATGGCCAATGTCATTACCTTCTTAGTGGTTCACTGCAAAAGTTATCAATTTCTAAAGCCATTAGGACTTAAATGGAAATAAAAATTCTAATGGTTTAGTAGCAAATGGAGATCGTGAAGAATCTTCATGGGTTCTCACCATTTGTTTGTTCCTATCTCACTTTATTTTCTTTATCTTTCATAACCAGAGAAATTAATTTGTAAAATGCATGTTGCAGGCTTTTGGCAGCTGCACATTTTTTCTCGTTAATCACATGAACCATGTAAGCACTTCTAAGATTTAGGCGACTTTCTTATGTGTCATAAAGGTTATTATTTTTTTGTCGGCAAATATTTTCTTTTTCTTTCCTAACTTGAAAAATTAATTTGTCAAATGCGTGTTGCACATTTTTTGTACGCTTGGCATGGGTTGTGTTTCAAGTCTTTAGAAAGTCTTTTGTGAAAAAAGAGGATAAGATATGAAAATTTGCATTTGTTTTTTTTTTCTTCCTTGAACTTTCTCACTTACCAACATCAGAGAGAGAGAGAGAGAGAGAGAGAGAGAGAGAGAGAGAGAGAGGGGGGGGGGGGGGGTTTCTCATCAAGGAGGCTTTTGGAGTTCATGTTCTTTCAACATAGGTATAAAATTGATTGTGGATAATAGGCTAAATTAACAACTGATATACTCATTGAAAACTTTTGGAAATGCAGGTACCATCTCCCCTACATCTGCTGTTGATTAGAGTAACCTGTTTGGAGAGGCGAATTGTCAGCTCTGTTGGAGTCTTTGGATTTTATATTGTTCAGGATGTTTGTTGGATGGCAAAGGATTATATGTATGAAGTCAATTAGATTCATTTTATTTTGGTGCGCTCATCCTTTTTTTTTTTCTGAAAATTAATGTGAGCTCATACTGAAAGATTATTGTCTCCTACTCCGACTGTCAGCAAAGGATGTAACTCAGCAATCTATTTTAATCCCATCTCAGTGTTACATTCACACCATTCACCATTCAAAAATGTCAGCCTTCTTCACTAACATAGCAGAAAGCGAGCGGTCATTTGCATTCAGAAAGTCAATTACATCATACACAGGACTGCCTTGTACTACTTAAGGCAAACTTGTAAGAAAATAATTAACCAACATGCTGCATCTTTCCTGTCAATATCTTTACAGTAATCCAGACTCTTGTTTCTGCTTCTGATTCAATATGTTCAATTTTGTCTAGAAGAAAATATTATCATTTGATTTGGTTTCTTCCATTTAGCGACCTTTATGCTGACTAACAGGTTCAAGCTATGCCCTGCTTATGTTGTTAGCAGTATCCTATATCGTCCACTACACTGCCGTAACGGTAACGTCAAAAGAAGTGACATTGTCCAAGTTCATATACAAGAGGAACAACCTAATTAGAAATAACAAAAGATACTAAGAAATCATTTAAGTTCAGCCCCATTAAATGAAAAAATTGAAAATTTGGAATTAAAAATATTTGTGTTTGAATAGTATTTGGATATATAGATGAGCTATTTAAAATGAAATAAGATGAGATAGTTTGAAAGGTTTGTGAAACCAAACCAGACATTCTTATATCTGCTGAAGGATGAGTCCCATATTTGCTCTCATCAATTTCGAGAGTAGTCAACGATTGAACCCAGTAGCATATCTGACCGTCCACGATATGATATTAACAATAAAAAACAATGACTTATGAAAATGTTCATCGATTGATTTTCTGTTCGAGAGAGGGTGACTAGTTTTTCAAGAGCAGATATGTGTTTTGAATGAGCAGTGTAACACCCCGGTCTTGTAGAGGTCGGAAATTATTTTTTATCACAGAACTCACATTTTAACAGAATAATTAAAGACTCAAAATTTTCCAATATCATATAAAACTTTCTAAAATCACTTTCATCAATATCATTAATTCAAGAAATGCTACGTTACAAGAATATAATAATATTTTCTTATTAAATATTGTCAATACTCATGTAAATTCTCTATGCTTTATCAACAATTATTAAGTCATCTCACCCAAAACTTCATAATCCGATCCTTTGCTGAAAGCCTGATATATCCAAACTTATCTGAAAAATATTCAGAGATAAGGGGTGAGTTTAATCACAACTTAATAAATGGATGATATATACAAGAGTGTAAATATGATCATTTTCAAAAGAAACTTCATATGCATGAATCAGAAACATTTTATTTTCATATACAAATTTTCAAAATATATATCAATAAAAATAGAGCGACTTTTCAATTCTTTTACATTTAGAAAATCACTATTCATTATCAAAAACGCTTTGGCACAAATAACTGTACGATCTTATCCTATCATCAAATCAGAACATGTGTCATATTTAACCTCCGTAGTAGGGTTATACTATCCACAGTGGCCAAACTAAGCGGTATCATATTTGAAACTTTCCTTTATCCGTTCTCGGAGTCTCGAGTGTGCGCACAGGAAAGAAACACATAAAGGACCACTTTGTTTCCAAAGTAATTGCACCCTTATCATATCATATCATGGTCGTACCAACCATATCACGTGAACCAGTATCATCATATCAGAACCATTTTCCAAGCAGATCAAACACATAAGAATACCAAAAATTTTCATATCCATATCATATCATATCATGTCATATCAAATCATGTACCAAACGTGTTCATATCATTTTTAGATAACTAACAGCAACTCTAAAACATTTCACATCACATAAATAAAATATCAATTTTCATTCTCGCTTTTTTATGCATTTCAGAAACATGTCAACATTGCTCATATCTATACTATGCATTACAAGAATATTTTTTTCTTTATCACATAGATTTTATAAGTAATACAAATAACTGACCGAGACTGTTTTTCCAAGTTCTCATTTATAACAAAAACATGCAAAATTTTCAGAGAGTCAACCTCGGTCTCAGAGTTGGTGTAAAGCCAAGCATATGAATCTTGCTTACCTGAATTTCTTAACTTTTTAGAATATCCTCAATAAAGCTGAATACAGATCAATCGTTACCTATAAAAATAAGAATGCACATCCATAAATTCTCAAACCACTCATGTATTTTGATATTTAAACTTAAATATTAAAATCATCAAATTCCTCCAAAACCTGGAATTTTCCTAAATCCTCCAATTCCTCAAATTTTACTTAATGAATGCTTAACCCGAATTCCAACATTGAACCAAGTCTAAATAATTTAAAACCCAAGTCTGGTTTAAAAACATTTGACTTCAAAACGATTTAATTAACTCTCATAAGAATAGAAGGAACTATTTAGAAAACAGGTTCAAAACAATTTGAGAAACCGAACCAATACATAACATTTAACTTCAAAATAAAATAGCGCAACACACTCAAAATAAAAGAAGTCCGATATCGAAAAACCCATAAAGTCTCGAGAAGAAACAAATCATCAAAAATAAATAAATAAATAAATAAAACTTAAAAATCTAATTAGTTTTAAAAGAAACAAAAGGACAAAACCATAATTATGTAAACAAACTTATACTTTCTGTAACCACACGAAGGTCTTAAAAACACATCATGCAAAGAGTAAAAAGAGATGCAGGAGAATATAACAAAACAAGATAAAACATACGGCAGAGGCTCACCGCGAGAGGAGAAAGGTTGACAACCGGTGGAGATATAGACGCCAGATAGAGAGATAACAAGAGGGTGAGTGACGATCGAGGGAGACACAGTGCAAGAGAAAAAGTCGAGAGACAGAAACATGGGGAGGTCGTTGGTGCTTCATCGTGACCTGCTGAACGACGGACCAGAGAACAAGGTCGGTCTCTTCTAGGCTATTCTGGTGGTTTCTGGAGCAATAGACTCACGGTAGGGGTGTGCTTGGGCTCACGGTGGGGACGATTGTGATTTGTTTTAAGTATGGAGAACAGGAACAGATTTTCTTTGGTGTTAACCGGAAGGCATGAGGTTCACGTTGGTGTTATCCGGGGGGGGGGTTCACGGTGCTTGGGAAGGGTTGTTAGGTGGTGGTGCCAATTGGCTATGACGTGGTGCATGAGGGTTCGTTTGTACATGTGAGGCAGTGAACGGTAGGGGAAACGGAATGGCTGCGGTTGTTCTTGGTGCATGAGAGAGAGAGAGAGAGAGAGAGAGAGAGAGAGCTTATGTTGATAAGGGACCAAGAAGGGTGAAGGGCTGGGTAGTGTTTGAGTATGGTGATCTAGGGGTGGTGCAAGGTTGAGTAAAATAGCGGTTTCTACTTGGTGATACATGATGGTACTCGAAGAGGGATGTAGCATGCTTGGGCTTTGTTGCTCTGTTTTTTAGTGTGAAAAACAGAGGTTTACGTAGGTGGCTTGTTTCAACTTTTCAGTGGTGGTCACAGGGAGGTTCTGGGTGGTGTACACAACTGAGGCAGCACATGCATGAGCAAAACGTTAGTGGCTTCCATGGAGGCTACGACTGTGGTATTTTCTAAAGTAAGAGGGTAGTTACTCTTCCATATATAAAGATAAAAAAAAATGGGAAACCTTAGAGATAAAAGAGGAAATAACTAAATGAATATCATATGCGAACTGTTACTGGGAAAGTAGTGGAGTGGGATTTGGAAACGTACATGGAGTGGAAGTTGAGTCATGTATATATAGTAAACGTAAAGAGGACAGCTAGCAAGTTTTGAAACAAAAACTTTTCACCAATACGCATTGCAATATTCCTATATATCTAAATATATATAAAAAAAACAAGGGTTTTAAAATATTAAAGAGAAAAGGACTCTAGAATATAGTAACTAGTAACTCTATACATTTAAAATATATAACAAATATTTAAAACAAAAGGTAAGTTAGATTCTCGTAAAAAGATAAATAAATAAAAAATAATTTAAGAATGTAATGTAATTAAAAAAATTTTGAAACACTCCAAAAGACTTTTTGAACATATAAAACCAAAATTTTTC
Organism: Platycarya longipes; assembly: GCA_036559045.1. NCBI lineage: Eukaryota > Viridiplantae > Streptophyta > Magnoliopsida > Fagales > Juglandaceae > Platycarya > Platycarya longipes. The sequence continues at coordinate 35,066,735 of CM071797.1, forward strand.
ATTAAGCAGTTTGATGTCGGAGCGGGATGTTACAAGCAATAGGCAAGAGTGAATGAGCGAAGGCTACTGAAGAGAGTATTTGTAAAGAATAAAATTAGGTATACCAAATAAAGTTTTGTTGGTGTGCACCATTTCCCCACATTTTTTTAATAATTAAAAAAATATTATTTAATAATATTCTAATTTTTCAAAAATGTTTAAAAATATTGAAAAAATAATATTAATAAAAATAAAAAATAACTAACAGATTCCAAATTAAAACCTAAGCTATAGCCTTATTTGTTTGTAAAATGATTGTGGAAGGCTACCGTAGGTTCTTAACCTAATAAGGAGGTACAATCACCAACAATAATGCCACTAATAGGGATATGAAAAGATAGAACTAGATCGGTAAACTGGATCAAATCGGATCGGATGAAATTCAGTTCAATCTGATCTATTTTTATATAGTAGTTGACTAGTAGTATAAAAATATAAACTATAATATATCTATATAGAGTATTATTAATAATTTATAAGTAATAAGTGTATTATTATTATTTAATATATTATTACTAATTTATAATTACTTACTAACATATAAATTTATAATATACTATTGTAATAGTATTATTAGCTATAGGGCCATTAAGATGAGTTTTTTTTTTTTACTTTTTTATTTATATTATTTTTCTTTCGCTAATTGTTTTAAGAGTAAGTTTTTTTAATATTATTTGGTTTAAATCTGTGATAAATATGTAAATTGGGTTGAAAATGATTAAATTTGGACTAAATATAATTTTTTATTATTACAAGATTTTGGATCAAATTTAGTTCATTAAATTATATCAGGTACCCCTAGACCGGACCGCTCTTAAGCCGAATTGAACCGGACCGATATGGACTGAATAGAAGTTTGGTCTGGTCTAGAATGAAAAAATTCTTAAACCAAATAGAACTGGTCCAAATTTTTTTTGGATCAGACCATTTATACCTCTACTAATGGTAACTCAAGTTCACCTAGAAACAAAAGAAGTCAATCAAGAATTTTCATTTCTTTTCGTTCTTTGTTTTTATTCGACACAGTTTTTCTGGGTAAGTTTAGTTCTCATCATAAAAATATACTGGGACCTTTATCATAATTTTTTTTTCCCAACAGGGAATTAAGCCATGACCTCTGTTTTAGTTGTTCTTGAACCAGATGTTTTGGCCCAAAACCCAAATCACAGTTGAGATTGAGGATCTTGTATGGGCAGCAAAGTATTATAACACATGCTCTTATACAAACTAAATTGAATCGAGTCTCATAAGAATATACAAACATATTATTTTTACATTAACATAAAGAAAAGTGAATTCTTCAACATTCCCAAAGCTTTTATGGTAGTTTTTTTTTTTTCCTCCTTTCCAACAGTTTGGTTTTGGTTAGATTTACTATACTTTGGCGATTGCCAGACTTCCAGTTGGTCCCAAAGCACAGGTGTGTGGGAAGACAGATTGCTTGCTGCAAACTAATCCTTTAGATACTTATTTTTTATTATATTTTTGCTTTTCTTAATTGATGATCTTGAAAAATTGAGTATAAATCTCTCCAAAAAACATATCAAGATAATAAACTGTAGTACACCTACAACTTCCACTACTTCCAGCAAATTTCCACAGCCCCTAACGATAGCTCCACAATTCTAATGGCTATATAAACCGTAAAAAATCGCTTTTAAGATAGTGCTTCTTTGCATGACATGGGTGAAAATTAAAAAACTGGTTCTAAGACCTATTTTTTCTTTTCTTTCCTCTCCATTTTTGCATTATGGTTATGAACTTATTTACTATTTGTTGGAAACCCAACCGCTTCTCATGTATCTAGGGGTGTAAATAGTCCGGTCTGGTCAGGTCCAGTCCGAGAAATTTGTGGACCGATTTTATTCAGTCCAAGAATTCTCTCACCCTAGACCGGACCGAACAGGAGTTCGGTCCATACCGGTCTGGTCCAATTCGGTCTAGGGGCAGTCCGGTCCAGTCCAGAAGTGCTCCATATGATTTAATGGGCTAAATTTAATCTAAAATTTTATAATAATTAAATATTTTTTTAGTTCAAATTTAACTACTATAAATTATAATATGTTAATATTATAAAAGTATATATTATATATTAATATGTTAGTAGGTATTATATATTAAGTATGTTAGTAAATTATAACTAATAACATTATAAATAATAATATGTTAATATTATAAGAGTATATATTATATATTAATATATTAATTTATATTAATATTAATATTATAATTTATATACTATTTTTATATATACAAATATAAATATATATATGTGGGGTTCTGTCCGGTCCGGTCCGGTCCATGGGGAGAAATCCTTTGGACCAGACCGGACCGGAATTAATCGGTCCATGTAAAATCTGGACCTGACCGGACCGAATTCCATTCGGTCTGGTCCGGTCTTGATCCGGGACAACCGGTTCGGTCTGGTCCACCGGTCCAATCCGATCTTCTTACAACCCTACATATATCGCGTTTTCACTTAAATGAAAATTTTGCTTGCTTAGGAAAAAAAAAAAAAAAAATTATACCTGGTGACCTACTCATCTACCACTATGTGAGCACAGAACCCCTTTTACCTTGACTTCATGGTACGGGCATTTAGCTGGAGGGCAAAACCAGAGAAAAAAACAAAATAAAATGACAGCTGTGGGATTTGAACCCACGCCCTTTCGGACCAGAGCCTAAATCTGGCGCCTTAGACCACTCGGCCAAACTGTCGTACGTCTACATTAGTTTCGTAAGATGGTATTAATAAGATTAAAACAAGTGTACAGTAAACTCCTATTTCGATTTAGAGTTTATTTTAAATTCCTCTTATCCCATTTAATTATTATAATTTTTTATATAAAATATAATAAATAATTAATTTTTTTTTCAAACTCCAAAATAATCATAATTAAAAAATAATAATATTCTAATAATATTTTATTCAACTTTTATCTCAACTTATCTTATGTTAACTTCTATCCAAATTTCACCTTAATGTTTAGAGTGCAAAAAGTGTAAACAGATTATGCCTTTTTGTTTTTAGATAAGAATCTTACTTAAAATATCTATTGTTTGGTTACACAGATGAATGAATGTTAAATAAAATATTATTAAAATATTATTTTTAATATTATTTTTCTTTTAAAATTTTTAATAATTTTTTAATTTTTAATAAATTTTGTTTTAAAATTTTTTAAAATTATAATAAAAATAAAATAAAATAAGATGAAATAAGAAAGTTTGTAAACAAGCCAGCCTAAATGGAGTTCTTTCATCCTTGAATTCACCAAGGTCGACAGGACTTTTTTCACGATATAGAACTCTTTAATTATCTTTAAGAATTATTGTGATTTGTGATTTTATAAAAATAAATTTATAAATTAATCGTAATTTAATATAATTTGTTAGATTATAAAATTATTTTTATTATAAAATAAATCTAATATATCACATAAAATTATTTTAATTTATGAATTTATTTTTATATAATATATATATTGTTGAGAAATTATATATAGAAATTCATGAGCCTAACTCAATTTATTGGACCAGTTTTATGAGATGAGTTAAGCCCATAAATTTCTACATGGTATCAGAGCCTGCTACAGGACGAATGTAGGCCCACACTACTTACTTAGTGACAAGAACTAAAAAAATTACTAGTCTACACATGAGGGAGTGTTGAGAAATAAATTCCACATTGCTTGTGGACAAGGATTTGAATATGCTTATAAATAATGTGCAAACCTCTCTCATTAGACCGATTTTATGAGATAAGTTAGACTCATAAATTTATATATATATATATATATATATATATATATATATATATATATATATCAAAAGACCAGGACATATATAGAAAGCAGATCATGAAGAAAGGTAGAAAGGTAAACGTATAAAATGGAGCAGAAAAGGGGCCGGAAAAGGTTGGAATCTCGCAAAAAAAGGCTGGGAATTGAAGCTGAAACATTCTTTAGCAGTCTGCATCAAGTCATCAACCCGTGACAGAATCTCATATCCCCATCCCTACATCATAACAATTAACAATATATTATGCAGATATAAATTTTGATGGGTACGTATTTTTACTATTATTATTATTATATTTTTATAAAGCAAGGCCATATTGGGATGAATATTTACCACATGAAAAATGGACATTTGTAGTATCTGTTCTATCTTTAACCCTCCAAAAATACGAGTGCACATGCATCATATGTTTCTTTGTGAAGGATTTTCACTCTGTTAAGGCAACCTATATCTGATCTTATTCTTTGATAAAGCCATACCTGATAGGAACCTCTTTATTACCTAAAATTCCTAAAAAAAATCTGCTTGAAAACAAAGTTAATATGCTCTAATATCTTATGATATGATGGTAATTTCGAAACCATAAATATAATCATAAAATAACAAGAAAAATGTCAGAAGAAGTTCTCGATAAGTTTTCAACCCCTTATCTTGAAATGAAGTGGTGGTTTCGCCACTTCGATGCACATGATCAGGTGCGATACCGGGCCATGATGACCAAGCGTGAAAAACAAAGTTAATATGCTCCATCTTATGATCATATGAATGATTTGAAACCATCAAATTAAAATAACAATATTTCAATAAAATAAAATAATAATAATAATAATAATAAAATAACAAGAAAAATGTCAAAGAATTTGTTATCGATAACCTTTTCAACCCCTTATCTTGCAAGGAAGTGGTTGTACTTAATTTGCCACTTCAATGCGAAGTTGCAATATCGGGCGATAATGATTAAGAGTTTGTTTGAGGTTGTGTTTTGAAATTTAAAAAGTATTTTTAATCAGCTAAAAATATTTTTTTTAAAAATGACATATCTAATAATTTTATAAAAAAATATTTTAATTAGTTAAAAAGCTAAAAATCTGTTTTTTTTTTTTAAAGTATCAAATTGAAACTATTATCAAAAAATTACTCTTATGGATAATTATATATTAAAAAAAAACTTATTATAACTAACTTTAAAAATACTTTAGATACATGTTTATCAAATAGTAAACAATTTTTGAAATATAAAACTTATTATTTAAGTTATAAGTCATAAGTTATCAACTCTAAATCTATAAGTTATATTTTTTACCGCAATTTCGAATATGCATTATGCGTTACATGTAAAGTTAAGGATGTGCGTATCGTAGACACCCCCGCTCCTATAATTAGTAATTTAATATGGGAGATTTGCTTATAATCTCTTTCCTGGTTTATTCATTCCACATCCGTAAACATAACAAATAATAGTATTTTAACTTTTTCATAAATATAATGAGTAAGCAAGTGAATTTTCAATAGAATAAACTTTGGGATGCTAAGTCGAGCCCCACTTAATTGTAGATGGTTGAAAATGCTACATTGTTGTATACTACAAGGGGAAAAATGTTTGTATCAATTATGGGAAAAATATCCACAAAAAGCCAAAAGGAATACGTGGGAAACAAGTTTATGATTTAAAGTATCATGCAAGTATAGTGGCTGACTGAGATATTTGCTTAAATATTTATTTTATTTTATTTTTATACATAATTATTTTAACATCGTCTAATATTTTTTGAGATTGGAAACATATCAAATAATTTTTAATCATTAAGGGCTTATTTAGACCCTTAAATATTCTCATATTTTCTAAAAAAGTTTTTGTAATTTTCTTTCCAAACATCATCACTCAATCAGTACGTACAAAATACTTTTTAATTTTAAGTCTTCAATTTTTTTTAATCTAATTATTAATTAATCATTATCCAAATACATCTTAATACAATTTTCTCAAACTTCCAAATAATATATAAATTTTTTAATTTATAAAAATATTAAAAAATTATATTCAAACAATTCTTTAACTTTATGATATATTCTTTTTTTAATCTCGTTTTCCAAAATTTTAAATAAAACATCTTAAATAAATTAATCTTACTAATATTTACAAATGATTTAACTACTAGTACTCATAAATTCTAAAATATTTTAGATGTCAAAACGATTTCTAAATATCACGTAATAGAATTATGTGAATATATAATTAATACAAGTAATTGTGAATAACATTACTCTGGCTTAAAATGCAAATATTTTCTTATGAATAATTTTTTTTGTAGTTTATATCTGTAGATTATATTGCAAATTTAATTAAAATGCTCTAATTTTATGATTAAATGAAATAAAATTTTTAGATATTTATAAATAAGGATATTTAATTAATTATTTTTTAAAATTATTTTTTTTTATTTGTTGATTGCTTAGAACATTGCCCTTTTCTTATATCCTTTCCTCTTGCATTTGTTTCATGAACGCTCTTTTCGTTTCGTTAAATTTTCAATTTAATCATTTTGCATTCTTTTTAACAATTTTGCAAGATAATCCCCAAGTTTCTCACCATCTTCTTTTCACATCCTTTTTACAACATGGACATGAGCATAGCCCATCGGTGATTAATTATTCCAGACATCCTGTTTACCTCCCAGCCCCTTCGTTTCATCTTCCAAGTCATATCCCCCGCTGGCTATGATAACAGTCAGTGAGCATTATTAACCTCACGGTCACAGCCGCGTAGGAAAAAATTGATTGTTGGAGGCTTTTTGACTACTTTCACACTGTTTTTTTTTTTTTTTTTTTTTATTGAAAAATAATAAGTATAGTAATGAGTATGTACATATCGTATAGTTATTTTTTAAAAAGTAAATAGTTATAAAATTCATATAAGAAAAATTATTTTTTAATAATAAATTAATTTAGGGATAGCATTACTCATTTTAATTTTGGGTTGGATAGTTAATATACTTAGAAAAATGTCATTTGTCCTTATTGGAATTCCGATTTAGGATCTTGATTTGCAGTTTTTTTACTTTATAATTTAAGTAAATATTTTTAAAAGATGTTTTATTTTTTTTTTGTATTTTTAAAAAATATTTTAAGATGTTAAATAAATAGTGTAAAAAATCAATTCCTTTTACATGATTTTTTTAACATTTTAAAACATTTTTTACAAAAATAAAAAAATCATAACATTATTTAAAAACACTTATTTAATTATAAAGTAAAAAAAATAAAATTACAGAATCCACAAGTAGGACAAATAACATTCCCCATATAATCATATATAAACCGACCCCTCCATTACTTATTTATTCCCGCAAGAAGCTTTTGATTGTTCATAATCTTCACACCATCACTGCCATGGCCAATGCAACTCTGTCACTCCCCCCTGTTCTCCTCCTTTTCCTCCTGCTTTTGCTCCTCAACTCAGGTTATGTTGTAGTCTTTTATCTCTGATTAGAATATCAACATTATAATTCTAGACTCTGCTTAAAACACAATGCAAATTAGTACACTTTTTGTTTTCCCTATACACTCTTTCTTCAATTTTGTGTCAGTTTCATTCACTTGATCAATTAGCTCTTCTAGATATCTTAATAGGAACTTGCTGCATTTATATGAAAGGATTTCGATCTTGGATATACCTTTGTTGGGTTTTCTCCAATCTCCAATGCTTGTTCAACAATCGAGAATTGGGAGGAAATTTGAGTATATTTTGACAAAAAAAGGAAATTTGAGTATATTTTGACAAAAAAAAGAAATCACTGTTTTATTAAAAATTTGATTTGAAGTTTTAACCAGGAATTATCATGAACTCTGTCTACTTCTTTTTCTGCTCATTATAGTTATTCATTTATTTTCTCGGCTTAACTTGCAGAAGGGTCTCTGAAACTTGCAAACGCACAGGTACAAATAAACCTTTAAAACCCAAATGAATTAATTGTTTTTTTGAGTCCGGGAATTCATCTGATGTTGTGTTGTTCAGCAGGGATACACGTACACATGGTGCATTGCCAAGCCTTCCTCGAGTGATGCAGAACTGACTGCAAACATCAACTTCTCCTGCGACCAAATCCCAGATTGCAGGCTCATACAAGAAGGTGGCCAATGCTTCTTACCCAATACTCTTGTTCATCATGCCTCTGTCGTCATGAATCTCTACTACAAAATGATGGGTTCAAATTACTGGAACTGCGACTTCACCAACTCTGGCCTCCTCTCCCTCACCGATCCAAGTAGGTGTAATTTTACTGTTTCTAGTGTTTAATTTGTACCACAAAGGAATTACACAAAAAAAATTTATAGACTAATGTGACTTTATTTCATCTGTTAGATTATTTTATAATAAAAATAATTTTACAATCTGACGAATTATATGAAGCTGCATAAGTCTATAAGATTATTTTTGTATAATTATTTTATGACTAGAATATTTTCCTCTTTCTTTACTTGTTTCTGGGATTCAAATTGTTTTTGCTATATCTCTGCTTTGCAGGTCATGACAGCTGCACCTATATTTAGTATCCAGTACTACTTTATGCAGAATGTGGTTTCAGAGGCCAACTTTCAAGATTTATAGGCCACAATATAAATAATTTCCCTAATGTTTTTCCACTAGAAGTCAATTATTGTGGAAAATATATATATACAAGTCCATTTTAAAGTGTGTTTGTTTAGAATTTGTAATAACATGTGGAGAAGTTCTATGAACTTGGCTTCCATGAACCTTCCTTGATTTCTAATCTCAGAATTGGCTGTTTCCACTGTATCAAAATCACACATAAGTATGTTAAGATATAACAATATGAAAAAGCTTTTATTTGAAATCAACTTATTGAATTATTAAACACATCACTGATATAAAAAGTCTGCCACATCAGTTAGCATGAAAAAGCAAACATTATTTTCATAACCATTTTTATTCCGATAATAAGGAATGTGTTTACTGTTTACACTCCGATTTATAAGTAATAAAATCTCGTATCAGTATAAAACTTGACAAGTGGTACAAAAGGTTTAATTTTCAGTGGTATAAGTATAAAATCTCGTATCACATAAAACTAGATGGTTTGAGCCCGTTTGGATATAGAGGTAAGATGAAACTATCTTATCATATCTCAATTCAATTCAACTCAATAATTTTATTACTATTCACAAATCATCTTAATTTATCTTATCTCATCTTACTATCCAAACGGATTCTAATTAGTAGACATGACATAGTGTAATCAAAAGATCATATGTGCAAGCCACTGAAGAAGACATGTAACAGATGTTTGAATGGAGCACTTAGGGACAGAAGGGAAGAAAGTAGTGAAAAGTGGGTGTCATTGAAATTATGCCTAATGCAGAGACATTTCAACTTGACAACTCTGCAACAAGACACCCACCACCACCCATCATCAAAATACCTTTTTTGAATCAATATGATGGTTCCTAAGATAGAAGCACCTTTTTTTTTTTCTCTATTTGAGAAAGGATAATGAAAGTGGTAATTAGCTTGGGTGACATGATAATGTGTAATCTCAGTTCCACTTCCCTGCCTGTGATGCCTTACTCATTAAGCTACATTATATTCTTGGAGGAATTTATTTCTATATTATGATATATCTTTTTTCTTTTCTTTTTTTTTTTAGGAGTAACCATTTTATACCTCATTTGCTTTCTTTCTTTCTTTCAAAAAATACCAGTTTAATTGTCATATAAATTTTTATTCTATAAGGAAAATGTTAAAAATCTTCACTATCATCCCAACATTTATCTCACCATCTTATGGGTTGAAGACATAGAGTTATTAGTAGCCCTTGAAACATTTATTGTCAAAAATTATGAAAATTCAATAAATACTAAATCCTAAAATGTTAGTAGAGTGATATTATTTATAGTTCCATAATGGCTTAGTTTCTAATCGTACTTATAACGACGATGACGACGATGATGGTGATGACGATGACGACGACATCAACATCAACAACAACAATAATAATGAAATTGGGGATGATCAATTTAATTAGAGTACTGTAGTTTTATCATTAATTTGTGTGTTTTGAGGCCATAGAATAAAAGAAAAGAGATGATATCTGCTTGCAAGGGAATTCATGCTGCATATCATCTGGCTTGCAAATAACATGCCACAAGAACATTGTTCGGCAATGAGAGTATCATTTCACGCCAGCCCAATCATTCTCTCTCTTTCTCGGTATAAGAGAAAGATGTTTCAAGAGAACGGTGTTACTTATTTTTTATTTTTTCATAATTAATGGGTCCAATATATCAATTTTAATAATTTATAAAGTTAATTTTATTTAACTCAAGAGCAATCAGTAAGTTCTATAGAAGACAACAATTACAGACGTAAATAAATTATACAGAACAAATTTGCAAACAAAAATAATTATATAAAATTTATTAGATCTATTTTATAATAAAAATAATTAATTTTGTTACAAAATATCTATTATTTAAAAGCATTCATTACATGCATGAGGTGGCTTAAGAATAAATTGGTCAATTTATTTAAGCCACCTCATGTATATAATATATGTTCTTAAATAGTGATTACTTTCAAAATTTTTTAAAATAATTCTATAAAATGATGTAATACATCATATCACATTAATTCAAAAATTTATTTTTATGTATTTTTTTTTATATTTAAAATATTTTTCTTTACAAAATGAATAAATTAATTAATCATCTAGATGGTCATGAATTATGATTTCTTATTCACTCAAAAGTCAAAACATCTAGTTCTCACGCGAAGATTATTATATTTTTAAATAAGAAATTTGAGAGCACGTGAATTTTAAACTCTATATGTAACATCAACCCTATGTTAAAAAAAATCCAACTCCAATTTTGTGGTTAAATAAAAAAAAATAGTTTTGAGTTATATAATTTTTTTTTTGTTTTATGTATAAGATTCATTTTATCAATTTTTTAATTGAAATTTATATTTTAAATTTAAAAAGTTTTAGCATATTAATACCTGACACGTCAATACATATTGTTATATAATAAAAATTATAAGTAAAAATAATATTTTTCTTCCAAAAAATTCTTATTGGTAAACTCTAATTAACAAAGTAGATATGATAAAATTAAATTTTTATTTTTAAAGTTTTGTTTAAATTATAAAATATTAAAAAATAGTCAAAAATTTTATACACTACACTATTATCTTAATCTTATCTTATTATATAAGATGTGATACACTGATAACTATTATATAATCTTTATTTGATAATTATTTATTATTTAATTATGATAAATGTGTTATGCTTAATAAAATAAAAATAAAATAGAAATATAGAGTATAGCGATACTAAAAAAATTAATATTTATATCTGTCACTTTACTATTTTTTTTTTTTAATCTTAAGAGTCAGACAAAACTATGGAATTTTTCTTTTAAAAAAAAAGGGAAAACTGTAATATTTAAATACATTAGTACAAGGCGTGTGATTGATTCCCACGACAATCCCCATTCGTCAAACCTCGTGAGCCCCAGGCCCCCACTTCCCACTTCACGCGTGCTCCATCCAACGGTCGCTATCGTATCCACATTACGCTAAAATCCATTCCCCCAACTAAGAGCTAACCCTCTAATCCAACGGCTATTGTTTTCCGATTCGTTTCCTCACTGTTCGAACCCTAGCTCGCATCCCAATAAAGCCCACCCAAGAAATAATGGAACGCATCCAATCCAAGCACCACTCACTCCTCTCTCTCTCTCTCTCTCTCTCTGGAAGTCTCTCTTCTGCTGCAAATCGGGGACAGATCGTCGGAGAAACCTTAGGTTTGGCCCTCTATTTCTCTCTCTTTATGCGAAGCATTCCCTCTCAAAGTTGATAGTGTTTTATCATTCGAGATTTATTTTCTTGACAAGTGGTTCGAGATTGATATATATGTTTGTATCTAAAGAGGTCGACGGTTTTCTTATTTGATTGTGATCTATGTTTGAGTGGTCTTTTCTATTTTGGATTGGTTGGATCTCATTCCGTTTACATTTGTGAATTTTACTTAATAAACTGCTTAGTTGCGAGGAACATGGAATGGACTTTGATTCTAGAGGTTGGATTTTGAGGGCTTTTCTTTTCTAAGGCTCAGATCAATGCAGAATCTGTATTCTGATATTATTTCAATGAAAATTTTATTTTCTTTAATTTTTTCTGCAATTTAAACGGCGAGATCTTGTTTTTCTGTCTCGTTTTAGTTGAAATTCTGACTTTCAATTGTTTTTTCTGTGATCTTTTGCAGTGGAAGTTGTGTTCTTTTTCTTGTAGAATTGGGATTGAAGGAGGAAAATCAAGATGCCGTGGACTTCTTTTGTGAACTACACGATGAACCGTGTTCGCTTGGCTGCCTTCTTTCGTTTTATTCTGTAATTTCATTTTAATCGGGTGAGACTTTATCTCTTTGATTCTCTCTCTCAGCTTTGGTGATCAGAGTTCATTTCTTTGAATCTATTTGTTTTATTGGCATCAGATTATGAATAAAGGAGCTCAACTTTATATGGTTATATTCTGGGCTGAAACAGGGTGCGGAAAGAATTAGAAACTAAATGTAATCATTGTATTGTATGTCCTTTTGTTTTCACCTAATATTTAGAATATTTTCAATTGTTTCACGAAAAATGTGAACCCACCTCGGTGAAGATAATAAGTTTAGTATGGACTGTTGTTTGGATGTTCGTAGTTTTTCCATCTCGGTAAGATTCATCATTGTAATTTTTTCTGTTTAAATTTCTCTCAAGTTAGCATTGGTTATGTGTTTGTTTCACCTCACCTCTTTCTCTATGCTGATGATCGTAGGCTGAATTTCCCTGATCTCTGTAGGTGTATTACAGGTGGTTTCTGAAGGAATTTGTTTAGCTAGTATTTGTTTAGTTTGGAGCTGGTTGGAGGATTGAGAATGTACATTGCGGTGACCTTAAAAAGATACAGAGCTGTGAAAGAAGTGGGGCAGATTAAAATGATTGTCGGGATCATTGCATACTACCAACTAATACAAGTTTGCCAGGTAAAAATGTTTTCCTATTTTCTTGTCTGCAAGTTACTGACTTCATGGCTTTGGTTGATTTTCTCTATTTTGCTTCCTCGTTTTTTTTTCCTTATTGTTTGATCCTTGTATGATGATATCCTTATATCACATAAGGAGAGAAGCTTCTTATGGCCATGGCAGTATATTACTTGATAGTGAAAATGTTTCTAGCTTTGTTTATTTCCACCTGATAATTGCTTTATAATCTCCATTTTGTCGTCTATCTCATGTATCGTATGGTGCTTCTAAGTCATGCTATTTTTGATGTGTCAAAAGTTATAATTGCATAGTTCATTGTGTTACGTTAGATTTTAACCTCTCCATCAGAATCTAGATGTGTCCTTGTGGTGATTATAGATGGATGTTTATTACAACAATTACCATAAGATTGCACTTTTTTTTTTTCCTGTAATGCATGAATGATCATGCCAATTTGCTCAAATGAAATTTTCTTCCTCAAAGCATGGGTTAGAGGCTGAGATCACGAGTTCAATAGGACTAGGAGCCTGCCTGCAAATTGCAGCATTGTGGAAGATAGTCCTTATTTGTCTCATGTATATTACAAAGGAAATGGACAATAGAACTTTGGGACTGCATAGGATGCTGAAAGAGCTCTAAACTATTCTGTTTTGGTATTGATACTCTGTTCCTTTATACTGTTTCTACCGGCATTAATGGACTTTTCATAATTTTCTTGTATCTCTTTCCTTCTAGATGGGACCAGGTGTCTCTCTTCTGTGCATCTTGGAAACTTGGGTTGTGCCTTTTGCATGTTTAAATAAAGACCTCTTTTTTTTTTTTTTTTTTTTAAAGTAATGCTTCAGTTGTCTTGTATTAGTTAATATTAAATAAACCGAACTTTATTATCCTTTAGATAGGGATGTCGAAAAGGGACTTTGTTCCGGATGCTTGGTTCATATAAAAAAAGAAGGCTGACTAAAAGAAAAGATATCTTATTTGATAAGGGCGGAACCAACCCGTTCCTGCTCCATATGACATTATTTGCTTCACTAATTGTGCCTTTCTATATTCTATTACAGGCCGAATATTTTCGTCAGTTGCTTAAACCTGTAACGTAGTTATTTTGAAGTTCTGGGACGCTGGAATTTTGGAAACTGCTTTTGGTTGCATTAATCCATAAGAAGGCATTGAAAGAGGTGAAGCATTTGATGATGGTAACTGTTTATTTGGAAAGATGCTCTCTTGTTCCGGAATGTCGATACCATAATTAACTAGTTAGTGGTCCCATCACCTTAGGAACCTTCATCCAATTTGAAATCGTGAATAATTACCAGTGCAGAAGGCAAACTGCTCATTTCTGTGGACTTTGCAGTTAAGTAGGAAATAGGACAAACAATGCAGGGTGACCAGCATTTCCGAGCAAAGGCCGTGCTCCCTTTGACAAATCAAGCGGGCAACTGTTATGTGCACACTCCTGTTGTACCTGCTGTTGGTGGAGTCCTGAATTCGGGTGCTAAGCACTTGACCCCTTTTCATGGTGTTGAATTTCAACCTTCTGAGGTTTGCCCAAAGAATTTTATTGTCTTTGATCAGACACAATACCGAAGCCAGATTATGTTTCATCCAACAATTGCCCACAAATTTAATGCTCCTAGCATCTTTGCAACTGGTGTGGAAGACAATTTTGAGGTCAAAGAAGTTGATTTTGTGGAAACAGAGACATCTTCTCCACTTAAAGAGGATTCAGGTGATATTGATGCATTGTTGAGCTTTGAAGAGGATGAACAAGATGAATATGATGATGAAGAGGTTAGCACCGCCCGGACTAATGGAGATTATAGAAGCACGTCGCCAGATTCCTTCTCCAACTATTGTTCGAAACCAAAGAAGAATAGATCTTCTTCTCGGCAGAAGACCTCAGGCAGTGGTGAGAGCTGCGACAGTGAAAGGAAACGACTGAAAATGAAGAAGATGGTGAAGGCACTGAAAGGGATAGTACCTGGTGGCAATCAAATGAATACAGTTGCTGTACTGGATGAAGCTGTTAGGTACCTCAAGTCTCTCAAGGTCGAGGTACAGAAGCTTGGAGTTGGGGATTTAAACTATTAGTTTGCCATGGTAATTGGTAAGGATGACTGAATTCCATTTCTAAATTACATATTATGTATAATTTAGGTCCCCACCCCCACTTTCCCTCCCATGCTTGCTGGCATATTAGGATAATAGTAATTGCTAGTGTTGTGTAAGAAAAGCCTAGTCGTACTTGTACTAGTGGAGTCTGCTCCACCAATAGTGACTTGCGTGGTTGAACTTACCCTATGTTTCTTTATTATGAGTCTATGACCTCTGTGCTTTAATGGTAATTAATGTATTGATGGATTGAGATTGGATGAGTGGGTGGATGGATGGATGTGTACTAAATAGCACACCCTTTTCCGCCTTATTGTAAATTATTTATTAAGTGTTTTTTCTTAAGCACCTGTTTGGTATCTATAATCTCTCGAATTATATTTTTTTGTCAAAATCTAACTGGACATCTATTAGTCTTGATTTTTTGTCGAAATTCCTAATGGATATTTTGTATGCACATTCACGAATATTAATATGTTATTGTTAATGGTGTTAGTGGAACACACGTGTAGGGTCGGTTGTTTGCCTTTGGTGCTAGATCCAAGTTGTATTTAAAAATAAAAAAATAAATAGAAAGAAAGAAAGGTGCCTCTATAGTAACTAGTCACTTTATGTGAGGATGACATGCTCAAAAATCTGTCCTTTTCTTTTCTTGCTTTATAAACGCATCTTACATACTTTTGTATTTTTGTTTTTAAAATCAGGAAAATTATTTGTTCTTATTGTTAGACTCATAAGGAACATGAAAATCGTTGTCATGCATGCATGGTGCTTTTCCTGAATCCAGTCCCTCCCCGCTCGATGTTTATTTAATCCCCTTCGAGTGGTCTCGTACCGAAATATTTTAATGAAATTGATTGGATCTCCACTACCTGATGGCCAATAGTTCTCGGAACAGGATTCCTTTGATTTCCGTTTGGCTTAACATATATATGAAATAGAATGGTCAAAATACTAAGTGAATAATATCTATTTCGTTAAAAGTTGGGAAATCCATATTTGCAATTTTGGGGCGTGTGGATGTATGGTTTTCCTCTACTGTCTTGAATTTGAATCTATTGCTTATGTAAAAAGGGTGGGGAGCTTTTTTTAGTATGTTTGGTTAATATTCTCGTTCTTCATGAAATGAGAAGTCCCATTCCCATTCCTATTCCTCAAAGAATAAGAATATATATATATATATATATATATATTCATGTTCTTTTATTTGGTGACAAGTAAAAAGTATTTTGTATTTATTGGAGTTGGATCAATATTCTTAAAAGTACCAAAGCTTCAGTTTTTCCCAAAAATATCATCTAATTTACTTTAGAGATAAATGAAAACTACTTTTAATAGTTTAAGGCTCTGATTGGATGGTGGAGGCACTCCGTCATTTTTTAATATTTTATTATTATTTGTTATATATTTTTTTATTACTATTAATTATTATTTAATATGTTATAATTTTTTTACCATTTACAAAATATCTGAAATCACATTACTAATCAAATAAAAAATTTTCCAAAGTAATATTTGAAAAAGTAATATATCTGATAAATTTAGAAAGTGTTTTTTCAACTTTTATTAATTTATTTTTAAAAATTGAAGCTTTTGTTTAAGGGTTATTGATATTATTCTTTTACAAAAAATGTTAGGGGCAAATGTTAGAGACAAATGATAGATAAATGCCAACTAATAAGTTGCGATGTTTGGTGCCTGCTGGGTCTTGCACAATATTTGGGAGTTGAGAAATGAATAAATAGATCCAAAATTAAAAGAAATAAAAATAATATGTTTGTCTGCTGTTTGTCTATTGCGTTTGTCTCATTACTATTCATTTACACAGACCTTTTACTGCACTATTTTGCATCGTTAAGTTGAGCACTAGGATGACGGAGATGAGCACTCCATCTCTTTCAACTCCATTTCTTCTATTTTGGAACCAGAAAGTCGTCGCATTGTTAGTTGTGTGATTGGGTCTCTATTTTGCAAGTAAATTTTGTCTTTTCACTTTTTCATGTAGTGTAGTTGAAAAAAGTCCAAGGAGAGAAAAGGAAAGCCCGTGAAAGTGGATTGTTTTCTCCCTTCAGTGTTGGGTAAACTTCACAACACAACCATTTCGACAATACCCATTTGCTGTCTATACCCATTTAAATCCCCAACTTGTTCCGTCGCCCACCCACAGATTATTGGTTTGGCCCAATTCACTACATCTGTTCTCCCAGAGATTATGCAAATGGGTTCTTGAGATAGAGTCGATTGACGCCACCAATATCTGAGTCTTGTTGAATTTGAAGAACAAAGACATGAACTTTCGGGCCTTTGCAGCATCATGTTCAATGGGCAAAAGCAACGAAGGGGAAGAGCTTTTGAACCGAGGGAAGGCAGAGCACAGAGAAACGAGGGTCCTTTTTTCATACTTTTGAACACGGAGAGGCAGTTGCCGGTTCACTGCCATTGGAGATGAGTGAGGTGCCTGTCGAGTTTGGGTTGGGATGGAGTAGGTGCCATTGAGTGTGGGTTCGAATAGGAAGAAATAGGGGTGTAAATGATCCGGTCCGGTCTGGAAAAAATGTGAACTGGTTCGATTCGATCCAAAATTTTTCCAACTCTGGACCAAACTAAACTCCTATTCGGTCCATACCGATCTGGTCCAATTCGGTCTAGGGGCGGTCCGGTCCGGTCCAGTCCGATCCAGGGGCACCGGATATGATTTAATAGATTAAATTTAATCCAAAATCTTGCAATGATGAAAAATAATTTTTAGCACAAATAAAAATTATTTTCAACTCAATTAACGTTTTTATCACACATTTAAGTCAAATAATATTAAAAAAACTTACTCTTAAAACAATTGGCAAAAGAAAATATAATCTAAATAAAAAAGTAAAAAATACTATTACATTAGTATATTATAAATTTATATGTTAGTAAGTAATGATAAATTAGTAATAAAATATTAAATAATAATATACTTATTACTTATAACTTATTACTAATACTCTATATAAATATACTATGACTCTATAATTTATATTTTTATATTACAACTAGTCAATTATTATAAATTATAACATGTTAATATTCTAAAAGTATATATTATATATTAATATATTATACTAGCACTCTTAATTTATATTAATATTAATATTATAATTTATATACTATTATTTATTTTTATATATATATATATATTAAAAAGAAAAGAGTTATTCGGTTCGGTCCAGAGGGGAGATGCCTTGGATCGAAACCGGACCAGAAATATTCGGCCCATACAAAAAATGGATTGGTCCACCGGTCCAGTTCAGTCTTCTTACACCTCTAGGAAGAAATGAGTTTAGGGGTAATGAAGTGTGTTGTTAGGGCGTAATGGGATGCATAGTAATTAGGGGTGTAACAGGTCCAGTTTTGAACAAAATTAAAAATCGAACAAGTCTCACCGATTTTACATTTCTTAAAATCGATTACACCCCGATTAATACTCAAAATTAGTAGTACCGTTTTACCAGTTTCAGTCCAGTTTTAATAAAATATAAATTTATAAAAATCAAATCTATTTTAATAAAAAAGTTGTAATCCATTACAAAAATCTATTTTAATAAAAAAAACCTGTTATATAAAAAAAATCTGCAATAAAAATAAAAACTGCAATAAAAATTTGATTTTGCAAGCTCAAGAGTTTCACAAATAAAAGTCTAAATTTCAAAAGTCTAAAATCTAAGATTAATTTTTATTTGCTACAACATTATCTTATATATAATTATAATTTATATTATATTTTATATTATATATAATATAAAACATATTATATAATTATTCTTAAAAATATAAATAAAAAATAATAGTAAATAGGATCGGTCTGATTCGATCTTAAAATGACTCGGAACCGAACCAGTTATATCTGGTTCCTCAATTTTTAACGGGAATTGGTTTGGATCAATTCAAAACTGGAATTTTCGGTTCGGTTTGATCCGGTCCGAGCTGGTTTTTGGTTTAAATTTACACCCCTAATAATAATGGTGCTAACATGTTAATGTGTTGCATTCTGATTAGAGGACTGATTTTCTTAGACTACTACATGGACTGGTTATAAGATTTTCTTGAGGATGCATGATTGGGAGGGAGGAGAGTAAACAAGAGCAATCAATGACCATGGCTTCATAAGGGCCCTCCTGAGATGCCATTGTGTGTGTGTGTGTATAATCCCACACCCGCCCCCCCCCCCCCCCCCGCGCAACACACAAACATATATATTCTATTATAATAAGTGGTTATCTAACGGCCACTTAACGAATTTTCTCATTTTTCTGTTAAGTAGTCGTTAAATTTAACAGCCACTTATTATATTTATATATTTAAAATATCATTTTAAAATCTATTTTAAATTTTCAAATATCATATATTTGAAAATTTAAAACATCATATATTTGAAAATTTAAAATATAGCTGACTTAGCGTACCAAATATAACTGACTTAGCGTACGAAATGTAATTGACTTGAAAAATGAAGCCCACCTACTCAGAGAGAAGTTTTGCTCATTCAGTCATTCTCACGTCTTGGTAAATTAATACTAATATGAAATAGTACTGCTCCTTAGTCCCTGCTTCAATATAATTTTGCCATTCACTTTAAAAATAGGTAAAAAAGAGAAAATAAGAAAAGGAGTTAACTCACGAGAAACTCTCTTATAGATCTCAATAATTAATACAGCTTGCTGCAAAGACGCTTCTTCGACTTGCAAGCTCTCATAATATTTAAGTAGCACCTTCCACCCACTGGGGTAGATAATATTTACAATACATTTCTTCCATGGCCATACAAAGGTGCCCCATATGGGAAAGCTAGATGCTCAAGTTATACGTATGCTGTATTGACAGATAAGTTAGTTATTTAGCTGCTTGTTCATGGTACAAGTCTTCTAGGGTGAATTGATTATTTTAAAAAAATAATATATTATTCATAAAAAAAAAATTTAATTTCAAAATTGTTTCACACAATAGTCTCTACCACCACAATAATATGAAAGGCACAAATTAATCATCTACCCCTAAACCAACCTATGCTATAATCTAATGACACAATCATAATTAAATAGCTT
This sequence comes from Platycarya longipes, assembly GCA_036559045.1. Taxonomy (NCBI): domain Eukaryota; kingdom Viridiplantae; phylum Streptophyta; class Magnoliopsida; order Fagales; family Juglandaceae; genus Platycarya; species Platycarya longipes. Next base: position 35,086,818 of record CM071797.1, read on the forward strand.
AGTTAGCATTACCTCTTTAAGTAAACATATCTACAGAATAGCAAGAGTTACTCATTAACTAAACTTAAAACCTACACCAAAGTTTTTAGCTTCATAACTTAATACCCTTTGAAATCATATAATATATACCAATTACATATAATATGTTTTATATGTCCAAAATATATAAAATTGGTATATATTCAAAATATATTTTATCAATATAATATGTTTTATTTCCCGATTTGGTTTTGATCATTTTGATCTATATTAAAATAATGATTGTTTTGGATGGTTAATTGTTGGACCCAAAATTCCCATTTTGTTTAATTCTCTTCTTGTTAGCTTAATGCAATTTTGATATTGAATGAAAAAATAAGAGCCACTTATTTTTTTAAATTTAAAACCAAAAAGTAGTGAAATATCCTATATCATTTCAAAATTTAAAATATTCTATATTAATTTTCAACCACGCAAGTGAAAATATCCTATATTTCAAATTTTAAAATATCCTATATTTAAAATATCGTATATTAATTTTGGACCCCTCAAGTAAAGAATCACTGTTGTCGATCACTGAAATATATTTTTACCTAGCTTGCAGCCCATTTACAAAGAAAAAGAAAGAAAAAGAAGCTAGCTCATTTACAAGAAATAGCTCATTTATAAAGTTTTTAGGAAAATAAAATATTTTCTGATATGTTAGATTATAATTTTATTATAAAATTTATAAATATATAAAATATAAACAAGGTATTGTTAAAGTATGGAGTCATAAATAAATGAGGAAGAACATAAATAAGGAATGTCTATTTCACTTAATTAGGCAACGTGCGAAGCACGTTGCTTTCGACCTAGTATGTAGATATATATGTTGCCACCTCTTTCTTCCAAATTTAATATCCCATTTCCAAGGTCACTTTTTCATTTATATGATATTCAAAATGGTCTGGTGCTGATTATTATTTTCTTCAATTCTTCATTTAATTAATTGAAGAGAATAATGATAAGAAATTATCTCAATTCATATAATCTCATATATTTATTACTAGAAAAATATACCAGACGTAGAAGAGCTCAGCCCAAGGGAGGAGGTCCCATCACTAGAACACGAAGGAGAAGAGAAGGAGAGACAAGGAGGGGGAACAAAGAAAATGAGTATTCAAGATGTCTATCGGACATCGATAAATAAGAGATGATGAGAGATTGTAAATAAATTTATTATAGTGGATATTTTCTCTTTGAAAACTCTATAGACATATATTTTATGTCGAATTACGTAAATTTATGTCTCACTCTTTTTTATATTTTCAATATTTATTTTCCATTGTCAGAACATATCACCGTTCATTAGAATAATTTGTTTGGAGAGGCGAATTATCAGCTTGTTATAGTCTTTGGATTTTATACTTGTTCAGGATGTTTGTTGGATCACAAAAGGATTATATGTATGGAGTCAATTAGTTCTTTCATTTTGGTGAGCTCAGACTGAAAGATCATTGGCTCCTATATTTTAATTTCTTTTTGATAATTGCAAGATTAGTAATTAAGGTTTTCATGTTTTTACAAGTCAAGAATTAGGTTTTAGCTTTTGGAAAATAGATACTTGAAATTCAAAAATTTCTCAACTAAAAAATAATAGAAAATTGTCACATGGCATAATATTCCATGTGTTAGTCATTTGATCAATGTTTTGAATATCGTATTAGTAAATATATTGGTCAAAACAATGAAACAAAATATTTCAGTACTGATACATTTTCAGAATAGTCTATATAAGAATAAATTATATATATATATATATATACACACCATAAACTACAAAAAAATAAAATTACTAATCATTTTTTGATTCATATAAATAAAATATATCTTTTATATATATAAAAATGAAAAAAAAAATACAAATCCTTATAAAAAATACACTTAATAAAAAAAAAACCTAGCTTTCAAATTTTGAAATTTGATATTTCGATCGGTATAAGTCAAAACAGGTTGAAACGGCCAAAAACCTGAGCGAAACGAAATGGGGGGTTTTTTGTACCGGTTGGTACAGTATTTGAAACAGTGCTTTTGATTGCCTAAGGAGCATATTGATGCCACATGCTGCGCAATCATAGACTGACATATGATATTAGTATTTTACATGGCATTAGTATGCCACATGATAATTCTTTTTCCTTAATTTGCCAAGGGGTATTAATGAATCCACTTAATAGTGAGTTTCTTTTTCTTTTTAATTTTTTTTTATGAGTAATGCTAGAGATAAACAACGAACAAATGCTAATTGATATGACATGATAAACAAAACATATCATCTTTAATTCCTTCAGTTTCGAATTCATTTATTCATTTCTCAACTCACAAATATTGTACAACACACAGTAGGCACCAAACACTAAGCCTATTCATCCGGGCCGGGTTGTACCTGACCCGGTTTGAAATTTTATTTATTTATTAATACATTTCAATATTTTTTAAAAATTATTTAAGGAAATTTTGAATCCGGGTTAGAATCCGGAACCCGGATGAACACCCATACCAAACACTACAGGTTATTAGTTGACGTTTGTCTGTCATTTATTTCTAACATTTGTCCCCAACATTTTTGTTTTTATTTTTATTTTTTATGTTGAATTATTCTATTATTAATTCAGTACATAAAATATACCATCCATATGTAAGATTTGATTAATAAAATTTAAATTCATCTTTCAAATTAAATTATGCTATATAAGCATTCTACCGAGTATGCTGTATATACCGGCTTAAGTAGACTTAGGATCACTTTTACGAAAGTTGAGAATATAGACCACTTTTGTAAAATTGTGAAAATCGAATTTGTAATTAATTTTTTTCCCTTGTGGATACGGCATGCATTTTATTTTGTTTTGTTTTGGTATAAGTTAAAAAACTATATTAAAAATGCAGAGGGCCCAAAGTAAACTTGAGGACTCGCTGGGATAAGAAACAATGAATGTAAACCAAGTCCAAGTTTGGCCCAGTTTTGCAAGGAGCACAAATCAGTTTATAATGCAAGGGCAATGAAACAACAGAACATAGGAAAATCAAAGACGATGAGATTCCCTCATTAGGAAACCTCGGCATTAATTTTTTTTTTCGTAACTGGATAAGTAGAAAATCCCTGGACTAGAATACTGTCACTATATACATTTTGACAATATACTATGAGTAAAAACATGCCAATAATGTCAAAACCGCGGCAATCAGCAACCTTGAGGTCCTACTCCGACTGCCATCAAAGGATGTAACTCAGCCAGTCTATTTTAATACCATCTGTGTCACATTCACACCATTCTCCATTCAGAAATGCCAGCCTTCTTCACTAATTTAGCTGAAAGCGAGCAGTCATTTGCATTCAGAAAGTCAATTATATAGGACTGGCTCTTGATATCTGCACGGGAAAACCTAAAAAATAAAAAAATGGTGGAAAAAAGTCTTGTACTGATGATCTTACACATAAATGCATTGCATGAATATATAAATGGAGGGGAGAAGAAAGAAAGTCTTGTCTCTGGTCCATGCATACATCTAAATGACTAGACCAAAACATGCAAAATAGTACTTTACAGTTAGTACGACTGGCCTTGAAAAGCTTTTCCTTCTCAGCCTCCTACCTTTCCGGACCAACGCATCATATAGGGAAAAGCTCCTACTAGGCACCAAAGAAAACGATATATGTACTGCACCAATGCATAATACAAAAGGAATACAGCTTGTTAACTGTCAAGTATAGAACAAAGCTTGTTAGAAACACCATGTTTGGGATCATGAGCGTTAGTCTAGATTTGTGTCTTTTCCCTAAATAGCAATGCTTTTGGTAGAAATACAGCTTCATTTGTAGAACTTGGCAGCAAGTCTATTGACTCAGATGGTCTTTTGGCAACCTATTTTATCTATAGTTTACAACTTGACTCAAGTAATGTTGTTGCATAATCACTGCAGTGTAAAATGTTGGAAACCAACCACTCCTTACTGTTTCCTTCTCATGCTTTCACGTTTTATCTTGCTTTACATTAATCCACTCTGATGTAGATGCCATTCATCTGACTGTTGTTTCTGCTTCTAATTCAATATGTTCAACCTTGCCTAGAAGAAAATATTATCATTTGTTTTGGATTCCACCATCACATACTGTTTTAACTATCTCCTCAATTTTATGCCATCACCAGATAATACCAGTTAACTGAAAATCCTAAACTCAATCAGAATTAAATAGGTATATGTGACTACTGCAAATATGATCTAGAATTTCATTTGATTTCCTTTTGAAATGCTAACCATTAATTTAGTCCAAGATGATCCTAACCATTCTTTTTTGTTTAAGGGCAGCCAATAAGAATTTATGGCTCGGCAACCAATGATGCTGACTAACTTGGTTTCTTCCATTTAGTGCCCGTTTATGTTTTTGTGAGAGAGAGAGAGTCCTCATTGAAAAGAAAAGCACCCCATAAATAATGTAGTTAAGGTTGAGAGTTCCACATCAGTAGTCATAAAAATTTAGTTCAAAAACATTGCATTAATGAATGAACCAGCAAAAAGGATGTGCAAACCTGATTCTGTGTTGCAGCTGTCCAGCACCAAGGTTGATGCACTGAAGGTGAACTATCAGCAATGAAAGCTATTGTACTTGCTTCTCGTATGTTAGCTACTACTGATGGCGGTAATTCTCTCATGATCCATAATATAAAGGCTGAGGGTATTGATGAACCTGACAGCATGATCTTCATACAATAAGTTACTGTTAAGTTCATTACTCCCATATAAAGATTGTATTGATTGATCCCTACTATAGAGGAGCAAGTTCATGATATGCCATGCCATGCTTAAATGCTGTCAACAATGCCCTATATCGTCCACTACAATGCCATAATGATAATGTCAACAGAAGTAGATATTGCCCGTGTACATATACAAGAGGAACACCTAATTAGAAATAGAAAAAGATGCCAAGAAATCATGTAAACTCGGCCCATTAAAATTTATAGCAGATGCCCAAAGAACACCCAAAACTACTTATTTTTGTGTTGGAGCAACAACTGGCATGAACTAGATTAAAATAAAACTACTCAATCAAGTTTCATAACCAGAATGATAGAAGAGCCGTCTATTTTTAACTTCAAAATATAAGATGTAAGCTATTTGTGTTTACAGCAATTGTGTGAGGTTGAGGCTAAAAAGAAATGAAAAAAATAAAAATTAAACCAAATATGTAAGGGCTTACCAAAAAATAACAATAAAGATACACAAAATTAGTGAGGTGTGGTCTTTGGATCTGTGGGTTAAATTTTTGTGAGAGCTTTTAGCTTTTTCTCTTAATAAATGATGAAATTTACATAATCTAGGAACGAGCTGAAGTTCTCAACTATGTATATCTAAAGTTTACACGAGCATATTCACTACAAACCTTGCCAAGTAATCACTCTCCACCTCACGTTCACCTCTTAGGCAGACAAGTAAATATTCACAATCTTTCCAAAAGTAACTACAGATCACTGCCTCCGATTTACCTCCTGCAATTTGACAAACCTTATGAACTCCTATCTCCAACCAACTCAATTTTTTCCTCCCTTGATGATGCAACTGATCTCTTCCACAACCGAAATATTTAACTCTCTCCAGGGTAGCCTTCACTCATTCACTCTTACATACTGCTCTTTCAAAACACTATCTACTCTTGAAAAACTAGTCACCATCTCTTTAACAAAAAATCAATCGATGAACATTTTCATAGAAATCCTAGTGTTTTTTTTTTTAATATCATATTGAGGACAGACAGATATGCCAATTGGTTCAATCCTTGACCACTCTAGAATTTGATAAGTGCAAAATAGGACTCATCTTTCAGCAGATATAAGAACACTTAGCCTGGATTGGTTTCACAAACTTTTTAATCCATCTCATCCTATCCCATCTCAACATCAAAACACCATTCAAACACAAACATTTTTCAATTTCAAATATTCAACTTTTTCATTTAATCATTTACCTAATCATTACAACTTTCTCAAACTTCCAAACAAAATACAAAAACAATTCAACATTTTCAAATTCCAAAACAAAAATAATATTTAAAAATTGTATTCTAACGAAATTTTAACTTTATAATATTTTAATTCAATTTTTTCTCTTTCATTTTCCAAAACCCCATAAAAATCTTAACTCAAACCATTTCATTACTGTTCACAAATTATCTTACTACTCTTCACAGATTTCTCATCTCATCTCATCTTATCTCATTTGTACAACGAATGAGGCCTTAAGTCAGATTTGCCAACATATATATATATATTTTTTTTGATAAGTAAACAATTGTATTGATAGAATAGGCCAAGCCCAAGTACACAAGATGGATACAAGAGTCAAGACCTAACTAGGTCGTGGAATGATTGTTTGCTACAAGGAAATCATGAAGATTGAGACCATTGAAATCTACAGCTATGGCCCATAAAAATAAAGTACTAAAAAAGAAAGAAACAAGCTCCTCCAATGTCCGCTCCTTATCTTCAAAAATTCGATCATTCCGCTCCCGCCAAATGCACCACAAGATACAAAAAGGAACCATCTTCCAAACTTGTATGATGGGCGTTGATCCTCTAAGAGATGTCCAACTAGCCAATAGATCTAAAACTGTGGCTGGCATTACCCAGTTTAAACCCCCTCGGCTGAAAACTTCAATCCACAGGTGTCTAGCTATCTCACAATGTACTAAGAGATGATCCACAGATTCTCTAGATTTCTTACACATGCAATACCAATCTGTGATTATGAATCGGCGCTTTCTCAAATTGTCAATAGTTAAAATTTTACCCAGAGCAGCTGTCCAAGAGAAGAAAAGAGCTTTGGGCAGTGCCTTATTCCTCCAAATTTTCCTCCAAGAAAGTGAGTATTTGTTGAGGGCATTAAGGTTTTATAATAGGACCGAACCGAGAAGATGCCCTTGCCTATCAGGTTCCACCAAAGCTTGTCAACTCCCCTCCCAATCCGCCTCGTAGAGTAGATGTGAGTAAAAAAAGCCTCAAAGCTGTCAACTTCCCAATCTTGGGCCGCTCTACTAAATGTTACATTCCACTGAACTTGATCACCCGAGCGAAACATAAGATGAGCTACAGAAGCTTCTTTATCAGATGCCAGCTGGTAAACAGAGGGAAAAGCGTCCTTGAGCGCTTCCTCACCACACCACTTGTCCCTCCAAAATTTTATTCTTAAGCCCTCACCTAGAACAAGTTTAGTATGGTGCTGGAATATCCCCCATCCTTGTCTGATGTGTTTTCATAACCCCACTCCATGAGCCCCAGATACCTCTCTAGAACACCAATTCTCCCACAGGCCTCCATGTTTACATTTAACCACCAATTTCCAAAGAGTATCCGGCTCTAAATTATACCTCCATAACCATTTAACAAAGAAGGGCATGGTTGAAAAGTCTAATATTTTTTATGCCCAAACCACCAGATGTTAAGGCCTACACACCTTATCCCACCTAATAAGATGGAACTTGTTTTCATCCCCCATCCCACTCCATAAGAAGTCCCGATAGAGTTTTTCAATCCGCTTTGCCACAGAAGAAGAAATGGGAAACAAGGACAGGAAATATGTAGGTAAGTTGGATAGGGTACTTTTGGTGAGAGTAACCCGACCTCCTTTAGAAAGATACAATCTCTTCCATCCTGCCAGTCTTCTTTCTATTTTCTCTATCACTGTATCCCAAATCGCTGCAGCTCGTGAAGTTGCCCCCAAAGGTAACCCCAAATACTTCATCGGAAGAAATGCCAGTTTACAACCCAGTGCCAGAACATAAGGGTTGGTGACATTCCCAATTGGCACTAGTTCTAATTTCTCAAAATAGACTCTCAGGCCTGAAACAGACTCAAAGCACAAGAGTAAGGCCTTCAACACCTTGAGTTGGTTCTGATCGGTCTCACAAAAAATTAAAATATCATCTGCAAAAAATAAGTGAAAGATGGAAATAGTGTCTCTAGAGGGACCGCCCACAGAAAAAACCCCTCAAGAAACTATTTTGGACCACAGCCGCTAACATCCTACTAAGAGCCTCCATAATAATAATAAACAGAAGAAGAGATAGAGGATCTCCTTACCTTAGAAGCCGAGAGCTACTGAAAAAACCAGCCGAGCTACCGTTGATCAAAACTGAAAATTTTGCTGATGAGATGCACCATCTAATCCACTTACGCCATCTTTCTCCAAAGCCACATCTCTCCAACAAAAAAAGAAGGAAATCCCAGTTAAAATGATCGTATGTTTTCTCCATGTCTAACTTGCAGATGATCCCAGCTACACCTATCTTAAGTCTGCTATCCAGGCATTCGTTAGCTATAAGAAATGAATCTAAGATCTGACGACCCTTCACAAAAGCATTTTGCGGCTTTGAGATGATTTTACCTAAGGCCTCCCCCAACCGGTTTGCTAGAACCTTGGAGATGATTTTGTATTCTCCACTTATCAGGCTAATGGGTCTAAAATCTTGTATCCCAGATGCGCCACTTTTCTTTGGAATCAAAGTAATGAAAGTAGTGTTAAGACTTTTCTCAAACTTGCCTGCCAGGAACAGTTCCTGAAATACCTTCATAATGTCCTCTTTCACAATCTCCCAACAACTTTGGAAAAAACCCATCAAAAAGCCGTCTGGACCTGGTGCCTTATTGCTCGTCATTTTCCTTACAACACCAAAGATCTCGGTCTCCTCAAAAGGTCTCTCCAACCAAGAAGCTGTATGTGGTTCAATTGAGTCAAAAGCAAGCTCATCCGATTTTGGTCTCCATCCCTCTTGTTCTGTAAACAAATGTTCATAGAAGTCCACCACATGATCCTTTATAACTGAAGCCTCTGAGCACTCTACACCATTGATATTAAGCAAATCAATAGTGTTATATCTCCTGTGAGAGTTAGCCACCCTATGAAAAAATTTTGTGCAACGATCTCCTTCCTTAAGCCATAAAGCTATTGATTTATGTTGCCAAGAGATCTCATCAAGAGAGAGTACTCTTTCCAACTCAGAAACTAGCTCTGCCTTGTGATCGGTTTCCTCCTAGGAAAGAGCTCTAGCCTCGAAAGTTTTTTCAAGAGCTTGAAGTTCTTCCTCCAATTTTTTTTGCGTTCCCCTATGTCTCCAAAAGATTGTAAATTCCAACGCTTTGAATCAAGTTTGAGCGCTTTCAATTTCCTTGCAAGAATAAAAGATGGTGTACCTTGAAAGTGATAAGAGGACCACCAATTTCTTACCATATCCATAAAACCTTCAGACTTGAGCCACATGTTTTCAAACTTGAAATAGCGACGCCCCCTTTGTATACCTCTGCCGTCTAGCAAGATCGGAAAGTGATCCGAGCAAAGGCAAGGTAATCTCCTTTGGTACACCTCGGGGTAATGAGATTCCCACTCTGGCGAGATAAGAAATCTATCTAACCTAGACCAAGCCCGATTGTTGGACCATGTGAACGAACCTCCAATAAGGGATAGATCCACCAAATTCAAGTCAAAAATACAAGTAGAAAAATCTACCATAGCAGGGCATGACCTACCTTCTCCAAATCTCTCACTAGGGAACCTGATTATGTTAAAGTCCCCGCCTATGCACCAGGGTAGGTCCCACCAGCTATGTAAAGCGACAAGTTCATCCCATAAATGACTATGGTTACTATCAACATTAGGCCCATATACACCTGCAAATTCCCACAAGAAGTTATCATCCATAGATCTAAAAGAGACCGCCACTGAAAATTCCCCCACACAGTCCTCAACTTTCTCCACCACCCTTTTATCCCACATCAACAATATACTTCTCGAGGCCCCGTTCGAAGCCAAATACACCCAATCCACATAAAGACAACTCCAGACACTTCTCACTAAGTATCAAGAGATCTTTTTCAACTTTGTTTCCTGCAGACAAATGATATCTGCTTTCCACACCCTGAGTAAGTGATTAATGCGTCTGCGCTTATTAGAATCATTCAACCCCCTCACATTCCAAGATACAATTTTTGGCTTCATAAAGACAAGATAGTTCCCTTCCCTTTCGAACGACTACGACTTGTACTACCCTCGTTCAAGGACCAAGTTAGTCGCTTGAGTTCTTTGTGTACCTTGGGCTCCGATTTCTTATCCTGATTGTGTCGTGTCAATGACAGTGAGAAGAGCCATAAACTATTCTTCATAACTAACACATTTCAAGCCAATACAATTCTGAATCATCTTCACACTGCTAAGTACCCAATCTGATACATTAAACTCAAGAGGTACCTCATAGTTAAGGGGCAAAGGCTCGACGGTTTCAAAAGGCCCCTCCGACAGAGAGGAGCAGCCCCACTCAACCATGGCACCAGAATTGCAGTTCACCTTGGTGGCAGGGAAAGGTGTAAAAGAAATGGCTTCTTGGACCACTGTATCAACACTGTCATCAGCTAGATCATCACTACCATCAGCTATTGAAGAGGTGCTTAGTTCGGTGTCATCAACTAAGTCCTCACTGCCAACGCTGCCGTCAACGTCCACCGAGAAAGCCTCCAGATGCTCAACAGCTCCTGGGCACGTCTCAAGCTGGATCTCTACACCCTACCTAGTGGTTTTCGGCTCCATCTGACCACAGAAAATGGACGACGGCAAGTTCTGGGCATTGGGAGTTGCCATCAACTCTATCGGCATCAATTGTGCCCCTGCCTCCGTACTCTGGGTCTTCCCCAGACCTTCCGTCGACGTCGCCGATGCTTTTTGCCCCACCGGCAAGAAGCCCAGCTCCGTTTGATCAGGACCCGTCGGGTTCACCAACACAGGCGAAGCAAGCCGGTTCACCCGTATTGGCGAAGAAGGCCGGTGAACAGCCCTTTGTGACTGGGCATCAGTTCTCCCGACTTCAAACAAGGCCTCGGGCCCAACATGAAGCGCTGGCCCAGTGTTGCGAGGCTCGGTTTGTGGGATCGAGCCCATCCCGCCAAGGCCAGCCTTCTCCAGGGCCATTTTGGGTCAAGCCCATCTGTGTCCCAATTCCTCTCCAGCCTCGAGCCCCCCATGTCAACACTCGGCCCCTTTAACCCACTAGACTTAACGCACCATTTTAATAATCTAACGATACTTTGAAATTCAACCATCTGTTTTTTTTTTTTCAAACCAACTATCATCCCTAACAGATTTGCCTTATTAAGACCGACATCTTCCCTGTCACCTTCTCCTTCCCTCTGAGAACCGACCTCAAAGACTCCATCCCGCAACACAGAGCCTTCTTGAGCCCCACCCACCTCCTTCGGCTGCTGCAGCACCTCACGGTAAGACCTAAGAGACTGAGATGGTGGTTCTTGCGCCTGTGGTAACCTGAAATGCCGCCGTGGTCCACTGCCTCTCACTGCTATCCCTCTCATACCAGAGAGTTCCAGTACTGTTGCCTCAAAATTTCTCCAACCCACGCCAAATCTCCCTTCCGACACCATCAGCATACCCTTACATCTCTCTGGGCCGTACTCCGAGAAGGTGAAAAACCTTCCATAAGAGTTCTGCCTTTTCTGTAACACCAATACTTGGGTTCCTTTTCTTCGCGTTTTGACAAACTCAGGAAGGTCATTTGAAGCTATGCCTTCTTTCACCGTGACTGCCAGCCATACCAGAGCTTCATGGTCAATAAGAAGAAATTTCACAAAACGAGGGCTGCTCTCTATTATCCTCCACCATTTATCATTTTCCTTCATAAACTCGAAGCATTTGTGTTCAATGATAACGTTCCTAATCAACCCCATTATAAAAACACGCATAGAAACAAAGGAGGACTGCTTAAACACCAAAGCAATCACCAGTAACAAACGAGCAAACCACCGCTACGGACACAACCATGGTTTCAGCTCAAGTGTACGGATGGAAAAAAACTTATCCAAAATAATGAATGTTGAAAAGCCTCAGTCCCATATGAACTATATTTTTCTTCTTGATAAGTAAGAGATAAGTTTTATTAATAGAAATGAAATAGGCATAACTTGTGTACACAGAGAGTATAGAAAAGAACACTTAATACATTCTATGAGTAGTTACTAAAAGACAGGAAATCATGAATATTGTTCTCATTTAATACAATATCTACGAACCAAAGCAATAAAGTGTGGAAAAAGTAATTCTTCAGTTCCACCATAGTGCGTTCCTTATCTTCGAAATGATGAACATTCCTTTTCGACCAAATGCACCACATGAGACACAACATAATCATCTTTCACACTGCTGCCACTTGAGGGCAACCTTGTAGCTTCATCCAACAACCCAGCAAATCCACCACCCTTAAATGCAGGACCTAAGCAATATCAACCATTTGGAAAATCTTATCCCACAGCACCTTTGAGACCTCACAATGTAGTAAAAGATGCTCAACAGATTCGCCATCCTTCTTGTACAAGTAACACCAATTCATTACTATGCAACCCCTCTTCCTCAAATTGTCCGTGCTCAAAATCTTCCCAAGGACAGCATTCCACACAAAGAAGGCTACTTTGGAGGGCACCCGAAACCGCCAAATGCTCTTCCAAGGGAATGGGGAGTAATAATCTTGAGTTGATAATATTTTATAATACGCCTTAACTGTACATTTCTTGTGATTGTTGGACCTCCACTTCAACCTGTCATGCTATGTTGAGGTGATCCCCATAGAATAGAGTAAGCTGAGAAAGTCGGATACAATATAAAGTTCCCAATCATGGAAATTCCTGATAAAGAGAATATTTCACTAATTAGTGCCGAGAGAAAAAATACACATGTCCGTCACTGAAGCCTCCCTGTTGGCAGCAATATGATAGAGGGCCAAAAAAGCCCTCTCTAAAGTTCAATCTCCACATCACACATCCTTCCAAAAACTTACTCGATTGCCCTCACTGGCCACAAATCGAATATGATTTTCGAAGTATGGCCACCCTTTCCTTATACACTTCCATAAACCCACACCACCTCTTCACTTCCTTGGAGCACAACTCCATGCCTGGCATCAATAATATCCTTTCAATAATGCCCCCCCCCCTCCCCCCTCCCTCCGAGTGATAATGCCAAAGCCATTTTCCCAATAGAGTTTTATTAAAAGTTCTCAAATTATACACTCCCAACCCTCCTTACATCACTGGAGCACAAACAGTCTTCCATATAACCAAATGAATTTTTTATCAGATTTCTTCTACCAACATATTAACTTTAAAAACACTCCGTAGTTACTTATATATAAAAAAGCGTTCCACAGTGTCATCGAGAATGGTTTGAGCATGGAGAAATCGAGGGAATGCCACCAAGAAAAGAAATTAAGGAAGAAAAAAATAAGATGTGAAGAGATGGGAGGATTGGTAATAATGTGAACAAAACCGAAAAGGTTCCAATAAACCAATTCTAAAAATGCCCCGTCATCATTTGCAGCCAAATCAATAACCTGGGATGGAATTTTTTCTTTTTCTAAGTAAAATAAAGCCTGGGATGGAAAATTAGAACCATACCTATAAAATTATAAACAATCAGTAAAAGAGACGCACAAACAACATTTACGTGATGTCGATACCAGTGATATAGCATCTGCAACCATAATGAAATTACAAAGTTAGAGAAAGTTATTAGACCAAGTTGGCAATTTTTTTAATATTGAAGGAATTTAGAGCAATAGTCAAGTCTATACCGGAATATCAGTTAAAAGAGCTACAAAAGAACTTGAAGTGAAACAGAGCACAGAAACAACAGCTACACCTGCAAACTGTGCAGAGAAAAGAATACTAGGATAAATATACAAAGACAAATGACCCTATTTACACGTCAATAACAGGCTTTTTGTAATACCACAACAGAGCCACCAGATGAAATTTATCCAGTAGGCTATTGTACTCACAAAAGTAAAGAAAACAATACATGAAACACCAACGGAATTGATACCTTCCACATTTCAGATGAAGCTTGCTCAGATCTAACTTTGCTAATCTTCAAGCATAATAAAAGTCCTGAATAAAACTCAAAGCACAAAGTTAAGAAGAAAATTGTCAAGAAAATCAGCAACAATGGAAAGAAAAAAGATTAATAATGAAAAGGGCAGCCATCAAAAACTAAAATTTCATTTTGATAGGACATTAAGTGGATCGTTACGGTGCTCTGCTAGTCCTACGACATATTGTCAGTTAAAACTAAGCCTTGCCGCTAAATCTCCCCATCCTGCAACTGGTTCTTTTGTGTGGTGAAGTAAAAAATTGTGGTACATTTTATATTATTATATTAAGCTATGTTGATGGGAAGATAACATAGTTGAACTTTGTAATTTGCCATTGTGATGTAAATTTATCAGCTGAAGACATCCTCATTGGTAACAGTATCGTTGCAACATTTTTTACTTTTATGCGGATGCTTAATAGGTTCTTCTTCTTTTGAAAAAGGAAAAACCCAGTACTAATTTGCATTAAAAAGGAAAGAAGGTTTCCATTCATCCATCCACAATATGTGCCATTTCAACCATTTGTGCTTGCCAAAATCCTGTGCCGGAAGATAGCAACTCATGAAAAAGCAAAATTATTCATCACCAGTAAGGCACTAGATTTCTTGTCATCATTGCCATCACATCCATGTCAACTATTCATTTGTCATATCAACAAACCTAACTCATATATACTTACTGACTCTAAGGCCAAAAACCACATCCAAACCCACTTGGTGAGTAATGATCTATAATACCTCCCACTTTCTTTTTTGAGCAAATTTTAGTTCATTATAAAAAAAAGGCACTATCAAAGTACGGCGGGAGTATACATCAGATATACCTAACTACAGAAAGTAAAAAGATCAAGGAAGTCCTCAGAACTAAAGCTAGAGAGACTTAGATCAGCAGCCAGCCACAAGTATAGCATGTTGATGAATAAAGCTTTGATATCCTCCATTGTCCTTGTGCTCTTTGACACTTCAATAATTTCTTTCTTGCCAAATGCCATTAAACGGTTTCAATTAATTTCTCATAATATTCTGCTGCATTCACTCTCAAATTGACATCTGGAGTAGGCTAATAGATCTACCACTCATCCCGGCATCACCCATACCTCTCACTGTTAATTATCTATATTCTGTTTTTCCTGGCTATATCTTATCAAATAAGGAGGCATATTCATAATTCTGTATTCGGCAATCCCTCTCAAACATTTTAGTTTTGCAGTTCCACCAACTAAACTGATTTCATGAACACGTTATATGTGTGCAATGTTCTATCCCTAAAGCACTGAGTTTGTTTCAGGTATGGACCATTTAGCTCCAAAAAACAATTAGCTTAAAAGCTCTTATAATAATAAGTTAACCCCCATTAAAAGGAAAAAAAAAACTAGGAATATCCAGAATTCAACACTGATGGTTAACATTAGACGACAAAAATCCATGAGATATGCTACCCTCTCTTATTCCTGAACTCCATTCCCATGATTGATAACTCAATCATGAGCTCAGAATTTAAAGAAAGGATGAAATATGGACAAGGGAATGTTAGATTAAGCTAATTTAATAAAAAAGGATCAAGACCATACACAACTAAATATAGGACAAGTGGAAAAATATGCAATAAAGTCATTATATAGTTCTCAGATTGTTTTATAAGATTATAAGGTCACATAATAAGATCCTAATAGAAAAACAAAGGGCATAACTTAATCTAACATACAAGATATATGCAGAGAAAAAACTAAGAAAGAAAAATACGATGAAGAGCATTATGAAAGAAAACAAGTATCCCAGTATTGATTAATTTTTACAATTAGCATTCCTTCAAAATAAATTAGTGGCACCATGAGGAATCTTCAATTCTTATGCCACACTATAAAACACAGGGCGAGAGCACTTGGGCATTACATCAAAGAAAGCAACAGGCAATATGCCACATACAGAAATTGCAAGAGAAAACTGACTACTGAAATGTAGTTGCTCACCATAACAAGCTAATGCTCCTCCTAATAAAAGTATTGCTATGGCAAAAAAGTCTACATACACCTGCATTGATGAGTAAATTATTGCACCATGGCTTCACTTATAAACAAAACCAGAACAATTCAATACCATGTTGGAATACTCAACCTACTTTCTACTATAGGAAAATAATTTAATTTATAATTTTTAGCAATTCATTTCGCTAGCAATATATGGTTAAGTTAATAAAGTTGAGAACATATCCTTGATAAAAGTATTTACTTGTTTTATTTTAAACGACAAGTTATATAAATAATCACACCACCTCTCTCCAAAGTCGATAGACAAAAACAGACCAGCCACTTAATTAATTTACAGCATTAATTGACAGTAGCCATGTGCCCCAAATAGGTTGCTAGAAATCTTTCCAGCAGCCTGGAAACATTATTTATATCCACACAGAATAAGTACTGGATTGAAATTTAAGATATAAGTGTTAGATGCCTTGAATCATGTTGCAATAGTGGTGATGACAGGCATTCTATCGAAAAAACACCAGACGGTAATCTTTGACAACATCAATGTGGATAAGTAGCACTGTATTTAATGTGTCCATACCCGAGCCACAACTGCAGAATCAATAGGATTCTTTCCCATCCCAATCCAGATTATTAGAGCACATGCCATCATTACAACAAAAACTAGAACAGTAACCTGGTAAATAAGAAGTGAGTTAACAGAGTTGAATCAATTGATCTTTCTGATGAATAGATGCTCAATAAGCAGTCTGTCTTAAGAAGTATAAGTAGATACTCAAAAAGGGCCTTGTTTTTTATAGGTAACAAGGGATTTTTCACTGTTCGGCATACCAATATCACAATCTTTTGGCGGCTTCCAACGTTGAGAAAGCGGAGGGGAAAACACCTTCTATGACCATCTGTTTTTGACGAACTTGGTTTACTTAAGGTCTTATCCAATAAAGCTTCCTGAGAACTGCTTTCTTCATATTCATCATCCTCATCGTTTGCCTGATGGCAAAGGTCAACCCTATAAAAAGCATCCAGATAAGCATAGAAAATTGGCATAGGAAACACTAGCCTGAAAGAAGTTTTTTACATAGATCAAATGCAATGAAATATTTTCATATACAATAGAAATATTCAAAATCAAACAATTGATACAATATTTTCATTAGTCAAACAATTGCACTTCTGGATCTCTATTTTTTTATATGTTCTTCAGGATCTCTGTTTCAAGATGAGAAATGAAAAACACTTTACAGAAATTTGTAACTGGCAACATTCCCTAACTCAACAACACCTTCACTCCCCCCTCCCCCCAAACAAAAGGAGGGGGTAGATACTCTATATATATAGCACATAGATTGCCACAATATAAGAACGTTTATCTTTTCTTTTTTCTTTCTTTTTAAGATGGTCTCATGTTAAAGACGGTTCAAGGCATACATCTAGTAGCACCAACATTGTTGATGGAACTTCATTGAACGGATAATGACTTCTTCTTTTTTTAACGAAATCTTTCTGGTACCTTAGGTGTCTTCATGAAATGAATGGCCAAAAAATCATGTGGACCATGGAAAAGGACAAATAAAACAGATACATTATCCAAATGCTGCTCCCTCATATATTGGAGAAAAAACAAGGTCATTGGCTCCAAATTGTATCCTGCAGCATGTGATAGTGCTAGACAATAGATGGCACTTCTCTATCAAAGCTATGTAGGATACACAAACAACTACGTATTTCACTTAGCATTATTGACTGCCATAGCATTTCAAGCAGAACTTTGTGAATTGTGGACAAAAGCAAAGTAAGAATTTTAAAATAAACACAACTTTATGCTAGAAGAGATTGCCTCGGGTATGCTCAGATCATTTTCTCATATTGTTGGACTGCAGGGGTATCCATGGAGGCAAAAGTTATTTCAAATTTGAGAACATGTGGTTATAAGTGGCCGACTTCAAGGAAAGGGTACGAGATTCGTGGGCTTCCTATTCTTTTTATGGCACTTCAAGTTTCATTGTGGCTATAGTAAGTTTAAAGCACTCAATCTAGATTTAAAGAAGTGGAGTTGTGGGGTGTTTAGACATACGGACGAGCAAAAGAGGCTACTTTGGGAGGAGTTAAATTCTCTTGAATATGGAGGGGTTAATGAAGAGTCCTCGATGAGAAAGGTTGGGGTGGTGGCAGCAATTGAGTAGGTTTTGTTGTTGGAGGAAATTTCATAGAGACAAAAATCGAGGTTGATTTAGCTGGACGGAGATAAATGCACCAAGTTGTTTCATAAAATGGCAAACTACCACAGGCAGAACAATGCTATCTAGGTTATTCATTCAAGTAACACGGTGTTTCAAGCCCAAGAAGAGATCCAAGACCATATAGTGAGCTACTCTAAAGAGTTTCTCAAAGAAACGGCAGAATGGCATTCTAAACTAGATGGACCATCTTTTGTCCAGCTGGATGATTGTGTTGCAAGTTGGGTGGAGAGGCCTTTTGAGGAAGCCGAAGTACACCATGTAGTGTGTCACATGTGAAAAGATAAAGCTCCGGGTTTTGACGATTTTTCCTTGGCATTCTTCCAAGAGTGTTGGGAGGTGGTGAAGGATGATGTGATGCGGGTTTTCCCTGAGTTCCACCTTTGCTACAAGTTTGAGAGATCCCTCAAAGCCACCTTTATTGCTCTAATTCTAAATATGGCGGAGCCACAAAGTTAAAGGATTTCCATCCTATTAGCTTGGTTGGCGGGATATACAAAATCATTTCGAAGGTGCTTGTAAGTCACATGAGTTTTGTGATGGACAACATAAATTCCAAACCTTAAAATACCTTTGTTCAGGGTCGACAAATTTTGGATTCAGTCTTGATAGCCAATGAGTGCTTGGATAGCCGGTTGAGAAATGGTACTCTGGAAGTACTTTGCAAACTCGACATGGAGAAGGTTTATGATCATGTGAGCTAGAATTTTTTGTTTTATATGTTAAAGAGATGCAGATTTAGAGAAAGGTGGTATGGTTGGGTTAATCATTGTATTTCAACTACCCGTTTTTCCGTGTTAGTCAATGGCAAACCTTGTGGCTTTTTCCAGAGTTCAAGGGGATTGAAACAAGGGGACTCACTCTCTCCTTTCTTATTTGTTATAGTAATGGAGGTGTTGAGCAGAATGATGGACGCTGCTATCCGGGGAGGTTTTTTGGCAAGTTTTGAAGTGGGTAATGGATTATCCATCACCCATTTACTCTATGCGGATGACACGTTAATTTTTTGTGATGGGGACAACAACCAACTTCAAGCGCTAAGGGCTATACTTCCATGTTTTGAGGCAGTTTCGGGCCTTAAAGTCAACTTGGCAAAGTCAGAACTGGTCCCCGTTGGGGGAGTGGAGAACATCAACCATTTAGCCGAATTGTTGGGTTGTACGGTAGCCGCCCTCCCTATGAAGTACCTCGAACTCCCTTTGGAAGCTTCTTTTAAAGCAAAATCAATATGGGATGAGATTGTAGAGAAGATTGAAAAAAGATTTTCAGGGTGGAAGCATCTTTATCTTTCAAAGATTGGAAGATTAACAATCATCTTTATCTCTCTTTGTTCCCTCTACCAGCAGGGGTAGTGAATCGGATTGAAAAATTATTTAGAGGCTTCTTGTAGGGGGCCATAAGGGAGAACATAAATTTCATTTAGTGGGTTAGTCAAAAGTGTGTAGTCCAAAGCAGTTGGGTGGCTTGGGGGTCTGAAATTTGACCACTTTCAATAAAGCTCTATTAGGAAAGTGGTTGCGGAGATTTCAATTGTAAGAGTCGTCGTTGTGGAGGGAAAATATGGTTGTGATCATGCCCTGCGGGGGGAGGGGGGGTGCACTAAGGAGGGTAGGGGGACTTATGAAGCGTGCCTTTGGAGGTTTATTAGGAAGGGATGGAATGCGTTTTCAACACACATTAATTTTGAGGTTGGCGAGGGTATAATAATTAGTTTTTGGCTTGATAAATGGTGTGGAGAGAGTGCCCTTCTTACTACATTTCCAAGAGTTTTTAGTCTAGTTGAAGACCAACAAGTTGATGTCTCCAATGTGCTGTGTAGAACCAACGGCATAGTGTATTAGAATCTGACATTTTCCAGAAATTTGCAGGATTGGAAAGTTGAGGAGATTGCTGATTTTTATAGCTTCCTATTCTAGGCAAGTAGGAGGAATTGGGAGGGATAAAATGTTGTGGAACCACTCCAGAAACAAAAAATTTAATGCCAAGTCATTCTACAAGGTGCTGCAAGCCAACTAGACAGGTGGGTTTCCTTGGAACGGTATATGGAAAGTTCCAACGCCATCTAAAGTTGCCTTTTTCATCTGGACAACGACATTGGGTAAGACTTTGACAACCAACAACTTAAGAAAAAGAGAGATGATTGTTATGGAATGATGCTACTTATGTAAGAAGAATGAGGAGTTGATCAACCATATTTTCGTGCAATGTGAAGTGGCAAGGACCTTATGGGATGGCATCATAAGTAGGGCTGGTCTAAATTGAGTAATACCCAAAGGTGTGGTGGATCTCCTAGCATGCTGGAATCGACATCATCAGTGTAAACAACTGGCTGCGGCATGGAGGATGATTCCGTCGTGTCTACTGTGGTGTCTTTGGATGGAAAGAAACGAGAGATGCTTCAACAACAAGGAGAGGTCCATGGAGGAAATTTGTGACTTTTTTATATTTTTCTTTGATTCAATGGTTTTCTAATATTGTACTAAAGGGAGGGAATGTCCATGAATTTTTGACTATTTTTCGGCTTGCTAGAGTGTAACTAGGTCTCTCTTTTGTATATTATCTATGTACATGGGCTTGCCTAGTTGTATTCAATCAATAAAGATTATTACTTACAAGAAAAATAAAATGGAAAAACATACCAGAATGATAAAAGTAAAAGAAACGCCGCAAAGAATAGAATTTTTGGGAAAGCTGCAAAGAAAAAAATTTGCATGATTCAATAATTAACAATCCTTAACATGGGCATCGACTCAATAATTAAGATTGAAGGCATACCCATGACGATAAAACCACAAGAATTAGACCAACATGGCCAA
The DNA here is from genome assembly GCA_036559045.1 of Platycarya longipes. Lineage (NCBI taxonomy): Eukaryota > Viridiplantae > Streptophyta > Magnoliopsida > Fagales > Juglandaceae > Platycarya > Platycarya longipes. Next base: position 35,107,794 of record CM071797.1, read on the forward strand.
CCCTTGCAAGCAGCAAGGAGAGCTAATACAAAATAAATGAAGTAACCTGCAATGGTGGAAATTCAACTAAAGCTTCAGTATTAAAGTTATCATAAACTAATACCAGGCATATCTTCAAAAAAGACAACGAAAAGAAACAAGGGAAGAGTGGGAAAATAAGCGATTAAGTATGCATGAAGGTCTTGCAGTGTCTCAGTGATGCATAAGTACATTCCAAGCTGTTCAAAATCATAGAACATTAACCAAAACTTGTAGGATATGAAGAAACAAATGGTGATGATATGATATTCAACTGAATCAAATATGGCTAATAATCCAGAGAGAGGGGTATCTTGCCTCCCTCAGAAAAACACACAGCAAGAGAAATTTTGCTAAGAGGTAACAAAAAAATAAAATAAAATCAGAACTTAAGTCTTCAACAAAAGAGCAATAAAACATGGAAAGAAAGAATGTAAAGGAACTTAGTGAAGCTACTGATTTCTTTGCAAAATTATATGATATGAAGATGGATCATGATAGGGAGGACAAGCTGCTGTGGGACTCCAGATTTTCTGTGAGATCCTATTACAGTGTTAAACTGCCATGGTGATACTGATTTTCCTTGGAAATGTATTTGGAAATCAAAAGTCCCTAGTAAAGTAGCATTTTTCTGTTGGTTGGTTTCTTTTGAGAAAATTTTAGCCACAGATTATTTGAGGAAAATAGGACTTTTTGTTATTGATTGGTGTTTCATGTGCAAATAAGATGGTGAATCCGTAAATCATCTTTTCTTTCATTGTGAGGTGGTGACAGCCTTGTGGAATGGGATATTTACTAGGGTTGGCATTGTCTGGGTTATGCCATTGCATGTGGTGGATTTTTTGGCAAGCTGGGATGGCTCTATGGATAGTGGAGGCAGTGCAGATTTTTGGAAGGTGGTCCCCTTGTGTTTGTTTTGGTGTTTACAGTTTGAGAGAAAATGGGAGGTGTTTTGATGATCGTGAACGTTCCTTGGGAGAATTTAGGTATTTTTCCTTTAGTTCTCTCAATTTTTGGGTGCAAAACCTTGTAAGGAATGGAAATTCTTGTAATGTTTTGCTTTAGTTTTGTCTTTATTTAGCTTATATCTAGGTATTTTCTCTTGTATACTTCCTACATACTTGGTTTTGCCTATTTACTTGAAATAAAATTTATTACCTATCAAAAAAATGTAGGGGAACAAAGTATAATCTGCAGGTCCATGTACTCTGGAGAGGTAAGAGACTAAAGTTAAAGCATCTAGTATGAAGATGCTCTATGAAGTCATGATGTGAAAAATTCTCAAGTTCTGTAGAACAGAGATATTATAGTATATTAGTTACCTGGTATGCAAAAACTATTTGAAGAGACCCTGAAGTATGTGTAATATCCAAGAAAAGTAAAGGACATCCAAAGTCCTTAGGAAGCAAGAGACCAGCATTTAAAGAGTTGCAACCTATATTTAACTAGTAAGTTTCAACTTCCAGAACCAGATACAAGAAACTGATTCTATTTATGTTGAGCGAATAAATCTAGCATGGAAGAAGTATTGCCCTTCATTTTACATTCATACAAGACTCGGTATACAGGTAGTGCATCGGGATCATCGTCAAAGCACCAACACAGCTGCTAGCCATCCCCTAGATAAACTAAAGATTAAAGAGATCAGGTATAGTCTATCCCTTTTCTTTAATAGATAATCAAACATTTTATTCATAAAAACAAAAGGTATAGCTCATTATAAGCATGATGTGTACAAGACTATTCTTATTTTTAGTGTGTACAAGACTATTCGAAATTATTATTATCCTTATAATTGTTCACATGCTTTCTTTTTGTCTAGCCTCTATGTGGATATTATTATTATTATTATTATTATTGTTGTTGTTGTTAAAGTTATTATTATTATTATTATCATCTCAGAGATTTATTGATATGAAAACAGGACGCCAGTACACATGGAGTATACATGAGAAATGCCAAGCTATTAAATGTAAAAGACACCCAGAAAATTCTGATTTTTTTATGAGTTTGAACATTCTGGAAACTAAAACTAAAGTGAAAAAATGTGCAGCAATCAAGTGATATGAAGTTCATGGCATGACAGTCCACAATCTTCAAATTAACGCTCATATATTTCTATCCAAGTGCACAAGATTGAGCATATTGGAATCATTTTCCAGTGTTTTGCTTTGATAGCTGCCAAATTTTCCTTCCAACACTTGGAATTTAATGACACTTCAAGGCATAACTCAAACTAGTCCGAAAAGACAGAAGATAAAATTCCACAGGGCGTTGGCTACTTCACAATGGAGCAAGAGATGGTTGACTGATTACCCGTACCTCTTGCACATGCAACACCAATCTAAAACAAATACTCGTGAATTCCTCAAATTATCCAAGGTGAAGATCTTTCCCAAAGCAGTCGTCCATAGAAGAAAGCCACTCCCAAAGGGACTTTACTCTGCCACATATTCTTCCATGGAAAGGTGGCGCTCTTATTGAAAATAATTGATCATGCTGATTACTGGATAAATTCAATCTAGCTTTTTATCTAATAAAAAAATCAATCAATCTTTCCCAGCCCACGCTCATCAAGCATGATGTATGATGCACTTAAAACAGTCATAAAACTACTATTATATGCTGAAAGCAATTATCAAATGAACTTTTAACACAAAAGTGAAAATGGAATTGAATAAGATGGCAAAAAGGCTGATTATATTCATAAAAAGAGGCAATCATAAATTAAATAATCATCAAAGGGCCACAGTCAACAATTTTACAATAGAAGTAAAATACAAAACAGAGAAGGGGATAAAATGAGAAAACACAATCGCTTACCCATGCTAGAAGATCCAATCATTAGGTGAAACACCTGCAGTTTGACAGTCATAAGTATCAAAATATGCCAATTTGATTAATTGGAACTCGATATATAACTAGTTATATTTGCAGGTATGCAGATTTATAAATGTCTATATATGTGAGTCCACGTGCACATATGTTTGTTGAAGAGTTAAGTCTTAACCATACACATTCATCATATATCGGAGATTCCTCTTAAACTAAAACAGCATTTACGGACAGCAACTTTTAATTTACCTTTCCATTAGTCATCTTCCCCATGTCTATCCATCTATCCCATGAAAGAGCACAACATAAAGTGATTGGTGACTTCAATTGGTAACTAAATCTTGAAATCAATATTTATGACATGCATTTAATATCTGAGCTTAGTCCCAACCCCATCAGGACAAATAGATTTCCCAAAATTCTTCAAATTTAGACAGTAAAAGTAAACAAATTATGCATCACTGATGTGTATGTATCATAATTCCTAGATTGATCTAGCAAGCCTGTTAATTATTATATTATAGGTAAAAATACATATTAACACAGACAATTGGAGGTGTGTGGTATGATCATATGTAGCATATCACTCACTTTTTGGCGAGTCCAGACAACTTGTGAATTCCTCGAGTGAATCCTTATCAACTGGATCACAATCAGGCGAAATGACAATCAGAAAAAGAACTTCAAATAACATGCGAGATTAACATGGATCTTCAGACAACTAACATTATACCTCAACAACTTTACAATTAATGACAACTATTGCTATTCTTTGTAGACAATAGAAGTATGTGTTCCAATAATTTATAATTATTATTATTTTATTTAGATAATCAAGAAGCTTTATTCATAGAGTTCTATACATGAGAATAACCCAATTACAGTTTACAATCAAAAGTATATGATCATAAACATTTAGCCCATTACAAACAATAGCCCCCGCCCATAGGAACAAAGTTTTAAAAAAAGAGAACTTTAAGTTCATCCAATGTTCTCTCACGATCTTCGAAGTTTCTATCATTTCTCTCCCGCCAAATGGACCAACTAAAACTGATGTAAATAATCAATCAACAATCAGAAACAAATGAGGGTAAAACTAAAACTGAAAACTTCCAGCATGATTGAATCAGCACTGGCAGCATAATTAGCATGATTGTGCCTAAGCTATAAATAAAAAATGAGTACTACATTAGGTGAGGCAGACCCTTGTTGATAACATGATCCTAAGGAACTCAATATGCTAATAGAAAGTAGAACTTTTTCAATGAAAATTTAATTATTCATAATTTTTGGAATGACAAAAATATATAGAAAAGTCCAGCCAGAACCCTTGAACCCAGAATGATTAGAAGGTGGACGGAAAAGAAACTGAGTTGACATGGTGGTCCTTAAAAGGCACGATACAAATAATTCAACAGGAACATATGATCCCCAAATAAATTACATGTAAAGCAAGGACAGCAGAGCATTACCCCTTTTACCCCGTGATTTAAGCCTTTGTCAGCTGAGGAGAGTTCTTGAGAAAGCAAATGGAATAAGGGGACTTTTTGTTAAGATATAACATAAATAATAAAATTGACCTCTTCATATCAATTTAAACTTTTGGGACAAATGGTGGTTTTACATGGTATCAGAGCAGAGATCCTAAATTCGAACCCTAACTCTACACTCTATCCCATTTATAAATATTCCACTTGTTAGACCAATTCATTGAGAGAATAATCTAGCTCACAAGTGATGGGAAGTGTTAAGATATAAAATAAATAATACTAATTTACCTATTTCAATCAGTTTAAGCTTTTGGGACAAGTGGTGGTTCACTTTTATTGGTAAGTTACATATGCATTCAATGGATCTTGAATCCACAACTAATCTCTCCACCTCTTTTATGGGTTAATGGGCAGTCTTTTGAAGCAAAGCTCAATGGCACAAATGGATTAAGAGTATCTCCCAAAAAGAAATCAGACCATAGTTTTTCTTGTGTTGAGTGAAGTGGCTCTAAATGCCATGGTCACATCAATAGCGAACATTTCTACACAATCAATTATTTGGTATTTCTTCAAGGTCCAGCCCAGCAAACCTCAAATTGCATCTCTTGTATCAAACTCATTGACTTTCAGGCTGTCAGGACAAGATCTCAGATGGGTTGAGTATTCCAAAGATAGCTTATCATATATCAATTAACAGATAAGAATAATCCTCTGAAAGGTACTATAACAAATAGATCAAAGATATAGCAAGCAGGAAATACCAAACATTTTAATGCAACCAACCAACTAAGAGCCAACTAAAGTCGACTAGCCAATACTGTTTCCATGTGGCATTTAGTAAGCACATATCACATACAAATAAGAATGTTACGAGGTTATTCTTATCAGGAATACCAGGCTTTACGATTCTGTCAGTAAATATAGCCAATGCTAATTCAAATGGCACAGTCTACGTAACCCACTTTCAACACTTGATCAATGGCAGTTCACTCAATTTCAAATGGAAGTCCACAAACTTTTTACATAAAATCCCTTACTTTCAATTAAAGGTCATAAAAACAAAACGAACAAATGAATACTCTTAGTCTTTCACCCAACGGTCCCAACCATTAAAATGAATAGTACCCGCATTCACAATTTATCAAATAAACGCAGAATGCCCAGCTCAAACTCTAAACCACCCAAACCGACATGCAAAACCAACTCCATCAATCAAGAGAAACACTCCGTACAGATTTACGACCCACATTCCGTACCTTATCATCTTATCCAAGAAGCAAAGAAGACACAAAGGACTCAAATTTGAAAACGCAAGAGAAAAACCTAAAACCGAAATCAAAAGGAGCAGAACAAACCTGAAAAAATGCAAGAACAGCAATAATGGCATCAACTAGAGCTAGAACCACATTGACACCCACCAACACCGGTGGAAAGCAGGCGCCTTCTCTCAATTCAAGCATCTCTTTCTTTCGCGATGACTTTCTACGACCAGGAATGAAGAGAGTGTTGTTGGCGAAGCTTTTCCTTTCGAAGTTCAAACACTCGAGCGTACGGCCTTGAAGGCAAGTCCTTTCGAAGGTATCTGTCATGGCAGATCTGCTGCGCGATTTTTTATTTGCTTCCTTTCCTAGGATTTCACACGACATGAGGGGAAATCTTGAATTTCGGATAAGTTTGTGGGTATTAATGGAAATCAGCTAAAATTTAAGAGGTCAAAGAGTAATTTGGGGGAGATAATTATGAGAAAAAAAAAATACGGTATTTTGTCTGATACTGACACGCGGGTCTCCTTCTGTCGTTGAGAAATGAGGTGGTGTTTCTTTTTGACTTTATAGTTTGACCTGTCAATACCCCTAAATGATTTTATATTTAGATAATGACAACCTTATTATCTTTTTATTATTTTTTTTTCTGGAAGAATCTTTTTGTTATTTTTAGTATGTTTGAAATTTTTAGTATGCTTGAATTTTTTTTATCATTTTAAGTTTTTTTAATATTATTAATTATTAAAAAAAATTAAAAATATACAATTTTACTACTAATTACTTTCTTAACTATTAAATAAAAAAATTTTAAAAATAAAAAGAGTAGTAAAAAAAAAATAGTAAGAAGGTATTAAAACTATCATTATTCTTAATATTTTGAGGATAGATGAAATCTTATCTCATCTTAATGTTTAAATATTATAAATATAAATAATTTTAAATTTTAAATTTTAAATTTAAATTTAATTATTATCTAGTTATTATAATTTTTTCAAATTTCTAAACAAAAAAGATATTCAATATTTCCCAATCTTAAAAGAAAATTAATTTTAGAAAATAATATTCTAATGATCTTTTTACTTTACAATATTTTTATTTAATTTTTTCCTTTCATTTTCTATAATCTCATAAAACAATTAACTCAAATTATTTTTAATTTATCTCATCTTAACTCAAATATTTCACTATTATTGATGATATTAAATGGGGGTGAAAGAATGAGTCCTCTTCTCTCTTGAGAGAGAGTGAGGTTTGATAGTAGGTTTGAAATTTTTATTTTTTATTATTTCTAAGTATTTTTTAACATTATTAATTATTAAGAATAATTTTAAAAATATACAACTTTATTACTAGTTACTTTCTTAATTATTAAGTAAAAATAAATTATAAAAGTTAAAAAAAAAAGTAGTAAAAAAGTAGTATAAAGATATTAAAATTGTTGGCAATACTAAATTGTTGACGGTACTATTATTGACGAATATTTCACTATTATTGACAATACTATTTTTTTGACGATAGCATTAAAAAAATTCATCTCATCTTAAACCAAATATTTCACTATTATTGACGATATTAAATTGTTGGCAGAGGATTATCTAGTCCTCTGCCAACGAATGTATGTTTCCTCTATAGGGATTCCTTGTAAAGCCTAGTTTTTCTAGTCAAGTACATGAGTTTCTTTTGATTTTTGACGATGGCTGAGGATTTGGATGAATTACATAGGCATCTCTTTCTGACTGAGTGTGAGCAAGAGGAAGTTGTCATTAAGGGGCCGGCATTAGACAATCCTCTCTTGAGGGAGGAACGTTATTTGTTTGGAAAGCTGTTGACATCAAAACACTACAATTGGGAGGCATTGGTGAATGCTATGAAGAATATATGGCAAACTGCTTGCAGGGTGTGGTTCCACAAGTTGGGTTAATCCACTATGCTTATTGAATTTGAGGATGAAAGTAATAAGCGTTAGGTTATTCGGGAAGGACCTTGGTCATTTGATAAATGCTTATTGCTATTAGGGGAATCGACTCGGGATATTATTCTTACCCATGCTCAATTTTGGGTAAGAGTTCATGACTCACCAACCTTTGCTTGGGATAAGGATGCGGGGAAAGTGGTTGGGGAACATATTGGGAAAGTAGTGGATGTGGATGAAGGGGGTTTGGCTTGAGAGGAATATATGCGGATTAGAGTGATTCCAAACATAACTAAGCCTCTATTGCATATTAGATTGATTCTGGACATAACCAAGCCTCTATTGTAGGGAGTTTAACGAAATTATGTGCCAAGAGGAAAAACGAGGGCGTCATAATCACCTTGAAAGACAATTAGAGGCTTTTTGAAGGGTGGTGGAGAAGTGTGGATTTTGGGGCCTGGGGATTTTGGGTCCTAAATTCACATGGGGTAATTCCCAAGAGGGGGTAAGTGAGGATTATGGAGAGGCTCAATAAGTTTTTTGTTAATCTTGAATGGTGTAATTTATTCCATCTAGCTTTTGTTACTCACGGATCTATTTCTTATTCTGATTATCTCCCTATTTGGCTAGAATTGGAGGGTTGTGGGCATAGAAATCAGAGGAGGAAGAAGTTATTCCATTTTGAAGCAATGTGGGTTGGTGAGGAGGGCTGTTAGAGTATTATTTAGAGAGTCTGGGAGAGAGGGGGACAAAGTAATAGTGTTGCCCAGATGACTAATACAATAAGGGGGGTGAATTAGGTTATATTAAAAAATTAATATTTATAAACTAAATATAAATATAAAATATAAATAGAATATGAAACAGCAGGAAATATAAAGAGTAAAGGTAAGAAGAAGCAAACTCAGTATTTTAAGGAGGTTCGGCCACACTGTCTACGTCTTCGCCTCAAGCTACCCCTTGAAAATCCCAAATTCATTATTCAATCTCCTTCAGGTGGAAATAGAAACCTATTACACCTTTGAGCAACACCACTACAAAGAATACATGTAGAACACCCTCTACACTTGCAATCATCTCACACTTGGTGATTCAACTATTCCCTGTGTAGAACACCTTCTACACACACAAGGGTTATATGCACCCTCTTACAAATACAAGAGCTGATAGTGGGTAGATTATCAGAGTACACTCCTTAATGAGTGAAATAAGAACAATACAACACAACATATATATCTCTCAAAATGAATAAGAATTAAAGCACAAAACTTAGAGAAGAGAGAATGAGGGCTCTGAGAAAATGATGCAAAACTTAACAATTGATGTGTAAGCTCTTGTTGTGATTTTTACAAAACTCAAGTGAGCTATTTATAGGCAAATGAGTCTTCATATTCAAATTTGAAAAAGTTCACATGTCAAATAAGAGTATTATTCACTTTTCAAAAGATCCAAATAAAAACATCTTTTTTTTATATTTGTCAAAGACAACTCCATTCATTTTTCAAATAAATCAAACTTAATCTTTTACTTTTCATACATGACAAAATGAGCATGATTTATTTTTTAAACCAAATCATTTTCTTTTTGCATATGTCAAAAAAATACACAACCACCTTTCAAGATTTTCAAACAAATCATCTATCTTTTATATTTGTCAAAAAAATACACAATCACCCTTCAAGATTTTCAAACAAAATCATTTATCTTTTGTATTTATCAAAAAAATACACAATCACCCTTCAAGATTTTCAAACAACACATGCAGATGTTAAAAATGATAATCAATCATTTTACAAATTCAAATCTTTATGCATATGTGGAAAAATAATAATAATTTTAGAAATTAAATATTTTAATAAAGTTATGCAAATATAAAAAATAAAATTTGATGCTTTATGAGAAAATATTTATTTTGAACCTTAATCCAATTTCAAATTTTAAAAAATGTACAAAATTACTCTATTAGTTTTATTTGTAGACTTGTTCTTCTTTTTGCTCATGCTTGATTTCTTAATGTGCTTAACTCTCTTCATGTGTAGACAACTTGAGCTTGAGTCTTGAATTTATTTGTTATTATCAAAATCTATATGTGGATACGAGACTTGAAATCTTGAGTTCTACAAATAGTATGGATGTTATAATGGGTCATATTTAGGGGTGTAAATGGTCTAGTCAGGTCTGAAAATTTTGTGGACCGGTTCCATTCGGTCCAAGAACTCTCTCACCCTGGACCGGACCAAACTTCTATTAGATCCATATCGGTCCGGTCTAATTCGGTCTATGGGTGGTTCGGTCCAGTCCAAGAGTACCCCTTATGATTTAACGAGATAAATTTAATATAAAATTCTGCAATGATCAAATATAATTTTTTGGCCTAAATTTAAATAGTTTTAACCCAATTAGTAATAATATATTAAATAATAATAATATACTTATTACTTATATGTTAATATTATAAGAGTATATATTATATATTAATATGTTAGTATATATTATATATTAAGTATGTTAGTAAACTATAACTAATAATACTATTACATTAGTATATTATATATTTATATGTTAGGAAATAGTGATAAATTAGTAATAATATATTAAATAATAATAATACATTTATTACTTATAAGTTATTACTAATACTCTATATAAATATTAGATATACTATAATTTATATTTTTGTATTACAACTAGTCAACTACTATAAATTATAATGTGTTAATATTATAAGAGTACATATTATCTATTAATATGTTATTATATTAATCTATATTAATATTAATATTATAATTTATTTACTATTATTTATATATACATATATATAAAATATATATATATATATATATATAGTGGGGGTTCGGTCCGATCCAGGGGGAGAAATCCCTTGGACCGGGACCAGACCGGAATTATTCGATCCATATATAAATTGGACCGGCCTCCATTCGGTCTGGTTCGGTCCCGATCCACTGGTCCGGTTCGATCTTTTTACAGCTCTAGTCATATTTTTTTTATTGTGGGATAGAGTTGAAGTAGTGGAATGAATCCCAATTTGATCATGTGCAGTTTAAGTTGAAGAAATCTCACGAGAAGCTGAAGCATTTACAAGAATTCGAGATTGTTGATGAGGACCAATTGCGTAATGCTTGTCAAAGCGTTCAGCTATAGTTAGAATGAGATGAATTAATGTGGCAGCAAAGATCAAAGCCTCTTTGGCTAAGGAAAGGTGATCGGAACTCGAGATTTTTTCACACTAAGGCCTCTCATAGACAAAAGAAAATTTCTATTATGAAACATCAATCCAAAAATGGAGTTTAGGTGCAAGGCGAAGCAAAAGATAAGCTGATATTGGATTAATTTTCTAATTTGTTTACATCTTCTCCACAAAGGGGTCAAATGGATTTTTTAATTGATCTAGGTGGGCAAGTTTCAATAGATATGAATGACACCAAGTCCTATCGTCTGTTGAGAGGATAACTGCACAAAGTCCCGTTGTTGGTTGAGAGGTTCACCGAACCAAATCCCATAGTCAAGCTTTGAGGGTGTTTCTCATAACTAGGATTTTTTTCAAAAGGTTTTGACAAGGGAGAGGGCTTCAGGAGGGAAGGGGGAGATCTAGGAGTTTGAAGGGTGTCAAAGACGAGGGAAAAAAGAAGCTTTCAACAGGATTCACAGGAGGAGGGATGTTTACTCTATTACAAGACGTAGGGGGGAGGGTACCCTGCTCAAAGATGTGGGGGAGGGGGGATTCGTTTACTCTACTCGAACATGAAGATGAGGAAAAAGATGCATAAAATGAATTTAGCCGGTTACAGTAGCCAAACTGTGATATGGCATACTGAACTAGGTACCCCGTGTCACGGCATATAGAGTGGGACTCTAAATCTGTTGATTAATAGACTTTTTCTTAATGAATAGTATACACATGATAAGTTGTCTACTCTGTTTACTATAAAATCGATTTTGAGAAAACAAACCTCCCGTACAAAACTCTCTCCCCCAATTGCTCTCTCTCTCTCTCATTGCAAGCCTATCACAAGTTGTCTCCCCTATAAGAGTGCGATTCTCCATTGCTACATCTATAATTCCAAAATCCCATTGCAAAAAGGCTAATATTAACCAAGCTTGAAACTAACAACTTTTAGTCTCTCATAAATTTGCCTACTTTGTAAAATCCAATTAGACCACCTAAATCAAAACCAATTTGTAGAAAACTCAAAAATTGAAGCTCAACCGATGGGCTCCATAATGCTAAAGTGGAAATTTTCCTTTATAACAAAAAGGAATTTCTAAATAACTAGAAATATTTATGAAAATTTAAGAGTATCTAAGAACTCGGGATTATGAGAAAAAGCTAGGTGAGAGTTTGTCGATGGGCTTAAGATGAGAGAGAGATTGAGTAAGGGGAAGAAATGGAGAGCTCTGGGGTGTCGGGCTTAAGGGAAGAGAGAGAGATAGGAGATGGGTTGAAGGAGAAAGAGGGAGAGCTATGAAATTAGAGTAATTGGGCATAGATGGACTTCGACGCTTCGTATAAAAGTTTATTTCTTAAAGGGAAGTACTATTCACCCCGGTGAATAGCATCCCGATCCCCATCCCGCTTTTAATTTTTTTTAATTTTTTTTATATGATTTTTAGATAAGTATTTTTAAATAATGTTGTGATTATTTTAACATTTTAAAATATTTTTTTTAATATATAAAAATTACAATATTATTTAAAAATACTTATCTAAAAATTATATAAAAAAACTAAAAAAAAAATTAAAAGCTGAATGGGGATCGGGATGCTATTCATCAAAATGAATAGCATTTTCCTTTCTTAAATCGGTAGTGTGATAAATAAAATAGACAACTTATATATTTATGTTATAAAATTAAAAATGAAACTACTATTGCAAGAGAGAAATATAAAAGGAACTCTTACGAACTCTCAAGAACTGAAACTTTTTTCGTTCTATATATTTTCTTATAAATTTCATAACAACTGAAACTCATATTTATAGGCCTTGAAATTACTATGCAAATTATTATGCAAGTCACTATGTAAGATTTAAAATAATAGTGGTGGGATCATTCACATAATTTTGGTGGTGGGACAGGAGGCGGCAGCCGTTCCTCCAATCTCGTTCATAACACTCCCCCTTGAATGACTACCCATAAAAAATCTGTCTCGATAAAACCTTACCACGGAAAAACCCAATGGGAAGAAAAACCAATGGCGGAGAAAAAAGAGTACAGTCTTCTTATGTATCCACAAGTGTTTTAAGATTGCCTCATTAAAACCTTGCAGAGGAAAACCCAGTGGGACAAAACCTCAGCGAAAGAAAAAGAGTACAATTAGCACAAGTCTTCATGAAATTTACTCTTCCTGAAAAGTGCATAACGATAGATATTTGAGTCTTCGCATTCCAATGTTATGCACAATCTTTTTGAATGTCGCAGTTAATAATGCCTTTGTGAATAAATCTGTTAGATCATCACTAGCTCGAATCTGCTTGACATCAATTTCACATTTCTTTTGAAGTTCATGAGTATAAAAGAATTTAGGTGAAATATGTTTGGTTCTGTCATCTTTGATATATCCTCCTCTGATTTGAGTGATACAAACATTATTATCTTCATACAAAATTGTTGGACTTTTATTTATCATGAAAAATCACACTTTTCTTGGATATGTTGAGTTATTGATCTTAGCCAAATACACTCTCTACTTGCTTCATAAATTGTAATAATCTCTGAGTGATTTGAAAATTTGACAGATACATGCAGTTCCATATCCCCATCCGATATTGTCCTCTTTGGCACTTTAGGGCCTTACGGGTTTAAAATGTATCGGACAAGGTAGACGGAACCCTACATATAAGGTACTTGACAGACTTAGTAGAAATCTGAAATCTGCAGTAATACTTAAACTCCCCCTGAGAATATGCATCAACTTTTCAAGTAATAAACAAATATGATTTCAGCATATAACAAGAATTCAAACATGATTTCCATCTTAATAATGCATTAGAGAGAACATGATAATATTTTCATCTAAAATTTTCTCCCCCTCATTCGGCGCTATTAGGGAGAACTTGTTTATATACGGCAGAAATAACATTGGAAACCATCTATGTATGATAAAAGTTGTAAAAGCTTGAGGTCTAATATTATCGGTTCGGAGAAAAATCAAATCCGCTTGACATTGTTGACAAACAAGATCTTGAAGAGATTTGAAAGATTCGGATTGTTATTTAAATATAACTATTTTGCCATTAGTTTACTCCAGCAAAAAGATCTCACATTCTTTATAGATTCAGTTGTTGTTCATCCAGAACGATATTATGTCTGATAAAAATTCTAATGTCCTAGATTTGAACCATGAACCTTTTATACCTCAACCACTCATATTTTCTCCTGAGGCTGTAAACACCATGATAAGAGCAGAGATATATCTTTCTAGTAAATCTGATACTGAAATTGTTGCAGCATCAAGAACCCTCAGTGCTCAATATGCTGTCTCTCTTACAACTATGTCTCAGAGGCTACTAGCGAGAACGAGTGAGGTTGATCATCTTAAAAATCAAATATCTTAGTTGCATTAAACGCTTGCAACTAAATATAGAAAAAATAAAGATTTAAGACAATAAAACAAAGAGCTGAAGAAATTTGTAAACTGGTATTCTCGTGACCTGAAAATACGAGTAGAAGAGCTGGAACTAGAGAGAGCTCAAATACAAAGTCAACAACAGCAGCTAACGGCAGAGGTTCAGCGTTTGCAAGAAAATAGGATAGCTGTAATTAATCTCGCTGGCTTTTGAAATTATGTATCCAGCATATCTTGTAAAGTGAGATTTGAAAAGATGATGGTTTGTCTTCTTTTTATTTTCATTTCTATGATAACCGTCTTTAGCTTCATATTGTTCGAATCAAATCTTCTTCTCATATCTATAATTCATCTATATTTGCATCCTTATTCTACAAATTCCTAATGACTCATCAATTTCCTTTCAATATTTCTCACGATCAACATATGAGGTATCCTTCACCTCAATTACAAGTTGTTCCTGCATCTTCCGCGGGTGCCATGTTGCAGCAAGCGAATGATCTGGCTAATAAGTCTGGTCGTGAAGCCGTTTATGAGCTAGTGACTCTCGGCACCCGATACTCCTCCTCTATTGTCGAGTTTTCCAACCGATTACAATCCAAAAATCGTGAGATTGAGGAGCTTAATGAGAAGGTTTCCGTACTTCAATGACTCGTTGAAGAGTCTGACAGAAAAATTGCAGACTTAAAGCAAGAGAATAAGGATATAAAATCCTTACTTACTTCTTCATTTCGACTGCCTAATCCTTTAGATAAGGATGACATGTTGCTTTATGAAGAGCAAATGCATTTGAGAGATGAGGCTAGAAGTCTCAAATTCTTGTAACTCATCTATCAATTGAATAATAAGATCTTTCCTTTTCAAATGTATTCCTTGAATTTATAGCAGCTCTTGTGATCTCTTCAGGAGTTCTAATAAGGTAAATTATCAACGTAAACTACAATAATGGCAAATCCGGGTTTTGATAAAACACATGGGCATATACGATTATTCTCAAATCCTTCTTTTAATAAATACTCGCTGATTTAATTATATCTCATGCGTCCGGATTGTTTTAACCCATATAAAGATCTTTGAAATTTTATAAAGTACATACTCATAAATGTACTTGAATTAGATGCTTCAAGTATCGTATATCTTTATATGTGTAATGATCTAATAATCCTTATAAATATGCAGTGACCACATTCATCAACTGCATATCTAATCCTTTTGTAATAACCAAATAGATTAAAAATATGAATGTGATTGCATTCATAACAAGGAAATGTGTTTCCTCATAACTACTCTCGGGTTTCTGCAGGAAACCTTATGCGACAAATTGTACCGCACAATTTCATTTCTCATTACTCTTTCGTATAAATACTCACTTATATCTTATAGGCATTACACCATTTGTTGTTTGGACAACAGGTCCAAATACCTCTCGCTTTGCTAGCGATTTTAATTCAGCTTCAATAGCTGCTTTTCATTTTGGCCAATCATTTTTACGTCGACATTCTTCGACAATTATTGACTTACTTTCTTCATTACTTCTAGTAATGTTAAGTGTTATCATATATGTTGTCGACAACAGTTTTATTTCTATCCATAAATTTTCCAGTACTCATGAAATGTATTAAGATCTCATTATTTCAAGTACATGTTCCTCTCTAGGGGAAAACATTACATGAAACACCTCTACAGAAGGTTCCTCTTCAGGATATTTGTACTCTTTAGGAGTTTTCTCTTCAAGAGTTATACTCTTCAGAAGTTACCTCTTCAGGAGGTTTCCTCTTCAGGAAGATTATATTTTATACAGAAAGTACGGTCTCTTCAGGAGCACCGTTTCTTTTCTCTTTTGCACCAATAGGTTTTCAACGCTTCAGGCGTATCTTAGACTCATCTATTGCTGTTTTAACAACTCGTCTTTTAGAGACTTCAATTCTTGCTTAAGCATTAACAGCAGTAATATATGATTTTACAACACTTTTAGTGTCAGTAAATACATCTTGTAACTGATTTGCAATACTTTGCAAATAGGTAATCTTCTGAACTTCTGGTTCACATTCATTTATAAGAGAATCACATTTAAATAGGATTTTATTATCCCAAGTAATTTCTTATCGTACTTCAGGCACCGACTTTTTATTATTTCAAAACATGATAAAGCTTTGCTATAATGTATAAAAGTCTAGTACAAATAAATCAAGTGCTTGGCTGTACAACAGGTACGTGACCACTGTTTAGTCAAACCAAATCTATGACAAACATGTTCATCTTCCTATGAAGAATTATTATGAGGGCCTATACCCTTCTCTGAGTTGGATCACTTCTGGTGATACGGTATATTTTTATCATCTTTAGTGTTGTCACTTTTGGGATCAACACTTTTATAGTTTTTCTATCACGTCTACGCCATTGATTTCTTTGAAATGATGCACCGTTCACTTCTGAGAATGGTGTAAATTCAATATCATTAATAGGACGTAACTGGTGATTTATTAACAAAAACTTATTATTTAACTCAATCACTAGAAGACAAAATAAAAGTTCTATTTATTTGTTGAACTTTCACTCTCGATATTGCTACTGTAGGAGCACATTCGAGATATGAAAAATAATATATGTCTTCTTTTAAATATCATCATCAGTGACATTTTCACTGCATAATTTTAATATTGAGCTGATTTTAAAAAATGCAGAATATTCAATACCACTTTTAAAATATTGCAACTTCAGATGCAATAAGTCATAATGATCTTTTGAGAGGATTACATCTTCTGGTGCTCATATCACTCTCTTAATTCATTTCACACAGTAAGATGATTTTTCATCATGAGATACACAGCACAGTCCTTCAGGGACACATGATTTTCTTCTATGATTGTATCTCTCAAGTTCATCATCATATCCAAATAGATCTCATCAAGGATCTTGAATAAATAACTTTTTTTCAGAAATGTCAATAGTAATAAATCTCAATATTTGACATTATATATATATAAATCACAAAAATAAATCTGTGAATTTAAGAAATATATTCACATAATTATGAGAATAAAAGTAAAATTTTATCAAGTAATATTTAGTAATATTACTTTTAATATTTATCTCGAGGATTGCAAATAATATATTGAAAATCTTACTTGAAGTAGAAGATCACTAACTTCAGTATCGGTAGAATCTCATACTGATAATGTATTATAAAACTAAAAAGAAAACTATTACTATTACAATAGAAAAATATAAAAAAAACTCTTAAAAACTCTTAAGAATTGAAATTTTTTTCGTTTTATATATTTTCTTATAAATTTTATAATAACTGAAATTCATATTTATAAATCTTGAAGTTATTATATAAATCATTATATAAGTCAACATATAAGATTTAAAATAATAATAATAAAATTATTCACATAATTTTAATTATAGAATAAGAGACGATAATCGTTACTTCAACTGCTATTTATTAGAGGACGTGAATTTATGATTCTTATCCGTCCCATTTGAAGATTTTTTCATATAATAAATTTAAAAACAAACAAAGTCGAAAAATGTCGCATCGAAAAAGAGGTTCTTTTAGAAGGTGCTCTCCTTGATAAATTTAGAAATAGAGAAATTGATATGACAACTCATGACACGATTGATTAGGCTAGAGCACGCGTAAAACATATTAATTAACATTTAATTAGATTTAAGGAAAGAATGAACAATAGAATGAACCAATAATAGTTGGGAGAATCTCCCTCCCAAGATGGATGTTTATCGATTACTTTTATATTGGTTATTTTTATCGGTTCAAGTAGGATATATATATATATATATATATATGTAAGATCTGATACGTATCGACGGCCGGCCCGACTCTCACCCTGATCAACCTCCAGATGCGAATAAGCGATCAAAATTCCCAAAATAGTTTAGGTACATGAAGCAGAAGCAAAAGAGAGAGCAACTAAAACAAAGAGCTACAAATAGATTCAGAAAGATTAAAGGGAGAATATATTGTAAGATCAGAAGAAAGGAGCACAATCCATGCATTCATGCATGGTAGGGTGACGGCTCAACGTCGCATCTACATGAATCACCAAGAGCTAGGATGAGAGAAATGATCAGAAGTCTCAACAGGCCAAAGGTCGAACTAGTGTAAAATATTTTTAATATCGTCAAAACTATGAATCAATCCACAAGGATCTTGATACTCCATAACCTGCAATATTGAATCTCTTCAGATAATATGAAAGATTATTAACATATTTCTCTTTAATTATCACAAGTTTATGTTAGAGAATTGGTATAAGTACAATGAGTTAAATTGGTTTTCTGATCTGCAAATAAAACCTGCAAAAAGCAGGGGCATTTTAGTTACATAATGTATATATATATATACACACACAGTATATATTATATATATAACCATATAATCTTTATATTACAAAAAAATAGGTATTTGTGTATTTGTAATATTTTAATTATAATCAAAATAATTATTTTTGTTATAAATATTTTTTTGTAGTATTTTTTTTATTTTTTACGATAAAATTTAATATCATAAAAAATTAATTTTCTTGTAGTAGTGATATAGGTTAACATATATAATAAACTCATAATATTCGGAATTTTAACTCTTACAAGAAGTAGTAAAGAAGGTTGTTGAATGAAGTCATGTGCAGAAATGAACATTAATTCCAAGTGTGAAAGGCAGAATTAAAGCAACATAATTAATAGCTGATGATGATTTGGGTAAAGGAGAATTAAAAGCGCCAACGAAAACCATTCATTCTGCATGCATTAAGACAATACTATGAAAAGAGAGAATTACTATACGTAATTAATTGCCCCGAGTTTTCCTTTCTCTATATAAACACCTCCAACCCATTGACCAAAAGGGCCATCACTTCAAGACATACAAAGGCCAAACAATCATTCTCTCCTGTTTTCTGTGCGCAGGAACTATTGCAATGGAGGGCAAAAGGACTAGGGGAAGGCAGAAGATCGAGATGAAGAGAATAGAGAATGAAGATGATCGCCTTATCACTTTCTCCAAACGCAGATCTGGTGTTTACAAAAAAGCAAGCGAGTTGGCCACCCTCTGCGGTGCTGAGGTGGCGGTGGTTGTCTTCTCACCGGCCGGAAAACCCTTTTCATTTGGCCACCCTTCTGTTGAGGCGGTGACCAGCCGTTTCCTGAATCAAAACCAGGCTGATCCGCATGGTGACAGAACCCACCCGCTGATCGAGGCTCACAGGCGAGTGAGAATAAACGAGCTCAGCCAGCAGTACAGCGAGCTCGTTAGCCAACTGGAAGTGGAGAGGGAGAGAGGAAAAGAGCTCGAAAAGCTGACAAAGCCAAAACCAGGAGAAGAAAAGGGATGGTGGGAGGCTCCTATTGAGGAGCTTAGCGTTGAAGAGGTACAGAAAATAGAGGCGTCAAGTAGGGAGCTTTACAATACTGTTTGCAACTCTATGAAGGAGAAGCATGCTGCGTTTGCTGGGATGGCATTTCCTTCTTCCTCAACATTTCTTTCTGGATATCCTGCCGGCCAAGGAACGACGTCGTCCAATATTCCTTTTGCTGCCAACAATACCAGTGCAGCTGGTCCTTCTGGTTCTGGCTTTCATCCTGCAGGCTACGGCTATGGAGGGGGGCACTTTTGAATGAATCTTATACCTAGCTAGCTATATATCTGTGTATGTGTGTGTATATATATGTATATACATATACATACATATATAGCTAGCTAGTGTTAATGTCTCTCAATAAAATAATGCTTTAATTTGGGTCGTGTTATTTGAAGAAATGAGAACAAATGGGATCGGGTTTTTTTGTTTTTGGGGGAAATCATATATATGTTGGGATAATGAAAAATCTTATGATTTGCAGAACCAATGTGATGTATTTTAGCATCTGTGATACTCAAAAACCTTAAAGAAAAAGACAAAGGGACCTAATAAGAATCAAAACTATAAATATATATACACACAGAGCACGAAGGACTAGATCATCAACAGGTCCGGATCCATAGTATCATTTAACTTAGCCATACTACCGAGAATTATATAAATATAAATAAGCATTCATTAAATTGGGCGATAGTGTTAAATATTTTAACATGACATTAATAAATGGATTTTCGATTTCTTATGATCTACAATAATAATAAACAACAATATGAGAAACGTACTTTTCTCCATCTGATTGATGAAGAATTGATTTCACTATGAGAGAAAGATCGCCCTAACAACGTTTGCCTCATAAGTGTCTCCCGATGGTTAGAGGCACTCTAATATTGTAGGTGAGAACTTTTGAACCTCCCAGTATTATTTATAGACTTCCGACCATCAAGATATTTATGAGTTTGTGTTTGACTATAACTAGAGATATAAAGTTTAATCTTATCTCTTAGGAGTAATTCTTATCCTTTTATAATTTAAATATTATCCAATAAGATTTTAAACTATTTCAAACTGATAAAATGGGTATGTGGGACACAGAATTTAAATAAAACTCTTACATTCTCCCACTTGGCCCATACACCCATAAAATTAATACTTTTCGTTCATGGATTTATCACAGGAAGTTAACTATACTGCGCAAATTTATTTCCTGAACTTTTCATAGCTCAAAACACATTTCATGAGTTCCATAATATCAATGTCAAACTAACTACCAATGCGAATCATGGCGGTCCTCTATTATATAATCAACAGATTCCCTTTCATGTATTACAATACCAATAACTAATTTAACACACGATCTTTAATTGGGATAATTAAGACTAATACAGTAATGCCTTTGGGTTCCAATTAATGTCTATTGTAAACATTATCTTGTCATCATTCATCCACACCATTCAATGTACATATAAAGTGGAAAGACAAGAAAACAGAAACAAAATAACCATAATTAATATCATTAAGTGTCAAAATATAATCATAACATTCACAAGCTCAATAACATATTTACATCAGAAGACCCATACTGTTAACATGTTTTTTAAACTATTTCGCTATCAGATCTTTTGTTAATGGGTCTGCTATCATAAGCGAAGTCTTAATATAATTTATGGACACTGTTTGTTTCTGTACTTCTTCCTTGACGCTTAGGTATTTGAGCTCCATGTGCTTAGCACCTTTAGAATACTTATCATTCTTGGAGAAAAAGACTACAGAGGAATTATCACAATAAATTCTCAGCAGCTTGGCTATAGAGTCAACAACCCCAAGCCCTGAGATAAAGTTCCTTTGCCATAAACCATGCACTGTGGCCTCAAAGCATGCCACAAACTCAGCCTCCATTGTTGATGAAGCAGTGATTGTTTGCTTCATACTTCTCCATGAGATCGCTCCACCGGCTAATAGGAAAACATAACCCGAAGTAGATTTCCTGTTATCAGGACAACCAGCAAAATCAGAGTCTGAGTAACTAGTTACCTCCAAACTATCAGTTCTTCTGAAAGTAAGCTGGTATTCTTTAGTTCCTTGCAAGTATCGCAATACTCTCTTTGTTGCTTTCCAATGAGACATCCCTAGGTTACTCTAGTAGCGCCCAAGCATGCCAACTGCAAAGCTAATATCTGGTCTCGTGCAAATCTGTGCATATATCAAACTTCCCACAACCGAAGCATAGGGAATTTTTGTCATCTCTTTGCGCTCCCACTCAGTTTTAGGACACTGTGATTGGCTAAACTTATCACATTTTGATATCGGAGTATCCAGTGATGAACAACTTTTCATACCAAATTTCTCAAGAACCCTTTCCAGGTAACTCTTCTGAGACAATCCCAACAGTCCTTGTTTTCGATCTCGAAAGATTTCGATTCCGATCACAAATGATGCCTCATCCATATCTTTCATTTCAAAATTTTTAGAGAGAAAATCCTTGATTTCATAAAGTAAGCCAAGATCACTACTAGCCAACAAGATATCATCAACAGACAGGATCAAAATTATGAACTTACTCCCACTGACCTTTAGGTATATACATCGATTAACGATGTTCTCTTTAAAACCAAAGTCAGTAATGATATCGTTGAACTTTAAGTACCATTGTCGGGAAGTTTGCTTAAACCCGTATATTGATTTCTTAAGTCTACACATTAGATGATCTTTGTCCTTTTCTGAGAAGCCCTCTAGCTGTTCCATGTAGACCACTTCATCCAAACTTCTATTTAAAAATGCTGTTTTCACATCTATCTAATGTAACTCTAAATCATAATAAGCCACCAATGCCATAATGATTCTAAATGAGTCATTTTTAGATACTGGAGAAAATGTCTCTTTATAATCAATGTCTTCTTTCTGAGTGAAACCCTTAGCAACAAGTCTGGCCTTATGTCGTTCGATATTGCCTTTTGAGTCGCGTTTGGTCTTAAAGACCCATTTACACCCAATTCTTTTACTACCTTCAAGCAACTCAACGAGAACCCAGACTTGATTCTGATCCATGGATTTCAACTCTTCTTTCATGGCATTGATCCATTTACTAGAATCACTTTCCTCTATGGCTTATGAAAACGTTAGTGGATCTTTTCTTGTCACAATGTCAAATTCAGATTCCTAGAGATACACCACATAATCTGTCGAAATGGCAGGTCTCCGATCTCTCTGAGATATGCGGAAGACAATCTATTCTGGTGACTTTGAACTTGGTTCATTAATGGTATTTTCATTTTGAGATGAGTGATCATTTACTTGTTCCACGGTATCATCGTGATGATCGATTAGAGGAACCATTATCTTTTCTGAGGATGTAGGTATAGGGACATCTACCCGTATTTTCTCAATGATCACATCTCTAGGTTCAATTTTCCCACTGATCTCGCCAAATTCAATGAATTTGACATTTCCTGTTTCCACCATTCTCGGACTGTGATTAGGACAGTAAAATCTGTACCATTTGGATCTTTCTAGGTAACCAATAAAATACCCGCTTACTATTCTAGGATCCAATTTCTTTTCATGTGGGTTGTAAAGTCTGGCTTCGACTGGGCAACTCCAAACATGCATGTCTCAAACTTGATTTCCTACCAGTTCATAACTCGAAAGGAGTTTTTGGAACTGCCTTACTGGGAACTCGGTTTAAGATATACATTGCCGTCTTAATGGCTTCACCTCACAATGATTTGGGTAAGGTAGAATTACTTACCATACTTTTGACCATATCTAATAAGGTTCGATTATGCCTTTCAGCAACTCCGTTCTGCTGTGGCGTCCCGGGCATTGTATACTGTGCAACAATGCCACGCTGTTCAAGAAGTTTGGTGAATGGGCCCGGATTACAGCCCGATTCATCATACTTTCCATAGTATTTTCCACCTCTATCCGACCTGATATTTGCAGTTTTCTATCTAACTGTCTTTTCACCTCCATGAGAAATACCTCAAGTATCGATACAGCTTGAGATTTCTCATATAACAGAGAGATATATCCAAAACGTGAAAAGTCATCTATAAAGGTGATAAAATACTTTTCTCCACCAAAACATTCTATGGAGAATGGTCCACATATATCTGTATGAATTATTTCAAGAAACTCTTTACTTTTTGTGGTGCCTTTCTCAGTATGTTTGGTTTGCTTTCCTTTTATGCAATCCACACACACTTCAAGATTAGTAAAATCAAGGTGCAGAAGAATCGCTTCTTTTACTAATCTCTGTAACCTTTCTTTGGAGATATGCCTCAACCTTTTATGCCACAAGTCATATGAGTTTTCATTCATCATGTTTCTTTTCATTCCAATACATGTTTCATGGCGTTGGGTATATGTATTTTTAATGAATGTATTATCAAGGCAAAGTTGATAAAGACCATCGGAAAGAAACCCAGAACCAATAGATAAACTGTTTTTAAACAAATTGAAACTACCATTATTGAACGAAAAAGAATAACCATCAGTATCAAGTTTGGAAAGGGAAATTAAATTACGCCTCGCAGAAGGCACAAATACTGTGTTATAAAGGTCTAAACAATGACCGGTACTCAAAACTAAACGAAAGGTCTCTATGGCTAAAACTTCAGCCTTATTCTCATTTCCCATAAAGATGAACCGCTTATTGGGGCTCGGTGTTTGGCTTGTAAGGTATCCCTGCATGGTTATAGAAACATGAACATTAGCACCTGAATCTAGCCACCAAGAATTAGTAGGAACATTTACAAGGTTTGATTTAAGACATATAAAGGTAAGTAGCTTACCCTTCTTTTCGAACCAAGTCTTACGTTTTGGACACTCAACTTTCATGTGTCCATGTACCCTACAAAAGTAACATTTGCTACTGTTATTCTGAACCTGATTAGCTTTCACAGGTTGCTTTCCTTTCAGTGGTCCAGTTCGCTTCTTTTTACCGTAATGGTACTTTTTCTTTCCAGCTTCTTTATTCACGAAATTGACAGAGTGATGTCCTTGTTGTTTCAGTCTTGCTTCTTCTTGAACTACCATTCTTGCCAACTCATTCATATTCCATTTATCTTTTATAACATTGTAATGCATCTGGAATGGACCATACTGAGGTGGCAATGAGTTCAGAATAAACTGAACAACAAAAGACTTATCTACTTTCATTCCTAGGGTTTGCAATCTGGCAGCAATATTGGTCATTTCAAGGATATGCTCCTGCATTCCTTTAGCACCATCATATTTCATGGTGGTGAGTCTGACCATCAGTGTTCCTGCTAAAGACTTATCAGCGGATTTAAACCTCTCATCAGCATTTTTCAAAAAGGTTTGGGCTTCCTCAGTACTAGGGAGTGAATTTTTGATATTTTCGGTTATGGTCATTTTCATAAACATTAAACTCAGCCTATTTGATCTCTCCCACTGTTTAAAGGATTCTTTTTGATCATTGGTACTGGTTTCAGTGATAGGTGATGGTTTTGGACTCATAAGGGATGAGTCTAAGTCAATGACTCCTAAGGTGAACCTAACTCTCTCAACCCATTCAGAAAAATTGGAGCAATTCAAAACAGGAACAGATGAAATCTGTGAGTGTAGTGATGTGGGTACGCTTACTGCAAGAAAATTTTATAATAAGTTGCTTTGAGTTAGACACTTATAAACAATAATAAGAATTTAAACAATTATGGAAGAACTAATAGTGTCATCAAAACCCTCATTTGGGAGTATATCTTGACACACAAGGTGTTCCATCTAGTATTAAATTATGTGGATGAACTAGCTGTATCATCAGAATTCTCTTTTGGGAGTAAACTCTGACATACAAAGTATTCCCTCCAACCTTACTTTGATGGATAAATTAGTAGTGTCATCAAAACCCTCATTTGGGAGTAGATCTTGATACACAAGGTGTTCCCTCCATCATATCCACCTTATTATAGGTTTAACGACTTGTCACCAAAATCAAAAAAATCTTGTACCTTTGGGCAACCAATCTTTTCTTGATTTTGACGTAAATCATTTATCCCATATTGGATATACATGGCATGACAATAAGAGCCAAAATAGACAGTTCACGATAATGATATGCATACAAATGTGGATAACAATAATATGCATGAAATAAAAGGTTTGATGAATTTTACAACAGATGTAAATAATACTTACTAAGTAAGTTCTCAGGAAAGATTATTATTTCCTAAACAGAACTTCAAGGTTCCCAGGAAAGATTGGAGGGTTACAACGGGCACACTTGAAATTTCCAATCTCCTAGACAGAACTGCCTTAGTTTGTACACATTCACATTCCCATAGCAAAATTCATAAAAAAAAAAAAGAATTTTCATGTTTAAACCTTAATTGATTTTACAGGAAAATCACAATAATAACATGTATATAAATTAAATAAACATTTCATACATACATGTAAATAATTATAATAACATGTACATAATTTAAATGCATACATATAACATTAAGGTATGCGTATAATAAAACTTTAATTAATTAATTAAAATTTTTTTTTGAAATAATATTATAATATTAAAATAATATTATTTAATTTGGGTTGGGTCGGAAACGGTTCGGGTCAGGAAACCGGGTCATAATTGGTCAACCCTTTTTGGGTTGACCTGGGTCGGGCCTTGCTGTGCTGGCCCGATTCCTCCTTTTTTTTTTTCCTTTTATCGGGCTGGGTCACAACAGTGGCCAGCCCATTTTCCTATCCTTTTATCCGGTACTGGGCTAGAGCCCTCAGCCCAGCCCACCCAACATAATAGGAACCCTAATCGGTTTCTTCTTCAACCTTCAACAGCTTCTGATACGTAGCTGCCAACTCCTTCGGATTCACATGCCGCAACCTTCAGCTACGGCCACAAACGTCGCCGGTGATGAGGAGATGCCGATCTCCTTCCGCGGTGACTTCCAGGTTACCTTTCATATATATATATATATAATATATATATTTATATGTATATATATATATGTATGTATATTGTTTAAGAAGCCACGGTAGTGGGCTTTGAAGCCCTCTGCTGCGGTTCCAGTGACGCCGACAAAGAGTTCAGTTCCAACTCTCGGCGCCAACCTCATCAAACTTCCGATGAGAACCTTTTTTTTTTTTTTTTTGGTTTCAGAAATCGGCGTGGCAGTGGTCTTTGAAGCCCTCTGCCGCCATTACAGTGACACCAGCGAGACAGTTCTCAGCCTCCTCGACCGTCGACCTCACCGCATGCGATGAGAGGTCTTAACAGGCGGTCCGCAGCACCCATTCAAGACCTTACAGCCCATTGTGTCGTCCAGCACCCATTTATGTCGCAGGGGCTACATGGCTCAATTTTCTTTCTTTCTCATTTTTAACAATGTTAAAACCAAGATAGCAGAGGCAACAAAATGCCCAATCAAAACCAAGTGCAAGATACTGAAGGATCATAAAGTGTATGTATAGATCAATTTGTGGGCTTTCGTGAAAACCAAACACAGAGACAATGAAATAAACAATATCATCATAATTTTCCTTTCAGGTGGAGAAGGCAATATTAATAGACTTTTGCAGTATCACATATTTATGAAAATAAAATCAAATAATCATTTATTTATTTTATATTTTATCGAGATCATAAAAAATCTTTAACCTAAAGCTCTGATACCACATGTTAAATATTTTAACATGACATTAATAAATAGATCTTCGATTTCTTATGATCTATAATAATAATAAACAACAATATGAGAAACGTACATTTCTCCATCTGATTGATGAAGAATTGATCTGACTATGAGAGAAAGATCGCCCTAATAACGTTTGCCTCACAAGTGTCTCCCGATGGCTAGAGACAATCTAATATTGTAGGTGAGAACCCTTGAACCTCCCAGTGCTATTTATAGACTTCCGACCATCAAGAAATCTATGAGTTTGCATGTGTTTGACTATAACTGGAGATATATAATTTAATCTTATCTTTTAGGAGTAATTCTTATCCCTTTATAACTCAAATATTATCCAATCAGATTTTGAACTATTTCAAACTGATAAGATGGGTGTGTGTGATACAGAGTTTAAATAAAACTCTTACAGATAGTTGGCGTTGTTTATACAAGGAATAATATTAATTAACGCAGAAAAATTCTATTCATTAATATTCCTACATATATGCACTACACTTTTTTTTATTTTTTTATTTTAAGATTGTCATGAATAAAACTAAAAATAATAATATAGCATATGGTGTACTGTGGAATTTGGTGTGTGGCTGATGATTAATAAAACTGAAATTAATAATATGGCATTGGTGTGTGGCTGATGCTGAATAACAAAACTCCAGCTTTAATAATGCATGGTGGTAGATGCATTTTAGGTACAATATGTGTTGTTTGTAAAGGAGACTTATAAAAACGTTTGAAATGACCAATTAATAGCTTACATATCATTAGTCTTTTATCTTTTTCTCAAAAAAAAAAGGGCTGTCAAAAAAGCAAGGGACTTGGGGGGTAAAGTAGAAAAACTTATTTTTTTTAGTAAACTTATTATTATTATTATTATTATTTGTAAGTCTTATTCTCTATTGTTTTGCATTAATTTTTCCAGCTACCAAGCAAAAGATAACCCCCAAATCAAACCCATATTAGAAAAAATTATAAATGTAATAGAACTAGCTTTGAGATGGGTTGTTGGTATCACAACACTAAATGCAAAACATTTTGATCTCTAAGAGGATTAATATCAAACAAGTAGAGTTCATTTCTTCCCTTAATTGGATTTCTGAAATTAGCAACCCTTCCCAAACTTCTCGCGCAACCGAGACTAAGCTCATTGTGAGGAAAAATTGTAGTAGAAATTGGGTGGGATGGTGGCTGTGGTGGAAACTCTAGTGATATGGGTGCTTGTACACTGAGAGAGAGTGATAAGAGAGAGAGAGAGAGAGAGAGAGAGAGAGAGAGTGGTGAGAGCAAGAGGGAGAGACAGGCTTATTGAGTGGTGGTCACGACGGACTTGGGTTCACGACAGACGTCTTCTGATCGGGTTGCAATTTTTAAAGGAGATGAGCTCTCTGCGCCAGGGGGGGTATTTAAATTCTCAACCTGGGATTTTGAAATCCCTTTTAATAGAAGAAGTAATGGAGAAAAGAGAAAGGGACATGTAAGCTTGTTGTGCAAGTTATTGTGCAAAGTAATGTGGGTGTATCATTTTCCTTTATAATATTGGAAAGAGTCACAATTAATATTGGTACGTAGCAAACAAGTAATATAAACTAGAAAGAGTCACAATTAAGCTTAATTTCCATACTAGCAATATTTAATTCAAATAGCTTAAATTAGATAATTGCTGATTTAGGTCTTGTTTAGATTGTAAGATGGGATAAAATAGTTTTATATGAAAGTTGAAAGTTGAATAAATTATTGTTAGAATAATATTTTTTTAAATCATTATTGTTTATGAATTTAAAAAAATTAAATTATTTATTATATTTTGTATGAAATTTTAGAAAGTTGTAATTATGAGATAAGTTGAAATAGATTGAGTTATTTCTCAATCTAAACGAAGCCTTAATATGATATTTTAGGTTGGGTGGCGAGTTAGCTTCCGCATGCAACTTGACTCATTTGCCCAATCGGTCTCTTCCGCTAGAGGATTGGTGGGCAACTTATTCACTCAAGATGTATATGCCAGTGGCCAGTTCAACACTCAAAAAATTGGGTGCGTGGAGGCAAACAATGGATGTGATTCCTAATGAGGGCCAAAAATTGAAAAGTAATATTGATTCTTCAATGGACATAAAGGTGGACACTCTTAATCACCAAGAAGCCCAATATATGTAAGACTTGATCTCTATGATTTAGATTGTGAACCCAATGATTCGCGAGTAGTTTAGGAAAAGCGACCAAAGTATCCAATTCTTATGCGTGTCAAAACCCTACGTACCAAAGATTGTTCTTTTCCTACTCAAATTCTTCTACAAAGCATGTACCTAAAAAAAAACTATCACTTTGTGATCAACTGAGATCAGTTAATATTGCGCATGCCTTTGATTTGTTTTTCATTCATGTAAAACATACGAGATAACCTTTTAGCTAGGTTGTCTATTTTTTCTCCAAATAACAACCTTCTAATGAGTGAGAGCCATGCATGCAAGCCTCCCATTTCGTCTAACCAAAAAATAAGCCACTACTCATGGCAACAAAAAAAGCCTCCCCTCTCCAGTCCTCATCCCCTTTCTCAAAACCTGCGACAGTGTACTAATTCTAATTATTTTCACATGAAAAAGGGAGACCACCCTCTAAGCCTAAGTATTCCTCAATATTGACCGATAGCGTACAAGTATCGTGAGGAAAAGGTGAAAAGAACATATTTAGGAACTGTGATAGATAAACTAAGATCCAACTTGCTAAAGCATTACGTATGTTTTGTGGAGATCGTGGAACCAAAAATCTCTACCAAAATGATTATCATTTTATGCAAATTTTCAAATACCTTAATTAAACTTGCTAAAAAGGGAACAAAAGCCAAAACAATAACTTTGGAGGCCGTTAGAAGCTCTTATATCAAAGTTTTAATGACCATTCAAAAAAATAGAATGGATGATTATAATACCATGGTTAATGGTAGCCACAACACCCGCTAGTAGCAAAAGATACATAAAAATGCACTAAAATTGAAAGAGCCTTCACAAGTATCACCAAATGTGCACTTGTAAAGGCCTTCATTTATAGGGAAGTTGAAAGGGAATGGAAAGTAAAAAGAGGACAACCACTTTTAAAAAACGGTTTTGTTGTGTTGTGGGATAGGAAAATAGGGTTACTTTTATTGATCATTAGATATACCAAGATAAAATTGATGAAATAAATGCAAAATTGTTGTATTTTTTGTATAATATTCACAAATACAAGTGGCGAAGAGGGTTTTCACTAGTGCTATTTATTGTTCTCAATTATTGTATCTCTTAATCTCTTATATTTTCTTATACTTCTTTTTATGATTTTGATCTCTAACTATTCGATTCAATTTATGAATGCAGGAGAGAGTGAGAGTATTGATGGGTTTTCCTCTTGAGTTTTATTAAAATTAGAGAAAAAACTAAAATAAGAAAATTGTAGGCTAGTTTACTGGATCTTGGATTTATTTGTAGATAATCAACTCCAAGCTGACAAGACTTGGTGGCTAAATGATTGTTGTGGACTCTTGGGGCAACACAACTTGGTGTGGCGATGCCTTTGTGTGCCTGTGGTAGTGATGGAGCTAGTATGCAATAGTTTCCAAACTTCACAAATAATGGGGTTGAAAGTCTAAATGAGGAAAAGCAACAAATCATTCTGCCCTCCAGAACTTTCGGAATTATCGAATCTAATGAGTCTATGATATTTGTGTAAAATTGTTGAGGTGACCAATTTTTATTAGGGGCTGTTAATCTTAAACAACAAGCCGATCGTTTGGTTTTGCAAAAACACACACATACACACAGCTATAAATAAAATGAGCAAATAATAAAGCCTAATTAAGTTGATGACTTTTAATTTCTAAATCTGAAAAAAGGAGAAATTGACGAGACAACTCATGACACGATTGATTACGTTGGAATACGTGTAAAATATATGAAACATTTAATCAAATTCTGAGAAAGAATGAATCAATAAAAGAGAGGCCCATTTGAATAATAGTTGGGAGAATCCCCCTCCCAAGATTGATGCAGCAGGTCGATATAGATAAGTTTTTGATCACTTATATCGATTATTTTTAGCGGTGTAAGTAGCATTATATATATATATATATAAGATTTACTATGTATCGACAGTCGGCTCAACCCTCACCCTCAACCTCCAAATGCGTGGAAGTGATCAAAACTCCTGAAATAGTTTTAAGTACATGATGCAAAAGCAAAAGAGATAGCAAAAGAAAGAGCCCCAAATCATAGATTCAGGGAGATTGAAAGGAGAATAATACGAGAAGGAAGGAGGCACAACCCATGCATGCATGGTAGGGGGACGGCTCAAGGCAACATCTACATGAATCACCAAGAGGTAGGGTGAGAGAGATGATTAGAAGTCTCAACAAGCCAATAAAGGTACTCGAAGTGCAAACTATTTTTAATATTGTCATAACTATGAATCAATTCTTGACAAGGATCTTGGTACTGCATGACATACAATATTGAATCTCTTAAAATAATATGAAATATGATTAACATATTTCTCTTTAAATATCACAATTAATTTTAGAGAATTGGTATAAAAAATTATTAAAATGAGTTAAATTGGTTTTCTAATCATCAAAGAAAACTAGAAGGCAGGGTATTTTAGTTCCATAATATATATGCTTATGTAACCATATATTATATATATATATATATATATATATATATACCACCATGACATTTTTTTCTCTAATCAAACATCATATATATATAATGAAAACATACACAAAGTTAAGGTAGATCAAATAGAAAATGCCTAAATGAGTCATCTAAGGGTATGCTACCAAAATTCAAGTTGGTAGTTGGCCATTGCGCCATAGAATGCCCATATCGATTTGTAGATCGATAAATCTTTGCAAATTTTCACTGCTCATGGATAGAGAAGAGATACTAAATATCTTCAATGATAGGGGAGATGTTCTAGTTTGGTGTGGAAATGGGATCTTTTACAGTTGAGATAACCATTTGGTAGTCGCCTTAAAAAATAACCCGAAAATGATGAGCTCAGTCCGCCATTTTTGCAGCTAAGAAAATTGTTGATGCTTCCGCCACTAGAGGATTTGGAGAGTTTATTCTTTCAATCTTGATCTCTAATAATTCTCCAAGAAGGTTCTTGTAAACTACGAAAATAACTGAAAAACTTTCCTTTACTGCCACATCAAAGGAGTAGCTGATGAAGTTAAGAGGGTGATGTTCCCATTTTTCATTCCATTTTTAAATATTTCCTTGCCATGCTCCTATGTAATTATGATAAATATGACTTTGTTAAATTTTGGCTTTACCAATATAGAGATTGTTCTAATTGTGAACTATGTCATTTCTCTTTTTTCTAGATAAAATTAGTGATTATAATCGCAAATAGTTGAAAGTGATGAAACTCAGTGTCTTGAAGTCCTAGCTCTTCCTTTGGAGAAATAATCATTTTAGTCCAGTCTAATATGGAGTGCACTAGCAGAATTCCAAGATTTAGAGGCCATGAACTTTGGTTCCACAATATCCTCGTAATTGGGCATTTTATGAATAAATGTAATGAGGATTTCTTAGCTTGATTACAGAGTGGACATTCGTCAGATATTGTATTGGAGAGGACTTCATTCACTCTTGATTTTGTTGGAAGAATACTCTCGAGTAACTTCTAGAAAAGCATTTTCTGACGCTCATGAATCTTCGACTTCCATATTGACTTGAAGAGATTGGCGGTGACATTACTTTGAGCTGAATCCTAATCATTAATCACCACTTTATATACTGATTGCACTGATAATTCTCCATTTTGAGATAGAGTCTAAATCATTTTGACTTGATTTTGTGAGAAAATCAGTAGTGGGATTTTTAGGATTTCGTTGATACTCTCTTGCTCGATCAATTTTGCATTTTCATTAGGAAAATGCTAGATGTCCTACTTTGGAGTCCTATTCCAGTTCCCCACTTGAGGTGGACACCCCATCTGGCACTTTCTTTTTCTACTTTTTGATAATTTGAAACAATTCCTTGTCCATTTTACCGTTTTATCCATTCCCTCCCTCAAGTTCCTCCATCTCCTCTGCTCTGACTTCGTCCCCTTTCCCATGAACTCATAGACAAGTATCATTTCAGATCTCTCCTCACAGGTCACAATACCCAATTTTGAAAAAAAACCATGATTTCTGTTTGAAATTCTGGGAAGCCTTGGTTTGACCTAGCTCACTCCATTTCACAACAATTTTTTGGCCATTTCTGAGAGTTCCCCTATAAACCGTCACTTTGTCCTGAGTCACCACCTTAGAGGCCAGTAATGGTAATAGAGTTGGATTAATGAAATTGTGGGTACTACCGGAATCAATAAGGATTGTCACTGGCTGTGTACCCAGCCTACCCACCACTCTCATTGTTTCAGGGCCTAAGGAACCCACAATTGCATGTAAAGTAATTTTTGGAAGCTCCTCAACGCTTGATTGTGTGAGTTGGGTGAACTTTGGCTCATAGTGCTCTACATCTTGACCACTGCTTTCTCCAGTGTCCTCTATTTTCTCAATCAAAAATAGTTTATGACTAGCACATTTGTGACTTGGGGCCCATTTAGAGTCACACGAAAAACACTGATCCTTAGCTTTACGCACCTTCATTTCTTCACAATTGACCTTCTGGACTGAGACTATGGCTGTTTGTGGGGTAGAGAGTTAACACTTCAACCCTAGTTAACACTTCAACCCTTTGTCTCTTATACTTGCATTTTCGAAACGATGTCTCACGCTCCTAGGTCTGCGTTCAAGTCCTTCGACGTGTAACATTTTCGTATTACAATTTTTTAAGTAATTTTATTTGTAATCTTTATTTAAGACTATGTTTATTAAATAGAAAAAAATATTGTTTTAAGAAGAATATTATTATAATTTAAAAAATTTTTAAAAGCAAAATAATCCATATCTACGTGAATAATTTTCAAAAAGAGGCCGTACGTTCTAACTCTTACTTTCATAATTGGCCCCGTTTGGATTCAGAGATGAGATGAGTTTAGTTTATTTTTTAATATTATTATTATTTTGAGATTTGAAAAATGTGTATTGAGATTTGAAAAAGATGTATAAGAATTTGTGTTTTATATAAAAAATTATAAAAATGTAATGATGAAATAAAGATGAATTGAGATGAATTAAAATGAATTTTAAATACAAACGGGAGGGAATAAAATGGTCACTTTGGAGTCTTGAACTGAATCTCATATTAAAGGAAATGATTTGCTTCAACTCGTTTTTAAATTTTTTCATTCCCTGTCCCACCGGTCTGTCAACAATAATTAAATAGGTTTGGGCGTTAAGACGTATTACGAAGAGTTTTAAATGTAATAAAAAATAAGTATAAAGTAATAAAAAAAAATTAAATAATAATAAAAAAATAATGAATAATAATAAAAATAAATAATAAATAATAATAATAAATATATAATTATGAAATATTCTTTCAATATCTGAGATATTTTTAATTGTCAAACGCAACCTAACGCTGAATGTGACAACTAATATTAATAATATCATTCTATTCAATTTAGCGTCGGAGTTCTTATCTGAAATCGAGAGTTAAGTAGGAGAAATATACATTTCAAAAAAAAAAAGATTAATGTCGATAATATTATATATATAGATATTATTATATATATAGATATGAATTCTCAGATAATATTAAATGTTTAATGTCCATAATATTAAACCCACTTCAACAGATTTTCTATTTTTAATTTTAATCTCTCTCTTTGGTTTGCCTGGAAAAACTTCAGAATTTGTGGTCATGATTTTCTTGTTTTTGTTCAGTCTTAACATTAACTAATCTCAAAGAAGTTGGCAACTCTGATCATAAGTTTTAAATTATCAACTACTTTATTTTCCCATTTTTTTTAACTATGTACCCTTTTGCGTGCATATATAAAGATTATATTTTTTTTTTCTAATCAAGCTTAGGTTTGACAAACTAAAATTTTTCAATAGTCTCTATTACTATTTATTATTTTACGAGTTTTTCTACGGATAAACAACAATAATAAATGCCAGACGAACGCGATGGACGTGGCATTAGTATTTTTTTTAATTAAAATAAAAAAAGAATGAATGAATGAATGAAAGAAAATTGAGAATACAAAAAATCAAACGAAGCTCGCAGTAAAAATTTTTGTTTTTTGCTTGAAGTATCTTGGAGCTCGTCGCCGTCATCCATTTTCCGTGGGACTTCATCTTTGTTTGGGTCACAGAGATTTTCGTGGATTTTGATTTTCGTTTGGGTCACAGCAGCTGGTGTTGATCTATTGCAAAATACAAGTGTAGAAATCAGTTCTTTTAATCAACACATTTTTTGTATGGATAAGGACATGATTAAGGAAAAACAACCTGGTGGTTGTGATTTAGTAGATAAAAATAGTATCTTCTATACACAACTTTATGCTCATTTTGAAAAAAGAAATAAAAAAATGCAGATTGGTTTATGCAACTTTCTTTATTTTTGAATCCTTACAGATCTGAATAACAGACTTGAAAATGTTAATATTTCCATATTTTTATTGACAACGATATGAACAGTGGATCCGGTTTAAAGGAGTAGTCTGCAGCTTCTTGCCTTTTTTTTTCATTTTAATTTTTTTTCTTACATAATCAGCTTCTTGTCTCAGTCTGCAACACTAGTTTATATAAGTTTACCACGCCTTTTCAGATATTTTCCACCATTTCACTTCTTTGGTTTCTTTGAGACAAATGAAGTGGCATTGTGTCTCATTTTAAAATGCTTTCTTGTGTCTGCTGACCATGAGAAGTACATTAGGAGCAAATCGCGTTCGAGGGGAAGGGGAAACAAGGAGAAGATGAAACAGAGGGAAATGATCAGAGTTTTGTTTCTTGTTAAATATATTCAAAATGAAAGACATGTCACATCATCCACATCAGTCACATTTGTCGGAAGTTTGTTATTGTCGTTTGTTCTTATTATTTTTGTTTATTTATTATTATTTTTTACTTACTTTTTATTATTATTTATTATTTTTTATTATTATTAAATATTTTTTACTACTACTCACAACACTTTTCAATACACAAACGTAATTATATTATAAAATAAAATTGAATTACAAAGGTTTAAGGTGGATCCTTTTCACTATCAATAAATTACAAGAAGCATCTATGGATATTATCTAAATGTATGCATCTAAAAGTAAGATTGGTTGCTATCATTGCGCCACTAAGTTTGAAAATCGATTTTGAGATTATGAATATTTGCTACTTTCCATCATTAATGATGGTGGGAGAATTGCCACAAAGGGGCCGATGGGTCTAAACTTTCAATGATTGTGATTACAGATTGGGCGTTGCCATCAATTATTACTAGATTCTGTTGAGTTGCCATTTTGGAAGCTAGCAGTGCCGCTGAGGCTTGAGCTATCAGAGGACTTGATGTTTGAATTTTTCCCGTTCTAATTTCCTAGATATCTCCACCATGGTTCCTATGAATTGCTGATACTATTAAGAGTTCATTTCTAATTGCAGTGTCGAAAGAGAAACTTTTATAATAAGGAGGTGGAGGCTTCCAAGCTCTTTTTTTTTTTCGTTTCTCTTTGACTCAATTGACTTTTTGCCATCTCCGAGGACAATGTAGTATGATTATGAACAATATTATTTTGTGTCCTCCAAATAAAATCCATGAGAGTTACTGCAAATAGTTGGAAGTGGGTGTTTTTCCGTGTCCCGTAATCAAAGTTTTGAATATCGTTTTGGTAACCATTTCAGTTAAGTTACTAAAACAAAATATTTTAATATCGGTATCGTTTCGAATACTATTTCAGTATAGTCTATATATATATATAAATTATATTTCGAAATAACATTAATGCAAGTCTTAAAAAGTTAAAATACGTAATTATAAAACTCAATAATATTTCTAAGTTCTCAATCAAATTGTTAAAAAAACCACTCATCTTTATTATGAAAAAGAGAGTAGGGATTTGATTTGAAATATTTAAGAAAAAAAGATTAAAAAAATTAAGAAAATGGTATTCAGATATGAGAGTTTGAGTAAAAATTATGAAAATGCACTTCATACATAAAAATATAAGTTTTGGCTAGTACAATACTGATTTTCAGCTGGTATTGACGAAATGCATTAAAATGGTCGGTATTTGACCGAAACGCATCGAATTGATTGGTATTTGACCAAGTTCGAAACAACTATTTCTCTTGAACCGGCATAGTGATTGATACTGTACATATTGGCCAGTACGACACAAAATTCAAAACTTTGCCTGCAATCCCAATCCCTATTCAGGGTATATGATCATCTTTATCCAATTTGAGATGGAGCTTATGGGCAAGCTTGTTAAGTTTAATGGTAAATGACTATGTTGCCATAGTATCCGATTTACCGGACACTATATAAAAAGATGTAGCAAGGTTTTCTTCCACTAGATTGCACAACAGACACTCTTCATATCGAAGTTGGGGAGCGATTGCGCTTAAATTTGATTTGGTAGGGAGGATATTCTAGAGTAGCTTCCAAAGTAGCAACTCGTGATGGTCGTGGATTCTTAGACTCCATACAGGCTTGCAGAGCGCCATTGTGGGATATTGATGTGCTAAGTCTTGATTATTGACTGTTTTATGGTAAGTTGTTCTAATTGAAAATTTTTTATTGTGGTTCTAGGTCCAAATTATCTTGCTTGACCCTACCATGGATTTTCTATAATTACATACGAAACCTTGAGAGATGGGTGGATTAGATCCATACCTTGGATCGGCTTTGGTTTGAGATTTTTCATTAAGGGAATCCAAAGTTCTGACTAGATATTAACCGAAAGTCCATTAAAAATTTGAGAACATCTTCCTTTTTTGAGTATGTCTCTTATTCGGAGAATATCTTTCCACATGCAAGAGTCGATGGTTTTGGTGTTGCGTTTCAGAAATTTGTGATTTAGAGGTGTTTTGCCGAAAAAATTGAATACCATAGGCCATTTTATTTTTTACTTATTTCTTGTGACGGCCCCAACTCCCATGTACTCAAACACGGGAATCGAAGCGTTGTGATGATGACAACACGGGTCACGCATCCCAACGATAAATGTCAAAAGTGTGAACATGCAACATGTATGAAATAAAAGAACGCAGCAGATAAGTTAAGTCAATAACTAAGTACCAGAATTATAAAATATTACAAACCAGTTTAACACAAATTCTCCAACAGGAGATTTAATACAATCATCCCAAAAACAAAATATAAAAATACATAATTATCAAAAGCGGAAAACATTTCCCAACATACCACTAAATCAAGTTACTCCAACAGTGGAACCGCCTCCTTAGGCTCAGCCTCCTCGTCCTCTGCATCAAAATCTACGATACTGAAAATGATACCGTAGGTAAGTAAACTCCAAATAAATCACAAGATACAAATACATTCATGCAACAACAAAACATATGAACGTGATACCATATGCCTGAAGCTAAAAAAAAAAAAAAACATCTTCCTCAAAATAAATAAATAACCACACACACAAAAATCTCATTTTGGCCCAAGATAAAATTTCAATAAAAACATCCATCATTTTTCCAGAAAATGATACATGTAAATCCATTAAAACCATTACCATTTTCCCTGAAAATGGTCCAAGTAAAACCAATAACCAAAACTCGCCATTTCCCAGAAAATAGCCTAAATATCCATTTTATTAACTGTATGTAGCATGGTCTCCCCTAGGAACTATCCACATACCCTGGCTCTCATCATCACACCGTAGGTAACGACCACGCATGTGACTTCGGAACGGGCGATGCCTAGCAAATCACGCCCAGCACGTACCATGACCAGGCATCCCCTAGCCCCCCGCCAACAGAGGAGCCACGGAGTCGGCACGAGAGCGTTACCATCCCGTTCGATCTCGTCGTCGCCCGGTGACAACCCATGGGACATCACTCAGTATATTTCGCTCCCAAGTGATCAGAGAAGCTCTACCGGGATAATACCTCATCCCGGCTTGGGGTCGTGATACACACGTACCCGAAACCTATTTAACACATGAAAACCTAGTTTTCATTTCTAACACATGAACATACGTGCACTATACAATGCCTACGACAACACACAAAATAACTAACAACCAACAAATATCTAATATTTGTTATTGCAAAATATATTTAAATCTCAAAATTCATTTGGAAAAATACTTATAATACGCTTGCTAAAAATTCATTAAGTTACCGAAAATTTCGAACAGCGACTCCGCGCTTCCACCCGCGTACTTGCCGCTATAGTTGCGTTCATCACGTCAACGTATATAAATATCACAAGTAGATAAATATAAATAAAGCGACATTAATAAAAATAATAAATAACATTAACAAATAAGTTAAAACAGTTAACATAAATAAAATTATATTTATTTATATATAACCAACTCTGATAATAATCTCAATCATTATAAACCGAATAAATTAATCATCTTAATGTAGATAATTAAAATGTAATTATTATCTAACTAAATTGAACACTTGTTCATAATTTAAATAAAAAAAACATAAATAACATTAAGAGCAACACATAATTAATTAAATATTAAAACGAGTAAAAAGCTTACCAAAAGATATCCTAAGCGGTGAAACACTGCGAATAAAATGGTGATTAAAACACTAATAAAACCTTACTTGAAATTTTTGGATTACAAGGGTTTGGAGAGAAGAAAAACTTAAGTCTGAGTTGTGGGAAAAAGAGAGCTCGAAATTAACCCAAACAGAGGCTAGAACACGGCATTGAGAGTGATTTCTGGTGTGGGATTTTCGCAAGGGTCGATAGCCGTTTTATAGGCATAAAACCGACCTGTAGATCACTGATTTTGGGCGGGAAGAACCCACGTGAAACATAGTGAAGACAGGCAAGCTGAGAAGGAGAAGAATCTTCAGCTTTTCAGATGAAAAATGGATGCCAAAAACATGGACTGAAGCTCACAGTTTTTGCTGGAAAATAAGTGGATTTTGCAGGCACGTTAGGCACGGATTTAAGACAAAACAAAGGGGAAATGTTCATTAATGTACTAAATATTTGTTTGAACAACGCGTGGTTGAAATGGGTGAGGGAAAAGCTGGAACCTGGGGCTGAAAGTCACGGGTCTGAAGTCGCCGAATAGGGAAAGAAAATAAAAAATAAAAAGAAGAAGCTCCTGCGTCGGATGAAAAATGAAGGCTGAAAAACATAGAGCATTAATTTAAACAGTGCTGTTATACACTAATGAGGGGCTGATTTAAATTAAACGGGCTGGGTTGCTAAATGGGTCACGGGCTGGCTGAATAAAAGCTAAAGGCTTAACTCAAAACACTTAAATCCAAACAACTACATATACATATAAAAGCCCAACACACACACACACACTATAAGCCCACCGAAGATCATCTAAATCAACTAAATAAGACACATTAAATTAATTAGGCACATAATAAAATAAAAAGATTTAAATCCAAATATTAAATAAAAGCATCAACATAAAATAATAAAATAATAGGAGAAAATCAATTAGCTCACTTTTAAATATGGAAATAATTTTTAAAAGAAGATGAAATATCCAAATATTTAAACACAAATGTAACAAAGTAATATGAAATTCAACCAACTTATAACACCCAATATTTAAATTAGCAAACACTACATATTTAATATTAAAATATTAAATTACAAAGGTAGTAAAATTACAGGTCTTCACATTTCCCATTTGTCTTTGCTTATAAAATCTTATTAATCAGGTTCAGTATAATAGTAGCAAATATTAAATTTGTGGAAACTATTGGACATATGAAAGCTAAGTGTCATAAATGTAAGGTTTGACTTGAAAAAAAGGGTAAGTCACTTATCTTTGTATGTCTTGAATCAAATCTTGTAAATGTTCCCACTAATTCTTGGTGACTAGATTCAGGTGCTAATGTTCATATTTCCATAACTATGAAGGATACTTTACAAGCTAAACACTAAACTTCATTGAGTTTTTTTTTTTATACAAAATAAAAATAAGGTTGGAGTTTTGGCCATTGGAGATTTTCATTTAGTTTTGAGTACCGGTCAATCTTAGACTTTCATAAATGTGCTTTCAATGAGGCCTGGTTTGATTTCTTTATCCATAATAGAACTAATGACTATTCGTTTTCGTTCCATGATAGTAGTCTAAGTTTGTTTTAAACTTTTTTTTTCTCTATTGGTTTTGGGTTTTTCTCTGATGGATTTTTATCGATTATGTCTCGATAGTACATTTATTAAGAATTCTTACACCCAGCACCATGAAATCTTTTTTTTTTGAACTAAAAGAAATTTGATAACTTGTGGCATAAAAGATTGGGACATATCTCCAAAGAAAGGCTATATAGATTAGTAAAAGAATAGTTAATTCCGCATTTTGATTCTACTAATCTTGTAGTGTGCATGGATTGCATAAAAGAAAAGCAAACCAAACATACTAAGAAAGTCGCCACAAGAAGTAAAGAACTTCTTGAAATAATTCATACAGATATATGTGAACCATTATCCATAGAATATTTTGATGGAGAAAAGTGTTTCAACACCTTTATAGATGATTTTTCACGTTTTGGATATATCTATCTATTACATGAGAAATCTCAAGCTGTATTGGTGCTTGAGGTATTTCTCATGGAGGTGGAAAGACAGTTAGATAGAAAAGTGAAAATTATCAAGTCAGATAGAGGCGGAGAATAGTATGGAAAGTATGATGAATCGGGCAGTAATCCGGGCCCATTCGCCAAACTTATTGAACAGCGTGGCAGTGTTGCACAGTACACGATGTCCAGAATACCATAACATAACAGAGTTGTTGAAAGGCGTAATCAGACCATATTGGATATGGTCAGATGTATGATAAGTAATTCTACTTTACCCAAATCATTGTGTTGTGAAGCTATTAAGATGACAATGTATATCTTAAATTAAGTTCCTAGTAAGGTAGTACCAAAAACTCCTTTTGAGCTATGGACTGATAGGAAACTAAGTTTGAGACATATGCATATTTGGGATTGCCTAGCCGAAGCGAGGTTTTACAACCCACATGAAAAGAAATTAGATTCTAGAACAGTAATTGGGTATTTTATTGGTTACCCAAAGAGATCCAAAGGGTACATGTTTTACTGTCCTAATCGCAGTCCGAAAATAGTGGAAACAGGAAATGCCAAAGTCATTGAGCTTGGTGAGATCAGTGGGAGAATTGAACCCAGAGATGTGATCATTGAGGAAATATGGGTAGATGTCCCTATACCTACATCCTCAAAAAAGATAATAATTCCTCTAACTGATCATCACGATGATACCTTGGAACAAGTAAATGATCACTCATTTCATAATGATAATACCATTGATAAACTAAGTTCGGAGTCATCAGAACAGATTGTCTTACGTAGATCTCAAAGAGATTGGAGATAGAATATGTGGTGTATCTCAAAGAATCTGAATTTGACATTGGAACAAGTAAAGATCCACTAACGTTTTCACTAAGTATAGAGGAAAGTGATTTTAGTAAATGGATTGATGCCATGAAAGAAGAGTTGAAATCTATGGATCAAAATCAAGTCTGGGATCTCGTTGAGTTGCCTGAAGGAAGTAAAAGAGTCGGGTGTAAATGGGTCTTTAAGACTAAACGCGACTCAAAAGGTAACATTGAATGACTTAAGGCCAGACTTGTTGCTAAGGGTTTTACTAAGAAAAAAGACATTGATTACAAAGAGACCTGTTCTCCGATATCTAAAAATGACTCATTTAGAATCATTATGGCATTAGTGGCTCATTATGGTTTAGACTTACATCAGATGGATGTGAAAACAGTCTCTTTAAATGGAAGTTTGGATGAAGGGGTCTACATAGAGCAGCTAGAGGACTTCTCAGAAAGGGGCAAAGATCACCTAGTATGTAGGCTTAAGAAATCAATAGACGGACTTAAGTAAACTTCCCGACAATAGTACTTAAAGTTTAATGATACCATTACTGCCTTTAGTTTTAAAGAAAATATCGTTGATCGGTGTATATACCTAAAGGTCAATGGGAGTAAGTTCATAATTTTGATTTT
Organism: Platycarya longipes; assembly: GCA_036559045.1. Classification (NCBI taxonomy): domain Eukaryota; kingdom Viridiplantae; phylum Streptophyta; class Magnoliopsida; order Fagales; family Juglandaceae; genus Platycarya; species Platycarya longipes. Next base: position 35,151,012 of record CM071797.1, read on the forward strand.
GTATATTGATGATATCTTGTTAGCTAGTAGTGATCTTGGCTTACTTTATGAAACCAATAATTTTCTCTTTAAGAACTTTAAAATGAAAGATATAAGTGAGGCATCCTTTGCGATCAAAATTGAAATTTTTTATCGAAAAATAATGACTGTTTGGATTGTCTCAAAAAAGTTACATAGAAAGAGTTCTTAAAAAATTTGGCATAAAAAGTTGTTTATTGCTGGAAAGCAGTAAATAGGGTATTACAATATCTGTAAGGAACTAAGGATTTCCAGTTTACGTTCAGAAGATTTGATAGTTTGGAGGTAACTACATACTCAGACTATGTTTTAACAGTTGCTCTGAATTTGTGGCGTGTTTTGATGGCACAATATATGGTTTATGACTGAGGAAATTTATCTTAGGACTTGGAATTATCGACTTATAGCCAAGCCATTAAGAACATATGTGCTCAGAGTATTTTTTTTTCCGAATAGTAAGTATTTAATGAAATTTTAAATACCTAAGTGTTAAGGAGAAAGTACATAAACAAATAAGTCCATAACAATCGTATTTTAATGATTATACTTTAAAAGGACATGTTGAAAAGATGAGTGGTATGTTTATACCCATAATGTGAATATGATGAAGTGATTATATACAATGAGTATTTTGTTATTGGATATTTAAAAATATCTATTACGGTTATTTCTGTTTTCTTGTCTTTCCACTTAATATGTACATTGAAAGGCGTGGATGAATGATGACAAGTTAATGTCTACAATAGACATGAATTGGAACCCAAAAATATTACAATATTAGTCTTAATTATCTCAATTAAAGTTTGTGTGTTAAATTTAGTTACTGGTGTTATGGTACATGGAAGGGAATCTATTGATTATATAACAAAGGATCACCATGACTCGCATTGGTAGCTAGTTTGACATTGATATTATGAAACTCATTAAATGTGTTTTGAGTTATGAAAAATTTCAAGAAATAAATTTGTGCAGTACGGCTAATTTCCTGTGATAAACTCATGAACGAAAAGTATTATTTTATGGGCGTATAGGCCAAGTGGGAGAATGTAAAAGTTTTATTTTAAACTCTGTGTCCCACACACCCATCTTATCAATTTGAAATAGTTTAAAATCTTATCGGTTAATATTTGAGTTATGAAGGGATAAGAATTACTCCTAAGAGAGAAGATTAAAACTCTATATCTCTAATTATAGTCAGATACAAACTCTTAGATTTCTTGATGGTCGGAAGTTTACAAATAGCACTAGGAGGTTCAAGGGTTTTTACCTACAACATTAGAGTGATTCTTTTCTCATAATCAGATTAATTCTTTATCAATCAAATGGAGAAATGTACATTTCTCATATTGTTATTTTATTATTGTAGATTATAAAAAATCCAAAATCCAATTATTAATATCATTTTAAAATATTTAACAGAGGTTAATTCTTATCTTCTTAATTACTATTTGACGTCAGATTATTGTTAGAGCTACTGAGATATTAGTGATCATGAAGAAGAAATATTGACTGCTTTGAGTGCTCATGATACAAAGTTAAACTCCCAATTAGCTGTTCTTGCCGAGTGTAAGGCACTCGCGGTGTGGAGAGCTTTGGATCGCGCCATGCAGTTGTGTCATGAGCACTCAAAGCAATCAATATTTCTTCTTCATGATCACTAATATCTCAGACAGGTTTATCTCCGTATTCAAATTGGGAAAAGATTGATGGGCTACCCAATCGCATATTTCGGTAACATATTTTATCATTCATCTATTATCTCTGTACTCGTAGCTACTGCATGGTTTATTTACCGCGTACTGGTTTACAATTAATTAATGGATAATATTTTAAACAAAAATAATGGAGAGTAACCACACTCAAGTGTACACACTCACATAACAGTAGTATGTTACTGTTCATGCTACTGTTCATGTGAGTGTGTGCACTTGAGTGTGGTTGTTCTCTAACATTACTCTATTTTAAAAGGCCGACGTCTAGCATTAATAAATGGGAAGGGCTAGTCATCCCTTTCAAATTCTTTCTAATTGCATCTCGTTTTGAAACTTATTTGTTTTTTCATTTTTTTTACATGATTTATAAGTAGGTGTTTTTATATAATATTATGATTTTTTTAACATCTTAAAATATTTTTTAAAAATATAAAAAAATCACAATATTATATAAAAACACCTACTTTAAAATCATGTAAAAATACGAAAAAAAAATCCGAAAATGGGATGCAATTGGGAAGAATTTGATAAGGAAGAATAGCATTTTCCTTAATAAATTATGCCAGCGAGAGATTTTTACAAGTTTTATAATGGTACGTAGTAGACAACTAAAAACCAGAAAGACTCACAAGCTTTCCATACTAGCAATATTTAATTCAAATAGCTTGAATGAGATAAAAATTAAAGTGTTGATTTAGGCCCATTTGAATAGTAAGATGAGATGAGATGGTAATTTTAAATAAAAATTAAAAGTTAAATATATAAAATATTTTTAAAATATTATTTCTCATTATTATTTTTGTTTTGAGATTTAAAAAAATTGATTTGTTTATAATATTTTGTATGAAAATTTAAAAAGATTATAATTATAAGATGAGAGACGAGATGAATTAAGAGTATTTTTCAATCCAAATAAAGTCTCAATATGATATTCTAGACTGGGCGGCGAGCTCCCACATGCAACCTGACTTGTTTACCCAATCCGTCTGTTTCATGACTAGGGCATGGGCGGTGGGCGGGCAACTTGTCCACTCCAAATGCATGTGCTGGTGCATTTAATGCTCTAAAAATTAGATGCGTGCAGAGACAGATGCATGTTCCTCTTATCTAGATCGTGAACCTGGGGAATCACGAATACTTTAGGAAATGAAAGCAAAGTATCCAACTCTTATGCACACACTACAACATATTGTAGTATTTGCTACGTTTTTTTATTTCGGCATCTTTAATTGCCCTCAAATTTTAACTTTGTCACTGGCCCTTGCAAAATTAGTTGCCACTATGTGACTCGCAACGAATCAGCTTGCCTCTTGTGGCGCTTTTGTTGCTGTGGGTTGATATGCATATAGCGATGTCAAGAGTTGCCACGTGGTTGATAGGTTTGCTGCGAAGTGATCTCACCGTAGTATCTTTATGAATGAAAAAACGCAGTTATAAATTTATTGCAACGGTTTTGGACAGGTAAAAAAAATGCAGCAAAAACTAAAGGGCACACACAAGGGCATTTTGGACTTGATAATACAAAAGAAATGATGACCATGCTACCTGTTACATCTTGTGTCAGTATATACATCATTAGAGGGCTAGACATCATGACCATATTGCTACAGACACTAGAGCTAGTAGTGCCTATGCAGGATGAAATCAAATTAGGCGGGATTTATATTTCAAGGTGAACGTGTAATGCTTTTAGAAAGTTTCTTCTCTTACTTGTCATTTGCAGAATGCTGAGATAGCCAGAAACAGAACACTTTTGTACTTCCTTTGTCAAGTTTTGTTCAATGGTAGGCCATTTCATTTATTTTATGTTTGTCTCCTAGAATGGTAGGCCCTTTCGTTTATTTTCTATTTGTCTCCTAGATTTTCTATTTACGTTTCCATCAAGCTTTTATCTCTTTCGTTTGTCAAAGTATTTGTTGTTAAACTTTAGAATATGGTGCAAAGGAACCAGGGAATATCTAGTATCAAGATATAAAATTTCCTGTATATGTAACTCTTGGATGCATGCAAAGTATTGTTCTTCAAATATAAATTGTTGTTGTTCAATGAGGGAGGATGTATCAACATAATACATTTCCAAAACCAGTAAGTACTCTTGCTCTTTTGTCAAAGTAGTTGTTATAGGGGGGGTCACTTCATGTCAACCATTCAGAAATTTCATATAGACACATGCTACACAGGGAATAGGTTTTTAGGCATACTGAAAATTGCTTTGATGTGGAGCAAATTAAGTAATGCTATTAGTCAGCTTTCAAATTGTTATCCAGCTCTGTGAATATGCTAACCATGAATGCATTGTACGAACTGATTTTAATGCCATTGATGTGTGTTGGAATAGGTCGATCAATGTCTTGAGTTTCAAGGACTGGTGTTTTGGATGTGGTACCTGAGACTCCAAATAACTAAAGGATTGTTGGCAAAGGAGATAGCAAGTATAAAAAAATATTAGGATGTATAGCTAAACTAGTTTAGCTAAACAGAGTACTCTGTTTAATGGGACAAAGTTGAATGACTATGTGTACACATGATCACTCAACTTTGTAATATCTACATGCTTCTTTTCAGAAACTGTTTTCAGCAAGAATGTAAGACTACTTAAAGTATTCGATTGCATCAGGAAGTATTCTAAACAATTGCAAAAAGCATTAGAAAATGTTAATCATGTATTAAATCATATTAAACCATATGATTAATATGGTTTAAATGCTGAGGCAAACCATGTTCCAAATGCTGAGGCCTCAAATGTGCTAGTAAGATTTTAGGGTTCAAATGTTCCAGTAAATTTGAACCTTAAAATTTATATCCATTAATCTGGTGCAAAGATCAATATATTCCAATTTTTTGAAGAAAATATAGTAACAAAAAAATTGGTTTCTAAATCACGCCACCAGCGCAAACCCAAAATGCATAATCCGAAAAAATTGGGACCTAAATCGCCCAAAATTCGTACCTAGCACACGCGATCATGCGAACTGGCCACCAGCTCACCAATACGTCGTCGTATGTGTTGCCCAATGTGACGAACATGAACCTACAGCAAGAGAAATCGCCCACATGTTAGATCAATAGCCGCGATTTGGGATTTTCATGACCTGATCAACAATAAATGACGGGAATGGAACTACGGGAGGATTTGTACTTACAGCGGTTTGAAATTCGTCGAAGATTAACCGTTGTTAGTTGCCAACGACTAAAAGGGCGCAAAGAAACTCTTATGAAAATATCGATGCTGAGAGGGCAGCAGTTGCGGCAGTTATCCTCCACAGCTTTATCGGCATCAAGATCACGATAAGTATCGCGTGAAGCTTTGGCTGACACTTTGTGGGGAGAAAAGGAGCGGATGTCGCGAGAAATTTGCTGCGTTTAGTCTGCGAACTAATAAAGCAGCTGCAGATCTTTTACCGCAGTTTTACCATTTATTGTGGCAAACACACAATGCCGCAAAATGTCATGAATGTTGTAGTGACATCAAAACCCTACCAGAGATTGTTCTTTTCCTACTCAGATGCTTCTACAAAGCATGCACCTCTAAAGAGTATCACTTTGGGATCAATTGAGATCAATTAATATTAAAGCCTTTGATTTGTTTTTCATTGATGTGAAACATATGAGATATCTTTTAGCCGATCTATCTATTTTTCTCCAAATAACAGTCTTCTAAAGAGTGAGTGCCATGTAAGCCTCCTATTCATTTGACCACAAAACAGGCTAGTACTCATGACACTAACAAAAAGTCTTCCTTTTCCATTCTTCCATCCCTTCTCTCAAAACCCAAAATCAAAAATCTCTACTTAAATGACCATCATATTATGCAAAATTTTCAAGTACCCTAATTAAACTTGCCCAAAAGGGAAAAAAGAATCCAAAATAATAACCACAGAGGCCATTAGAAGCTTTTATATCAAAATTCTCAAGGCCATTCAAAACAATAAATTAATGGGTGATTAAAGTACTATGGGTCTTGGCAGACACAACACTCACTACCAGTAGAATACACAAAAAAGTGCACTAAAATTGCAAGAGCCTTCACCATTATCCAAATGTGCATTCATACAAGTTTTGATTTATAGAGAGTCTGAGAGGGAATGGAAAGTAAAAAAAGGACAGGCAAGTTTGGAAAAATGGATTTTGTTGTGCTAGGGGAAAGGAAAATAGGGTTACTTTTATTTACCATTAGATATACCAAGATGAGATTGATGTAACAGATTCAAAATAGTTGTATTTGTTGTCCAATATTCAAAAATACAAGTGGCAAAGAGTGTGTTATCTTGAATGTTTGAAATCACCAATACCATCTTTAGTGCTCATTCTTCGATCATTTTCACTAATGCCATTTATTGCTCCCGATCATCGTATCTCTTGATCTCTTATACTTTCTCTTTTCTTTTTTTGATTTTGATCTCTAAGTGTTCAGTTCAATTCATTAATGTAGGAGAGAGTGAGAGTATTGATGGGATTCCCTCTTGAGTTTTATTAAAATTAGAGAAAAAGCTAAAATAAAGGGAAGTTGTAGGTTGGTTTGCTGGGTTTCAGATTTATTTGTGGATAATCAACTCCAAACTAACAAAACTTGGTGGCTAAATTATTGCTATGGACTTTTGGAGTGATGCAACGTGGTGTGGCGAATGGCGATGCCTTTGTGTGGTTTTCGCGACAATGGAGTTAGACAGTGATGGTCTCCAAACTTCACAAATAATAGGGTTGAAGTGAGCTAAATGAGGAAAAGTGAAAAGAGATTAAGCATTCTGCCTTTCAATCTTGAAATTATTGAATGTGATGAGTCAATGATATTTGTGTAAAGTTGTTGATGTGGCAAACTTTTATTGGGGGCTATTAAATCCTAAACAACAGACCGACAACTAAAACGATTGGAAATATATATAAGTAAATAAAATGAGCAAATGATAAAACCCAATTAAGTTTTTGACATTTAAACTTCCAAATTAATTGCCAAATTTATGGGTGAGAAGATTTTGGAGTTAACACATCTATGCTTGTTAAAAAGTCGAACACAAGTGTTTTTTTTTTCTTTCTAATTATTGACTAACATAATATGATATTCTAGGCTAGGCGGCAAGCTCCCACGTGTAACCTGATTAGTTTTCCAATCTATTTGTTCCACTAGGGGATGGGTGGGCAACTTGTCGATCCAGATGCATGTGCGGGTGCCCAACACAAAAAGTGTGGATCCAGATGCATGGGTTCAACACAAAAAATGGGGTGCATGCAGAGGACAGGCAATGGATGTTGATTCCTAATAAGAGCTAAAAACTGAATAGTAATGATTCTTCAATGGATGTAAATGTGGATAGTCTTAGGTTGCATTTGAATAGTGAAATGATCTCAAATACTTTATAAATAGTAATGAAAAATAAGGATAGAATATTGAATAGTAGTAGCTAATAATAACAAATAGATAAATAATAATAATAAAAAAATGAATAGTAATAGAGTATTATAGGAATACTCTACTATCCAAACTAGTCTTAATCAGCAAGAAGCCTAATATATGTAAAACTTGATCTCTCTGATCTAGATCGTGAACAGTGAACCTAGGGAATCACAAGTAGCTTAGGAAAAGAGAGCAAAGTATCTGATTCTTATATGTGTCCAAACCTTATAAGAGACTGTTCTTTTCTTACTCAAATTCTTTTGCAAAGCATGCACCACTAACGAGTATCACTATGGGCTTAGTTGTGATCAATTAATATTAGCTTTGATTTGTTTTTCATTCATGTCGAACATATGAGATAACCTTTTAGCTGGTTTGTCTACTTTTCTCAAAATAACAATCTTGTAATGTGTGAGTGCCATCTAAGCCTTCTATTTTATCTGATCGCAGAACCAGCTACTACTCAGGCAACAAAAAAGTCTCCACTCTCCAATCCCCCATCCCCTCTCTCGAAACTAAAAATCTCTACTTAAATGACCATCATTTTAGGCAAAACTTTCAAGCACCCTAATTAAACTTGCTAAAAAGAGAACAAAAGCCAAAATAATAATTTCGGAGTCCGTTAGAAGCTTTGATATCAAAAGTTTTAAGGCCATTCAAAACAATAGAATGGATTATTACAATACGCAACCACAACATCACTAGCAATAGAAGACACATGAAAATGCACTAAAGTTGAAAGAGTCTTCACCATTATCACCAAATGTGCACTTGTACAAGTTGTGATCTATAGGGAATCTAAGAGGGAATGGAAAGTAAAAAGAGGATAACCAAGTTTTAAAAAAAATGAGTTTTGCTGTGTTGTGGGAAAGGAAAATAGGGTTAAATTTATTAATCATTAGATATACCAAGATACAATCAATGAAACAAATGCAAAATAACTAGTGTTATCTTGAACGTTTAAAATTACCAATGCCATCCTTAACACTTATTCTTCGATCGTTTCCATTAATGCCATTTATCACGAATCCCGATTATTGCACCTCTTCATCTCTTATACTTTCTTTGTATACTTTTTTTTTTCTAATTTTGATCGCTAAGTACTTAGTTCATTAATGCAGAAGAAAGTGAGAGTATTGATGGGTTTTCCCCTTGAGTTCTATTAAAATTAAAGAAAAAGAAAAAATAAAGATGTTTGCAAGCTAATTTGCTGGGTGTCATATTTATTTGTGGATAATCAACTCTAATGGCGAAACTTGATGGTTAAATGATTGCTATAGACTTTTGGGACGACAACAAGACTTGGTGTGGTGAGTCTGGTGACACCATTGTGTGGTTGGGGCGGTGATGGAGCTTATCTGCGATTGTCTCCAATCTTGACAAGAATAGGGTTGGAAGTCTAAATGAGGAAAAGAGAAAAGAGATGACACATTCTGCCCTTAAGAACTCTTGGAATTATCGGATATGACGAATCTATGATATTTGTGTAAAATTGTTGACGTGACAAATTTTTATTGGGGTTGTTAAAGTCTAAACAATAAATCGACCGTTAAAGCAGTTTTAGAAATATATATTATATTTATATATAAATAAAATGAGCAAATAATAAAACCCAATTTAATTTGTTGACTTTTAACTTCCAAATTAATGGTCAAATTTATGGGAGAAAAGATTTTGGAGTTAAAAACATATATGCTTGTTAAAACGTCGAAGAAAAATGTTTTTATTGTTTCTCTAATTATTGGTAGACATAATCATCACTTTTTGTGGACTTAAATTTTTGTGATAAAAGACAAATAGTAATAATATTGAGTTGAAATCAATTGCAATAATCTCGACTACAAATTTAAATCCCCTTTTATTATATCCCATAAAATTAGAACCAAATAGTATCTAAAGTCCTAGCCAATAGATTAAATATATGGCTCCCTCATATTATTTTCAATACCCAAAATGCTTTTGTGTTGGATAGACTAATCTCAGATAATATAATTGTAACTTATGAAATAATGCACTCCATGTACTTGAATGGGACATGAGTAAGGCATATGGCACATGATTGAATGAGGCTTTTTAAGAGCTGTTTTGAAAAAAATGGGGTTTGGGGATCAGTGGATAGATTAATTATGCAATATGTCAGTTCAGTGAGATATTTGATTCTGATCAATGGCAAACCAGAACAAGAAATTATCCTTACTGGTGGACTAAGGCAAAGTGACCCTTTATCCCTTTACTTGTTTTTACAATGTTCTGAAGTGTTGAGTAGTATGCTGAATAAAGTTGAGCAAAGAGGATTTGTTTCTGGATTTCCATTTTCTAGAGGTACTCTTTTGGTCAATCTTTTATATTTTTCCAATGATAAGTCTTTTTTTTTTAAAAGCCAACCTTTTGGAGTGCTGTAGACTACTTAGTTTGATAAAAGACTATAAAATGGCCTAGGGACAAAGGCTTAACTTAGAAAAATCAACAATGTACTTCAGTAAAAACACTCATGAAGAAGTCAAGAGAGTTATTCTTTCAACAACTAGAATGAAGGAAGAAAAAAGCTTCGAAAAATACCTGGGTCTTCCATCTTATGTGGGTAAACATAAGCAAGCAACTTTTAGACCTATTCTTGATAGCATAAGGGTAAGGATACAAAGTTGGAATGTAAAATTCCTATCTCAAGTAAGTAAAGATGTCCTTTTAAAGTCTGTGGTCCAAATCATTCCAACTTACTGTATGAGTATCTTTAAACTCCCTAAAACCATTTTAGTGGCTATTAACAAGTTTATGAAGAATTTTTGGTGGGGCAGTAGGGGAGGTAGAATAAAGACCCAATAGATTCCAAGGAGAAAGATGAGTTTATCAAGACTGAATGGGGGCCTTAAATATCGTGATTTTGAGGCTTTCAATGTGGCACTTCTTGTTGATTAAGGGTGGAGACTATTACAAGTTCCCTTCTCCCTAGCTGCAAGAGTACTAAAAACAAAATACTATTTCAGGTCTGATTTCTTAACACTACAAACAATGTGGGCTTTTTTTATATTCTTTTTTTGCGACATAAGTTCGTGGCAAAATAGTGTCTTGTTAACTCGAAAATTGATTGTGAAAAAAAAACAAATCTTTTGCCATGAAAATATGTTGGTAAGAAAAACCTTGCGGGAAATAAATTTTTTTAGACAAAAAAATAGATATTTTTGGCAATTTCATGTCATGGCAAATGAACTTACAGAAATATTGTCCTTTGTTATTTTAGTTTATGCCACGATGAAAAACTTTGTGGGAAAAATTATTTGAGGTCAATGTTTGTTATGGCAAATAAATTTCTTTGTGGCATATTTATTTTATCGGCAAAGAAAACCTCTGTGGGAAACAGAATTAACTTTCATCAAGCTTAGCCTGTATCCTATTAGTTTTTGTGGTGAGGAATATTTTCATTCCCAACGACATTGGAGCGCCACAAATACTTTTAAATCAAACCCTTAAAAGCACTCCCGATAGAGTAAAGAAAATTTTAATTTAATTATTTATTTTTAAAAATAAAGTGTATTTTTTTGACATTTTTCGACAATTTTCTTATTGTTATAAAACTAAAAAGAAAACTACTACTATTGCAATAGAAATATAAAAGAAACTCTTAAGAACTGAAACTTTCTTTCTCTCTCTATATTTTCTTATGAATTTCATTACAACTGAAGCCCATATTTATAGGCGTTGAAATTACTATGCAAGTTACTATGCAAGTTACTATGCAAGTCACTATGCAAGTCACTATGCAGATTTTAAAATAATAGTGGTGGGGTCATTCACATAATTTTTAGTGGTGGGACAGGGGGCGGCTGCCGTTTCGTTCGTTCATTACAATTCATAACACTCCCCCTTGAATGACCACCCATAAAGAATCTGCCTCGTTAAAACCTTGCCAAGGAAAAACCCAGTGGGAAGAAAAATCAATGACGAAGGAAAAAGAGTACAGTCTCTTTATGTATCCACAAGTGCTTTAAGATTGCCTCATTAAAACCTTGCAAAGGAAAACCCAATGGGATAAAACCTTAGGGAAGGAAAAAGAGTACAATCAGCACAAGTCTTTAGGACTTTTACTCCCCCTGGAAAGTGCATGACAATAGTTTTTGAGTCTTCACATTTTAATATTCTGCATAATTTTCTTGAATGTTGCAGTTGGTGATGTCTTCGTGAATAAATCTGCCAGATTATCACTTGATCGTATCTTTGACATATTCTCCTTTGATTTGAATGATACAAGCAGCATTATCTTCGTATGAAATTGTTGAGCTATCATTGATTATGAAATACCACACTTTTCTTGGATATGTTGAGTCATTGATCTCAGCCAAATATACTCTCGACTTGTTTCATGAATTGCAATAATCTCTGAGTGATTTGAAGATGAAAAATAATATCTGATTGACAGACTTAATAGAAATCTGATACCTGCAGTAATACTTAAACTCCCCCTGATAATATGCATTAGTGTTTCAAGTAATAAGCAAACATTATTTCAGCATATGTAATAGATTACGAATTTAAACATGATTTCCATCTAAATAATGCATTAGATAGAACATGATAATATTTTCATCTAAAATTTTCTCCCCCTCATTCGGCGTTATTAGGGAGAACTTGTTTATATACGGCGGAAATAACATTGGAAACCATCTATGTATGATAAAAGCTGTAAAAGCTTTGAGGTCTAATATTATCAGTTCGGCGGAAAATTAAATCCGCTTGACATTGTGGACAAACGAGATCTTGAAGAGATTTGAAGGCTTCGGGTTGTTGTTTAAATATAACCAATTTTACCATTGGTTTACTCCAGCAAAAAGATCTCGCATTCCTCATAGATTCAGTTGTTGTTTATCCAGAACGATATTATGTCTGATAGAAATTCTAATGTCCCAGATTTGAACCATGAACCTTTTATACCTCAACCACTCATATTTTCTCCTGAGGCTGTAAACACCATGATAGGAGCAGAGATATATCTTTCTAGTAAATCCGATCCTGAAATTGTTGCAGCATCAAGAACCCTCAGTGCTCAATATGCAGCCTCTCTTACAACCATGTCTCAGAGGCTACTGGCGAGAACGAGTGAGGTTGATCATCTTAAAAATCAAATATCTGAGTTGCATCAAACGCTTGCAACTAAAGATAGAAAAAATAAAGATTTAAGACAAGAAAACAAGGAACTGAAGAAACTTGTAGACTGGTATTCTCGTGACCTGAAAACACGAGTAGAAGAGCTGGAACGAGAGAGAGCTCAGATACAAAGTCAACAACAGCAGCTAACGGCAGATGTTCAGCGTTTACAAGAAAATAGGGATAGCTGTAATTAATCTCGCTGGCTTTTGAAATTATGCATCCAGCATATCTTGTAAAGTGAGATTTGAAGAGATGATGGTTTGTCTTGTTCTTATTTCCATTTCTATAAGAACCGTCTTTAGCTTCATTTAGTACGCATCAAATCTTCTTCTCATATCTATAATTCATCTGTATTTGTATTCTTATTCTACAAATTTCCAATGGCTCATCAATTTCCTTTTACTATTTCTCACAATCAACATATGAGGTATCCTTCACCTCAATTACAAGTTGATCCTGCATCTTCCGCAGGTGCAATGTTGCAGCAAGCAAATGATCTGGCTAATAAGTCAGATCGTGAAGCTGTTTATGAGCTGGTGACTCTCGGCACCCGATACTCCTCCTCTATTGTTGGATTTTCCAACCGATTACAATCCAAAAATCGTGAAACTGAGGAGCTTAACGAGAAGGTTTCCGTACTTCAACGACTTGTTCAAGAGTCTGACAGAAAAATTGCAGACTTAAAGCAAGAGAATAAGGATTTAAAATCCTTACTTGCCTCTTCATTTCGACTGCCTAATCCTTTAGATAAGGATGATATGTTGATTTATGAAGAGCAAATGCATTTGAGAGATGAGGCTAGAAGTCTCAAATTCTTGTAACTCATCTATCAATTGAATAATAAGATCTTTCCTTTTCAAATGCATTCCTTGAATTTATAGTAGCCCTTGTAATCTCTTCAGGAGTTCTAACAAGGTAAATCATCAACGTAAATTGGAATAATGGCAAATCTGGATTCTGATAAAACATATGGGCATATAGGATTATTCTTAAATCCTTCTTTCAATAGATACTCGTTGATTTAATTATACCACATGCGTCCGGATTGCTTTAACCCATATAAAGATCTCTGAAGCTTTATAAAGTACATACTCCTAAATGTACTTGGATTAAATGCTTCAAGTATCGTATATCTTTATATATGTAATGATCTAATGATCCTTATAAATATGCAGGGACCACATTCATTAACTGCATATCTAATCCTTTTGTAATAACCAAATCGATTAAAAATATGAATGTGATTGCATTCATACCAAGGAAATATGTTTCCTCATAACTATTCTCGGGTTTCTACAGGAAACCTTGTGCGACAAATTATACCGCACAATTTCATTTCGCATTACGCTTTCGTATAAATACTCATTTATATCTGACAGATATTACACCCTTTGGTGTTTGGACAACAGGTCCAAATGCATCTCGCTTCACTAGCGAGTTTAATTCAGTTTTAATAACTGCTTTCCATTTTGGCCAATCATTTCTACGTCGACATTTTTTGACGGATTTTGGCTCACTTTCTTCATTACTTCTGGTAATGTCAAATGTTATCATATATGTTGTCGACAACAGTTTTATTTCTATTCATAAATTTTCCAGTACTCATGAAATGTATTGAGATCTCATTGTTCCTCTCCAGGGGAAAACATTTCATGAAACACCTCTATAGGAGGTTCCTCTTCAGGAGGTTTATACTCTTCAGGAGTTTTCTCTTCAGGAGTTACACTCTTCAGGAGTTACCTCTTCAGGAGTTACACTCTTCGGGAGTTACCTCTTCAGGAGGATTATATTTTATACAGAAAATACGGTCTCTTCATGAGCACCGATTTTTTTTTTCTTTTTCTTGTGCACCAATAGGTCTTCAACGCTTCAGACGTATCTTAGACTCATTTATTGCTGTTTTAACAACTCGTCCTTCAGGGACTTTAATTCTTGCTTAAGCATTAACAGCAGTAATATATGATTTTACAACACCTTTAGTGTCAGTAAATATATTATGTAATTGATTTGCAACATTTTGCAGATAGATAATCCTCTGAACTTCTGGTTCACATTTATTTGTAAGAGGATCAAATTTAAACAGGACTTTATTATCCCAAGTAATTTCTTGTCGTGCTTCAGGCACCGATATTTCATTATTTCAAAACATGATGAAATATTAATAAACTTATATATAAAAACTTAGTATAAGTAAATCAAGTGCTTGGCCGTACAACAGGTACGTGACTACTGTTTAGTCATATTACATCTATGACAAACATCTTCATCTTTTTATGAAGAATTATTCTGAGGGCCTTTACCCTTCTCTGAGTTTGATCACTTCTGGTGATACGATATATTTTTATCATCTTTAGTGTTGTCGCTTTTGGGACCAACACTTCTATAATTTTTCTACCACGTCTACGCCCTTAGTTCCCATTCACTTCTGGGAATTGTGTAAATTCGATATCATTAATAGGACGTAACTGGTGTAACAAAAACTCATTATTTAGCTCAATCACTGGAAGACAAAACAAAAGTTCAGAATATTTGTTGAACTTTCACTCTCGATATTGCTACTGCAGGAGCACATTCGAGGTATGAAAAATAATGTCTTCTTTTATATATCATCATCAGTGACATTTTCACTGTATAATTTTAATATTGAGCTGATTTTAAAGAGTGCAGAATATTCAATACCACTCTTAAAATCTTGCAACTTCAGGTGCAATAAATCATAATGATCTTTTGAGAGGATTACATCTTCTGGTGCTTATATCACTCTCTTAATTTATTTCACACAGTAAGATGATTTTTCATCATGAGATACACAGTACGGTCCTTCAGGGACACATGGTTTTCTTCTATGATTGTATCTTTCAAGTTCATCATCATATCCAAATAGATCTCATCAAGGATCCTGGATAAATAACATTTTTCAAAAATGTCTATAGTAATAAATCTCAATATTTGACATTATATTACAAAAATAAATCTGTGAATTTAAGAAATATATTCACATTATCATGAGAATAAAAATAAAATTTTATCAAGTAATATTCAGAAATATTGCCTTTAATATTTATCTCAAGGACTGCAAATAATATATTGAAAAACTTACTTGAAGTAGAAGACCACTAGCTTCAGTATCGGTAAAACCTCGTGCTGATAACGTGTTATAAAACTAAAAAGAAAACTACTACTATTGCAATAGAAATATAAAAGAAACTCTTAAGAACTGAAACTTTCTTTCTCTCTCTATATTTTCTTATGAATTTCATTACAACTGAAACCCATATTTATAGGCGTTGAAGTTACTATGCAAGTCACTATGCAGATTTTAAAATAATAGTGGTGGGGTCATTCACATAATTTTTAGTGGTGGGACAGGGGGCGGCTGCCGTTTCGTTCGTTCATTACAATTCATAACACTTATTACTTTTTGATCAAATATAATTAAATTTTTTAAGAAATTATGTAAAAAGTACCATTTTAAAAAAAATTATCCATTGAGACTGCTCTAATTTCTCCTTATTCTTTTCTTCTCCAGACCCAATACGCTTGTCTATCTCTCTTGCTGCGACTGCGAGTCCTAGCCTACCGCGACCTCACCTTAGCCTCGAGATGCCACGACCTCACCTCAGACTTGACATTAATCATCTTGAGTTTGGGCTATCTTCCTCCGCTTAGACGGAGAGATAGTGAAGGTAAATCAATGGGTTTCTATCTCACGCCCAGACTCGTGGTTGCAAAACTTGTGGGCTCTTGAAATCTGTCATCGTCAACCACGTTCGCTCCGGTAAGTCGTTTTCCACTCGCTCATCCCTCTCATTTTCCTCTTCCTCTTCGACAAGTTGTGTGATTATGGGTAATTTTGATGCACGACAGCGTCTGGGTTCCGAGTTTGTTGTCGTCATTGAGGATTCTCACGGGAGTGCTAAATGGTTAAACCACCACCCCCCCCCCCCCCCGCCCCCCCGGGCGCCCGCCCGCCGCGCCCTTCGCCACTCGTGGGCATCCACCATTAAGGGCTGTTGTAGGTTCAGTTTCCCTTGATAAGTTTCACTCACTGTTTACACTCTGATTTCCCCCACATATATTCAAGCTCGCATGAACTCTCAGTTTTTCACTCTCACACACCTATTCATGATACACACACGGCATGTCACACACTCTCTCTCTGTTTTGGTTCAATTGCACTCTTATATTCTTAGTTACCCTCTGTTTTACTCCCTAAATATTCAGATTTCTCTTTTATTCTTATTCACTAATTTGGATTCTTGCAAAACATAAATAAATTAGAAAAACATATTAGTGTCTTTAAGTTAATACTCATGAGCTGTTTGAACATGGACTTGTAATTTTGGTATGATAGGGTATCTCATACATTCTCAAGGTATTCTGTCAAAGGTTGGGTTGGAACTTGGTCAAACTGTGAAATCTTAAGTTATTTAGGTCTAGTATATACTTGGATGCTGGGTGCAGTCCCATTGCTTTTGCCATTACCTTGCCGTTAAGGATGCATACTAGGTTTCTAGTAATGAGCTTGAGAATTTATAATATTCTGTTATAGTAAGGTACTTGTTACATGGTTTTTGCTTTTAGTTGGGAGCTCTAGGAAGCAATGTACTAAACTAGATTTCATTCCCATTCTTCAAAATTAGCTGGTTGGACTTCTCTCTCATTTTTCTAGTTCAGGTATAGGTTGTGATTCATGAAACATGTATAACTTTTTTTGACAGTTGGGTTATATATTTGTTTGTAGATTTGCTTCATTTTCTTAGCATAAAGGAATTGTTGTGGATTCTGGTGTGAAAATTTTGTTTCAAAAAATAAATAGTAGAAAAAAATTTGAATGTGTAATTCGTGTTATTCAATTATTTAATCTATGTAATTGTATCCCTATCATAGTTGTCATTGTTCTTGATAATTGAGGTGTGTGCATCAAAGTGCATGAAAACTTTCTTATGTTGATCTTAATTCTCTTCAAGGATATAAAATTTAATGGCAAAAGATTATCGTTCTGCCCTCATTGTGTAGCTAGTATTTTTTGTGGATTATGTGAGTGGCTATAACCTTGGACATTTAGGCCCCGTTTGGATTCAGAATTGAGATGAGATAAATTTTGAAAGTTGAATTAAATATTATTATTATTGTTTTGGGATTTGAAAAGGTTAAATTTGGATTTGAAAAAACTGTATTGGGATTTGAAAAAACTGTATTGAGATTTGTATTTTGTTTGAAAATTTGAAAAAATGTAATGATGAATTTGAGATGGGTTAAGACGAGATCAACTCGTCTCCGAATCTAAACGGGGCCTTAATTTGTAACTGAAGAACTTATTAATTTTACAAAAACTTGGATGCCAATTGACATGCCTAGCAACATAATACTGTTGCCATTTTGGTGAACTTAGTCATGCATTGGCTGTTTTAGCTTCTGCATCTGTAAGGATAATATATTTCATTAAAGGTTTTGAATTATTAAGATAGTTTTGGTTAGTTTTATTTTCTTAACAAATTCTTGTACTCTTGTCTAAATGTATTTGTTTATTTTACAGTCAGTTAGTGGAGAACGTGGAAAGTTTCTAAGACTTGTACATAAGGAGGGAGTCCTTTGTTCCCTTTATATAGTTTGATTGTAAATCTTGATCAAGATTTGGTAAACACTTTTCAACACTTGTATTGTATGCTGGCTTTGAAGCTTGATTCATGGTCATTATTAAGGACTTTTCTGAGTAGCATAAGGTTGCAAGTAAAATCATCAGATAAATTGCATGAGGAGAAAAGCTTATTTTATCCATTGGAATCACCCATAATTTCATATCTCTTGAGTTTGGATTATATATTTGCTATGTGATAAATTTTGAGTTGGCATTTATAATTATTTTATCCATTTTAAATACATTGTATAATGCTTAAATGCTTATATCCATACAGGTACCTGCATATATGGCCACTTATACTTAAGTATTAAAAAGTTGATGTAGTTGGTAGTCTACTGAATTATTGGAACTCACCTTAGGATATATGTATTTCATGCACTGATTTTTGTTTTTTTTCCTAGTTAGATTCCTTTTTTCCCACCCACTGCAAAGTGTTAGCTTCCTCTGGTTCCCCCTACTGCAACGAGCTGCAACAAGCCTACCTATTTCAATTGCCTCACATTTGCTTGATTAGTGAGTTTCTTGCTCAGTTGCTTATTTTGAACAGTTTTAATAGTATATAGGCAATGTGAAGTGTACTCTTTTTTAATATATTTCTCAAAACTAATATTAATTTTTCCTATATGTATTATAGATAGAAAGTCTCTTGAATTGAAAATCCTGCACACAAGATCATATGGACTATTGTTCCTGCTGTATATTACCGAAAGAAAAGTTTGCTGAATTGAAAATTTCTTATACAAGATGAACATCTTATGGAATTTTTATTATTAGAAAATGAAGCTGATTAGACATTAAAAAAAAGATTGATTGGCTGGTAATGTCAGGAATACTACTCGTCAATTTGTTTAATACTATGTTTGAGTGTGTCAGTTTTGGTGACACGTGTTCTGTGAAGCATTGCAATAGATTCTAAAAGGTTATAAGATTCATCCAAAATGCTGAAGTGGTTGATTGTTTAAGTGGGTGTATCTTGAAAGCCATATTTATTGCCATAGTACAATGAATCTATAATGGCACTATGTCATTGTTTTTGTAAATGCGATTTCTCCTTACCAGCTTGAATAGCTCTAATCTTGGATGCCAAAATAAAAACATGACTAATAAGAGTTTTCAAACTAAAATTCACATTTAACATAAACAAAAGGACTTGTGAAGTCTAAAAAAAATTAGTTTGCTACTGGAATTATCAATTATGTATTTGGGCGTCTAAGTTTGCTGCTGAAAAAGCTTTAGTTCACAAAACTTATATGTTTGGAATCATTAGTTTGTGATATTGTGGACTGATTATATGAGAAGCATTAGTTTGCTTTTGTCATAGATTTTAATGTCGCTCACCATGGTTTGTCACAAATTAGTTGGTCATGATTAGACAGGACTACTGATGATCTCTTTTTCAGGAATTTTTATCATAGAATCTCATATAAATATGCAGGGGACTCCTTGAACTTGAATAGTTTTCCTTTCTTTTGAAAATTATCATGTTTGATCCCAGATACTTAGAATTGTTGATTTTTTTCAATCTTTTAGTTTCAATCTTTTACTTATGAAGCAGATGTTCTTGTAAGTATTTTTGCTGTGTAAATTACACATTATTAACTTTGTGAAGGTTTTTTCTTAGTATTTTTTAGCCTAAGCATCATATGTAAATGTGCTCATATCTTGCAGAAGGAAGAAGATGTTGATGGAAAAATGGCAGGGATAGAAAATCTTAACTATGATGATCTGGATAGTGTTTCAAAATTGTAGAAAACCCAGAGATATGTTGATATTATGCAGTTTAATCCAAATCTTGCATGCGCTTCTATTTTGACAATGGCATGTGCCATGCGCTTTTATGTTTGCAAAATATTTAATTTTCTCAAAACATTATTAAATATATAATATTTTTTTTGGATCTCCATTGTTTGAACATCACGCTTTGTTACTTTTGGACTCATTCTAATTTTATCGATTTTACATTCTATAATTTTTTTTGAAACTTTCTTTGGCATTTTCGGCGACATGTTGTGATCGCAATATACATTTTTTTACCGTAACAAGTTATTTTCGGCAGCATTAAATCGTTGAAGTTACTTGTTTGTGACCATCTTGTTCATAGCAAATAGCCATTTGTGATGATAATTTTTTGTTGGAAATAGCGTTCTTAACCAAACAAAAAAATTAAATTAATTGTGACCATCTTGTTTATAGCAAATAACCAATAGTGACAATAACCTTTTGTTGCAAATAATGCTTTTGAACCATTTAAGCATCATGTGAGATGCATTTTTGTGACCAAAGAAATCAAGTTTTGCTGCAAAAAGTAAACTTTTGTGACCAGTCTCCATTTTGCAGGAAAAAAGATATAATTGACATTTTATTATCTGCAAACTTGCTATATAGATTCTCGCCACAAAAACTCATTTACAACAGGAAATTGACTTTTTGCCGCGATAAGTTGTTGCCGCAAAAAGACATATTTGCTAAACTCAATAATTGGGAGCAACTCCTCATTTTGTGGAAAAATTTTTGTTCTGCCAAACCTGTTTTTAATAAGGGTTTGTTTTGGAGGATTGGTGATGGAAATATGGTTAATATATGGTCAGATAAGTGGATTCCTTAACCCATCTTGTTTAAAGTCCAATCTACTCTAAAAATATATGCAGCCAGTTGGAAAGTTAGTACTTTAATTGATCAAAACACAAAAAACTACAATCAAAATCTATTGGATGCCTTGATGGACTATGAGGATGCATGTTGTATTACTAAAATCCCAATCAATTTCACAAATGCTCTAGATAAGTTGATATGGAACTGCATAGGTGATGGTAAATTCTCGGTCAAGAGTGCTTACCACTTGTCTTGTGAAATGGAGGCCATGGTGAAAGGTGAATCATTAATTAAACCTTTAAGATGTTGTACCTTGGCTAATATATGGAAGTCAAAGACCAATAATGTTGACAAGATGTTGATGTGGAGAGCATGCCATAACTCTTTACCCACTAAGAAAAATCTGGCCAAAAGAAGAATTCTAGACTCTCCCTTATGTCCCATATGTGGCTCTTGCCTTGAATCTATCTCACATATTTTATGGCTTTGTAAGTTGACTCAAGAAATATGGGGTAGCTATTTTAAGAAATTGCAGAAGTCGGCTATCATTGAGACTTCTTTTAAGGAGTTAGTGGATCAGTTATTTACTATGTTAGATGAAATTGAAATGGACACTTTTGCTGTAACTGTTTACCAGATTTGGAAAAGAATGAATAAACTTGTATTTGAAGGGCAGCTCATGGACCCCAACCAGCTACTGTTTGAAGCTACTAAAATGGCTAATGAATTCGTTTCGGCAAACCATAGCGAGCATGAAGGCAGAGGAAGTGATAGTACAGAACCAATCCAATAGTGTTTACCTCCTCTTAATTTCTATAAAGCAAATTGGGATGCTACATTGAATAGAATCAATTGTCGAGTAGGTATTGGAGTAATAGTGTGGGATTGGAATGGTAAGATCATAGTAACATTGAGATCACAGTGCCGAATGTACCCGAATGCTTATTTGGCTAAGACCTGCCGCCCTCATAGTTGTCATCTTGGTAAAACAATTGGGCATCTCTTGCTTTATTTTGGAAGGTGATGCCCAAAAGTTTGTGAATGCTATTAAGGGTCAATCTGCTAGTGGAATGCATTGGGTATAGTCACTTCTGATATCAAAAGAATGTTGGAACCTTTCAAGCAAGAGTCGACTAATTTCATTTATAGAGATTTTAATAGTATTGCCCATCATCTTGCAAATGATGTATTAGAACTCTCCGAGGAGAGCATTGTATTTGTAAGGGGGAAAACGAGTACAGGTAGGTCTCAGCCATTAAAAACTTTGTAAAAGCATAAAGTGACATGGGGGAGGTGGCAGGCCAAGGGTGCTAGGGCATAGGCACGCGAACAATGAAAGATGGGAAATAAAGAGAAGAAACGAAAGCAAACCTACTGACACACGCCAATTCACACTTGTCCCATCACAACAGATCAAAGCACACCACCAAAGCCCTATAAAAGCCTCGGACAGACAAAAGTAGGGGGACTCTCTCTCAGACCAGCCCACGGTCTCCTCTCTAGTATCATCTTCTTCGTTTTCTCAGAGGGACTCAAGAGCTCCAACTAATGGATCTTATTCATAAATTTATGCATATTTGTTCTTGTGCACTAAGCTATGAGAGATTGTAAACTACTCATTATAGTGGATTCTTTTCCCCAAATGCCCGTAGATGTAGGCGTTACGCCAAACCACGTAAATACTGTACATATATCTATTTATTTTATTTGCTATCAAGGTACGTACCAACCACATCATAATCTCGTCGGGGGCCCCAAACGACACTAAATGAGGCTCAACTCGCACCAGTGGATTAGGAATAACTCTTTCTCCTGCTCGCCTGTTGCCTGATTTTTTCAACATCAACAATGACGTCATCTGTAGAATCTGAATACTTTCTAAGCTGAATGTGGGCGAATGATAATTTCTTGACGCATTGGAAAAGTTACTAGAAAAATATTTTCAATTTTGTTATTTTTATATAAAATTGGGCGAAGGCAAGAAAAGATCTCGCCTAAAAGAGAGGGCTGGTGGGTTAAATATTCCCAGTATTCCTATTATTTTTAATACTTCAAAGGCATTGCTCGCCTATTAGGATGTGCTCATGCCGATTGAGCACAGAGACAGAGACACAATGCGGCCAGGGGAAAGAAAAGGACACTCAGTATAATACTGTGCACTTAAGTGCATAGTGCGCTTAAACACACATCACATGTCCACTGTGCATGCCCAATGCATGCATTGTGACTTGAGACTCGCCGAAAGGCCTCCAACCTCTATGACCGCCGGCGGCTTCTGTCTTGCCGGAAGCCATGGCCTCCTTCCCGGAGGTCGTGAATAGTGCTGTGGGAGCACTCGGCACCAGCGTTAGTTAGGTAAGCCAGCCCCAACACGCCAAAGGTGAAGGACCAACGCCAATGCTCACAATGAGGGTTGTCGGCATCGTCTGTCACCGGCGGGAGAGACACGGATAGGTGGCAACGCCGAAGGCACTCCAGCCACCTCCACGCGTCTCAAACGGTGAGGGTGGCTCGACTTAGTCCCTCCGTCATGTCGGCGGGCCGACGGCCTCCACCATGGATTTTGTCGGCTCTATCTGCCTCCAACGTAGCGCCGCTAGCCCCATTGGAGGCGCCCATCCGCTACCACCACGAGCCTGCTCTCGGGACATCACCTTCACCTCTCGGGCAAGCCATTGGGGACCCAACTAGCGAAAGTCATCTTGGACTTGTCTCTCACACTCGGGACTCCTTTCCCTAGTCACTACACCTTCACCTCACCCACGATGCACACACCAACTCGGGACACTCCCTCACCATGCATGCACGGGACTACACCCTCGCCTTACCTCATGGTCACCCGCCTCACTTCGCTAGATGTTCACCACTCGGGACCAGGGATTCATGGTCGCCCGCCTCACTTCGCTGGACATTCACCTCTTGGGACCCCACCTTCGGGTCACCTTTCGCTTGGGACAAATGCACGGACCAAACTATGACTGCACTCGGATCACTCACTCCATACCCAACTCACCACTCACATCATGAAGCACCACCACTTAGGACACCACCACTTCGAGAGCTCGCCTCACACATGGACTCACCTCACACGTGGGAAAGTCATTGGGGAGCCCATTCACATGCGACTCCACAAACACGGACCACAAATGGCCTCACACGCCTCACTCGATCACCTCTCTCATGGTCATCACGGGACCCTTGCACAGGACCTCACTAGTCACTATACTCGCACTCGGGACACTCTATCGAGACCACACACGGACTAAGCTAGAACACCCTCACATGCTCGAGAATCACCTCGAGGCAGCCCACTCCTGAGCCCAGGCAACCTTCGGAACTTGTCTGCTTCTCCCATTTTATTTGCTTGAACATGTTACTCACCACCTTGAATCACGGGAACTCAAACTCTGCAACACAATGGGCTCGGTTTCAAAAAATTTTACGCCCCAACTACGCATGCACGGACTCGGGCTAGCAATGCACTCAACTTAGAATCAACATGTGCAGGCTCGGACGCAACAACCCCAAGTACACGAGATCTGCGGCGACTTAAAATCTCCAGTCGGTATCGCTTACAGCATGTGAATTCGTTTTTCTACTAATGAAGTTATTTTCTCTAGCAAGAATTGACAACACTTCTCCCATGACGGGATGAGGTCCGCGCTCTCGTTATACGCGGATTACCAGCACATCTCCCACAACGAAATGAGCTCCACACTCTCATTAAACAAGCGGGACACCAACAAATCGTAGGGTAGAGTCCTAGGTTCTTGCTCACTTAATTATTTATCTATCGTATATTTTTATTTCTTACCTTGGACTCAGAGGAAGAGTTTTGAAAGAATTCCCAACAAAGTGCCTTTACTGAGAATTGGCGGGGTATTATAAGAGGGAAAAAATGAGTACAGATAGGTCCAAGCTATTAAAGGCTCTATAAAAGCATAAAGTGACATGGAGGAAGTGGTAGGCCAAGGGTGCCAGTGCATAGGCATGCGAACAATGAAAGACGGGAAAGAAAGGGAAGGAAAGAAAGCAAACCCATTGACACACGCCAATTCACACTTGTCTCATCACAGCAGATCAAACCACACCACTAGTGGCTTATAAAAGCCTCGGACAGACAAAAGTAGGGGGGACTCTCTCTCACAGACCAGCCCATGGTCTCCTCTCTAGCATCGTCTTCTTCGTCTTCTTAGGGGACTCGAGAGCTCCAACTAGTGGATCTTATTAATAGATTTATGTATATTTTTTTCTTGTACAATGAGCTATGAGACTGTAAAATACTCATTATAGTGGATTCTTCTCCCCAAATGCTCGTGGACGTAGGTCTTATGTCAAACCACGTAAATACTGTGTCTATATCTATTTATTTATTATGCTATCAACGTACGCTCTAGCTGCACCAAAGTCTCGTTGAGGGCCCTAAACGATGCCGAATGAGGCCCAACTTGTACCGGTGGGTCGGGAATGATTCTTTCTCCTGCCCTGACCTGTTGGCCCATTTTTTTCGACATCAACAATATTGTAAGATGCCCCTCCTTATATCCGTCACTTATTGCAAGTTTATGAATAAAGTGTCAGTCTTTTTCTAAAGAAAAAAATTCAGAACAAAATCAATTAAGTGCAAATAAAATTAGGACGGTGATCTTGTCTTTGGGGTTTGGACGGCAAAAGCAGAGCCCCATTCGTGAGGAGTTCAGGAATTTTCAGGTAAAAGCACCTGGAAAGAAAGCCTGCATATTTTTGGTCTGTGGGCAAATGCTGGCCATTGGCATCGAATATTTTGAGCTACTCTTTCGTGAGATGAGAAATAATTTGTCGATGTCCTAAATAGACAAAGCCAAATCTTTGTAAAAGATGGACTCCACTTAAAAATTAAAGTATAAAAAAATTATTTTTTAATAGTAGAATTTATTTTTTTTATAAAAAAAAAATATCATATTAGACTTATTAGAATTAATCTAGATGAGAAATGATGTGTTGGCAAATAAATTAATTTGTAACTCATCGTGTAGAGAGGCGTACGTTATTCCTTGATCTGTATGAGCATATATCCAGCCTGTCGTTTATGCACTATATGGCTGACTTTTTCAGCCAATTGTTTGAATGATCACTAAATTGAATTTTTGTGAATAATTAATTATAATGAAAAAAATTATTTATAATTAATTTTAAAGATGAAAGGAAATGCGGAATTGTAAACGTGGAATTGTAAACATGAAATTGTAAACGTGAAGTAAATATGAGGCGGCTGAGCCGACCAATGCATGCAATGCAATAAATGAGGGGGATAACGCTTCTGTTAGGGGAAAACAGGAGGAGAACGGAAGCGTATGTAATAATTAAGAGGCGGCAGAGCCGACCAATGCAATGATAATATCTGCAAAAATAAATAATGAAGATAAGCTTTGAATCAAAAGATTCTTCATTAAACACAAATTCACAAGATTTACAAAAGGTTGGAAGCAATTACTTCTTATCGGAGAAGGGTCAAATTAGCTCTCAAAACTTAGAAGGGAGGCTATTGGGCTCTTGGAGATTAAAATTAACAAATTATAAATAAATAATTTTCTTGCAATAGATAAAAGAATATATATCCTAGAAGATTTTAATTTATTTATGAATATTAGAGAATTAAAATATTTGAGTAAGTTTTATGAGTCTTGTTAAGATGTGCTTTGATTTATAAAATAAATTGAGCTATATTTAATTTTTTTATAAAAAGTTGAAAAATAATATATTTCATTAATAATTGGTTTGTTGTTACATAGATTGAATAATAATGTCTCATTAATATACAGTGTCGAGCTAAAATGAAAAAAATGAAATTATTTGAGATAAAATAAGTTCTTTGGATGTAGAGTATATCTAATTATATATAATTATATATATAAGAAAATATTAAGAGCATCCAACACTCATAAAACACACTCATATAAATAGTAGCTTAATATCGTATTGACATCCAAGCAATCCATTTTATACTCGTGTAAATTCAGCCTACTTTAGTCATCACCCCCACAGTAGTGCCGTTGATTTTTTCATTTTAGGCGACGCATTTGGAAAGTACACTAATAAGGGAGTGAATAAAACGGTCGCTTTGAATTCTTCAACTGAATCTCATATTAAAGAAATAATTTGCTTCAATTCGTTTTTAATTTTCTTACCTGTCCCAGTGACCCCACTACTGCAAGTGATCTGTCCGGAATAATTAAGGCTGAATTTGACAACTAATAATAATATTATTCTTTTTAGTTTAACATCGGAGTACTTCTTATCTGAAATGTAGAGTTAAGTAGAAGAAATATAGATATTATAATATATATATATACGAATTCTTAGATAAGATTAAATGTTTAATAAATATTTTTAAAACCCACTTAAATTACTATATTTTTTTTTTATATCTTTCACTTTGGATTGCCCGGAAAAACTTCAGAATTTGTGATCATGATTTTCTTGTTTTGTTCAGCCTTGACATTAACTAATTTCAAAAGAAGTTGACAACTCACAACAAGAAAAATTCGTATTTTTTGATAAAAATAGTATTATATTAAATTTTAAATTATCAACTACTTTATTTTCCCTTATTATTATTATTTTTTAATAATGTACCCTTTTACGTACACAAGGATTACATTACTAACTGAGATGTGATATAAGAAAATACTTATTTGCGGTCGAATGTTATGTACGTGATATGATTGGTGTAAGGATGAATAGAATATTATATTCTATGCAATGTTTCCTTTTTTGAGGAAAAAATGTCCGAATAGAATATTGCTGGTTTCCAAAGTTATTCTATCTTCTTTTTATTTTTTATCTTTTATTTTTTATTTTTTATTTTTTTGCAATTTGATCAGCCGTATAAGAATAGACAATTGACCAGCAGCCACAGTTTGTCAATAATATTCCTCCTTAAATTGTAGTAATCGGGACAAAATCTTCCGTTGCCATTTGTCATTGGTGGTAGGTAGGAAGCATCCTAGAAATCATGTAAGCCCGGTTGTTTTTTTGTTTTTTATTTCAAACGTTTTTTTTTTTGGAAAGGAGGCTTAAGGCCACTTCCTTCTTAATAAAATTAGAACATGTACTTAACAGTCTTCGCACATTTGAAACGATTGAGAAGACTAAAAATGTTGTTCGATAAAATCCTAAAAATGATATTAATTAGCTCACTTATTCAAGATTGTAGTTTAGCTTAAGGTCAGTTCGGATTTTGAAGATAAAAATCATACAGTTTTAAGATGTAGAGAGGATGGGTATTAAAAAATAATCTATTTATATATTTCATTTTTTATACTTCCAGTGCATTGTTGATGTGAAAGTACTTTTTTTTTTAAAAAAGAATAGCAATTAATTCATTAAATGAAGTTTATAATTGAGACTAATAAGTGCGAAAAAATCTATATTACAAGTCTAATTAAATATTGATCTGTAGTATCCCCACAAATATAAATAGCGGGTTTTGTTTAAACTTCTAATCTCTTAAAAGTCAAACTAACACTGACGTGTGGTTTGACTGAGAGAGTGTAGAGGTAACCAAACCTTCACCTTTTAAGGAGGAGGATGAGATCACCACCTTCATTCTTTAAAGAAAAATGAGAACTCACAACCCCTATCCTCCAAAGGAGAAGGGGGAGCCAAACAAGAAATAATCATATTTCTATACATTATTACAAAACACCAACAAAAGCAAGAAAAAAGGATAAAAACAACACAAATAACAGAGCCAAAATCTAGATAAACAAAATCGAGCTCGGGATAAAACAGACACCACAGAACGGCGGAGGGTGGCGCGTGGCAGACACGCGCTGCCTGGGTGAGTCCGGACAGTTGACCCCTATTCGGCCGAGGTCCCTAAGCCTAGCGGCACCGCGTGTGGCTGCAGTAGGCCTCTCCATTTACGGCATGTGGATGGTCATGTGGAATTGGCGACCCGCATGTGTAGGGAACTCGCCATACCTTCTGGATGGAAGTTCGAATGGCGCCGTAGAGTCCCCCGGTGGGGTGCGTGATCCATTGAAAAATTGTGGACCAAACCCGCATGGCTGGATGCCAAGAAAAGAAGAGAAAAAGAAAAAATAAAGTAACCACCTAGCCCAAAGGAAACTAGCGGAAGGGGTGGGAAAGAGAAAGGGAAAGAAAAGCTGAGGAGATGAGGGTTTGAAAGAGATGAGGGTTTTTTTTAGAGAGAAAGGGCGCTGCTGGTGAATTTGATATTCGGCAAATTCCAGTTCGATGTGGAAGTATTCCACTATTAAATAATGATTGGTATTTTGGATCTTTTAAAATTATAATGAACTTTGACTATTATAAGTAGGGCTATACTCTGACCTGACCTGACTCAATAAGACATAGTTCCGACTCGACCCATTAAGATCCCATACTGATTCTTGATTATTCACTCACCCGATTAAATGATTTATCTTGTTTGTCTTCTACACAAACCCTAGTTCCAGCCATCCAAACAAAAATTCTAAATAACACAAAAACACTCGGAGCAAAAAAGATGAAGCATGGACTTGCGGCCAGCTTTTGATGTGCTCAACGCCAACCGCAACGAAAAGATCAGCTGAGACGAGCTTCACACATGATTGGAGAAAATGGAAGAAGACCCATCTTTTATCATGGAAAGGGCAGGAAAAATCATCAGGTTCAATCCGTACCTTTCTCAAAGAGTTTTGATACCTGACCACCATCCCAGTTGTCGATCTATCATACCTTTCTTCTTGTGCTACCTTTCGTGGCCTCCATTCTCCTATACATCATTGGCCATTTTCCCATCTTCTTATTCCCCACTTTTCTCGATCATTCTAGTGGAGATGCCGACAACAAAGAGGTGATAAAGTTGACGATATCAATGGCAGACTCAAACAAAGACAGGCTCATGGAGTATGACGAGTTTGAATGTGCTTTGGGGGCTCGAAGAGGGTCATCGCCGACGAGTCATCGTTGGGGTGGGATTATGGAGTACATGTTTAGGGGAATGCGCTTTATCCCTTTAGATCTCTCAACCATAGTCCTAGATCGTATACTAGCATAAATTAGGCAAATAGGGGCTAAAAGAGGGGTTTTATTGAGCAACGGGTATTACTCGATATTGATTTTGCCTCTAATCGAGTCAGGTTATTGGGTCGGAATGGTTCAAGCTAACGAGTCGGGTCAAGTAAGTGGTTAATTCGTTCAGCCCTGACTATAAGTGGTACGTTAATATAGATTTGTGTATAGCAAAATTTGAGAACTTATTAATTATGATAATATAAAATTTTAGATATTAAATTAAATTGAGATGAGTTAAGTTTTTTACGAATAGTTATGAATTGATATGGTGAAATAAGTGTTGTGGAGTTCAACTAAGATGAATTTAGATATGTATGAATATTAATATGAATTTAAATATATTTATAAAAAATTAAAAAAAGATTGAGTTTTATATGATAAAAAAATGTTGAGTAAAAATAGTTAAGTCTCATGTATAAAATTTTTTTGAGTTAAGTGATGTTTGATAATTGTGAGAATTACGTATTTAAATGTTAGAATGGCTTTAAAAGAGAACCTAAGATAAATATACTCATTTAAAGATCCAAACGAAGTCTTAATAATTTGTGCGGCTGAACTTAAATAGTGTACAGAGGAAAGACAGCAAATCCTACAAACTCAAGTTCATACTTAAAACATAATAAAAATTAGAAAAATAAAGAACATGAACTCGCGGACAAAAGAATCTACGTGAAGTAATTTTGATTAATAAAGGTACTCAATTTCTTATAAGATAATGCATATGCTGGATGTCAACTGTCATGTATTGCGTACTGAAATTTCTTGATGACTCACGGCCAAGAATACTCTACAACGACAGCACAGATAGCCAGATACCAATTAAATTGGTACCTTAAACTAAATTATATATATTGGTAAGCCCGTAATTTTCTTTTATAAAATAATCCTCCCACTTATTGGGCATAAAGGAAATCATATCACCTCATTTTTCAAAATTGAAAGTGGCTTTGATACCTTTGAAAAAAACGATATTAAACATGATTAAATACTTAATTATATATATATATATATGACATTATGATATTCATTTTTTGTATTACCGTAATAAGATCTTTTAAAATAACTTTAAAAGAGATTAATATTAGATATAATTTTAGAGTGTGCAAGTTTTGTGCTTTTTATTTGAAAAATATAAGATCTAGTTTTAAAAAAATAAAATTTTCATGTGGATCAAAGATTTATCAAATTTTTCTGAATAGAGTGAGTGCAAGATTTGCACATTTTAAAATTACGAATATCATTTCTTTATAAAATCACATGAGGTAAAAAAGATGAAACAAATAATATCTACGACTTTCATGTGATATTTTTTTTAATGGTTTAATAGATATTGATCAATAAATTTCATAAGATCTCTTTTATATAGAGAAATATATATTGTTATCATCATAAAAAGATATAATTAATATAATTTTATATGATATGTTAAAATTATATTATAATAAAATAATTTTATAATATAATATAATACATCAAATCATACGTTAATTTATAAATTTATTTTTACATAGTACCTTTATAATTAAAATATTTGTATTTCTCTTTTATATATGCGTAAGAGCATTGACATTGGACTTATCAAAATAAATTATCAAATTTGTATTTTTTATACACTTCAAAAAAAAATTAGTAATTGAAGAAATTTTTGATGAGTCTACTCACTTTTGAAGATAAAAAACATTTTTTTACATTTTCCTATAATTCTTCTTTCTATTTTTGATTAAATACGAATCAATTTTTTTTAAAAAGTGTGTAAAAAATATAAATTTAATAATTTATTTTAATAAATCCAATATCAATTCTCTAGCTCGAATAAAGTTACAAAGAATCTTCAGCGTGCATTATCTTCGTTCGTCTGAAGTCCAAAAGAGGAATAATAGACTTTAGAAATTGGCGTCGCTTATATTCTTTCTAGAGACTCTGTAATGTCGCACAGCTCATAACCTCATAGATCCACTTCTCCACGTTTATACGACACTCCTTTGCTGACCAAAACCTTCAAAGTTCCTTTCTGTCGAACAAAACGCGGAGCGGTTTTTCTTCCATTCGGTCCACTCCTCTTTTTCAAAATCCCAAAACACCCCGATCCGGCATTTAATATCCCCAACCCATCCCTTGTCCGACCCAAACCGTATTCCTCAAGAAAAACCGAACCTTCCACAGTTTCCAACTTTCCTGCTCTGCTCCCACGATAAAACCAACATCTCCGCTCCCTTTCTCTCCTCACGACCAAACCCAGAAGAAAGATTTCTTTTTTTCAGAAAGAGCTGACAAGATTAAAGTGATTGAATGGGACTCAAGAAGAATAGGTGGATTTCGTTCAAGAAGATGAGGGGGGAGACCTGGAGATGGAAGTTCTTCTTTGGGTCTGTATTCAAGTCTGCTTTCAGGTGGAAGAGGCTGAATCTGCAACTGTCTTTTGTGGACAACCTACTTTTCAGGATTGCTTCGGTGTTCGAGGCTATTGTTTTGGTTGCCACGCTGTGTTTCTTCTATCTCTGTTGTGGCTGCCATTTTTGAATCTTGTTTATGGTTTTGTTCTTTGACATCTGTGTGTTTAATTGTGTGTCCTTTTGACTCTGATTTCTGTTAATATACGCATTCTCTGTTTTGAGAGATGGAACATGGGGGTGTTGATGCTAGATGGGTGGGCTTGTTTGATGCCAAAACTACCCTAAATGTATGGGTAATGTATATTTCTATGTTCAAATGTAATGTCGGAGAAGTTTTTGTCAAATAATAGTCTCATGAAGTTGTTCGTTGTCTCTTGGATTTGGTTGTTTTCCTTTTCTGTTCTTGTTCCACCCCCCTTTCCAAAGGAAGGCATTGCAGACACGCAGTTTCCAACTTTTGTACGGAATGAAAAGCTTTTTGATTCTTCGAATGAACAGCCAGCTGATGTTTGCTGCTTGGCGTGCTGTGCATATTTTAATGCAATTAAAACCCTTTATAATGCCATTTGTCAGTAAAGGCGTGAACTTTGCATCAGAATTGATGCAGATCTTGGGATATAATCGGTTTGGTTTCTACACCTAATCTAGAGAGACAGAGACTCCCTGATAGCCGTGAGGCTGTTCAACGGTCATCAAAGGGCTGGTTTTTTTTTTTTTTCTTTATTTACTTAGGCATTAAGAGTACTACTTAAGACTGCTTAGCTCTTCTACAGTAATCTTTATCTTTCTTTTCTATCTCTTTATTTATTTTTTCTCTAAAATGGGAGATGGGGCCACCAGCCTATTTATTCTCCCTAAATGTGAGTATAGAAGTCTATTTCTTTTATGAAAGGTTCATAGATTTTGCCCAAAGTTCAAACTCGTCATCACAATACTACCAAATTGTAGCTGATTCAAAGCGCATTTCATAACTTCTAGGTTAGGCATTATTCTCGCAAGCAGTTTTGACTTACGTCCAACTCAAATTCTTGATCTCGATATTATAGAATACCAACTCGTATTAACTGAACGATCACTTTAATGGTTCTCTTCTAATATCAATTATCAACCGCAACGGTGCACTTTTCAATGAAATAATTTATAAAAGTGAAACGTTAAAGCCACGTACTGGGATTTTTTACTAGAAATTCTGCATATAGTTTTTAGAATTTTTTTAATTTAATAATTATAGAAGTGTTTTATAATGATATTGTGACTTTTTAAATTTTTTTAAAAAACTTAAAAAGTGTTAAAAAAAATTAAGAAAAAAAGAAAAAAAAAATTACACGGACGGAATTCTGTGTGGATGTAGAACGACTCTTTATAAAAATTAGACCCATGAGAAAGACCGGACACCACAGAACCAATGACCATATGTAGAAAGACGCGGGGATTGAATATGTGGTCTCTCATATATCTTAGGTGAAGGATTTTCGTCAATCATATTCGTGATGGGACTGTGGAAGTGACTGACTATCTTCCTCTTATTATTATTCTTATTATTTTTAAAAAAAATCAATATATTATATTTAACTGAAGATGGACAAAGGAATAAAATTTAATTCTTGACAAATAACAATTAGTACAAAACTAAAAATAAATACTAATTCTTGACAAACACCCCCTTAACCATAACTGAGTTAAAGTAGCTAATTAATATTATTATGTTCTGCATGAGTTGGTGAAAAAAAATAGTCTTTTTTTAATCATGGTAAATAAGCTATTAAAGTATAGTTTGGATAGTGGGTTGAGACGAGATGAATTGATATAGAAGTTGAAAGTTAAATAAAATATTA
Organism: Platycarya longipes; assembly: GCA_036559045.1. Taxonomy (NCBI): domain Eukaryota; kingdom Viridiplantae; phylum Streptophyta; class Magnoliopsida; order Fagales; family Juglandaceae; genus Platycarya; species Platycarya longipes. The sequence goes on from CM071797.1 coordinate 35,184,803, forward strand.
TTATAATATTATTTTTTTAATATTATTATTATTTGGAAATTTGAAAATATTAATTTGTTTATTATATTTTATATGAAAATTTAAAAAATTATAAAAATATGATAAAATAAAATAAAATAAGATACTTGTTAAATCAAACCTACATCAACACATAACAATATTTAATTACGCCGATTAAGGACCCTTGAAAAAATACCGGACTGAGTTTGGCGTAAAATATATGGATGAAAAAGAAAACCTCCAATAAAATCAACGCTAGATATATATAATAGGTCACCTTCTCACCATAATTCAATAGTTTATTATTATTTTTTATTAATATTTACAATACATTTTAACACTTTTCACTACCTAAATATATCCGCATATGCAATCCTCTTAAAAAAAAAACTCTTTAAAAAACAAAATAAATTATCACACATTTTCAGCAAATTCAAAGCCTGTGTCAGCAAGCACCATGGCCTAAAGCAAAGCATATAGTCTTGTTTGGATTGGAGAGTGAGTTGAATTCATCTCAACTTATTTTTATTTTATTATTATATTTTTTTAATTTTTTATACAAAATACAAATTCTAATATATCCTTTTCAAATTCTAATATTCTATTTTTAAATTTTAAAATAATAATAATATTAATAAATTAAATTTATTTTTACTCATCTTATTTCTCATTCCAAATGGAACTATCAACTCTTTCCTTAGAAAACAAAATCATAAACTCCTTTTTGAAAATAAAATCATTCCTGTTTGACCAGCTGTCAAGTCTTATCCTATTCTTCGGCAGTCTCGAATCATACATCTAATGTCTCAAATCCATGCTTATATATATATATATATATATATATATATATATATATAATATCCTCTCCTCTTGCGTGGTGATAGTAGTTGAAATGCTCACGATTTATATCTTACTTAATTAATTATAAATAATTAAAAATAAAGGAGACAAATATACTTTAGCCTCCGGCATGCATGCATGCATGTTTCGAAATAATTAATGAAGTATGAAATGGGTGAAGTTATGATTGTGTCTATTCATGATCAGTAGAGGAAATTAAAAAGTATTAATAGAATCCGAAATCAATGGTACTCTTTCAAAAGTAATTGATCACTAAATCAATATATAGTACTCTTTCATCATTTCAGTCAATTAGTCTTTTACATTAATCCTAGATCGAGTTCATGTCTTTACTTTTGATCTTCTGTTTTTCTTTTCTATATCTTTTTCCTTCAATTGTTCGAATATCACAATGGACCAAAGTAAATCATGTGCTCATGAGCAATATTAACACTTGTTCCATATAAATTTAACTAATTAATACTTAACCGCCTATTGCAAGACTTGCCAAGTAATAAGTTACACTACTATATATATATAATTATCATCTTGCATGGTTTATAGTTTTGGTTATTTAATTTCTGAATGTATACCAATAAATTTTCATTGTTTTCTCTCCCCGATTAACTTCATAAAAAGAAAAACAAAAGAACATGAAATTAAGCTTGGGCTAGAGGCAATTTTATATATAGTTAAAAAAATGTTTTAACCACAAAAAAATTACACAAAAGTAAACCCACAAACTGATATGACATGATATAATATGTCAGATTATAAAGTTACTTTTTCTTATAAAATAGATTGAACAGATTCTATAAAGTCAGATCAGTTTATAACTTCTTCTTATAATCTATTTGTATCTGTAGCAATTCTCATAAATTTATATAATGAGTCCAAAAAATCTTTGTTGTATATCTAATATTGTTGTTTTCTTTTTATTTTTCTAGTAATCAAAGCGGGTGAGTGAGCGTGAGTGCATGGCAAGCTCCATCAAGAGAGTAAAAAAAACACTGGTTATATTTATTGCTATATATAGTCATAGAATGCATAAATGCTACGCAATCACTTTGAAAAAGAGTATGGTCTATTATTAAAAAGTTGGTGTTTTTTTTTTCATATTGACTCCGCATTTATTTAATTTTTTTCAAATAATTGTATGACCTTTATACATTCTACAATTAGAAATATCATTTCTCATGCCTACTAATCCACATATATGATCTTGGGGTCATGGCCCCCCAAGAATTTTATAATTCTCAACTTTTTCTATATTCTTCATCGAGATTTTATGTATATAGAAAGATAAATACTTTAACAACAAAATAATAATTACATAAAAATAATCTTACAAATATATATAGTTTGATGTGATTTGTCAAATTATAAAGTTATTTTTATTATAAAATAAATCTGACGGATTATATAAAATCACGCAAGTTTGTAAGATTACTTTTATGTAATTATTTTATGGCCGTAACAGTTCTCATATAGAAATTATAAACTTTATGTAGTCTCCAAAATTTTTTAAATTCTATATGCACATATATAGAAATGTCTCTCTAACGTTTTCTTATCAGAAATGCTATTACAGCCAAGTCAAATCCATTGAAAATATCTTCCGAATGATAAATATTTTTAGTTAACGATTAAGAAAATGTTTTTTAATAATGATGTGAGTTTTTTTATTTTAAAAATATTTAAAAATATAAAAAAAATGAATAGAAACAAATCTGAAATAAATAAAAAATTACTGTATTCGATACAAACTCGTGCTAGATCTTCTGGAGATGTAGCACGACTTTTTTCTTATATGGCCCAAAGTTTTCTTTAATTCTATATATATCATATATTAGTTATGGATCATGCGGTCCCTTCAAAATTAATTTTTCTGTTCCCAACACGTACAAATTAATTCTTTCAATTTGATGGCCGGTAAATTCTACAAAATCTTAAAGTTAAAATTAAATTAATGAGAATAATAAACTTATTATCATGGATCCAAACTTCTTGAATATTAGACAGCATTCAGTTCCTTAATATGCAATCCAATCTGAAATAAATCCTTATTATTCCATAAAAAAGACTGTCATGTTTTTTAAAATTTTATTTTTACATGAATTATTACAAATTATATATTTTTTCTTTGAAATCAAAGGTCTCTTAAATTAAATAATTTTATCGATATGGAACCTTTTATATATAGTTTTTTTTAATAAGAAGAACTTTTTATATATAGTTATTATCTTCGATTTACCATAAAACTAAACATTAGATTTATTTCTATTTATTTCACATAGACGAAAAATTGACCCCAACATCTAGTTCCGCCATTAATGCTATTAATTAGTATTGATGGGAGCTTCTCTGCGGATGACAAATCCCGTTTAGTTGTTGTTAAAATGTATTGAGATCGATACATTTTAATTTTAATTTTAAATTGAGTATAATATTTAAATATTTTATTTTTAAATTATTAAATTCATCTCAAATCAAAATCTAATTACATGTGAGACTACAATATTTTTTAATTCAATACCTCTTTATACGTGGGACTGACCATAATTTTTTTTAAATTTTTATAAATATATCTAAACTCATTTTAGTATATAAATACATCTAAATTTATTTTAAGTAGGTTTCACAAACTTATTTCACTATCTTAATTTATTATTATTCGGTAAAAAATTTAATTTATTTTAACTCAATTCAAAATCTAAATGTAGTCTAATTAAGAACGATGGTACAGCCAACTATAGTCTACCGAGACTTTGTACGAAGTAGTATTTTTTATGCATTTCTTTTCAGAAAAGTATAATAAATAAATAAATAAATATCAATATTAAAAAAATAAACTAATCGGTACAAATGTGTGAGGTAACTATCATTAATTAAAAAGATGGCATGCGGCATGCACACCATTTAAATTTTAATGCCAAAACAAACACAATTTGAAAGGTTATTAAACAAAGGGCAAGATAACAGAAGAACATTTTAAAACAAAAAGCGGCCTCTCCCTAGTTAAAAAGGAAAAGGAAAGAAAGAAAAACAAATCAAAAGCCGACCGAGGTTCCTGGTAATTGGCTCAGCATTTCTCTTTCTATTATAAAAGCCGGTATAATGCTGTAGTGGTGTGAATAATAAATTATGTTTAATGGGAAAATTATATTTTTGTCGTAGAGATTTGTGTTTGACGAGCAAAGAGAGTTGGTTGAAGTTTGTGTTTGAAGAGTAAAACTACCCCTGTATCCTCGGTAAAATTGTCTCTTTGTTCTTGAGGTTTGTACTTAATGGGCTATCTTTTTAAGAAAAATGTAGACGTAGTCATATTGGTAACTCCTTGGGCACCCCTGATGACATGTAAGGAGATTAAATGAAACAATGTGAATTGTAGAGAGCGAGAGATGGAATTTCAAATTTATTGAAATGGTGCGTCGAAGTTCTCTGTCTCGAAATTTCCCCCTCACCCTCAGTGTGTTGAAGTTGTCCTTCCTGTCTCGTAGTTCCCCTTTCACCCTCAGTGCGTCGAAGCTCTCCTTCCCGAAACAATGCGTTGAAGCTCTTACTAAATCGGCTTTCCTCCATCCCGTAGTCGACGAAAATTGAACTCACTCCATCTACTCTCATCCATTTGGCGATAGAAACAGAACCTTAATCTCTCTCTCTCTCTCTCTCTCTCACTCACTCATCGACGAGATCCCAATTTTAGGAGACTTCCAATCCAAGTTCGTTTGCTTTCGATCTCTGAATTTATGGCCGAAAAGTAAACAGAGAAAGATGTTAAAAACCATATCTAGTAATTTCCAGTAATTGGAAGTAGAGCTCCTCTACCTTGCCTCCTCGCAATCCCTAATCTTCAAACCTCTCAATGTTTTCAAAAACTCCAAAACACCATCAAAACAATTATTCTTATTCTTCTTTCTCATCAAAATTGATGGCTTTCATGCCTGTTTGATGCTTCATTTCTCCCCCTATTCCTTTATTCTTGATAAAGGATATGTGAGGAATCTAACACTCTAATTGTAAATTAGAAACACGCTTGACTTTCGAGGAGCCAAACCTCCATTCAATGTCTCTGGATAATACTTGCTCACTTCATTAAAATAACTGATGGACTTAAATACAAAACTATACACATAATTGAATAACTGCAACTGGACTCATGTCCAACATGACTTAAGTGGCATAACTCACTGACAATTATGCAAGCCCCCATTAGCATCGAAAAAGACCACAATTAAAAAGACGAAATTAGACATGACAATTACATAAATAACAAAGTACATATATAAGCGTAAAAACCCTAATTGACATTCATACATCCTTCCTTTTTCTTCGATGCACCTAACACATCCTCATTCTTTAAAAGATCTTGCCCACAAGATCTGGGTATTTCCTACGCATCACGACCAAGTCTTCCCATGTTGCTTCCTCTTCGATTGTGCCTTTCCATTGAACTAACACATCGAATCTAGCTTGTCGCCCCTTTTTTTAGAAGTCTCCTTTGCAGGACTCAGTCTAGTTTAGGATCTAGGTTTGCTTCGGGAGAAATCCGAGGAAGGTTAGGCATGGGTTGGATCTTGGTTCCTATCTATCTTTTGAGGCATGAAACATGGAAAGTTGGGTAGATCTATGATTCCTTTGGAAGATCGAGACGATATACAACCTTATCGATCTTGTGAACGATTTGAAATGGCCCATAGTACCTTGGGGAGAGCTTGAGGTTTCGATGTGCTGCCATTGGCATTTGTTAGTAAGGTAATAATCTCAAATACACTCAATCCTCTTCCTGAAATTCTCTCTCAATTCTCTTCATGTTTGCATAATGTTTCATGTGGTTTCTTGCCTCTTGCAGGTTTTCCTTAACCAAAGTGGTGATAAAGTCTTGAGCTTTGATCTCCTCTTCCATTGCCTGTTCCCTGGATGACCTAAGTTCATAAGGTTAAAGTCTTGGGGGTAGTTGTCCATAGATAGTTTCAAATGGGAAGAGTTGTGTGGAGCTGTGTTGAGAGGTGTTGTAGACATACTCGGTGAGAGCAAACCATTTAGACCAATCCTTTGGCGTATTACTAGAGAAACACCTAAGATAAAATTCAAGGCTTCTATTTGTGACCTCTGTTTGTCCATCTGTCTGTGGATGGTATGCTAAACTCATAAGTAATTCTATCCCACAGGTTCGAAAGAGTTCCTTACAGAGCTGACTTGTAAAAACAGGATCTCTGTCACTGACTATTGACTGAGGCATCCCATGTAGTTTGAAAATGTTATCCAAAAAGATTTTTTCCACTATGAGAGCTGTGTAGGGGTGATTGAAGGGAATAAAATGGGCATATTTGCTTAGCCTTCCACAACTACCATGATAACAGTTTTCCTCCTAGAGGGTGGCTACCCTTTTATGAAATCCATACTTATATGAACCTAGTTCTTCTTGGAATGGAAAGAGGCTGAAGGAACCCCGCTGGGGCCCGCTGGGGGGAGGGTTTCAGTCTTGTTCCTTTGGCATATGTCACATTCTCTGATGAAGCTTCTAACATCACTGTGCATTCCAGGCTAGTAAAACTCTGTTTTAATTATTTCACTTGTTTTATGCACCCCTGTGTGGCCTCTTATTGGACTACTATGAAACTGATGGAGGACTTGTTGCTGAAAGGGCACCAATGAGCCAAGATGGAGTTTACCCTTATAAAAGAATAACTCATTTCGAAGCTGGTAGAGATAAGGGCCAGGATTCCGTAATGGGAGTTGAGAAGCTTCTACAACAAAGGGTCATATGGGTAAGCTCTTCTTAACTCCTCAATCCACTTACTTTGTACCATACTTATTGCATGTACTCTCTTGATTGGGCTATCTGTTTGAGGTGTTTGGTTGGGATCATTGGATGTTGTGTTGGGGTTGGATGATTGTTTTCTGGGATTGGTATTCTGGATAGGGCATCAGCTACCACATTAGTCCTGCCTGTTTTTTACTCCACTACAAACTCAAACCCCATTAATTTTGAGACCCACTTTTGCCTGAGAAACATTCACAGATTTTCTAAGGCAACAAGATCAGTGGGATTTTTATTGCAAGAATGTTGGCTAATTGGCGTTGAAAAAAGTTGTAACTATTATTCGCGTGCTAGTCTCTCCCCCCTCCCTCCCTCCCCTCTTTGGGCTCCTAAACGAACTCACAGTACAACACTCATTATTCACGTTTTGGGATTGTTCCTCTCTCTAGGCCTTCAACATTTTCCATTTTAGGGAAGAAAGGGAAGTTCGAGAAAGATGAAGTTGCTACATTCTAAACATATCCGAACGAAGTGAATTAATTGAATAATAGACCAAAATGACTCTAGGGTAATGATCATTTAAGCACCTCTGGAAGTAGACAAGAAAAGATGGCAGAGAGGGGAAGATTTGAGCTAAAGAAGGGAGATATGAGTGGAGCTCACCATGAATTTAAAATCAATTTGGCTTCCAGAAATGACTCACTTCCTGCTAACGTGGCCCACTTTGGTTATATATACAAATCTTTCATGATAAATTTTTGGATAGCCACGAATAAGTTGAAACATTTTAAATGGATATAAAAGTTTTAGACCTAGTAGACACGAAACAATTTTGGATGGTAAGAAAATTTTTTGTATGGGCATGAAAGTTCTAGACTTGTAGGCTTGTCTATATGTCTTTTCATTGGATATAGAACTTGAAATACTTTGAGAATGAAACCTTTCTTGAGGCATCTTATTCATTTCCATCGGAAATAAAGAATCAGAAGCCCGAAAAAATTTGCCAGATTTTCTAAGGAAACAATATCTTTGGGATTTTCAATGTAAGAATACTGGTCATTTGGGACTAAAAAAACTAGTACTTATTATTCACATGTTGGTCTCTCTTCTCCCCTCGCCGTGTACCCCGAAATTGACTCACAACACAATACTAATTATTCATGTTCTGGGATTGTTCTTCTCTCTAGACCTTTAGCATTTTCCATTTTAAGCAAGAAGGGGAAGTTCAAGAAAGAAAAAGCAACTTGAGAATCAACTTCTACATTCTAGACATATCCAGACGTAGTCGCATTGATTGAATAGTAGACCAAAATGAGTACCCAATAATTACCATTTAAGCAACTCTGGAAGTAGACTGAGAGGGATGGAAGAGTAGGCATAAGTTCTTTTTTTTTTTTCCTTAACAAGCCTCGCTAGCCAGAGACAAGCCAAAAAAATGGAGATTTGGTTGGAGCTCTCCATAAATTTAACACTAATATGGCTTCTACAAATGATGCACTTCTTGCTAACTTAGCCCACATATAGTTATATATACAACTCCTTCATGAAATTTTTTGGATGGGCACGTATAATTAGAAACATTTTGGATGGACATGAAAGTTCTAGACCTTAATGGGCACTTTTGGACGGACAAGAAAATTTTTTAGGATGGCACAAAAATTCTAGACATGTTGGACATGAAAAAATTTTGGATGAGCAAGAAAAATTGGACACCAAAGTTCTAGACTTGCGTGCAAGCTTATCTATATGTCTTTTAATTTGATATGGACCTTGAACCACTTTGAGAACAAAACCCTTCTTGAGGCCTATTATTCATTTCCATCGAAAACAAGGATTGAGGAGCTTGAGAAACATTCGCTAGATTTTCTAAGGCAACAAGATCGTTTGGATTTTCAATGCTAGATTGCTGGCCAATTGGGGCTAAAAAAACTTTTACCTATTATTCGTGCAATGGTCTCTCTTAACCCTCCCTCTCGAACTCGAAACCGACTTACAGTACAGTGCTCGTTATTCGCGTTGATCTGAGGTTGTTCCTCTCTTTAGGCCTTTGAAATTTTCCATTTTAGGAAAGAAGAGGAAGTTCGAGAAAGATGAAGATGCTACATTCTAGACATATCTAGACGAAGTGCATTGAATGAATTATGGCACCCACGACTCTCCCGTGGGATTTAGAGGGACTCGCAACATCGGGATGATCATCACACATGTCAATCATCCCATCGCTTAATACTCCAAGAGTATGTGAAGCATGCATAAGTGTACAATCTAAAATTAATCGCATCGAAAAAAATAAAAAGTAATTCATTCTAGTACCATAAAATTTAAGAACTTACAAACCAGTCTAAAATAACTCTCCAAGTGGAGGTTATACAGTCATTCCAAATAGAAAAAAAATCAATAACATCCGGGACTAAAATCTCTCTCTTCATCATCAAGCCATATCACTCCTCCTACAAAGCCTGTCCCTCAGGCTCATCATCATTCTCTACATCACAAACTATGATTTCATAAAATGGAACCGTAAGTGGACCCGATACACCACGTGAGATGTGAATTTCAGTAAGTAGCAATCATTCACCCAATAATTAATCGCAATCAACAATATTCACAAATATTTTCCTAACAAATATATAAAATTACACACCAACTTTCTTCCTTAGAGAGGAAGTCCATAAGTACACCCAACTATCCTTTCCTAGAAAGGAGCGAATTCAAACACACCAACGTCATTTTCCAGAAAGGAACACCACACAACTAATCATCCTTTCCCAGAAAGGACCTCATCATCGAACCATAATTTTCCAGAAAGGAATCCATCTACGGACTAATCCTTTCCCAGAAAGGAATGCATCCACAACCGTCATTTCCCAGAAAGGACCACAACACACTAACCCGCCAAAAATCCAGTTTTTGGCTCATCACACATTTCTATTTTATTAATACATGTATACCATAGTCTTCCTTAGGGATCATCCATACACCTTGGCTCTCTTCGCTACACTACGAGTAACGACCGTGTGTGTGACTTCAGAACGGGCGATACCCAGCTAATTGTGCCCAGCACGTACCATGACAGGGTATCTCCTAGCTTCCACTAGCAGAGGAGCCACAAAATCGGCATGAGAGCATTACCATCTCGTCTGATTCCATTGTCGCCCAACGACAACTCAAGAGACGTTACATTAGTATATTCCGCTCCTGATAGATCAGAGTAGCTCCACCGAGATCATACTATATCTCGGCTTGGGGTTGTAATACACATGCACCCACCAACAACAACAAACCAGACCAAAACCACCCGACAACACCACCTCAAAATACCTCACCAACCACCTATAAATATACAAGCCAAGCAACCGATAATTAATTTATATGCATGATAAACAAATATTGGATGGCATGAAAAAATAAAACAAGTAAAATAATATAATCCAACAACAATAAATTCAACCATACATTCAACCAGACAATCTCTATAAATATCCAGATCCAAACATGTTCCAACTACGAGGTGATCTCATCCTACATATAATGGGCTCGAGCCCAATCAACCTATTTCCAAGTTTATTAATATTATTAAACAATTAATTAACATTTCAAGCTACCAAAAAGGGTTAGTACATAAATAAATAAATAAATAATCGTAACAAAATATATATCACACACGACTGCTACTTACAGTGCAAGTAAGCAACTCAAAGGATCAAGCGCATCAGTCCATGATCAATAACGGGTAAACTCGTACATTATTCGTCTCTTGGCACGGCTAGTGGCAATTTGGATTAGGGTACTCGGTTTGACACCGGAAGTTAAGGGAATACTCGTTGGAGGAAGAGAAATCTCATGGCAGTGGTGGTGAGGCAGGGCAACCACCGAAAGGTGGCTACACAAAAGTGTGCAATCCGTGCATAGGAGAGTGAGGGAGAGTGAGAGGTGGCTGTGGCTCGATTGGAGGAGTGGAGCTAGGGGTGAGGTCAGTGGAGGCATGAGGAGCTTTTGGTGGTGGCTGTGACGACGGACGATGGCGGACAGATGTCGCACAAGGTGAAACCCGTGGGTTTCGCACCCATTTCGGATGGAGGAGGAACGGCAGAGTTAGAGGGCTATTGACAGTGGATTTTGCTAGCCGGAGTATGGGGAAACTAGTGGTGGTGGCGGTGAGGCTAGGTAGTGGCTGGTGGCGGCACGGGGTTGCTCAAACCGTGTGTGTAGAACCATTTCGGGTGGAGGTGAAATGGTGGATCTGGGGGCCGCCGGAAGTGGTTGGAGGGTCGCCAGTGAGTGAGGAACACAGTGGAAGTGGTCGTGAGCTGTGAGTGGCAGTAGATGGTGGTCGAAAGTGGGAGAAAGACCATGGAACCCATTTCGGTTCAAGGCCCACTTGGAGGAAGAGGGGCTACTGGAGGTGACACCGCCGGTATTGGGGAGCTCGCCGGCGTGAGGGGGTGTCGGTAGTGTGGGTGGTGAGGGCTGGTGGCCGGCGGTAGAGGTTGGGCAGAGGTAAGGCCGAACGACCATGGTGCTGCACGCGAGAGAGAGAAAGAGAGGGGAGAGAGAAGAAAGAAAGAAAAGGGAAAAAAGTGAAGGGCTTGGACTTCCTCTTCAGTTATTTATAGGTCCGACATCTCGAATTCTTTAAACTGATAAACGATGTGCTTAAAATATTAATTTAAAAACACTTAAAATCAACTTGATACTAAAAAAAATTAAAATAGAATATTATTTCAACTTAACTTCATTTTATATAATATTATTCCTTATCATTAAATAAAATGATGAAGATTATTAATTATTTAAGAGAAATAAAATCATATATTTAAATAAGAGAATTAAAAGTATAATTAAAATCCTACTATATTTAAAATAACTAAAAATTGGACTTATAAATACAAACCTTTAAAAACACAAAAAGACGGAACAAATACATAAATCAGAGAAAGAGCAGTAGAAACAATGTTGGGAATGCCCAAGCCCTCAAGTTGCAGAGGGTCCTAGATAACTTCCCGTACGACGCCATCCCCAATGACCCGACTATGCTTCCAAGTAGTCTCAATTCCTTCATTGGCCTTTCTTTCTTTAGGTCCAATCGGGTTGTGGAACTCTAGGTGTTTTCAATGTTATTCAATTTCGAGTTTGTTTTGCTCTTTTGGTAAATAAAAATATGATTCAGTCTCGAATTCCTTCACTATTATTTCAGTTTGGTCCAATTCCTTCACTGTTATTTCAGTTTCTTTGTTATTTAATCAATAAAAATATGATTCAGTCTCGAATTCCTCCACAAAGCAGTGAATTACCATTCTTCCCCTTCTCTCATCAGGAAAATTTCTGAAATAGGCAATATCTTTTGTCGGTGGATTACTCTCTTGTTTTATCGGCCAGGGTTTCCGCCCACTCTCAAAGTGTCACATAAGGGAGCCACAACCGTCCGATCAAACTGAAAATTTATGAATATCTATTTTTGAGTTTTTTTTTTCTTTTCTGGGATTCACCAACTCCGACAAAGAACCTCTCATCAAAGGCTATGTTCTTTGTTTCACGCCATATATAACGTGAAAACTTGGATAGAACGCAAGTCTTGGTGGCTTCTTTGAGCGGCAAGAAAAAAATGATATTAAAGAGAATTTTGTCGACTAATCTTGAAAAACATGTTCAAGTTCCCGGTCATGGCTTCCAGATAGTTTTGCCAAGGGCTGTTCGAAATGGAAAAGCGATAAATTGGGTCCATTTTGTGTTAATGAAACTGTTGCACAGATGACTAACACAAGAGAGTGCGTGAATTGGGTTATATTATAAAAATTAACACTTATAAATCAAATACACAATATAAAATATAAATAAAATATAAAGCAGCAAGAAATGTAAAGAGTAGGGTAAGAAAAAGAAAACTCAATATTTTTACAAGGTTCAGCCCCACTACCTACTTCCTCGCCTCAATCTACCCCTTGAGGATCCCAAATTCACTAGTCAATCTCTTTTAGGTAGAGATAGAAACCTATTATATCTTTGAGCAGCACCGCTCCAAATTAAGATATTTTTGAAATTATATTATTTGATGATGTTATGCACATCTGAAAAACATAATTTTTGAAACTTAGACATATAAAGATGTCTTGCACATGTGAAAAAATTAATTTGATGTTTTATGAGAAAAAAGAGTAATTTGGAACCTTAATCTAATTTCGAATTTGATTAAGAGATGTACAAAAATAATCTATGAGTTTCATTTATAGACTTATTCTTTTATGTTTGATGTGCGCTTCGCTCCATTGCGTAAATAATTTGAGCTTGAGACTTGAATTTATTTGTTATCATCAAAATCTACACGTAGATACGAAATTTGAAATCTTGGATTTAACAGAAATATTGCTAGAAAGAAAACGGTGTGACGTTTCAAGTTTTGATGAAAGGTTGCGTCTTTTTGATATTCAAGTAAAACAAAGACAAAACGATCGAGCAATCGATACTTCTTATTTTTTCCCTTATTGACAGGGTTGCTTATGTTTTATTGGTAGAATCTCTCATAATTTTATGGATAGTATTGTAACATCCCACTCCGGCGCCAAACTTACTTATAAAATTATTGGTTTTAAATACATTTATAGTCCATTTGAGATTTTTGAATATTTAGATTTTGGGCTGAGTTTATTTATTTATTTATTAAACAGATTACTCCAGCTCCTACTCATCTTTTGGTTTTCAAACTTCCTTTTATTTTTTATTTATTCACGCGCATCACGTTCACTTGCCACCTTGAATCTCGGTATCACCAAAACTACCCGACTCTTTTGTTTGCACGTTACCAATCGCTCGGGAACTTTTGCCGGACTTTCATTCTTTTGATTTTAACTTCCCACGAGTATGCGGTTATTTATTTTGTTTTTTAAAATCTTACCCTCAACCGATTAGATACTCAACTCTCCCTCTCATGTTCTGTTCTCATTCATCCATATATACATATATTCAAACCTTTAATAGCCATAGAGAATTTTCTATAGCACATCGACACAAGAACACAACCACCACCTTACGTAAATCACCAATAAGCATTTCATCACCTTCCCGTGCACCACCACCTCCACCTCACATAAAACCATGTTGTCCATCATGGAAATGAGAGGCCTCTTCTTTATTACTCCGAAAACAGAGCATTCAAGCCATTGCATTTTAAGTGGTCCCCCGTTGTAACCTCACACCGCCAAACGAAAACCTGCCATCGATCGGGGCAATCCTTGCCACTCCTGAGCAGCCATCGGGTCACCACAAGCCTTACCTCGAGCCACCAAACATTACTCCAAGAGGGCCTCTGTTTTTAACGTCCGAAAATAGGGGAATTATTCCCTACCGTGAGACAACTCAGCCACCTCTTGGTACTAGCCCCCTCCTCACCGTCATCACTGGCCCTGAAACGCTGGTCGTCTCACCTAAGCTGCAGGTTACCACCTAACGGTAGGCCACCGACAACCTCTTCTTTTTATTCCATCTCAGTTTACTCTTCTTTCTCACCGTGTCTCTCTTTGCCCAGTAGTGATGCTTGCTGGAAACCATCACATACCCCCGAACTTCTGTGCACAACTCCTCATCTCGGTGAGTGATCACTTCTGCCGCTCCCTTTTTCCTTCGAGCTTGGGATGTTTTCGTTTGCACTAAAGGACCAAAGGTAGTCGTTTAGTTTTGCAGTATCTCCGTATAACATGGTAAAGCTTTTGATACAGAATTTTCTTTTATGCCTTCCGGGATTTTAATATAGGGATAGAGTTTTAAAGTTTTATTTAGTGAACTTGGTCCTTACTGGATTATTTTTTTTTTAATTATTTTATAACGTGTTTTGATAATTCATTTTGATGATAAGTGTTTTGGATTGGTTTCACATTCAAATTTTAGTTTAGGCTCAGGTTTAAATTATTTCGAGTTTGCCTTTTTAAGTCATATTTTTCGATTTTTACTGTAAATGATTTTGTATCAGGATAAGTGGTGTTACATTCTTATTAAATAGATCGAGTTTTGATTTCTGTAAGACACTTATTTGTTTAAGTATTTATTTAGAGAAAATCGTGTTAATTGGAGAATTTATAATATTTTAGGACTTTGGAAGAATTCAGTAAATCCAAAACATTTTGGGAGGTTTGGTTTCCAAGATTCCGAGGACATTTAGATGTTAAGAGAAGATGGCAGATTTTTCATATCTCAAGTTTAAAATGCGAAGTATGTGTTCGACTGGATTTAATGAATTACGTGAATATTTTATAGGTGACGATCGGGTTTTTGATCAAGATTATTGTGGAGAATTTCTGAAAATTAAGAAGTTCAGGTAAGCGGAGTTTCTATACTAGATTTACATAAAAAGAAAGTGACTTGAGATTGGTTTTTTAAAATTGTGCATGATTTGTTTTAAAAGAAAAACGTGAAAACAATTTCAGTATATATTTTCTGCATCCCCTCATAAAATTTATATGATAGAGAAAATTTTTTTTTGACATGAAATGTGTAGACATGAGTAACATTTGACATGTTTCTAAGATATGTATATGGACGAACATTGATTTTATTGTTTTCTTATACATGTGAAGTAAAGTGTTTTGATATGTTATGTTCATGAAAAATCTTTGGCATGCTTATCTGTTTGTCTTGGTTTCTGGATATGGTTCTGATATGAGAATATGGTTTCACGTGATATGGTTGGTACCACCATGATATGATATGATAGGAGTGCAACCACTTTGGAAACAAAGTGGTTTTTTATGTGTTTCTTTCCTATGTGCACACTTGGGGCTCCGAAAACGAAGAAGGGAAAGTCTCACAATATGATACCGTCTGGTTTGGTCACCGGAGATAGCACAACCCTACCACGGGGGTTAAACATGGTATATATTCTGGAATGTTGATAAGATAAGATGTGATAGTTATTTGTGCCAAAGTGTTTTGTTTGAAAAGTTGGTTTTAGTTTATACTTTATGAAAAATACATGTTTGTTCAGCTTTTCGCTTGATGATATATTTTTGGAGTTGTTATCTATAAATAAAAGTTGTATATTTTCATGCATAAGAAGTTTTTATTAAAAATGCTCATGCTTTACACACTAGTATAAGTGATTTGCTTACTGAGTTGTGGTTTAACTCACTCCCTTATCTCTACATTTCAGATGATGTGGTGGTCTCTACTGAGGACCAAGACAAATATGTTGGGATCAGACTAAGCTGTTATTTCTTGGTTGAAGTGAAAATTGTATTTATTGATCTGATGTTACGTTCTCAGTATTGTTAGATTCAAGTGTTAATAAATTATTTTATTGATTTTGATGGGGAGATTGTGGACTCAATGTTATTACCTTAAATTTATGAATTTGTGGATGTATTTATGATTGGATTGTCTGGATTTGGATATGAGAATTTATTTGTGGATTTCACAAAATAATTAGAGATAGTTGTTGGTGATGAGACAGGTTTATATGGGCAAGTAGTAATTTGGAGGTATTCTTTTAGTTATGATTAAATGGATGTATATTTTTGAATATGAATCTGAATGTGGAGATTATTACTTTATGAATGTCTTTGGGAACGTATGGTTAGTAGATGAAAACAGGATATATCAAACAAGTTAGACTTCATGATCTCCTGTGAGTACGGGGTGTTACAAGTATGCTACGCCAGAGAATATAACTTTGTTTTTATATATAGTAATTAATTGATATGATCAAATGAATAAATTGTATTTTACGATGCAAAATGAGAACATGTGTCCTTCCAAATTTATAAGCTTAAATGTATGTATTGTAGAAAATATTAATTGCAAGCAAGCAAGCCATCTTCATATCTTCATATATAAACTGTTTTGACCAAATCTAACAAATTGGTAGCCATAGTACTACTAGATGATCATCATATGTATATATAATGACGAGTGCAATTGACGGTATTGCATGCATGCGCTCCAACAAAAGCTTTAATTTTCTTAATAATTTATAATTTAGCCATTCCCAAGTGGCCAGTCGTTATCAGAAAACACCATCTTTGAGTTTGAGCTTTGCCAAGACCTCAAACCACCAATTACACGTTGCCGAATGCTACTGAAATGCTCTCCCCTCCCTGCGTCGAACGACGGCAATCTCCCTTCATTTTGCCGATCCCCAGAATTACCATACTTCTGCACCACTAGAACAGACGAATGTAAGGCAAAGCTCGACGACACTAATACATCTCCTATTGCCCCTAGCTCCGGATTGTCGCTCCATTCTGATAGCCCCAACGTTAACGGCGACATCATTCCTGTCCCTTTTCCCACTATATATAAATCATAGCTATTATCCATTGCACTAATGGCGGACACCGTCTCCTCCCCGTTGTTTACAATCTTTTCTACATACATTATTGACTCGTTCTCTACCGTCTTGAGCCTAAACTCATTTATATAGCTCTCGTCAATGGTGGTTTCTCTCTTGTTGTTAAGCTTAGCCGATAACATCCCCTCAACTTCACTGATATTTATTGCCGACTCCATTTCGACGACGTCCTTGCCCGGAACGAACCGCACCACTGTCAGGCTTACTCGGGGATCTCCCGCCATTCTAGATGCATAAGCTAGTGCCTCGCGGTCGTCAGGGCCGCCGATGAAGAGCATGGCAAAGTGGCACATAGCAATATCAGGCCCGCCGGTACCGGTACGGACAGCTCCGGCTAATCCACGATCGACAAAGAGTCCGACGGAACACGGTGCATTAGCCAAAACGTTTAGATTAATGGCTCTGTAATCGGCATTCTCGTCCTCCATTCGCCCATCAACTGTGAGGTGTTTGTGAAACGGGAGGAGAATCAACGCAACCCGCTTATCTTCGGCCAAGCTACAGATATCTTCGTGCATTGTACCGTACGGTGACATGGCGGTGAGCGGTTGGACGGTGACGAGATGGTTGTCATTCTCAAAAGCTTCGAAGGCATTAATGATGAGATTAGAGTCGGCCTGGGCGCGACTGGGGTTATGGGCAGGGGATCTGCGCGTAGAATGGACGATAAGCATGGCGGAAGATCGGCCGGTAAGCTCGACGAGGTGAAGGGCAAAGACGGTCATCGGAGATAGTCTGGTGGGATGGGAGACTTCAAGGAGGCTGACTATACCCGATACATTTCGCGTTGTATGGACACAAGGGAGGAGTCGGAGTTCCGTGTCAGGCTTTGATCTCTCTACAGTTCTGAGCCCATAAAAATATGAACCCTTGGATTTTGGTTTATAGACGGCAGACATGATTGGCGACACGACACTCGTCATTACTAGGATAGCAACCACCATCACAGCATAGTACTGATCGTTCAAAATCTGGATGGCAAAGGCGAGTCATGATAGTCATGATAAGAGGAATGATAGTTATAATAGTAAATTGTATAAATGTTGCCCAAATATTTTAAAAAATAAAAATAAAATATGAAACTTATATTAAAAAAACTAATTTTTTAATTTTAGATATTACTACATTTTAAAGTAATTATATAATATTTACCTACTCTACAATTGTAAATATATAATATTATTCTATTTATAAAGAAAATCATTTTGAATGACCAATAAATTATTAGAAGTATTATAATAAAAAAAACTATATAAAAATAAATTTATAAGTTAACGTAGTTTTAAGTGATTTATTATAAATTTATTTTATAATAAAAATAATTTTATAATATAATAAATTATGTTAAATTCTATTAATTTATAAAATTATTTTTATGTAATGATTTTACAAGCAGAGTATTTCTCATCAGTCATCAACTAACTTTACTTTCAAACGAAAAGACGAATTTCAGCACAAAAATTTATACTAATAACACGAAAACTCCTAATTGGACCTTGACACACCGATCGACAAGATAAATATTAGAAAAGAATGATCACTAGGAGGCTGTACATACGTACCTTTTTGTCCCACCCAACATTAAGGATAACGAGGGACAATATGCCTTTGGTGTTCATAAGTAATCCAAGAGCCACACCATCTCGAAGTCGCATATCAAAGAAAAAGCAAAGGATCAGAGAGCTCAAAATCTTAGCCATGCAAGCGAAGCATATCACAAGAATCACCAAGAACCATGATGAGCTATCTACAATCTTAGTGAAATCAATTCTCATCCCACAACTCGCAAAGAAAATCGGCAACATTATGCCCGGAACAAAGCAATCTAGCCTATCTAAAAGCTCTTCCACCACATCGCCTTTTGGAATGATAAGCCCAAACATAAAAGCTCCCACAATAGAGTGAGCACCAATTGCATCGGTGATGCATCCGCAGATCATTGCTCCGATAAGCATAAAACATGGATGGTACTCAATGTAGTTTTCCTTGTCTGAACTGTGGTGGCGAATTATTATCCTTTCAATGGTAGGACGGACGACGTAAAAGCATATTAATATGAAGAAAATTATGGAAATTATCGAGAACGGTGCAGTTTTGAGATTGACTCCTACTGGTACCAAGACTGCAATAAAAACCCAAGAAAACATGTCGTTGAGCATTGCCACAGACATGGCGATTCTCCCTATATCTGAGTGGAGGAGCTTGAGGTCGGCCAGAATTCGGGTGAGCACCGGGAAGCCGGTGATGGTGAGTGCGACTGCCCAGAACATGCAACCGGCCTGAGTTGTTGAGGGATCGTGGGATTGATTTTGCAGTAGAAAAAACAGGCCTATTCCTATTCCCATTGGGATTAGTATTCCTGTCACAGCGATACCCATTATTTTTTTTCCCACTCGCAAGAATGCGGAAACGTCCATTTCCAAACCGGTGAGGAATACATAGAAAAGAAGGCTCAAGTCTGCCATTGTCTCAATGAGTATGATCCCTCTTGTTGGGAAAATTCTTTGGAAAAACTTGAAGTTCCCGAGTGCTGATGGACCTACGATACAACCAGCCTATATATATAAAAGGAAGAGATCATCATGTTAATCTTCTTGTTAATTAGCTGATCCTCGTGTTAGATGCATGCAAAAAATGTTTGATCATGTCCCTCGAGTGATCTTGTACTAATTATATATACGAAAAAGATCATCTTATTTGCACAATAGTATATATATGTTATATGCGAAAATATTTTAGATACAAAAAAAATTATACAAAAATAAAATTTATAAATTGACGTGATTTAATGTGATATGTCAGAATGTAAAATTATTTTTATTATAACGTATATCTAACGAATATCATAAAACTACGTCAACGTCAGTTTATAAATTTATTTTATATAATCTTTACATATACAGTAGTTCTCTTAATAATATCAAGGGATATATTCTGTACAAGTAGCTAGCACTCTAGTTCAATTATCAATTGGTGTTAGAAAGATATATGCATATATATTCAAGTTCTAAGTTATGGCATTCGAATATTTCTGCAATTAGCTTGTTTTTAAGAAAGATCGATCGCATGCAGACCAGATCAGCAGTATTGCATGTATATATTGATGTACTTACCACAATCTCGGCAATGAGAAAAGGCTGATGGAGGGGTTTGAAGAGAGTGAAGAGTAGGCGAGTGATGAAAAGAATAAGGAAAAGCTGGGAGACGAAGACAGGGAGAGATTTGAAGGGTGCCTGGGTTTCATAATCAGTTTGCCAGACGAAGCTATTGGCCGTACTGGTGGATATTGCAAGATCATAACATAATAAAGTTCCATTTATGTTTCTCTCACCCATTTTAATTAGCTAGATATATAGCTAATTCCTGATCCACCATATATATGCAGACAATCCCGTGCGCGCAGTTGATGATCTTAATTCCTCCTAGACATGATGATCATCACTACGGCCACCACCTTTATAGCTATGATCTCATGTACGTGACACTCTTTTTTTGGTGGGAAAATGTAGTAAATCATGAAATGAATAATAGATGAATATATGTTAGAGCAGCAGGAGATAACGAGGAGGAAATAGGTAGGAAGACATGGATCATTCTGATGAGGATAACCGTACGTGTGCATGGGGGAGTACTCGAAATTGGTTATCCGTTAACTCTATTTTTTGGAGTGGCAGGCATCTCTTTGTTTTGCCGTTTTTTTTTTTTTTTTTTTTTTGAAATGATGAAAAAAAGAAACCGCAAAACAAAGAGATTGATGGTCCGTCTGGATTTTCTTTTCGTTTCGTTTGTTAGTATTGTTGCATTAATATTATATATTAATAGCATAAATGCTAGCTCCATGAACACATGCTGTTGTAGCTGATGTACAGTGCGTGCCCTCCTGCTGTTTGTTAAAATGCCCCAGTGCTGGTTCATTTATGTTAATATAATATATTTGTGAACTTTTTTAATTATTTAGTTATTGCAAAAGCAATGTTTGCCATGATTAGTGGATTATGTTTTACGTATTTATTTTACAGCTGTTAGGTAATTCAAAAAAATTATTTATTTGTGATCATTTAATTGCTATTAAATGATAATTTGCAATCAATTTTAACTATAAATAATTATTTAATTGTAATTAAATAATCATAAAAACCTATTTTTCTTATAGTGATGGAACATTACATGATCATGATATTCATGGTTAAACATTATCATGATATACATCTGCGCGCATTGGGATTAATTACATTTTGCCCATTCTATTTTTTACCCAATTTATAATGTCACTTTTAAATTAAAAATTTTAATAATTGACCCTCAACTCTTAATTAAATTTTTACAATATCCCCTTATGTTAACAATTCATATTAAATCAAATGGAATGGATACATGCAACTCACGTACATATGTAAAGACAAAAATATCCATTCGGTTTACCTCTCAAACTTTCATATGATTTTCAAATATTTGCCCCCCACGTCACATTAAATTATATTTTTATAATAAATTAAATGTATTTAGTTGAGTAATTAATCCTTTTAATTGAGTAATATTAGGTACAAGCTTCAAATGTATAAACTATTTATAAAAAATAATATTGATTCTATTAGTTTATTTATGATGAGGTCTACTTTTTAATAAAAAAAATTGTACGAAAGTTGTATATTTGAATCTTGTATATATATTATAATATATATATATATATTATTTCTTTCTTAATTACGTATATATGGAAATGCAATACTTAAACACATTTGAATTGTAAAATTTTATATATTTGGAGTGTAAATTAATGTCACAAATACATTCTTGTAACAGAGTTACATATATTGTGATATTGATTCATTGTTGGCAATTAATGTTGGGTGATATTTTTTTTTTATACCACAAATTAATATATTTCACGACGACGGTTTTCAATTTTTTGTAACGTACAGCTTTGTTTCATATCATGCCATACTGTCCAACATTATTATAAACATGATATGCAGATTCTGCCAACCAAGCATTAACTTAATTGGCCGGGAATTTATATTTGGTGGTATTTAAGTTCCCATCTCTACCGTTTATTCTTTTAATTCTTTGATTTACTGCCATTATTGGCCTTATGCACTTAATTAAAGATGTACAGTACTGGATTAATGTTGTTGTAACTATATTCCTTATTCAGACTTTTGTATTGCAATACATAGAATTTAGACTTTAATCTACCGAATTTTCAAAACTTGCCGGCCTTCAAATTATTAACACCGCAAAATCAGATAAAAATGTTTTTTTAGTATTTATAAAAATTAAAATATATCATAAGAGAGAGGCTAGCTAGATTTATTTATAAAAATACCTCACAAAATAAAGTTTACAATATGATGTGACTAAAAGTAATACATTTTTATTTTTAAATAAAATATCACTAAAAATTAAATTAATTTATAAATTTTACATTTACAAAATCTCACATTTTTCGTATCAGAGGTGCTTCAAGACGGCCCTCTATTTTTAGAAGAAATCCAGCCCTCCAATCAACATAAAACACGTAAGAAATTGTTGAATAAGCACCATACATCAAGACATGAGATTCAATAAAAAAAAACAACAACTTCGAGAGTAGCCCTCTAAAACCCACCCTTCCCCACTGCATAGCTCCACAATGGTTCTGTGGTGTTTGATCGTCGCTGTCACTGAGATATTTGTCGTTTGATAAAATTGTTTCACCTCCCTCAAAGAATCTGGAAGACTAGACTGGGACGATTTCTGATATATACGACTTGCTCCATCCCTCGATTTTCAAAATGGATCCTATTTGCTCCATATACCTCTCCACCCATTCTAGAGTTTCAAAATTGGGCGAGTCGAAGTACCGCTCTAGGGATGAGCTCGACGAAAAAGAGAAGTTTCTCTTACGAAGATTGACCTCTTACGACAATTGACCATGGCGTCACTCCAAAATTCTACCTAGGGGTGATACCCGCCCAGGCGGGGACGAGATACCCCTACTTCCGCCCCCCACCCCCGCCCAGGTGGGAATTCAATCCCGAACTCCGCCCCCGCCTACACGAGGGCGGGGTACCCCATCCAATAGCGGGGTACCCCATCCGCCCGCCCCCCGCCCCTATAAGGCCTTGGCCCATTTCGCAATTTTGGATATTTTCAGCCCAGATCAGATTTTCAAGCCATTTTTAGCCTAAAATATCATCAAACCTGATTTAAACATACAATTATATATTAAAAAATATTCGGTATTTCATTACTAAAGTTTAAAGTCACTTAAAAAAATCACTAAAATAATAAAACTTAAAATAAAGACTAAGTTATTATAAATTTACAATAATACAAATTAATCCTACAAAATTATAAATTGTGCTATTAACTATTAACATTACAATTTACAAATATTACTTTTAACTTTCTAAGAATCTAAATTCTAAACTAACAAAATCATTTTACATAACATTAGTGATTTATTAATATATATAATTATATATATATATATGATAAGGAAAGGCGAGGGCGCGAGGGGGGGTGATAGGGACCTCGGTCGTGTCCCCACTCAACTAAGCGGGTCCTCCTCGCCTTGTTGCTCCTCAATGACCGAGTAAGGCTCCTTTTGCTTGTGATGGTTCGCGTACACCAACAATGGATGAAAGGGTGATATGAGGTTGAGGTGGTTAAGAGAAATTGATTGAGTTCGTCTTGGCTAAGGTAGGGTAGAGTGGTGTACAACAATGAGGTTGGATGGCTAAGTGTATGGAGCAATAAGGTGGTATTTAGGCTATGGTAGTCTTGGTTATGGTACTGGGAAGGGAGATGTGGTGGGTTGAGTGGTAGATTAGGGTAGAAAAAGTTTAGGAGAATGTCCTTTGGGTAGGCCTATGTATTGGGGTCTCTTTGGTAAGGAATATGGGTCATATAGTGTAGTAGGGTTAGGGTTTTAGTGGAGGCTGAGGGGAATTTCGAGATTGAGATTAGGTTAGGGTTTGGAAGTCAATTGGCTAGGGTTTGGAAGAAGGGTTTCGGCCAAGGTGGTTAGAGTTAAGTGGGATAGGATTTTGAGATGTTTTGGATAATTCCTAAAATGTAGGAATTAGGATTTTAGCAAGATAAGTGGGCGGCAATGAGGTAGGGTTGTTGGCCGAGTATTGCTTCTATGTTGGGATAAGATTTGATTGATTCAATCAATTGGATAATTGATTAGTCATTTGAGAGAATTAAGGTTAATTTGGTGATGTGGCAAGTGGAGAATTTCGGCACTAGTTAGGGATGGAATGGCCGAGTGAGATATTTATGGAAAGTGGAAAGATTTGATTTTGAATTGATTTGGTTAGAGCTGATGGAGGCTTGTTGGGGCCGAGATTTGGGTTGTTTTTTGATGAGGGAAGATTTGATTTAATTGGGTAAATTTAAGAGAAGATAAGGGAATGATGGCCAGTTATTGTTGTTGGAGATTTGGTTAGAATTTTGATTTAAATTTTTGAAATGATTTGAAATGGGGGAATGTATGTGGCCGGATATAGGGATTATTGTAGTGGTCGGTTATGGAATGGATTTGGTCGGTAGAATAGGTTTTGAATTTGAATTGACTTGGTTGAGAGAAATATGGGAAGTTATGGTGGATAAGGTGGCAAGTGAGGGGTTCGGTTAGGCTTGATTGTGTTTAGGCTAGATGGGGTTTGTTTAGGATTTGATGTGGCCGAACATGGCTTATGGGAGGCTAGGGTTTTCGGCACATGTAATTAGGGATAGGATTTTAGGGTTTTGATGGAGTTTGGATAAGTCCTAAAAAGTAGGAACATGGCTTATAGCCATTTGAAGTGGGCGGCACCTAGGGTTAGTGTTTTGGCCGAATTTGCTAGGGTTATAGGGAGGGATTTGATTGGTTCTCTTCTTCACTTGATGACCAATCAAATAAGAGTATGAGGTGGCAATTTAAATGATGTGGCAAGGTGATTTCGGCTAGGATAAGGGTGGATGGCCGGTTGAGACTTTGTAGGGATTTTGGTGAGATTAGAATTTGAATTCTTTTGAATTCAAATCCAATGGGTGTCCGGTCTTGCTAGGGTTTGAAGGGCACGAAATTGGTTTGTTTTGGATGAGGGATGAGGTGGATTTAAGTGAGGAATTATAGGAGAGGATGGGGTTAAGTGGCCGGCTAGGGTAAAGGGCAAAATGGACAAGTGTTTAGGCTAGGGTTTCATGCACTATGCCGTGTGGCTCTAGGGTTTTGTGGGGCTTGATGCCGCGGCCTACTTTGGGGCAAGGAAACACTTTTCAATTCAAGTGATCAACCAAATGATGATTAAACACTCAAATATCCAAGAACACACCAATGCCCTTCAAGCACTTCAAGTTTCGGCACACACAAAATCTTCAAGTCTCCAACACTTCCTTCAATCAACAACTCACTCACTCTCACTCACACGAGCAATCTGAATCTCCCTATGGAGGAGGATTTCGAATTCCTCTATGGACACACACACAAATTCTCAAATCCACAAGTGGTGTGGATTTGGCCTCACAAACACAAAATCACTCAACAATCAACAAATCTCTCAAGAACACAAAAACATGAAAATCACTCAACACAACTCACTCCAAAACCAAAACTCTTTTTATGAATTACCTCAAGATTTTTATAAATAAAAATGAAAAACAAATAAAAGGATAGATGTGGATCACCGATTCACGAATTGCACGATCATCCTCTTCCAAAGGGATTCACGAATTGCACCCTAGGGAAGCCCAAGTGCTAAGCACCGAAATCCAAACCACAATACTTGTGGCCGGCCTAACTCTTTTCCAAGAGCAAAAGTCTAGTCTCAAATTGTCCAAAGATGTGAAATGAAAACCTAAAAGTCCTATTTATAGAGTCTAACAAATTGGAAACCCCCAAAAGGCCCATAACAAAATAAGATAATTACTAAAATAACTAAATGCATAAATAAATAAAATAAATACATAAATAAGCAAAGGTGGCGCCAATGATGATGGGGCCGTGGCATGTTGTGGCCTAGGCATGGCATGGCCCACGGATGGTTGTCTACATGGCGCCTGGCTGCATGGCATCTGATAGTGTGCATGACATGGTGACATGCCTAAGCTTGATGATGTGTCCCGAGTGATGCCGTGTTGTGGTAGTGTGGCCCAGTCAGGTGGCTTGGGCGGTGGTCTTGCATGGCCCGGGCTGAGTGCCGGGGTGATGGTCATAAATGGCCCAAGCTGGCGGTCTGGGCGCATGGGTTGCGCATCGCAAGTAGTCTCCATGGTTGCTTGCTGCGTGTCAAGGTCTGAGCCAAGGCATGCATGCAGGTTAGCCAAGTGACTGTCCTAACCCTCCACTAGCGGTGTCAAGGCATGATTTAGGGCGGTTTTTAATGGGGTACTATCAAGGGGTGTAAAAGCGGGGTGGAGGAACTCCTATACCGCCCCCGCCTTAAGTGTAGAAAGCGGGTAGGGCGCCCCCAGCTTGGCGGGTGGGTGACTCTGTCCCCACATAGAAGTGCGGAGCAGAATGCAGGTGGGGCAGCGGGTGCGAGTACCCACTGCCCACCCATAATTCTACCCATCTTGGTGTCCTTGCTCTTATGGACCCCAAACTCGTGTCCAGGCTTTTGTGTGGGAAAAACGAGGATGATTTGGCTGATTTCTTGCTCATAGATCTTTGCCTTTTGAGACTCTGAGGATCAGACCGGGCATTGCGGAAGCGAGATTCATACTCAAAGAAATCAAAAGGATCCAAACTGCAACAAAAGATATGGCTCTTGTCCACAAAGAAAATGGGGTTTCCAGCTAAACATGAGTTACTATCCTTCAAAGTTTAGGAGTTGAGCTTGTGAGATTTATTTGTTATGTCGTATTCGTTATCGTCGAGCTTGTGAGCTTCTTCAAGAGGCAGTTGCTATCCATAGAGCCCCTTCACCACTAGCTCGTTATGTTCTCTGCCGTTGGAGATGAGTGGGGTGGAGATGAATTGATGGAGTGGGGTGGTGATGTGTTTGGGTTGGAATACAAAGAAGAGAAAGGGAGGCACAGGTTGTTATTTGGGTATTAGGCAAATGCATGATAATGGCAATAAAATGCTTAGGTGGCGAGTTTCTATTGGAGGGCTAGTATTTAAAGGAGACCAGACGGTCTAATCTCCGTATTTTCTCTTTCTTATAATAAGATTGATGGAAATCAAGGTTTTTTAGATTAGATGCAGGCATAAGGTTTGACCCTCAAATGTACAAACTAGGTTCGTATTAGGAATCTAATGGGGTTGAACTCGAAGTGGGATATAAGATTGAAATATGAAGTGAAGTGAAGTGAAATGGCCAATTGAAAAGGGAAGTCTACAATGGGAGTTAAGTTGGAAGACATGGGACTCAAGACGGTGTCCTCACTGCAAGAAAAATAACTATTCGTGATTAATTATTTGTAACAAAAATGATTATTTATTACGAAAATATGCTCATTTTAGTAAGAAATAATCTTTTTAGTAGAAAATAGTTAGTCACAAATAAATAATTTTCTTATAATGCATTTTGGGCTAAATCTATGAAGCATAGGATTTTTGGAAATAAATAAAACGAATCATTTCATGCTTTTATGCATTTAAAGCTTGTACATTATATCATATATTTCTCAATTACGTGAGGACAATAAACATTTAAATTGTCAAATTTTATGTTAATTCGCATGTAAACATGGCGATGGGACACGTGAACTATTAAAAAATTTATTTACAAAATTATTTTGATGACGATTGAATTGTAAATAGTCACATTTTGTGACAGTTATATATTGTGATTATTGTTGGCAATGTTGGGTGATAATTTGTTTTTTATACCACAAATTAGTAAACATAT
Source organism: Platycarya longipes (assembly GCA_036559045.1). Lineage (NCBI taxonomy): Eukaryota > Viridiplantae > Streptophyta > Magnoliopsida > Fagales > Juglandaceae > Platycarya > Platycarya longipes. Next base: position 35,212,569 of record CM071797.1, read on the forward strand.
TTCACGACGGTTTTCAATTTTTTCGAACGTACAGCTTTGTTAATTCATATCATGTCATACTGTCCATCAACATAAATGTGCAGATTCTGCCAACCAAGCATAATTAACTTAATCATCAGAATGTATATTTCGTGGTTTTTAAGTTCCCATGTCTACCTTTTATTCTTTTAATTCTTTGATTTATTGCCAATTTATTGCCTTATGCACTTAAAGTTTGTACACTGGGATGTTGTTTGTAACTTTTGTATTGCAATTAATACAACAAGATTTAATATAAGCATGTAATTTTGGTCATTGAAAGCCAAAATAAATTTTTACCGAATATTCAAAACTTGCCCTTCAAATTATTGCCACAGCAAAATCAAATTTTTTTATTTTTATTTTTTTTATAAAAATCAAAATATACCATGAGAGAAAGGTTACAATATGATATAATTAAAAGTAATACATTTTTATTTTTAAATTAAACAACCTATACATGCAATATAATTAGTGTATCACTGGAAATTATATTAACTTATAAATCTTGCTTTTACAAGACCAATGTAAGTCAAGGTCTTTTAAATCAGATATCTTGGCATAAAATCTAATTTTCAAATATATGAATCAGGTTCAAATCCTCTATCCTTGTATAAAAAAAAATAAAAATAAAAAATGATGGAAAGTAATATGATTTTCTCAAGAATTATTCTTCTAATTATAAGTCAATGTGTATATGTTGTTGATATCACAAAATTTAATTATAAGTAACTTTGTGTACTAATTTGTATATTTATTTAATGTAATTAGTTAGAAAATCAAATTTTAAAATAAAAAAATGACAGCCAATAAACACATATTAATATATAAATTAATCCACAAATTTATTTATATATAAATACATATTAATATACAAATTAATACACAAATTTATTTATTTATAACATTACTATTTTAAACACCCATCGTGGACTCGTGCAAATAGAATTTTTCTCTTTCCAAAAGATTGATATCTATGTGAGGTAGCGAGAGTCAAGATTTAAAAATATAAAAATATAAAAATTTATATTTTATATAAAAATTAAAAATATATATATAATAATAAATTTTAAATATATTTTAAATTTTTTACCTCTTCCCCAAAACAAACAAGCGACCAAACATTACATTCTCGGACACAACATAGGCTTCCAAGTCTCCGACAATCTTATCTGTTCCCTCCAACTACAGTCTCACCTAGCGAGACAAAGAGCGATGCTTTCCTCCGTCTGCATGCCCATTTCACCATCGTCCCACCCGCTTTTGAAACCCAACCACAATCCTTTTCTCGGATACTCTATTTCTTCGAGACCATGTCTACCTCTGAGAAGAAGAGCCTCTGTAACTCCCAGAGCACTTCTATCGACCGCCAAAGAAGCTGTGTTGAGGGATTTTCAAGAACGCAGAGCTCTCAAAGTAAATCAAATCATCCACTTCCTTTTTTTCTGTCATTATTTTTGTCATTTTCCTATGCTTGGATTCTGGAGGGAAGTAATAATTTGTTGCTTTTCTGTGTTCTTTTCTTTTCTTTTCTTTTTTCCCTTCTGTTTTGTTGAGCTTGGGGAATCATTCTTTTTTCTCAGCTTCTCCTAAGAAAACCATCTGGTTTAGTTAAGCTAAATTTCCTAACTTTTTGAAATATTACATTCAAATTTTTGTTCCGGTTTCTTATTTATTGTTTCTCGTTCTCTCTGCAATCATATAGAATAGATTGGACGCTGTTGTTCAAAGTCCATTCTCCATCCTAAAACTTAAACTCAATCTTTTTATTATAGTTTTACCTTTCCTCAAATTTGTTTTTTTTCAACTTTAAAATTTTCTGCTTAATGTGCCAGAGAAGAAGCTAAGTTCTCTGCTTTCCAGATGAAACTGCGATGTAACTTTTGAGATTATGTTGTTGTGCATATTCTGTTCTTTTTTGGATGAATTTATGGATTTAATGAGGGAGCGGCTGAAACGGGAGAATTACATACCAAATTCAACAAATTGATACTAAGATGCTCGCTAAAATATTAATGATAATAATCAAGTCAAACTAACAGCTGGAATAGCTTGTTTGATTATAGCGTGTGTCTGCTAGCGACAAGTCCAGGGGTTCAAGCCCTCTTTTTAGAGCTCATTTGATGTTTTCTTTTTACAATTTTATAAAATTCATCTATCTGAATATGTATATATATGTATATATGCTTCATACAATCCATCTATTTGACTTTTGAGCGAGTTTTAATTTGATGGCCAATTGCTGTTTCATGTTTATATGATTTTGTACTTTACAGATTATCTCAGGATTGCAGAATTTCAATAGAGACAATGTTACTTTGGTTGTTACAGCTGCGGAGAAGGTTTGTTTGATGTTGCTTTCTAGGTTATCCTGAGTTACATATATGAGACTAATTAGTGATTGAAATAAGTTGAACATCAATGCCACTAGCCCAATTAATGGAACGTGTTATAATTGCTTTCACTTTCTTTTGGCAGTTCATATGTATTGTAAACAATTTGCCTGCATTTTGTGCAGTCTGCATTATGAACTAGGCACATAAATTTTAGTTAGTTCTAATTTTCTTCAGAATTTAGGTTTTATGCAATACTGTAAGAACTAAATCATAGTTGTATTCAAATTTTCTATAAATGGATCATGGAAGAAATTGATATGTAAGCCACATTACTGGCCATTATAATACAATCTTGTAATTCCCTTCAGTATTTTCTTACTGATTACAAACAACATTTTGGTGAATATATTTTTCGATAGTTGATTCTTTAATTTATGCATTGCTTTGTGCAAATGTGCTTCAACTTTAGTGGTTTCAAGCATCAACATTGTATTTTGCATGTCAAGTATTTTGGAATTTGCCTTGTGTTTCGGTTTCTTTTTTCAAAGGTACTTGCCTCTAAAACTTGTAAGTCATGTTATCATGTCATCAATCATCATATATGTAGGGGGGAGCAACACATGTGGATATAGCTTGTGACCCAGAATTAGTGAAGCTTGCCATCAGTTTAACTTCTCTTCCGGTAAGTTCATACCTTCAAAAAGCAATCTTGATCACCCACTTCAAAACTTTACATTGTGGGAAAGATGCAAAATATTCTAGTCATTTCCTGTCCTCGAATATATTTTATGCCATTGAAATGGATCTCAATAAACAACAAGTTTAGGTAAATATAAGAGAACTAGGGGGAGGTTAATCAGAGCTTCATATGATGTCTTGAGGCTTCAAATTTCACTGTTGGTGTATAAGATAACTCAATATCTTATCTGCAGCCTTTCAAAACCATGAGTCTTAATTTTATTTTTTTATTTTTCTTGAGAAGAGGCTAATTCATTTAAACATGTTGAAAGGTTTTCTTTATATGAGTTGAAGATATCTCTCCCACTTGCAGGTTTGTGTTTCTTCTGTGGATCCAACAGCATTTCCAGCTGCTGTTGAAGCTGGGGCACTAATGGTTTGACAACAAACTTGTTATTTAAATCCTGCGTTTAAGTCGTAACCTTGAATCCCTTGACTAGTGCCCCTTACTGGGGTGAAAAATTTATAAGAAAATCGCAAAGCACTTGCTAAACTTTAATTATAAAACTAATGGTGCTTACAGGTTGAGATTGGGAACTACGATTCATTCTATGAGATGGGTGTGGTTTTCTCTCCAGAGAAGGTATGGTTTATTAATTCTCTCCATGAATAAATATAGAAGTAAAGCCTCATTTGATAGTATCTCTATCAATTTTTTACTGTAAATAGATAGAGACTGGGGAAAATCAAACAAGAAAAAAACTAGACTAAGACTTTTATCTCAAAACTGCCAATGGGTAAATTGAAATATACCATCTCTCTAACATATATAAGTCGTTCATACACATGGAGGTTGACTTCTGTAGAGCTCCTGTAGAGAGGGTGACTTTAGAATTTTAATGTAAATACACTGATGTCATATCAATTTGGAAGATGTCTTTAGCATGTTGCCAAATTACAACGTATGAAGCTTTATGCAGGAGTTATAAGAATCAACTCCATTGTCTTTAGCATGTTGCCAAATTACAACGTATGAAGCTTTATGCAGGAGTTATAAGAATAAACTCCATCACTCTGCATCTGCTTTACTGTTGAATATTTTTTTGCAGATATTGAATCTAACAAAGGAGACTAAGAGTATTCTTCCATCTGTGACCTTATCAGTAACTGTGCCTCACACACTAAGCCTGCCCGATCAGGTTACAAGGAGCAGCTAAAACAATGTTCTATTTCTCAACCACATATTTGATTTAATCTTGGTATCTGAATAACCAACAGGTCAAGCTTGCAGAGATGCTGGAACAGGAAGGTGTAGACATCATTCAAACTGAAGGAGGGAAATCTTCTAATCCTTCGAAACCTGGTGTTCTTGGTTTGATTGAGAAGGTAACACAAAAGAATCTTGTAGTAATCTCTATTACCATAGAGCACCTTTCCTCAGAAGGAAGGGCATTATCTATGCAAAATATCATAAGCATTTGCCCACAAAATTTGCCTGCACTGTTAGTGCCGTACTGAATGGGTTTGGAGAATGTACCCTTGAAAGTGTCAGAATTGAAAAATGGTTCAGTGAACAGCATAATACATCATCTACTTTTGGTTGTAAATTCTAGTTAGGTACTTCTCATGTATTCTCTGTACTTGGGCTTTGCTTACTTTTAATGAATAAAACTTCTTGATTACCTCTAAAAAAAAATCATGGCAGTTCTTGCCTCTTGGGCCTAAATTGTCCTTCTGTATCAGCAACAGACATCAAATGTCGAGCCTGCTCCACATACTTCCTGCCTTAAGCCTTAGTACACGCACATTGCCCTCAAAGCATACTGTTGGCTGCAGGGTCTAAACTTTTATCTGTGCTCAAATTAAAACTTAATTAGTTGTCTATCAGGTGTTTTATCCAACTCTGTAGACTATTTTACAATTATGCACAGAAGCAGCTTTGCATGAGTGATTGAACAAATCCTTCAGTTTGAATAAGATGTCTGTAATGACAGTGAAGACTAATGCTTCTAAAATGAAGTAGGCATAAAACTAATAGGTTGGAAATGTAAATTGAAAAGGGTGACCTAGGTTTAATTTCATAGTAATCTTTTGTGCTAACTAAGAATCTGCTTGGATATCGGTAATTACAGGCCACACCAACATTAGCAGCTGCATATTCTATTTCACGGGCTGTCAAGATTCCTGTCATGTGTTCATCTGGACTGAATTCAGTTACAGCGCCAATGGCCATCACAGCCGGAGCTGCTGGTGTGGTATGTAACAGGCATCATTCTTTTCTCTTGTAAATTGTAATACACCCACGACACAATATTTTGATAACGCAACTCGCTCGCCTGTACAGTATCTCATTCATGGCAACATTTTAAGACAGCCGTTTTACTCTTTTTAATGAGATCACTAACATGCTATGATGTTTAAATACAGGGTGTGGGTTCAGCAGTGAACAAGCTTAATGACGTGGTTGCGATGATCGCAGAGGTCAGAAGTATCGCCAATTCATTAGAAGCATCAGCTGGTAGACACAGCACATCTGAAGAGAGAGCTTTAAGACAGTAATTCACAGATTTTCGTCTTCCTTAAACGAATAAAAAGGCTTGGAATGGTCTTTGTTACTGCCCGGAACATATTCCTATTATTTTCCTTCCTCTAGAATAGTAAGTGCAACGGTGCCATTTTCTCTTTGTTTTTCTTTTTCCCATAATCTCATATGAAGTGATTCAACATCTTTTATTACTAGAAGCATGTAGAGCCGCATACTCTGATAAAGAGTCACATTCGTATCGACTTTTAAATATAATTTTTAAACCAAAATTCTCCAGCCATGATATACACCAATAAGGTGTTTTGGTTTTATCACTCATTTGTCAAATATGTACAAGTATTTTGCATGATGCAGTCCCCCAATTGAGAAGATAATATGACATCATTAGAGTTAGCCATACTAGTTTTAGATTTCAAGTTAAGATAATGTCCACATGATGATATATAAAAACCTATTTTTTCTTTTTCTTTTTTTAAGAAAAATACCAAAACCTTTTGAGTCCCAAGATCTTCCTCTTTTATATGTTGGACTTCTATGTAGTTAGAATTGAATTATGGCCATAAATGGCATGAATAAATTATGATTGTTTAATGTCTCCCAATCACAAACCTTTCTTGAAACCACACGGATTGTGCGCCATCCTAATGGGATAACAAAGTGAAAAATAATAATTACCATTCCATTATATAACCATTTTCTACAATCACGAACAGAAATTATATATATATATATATATATATTTTCAAGATTCTACATTTTCTTTAAATGAAAATGACTTTATATTGCCCTGCATCAATTATGACTGGAAGAAAAAACTGAAAAAATAGTTGATGGTTGTATAAAATGGTTGTCAAATCGGAGCACGATTCCAAACAAAATTGCGTGTGAAACTCCTCAAAGGTCTCTGTGGTTAAGAAAACTAAAAATGATTGAGAATTCACACTAACTTTCAATGTTACTATTCATATAAGAGTGAATATCTTTCACATAAATAATAATATATTACTGTTTATATGAAAGTGAGAATAAAGGTGAGTGTAATAAATATGAATGCATCCTAACAATGCTCATCACAGAGCAATCTAATTTGTACCAATCCTCCAATCCCTCTCGTACATGACATCTCTGAAATTATAGATGACTTCTTTCCAATTATAATAAGAAAATTGTTAATATGTCTACTAATTTTAACACTTCATTTTAACATCTCATGTATTTTAATTTTTTTTTAATTTTTTTTTTAATGTTTTTGCTTAATAATTAAGAAAATAATTATTAGTGTATTAATTTTTTTATATTTTTTAAAAACATTTTAATATGATAAAAAAATATGAATAGAAAAAAATAATGTTACTCAAGCAATAAAATAACACCGCTCTTATAATAAACAGCTCTCCTAAAAGTTATTTTTCCTTTTTCTTTTTGTTTTTTTTGGAGAGAGAGAACTCTATAAGTTAACAGAGCAGGTATGGTTATGGTTGTTTCAAACCAGAATTCACTTGGCCAAGTAAAGCCAGCCATTGTTTTCAGTTTTCTTTATCAAATCTATCACGTAAATAGGCATAGCAAAGTACAAAGGAAAGTTTTCTTTATCAAACTCAAAGCAATTTGATCCGAGAAACAACTTGGCAGAAACCAAGCTCCTAACAAAATCAAACGAATGACACTGTCAAATTTTGTTATCAGAGAACGCAATTGCAAGCAGTCATCTACACAAAAATGATACAGACACTGACCGTTTCAATGACAAATGATTCGTCAGTCAGATATACAACCTGTTGCCCAACCACTATTTACCCCTAACAGAACCGTTACCTTTTACAGAACAATCCCACAGTTCTACTCATCAAACTCTGAATCAGAATCCTCAGTCTCTAGATCCTCACCGCTTTCCTGCAAAAGATAAATGTTATTCATATAATTTGCGTCATTTACCGCTGCGGCAAACAACAAAAAGACGAACATGTAAAGCTAGTTCACCTTTCTCTTGATATAATCCACCATGGCTTTGTCAAACTCTGCCCGTTTCTCGGTGGCTATGTCGTAATACTGAACTTTATCCTATTGCAAGAACCACAACAAACACAGGCAACAAACAAAAAAAAAAAAGAAAAAAGAAAAAAGAGTATTAGAGTGGGAGAACTCTTGCCGGTTTCCTTCTAGAAACTTTGCAATATGATATTTGAAAAACTAATCAAAATAAGCACCATCTTTTGATACTTTATACCAAAATATAGGTAAACTAATAACATATTAAAGTGAAATGAAGAGCTTTGATTAGGAAAGAACTATTATTTTACGAATGATATAAATTCTAAGATCAAAATTCCCTCATAATACAAATCTCCAATTGCACAGCACTCAACAGCTTTAAAAAGACCATCACACAAAAAATATGCGAAGGACTGTTCTTCAAACACTGTGAATCAAAGTTTTATTTCTGCAATGAACTCTATACAATATGTTTCCAATTGCTGTAGTGGCTCCGGAAGAGCCTAAAGGAGAGTCCTCGTAGTTCTGGTCATATTTAAACAAGAGGCTGTTGTACTCAAGTCAAACCTCAATAATCTATTGACCTTCATTTCATTACATTAAGTCAAAAGTATCAAAATATTGAGTCAAGATGGATCACTATCTATCACATACCCCTAATTTCGTATTTTAGCTAGAACGAACTTCTCTTATGAGTTAAAATCAAGTAGAAGATCAAGATATCACGGCCTCAGAACCAAAAACCAAGTTGGGGAAAGGGGGGAGAATCAGGATATTTATTATGAGAGAAAGAGACGGAAATCACAGAGATCAAGCACGCCTGTTTATGATTATCATATTAGAATTTTCTTCCAGATATAAAACTTGTGCACGCGTAAGAAAAATATAATGTGAATGCACAAGAAACTTGTGCGCACACTTTTATTTTCTATTAGAGTTTTGTATTTTGGTATGCCTATTTTTGGATCAATAAAATCGTTTACCTATAAAAAATAGACATGTATATTTTATAAAGACTAGTCAAAGTTACAATTGGAGCCCCTTAGAATCATTATAATGAGAAAGAATCCCTCCCAATTTATGTGAGATCTTATTCATCACCCTCATACACTCACTCTAAGGTAGTACATGTGTAATGACCCAACGAAAGCATTAGTCTTATATGCGCTATAACCCCTAAAAACCAGTCAATTTGAAAATTCCCAATAATCACTTGTAAAACTTAGGTCTGGTTTGTTTTCACAAACAATCTCATCTCATTTCATCTCATCCTATCATTACTACTTTCCCAAATTTTCATACAAAATAAAATAAACAATTCAACTATTTCAAATCCTAGAACAACTTTTTCAAATCCTAAAATAAAATTAATATTAAAAGAATATATTATAACAATATTTTATTCCATTTTAACTTTTATGTCATCTTATCTATGAAAAGAAACCAAACCTCAGTTTCCACCAGTAATCAGCCAATGTAGGACTTTTTTTTTTTTTTTTTTTTTTTATAAGTAAACAAATTTTATTGATCAATGAATAGGCATAGCCATGTACAAGACTCGAATACTGCTGAAAGTAGAGGAATACTTCATAATTTTCTGTGTATTAAAAACGAGTTACATGATCCCTCTATATAGAGGCCGATACACCTAATTTCTAGGGATATATACAACTTACCTAGAAAAGGATAACACCTATCTAAAACAGAAAGCAATAAAATAGGAAATAAATAATTATGGATTTGGTAACAAGCTACCAGAATCCCTACAAATATGGAAACAAAAAACTGATCTGTTTAGCTATAGATCTCCTTAATTTCAGCCCTCTAATCACGCAGACAGATCAGCATACAAATTAAACTCCTAATAATTCTACACTCCCCCTCAAGCTGGATGGTAAATGTTAATTAACCCCAGCTTGGAACTTAGATCATCAAAAAACTTTCTTGGTAGGGCCTTGGTAAGAATGTCGGCTGTTTGAAGACATGTAGGTACATATAGCATCTTGATCATCCCTTCCTCTATCTTCTCCTTTATGAAGTGCCGATCAATCTCCACATGCTTAGTTCTGTCATGGTGGACTGGGTTCTTGGCAATGCTGATTGCTGATTGGTTGTCACAGAACATCTTCATAGGTTCTTCACTTGAAATTCTTAATTCCTCTAGTACCCTTCTTAACCATATTCCCTCACAAATACCATGGGCCATTGCCCGGAATTCAGCTTCTGCACTGCTCCTTGACACCACTGATTGCTTCTTACTTCTCCATGTGACTAGATTTCCCCACACATAAGTACAGTACCCTGAAGTTGATCTTCGATCTTGTACTGATCCGGCCCAGTCTGCATCACTGAACACCTCTATGTCTCGCCTTTGATTCTTCTCAAAAAATAATCCTTTACCTGGTGTTAGCTTCAGGTATCTTAGGATCCGATACACTGCCTCCATGTGTTCTTCATTTGGATTGTTCATGAACTGACTTACCATGCTGACAGAAAATCCAATGTCTGGTCATGTGTGAGATAGGTAGATCAGTTTACCCACTAGCCTTTGGTATCTGCCTTTATCTACCGGTGCACAATTTTCTTTAGTGCCTAATTTTGTTGTTGAATCCATAGGTGTGTCCGCTGGCTTACATCCGAGCATCCCAGTCTCCTTTAATAAGTCCAGGACGTATTTTTTTTGGGAAACACAGATTCCCTTTCTTGACCTTGCAATTTCCATGCCTAGGAAGTATTTGAGCTGTCCAAGGTCCTTGATTTCAAATTCCTTAGCTAGAAGACCTTTAGTAGTATTGATTTCTTCCTCATAATCTCCTGTTAGAATTATGTCGTCCACATATACAATGAGGACTGCCATTTTTCCTGTAGATGAGTGTCTGACAAACAAGGTGTGATCTGATTGACATTGAGAATAGCCATGATTCTTTATTACTTTTGTGAATCTCTCAAACCAGGCTCGTGGGGATTGCTTGAGCCCGTATAGTGATCTTTTAAGTTTGCAAACTTTGTTGTGTGTATTCGGTGTCTGAAATCCTGGAGGGATTTCCATGTAAACTTCCTCAGCCAAGTCACCATTTAGGAAGGCATTCTTGACATCTAGTTGGTGAAGAGGCCAATCAAGATTTGCAGCCAATGATAGGAGAACCCGAACTGTGTTTAGCTTGGCTACTGGGGCAAATGTTTCCTCATAGTCGATTCCATAAGATTGGGTGAATCCTTTTGCAACCAGCCGTGCCTTGAATCGATTAACACTTCCATCTTCATTATACTTGACTGAGAATATCCATTTGCATCCTACTGGCCTTTTTCCCGATGGTAATTCTGATATTTCCCAGGTTCCATTCTTTTCCAGTGCATTTATTTCTTCATCCACAGCAGATTTCCACTCAGGGGATTCAAGGGCTTCTTGTATGTTATTAGGAACCTGAGTGCTATCGAGATTGGCTACAAAAGACTTGAATTTTGTTGACAATCCTTCATATGATATGAAGGTGTTTATAGGATGTTTGGTGCATGTTCTAACACCTTTCCTCACAGCAATAGGATAGTCACTGTCATCATCAGCTAACTCACTCTGTGAAGGCTCGGGATTAGGATCACCTGAAGGATCTTCACATGATCTTGGACTAGGATCAGACTCTTGGTTTTGCTCCAGAGGTGCTGGTGGTTCCATCTCCTTTTGGTTCCTCCTCCTCCGTGAATAGGTAATCAGCTCATCATTAGTAGTTGACTTACTAGTGTCCAGATTAGTGTCCAGATTTTGGTGGGAAGTAGTGGTTTGATTTTGAGATGAAGATTCTAGGAAGAGATGTTGTTGAGGAGGAATAGAGTTAGAATTCAGTGATGGTGCTGAGTGGTTAGGATTTGGGGAGAGCTGGACAGATTCATCAATATCCCAAATCTGATATTCTTGGGTAAAGTTGATCTCCCCCTGAATATCAGATTTGGGGTAGTAAGGCTGGTGCTCAAAAAAGGTGACATCCATGGAGTGGTAGTACTGTTTAGTGACTGGTGAGTAGCACTTATACCCCTTTTGAGTTGGAGAGTACCCAAGGAAGATGCACTTAAGAGCTCTAGGATCAAGTTTATCCCTTTGATGTTGATGGACATGAACAAAGGCTGAACAACCGAAAATCTTGAAGGGAATAGTGGAGATGAGACGGGTATTTGGGAAAAACTGACGTAGGATTTGACAGGGAGTTTTAAAGTTGAGAATCCTGGATGGCATCCGGTTTATGAGGTATGCCGCAGTGAGTATAGCTTCACCCCAAAATTGTTTTCGTACTTGAGTAGAAAACATAAGAGATCTTGCAACATCTAGAAGGTGCCTATTTTTCCTTTCAGCGATTCCATTTTGTTGAGGGGTGTTGACACATGAGCTTTGATGAATGATCCCGTGACTCAAGAGATAATTATTGAGAATGGATTTGAAATATTCTTTGGCATTGTCAGTTTTCAGAACTTGGATTTTGGTTTGGAATTGAGTTTGTATCATGGTGTTGAAGTTTTTGAAAATCTGACCTGCCTCTGATTTTTCTTTCATGAGAAATACCCATGTAAGCCTAGTGTGATCATCAATAAATGTAATAAACCAACGGGAACCAGTAACATTTTTGAGTTTAGATGGCCCCCAAAGATCACTGTGGATCATTGAAAAGGGTTGGGATGCTTTGTAGGATTGGTTGGGGTAAGAACTACGAACATGTTTAGAGAATTGACAGATTTCACACTGAAACTCATTAGGATTTTTATTATGAAATAGGGAAGGAAATAGCTTCTCAAGATACAAGAAATTCGGATGACCTAATCTATAGTGCCACAACATAATTGCACTATCATTATTAGAACAACTGACAGAAAAAGAAGTTGGACTCCTAGACACTAGACAATCGGACTAATGAGTTGAGCCTTGAGGAGGATGTGTAACCTCGAGAAAATAGAGCCCTGAGCACATTTTAGCACTGCCAATCATCTTCCCCGAGTCCAAGACCTGAAATTCACACATGTTTGAACCAAATTTAGTCACACAATTCAGATCTCGAGTGAGTTTACTAATGGACAATAAATTGCAATTCAAATTTGGCACAAGGAGAACTGATTCAAGTGTGATATTTTCTGATACTTTGATAGAACCTGTGCCAACCACTTTTGAGAGTGAACCATCGGCTATCCTGACAGCTAAGTGCTTATCACATGGGCTGTAAGTGGAAAACAGGTTCTCATTTCCAGTCATATGGTCTGAAGCTCCAGAATCTATAATCCATGGATTTGGCATCTCCTTTTTAACAGTGAGAGCACTTAAAAAATTACCTTTTTGGGCTAAGGACCCTGTACCAACCACAGTGGAGGTTTGGGCAGGCAATGACTAGTTGAACAATTTCTGTAGAATGTCTAGTTGTTCCTTGCTGAATGGAGTGGGTTCGGGTGCATGTTTGTCATCCACTGAAACAAGATTGCCCCGTCCCTCTTTGTCATTGGCATGCCGGGAAGACTTCCAATCTGCTGGTTTGCCATGGATTTTCCAGCAAGTGTCCTTGGTGTGACCAGGACGGCGGCAGTGATCGCACCATGGGCGTCCTTTCTTTGGTTTGGTGTCATTGGTGTTGTAGTAGTTCCCTCTAACTGTAAGGGCTGAGCTCTCAAGATTTGTCACTGATTCTTGAGAGCCCATCATGATTTTCTTTCGACTCTCCTCTCTCCGGACTTCAGAAAAAGCCTCCCGGATATTAGGTAGAGGTTTGGATCCCAAGATTCTTCCTCTTACTTCATCAAGATTCTTATTTAATCCAATCAGAAATTTATATATTCTCTTTCGTTCAATGATCTGTCTATACCTGATTCCATCACTTGGACAGCTCCAATTGTGCTCCTCGAACAAGTCCAGTTGTTGCCAATAGCAGTTGAGGGTGTTGAAGTACTGGGTTACTGTTAAATCTCCTTGGCGGAAGTCATGGAGAACACTCTCCACTTCAAACAGTTCAGATGTATTCTCATTGTTGGAATATGTTTCCTTGGCAGCCTCCCAAATTTCCTTTGCTGTTCCGTAGAGGAGAAAGTTTTCTCCGATTTCATTTGTCATGGAATTAATGAGCCATGACATGACCATGTTGTTCTCGGAATTCCAGATTTTGAATTTCTCATCATTCTTGTTTGGCTTGGCAGTCACTCCGTTGAGATAATCATCCTTTCCCTTTCCGCATATGAACATCATTACGGAGTGGGACCATTGGAGATAGTTGTTCCCATTCAGTTTGTGTCCTGTAATGGGCATGAGATTACTATCTCCACTGCTGTTACTGGAAGCCATGGCTTCCTTGTTGGAGGTGATGTGGGACACGGAAGCAGTTGAGTCACTTCTCCCGTATTTGGTCATATGAGGGAATTAGGGTTCAGAGAATGCTCTGATACCATGCTGAAAGTAGAGGAATACTTCATAATTTTCTGTGTATTAAAAACGAGTTACATGATCCCTCTATATAGAGGCCGATACACCTAATTTCTAGGGATATATACAACTTACCTAGAAAAGGATAACACCTATCTAAAACAGAAAGCAATAAAATAGGAAATAAATAATTATGGATTTGGTAACAAGCTACCAGAATCCCTACAAATATGGAAACAAAAAACTGATCTGTTTAGCTATAGATCTCCTTAATTTCAGCCCTCTAATCACGCAGACAGATCAGCATACAAATTAAACTCCTAATAATTCTACAAATACAAACAGAAGTATGCCCTAAACTAATTAGGCACATTAGAGACAAGAAAATCATATAGGTTCATGCAATTAAAATCAACAGTACTGGCCCAAATACATAGTGTTCTAAAAAATAAAACTTTTTAAGTTCCTCCAGTGTTCTCTCCTTGTCTTCAAATGTCCGGTCATTGCGCTCCTACCACAAACAGCATATGATGCATATAGGGATGATCTTCCAAACAGTTTTAATTTGTTACATGCCTTTTAGATTAATCTAGCTGGCCAAAGTTGCCACCATTGTATCCGGCATAACCAAAACCAATTCTAATTTGCTGAACACCTCATTCCATAATACTCTAGCTGTCTCACAATGCAGAAGGAGATAATTTACAGACTCTTACACTTCTCTGCATATGTAACACCAATCTACCATGATTACCCCTTGTTTTCTCAAGTTGTTGGTTATAAGAATCTTGCCCAACAAAGCTGTCCATAGAAATAAAGCAGCTTTGAGGAGACCCTTATGTCTCCAAAGCCTTCTCTATGGAAACTGAATATTGGACTCTTGTGTGAGAGCCTTATAGAAGAACGAACAGAGAATGCACATTTACCTGCGGGTAACCACCACAATACATACATCTTCTCGTTGATTGCTCAGTTTTATGGAGTTAAAGAAGGCTATAAAAATCTGCAAAGCTACTCAATTACCAGTCTTATGCCACCCTACTGAAATTGATGTTCAATGAATTTGCCCCCCGGATATCTCCAAGACTTCCGCCACATAAACATCTTTAGCACTCACAAAATGGAACAATGCATAAACACCTCTTGTAAAGTCCTATCACCGCACCAAATGTCTTTCTAGAATTTAATCCTGGATCCCTCACCCAAATGAAGTCTAGTGTGTCAAGTAAAAACTTCCCATCCTCTTTGAATATGTTTCCACAAACCCACTTCATATGCCCCTCCTACTTATTTTGTACACCATCCCCCCATAATCCTCCATATTTGCTCTCAATCACCATCTTCCACAGGGCTATTGGTTCCTTATTATATCTTCACAACCATTTTCCAAGTAGTGCCCGTATAAAGATTTTCAAGTTTCTAATGCCCAACCCTCCATTAGAAATAGGGCGACAAACCATCTCCCACTTGTCTAGGTGAAACTTGAACTCCTCCCCCACTCCACTCCATAAGAAATCGCATTGGAGTTTCTCAAGTCAAAACGCCACACTTGCAGGTATTGGGAATGAGGATAAAAAAATAATTTGGCAGGTTAGATAAAGTACTCTTAATCAAGGTAATCCTACCACCTCCGACAAATACATCTTTTTCTATCCCGCCAGTCTCCACTCTCAGTCACTGTGTCCCATAAAGAAGACGCTCTCAAAGGAGCCCCTAATGGAAGGCCTAAGTACGTCATAGGGAGAGAGAGGCTATCTTGCACCCCAACATGTTGGCCAGCCGTCATATATTTGGAACACCTCCAATCAACACCAACTCTGATTTGTCGAAGTTCATTTTCAAACCGGAAGCTACTTCAAAACAAAGGAGCAAGGCCTTCATTGCTCGAATCTGATTTTGATCAGCAAACGTAGGACTTAACACTCATGATTACCTTTAAAAATTACACTGTGAGTTATTAATTTTCCCACTGTGGAAGTGGGGTGTTACAAACTCCTCCCTTTTAAATTCCTAATATTCTAGTCAAGGTCATGTCACACAGAGCTCCAATATATCCATTGACTAACTATCTTTACAACTTGACTTTGATATCATATGCAACAACCCCAGGAAAGCACCAGCCACCTCTGCGCTATAACCCGAAAAAACTAGCAAATTGAATTTTCCCAAAATCACTAATAGAGATAATGTGGGACTTGGCGTTGCACTCATGACCACCTTTATAACTTTACTCTACACGAGTTATTCATTTTCCCAGCGTGAAATCAGGGTGTTACAACCATCTTTCTGAAAACTATAGCTGTTAACCCTATCACCCTCTTCCCTCAGCTTTTAAACATTCAGGCATTACATTCTTGCCACGTACATTAAACATAGGTAACCATCCTCCAAATTTCTTATTTTTATGGCTTCCAAAAGTATTTCACCAACAGACCAACAAACCACTCACTGGGACATAATCCACTCAATCCTTAATGTGTTGAAAACTTGATATCTCCACAATAACTCCTTATCAAACTTGCAATGTAATAGAAGGTGATTAATATTTTTCCCATTATGTTAGCATATTGAACGCCAATCCCTTATTACAAGATGCATCTTTCTCAGATTATTCATGGTTAAGATCATTCCCGAGGCAGCTATTAAGACCAAAAAATCCTTCAAATGTCACTTGTTTCTCCAAATATATGTCAACGAATAGGACGACTGAATGCGTTGAAAAAGAATTTAACCTCAAAGATCCTCTTTTGAATGGGATTGAACATATTTGGTGATTACCACCTCTTCCCCACCTAAAGTAATACAATCTGTTGAAAACGAAGAGAACTCCATCTCTCAATCATGGGGTAATATAGTAAAGGTAACATTTTATTGTGACAAATGGAAACTCCAGCAGTTTAGTAGGGTCTTGGGTTTATGTGGGATACTAGGATTATCAAATTATCATCCCCCAATTTCCATTGGGGCAAAGGTCAGGGATTATTACTTTTCCAACCAGAATAACAAAACAGCAAATTATTTAACTTAATTGTAGGCCACAAGAGCTGTACAGACTCAAGTGTATACAACCAAGGGAAAGTTGAGGTATGTTATAAGAGAGTATAGCCAGGCATCGTGTACATTACCTCCTTTGTACATCATCTGTTAATCACCTCTTTCTTGACTGATGTGGCCAGGTTCTGTGGAATGAGGTTTGAATTGGACTGGTTTACTTTGGGGAATGTCCAAGAAAGTGGTGGATATATTGGCAGGGTGGAAGGGTTTCAAGG
Organism: Platycarya longipes; assembly: GCA_036559045.1. NCBI lineage: Eukaryota > Viridiplantae > Streptophyta > Magnoliopsida > Fagales > Juglandaceae > Platycarya > Platycarya longipes. Next base: position 35,229,792 of record CM071797.1, read on the forward strand.
GTTGCAAGAATGCAGTGTGCTTTTGGAAGATGATTCCTTCTTGTCTCATGCGTTGCATATGGATTGAAAGGAATGGGAGAAGTTTCGATGACAAAGAATGTTCATTGGGAGATCTTAGGGATTATTTCTTTAGTACTTTGAGTTTATGGGCTAAAGCTTTTATAATGGAAGAAAATCTTCAGAATCTGCTTTAGTTTTCTTTTCATATTTGGAAAGTAATAGGTATTTCCTTTGTATATGTCCTGTGTACTTGGGCTTATGCCTATTTCTTGGGAATAAAATATTTTATTACTTATTAAAAAAAGTGTATATCACCTCCTATATACAAAACTATCAAGGGTGCTTGTCAAAATTTTTAACAACTAACATTTTGTCAGTTCAAGCCACTGTAAAAAAAACAAGGTCTAAAACATTCAAGAAGCAAAGCAATCGGACATAATCTTTATTTTTTTTTATATGTAAGAGATAAGTTTCATTAACGAGAGTGAAAAAGGCAAAGCCTAAGTATACAGGGAGTATACAAAGGAGCACAGCAATCGGGACACAATCAACCTTAATTAATGATACTAGACAACAAAACAAGTGTTTGCTGGGAACTTCTTCTCAACTCAACAAAGAGAATAATCCATAATCCTACGCCAAAGAACTTACAAATGAAAATACAAAAGAATGCTTAAATATAGATGCAGCTCGAACCTCATATGTCATGATTTTCCACTTCTCTCCACATGCCTTGCCAATCTGAAAGATGGAAATAGAGCATATTTCATGCAAAAGGAAAGAAGAGAGTGAGCAACCAGAAAAAAGAAGCCATTGAATTAATAAGACAATGCAAAATTGTAACATATATGTCCCACCACTTACATCACGCATTGACTTGACATCTGGATTCTGGTCTTGAAATTCCTTACGAAAATCCTCCCTTGGGAAACAAAGTAAAATTAGTTTTATGATGTTAGACATGTTCAAAGATAGGTTCTCACATATGGAACAGCTTTCCATGGCAAGATTACTAATATATTGCCACAATTGAGACAATACTACTCATTTTCTAGCATCAATGATAATAATGAAGAACTCGAAATTATAAGGAGCACACTTTGGAGGAAGTTTGAAATTTTTTTGTGTACTCCTTACTGCTTTGGTTTTCTGCTTCAAGGCTTAACGGAGATAGTCTCATGATTTCTGTTGTCATTTTCTGGTTCTTAGAATGTATTTCAGGGGTTTCTTTTGTATACTCCTTGTGTACATGGGCTTCACCTATTCCTTCGTATTAATGAAAAAAAACTTGATAACTTTCATTCATATTAATAAATTTCTCTTGCTTCTAAAAAAAATGAAGAAATGAAAGGGCTGGAAAACATTTTACGGAGAGCTCACTAGGGTGGTTCAATTGCGGTAGGTTGAATCTGATAAGGTCACCCCTATAGGAGGGGGAGGTTAAAGCACATGAAGCTATGCATAGAAAGGCTGGGAGATTGGCGTGTGCTGAGGTTGTGACAAGGCCATGGCAGAATCCAGCAGCAGAGAGACAAAAAAGAGGCAATCGAGGAAATGAGATGAGGATGAGACTCTTTTCTACCCAGCATGGTTCACAAATGGTAATAATGACATGGGTGAAATAATAAGTCAAGCTGCCAACAATGTTCTTAAGAAGCATAATTAACTCAGGATTGAAGGTTTTAAAGATGGGAAGCATCGATGGGGTGGCTTTTAAACTTATACATACAGATATACATACATATATATATATATCAAGGTGTTTTCCAGTACATATTAAGGTAAATTATATGAGGTGATGTGTATTAAGCCGGCCCTTACTTTTTCATTCCTCCCTCAAAATGGGATATAAAAGATAGCCTGTGCATCTATTTCACAACCAAGACGTCCACCTTTGCCCACACGAGTACAGCAAAAGATAGCCATGGGAAGTATATTGTGCACATAAACTAATTTGCTACAATTACTTGTTTACTTCCATAAGTATGACCTCGAATATTGATTGTGCTAGAGCTAAAATTGAATAACTCCATTATCTTTGTATGGAATCTAGTGTACACACCTTATTGCTCTGGTTTTCAGCCATTGTGCTTAATGGAACTAGCGTTCACGATTTTCTGTTTTTAATTTCTGGTTCCTATAATGTATTTAGGTGTTTTTTTATATACTTCCTGTATACATGGGCTTCACCTACTCCGTTCATATCAATAAAATTTTCTTTTCACTTGTAAGAAAAAAAAAACCTTTGCATAGCGTCTGAATAGATGACCACCCCGTAGTCTAGTAACTATCACCCAAAAAAACCTAAATCTGATTAAATTTTGGTATAGTGTTTTAGTGCTAAACTTGTCTAGCGGATTCAAGCACTAAAACCACATACCAATTACTTGTAAAAAAAAAAAAAAGGCACATACAAGAAGTAGAAGAAAGCAGTTGGCGGTTTTTTTGGCTTCTTATCATCAAATTTATTCTTTTTCTTCTTTTGTTTTCCGTTGGATTTCTTTACCAACATAGTTCTCCTTCCCTCGCTAACTTTGCTCACCCTTGCCGATCTCCTCATCCCCTCGCTTGATTTTACCCTCAACGCCATTTCACTGCAAGTTTTCAAGCAAACCCACTATTTAGTTGGCGTTAATGAAGCTACAAGAAATCAAACCAAAAAATTTCGGGTATACACTATGAAAGCATAATAAATGTGCTGCTGACGTAAGAACCTGAAAAAGAAAATCCTCTCCCATATATCTCTTTTGTTTTCACGGCGTTCTCTAATATCTCTATGGTTTTGGAACCTTTTAGAGATGTGGTTTGGATATACGTTCTCACTTTTCTTGGTTGCTGAGAAAACCACCAACAAGAGGGGTTAAAAAAACAGGGAAAACCCTCCACCCCCACCCTCTGGTACTCAAAAAAGCCGAATGCAACTGATTTTCTAAGCTAAATTGTGCTCTCGGTTATTCAAAACCCAAAAAAGCCACACCCAATAGATTGAGCAGTTGTCCTTTTCTTTTCTTCTTTCCTTTTCTCTTTCTGGGTATTCTCAGGAACCAAGCAGAAAGCCTACAGCAGCTTAAAGAGTAAAGGATAACCGAGAGTAGAGGGAGCGAGAGATTCTTACTCATTGGAGGCTGTCTTGGGGACCTTAGCCGACGTAGAGGCTCGAGATGAGCGAGATACTTGGGACTTCTTAGCTTTCTTCGCCATTTTCCTTTTCCTCTGCGGTGGTCGGCCGTTACTCGGGGTTGACACAGTCACACAGCCTTGGGTTAAATCGTCAATTCAATAGGGACCCCGAATCGGTAAATTAAAAAACGTTTTTTGTAACCCAAAACACAAATACAAATATTGTTGCAAAAAGGGCAAGTACAATGCTCAATAACAATCGTAAATACGAATAGGAAAATGCGGGAGGTACACGTCGGTGGGTACACGTTAATAAAATGTGGAGTTTTAATTTTTAGTTGGCTCTCTTCTTCTTCTTCTTTGATTTTTTAAACGTATTTAAACATAGCAAGTTATATCTATTCTAACTAATTTTTCCCATCTTTTTATTCATTGGGTTGTTTACAGGACGTTGCAAGAAGCACTCAAGGTTTTTTAAACGTATTTAAATATATTTGACTTCATGTTTGGACCATTTTTTCAATATGCTTAACAAAAATGCAACAATGACCATAATATCAGAATGCTCAAACATTAACAAACAAAACCCAAAAATAAAAACAGGAGAAAAAACACCAAAATATCATTTTTAATAGAGAACAACCACCGGCATAACTCTAACTATCTACAAAAGCCAACATCGATCCAGAAAATTGGGTGTTTCCAAGAACGGAGATTGGAAAGGTTTGAGAAGAATTGAGGACGGGGATTGGAAGGACTATGACTTTCTAGAAAATTGAGCGTACCTTCTTTTTTTTTTTAATATTGACTAACGTGAGCCGTGCCTCTATCGTATACGCACGGCGTGTATATGTAGTAGAACTGATATAAATAACCTAGGGAGAGGTCAGGCTTAATAGTCCTCCAATTCCAAGTAGTCACATTCTTATGGTAAAAATATTTTAATTTTGTCCACACTAATCGGGCAGCAAGCTCTTCGTATGTTTCTCAATCTATTTCTCTTTCATCTTTCTGTTCTAATGAGATTTACTAATAATGGCTTTTCCCAAGCCTTTTGTTCTCTCGCTCGCCAGTCTATTTCCATTTTCCATTCCCTCTCCAGAAAATCTCACTCTCTCACCGTTGAGCAAACCAACACCAATTGCAAACTCGGATCCAATTTTCTCCCGAAAAGTCCGACCCATTTGGAGTCACCTCCCGCCCCAAGGTGACCATCACCGTCGCTATACCCTTCGTTCATCAACGGCATCGCCACCAAGGACATCCACATAGACCCTTTTCACCTCCCTCTCAATCTGTATATTCCTCTTGAAATCCGCTTTAAACGCATCCAAACCAACTTGAAACCCCACCAACATCACCTTCCCAGATCTGGATCCCATCTCCCCAACTCACCCAAAACATCCCAGTTCACCCCAACTCTAATCCTCCAATTCTCAGTACGCTCTTTGCACTAGAACATCACTGTGATTTTGAATGGGTTTTGGAAACTTGAAACTAATTTTTGTTTTTTCCTAAGCTTTCTCGACAGCCAAACATAGTGCTATCAAACAGAAATTTCTATTGTTTAATGTAAACAAAAAAAGATACTCATTATTTATTTATTCAAACCTCTCTCTCAGTCAGGTTGGGTTACGATGACCAGAACGAAGATGGATGAAGAATCGCTAGAATTGTATAGGCAGTTTGAGAATTGCCCATGGCGAAAACAAGAGGAGAGAAATGGAAGAGGAGGGAAAATGAGAGATGATGGGGAAAATTAAAGCCTTGCCCTTGAACTCGTTGGTGATGGGGGAGAATGGAAGGGGTGGGTTTACAAAGGGGGGTTCGCATCTCCGGGGGGATTATCATAGGGGGACGCTAGCGCAATGGGGCAGGGGGGACAATGTCGTTGCAGCGGGAAGGTGCAGAGACTAATCGGTGGACTAGAGAATACGAGATTTTTTTGTAGTGGAGTTATTGAAATTATTGTGTATATGTTGATGTGGCAATAAGTAAATGGAGGGTTGTTATTGTTGAATTAACAGTCGGACAGTCCCTAGTGTCTCCCTTGTAAATATGGGTACTTTTTTTTTTCTAAGTAAGCAATTTCATATATAAATTATGTGGTTACAAGATATAAAGTTTCGTTAGAGTGAGAGTCCCCGACAATCTTCCCAAAGATTTAGCTCTCACCCAATCCCGCTAAGGACATGCCACATGAAGCGGTTTTAAAATAATCTAATAAACAGATTATTAAACTACAACTAAACGCCACAGTCAAAAAGTGTGTGCTGCTTTTTGTTGATCTGGTCCAGCTTGAGGGGATTCTCACGACCACTTTATTTTGATCTATGATTAGGGAAAATAGGAACATAGGACATAGCAACCGGATGATGTGCCGATGCACCAATAAAAGGTCTCCACCGACATAGGTGGTACGTGAGGAACACGCGCCAAGCTAGGCAGAGAAAAATCAATTAGAGAAAGATCAGAACCCATTGTCTCCAATGGTGTCGGGCGTGGCGGCAGAGGTCTCACCCTAGCTTGGCGGCACATGGGCTTCAGCTTGGGATTGTTGAGCGAAGTTATCATGAAAGGCATTCTAGATCTAATATGCTTGAGTCAGATCTATTACTTGAGCCAAAATTTATTGGACTTGAGGATTTAAGCGTAGATGTAAAGGGAGGTCAAGTTTTTCCAACTGACCAGCAGTTAATCTTTGCAAAGCCACTCTTCATATATAGGATTTGGCTTTGAAACCTTGACAGATCCATCGGCCTACTTTTGATAAGAAATCGAAGCCGAAGCACTCTATCTACTTTTCTAGAGCAACAGTGGTTCCTAAATCCAAGCAATTGTTGACTACGAACCAGAGGAAGCAATTGTTGACTGTCTAGTTCGATGGTCACCAGGTTTGGAATATTCTTCATAGCCTATTGAAAAAGGATGAAGCAAATGGATCTGGCATTAGACAAGATATGTTCTAACGTTGAGACATAAGGCAGAGAAGGTCTAACGTTAAGATCAAAGGATGGATTGATGTCAATGCAGGTTTGTTCCCTTGTAGAGTAGAAATGAACGTTTCCCCCTCTTCGCTGCACTTGTCTCCCCTCAGGGAAGAGAGAGACAATAACAACAATTGAGAACACTTTAAGATATATCAGTTACCTGGGTTGAGAAAAGAACTCAAACTCCTTAGTTACCTTCCATTCAGTTAAGGTTAACGAAAACCATGCATTCCAATAGTGCTACTCATGTGAGAGCACTATTAACATGAGTAGCACTATTGGAATGCACTTTCAGAGTAAAAAGGAATGTTTCTCCCTCATTGCTACACTCGTCTCCCCTTAGGGAAGAGAGAGACAACAACAACAACAATTGAGAACACTTTCAGATATGTCAGTTACATGGGTTGAGAAGAGAACTCGAACTCCTTAGTTACATTTCCGTTCAGTTAAGGTTAACGAAAATCGTGCATTCCAATAATGCTACTTATGTGAGAGCGTTCGTGCTTCATACTCACGAGTCACTTCACTTCTTGATTGTTAAGTCACATATTGATAACATATTTTCCTATAACTAATTTCTTTCTTTATTCAATAAAATAGTTTAAGGGGGCACATCCCCCCAAACCCCCTGAATGAGGGAGTACAAAGAGTGTGAGAGCGTTCGTGCCCCATACCCATGGGTCACTTCATGACCTGATTGTTGATTCACATAATATCATAAGTGACCATTGAGACTTATGGTGACATCCTTCAGTTGCGTAACTGATGGAATGTTCATACCGGAAGTATCATCGCATGTTGCGGTAATCTCCGATGTATCGTGCTTATAAGACAAGATGACAATGGTTGCTCTAAAAAGCTACAGGATTCAAGAAGGCTAAAGCTTGAGGTAGGTTGACCTACCTGTTTCCTAACTGCAAACATGGGGCGTGAAGCGGCTTTGGTCAAGGAGTGGTAACCCCTATCAAGCCAAAGCCTACCTTCATTGCAATACTATACTCGACGATGGCTCCATACGATAGAGCTTCACACACACTGGCAACTACACGTGAGACACACGCACCACTTTTTTCGACAGTATTCTTCTTCAGTCTGAAGATAGATTGGCGGTTGGAGAGTCCAATGTTGTGGAGTGTGGTGAGTTTTGAAATCCAGAAAGCAGAAGATTGGAACACCATTGATGCTATGGGCAAAGGAAAAGGAAAAAAGACGAAAAAAACTAAACAAAACAGCCAGAGGTGGCTGGGCAGGTAGGGGGAGGGAAGAATCGAAACTCTAACCCCCCTAGGCAGAGTTTTTATGGTGAGCTGAGACTCTAGAGAGAAAAATGGGAGAGATGAGAGAAAGTGAAGTCCTACTTTTGTAAATAAGGGTTATTGATGGGCCAAAACCTCCAAAATCCTATTATGGAATTAGTTAAAGTAGTTGTTTTTAGGTGTATTTAGAGAATGAGATGAGATGAGAATAGAATTTTTTGAATTGTAATGAGTTAATTTATGAATAGTAGTGAAATAATTTGAGTTTGTCAAACTTGGGAAGTGGGATGAGATGAAAATTTTGTTAATAGTAATAAGATAATTTATGAATAATAGTGAGATAGTTTGAGTTATAGGGTTTTGTCGGATTTTGGAAAAAGAAATAAATAATATTATGAAGTTCAAGTATTAGTTATATATAATTTTGTATATTATTTTTGTTTGGAGATTTGAAAATGTTAAATTATTTTTTATTTTTTATTTGAAAATTTAGAAAAGTTGTAAGATTAGTTTGAAAAACTTATAACGATCAGTTTTGAAAATATTTAGGTTTGATTGATGTTTAAAAAGGAAATGAGATGAAACAAAATGAGATGAGGTGAGAATTTTGAAATGAATTTTTTTTTCCAGTCAAGCCCTAAATCAGAACTTGGACTTTAAATAGGATTCAAAACATAATGGACTCTAGTCATGCTAAGCTATGATTTAGAGCACTAGCAATGGTCTAACCATTGCTAAGTCCAAATTGAAGTCCAAATTCACTCTTTTGATTATAATCCATATGGTTTAGCTAAGGGGTCCACATTAGTCTAGATAAATCAAAGTCCAAATAATAATATAATATTATATATTTTAATATAATTTTTTTAAGTTTTGCAAATACATTTAATATATTAAATATTAATTTTAGTAATCAATAAATTATTTTTTTTTTAAATTTTGCAAATGCACATAATTTTGTAAATACACATAATTTTGCACATGCACGTAATAGTCGGGACTTGCTGTAGGGAGAGGAAAGGTAGTTGGTAGACTCACGAAATCGAGAGAAGAAATGGCTGGATATTTCGCGCAAAAAAAAAAACAAATAAAATGGAATAAAATATTAGTATGACTGATGAATGGTAACTCGCTATATTTGGTCAGGATGGGCGAGTTACTGTTCATCAAGTCTAAATTTTTAGACTTGGTCAGTCTAATATACGAGAAGTTTGACAAATTTACCTTCTTCGCATTGGCTATACAGAGCTCGTTGCTAGTGCTTTTAACCCACTTATTGTTGTCACGTAAGGCTCTGCTAGGTACAAGCAACCCCGCACAACCATTGCCCACCATGCTTATATTAAAAAAAAACAAAAACAAAAAGCAGGAAGAAAGAAATAGATGAAAAGCTGAATAAGATAAGCAGGTCATCTTTTTCGTAAGTCCTTTGCGAGTCATCTTCTTCACAGGTCCTTTACGAGTCATCTTCTTCGCAAGGCCTTCTTTGCAGGTCATCTTATTCGTAGGTCATCTTCTTCGTGGGTCATATTCTTTACGGGTCATCTACTGACTGTCATCTTCGTGTGGGTCATCTTCATGCATAGTTTCAAAGAACCATTAGAATGCAACCAAAAAATTAGAATGCAACCAAAAGAAGGCAATACTTAAAACGAAAATGTCGTTCGAAACACCACAAAGCCTCCCTTTTACAAGAATACATCAAGAGCTTGAACTTGAACTCAAACCCTACAAAAGATTGGAGAAACATTTAGCTAGTAATGCTACAATAACCAAACACTACAAAAGACTATGATTTTTGTTTCGATGGAAACATGTTTTAAGAGGATTGTAGCATTGATTCTCTTCTCAATGCAAACATGTCGTTATTGATGTGAAAGATTTTGATGGGAAAATGCCTTGTTTCTAGTCTTCAATGAGAATGACTTTGCTATGGACATTCCAACTGGATATTAGTCCAAGTAATAGAATGTGAATAGAAGAAGGGACTGGATTTGGTGCAGACAGTCTCTCAAGTCAATGAAGTTAAAAGAAGTTACTTCGTGAAGAAAACTTAGAGGGAGAGACATAGGATTTGGCAACATTCTGGCTTTTTCCGGACACTCCATCGTCTGGGGTCTCTCTTTTTTGGAGATCACTAACATGATCTGTGCCCTCTTCGAGAGCTTCATCGTCGTGGTTCTCACTTCTTTCGGCAGAAGAAACTTGGATTTTTTTACTACTTCGTCTTTCATTTTGGTAACAGGAACTTGGGTTTTTTTTGGCTGATTTTTTAGTCAACTTTTTGACTGGTTGGTTACGCAGTGGTTGTGCAGGAGAGCTTGCATTCAGAATTTTTGTGTCATGTAACACAACCCATTATGCTAAAGACTCGTACAAACCTAAAGATAATAAACTTAAAAATACAACTGATACAAGAGACTCATGAACATTCTAGAACTTAAATAAAATAAAATTACATTAGAACAAATAAGAGTTACACAATCACATGAAAGGCTCATATGGGTCCATATGTGTGGGGTTTAGGGTTCGCAAGGTGTCCAAATTTGTAAGGAAAAGTCATAATTTCTTCCCAAGTTGTATCTTCGAAACTCAACCCTAGCCATTTCACCAAAAGCTTTGTGATGACTGTCCTTCCCTATTTCTTAAGTTGATATCGAAGTGTCTTTTTAGGTTCGAGGTGAAGGGAGCCATATACATTGGTTGGAGGAAATCGAGGCTAAGAGATTGATAATGTCCTGAGGCATTTCTTGGGACAAGAAACATGGACCACTTTATGAATCTTGGATTTCGGTGGCAACTTCAGCCTGTAGGCAACACTTCCAATCTTTTCCTCGATCTAAAATGGGTCATAAAATCGTAAAGCCAACTTTTGGTGCTTTAAGCTGCTACAAAGAGGTTATGATAGTGGTTTAGCCTCAGGTAAAACCATTTCATTTCTTCAAATGTTCATTTGGTTCTATTAAGATTTGCAAGATGGCATCACGTTCTCTCAATGAATCTTCAACAGCTTGAACCTTAATGGTACCTAGGACATATTGTAGAAGTCAATGAGCAGAGGCAGAACTAGGATTTAGTGTTTTTTGAGGGGTGATTGACAAAGTATGTGATATGTGTGAATATAAGTAATATGTGTTTTTTGTACGTGATTATATAAAAAATAATAATCATACGTCATTAAATTATATACAAAAAATACATATCTATAAATTATCTTATAAGACAATTTTTTTTTTCAGATTTTTGTAGTTTACTAGAGACCATTGCAAAAAAAAAAAAAAAATGAAATATCAATTTAGAATTTTTCCTTCAAATTAAACTCGGCAACAATCTTTTATAGATAAAATTAATTTATTATCATCTATTATCATTTTAAAAATCTTAGAAGCCTGAGTATTAGGAGGGCAATTTATTTTTTTTTAACAAATTGGAGGGACAATATTAATTATATATAAAATAAATTATACATATTTATATACTAAAATAAATTTTTTTAAATTTAGGAGGCTTACTTCCACCCCTATCGATAAGGGAAGCCATACACGGCTTCAAAATGTGTAATCTTGGTGGAAAAATGAGTACTAGTATTGTACCAATATTCTTTCAATGAGAGCCAACTATTCCATCTTTTTGGTTCATCTCTAGCGAACCACCTAAGGTATCCTTCTAAACACTAGATTAACAACTCTGTTTAGTCGTTAGACTATAGCTGGTAGGTAGTGCTGAGGTTGAGTTGGGTTTGTTAGAGTCGAAAATATTATGACCAAAAGTGAGTTATGAAAATGGGGTCATGATTACTGACTATGGATTTGGGGGTGCGACATAGCTTGAAGATATTGTCTAAGAATAGCTTGGCTACTATTTGGGCAGAGTAAAGGTTGCTTAGGGCAAGGAAATAGGCATATTTGGTTAGTCGATCCACAACTATCATGATTATATTCTTGTGGTTGGATTGATGGAGTCCTTTGATGAAATCTATGCTGATGTCAAACCAAGGTTGGTCTGGTATTGGCAGTGGTTGTAAAAGTCTTGTGGGATGAAGGTGCTCCACCTTATTCTTCTGTAAATTTTCACATTCTCGAACATAATACCTTATTGCCGCCTTCAATTCAGTCTAGTGCAAAAAATCTTCGAAATATGTCTAATGTTTTTTGATACCCCGAGTGCCTTGTTAATGGATTGTTGTGAATTTGATGTAGAGCCAACTGATGAAGCCCTTGCAACCTCCCAAATGAAGCTAGCCTTTGTAAAGTAACATACTCTTCCATAAGCTGTGTTTTGTATCTCGGAGTGTGCCTTCCTACAGTTGTTGATGTAGTATTCGTAAGTGTGTATCTCATTTGTAAGCCATCTAAACCCTTTATATCCATGGTGTTTCTAATTGAGTGACTGTGATTACTTAGATTGAATCCTTTGGTTATCCAACCTGCGATAAGACATCTATAATTTTATTTTTACAACCTGTCTTGAATTTCACTTTGAATTTAAAACCAATGAGTTAGGAGATCCACTTATGCTAGGCTGGTGTGCCAGTCTACTGTTCCACCAAATATTTAAATGCTTTTTGGTCTATACGACTTTTAATTTTTGATCCAATAGATATGCACGCCACTTTTTGACTACCATCACCAAGGCAAGAAGCCTCATCTCATAGATAGAGAGACTGAGATTTTTGCCATTAACTCCTTGGCTAAGATAAGTTAGAGGATGACCAACCTGCATGAGCACAACACCAATGCCTTTGCCAAAGATGTCACATTCAATGATAAATGTTTTCGTGAAATCAATAAAGCCTAACATATGGGGTAGCTATGGCTTGTTTGAGGTGGTTGAAGGCCATTGTGGCCATGTCATCCTAATGGAAAGAATCCTTCTTTCAGAACTTGGTTACAGCACAACAATGGTATCATAATCTTTGATGAATTTGTAGTAGTATCTTGTAAGACCCATAAATCCCTTAAGGGCACGAAGAGATGTGGGAGTGGGCCATTGTAGCATATATGATATTTTGGATGGATCAGCCTTGATACCTTTAACTAAGATAATATGCCCTAGTATTCAATAGTATTCAATTTCAAAACACCCAAAATGACACTTTGATATTTGTGCATATAGTTGATAAAATTGGCATAAGCCAAGAACTATATTGAGATGAGATATGTGGTCATTCATGCGTGTGCTATAAACTAGTATGTCATGAATGGTGGAGGGTGTATTAGTAGCCCAAAAGGCATCACTAGGAATTCAAAGTTTCCTTGGTGTGTTTGGAAATCTGTTTTAGGAATCTCCTCGGGTGCTATCCAAATTTGGTGGTATCTAGAATGAAGGTCTAGTTTAGAAAAAATGATAGCTCCACACAGTTCATATAAGAGTTGTTCATCAATAAGAGTTGTAAGGTAGTATCTTTGACAGTAACCTGGTTAAGTGCTCAATAATTCATGCACATCCATTACTTGCTATCCACCTTTCAAAATAGTAGTATTGGGGAGTATGGGCTTTGATTAGGGTGAATGATACCACTTCAGCACGTCCTTGGCCAGTTTCTCAATTTCTCATTTTTTATAGTATGGGTAGTGATATGATCTAGTGCTTACTAGTCCTACACCTTTCAAAAGAGGGATTTTGTGATCATGGCTTTGATGTAGAGGTAGTCTTTTGGGTTCTTAAAAAAAATTTTTATATTTGTGAAGGACTTGCTCATGTGCTTGTGGTATTGGGGTTGGTGGAGCAGCTGACATGACTTCCATCAATTGGACTACCAACCTTTTTAGTGTGCAAATCCCTCCTTTCACTGAATTCCCTCATCTCCATTGATGTTGGTGTTGATGGGCTTAGTCCAAGCAACTAAATAAGGTGGCCCTTCCCGTGAAAACTCATTGTGAGCTTAGAGAAATTCCATAATACAATCCAAGGGTACACAACTAATTGTAACAAACAGCTCAAAAAAATATATAATAATAAATAAGTATACAAATAAAACCAAGACAATAAAATAATTTAATTTAATTCTAGTTATTATTTAATTATTAAACATTTTATTATTAATCGATAAACGTAGTCAAATTCCTGATTTAGAATGTTTCTAATTTAAATTATCAGTTTAATTTTTACTAAGTTTCGAATCCTAATCTATTGACGGAGTCCCTCTTGAAGTAAAATACCGACCTTTGTATAGAACTCTTCTAGTTATTAGAACCTTAGCCATTGATCGAGTTCCATCCTATCAATCGACTTCAAGTTGAATACGGCGTTGAACAATTCCATTTAGTCTATATATATTGCCTTTTCCTCTACGATTTCAAACACTTCTTTTTTCACTGAGTTGTGTGTTCCTATTAAGGTGAAAAGTGGTATTTATTTTCCTGTAACATTATTTTTCTTACAGCTACATAGACTCTAGTCACTTCTACAGCAGTGTCCTTTAAGCAAAATTTTCGGTGTAAACATATATGACAACCTCACTTCTTACTTTTCAATTTGCTTTTCCTTTCACTTCCAATTAGTTACACTACAACCTTTTTCTCTATCATGTGTTCCCTTCAATTCTTAAATAGTCTTTCATATTGGTAAACTTTTCTAGCCTTTTCACGGGTTTAGTTTTATGATGACTAAATTTATGGGTATGTTTTAAATATTTTTACATTTTTAAAGTCTAAATAAGTTACTAAAATTTAATTATAGAATAACATAATACTTTCTAACTAAATAGAATATTAGGACATATTTTTTAGATAATTAGTGGCATTTAGTATTTCATATAGCTGACAGACTATGAAGTGAAAATTTAAAAGTAGCACTACAAGGTAAGTAACTTAATCATAAATTAGGATTATCATACTTTAGCTAGTTATATATTATTATTAAAGCTAGTTCTTCAAAAGCCAATATTTACGTACCATGCATGACATGATATTTGCAAGCATGTCATTAACCAAGTTTCATTCTGGATGTTATAGTTATTTATGTATGATGTATCCCATGTTGCATAAGATATGTAAGTTTTCATGAGATCATGTGTAAAATAAGCTTAGGACAATTAAGTAAATGGTCATTTATATGCATAGTACAAATGCAATGTATGAGATGCAAGTCACGGAACTAAGTGTGGTCTACCATAATATGTTAGAATGCTTTTAGCAGTTCCCCTTGCAGCAGCACGATGTGAGACCAGTGCATAGTCTTGCAGACATGGTTAAGTGTATAGGCAAGTAAGATAATTATGATAAGTCAGATAACTCTAGACAAGTCATGCATGACATAAGTATATATCAATAATCATGCTTTTAAGTTCTTGGCATGAAATATTTTACAAAAAGCCTTATGTTAAGGATTTTTAAATTATGTTGGATTTTTTATTGAGTTTTCTATTTATTTTAGTTTGTTTTATGTTTTTAAACCATCCCAAATAAGCATGGTGAAGAGTACAAGCAAGTGGGCCACATTTAGATGGAGTAGTTGATTAAATTCTAGATTTATTGGAATAAATTATTTTTATGACAGATTTTATTCAGTTGGCTCATTTAATTTTATTTGGAGACATGTTTTTACTAAATAATTCTTATACGAAATAAATGTTTATTTGATTAAAAATGAAAGCTCTTGCAAGATTATTTTTACGAAAACACTTAACATACCTAGCCTACGAAAATGGGTTGTTTCATTAGTTAAGCCCAAAAATAAGATTACAACCACCCAAATATTCTTAAATAGAGATATGTAGAAAATTTGTGACCTTGTAGGTTGAAAGGAACTATGACACAGCAACCTGAGCAAGGTAGGCGATCCCCATACACCACCATAACTATCATGCCATACCTCTCCTTCATTGACAGTTGGCACTTCTTGAAACATTGGGATCCATAAAACTATGTGTCACTTGTGTTGATGAATATTGTCACTTGCTGGTTACCAATCGAGCCTCTTAACTACATGGTGTTGAGGGCTGGTGTACCAGAAGTTGCATGGAGAGAAGTCTGCACCACCTCTCCACCAATAGCCACATCCTCATTGGTATATTTTGTTGGGGTATTAGGAATTGCCTCATGCACTTGAGTGTTGTCTTCTTCCTTTAGACCTTCCAACAAAAACACTTTAGGTGCCCTACACTTGTGGTTTGGAGACCATTTTTCCTCACAATAATAACAAAGCCCACGATCTCTTTGTTCCTTCATATGGATCAAGGTAATTAGTTTGATAGGTAGGTTAAGCTTGGGTTTAGAAGGGATGAGGGAAGGCCGATGACTCTTTATAAGTTTGGTCGGTTTGGGGTTGGTAGCCTAGGGAAAGTATTCCCGAGGTCTGGGTTTGGGCTTAGGCCTATAAAAGAGTGACCAAATGGGCGGGAGGAGAAATAACACTTCCATACCTCTTCCTCATAGAGTCGGGCTAGTCCAAATATTATGGGTAAGGGTTTGGGGCTGGTAGCCTAGGGAAAGTATTCCCAAGATTTGGGTTTGGGCTTGGGGCCCATAAAAGAGTGACCAAATGGGTGAGAGGAGAAAGAACACCACCATACCTCTTCCATATAGAGTCGAGCTAGTCCAAATTTCGTGGGTAGGTCTTTGGATTGGAGAATAGAAACCATGATCCGAATGTCATCCTGAAGGCCGCTTAACCCGACAATCTTCAGGAATGTTAAGGGTTCGATTAAAGAGTAGTTCAAATTGGGCTTGGTAGTCCTCCACAATAGAAGGCTATCTAAGTTTGGTAAATTCAACTATGAGGTCATCGAAAGGGCTATGTGCGAATCGAACTCATAAGGCACGTACGAATTAAGCCCAATAGTTAATTGGGTAGGATTTAAACAACCACCACTACCAAATCAAGGCTTTCCCTTCCATATGGGAAGAGGCCAAATGAAATTTTTTTAGGTCTGAGGTGTGATAGTAGGCAAATAATTGTTAGACTTGGAAAATCCAACCAATAGGATCGATTCTGTCAAATTTTGAAAAATCGATATGCATAGTACAGTCATGGACCCATTCAGTGTGTCAAAAAATGATTATGATGGATAGGATTAGTTGTTAGAGGTTGTTGTCTTAGTGGTGTTGGGAACTACTACTTACAAGATTATTGTTGTGGGTGAGATGCGGTGGGTGGGCAAGGGTGTGAGACAATGTGTTATAGCTTGAGGTTGAGGTTGCTACCTGTTGTATTAGTTCCTCCAGAAGATTTTGTTGTCACGCCTAGGCTTTTGTTGGCTGTGTATCTCTCAAACTTGCATTTTTGGTTTTAAATTGAGCAATGACTTTCGAAAGTTGAATAAATCGAGTGCCTTCTGCCATAAGACTTGACTTGGTTCTAGAAACCACTATCAAGGGCTCTAAATGATAATTATATATAAAGGCACTTCGAGGGACCAAAACCTCCAAAATATTAATATGGACTTAATGGAAATAGTTGCTTCATTAAATAAAAACTTGGACCTTAAATAGGACTCAAAACATATCAACTCCTAATCATGCTAAGACATGATCCAACCCACTTACTACTTGCGTCTAACATGGCCCATTATTTTAAGGAAAACGCTTCAAATGGAACATAGGATGATTTTTCAGTTTACGTCTTCCAATAGAAAATGGATACGTAGTGAATTTCCATGTTTTACAATGAGTGTAAGTTGAAGGTAGCGCATCTTCCTTTGGTCGTTTCTCTCATTCTCCTTAGCTCTTCCCTCTCTTCTCTCTTCTCCCTTTCTCTCTTCTCTCCCCACAATCGATCTCCCTCTCATCTCTATCGTCAAACATTTCCTCATGAAGCTATCTCTCCTCTTCTCTCTTTGTCCTTGTGAAGCTCTCTCTCGACAAAGTTTGCCATCAAGATCTCTATCTCTCTCCCATTTTGTCAATTCTTTTATAGGAAAAATTGCCATTCAAACATCAAAAAGAGATTTTAGTAATACTTTTAGTTAGAATCCTGTTGGTGCTTCTTATCTTTTCTCAATTGCCTAATAATATTGTAAGATTTTGTTGAGATTCCCATAATGAAAGAGAGAGAAATTTATTGCCTATTTAGGCTTGGGGTTTCTTAAGGCTAGGTTTGACAAACCAAACTTTCTCAACACTTTTCAGCATTTTTTATTACTATTCATTATTTTATTATTATTTTTCGCATACTTTTATTATTATTCATTATTTTTTCACTACTACTCAATATTTTATTATTACTTTTTACCTACTTTTTATTATTATTCACAAGTATTCTCAATACTTCTCAATACCCAAACGCAACCTTAGATGTTAGAGGAGAATCAGATTATTCACTCTAATGTTAAGCGCACAAGGTTTTTAGTTTGTTATTATTTCAATATCGAACACTTTTCAAGACTTTGCTTGCATCTCCCTTTTCCTTTTTCCCACTTCCCCATTCTTTTCAACACATTGCAAAAGGAAAAAAGAAAAAGAATGTTAAGAGTTCAGTAGCAAAGAAAACCCATCTTATGTTATTCAATGTTGTTTTGGGCCTTTAGCAAGATTTTTGATGAAGGAGAGCCACTTTCACAAACCATTTTTTAGTGTGGTGTGTTAGTTTCGAGGGAAAAGCTTCAAACCTAGAAAGAGAGGTAGAAGAAGATAAATTGGGGGAAAAGAAGACATACGGGTGAATTGCCTACATGTAACTCTATTAATCATTTGGCTGAAATCCGTACTTGTCATGCATTTATTGGTGGGTGTAAATCATGTCTTCTTACACATTCGGTTCCCAGCGTTTTCCCTGTCCTAAATATCCATAAAAACCAAAAGGTAATTGATTGAGGTCTGGTATGTTTTTTGAGATGAGATAAGATGAGATGAGAGTTAAAAAAATAATATAATATTATTATAAAATATTTTTTTAATATTATTTTTATTTTAAATTTGAAAAAGTTAAATTATTTATTTTATTTTATATAGAAATTTAAAAAAATATAATAATGAATTTGAAATGAAATGAGATATTTTCAAGAAGGAAAATAATACTTGTAAAAATTTTGCACATGAACCATGCAAGAAATGGGCAAATGGTTCATTTCTAGTAATATTTTACGTTTCAACCTTTTTATTTTTTAATTCCATTTGTGTTGGACAAATGGTTGTTTTTATTTTTTTTTTCTTTGTTAATTTTAGTTGATGTGGAATTATAATGTTCTTGCATAATCCTTACGCAAAATTCCCTATACATAACAAAACCTGAAAATAAAAAACAATTAAGGCCTGAAAATACAACTGATAAAGAAGATTCACGAACCTTCAAGAACTTAAATAAAATAAAAGACATCGAAATAAATGAGAGTCTAGTGATCATATGAAAGGTTCGGATGGATCCATGTGAGTGGGGCACATAACATACAAAATATTTAGGCTAGTTTGGTTTCACAGATAGTGTCAACCTTTTTCTTTTCATTTTATCTCAACATTTAAATATAATTTAAATACAAATACTTTTTAATTACAAATTTTTAATTTTTTCATTTAATTGACTTAATCATTACAACTTTTTAAAACTTTCAAATTAAGTTCAAAAAACAATTCAACCTTTTAAAATTATGAAAAAAAATTTATATTAAAAAATTATATTAAAACAATATTTTAAATTTATGAATTTTTTTATCTTTCATTTTTCAAAATCCTGTAAAACATCTTAACTCAAACTATTTCACTATTATTAACAAAATATCTCATTATTATTCACAAATTTCTCATCTCATTTGTGTAACCAAATGAGACCTGGATGTTGAGACGAGATGAGATATTTGTGAATAGTAGTGAAATAATTGAAAAATAATAGTAAAATAGTTTTAGTTAAGATATCTTATTAGACTTTAGAAAATGAAAGTGTTAAAATTGAATAAAAATATCATAAAATTAAAATGTTGTTAGAATATAATTTTTAAATATAGTTTTTATTTTAAATTTTAAAAAAATAGAATTATTTTTTGTGTTGTTGAAGGTTCATAGAAGCTGTAATTATTAGATAATAATTAGATAAAAAGAAAACTCTACTCCTACTAAAAATATCCATTAACATTTTCTACTAAATTATTTTTTATTTGATGGCTAATAAAATATTTTTTAATGAGTTTGTGTTTATTTCAAAAAGAATATTTAAGGGGTCGGTTTCATCGGTGGGTGTAGTTTACTCACTGACATTTTCTACTAAAAAACATTTTGCACATTCAGTAACCAAATTTTTGGTAACTTTCATCTGAGAGGGGGTGTAGTATTACCCTATAAGAAAAGTTAAAAGAATTTAAAATTAAAAAGTGTTTGTATTTAAATTATGTGTACTATTCGCACAATGCGGTACATGATATCCCCATTCCCGCATCCCGTCCCGCATAGGGTGGGGGGTGGCATTTTCACCCCCACCCCCGCCCGGATGATATAGGTGTGGGGCACCTTGCCTCATTAGGCGGGGTACAGGGCGGATTAACTTCATATCCTCTTAAAAAATGGATTACATTTTATTAGGTTTAAAAATTATTTTTAAGTCTAAAAGAGATCAAAAATATATTTTAGACCAAAATTATAAATTAAATTTTGTAAATAGATTATAATTTTAAAGTAAAGTAGTTTTTAAATTTACTAGTACATATTTTGTATAAGTTGTAAAGTAGTATTTTTTAAACAATATAATTTTTAAATTTGTTAGTACATATTTTATATAAATTGTAATTTTTATACTATGTAATTTTTAAAGTTGCTAACGCATACTTTGTGAATAAGTCTAACAAATTGTAATATATATTTATATATACTATTTGTAAAATATAAATATCTTTATACCTAAAAAGCGTCTATCTCAATTTAAACAGTAATAAAGAGTGTTAATTTTGTTTAACATCTATAATCCAAAATTACCCCTGAACTAACACACGGCCACGAGACCCACGAAACCCAAAACCCACGATGCCCGGCCATACCCAGAACCCAAATTACCCACTTCTCAGAATCTCTATTTCATGCCCAGCCAAACTCAGAATCCACAGCCACGAAAATTTCATGCCCGACGAAAATTTCAGCCATGAGACCCACAAAGCTAACACACGGCCCCGAGACCCACGAAACCAGAACCCAGCTCGATTTACCCCTAAGCTAACACACGGCTAAAACACCTGCACAGATGATCATAGACCCACGCAACCGATGAGACCCACGCGACCCATGAGACCCACAATGAGACCCATGAAACCCACAAACCCACAAGGTTGCGCAGCTCGATTTCATCCCCGAAATCCACAGACCCACGCACGGCCAGTGTTGAGGACGTGTCTTGCCGGCCTCCTGCTCCCGTTACCTGCAAGAAGAATTAAGGGAAGATGGTGGCTTTCCACCTGGGATAGCTCCGACGCTCAAGTCAGTAATCACGTATTTACAAGAATAATTCTTAATGTACATAGTTGAGGTTTACCTGGTCTATTTATAAGCCTCTGGGGCGATACATATCCCTTGTAACGCTTTCCGTAATCATCGTGATTGCGTATCTGCATGATATATCTTTCTGAGTTTGTTGATATTCCATATCTGCTTGAAATCTCGATAAAGGTGGCGACGGGTTTGATATATATTCTGGATTCTACAGAATTGGGCCCTTAGTATGATTTTCCTTCTTGGTGGGCTCCCTTGGCTGTTGGGCCTTTGGGCCAAATCTGATCCCACAATTACCCCGCAAATTTTCTTCGCCTTGAGGCGTAGGAAATTTAAATTTTTTTTTTTTTTTTTGTTCTGACCTTTACTGTCGCGTGCTTGTGCTTGTTACTGTGTGCATCTTCTGCTTGTTTGAAGGTGGCGTGGCCATTTGATTCTGCGCCCCTTTACTTTGTTTGAAGGTGGCGTGGTCATTTGACTCTGCGCCCCTTTGCTTCGTGTGAAGGCGGAGTGGTCATTTGACTCTGCGCCCCTTTGCTGTGTTTGAACGTGGCGTGGTCATTTGACTCTGCGCCCCTTTGCTTCGTCTGAAGGTGGCGTGGTCATTAGACTCTGCGCCCCTTTGCTTTGTCTGAAGGTGGCGTGGTCATTAGACTCTACGCCCCTTTGCTGTGGTTGAAGGTGGCGTGGTCGTTTGACTCTGTGCCCCTTTGCTTTGTCTGAAGGTAGCGTGGTCGTTTGACTCTACGCCCCTTTGCTTTGTCTGAAGGTGGCATGGTCATTAGACTCTGCGCCCCTTTGCTTTGTCTGAAGGTGGCGTGGTCGTTTGACTCTGCGCCCCTTTGCTGCGGTTGAAGGTGGCGTGGTCGTTTGACTCTGCGCCCCTTTGCTTGCTTGAAGGTGACGTGGTCGTTTGACTCTGCGCCCCTTTGCATGCTTGAAGGTGGCGTGGTCATTTGACTCTGCGCCCCTTTGCTTCGTCTGAAGGTGGCGTGGTCATTAGACTCTGCGCCCCTTTGCTTCGTCTGAAGGTGGCGTGGTCATTAGACTCTGCGCCCCTTTGCTTTGTCTGAAGGTGGCGTGGTCGTTTGACTCTACGCCCCTTTGCTGCGGTTGAAGGTAGCGTGGTCGTTTGACTCTGCGCCCCTTTGCATGCTTGAAGGTGGCGTGGTCATTATTTCCTTTTGGCTATTTCCTTATATTTGCCTGCAATGTCCTTCAACTCGTCGTGCAGCTTTTGTTTTTCCATGCGCTCAAGCTCGACCCCCGCGTTACTATCCGCCTCTTGCTCTCCTTGGCCGTCGACTGGCGATACGGCCAAGGAGAGCAAACAGTGTTAATTTAAATAGTAATAAACAGTGTTAATCTATTGGGCCTTTGGGCCAAATCTGATCCCACAGCCAGGCTTCACCATCGGCAGCTCCCCTGTGATTCGGCAGCTCCCCGTGCATTTGGAAGAATCAACCTGGGTCTGGTTAGAAGAATCAACATGATTCGGCAGCTCCCCGTGCGTTTACAGTGTTGTGGTAGCTGCGAAACGCAGCGTTTCAGCTATTTGGATGTGGTTCCGTGCGTGTCGTTTTACGTTTATGTGGTAGCTACGAAACGCAGCGTCTTAGGTAAGTGGATACGGTGCATTTTATTTTTTTCATGATTTGTGCTTTTGTACGTTGGTTTATGCCTTCTTACGTAATAAAATCTACTTCAGATTGCGCACAGTACTCTTCTCATCCCTTACGAAATATCACTCTGTTTTCGGATCCGTTTAGTCCATTTCGTTATAATATCACTCTGTTTTCGAACCCGTTTAGTTCATTTCGTTATAATAATTTTGATTTTTCTTACTTCGGTTTCGTTCGTCTGGTTGTATCTACTGTTTTATGGTGTGACGTTATCGGATGAAAAGATGTTTTGGGTTCTTGATAAGGGCGATGGAAGACACTCTTTTTCCTTTCTGATTATCCGTTCCAGTGTGAGACGAAGAAGAACAAAAAAAAACATTATGTTGCCATAGTTGATTTCATTTCTCCTGGTATGTTTGCGTGATCGTCACTCTCATTATTTTTTCCCAATTATTTTTCCAGCTTTCTTTTCATTATTTTTATTTGTATTTATGCATTTATTAATTTTTTTTGTGATAAATAGAGAGCTCGCTGGTTTGTTGCCGTAGTTGATTTCATTTCTCCTGGTATGTTTGCGTGGTGGTCACTCTCATTATTTTTTCCAATTATTTTCCCTGCTTCTTTTCATTATTTTTATTTGTATTTATGAATGTATTAATTTTTTTTGTGATAAATAGAGAGCTCACTGGTTTGTTCTCTTAATGTTCATTCTCATTTTTTCTCTTTTCTAGCTTAGTCTTATTCTTTTTTATTTGTGTACTTGTTAATCTTTTTGTGATAAATGGAGCTAATCAATAAAAAGTAATTAGAGTCATTATTTTTATTTCTGCATTTATTAAATTTCTACTAATAAAGATTTTTATTTGTATTTGTGCATTTATTAATTTTATTTGTGATAAATAGACCTCGCTGGTTTGTTCTCTTGATGTTCATTCTCATTTTTTCTCTTTTCTAGCTCAGTCTTATTTTTTTTTATTTGTGTACTTGTTAATCTTTTTGTGATAAATGAAGCTAATCAATAAAAAGTAATTAGAGTCATTATTTTTATTTCTGCATTTATTCAATTTCTACTAATAAATGGAGCTATAAAAAGTTGATTTACTATAGAGACAAGGAGACGGGAAAAATTATTTGCGTGATCGACACTCTCATTATTTTTTCCCAATTATTTTCCTAGCTTCTTTTCATTATTTTTATTTGTATTTGTACATTTATTAATTTTTTTTTGTGATAAATAGAGCTCGCTGGTTTGTTCTCTTCATGTTTTACTATAGAGATAAGGAGACGGGAAAAATTATTTGCGTGATTGTCACTCATTATTTTTTTCTAATTATTTTCCCAGCTTCTTTTCATTATTTTTATTTGTATTTGTACATTTCTTAATTTTTTTTGTGATAAATAGAGCTCCTTGGTTTGTTCTCTTGATGTTTTACTATAGAGATAAGGAGACGGGAAAAATTATTTGTGTGATCGTCACTCTCATTATTTTTTCCCAATTATTTTCCCAACTTCTTTTCATTATTTTTATTTGTATTTGTACATTTATTAATTTTTTTTGTGATAAATAGAGCTCGCTGGTTTATTCTCTTGATGTTCATTCTCATTTTTTCTCTTTTCTAGCTCAGTCTTATTCTTTTTTATTTGTGTACTTGTTAATCTTTTTGTGATAAATGGAGCTAATCAATAAAAAATAATTAGAGTCATTATTTTTATTTCTGCATTTATTAACTTTCTGGTAATCAATGGTAATCAATGGAGCTATAAAATATTTGATTTGCATAGATGGATAAGGAGAGGAGAAAAATTATTTATGCATTTTTTCCTTTTTTTGTGATAAATGTTTCATTATTGATTTTACTGCGAGAGAGATAAATCATTCAAGCGAAGAAAAGTAGACATACAAAGGTCTAGAGACGAAAGTGGTAGACGAATTTTTGATTATTCAGTAGAGCTCATAAAATGTACTTACGTTGCGTGATTTTCATTCTCATTATTTTTTTCCAATTGTTTTCCAAGCTCATTCTTATTATTTGTATTTATACATTTGTTAATTCTATTTTTGTTGGATGGTGCTCGCCGGTGTAATTAGAGTCATTATTTTTATTTGTGCATTTATTAACTTTCTACTAATAAATGGAGTTATAAAAATTTGATTTATGTATACGGATAAGGAGGGGGGAAAATTTATTTATGTATTTTTTTTATGATAAATTTTTTATTATTTAGTAGAGCTCATAAAATGTACTTACGTTGCGTGATATTCATTTTCATTATTTTTTTCCAATTGTTTTCCCAGCTCATTCTTATTATTTGTATTTGTGCATTTGTTAATTCTTTTTTTGTTGGATGATGCTCGCTGATATGTTTTCTTCATGTTCGCTGTCATTTTATTTTTTTTCTTTTACTTTCCTAACTCATTTTCATTCTTTTTTATTTATGCATTTGTTAATTTTTTGGTGATAAATGGAGTAAATCAAACATCTTACTTACGCTCATTCTTTTCATTTGTGTATTTGTTAATGTTTTGGTAATAAATTGAGCAATAAAATATTTGTTTTATACAAACGGATAAGGAAAGAGAAGGGAAAAATTATTTATGCAATTTTTTTACTTTTTTGTGATAAATGAGAAATGTTCATTGTCAATTTTTTTTTTCTTTCCTAGCTTGTTCTTATTCTTTTTTATTTGTGCATTGTTAATTTTTTTGTGATAAATAGAATTAATCAAACATCTTATTTACGCTCATTCTTTTCATCTGTGCATTTGTTTATTTTTTGGTAATCAATGGAGCTATAAAATATTTGATTTACATAGATGTATTTACGTTGATTTACGTATACGGATAAGGAGATGGGAAAATTTATTTATGTATTTATTTATGATAAATTTTTGATGATAAATGTAGCTAATCAAACATCTTACCTATCGAAACTAATAGCGAGTGATAGATGAGAAATCATTTATGAATTTGTTAATTTTTTTTTGTGATAAATATTTGATTATCCCAGCTCATTCTCATTCTCAATTTATTTTTTTATCCCAACCCATTTTCATTCTTTTTATTTATGCATTTGTTAATTTGTTCATAATAAATGGAGCTATAAAACATCTAACTTGAGGAGACTAATAGCGAGACAAAAAAGAAAAATTATTTATGCACTTTTTTATTTTTTTGTAATAAATATTTGATTATCCGTTGCAATGCAAGAGATAAAGGAAAAAAAATTCTCATCCATTGCAGTGCGGGAGATAAACGGAAAAGATATTTATGTTTTCTTGATTTTCATTCTCATTAATTTTTATTCCTAGCTCATTCTCATTCTCATTCTTTTTATTTGTACATTCCATAATTTTTTTCATAAGTGAACCTAAATAAAGATTTGACTGACGAAGACTGATAGTAAGAGAGAAAGAAAAATTTATTTATACATTTGTTTTTTTCTTTGCGATAAATATTTGATCAACTGTTGCAATGTGAGAGAGAAAGGAAAAAAAATTCCCATCAAACATCTGACTTGATTATCCCAACTTCTTATTATATTATTATTATTATTATTATTATTATTATTATTATTGTTATTTTTCAACTCATTCTCATTCTTTTTATTTGTCCATTTATTAATTTTTTTTTATAATAAATCGAGCTAATCAAACATTTGACTTACAAAGACTAATAAGGAGAGAAAGGAAAAATTATTTATGCATTTTTTCTATTTTTTGTGAAAAATATTTGATTATCCATTGTAGTGCAAGAGACAAGAAAAAAATTTCCATTTCTTGTCGTGGTTGATCTTCACTTGTATGTTTTCATGATCTTCATTCACAATATTTTTTCTTCTTTTTCCCCAACTCATTCTCATTTGTTTTATTTGTACATTTGTTAATTTTTTTGTGATAAATGGTGCTAATAAAACATCTAACTTACAAAAACTGATAGCGACAAAGAAATAAAAAATTATTTTTGCATTTATTTATTTTTTTGTGATAATTATTTTATTATCCGTTGTAGTGCGAGACAGAGGAAAAAAAAATTACCCATCTATTCCTGTGATTGATCTTTGCTGGTATGTTTTTGTCATCTTCATTCTCATAATTTTTTTTCTTTCTTTTTTTCCAGCTCATTCTCATATTTTTATTTCTACATTTGTTAATTATTTTGTGATAAATGTAACTAATCAAACATCTGACCTACAAAAGCTAATAGCAAGAGAGAAATGAGAAATTCTTTATGAATTTGTTTATTTTTTTGTGATAAATATTTGATTATTCCATCTCATTCTCATTCTCATTCTCAATTTTCTTTTTTATCCCAACCTATTCTCATTTTTTTTATTTATGCATTTGTTAATTTGTTGGTAATAAATGAAGTTATAAAACATCTGACTTACGGAGATTGATAGAAAGATATTAAGGAAGAATTATATATGCATTTTTTTTTTTGTGATAAATATTTGATTATTTGTTGCAATGCAAGAGAGAAAGGAAAAAAAATTCCCACTATCATTTCCATGGTTGATTTCCAGTTGTATGTTTTCCTAATCTTTATTCTCATTATTTTATTTTTTTTCAGCTCATTCTCATTCTTTTTATTTGTGTATTTATTAGTTTTTTTGTGATAAATGGAGCTAATAAAACATCTGATTCACTGACATTGATAGAGAGAAATGAAAAATTATTTATGCATTTCTTTATTTTTTGTAATAAATATTTTATTATCTGTTGCAGTACTAGAAAGAAGAAAAAATCTTTCTTGTCTGTTCTTGTGGTTGATCTTTGCTGGTATGTTTTCATGATCTTCATTCTTATTATTTTTTTGCTTTTCTTTTCCAAATTATTCTCAATCTTTTTATTTGTGCATTTCTTACTTTTTTTGTGATAAATGGAGCTAATCAAACATCTGGTTCATGAAGATTGATA
Source organism: Platycarya longipes (assembly GCA_036559045.1). NCBI lineage: Eukaryota > Viridiplantae > Streptophyta > Magnoliopsida > Fagales > Juglandaceae > Platycarya > Platycarya longipes. The sequence goes on from CM071797.1 coordinate 35,257,043, forward strand.
GCAAGAGAGAAAAAATTATTTATGCACTTGTTTATTTTCTTGTGATAAATAATGCTTCAAGTTCTAAGTATTAAAACAAATGTTAATAATCTTAGTAACATATTTATCCAATCTTTCTATAGATTAGAAAAAATCTGTTATCAAGACCCTACTATTAAAAAAAACTATTAGAAAAATCTTCAATATATATGTACAGAGCTCCCTATGGCTGAAACCATTTGTGTAAAACCTGATACATAAGGTTTTTTAATTTCTCACTATTAGATAATAAGATCCCAGCGTACTACTTTTGTACTCCAACAAGATCTAGCAATGCAAGTGTGATGCATAAAGCTTGAACAAACTATCCTTTGGAGAAAATGTTAGAAATTTTGAAAGACTGATTAACCTATTTTTTAAGTCCTTAGATACGAATTTTCTTATATTGCATTTCAAAAATACATATATTTTGAAATTTGTTTTTCTTTTTAGAGACCTTGAGATTCTTTTCAATTAATCGATACAATTAATTTACTTTTCTTATCTATTATGTTTTTAGTTATCTTTAATGGTTTTTCTTTTTAATCTTTCTTAATTTTGGAGTGTCAGTTTAATATTCCTATCCAAATGTAAATGTGATAAATTTATATAATTTAGCTTGTTACTACTTGTTGATCCCATTCTTTGTTTGTAAGTGCAATCTAATAATGTCTATAGTTAAAAAAACTGTAATTTATTTTGTTAATATTTTTCAGGTGTTATTGTCGCATTTAGCTAATATCACAGAAAAAGAATTACGTTTCAGGTATCTTTTATTTTTAAAATTTTTTTAATTCATAATATTGATGAAGTTTGCTATGTTTTATTTTTTTAAGGCAATGGTTTATTAGATGAATCTTTATTTTGAAGTAGAACTTTGTAAAGAGTTGAACAACCATCATTTCTTTCTTTTGATTTGATATATGTATATTCATTAATCATCATCAGCTTTTCTTGTCAATTGAACAAGATTCATTATACATAATTACAAATTGTATAAAGAATAGCATGAAAATTACAATGGATAAATCTATATTCTTTTTAATTTTCTTTCAAAGACAATTTCTTATTTTGTCTATTATGAATTAATTATGCTTTATCTGGTTTTAGGCTATTCTATCCAATTGTCAACACGAATTAATTCGTTGCACATATAAATGAAGAGTGGTAAGCCTACATTAGTAAATCAATACAAATTTATCAACATATCATCAATTACCTTGTTTCTATTCTTATAACTTGAATCCTTATTTGTAACAATTTCCAAGGTGTTGGAAAACATTCTAGAATAAACAATTGGTATAGGACTCTTTTATTAGAACAAAAACAACGTAGACAACGAGAAAAGAGAAAGATATCTTCAACAAAGAAATTCTGTGAACAATGCTATTCAACGAGAAGAACAATCTCTCTCCCAACCAGTCCTTCATGATGAAACAAATATGTTTGAAGTTGATGTTAGATTCATGCACAATATTGAGGAAGTCTTGCCACGTTATACAAAAAGGCAGCGGACTTCTCGTGGTGATATTAGGACCAATGACGGATCTTCCATAATACAAACAGAATATTCTTCTAATCTTGATAATGGTGTAATTTCCTATCAAGAAATTAACATTGTTACAAGTGTATCAACGGAACCTCTTCTTCTAAACAATGCCACAGTGTCTTTCACACCTGGGACGACAAGTACATGCACAAAAAATGTGCAGAATGTTGGTGACCTTCCGGTTGAGCAGGTTTATTGTACATCATTTACTTCTCAGCTATAGTTTGCAATCAAGCTTCTTATATTTCCTATTCACATTCTCAAACTTTTATTCAATAGATTTTTTTTTTCCAATACCAGCCCAATTTTGACACAAGGATATCAATAGCTTCTCGGGGTAAGGAAAGATGTATAAAATTTGGTGATATTTCTTTTCCTTTGATTTTTTTCATTATAAGTAGTATCATTCAATGATACATTTCTTCGACTCATAGCATCTCTAAAGAGTTTGCTTGATTTCTTTGATCTTTATTTGTTTCTTTCACATAGGAAAACGGCATCAACGATTGGCTACGCTTTAGAAAATACTACAAACAGTGCCATCTGAGGCAACTTTGTTACCGCCTGTTCCATTTTGTAAATATTGTGAAGCCAAAAGATTTCAACATGAGACAAATGGTTTTTGTTGTGCCGATGGAACAATCTCTTTAACCACAAATGATGTTCCAGAACAACTTTACCATTTGTTTACCAGTAACACAGCTGAATCTGTCAGCTTTCGTACCTATGTGCGCACATATAACAACAAGTTTGCTTTTACCTCATTCGGAGTTAAATTTGATAGGGATTTATGCAGAAGGAATCAAGGAATCTATACATTCCGAGCTCAAGGTCAAATTTATCATTATATAAATGACTTGGTTCCTTTGGATGGACGTCCTTCGTATCTACAACTTTATTTTTATGATACTGAACATGAATTAGAGAATCGTGTTCATGACACTGAAAGGTTGGATCCATCAATTATTGCTCAGCTTATGGCCATTCTTCATATTAATCCTTACTCAACTTTCTTCCGAAGTCTTGGTGATTTGCCCAACTTGGAAATCCATAAAATCCATATTAGATCAGATGCTGGTTTAGATCAACGTGTTTTCAACACTCCCTCAGCTTCCCAGGTAGCAGTAATTTGGATTGAAGATGATGATTCAGAACGCTTGAGAGGACGAGATATTGTGGTCTTCAATCATGCAGGTGTGACTCATATAGTCCAATACTATTTTGGGTGTTATGATCCACTGCAATATCCATTACTATTTCCTTTTGGTGATACTGGTTGGCACCAAGGAATACTAAAAGTGAAAAAAGGGGAAAGACCACCACAACAAGTAACAAGATCAGTGATTGACCCCCAACAATCAATATCAGTAAAGCAATTGCTTAGAAAGGAACAACAAGGTCAAAATAATTCTTTTTATTCTATTTTTAGTTCCAAAATAAAACATATAAATTTTAACTTGTTACCATTATCATCTTGCAGTGTTGAAAAAAAATAGAAAAGAACCTGTTGTCTCATGTCGCGAATACTATTGTTACAAGCTTCAAATCAGGAAAAATTATCAGTCTATTTTGTTGTTCTCTGGCCGTTTATTGCAGCAGTTTGTTGTTGATATGTATGTCAAAATTGAAACATCAAGATTGGATTATTTTCGTAGTAAGCAACAAGAGATTCGCTCTGAGGTGTACCAAGGTATAGTTGATAGCATTTCAATTGGAGAAAGTAGTGGTTCCAAAGTTGGTAAGCGCATTATTTTGCCTTCTTCTTTTATTGGAGGTCCAAGGGAAATGCGCAAAAGATACATGGAAGCAATGGCTTTAGTTCAACGCTTTGGAAAACCTGATATCTTTTTGACCATGACGTGTAATCCAAGTTGGAAAGAAATATTGAATGAATTGGGTCTGCAAGAAGAGGCACAAAATTGTCCTGATTTAATTGCACGAATCTTTAGAGCAAAATTAGAAGACCTAAAGGATGAATTGTTCAAAAGAGAGGTTTTTGGAAAAGTTTCAGCATATGTATATGTGATTGAACATCAGAAGAGAGGACTTCCACATGCACATTTTTTAATCATACTACAAAGAGATTGGAAAATCTATGCTCCTGAATCCTTTGATGAAATTGTATCAGCAGAAATACCTGATAGAGATGCAAATCTACATCTGTACAAAACAGTAATTAGGCATATGATGCATGGCCCTTGTGGAGTATTGAATCCAAATAATGTGTGCATGAAGATAAATGGCAATTGTAAGAATCATTATCCAAAAACCTTTGCATCTACCACAACTGTTGGAATCGATTGTTTCCCACAGTACAAACGTCGTGATAATGGAGTAACTGTCAGAGTTCGAGGTAAGGACTTAGATAACCGTTGGGTTGTTCCGCATAATCCATATCTCGTTGCAAAGTTTGATTGTCACATCAATGTAGAAATTTGCTCAACAATCAAAGCAGTTAAATATCTTTACAAATACATTTACAAAGGTCATGATCGTGTTGCTTTCAATCTAATTGCCGGACAAAACAACCAAGAGATTGATGAAATCCAACAATTCCAATCAGCTCGATGGATTGCACCACCTGAAGCCATGTGGCGAATATATGGGTTTACTCTTAATGAGATGTATCCATCAGTTTATAGTTTACATCTACATCTTGAAGATCAACACCAAGTAGCTTTTCGTGCACATGAAGACTTGAATAATATTTTGAGATCTGACTTCTCGGCAAAATCAATGTTGACTGAATTATTTTCAACAAATAGAGTCAATGAAAATGCTCGAAAGCTGTTATATAAAGAGTTTCCTGAGAGTTTTGTTTGGAGCCAACAATATAAAGAATGGACTCCAAGAAAGAAAAAAAATGTTATCGGCCGAATTGTTACAGCCAGTCCATTTGAGGGGGAAATGTACTACTTACGAATATTATTAAATCACATAAGAGGTCCTTTGTCATTTGAGGATATCAAAACAGTTGATGGTACTATCGCACCAACCTTTCGTGAAGCAGCTACATTACATGGTTTGTTAGAAAGAGATACCAGTTTACATGATTGTATGCAAGAGGCTTCCTTGTACCAAATACCACATAGTTTAAGACGGTTATTTGCAACAATCTTGATCTATTGTAACCCCACAAATCCTAGAGAACTTTGGGAATATTTTGAACAAGATATGTCAAGTGATTTCCAAACCAATGATGCAGCATCAGTCAATATTAGGACAAATGTCTTACGAAGCATTTCTTCTATACTTGAATCAATGGGAAAAGACATAAACATGTTTCATTTAATTGAACATGATATTTCTTTTGATGAGAACGAAATTGAATTGAGGGAAATAAATGATGAATCTTCAGTTTTGATACCGGAGGAAGATCTTTTGCCTTCAACAACTCTTAATCTTGAACAACAACATGCATACGAATCAATTTTACAAAAAGTCCTTCTAAATGAGCCTGTTGCATTTTTTATTGACGGTCCTGGTGGAACAGGGAAGACATTCCTATACAGAGCACTCCTCGCTACAGTGAGATCAAAAAATTTAATTGCACTTGCAACTGCATCCTTTGGTGTTGCTGCATCTATATTGCCTGGCGGTCGAACAGCACATTCGCGTTTCAAAATTCCATTAGATCTTGATAAAAATAGCACTTGTAATGTAAGCAAACAAGGTGCTCTTGCCAAATTGTTGCGTCTTGCAAGATTAATCATATGAGATGAAGCACCTATGTCTAGAAAAGAATGTATGGAAGCATTGGATAAAATGTTGCGAGATATAACTGATTTAAGATTGCCATTTGGTAGAAAAGTTGTTGTGTTTGGTGGTGACTTTCGCCAAGTCTTACCTGTAATTCATAAAGGTACAAGACAACAACAAGTTGATGCCAGTTTAGCATCTTTATACTTGTGGTCCAGTTTAAGTAAGATTAGGTTGAGTGAAAATATGCGGGCAAGATTTGATTCAAGTTTTTCAAATTATTTACTTCAAGTTGGGAATGGAACACCGCCTATCACAATTGACAACAAGATTACGATTCCTAATGAAATGCTTATATCATACAAAAATGATGTTGAGTCCTTAGATAATTTGATCGATGCAGTCTTCCAGGATATCAACAGTTATTCAGAAAACTTATTCGAAATGACCAATCGAGCAATCTTGACACCAAAGAACAATTCTGTTGATGAAATAAATGCAATACTTATTCAAAGATTTCCTGGTGAAGTCACAAAATACTATAGCTTTGATGAAACAGTTGATGCATCAGAACAAGGTATTATGGAAGATTTCTTAAACACATTGACACCAAATGGACTTCCACCTCATGAACTATTATTAAAGAAAAATAGCCCTATCATGTTACTCAGAAATGTGAATCCTTCCGAAGGCTTGTGCAATGGAACACGCCTTATTTACCGCAACTTTGAACGAAACGTCATTGATGCTGAAATTGTAGTTGGTCACCACAGTGGAAAAAGAGTCTTCATACCAAGAATTCCTTTTTTGCCAAATATAGATGAGACTAGCGGTTTTCCATTCAAAAGAACACAATTTCCTATTAGATTAAGTTTTGCGATGACAATAAATAAGGCACAAGGGCAAACATTAGATTTTGTTGGTGTATACTTGCCTCAACCTATATTCTCTCATGGACAACTCTATGTGGCATTGTCAAGAGCCAAGAATTCTGTTTCAATCAAAGTTCTTATGAGACCAATATCAAGCAATGGCTATGAAGAAATTGAAATAAATAATATTGTTTATAGAGAATTACTAACACAGGCAAATGCGTCATGAATATTTGTGAGTAATCTAATTCCATTATAATTTATCTCTTGATCGAATGCATTATTTTTATCATTGTGTATCTTTCTTAACTTCTTACTTTTTAATTTATTCAGATTGTTTCATGTCAATTGAATTGTTCAAACTAATTTTTTTTCCTTCATGCACTAATAGCTTTCAACATGCGGACTCTCCACACATCAATCAATGATATAACTCCAAGTACAAGGAATTGGAAAATCAAGATGATGGTGTCAGACAAGTCTCCTAAACGTACTGCACAACATTCGCCAATAAAGTATCAAAATCTAACATTGATAGATCCCGAGGTAATACAACAAAATTATTATCATATTTAAAAAAATTAATTGAGTACACATCACTATTTATCCATACAATATTGTGTCAAACAAATCTTAACTATATTTTCAAATCAACTCCTAAAATTATATATATATATATATAATTTGTTTCAAATCAATTCAATAGACATACCTATTAATCTGTATGATATTGTGTAGGGCAATCGAGTGAAGGTAGTAATTTTTAAAAATGATATTGACATGCGTAGTGATACATTACACATCTTTCGGTCATACTACATTAGTAATGCCTACGTAAAGCTTTTGGATCCCAGATTTAATAAAAATGAGGCATATGGATATCAGTGGACCCTAAATTCAAGAATAATAATCGAAGACATTCCAGATAATGAGGAAGAATTACAACCCCCAGAATACAATATTATCCCATTCAGCAATTTGCATACCTTCATGAATACTGATTCTGGAATAGGTAAATGTCGTTTTAACATATTTAATTTCTTTTTTAATTCTCTTATTTAGTTTTACACTAAAAAAATTAAATATAATTATACAGATATTCTGGCGATTGTAATACACATGAAGCCTCCTAGAGAGATTAATACAAAAGATGGGCAAACAATAATCCAAGAAATGTACATAATCGATGAAAGGTAGATAAAATTTCTCAACTACATTTGTGATATGAATAACTATAAAATAATTATTGTTACTGCTATTTTATTATATTCTAAATTTAACATTTTTCTTTAAATTTTACAGCCTAATGCCCATATGCCTGACTATGTGGAGTCGATTTGTAGAGGGTGAATGCCAAGCAATCTCAAATGTCATTGGAGCTAAACCATCTATACTTGCAACACATTTGAAAGTTGGTTCATACAATGGTAGATTTCTCAATTTAGAATATCACCATATATTTAATATTCAATACCAATCAATGACTATTTTTATTTGTTTACAACATAGGTCTCTCTCTTTCATCTCAACCAACAAGTATTTTTACTTTAAATCCTGTTATTCCTGGTGCAGCCTCCTTGTGTCGATGGTAATCATTTCTTAACTTATTATTTAGACAATCTATATTTGTCATAAAATTCTCAAAATATTTATACAAAATGTATATCCATTGACTATTTTTGAAAATATTAGTTCTTTTATATTTTTCTCTCAATGATTTTTGTTAATTTTTTTAACTTCTTTGGTGATATTAAGGGCAATACTTAATGATGAACTACTTGAAGATATTATTGAGAACATTCTGAATGCCGCATCAACAGTAGCATTAGCTACTAATGTCCAAAACATAATTAAGATTAGTGATGTTCCTGGCTACCTCAAATCATTAGAACCAATTAAGGTAAATTTCTACAATCTTCTTTAACTTTTTTTCTTTTATATATTGTTTATAAATATTATTCCACATGTATTTTTAGAGTAAATACAATTTCTAACTAAGACTTCTTACTATTTATAGCCATATAAAAACATGTGTTTCTTCTAAATTTAATGCAGAAAGCAAGATTTTCGATTAAGGCAAATATCTTCACTGTTTATCTACGTCAAGACTTCTACTACATGTCCTGTACTAAATGTAACAAAGTAACAAGATATGAACAAAATGAACAATTCGAGTGTTATCATTGCAAGAATATGAGTATTGCACAACCACGGTATGTATGTTATATTAATATTTTTTTATCATAATACCAAATATCATAAATTCAAATTACTATTTAATGATTTAAACTTATAAATATAGTTTATTTATACAGCTCTCGAACCTATGTTGAAGTTGATGATGGTAGTGGACGACTTCCAGCTGTCATGTTTGCTGAAATTGTAGAACAAGCTCTGGGTTGCACATCAATTGACTTTATGGAGCATGTAGGAGAGGTAACCAATTTGTTTATATTCATCATGATTCCTACTACTTTGAAATTTATTTACTTAAAAGTTATAAAGAATACACTAACTACTACTATCTAGCTAAAAGTTGTAGTATTCATAAATCTTATAGCATGATATTATATTTTTTTGGCTTCTTTAAGAACTCAAGTGTTTGCTGCATGCTTTGAAATAGTTTTATTTTCTTTTTACTGTTGCACTTTATTAGGAAAAGAATTTGTTTGTTTACTTGATGAGAAAAGCATGAAATAGATTTAATTAATATTCAACCTTATAATTTTTTTTTAGGCCTGGAAATTTATACAAAGTGGCTGGATTCATTTTGTCTTACTTTGGTGTTATAACAAATAAAAAACAAACTCTTGTCATACCAATATAAATGCCTAATATTTATTTTTTCATTATAAATCTTCAAGTTATGATTCAAACACAATAGTAAACTTTTTTTTTAAGCATTCTTTTTAGGAGACTACACTTTTTCTTTTTCCATAATTCTGTCTGTATAACTCATTTAAAAAACTCAACCCAAAAAGAGTTTGAAAAATAAAAACTTCTAAATGATGGCCATGATTTAAAAATTAATACAACATACTCTAACTTAACCTACAAGCATAAATAGCTCATAAATTAAAGGCTTTCTCAGAGTTTTGGCTGCTTATAATTAATTAAAAGGTGTAGAAAGAACATCTCATGTGAGCTTTATTACATTGAAGAAGTAATAAAACTAATTAGCAATCACCAAACCTAGAAAACATCTTATTTTGTGATGGATCTCTACATAGAAAACTTAAGGGGTGTGAGTATCAATATGTGTGTCACAAACTACTCATATGTGACTCAATAATCACATAAAAATGACTAACAACAATTTAAGCACACAAACTATGAATGGATACATTAAAAAAAATTTAATTACTCAACTTAACAATTTACAATAGGATTTTTTTTATGAGTGACTTTAGACATGCACATGTCAAGGCAATTTATAAAATGATGGTAGATCAAAATTTGCATGACTTAACTAGATAACTACCAACAAGCATTAATGAACAAATTACACTATTTTTCTATAAGAACATGAAGTATCAAAATGACTCTTTTTAAACCATATTCCACATACAATTATTAAATTTCTACTAAAACAACCTACTTCTTAGCTTAGAATATATCCTATACAAATAGCTAACTACCATTATTTCTTAGCTTTAGGTTTGAAGTTTTTTTTAATACTAATATATTATCATGACATTTGAAATACACTAAATTTCTTTTTGGGTTAAGAAAGACAATTTTGGAAGCAATATTAACCCATTAAAAGATAATTAAAAGCTTGATTTTTTATTCAAAAATTTTTATAATGATGAACACTTGATGAAAATACTTTCATAATTAGATAAAAAATTATATGATCATATATATAGATTTCGATAGAATATTCTATTCTCTTATATATAACTATTATATGAATTAGACAAAACAATATTAAATTGTCAATAAACTGTATATGAAGATGCTCCATTCTCTTATATAATTGAATAAACTTATTGGCTAATTATTTTTTACATATATATGAAGATGAGACCTAAACAGGTAGTTTTTACATATATGTAGCTATTATATGAAACAAAAAACTGCAGCATTCACTAAAAAATAACATTGATGTCATCTAGCAAGATAAAAACTGTTAAGGACGTGTCTCGCCGGCCTCCTGCTCCCGTTACCTGCAAGAAGAATTAAGGGAAGATGGTGACTTTCCACCCGGGATAGCTCCGACGCTCAAGTCAGTAATCACGTATTTACAAGAATAATTCTTAATGTCCCTTAGTTGATGTTTACCTGGTCTATTTATAGGCCTCTGGGGCGGTACATGTCCCTTGTAACGCCTTCCGTAATCATCGTGATTGCGTATCTACATGATATATCTTTCTAAGTTTGTTGATATTTCGTATCTGCTTGAAATCCTGATAAAGGTAGTGACGAGTTTGATATATATTTTGGATTCTGCAGAGTTGGGCCCTTAGGAAATTTAAAACTTTTTTTTTTGACCTTTGCTATCGCGTGCTTGTGCTTGTTACTGTGCGCGTCTTCTGTCTGTTTTAAGGTGGCGTGGTCATTTGGCTCCGTGCCCCTTTAATTTGTTTGAAGGTGGCGTGGTCATTTGACTCTGCGCCCCTTTGCTTTGTCTGAAGGTGGCGTGGTCATTTGACTCTGCGCCCCTTTGTTTTGTCTGAAGGTGGCGTGGTCATTTGACTCTGCGCCCCTTTGCTGTGTCTGAAGGTGGCGTGGTCATTTGACTCTGCGCCCCTTTTCTGTGTCTGAAGGTGGCGTGGTCATTTGACTCTGCGCCCCTTTGCTGTGTCTGAAGGTGGCGTGGTCATTTGACTCTGCGCCCCTTTGCTGTGTCTGAAGGTGGCGTGGTCATTTGACACTGCGCCCTTTTGCTTTGTCTGAAGATGGCGTGGTCATTTGACTCTGCGCCCTTTTGCTTTGTCTAAAGGTGGCATGGTCATTTGACTCTGCGCCCCTTTGCTGTGTTCGAAGGTGGCGTGGTCATTTGACTCTGCGCCCCTTTGCTTTGTTTGAAGGTGGCGTGGTCATTTGACTCTGCGCCCCTTTGCTGTATCTGAAGGTGGCGTGGTCATTTGACTCTGCGCCCCTTTGCTGTGTTTGAAGGTGGCGTGGTCATTTGACTTTGCGCCCCTTTGCTGTGTTTGAAGGTGGCGTGGTCATTTGACTCTGCGCCCCTTTGCTTTGTCTGAAGGTAGCGTGGTCATTTGACTCTGCGCCCCTTTGCTGTGTTTGAAGGTGGCGTGGTCATTTGACTCTGCGCCCCTTTGCTTTGTCTGAAGGTAGCGTGGTCATTTGACTCTGCGCCCCTTTGCTGTGTTTGAAGGTGGCGTGGTCGTTTGACTCTACGCCTCTTTGCTGTGTTTGAAGGTGGCGTGGTCCTTTGACTCTGCGCCTCTTTGCTTTGTTTGAAGGTGGCGTGGTCGTTTGACTCTGCGCCCCTTTGCTGTGTTTGAAGGTGGCGTGGTCGTTTGACTCTGCGCCCCTTTGCTTTGTCTGAAGGTGGCGTGGTCGTTTGACTCTGCGCCCCTTTGCTGTTTCTGAAGGTGGCGTGGTCGTTTGACTCTGCGCCCCTTTGCTGTGTCTGAAGGTGGCGTGGTCGTTTGACTCTGCGCCCCTTTGCCTTGTTTGACTCTGGGCTCCCATCGCTGTTGGGCCTTTTCCTTCCTCGTGGGCTCCTATCGCTGTTGGGCCTTTGGGCCAAATCTGATCCCACAAAAACTATTATTACAATAACTCTTCTCCCATTTGATCAAAAGTATAATATCCCATCTTCATTAATATCAATGTTGAAACTCAAAAAATCTAAACATTAAAATACAAGTATTTTTAAGATCCTTCACATACTTGTCAAAGAAAATGAAAAAACAACCAATCTAGCATACATACAATATTTCACCAAAACTTCTTTAGCCCTACATCATTCATGAATCCACCCAATTATTGTTTTTGCCCAACATACATATAAATATATGTATGTTTGAATGTGTATAATCACGTATTTAGATATATGAAAAATATGTTATAATTTCAAATCTACCCATTTAGGTCCAGTTTACATGCATTTATCTTGAATCTCTTTAGCAACAATATTCATGAACGACACTCACTCTTGTATTTTCCCTAATATACACACATACATATAAATTATTGTAAGAACTATATATCACTCATGAACTAAATAAAATTCTAAGCACTACTACTAGCTAATTAGATGATAAAATGCTCTTCTGATTCCATTATATTCAAAATTATTATTTTATCCAAGCACTACATATTCTACATTTATATTTGTCACTATACTTTATATGATATATATTAATATACTTCTAAATCTTTGATAATCATATTTTAACTCCCAATTTTTTCCATGCAGGAATATTTATCGAATGTCCAAAATATTGCAGCACTATGTTCAAACAAAAAATGGATAATACAATTGGGTACAGATGGAGATCGACTTCAAAAGCAACAACAGAAAAATTTCAATATTCTCTCCATAAATGCTATCAATGAAGATGACATACCACCTCCAGATGCATAATCTTCAAAACTTTTTTATTGCCATTTCAATGGCAAAGAAAACAAAAATATCTTATTTTGTCTTAAGAAACAAACTGTAATATAGATTTCAAACACGATGTTTTATTTCTGAAATTTTTTTGGATCTAGGTTTGTTTAAACTTATTACTATCTGAATTATTAGATTACAACTTGAATGAAATATATTATTCTCATTCACTTTAAGTTTTTCTTTTTTTATTAGATATTTATATTTTTTAATTTATTTTATAGTGATACTAGACAACGTGCCTCGCACGTTGCATTACCCCTAGTATATATATATATATATACACGAATTTATTTATGTTTTTATATATACATATATTTATGTATATATATATATATATTTAAATATATAAGCGAAAATGGGGCAGGGTGGGAGAAATGATGTGACCTTATAAATTTTTATTTTTAATGTAATGATATAATTAATACCATCTTTTTATAATTAAATATTAAATTAAGAGTATTTTTATAATATAATATTTTAAAATTTATTTAATAAAATATCTTTTAATTAAAATATTATTATATTAAAAAATTACAAAATACGTTTTGAGTGTAATTTTCTATATTTTCAAGCCAATAAAATAATTTTTGGACGGCTAAATTTGCTTGAATCTCAATCATTCATGCATTGCAATTAATAGCAAATAACAATGACATAAAGTGATAGAACAAAGATCCTTCTTAAAAATATAATGACTTAAAATAAAGAAAAAAACTAAGAACTCATCTTTCGTCTTTGCATTGACATGAGATTGAAGTTTTGGGAGAACTAATCACGTGAGAATTCTCTATCATGCCGTTTGAAAATATTCTTTCCTCCCTCCCATCTTTAGTCCATTTCCAAGATTTTGGGAACAACCAAAGTATATATTAAGTTTTGTCAACCCTCAAAATAAAGACAGTATGAGTTAAATTAGGCCCCCATTTAATAATCACTATTATATTTGAGAATAGACTCATGACGTCTTGAATGGTATTGAGTATCCCGGGTGTTGTTTTTTTCGACTAGTATGATTAACGTTTATTGAGTCATGACGAGATTCGAATTCATGATTTGTACAACATTAGGTGTCCAACATTAGGTGAAATCCTTATTTGTGCAAAAACTTTGTATTAATGATAAGAAATAGATTTTAAGACTTAGGCACAGTTTAGATGCTAAGATAAGTTGAGTTTTGTGAGATCATTTAACCTAAATTTAGTAGGGCTTAAAAAAAGATTAAACCGGACTGGTGGATCGAACCGAACTGGATAGAATACGGTCTTGTCCAGTCCAATTTTTTTATTAACCGAAAATTTTCGGTTCGGTATAAGGGAAGAGCATTTCTCCTTCTGGACCGGACCGAATGCATACATATATATTTATGTATATATATGTATATATAAATAATAGTATATAAATTTTAATATTAATATTAATATAGATAATTAAGAGTGGTAGTATAATATATTAATATATAATATATACTCTTATAATATTAACATATTATAATTTATAATAGTTGTAGTATAAAAGTATAAATTATAATATATCTATATAGAGTATTAGTAATAACTTATAAGTAATAAGTGTATTATTATTATTTAATATATTACTACTAATTTATTACTATTCACTAACATATAAATTTATAATATACTAACGTAAATTATGTAATAATGTTATTAGTTATAGTTAACTAACCTATGATATATCACTAAATTACTATTAATTAATTAATAATTACTCTTCTCATGGTTACATGTAGTAATTATAAATATTAATTATCAATTTTGTTTTTAATTATATATGAAGTATAATCAATGATGAATATTATTAATATCATTGATTAATTGATATGACTTATAAGGATTAATTTAATTAGTCAACTTATGGGCTATATATAATATAGAATATTAGTTATAACTTATAATATAAGTATTAAGTCTATAGACTATAAGTTATAACTATATATTTTATTTAATATTTAGATGAGATTAGAAATTGACAATTGACAATTGACAATTGACAAAAATGATTGTTTTTATATAAAAGTAGCACTAGTATATATTTAATAATTTATACACTTAGGCCAAAAAGATATATTTAACTATTATAAGATTTTAGATTAAATTTAGCCCATTAAATTATATGGGGTATCCCTGGACCGGACCGCTCCTGGATCGAATTGGACGGGACCGGTATAGACCGAATCCTATTTAGTTCGATCCAGGGTGAGGAAATTTTTGGACCGAATAGAATCGGTCCACATTTTTTTTGGACCGGATTGGACCATTTACACTCTTAAAATTTAGATGTATTTAAATATTAAGATAAATTTAGATGTATTTATATAAAATTAAAAAAGATTATGGATCCTACATATACAGATATGTTGAGGTAAAAAAGATTTTAAATTTAATGTATATAAAAATTTTGAGTTGAGATAAATTTAATAATTTAAAATTAAATATTTAGATGCTAACTTAGTTTAAAATTAAACTGTTAATCCAAATTTCAAATGGAACCTTAATTACTTGCAATCTTAAATAAATGTAAATTTTGACGAAAAATCAACGAAGACCACCATATGTAAGGAGTACAGAGTTGGGGTTATGAAAGTTAATTCTCTCCAATCTTACAAATTGTTTTACATGAAATGATATTTAAAAAGGTATTAATTTCAATTATAAATGTAATGTTTTAATAAAAAGTCTAAATTATATGGTCTATGTTCTTAAAAAAACTAATATATGATATAATTGAAACTTTATTAAAATTTTATAAAGAGTAAAAACTTTTCATTCTTAAGAAATATAGGATCTCATATACCATCTACCATTTCATTCTCATATGGGATATCACAATCTATTTCTTAGTTTTGATATTATTTGTAATGCCTTAATAAAAAACTTAAATCACATTATTTATACTCTAAAATGATTAGTTAATAATATAATTAAAATTTTATAAAAAATAAATATTTCTTATTTTCAAATAATATAAGGTTGCATACACCACCTACTATTTTCCATGGGCTATATAATAAAACTCTAAATTCCTAGCAATAGCGTAATCTAAGTTGAAATCTTATAGATGCAACTAACTCACCCAAAACAAAACCATAAAATCTTTTTTTTTTTTTTCTGAATATTGTGCACCAAAAGTGATATATTAAATAAAAACAATATTCCCCGCAAATATTAAATTTAATTAAATTCACTTCCCAGAAGGCAGAATCCACATAAAGACGGGAACTGGGGAGCACTCAAAACACTCGGCTTCGTCTTCACAAGCGCTTAGTTATCATCGTCATTCGTCCCCTCACTCTTTGCCACCCACTCTCTGCCCCCACCTCTCAGGCCGCCATGCAAGCCCTTCAATCCCCGACCCTTTGCCCCTCACATGTCGGCCCACTCCGCAAGAATAGCTCCTCTCATTTCTGTTTCAACGCCAGGCGCCGCCTCTCCTTCATTGTAGCCTCTTCCCCTCCCGTCGTTTCGGCGCCGAAACGCGAGAAGGACCCCAAGAAGCGGGTCGTGATCACGGGGACGGGATTGGTATCCGTGTTCGGAAACGACGTCGATGAGTATTACAACAAGCTGCTTGAGGGCGAGAGCGGGATCGGTCCCATTGACCGGTTCGACGCCTCCAAGTTCCCCACCCGGTTCGCAGGCCAGATCCATGGGTTCAGCTCCCAGGGATACATTGATGGCAAGAATGACCGGCGCCTCGATGATTGCCTCCGATACTGCATTGTTGCCGGGAAGAAGGCTCTCGAGCATGCCGATCTTGGCAGCGATAAACTTCCCAAGGTCCACTATTTCTCGTCTCCAAATCTTAGTCTACTCAATACCTTATTTATATGTGGTTGATTCAACTGTGGTGCATGATGGTTGATCTGGGTTATTGTGATTAAATTGTCATGTGTACTAAAATTGGCTTTAAGTTTTTATAATATATTGGTTTTGCTGCAAATCACGCATGGCCAAATTGTTGACATGTATGCATGCATTTGATATGTTTGAGTTCGGATAAATCAGTTATTTTTTGCTAAACCTAATTTCAAATGTCTTATAAAAAAACTATTTTCAAATATAACGGCAAAGGGTAATGATACACCTAAAACTCTTTTACAGTTATTTTACCACTCATTTTAGACCAACCAATGTAATTGTGACACTTTATTTAAAAGTAATTTCAATTGTACATAGTTACCCTTAGTTACCCTTCATTTTGTATATGAGTTTTTAGCTTCTTTCCAGCTTGCTAGTATGTAATTAGAATGTAACTAGGCTTCTCACTTTGTATACTCCCTGTGTACTTGGGTTTTGCCTAGTTTCTTTCAATAAAATCAATTACTTATCAAAAAAAAAAAAGGTAGAGTGGTAAAATAGTTGTAGACTAATTGTAGGTTTATCATTTTCCAAGTAACTAAATGTGGCATAAATTTTATAGTAGATAGTTGGTATAAGTTTTTCTAGATTGGAGATGTAAATCAATTTTGTAGCTTGCCGAATTTTTTCTTTCCTCAAAGTCCTATGTTTGTTTGCGCGCCTCTTGATGACATAGGAAGTTAGGCAACCTACAACATGACTCCCTCCCCAAAATTTGGTGGTTTGCATCTTATATGTCAAGGACATACGTGTCACTTGATTGACCTTTCAAGCCTTCCAAGGGGATAGGAGTTTTAGGATATTGGTAGTCCATAAGAATACTGATCCTGTGTCATGTCTATAGATAACAGTCTGTTGCTTCTTTTACTCTCTCTTTATATTTTTTTTATAGGTAATCAAGAAGTTTTATTCATGCTTCTTTTACTCTATATATGAAACGATGAAAATGGTGAGATACGTTTTTCCTTATGTTGAAAGCTTTGAACATCGCAAGCGATCGATGGATGAGCGTAGAGTATCCTTTTTTAACACTTCACTCCATTGGTCGATTATAATAGATTGGTCTGAATGTTCATGAACTCGCTGTATCTCCAGTCAATCATGCCGAAGTGTTGCTTTTTATATATCCCATGTACTTGGACTATGCCTATTTTTCATGAACGAAATTCCTATTTACTGATAAAAAAATTGTCATTATGCTGGTAAAATATTCTATTTGAGCACATAAATTTTCCATCCTTAATTGAATGTATGTATAATGGAAGTCTGTGATACAATGCCATTTCTTTTTCTTTCTTTGTTTATTTTATTTTTTATTGGCACCGGGTATAGCGTCCCGACTAATCCCGGGGGTGCATAGGCCCTCATTAAGGAGTTTCCCGCAAGTGCACTTCGATTAGTTTAAGGAAAAAATCCCCTAGTCTGATGGCCCTAGAGATTGTTTGCACCCAAGAGGATTTGAACCTTAGACCTGAAGGAAGCATACCCCTAACCCCAAGGCCTTTACCACTTGAGCCAACCCCTAGGGGTTTTATTTTATATTGTTTCTATCAAGCATTCACCCCTGTGTCTAGAAGATTATTCTTTATGCGTCATACAAGCTTAATTCAGTGTGTTCCCTTTCTTTTCTTCTTTTTAGTTTCGGCTATGTGATTGACACGCTGTGACTGCTGATTTCTGCTGCAGATTGATAAGCAGCGGGCTGGTGTGCTTGTGGGAACTGGGATGGGTGGTCTTACAGTCTTTTCCGAGGGTGTTAAGTCTTTAATAGAGAAAGGCCACAGGAAAATAACCCCTTTTTTCATTCCCTATGCTATAACGAACATGGGTTCTGCATTGCTTGCAATTGATATAGGCTTCATGGGTCCAAATTACTCAATCTCAACGGCTTGTGCAACCTCCAATTATTGCTTCTATGCTGCTGCAAATCACATCCGTCGGGGTGAGGCTGATTTGATGATTGCTGGTGGGACTGAAGCTGCTGTTATTCCCATTGGACTGGGGGGTTTTGTTGCATGCAGAGCCTTATCTCAGAGAAATGATGATCCAAAGACTGCTTCAAGGCCATGGGACAAAGATCGAGATGGTTTTGTCATGGGTGAAGGAGCTGGAGTATTGGTAAGCCTGCTTCATTTTATGTTAGTTGTGTAAAAAGGATGTAAGCTTGCTTGACACAAATAACAAAACGCCAGAGTTACATTGACTAGTTGACTACTTTCACCTTTTGGGTATGCTTTCATACTTAACCTATACAGGAATCCAATGGAGCTTTGGAATGCCAACCAACCATTGTGATTTTCTCGTTCCTATAAAATTTGTAGCCTTAGAGAATAGTAACAGACAAAGGTGCAATCATTGTGGGTACTTCAAAGAAAAATATTTACGTGGCCTTCTTGGTAATTAGTGTAGACCATGGCCTGCTCGATGAGTTTCCAATTAGAAGTTACATGCGTATTTTTTCCATAGCTTTGAACAGTTTGCTTGTTTGATTGTCAATAAGCTTGCTTTGTAAGAGTTCATGTCTCTCTTTGAACAGTTTTAA
Source organism: Platycarya longipes (assembly GCA_036559045.1). Taxonomy (NCBI): domain Eukaryota; kingdom Viridiplantae; phylum Streptophyta; class Magnoliopsida; order Fagales; family Juglandaceae; genus Platycarya; species Platycarya longipes. The sequence continues at coordinate 35,276,187 of CM071797.1, forward strand.
GTGTGATGGTTGTAATGACATGTAATTTTGCTTCATGAATTGATATGATTATTACTGTAAGACTGAGATTTCCATGACAGATAATGGAGAGCTTAGAACATGCAATGAAACGAGGTGCACCAATTATTGCTGAGTACTTGGGAGGTGCTGTTAATTGTGATGCTTATCATATGACTGATCCAAGATCAGATGGACTTGGTGTGTCTTCATGTATTGAGAGCAGCCTTGAAGATGCCGGCGTGTCACCTGAGGAGGTATTGTCATTTTTCCCTTGTAGGCAATCTTTTTATTGTATGGCAGTCTTCTTTTTAGTTATTAGGGGATTTGAAACTGATGTTTATGGACTAGTTAATAATCAAGAGTGACCATTTGAGTTACTTTGGTTTGCCCAATGGGCCTGTGAGGAGCTGACTCTGATGTTGCCATGGGCTAAAAGAGGATAGATGAAGTGTAGGGATGATTTTGCAGAAGATTATGGTTGGTGCATGTAAAATGATCCAAAATAGAAATTCATTGACATTTTGAGAAGACTGCATGTTCTCTGCGGTGAACCAGTAAAGGACGTGGGTCAAGAAACATGTCTGTGAAGTGAGCAGTCTAAATAAACATGCTGGAAATAGATGGTGGCAAGGCAGAAAGGACTTAAAACACATCCAATTTTTAGAAAATAAGCATCATTGTCAGAAATTCAGATTGTTAAAGTTTGGTCTAGCTGACTAGAACAAATAATCTTTTAGTGCTTTAGTGAGTGCTAATATAAATCGAATTGACGGTGTTGCATGGAGAAGGGAACCCAGGAAGGAACCGTATTGGTTTGAAGTGGAATCAGAGGATGACCACAGATAGAGTACAATGGTGTAAAACATCATTGTAGATGAACCAAGAGAAAGGCTCTAAAGTTTTGTTCTGTTGAGGTGATGGTTAAGTGCTATAAAGGGCTGTCAATTTTGTAAGTCTGAGAGATTGGGCTGTTACTGTGCAGTAACCAATTATTTCAGGTCATTTCTGGTGAATGAGGTGGAATGGACAGATAATATTAAGTGCTCGGTTCGTAAATTAAGCTAGATTTTTGTAAAGATCAATGTTTGGCCTGTAATTAATATCTGTGCCTACAGTAGCTAGATTTCTGAATGACAGTACTAGTAAATAAAATAGACTCCCTAAAGAAGGAGAATTAAAATAGTTTTTCTACATTTTCCAGGTTAACTACATAAATGCGCATGCAACTTCCACTCTTGCTGGTGACCTGGCTGAGATAAATGCCATAAAAAAGGTTTTCAAGAATACTTCAGAGATCAAAATTAATGCAACTAAGGTAATCTTTCCCCAAGTGAATGCTATACTTTCTCTACTTTCAAATTTAAGCTGGTCATATGCAGGGTTAGAACTAGGTATTTGAAAAACTCACTTCAATTTCATATTTTTAAGGTTTTTTTTATAAAGTAGACTCTAAACATTAACTTTTGCACCCTCATTAAAAAATCTTTTACTCTCCCCCCCCCCCCCCCCCCCCCCCTCCACCCCAAAAAAAAAACGTAGATATCCTGGTTCCACCTGTCTCATGTTGTTTTGTTCTTCATTCTGTTGTAGTCAATGATTGGACATTGCCTTGGTGCTGCTGGAGGTTTGGAAGCCATCGCGACTGTGAAAGCCATAAACACCGGATGGCTGCATCCTACCATAAATCAATTTGTATGTGCTACTTTCTATTTGACACTTGCTTTGGAGAATGCAAATTAGAATTAACTAGTGCAACACTGATTCCTATTTAAAAAAAGAAAGAAAGAAAACTGGTGAAGCACACATACAGTACACTTCATAACATTAGCAAGTTTTGATTCTTATACCGATTTGTTCTATTGATACTATCATTTCATCGTAGATATTAGACTGGGAATACGTTGTGGATATGGGCTTATCAAAATATGTTATGGAGATGGAATATGTGGTTAATGCCATCATATAACACTGAATGTAGCAAGAAGTTGTGAACATTATTATCCACTAATCACTGCAGACAACCAATTGAGCCGAGGTTTTATTTTATTTTTATGTTTACCTAACATTACAAATTATGTGTCTTTGATGCCAACTAAAAAAAAAAAGAAAAGCAAATTATGTGTCTTTGCTGTTGGGAGCCATGGTACAAACCACAATCATGGTACAAACCACAATCATGGGAGTTTTAAGTAAACTCTAAATCTTATGGTTGTGAATTTTACTTACTTTTGCTCTATTTTTTGGGACTAAATAAAGTAGTGATTAAGTTTCAATTTAATCGGTTTTTATGAAGATTAGGGTAATGTTATTATGAGGAGTGACATGTTCTCTTCAATGGATGCAGAATCCAGAGCCTTCAGTTGACTTCGACACTGTCGCAAATAAAAAGCAGCAGCATGAAGTGAATGTTGGTAAGATGCCCGTTGTATGCCTTGGCATTTTCATTTCCAAGTGCTTGTGAAAACCCAGCATCCAAGATTTAATTACTCATCTGTCTTATTATTTCAGCCATTTCAAATTCATTTGGATTCGGTGGACACAACTCGGTCGTGGCCTTTTCCGCATTCAAACCTTGATCATCCGGCCATTCTGGATTTCTTGTAGGAGATGAGACTTGCTTTTCAGGAGTTTGCTTGTTTGTTAGCGAGGCACTTCCTTTTCTACTTACTGGAGTCAACTGCATGCTTGTGCCACATGTAGTTGTTAATTTAGTGATGGATATAAGTTGAATTCTAGCTCTGATTGATTTGTGACATCTTTTTTTGCAACTATTACATCTATTTTCAGTTTTGAATTGTCTTGGATAGAAGAGGGAGAGGGAGAGATTGCCGAAGGCCTTTGGCTTTATGACAGGATTCTTACCATTTTTCTGGCTCATCGATTGGAATGTAGATGACTAGAGAGATTCACTGGGCTGACAGGGACAGCTTCCAACCGGGTGCAGATGGTTGCTAAATATTTGAAGCCCAGCTAGTGTTCTCTCTTTGGATACAGAGGCTGATACCGATGGTGGTCATGGAGCTGATTACAATGTCTCTTAATGGTCTGGAAACCTGGGGGAGTTTGGGGGGGTGGGGGGGGTGGTTTCAGGTCTTTGTTTTTTTTTTGTACTGTTTTCGTTGTTTATGTAATTTTGGTAATTCTCTTATGGAATGAATGGAATGGATGGCTTTTAATATACTCTGTGTGTGTGTGTGTTGGTGTGATTGTTGGTGACCAAGGAACACATTTAAGCATGGTTTCATGTCATATTTAATTTAGATAATAGACTTTGATCTGTCGTTTGTGGTCCTTGCTCTTCAGACAGATCAATAACATACTCAATGACTTGTAAATGGATTACATGTCCGATCATTGTTATTAATCTCTCTCTCTCTCTCTCTCTCTCTCTCTCTCTGTATATATAATTTAAGATCATTGTCAAAATTTGGCGTGAACTGGAGAAATTTGGAGAAAAATGAATGAACGAATGAATGAATGGGGATGGATGGATGGTTTGAGTGGTATTGCAAGCAGTTTGCAAATTGTGATGGTAGGAGAATCGCTATGAAAGCGAAAATTACAAGGAAATTATTTCAGAAGAATATTTCGGAACCACATATCAACTCGTTTCTATTTTAGCTGAAATGGGGACAGGTCTTCATGCTATATGCCAATGGTATATTTCTCGTGTCGCCTAATCAGTAATCACTGCTGTAAATTTGTTTTTCTTTTTGAGTTTTATCTCAATTCATCTCATCTAATTATTATAATATTTTTAAAATTTAAACAAAATAAATTAATAAATTTAATTTTTTTAAATTTTAAAATAAATTTATCAGATTTTAACTTTGATCTTAATTCAACTAAAAAAAAGAGATAAGGAACATTATTAAAAAATTAAATTCTTTTATATAAATATGATACCACTATTTGTCAAAAAGAATACACGTTACTACCCTATTTTTAATTAAAAATATTATTTATGTACGGTTTGTATATATTTTTTTGTATATATGTCATATATAAATGTTATTTTTACATATTTTTTAATTTAATTATTCGTATTTTTTATGTTTATTTTTTTCTTGTTAGATTTTTATTTTTTTCGACTAAACATTTTTGTATCATTTTTTGTATACACGTGTTTTTTTATATACTTATTCATATTTTTTTAATATTTCGACTAAACATGATATTATTACCGCATCAATAATTTTAAAAAAAGAGATATCCTGGGGTTCGATCGGGTTGACCCCCCATAAAAACAACTCGCCGCCTACGGTGACGTGGGTGACACCGCTCATGCTATCGGGACCGACGGGTTCCGGCGACCTTACTCCTACGACGGCGATTCTTGACGATTTCTAACAAAGTCTCGGTAGCTTTAAATCCGAAATGGGTCTGTTAGTTTCGTTCGACTGAGGGCCGAATCTCCTTTAAAATCATCTTTATTTTGTTTTATTTTTTTATATTTTATTTTATATTTTTATATTTTTATTATATTTTTTATTATGTTTTCTTCATTTTATTTTTTTATTTTTTTATATTTATTTTTAATAGACTGTTTTTGATACTAAAAACAGTTCGACCGGCCCAGCGTCAACCTAAAAAAATAAGGAAGGGCATATACTTATAGGATTACTCTTTTTTAACTGCAAATATCGTTTCGTGATATCTAATTAGAAGCGGGAGGCGAGAAGTAGAAGGGTAATAGAAGGTTTGAGTACGTGGCGGAGAGAGAGGGTATTAGTAGATTGAGAAAGAAATCAGTGGCGGGGTTTGCCTTGGTTCTGAAACATGTAATAAGAAAGCGCAGAGATAGCAATGGCTACTATTTCTCCTCTGATTCTTAGGTCCTCACGTCTCTGTCTCTGGACTCCACACTCCAACAAAGCCCTCTCTTCCCTTCCCTTCTTCACCGTCCCCAAGTTCAAGCCTCTCTCCATCCTCTGTTCCACAAAGGTAACGCACGCAAAGGCAGCAATCCGCTCTTTGATTGTCTAGGAAAAGTAAAAGAAAGTTTGGTATTGGGGTTTTTTTTTTTTCTTTCTCGTTTTATTTTCCTATGGTTTCTCAGTTTCCAAACGGTGGGGTAAAATGGGTTCACAGAATATATACTATAGCTTCTCATAACTTAACATTGCTCTGCGTGCCAACCATTTCTGTTATAGATGGAAGGAAGTGAGATTACAGAAGAATTGGCAGATAATTCAGGAGCCAATGAGATTGTAAAGAAGAAAATCTTTGTTGCTGGGGCAACCGGAAGTACTGGGAAGAGAATTGTTGAGCAGTTGCTGGCAAAGGGTTTTCAGGTTAAAGCCGGGGTTCGTGAGTTGAACAAGGCCAAAAATACGCTTTCTCATGACAACCCGGCCCTTCAAATTGTTAGTTTTCTCGGATGTTTGAAGTGCAAGACTTAAACACTGTCTGTGTGAAAATTTAACTGGTTTTTATTTTTATTTTTATTGAGTTGTGTCTAAGTTTCACGAGATACCTGTTATGGGTTTTCTGTTTTTCAGGTGAAAGCGGATGTAACGGAGGGTTCTGAGAAGCTATCAGAAGCTATTGGTGATGATTCAGATGCTGTAATATGTGCAACTGGCTTTCGGCCGGGGTGGGATTTGTTTGCTCCATGGAAGGTGAGTGCATTTTGTCCCAATTCAACTTATATATCTATTCGCATATGGATTTTTGTAGCCAATTTCGCAGTACATTGATCCATTGTTCATATTAATGCCCAACTTATCTGTAATCATATGAAGGCTGCTCGTCTATGTTAAATTATAAACAGCTCTTGTAAATTCTTATTCAAAATACCTAGAAAAAAGAATTAATTTTTTAATTAGCTTGTATGACGCTACATTATTATTGTCACTAAACATGGACCGATAGGCTAATAATATTTCGTGTTGTACTTTCTGCTCTCATGTTGAGTTTGAACTGCATTGATATTTCTTCTCTGGCATCACAGCTTACTAAAGATTTTTGTATCTGACTAGATCCAGTGTTATCCCAAACAATGCTGACAAAGGCACTTGTATTTTGTCCAAGTAGATAAAGGGTAGAACACAAAGGAATCTAAGTTCAATTTATTGATTCAGTTGACTAGTAGATTAATTAGATAGTGGTCAAGCTGTGGATACATCTATGCTAAAAATAACTCTTTCAACTGCTAGTTGATTCCAAAAGGATAGTGGCAGAGCCAGAGATTTGCATTAAGGGGGGCCAAATAAAGTTAAAATAAAATATATAAAATATTTTTATATATACAATTTTTTATGTGGTATAGAATAATTTGATAGTAAGATCTACAATAAAAATAAAATACGTTTAATACAACTTATGTATTAAAAAAGTATATAATATGATAAGAATATGTCATCATAATAAAAATATATTAGAAATCACCTAATTTCTTTTTTATTTTTATTTTTATCTATAATAAAAATATGTTATTATGTTATTATATCATTTTATTTTATATGAGATGTATTTTATTTTTAAATTATATTAATTTTATAGAGGAAGACCAAGATAATTTTTAGAGAGAGGGCCAACACAAGATAAAATTAATATTATCTTACAAAATTATATAAAAAATAAATATTTTTTTTTTCTCTAAAAAAAACATATATTATTTTTTTTTTAATTTTTTTTAAAGGGTAGGGGTGGAGCCTATGGGGAGCGGGGCCATGCAAAAGGAGTATCCCTTGGCAATACATTTAATCCTGCGTCAAGATCATATTTTCACCATGTAACATCTCAGTCCCAGATGTTAATAAGAATAAACTACATAGAGTGGGTAGGTTATAAAGGTAGTCATGGTTGCTAAGTCCTACTGTGGCTACTACTCGGCAAAACATGGCCTTATAAGGGAAGCTTCAAATTGACTAGTCTTATTGGGGGTTATAGCACATATGTGTCTAGTGTTCCCCTAGGTTGTTACACACCAACGCAGCAAAACCTTAGTCCTAATAACTTCTATTTGTTGGTGTCTTATTTTCCAGTCAGTTTTATCTCAAAGTATATCCTCTGTTAAATCCTTGCTTACTGCACATTTCCTGCCTCTTCTGGACCTTGCACTTGTCCTTTGTTGCCTTCAACTATTGGTAGGCTTTTCTTGCACTTGGCAGTCACAAGTCTAAGACCTTTTCCATTTTATTACATATCTTCACACTCATATAATCTTTTGTACATACTTATTCATCCGATACTAATTCAATTCAAGTAAGTTGTTATTCCTTGGCTGTGGAGATTCTCTAAGCTATATATGTTTTGGACACCCTAAAGAGACATAAATTTCTGTGATCTTCTACTTTTGCAAGGTTTATGTTTTTAGAAATGTCTTCAATTCATTCTTGTAATATTTCCTCAAACTAGTGCATCTCTGCATTATTTGTGTGTACAAGTTATATTGTAACGGTTCCAAACATTAAATTTACTGTCATGAAGATTGTTTCAGTATGAGTGATAATGTCCACATTTGCTCAATAAATTTAGTCTATTTGTTTTTTGTGTATCCATGACACGTAATAAATTAAAAAAAAAAAGTTGTGCAGCAGAATACAAAACCAAATGTGAGGAGTAGTGGGTTCCTGAGCTCCTATGTGAATATAGAATAGGAATCTAAGAATTCAACCATCATACGTACTTTTTTGTGAAGTCCTTGAGCCTTTGGTATTTGATGGTCCTTGTGTTGCATATGCCCTGTTTCTTTTCTGGTGCTCTTTTGTTATGAGTATAATTTGAAAAATATGATGTTGCAGGTTGATAATCTTGGCACTGTAAACCTTGTTGAAGCGTGCCGTAAACTAGGTGTCAACAGGTTCATACTTATCAGTTCCATTTTAGTCAATGGAGCTGCAATGGGACAGATACTTAATCCAGCTTACATCTTTCTCAATGTTTTTGGACTTACCTTAATTGCAAAGCTTCAGGCTGAACAATATATCAGGAAATCGGGTATAAACTACACTATAATAAGGCCTGGTGGGCTGAGAAATGAACCCCCAACAGGAAATATTGTTATGGAGCCAGAGGTAATGAAAGAGTACTTTGCTAAACTTCAACATTTTCTCTACCAGGCATTCAAATACATTTCTTATAAAAAAAATTCTATTATGTCAAAATACTAAACTCGGTTGTTTCTTTTCTTTGCTCCCTCTTTCTCGCTTTCTCCCCTTCTTTGTAGGACACTCTTTATGAAGGTACCATATCCAGAGATCAGGTTGCAGAAGTTGCTGTTGAGGCATTAGTCCATCCTGAAGCATCTTATAAGGTTGTAGAGATAGTTTCCCGAGCTGATGCTCCTAAGCGTTCATACGAAGATCTTTTTGGGTCCATTAAGCAGCGGTGACCGCAAAGTTAAATCTCAGAACGCGGCATAGGCAGAGTATTATTTCTGAATTCTTTCTTTCTTCTGGCAGATATATGTTTGCTACTGTTCTCTCGAGCTCATTGAACTTTGATGAATCTTAATGGGGTCCTAGAAAGTGAGAGTTGGTTATTTTTGGTGTGGTGTTCACTTTAAACCTATTGTTTATTCCTAAGTTATTTTCGTGTCTGAAGTTGTGCTCATAAACGAAAAACTAATTTGAATTCACGACGTGTATGCTAGATTCACTTGAGATGAATTCCCTTGTGATCTTAATAAGATGCTTCATACAAGAATTCAAAGTGTAGAAATCCATTGTTTGGCTTCCCCTAAAGGTTGCTTCTGAATAAGAAACTGAGGCGAAGCGAATAGTACATTCTATGAAAGCAAAATGACTAAGGTGAGCAACAGCAATAGCAAGGCAAACTTGATTAGGATTATGAACCGTTCAGATTATTTTTTTTCAGCTCTCCTTCTTCGCTTTCTGAGGGTTGGTTTAAGTACAAATAGTTGCATAAAAGACCTAATCTGTTCTCTTAGAATGTTTATCATCTGAAGTTTCTCCATTCATAATGGGTCTTGCATATAAAGTTGTACTGGAGAAGCTTTTTCATCGGAAGCCTTAAAGAGACTCCTTGTCCTCGACATATCTTAATTATAAATCATCTTATACTGTAACGATCAGATCGTAAGGCAAAACATATTCCCTTTATCCATTAAATAATTAAAAAATAATCCGTATGAATTTGGTCTATTTCTCTCTTTCTTTCAGTTTTAATATATGCTTATTCTGCAATAGGATCATGCCCATCTTTTTAGAAGTACAATTTGTTATCATATTTTTGGAAAATATATTTCCTAACTTATTCGGTGGGGGTAAAAAGATTAAAATGCTGGTCGCCAACATTTGAGTACAGAAATAATGAGAAATAGAAAGATTTCACATTCTTCAAGCCCCACGTGCCTCAAAAAATAATTCCAAAATACAATATAAAAGAATTTAGGCATTCCATCCATGATGATTTCGACAAGTAATGGAAAACAGAGGAAAAAAAAAGGCAATTTAGAAGAACCAAGCAGCTAGTAAAGCCATAGCTGCAAATGCAGCTGGAACACTGAAAGCCGCTCCGGCGCTTTCCATCATCGGCGATGGTGCTATCGTCCCGACATCTTCAAGTGCAACTGTGGCTCTGAGAGCAGCAAAAGCCAGAAGAACCATAATGTAGATGGTCATAACCATGGGCACCCTCCAATCCCCCATTTCAGACTAGTCTCGATGGAAAATTGAGAACAAATTGGGAGTAAACCTTGCAAGGAAATTGAAGAAATGGAGGGTTTGAGTTCTGGGTGAGGAAAATGGGAGTGGAAATGGTCTTTATATGGAGGGTTTGAGGAGAAAAGAAGAATCTTCCAGCTAGTTATGTTGGTTTAACCACAAGCATGATCATTTTAAGGTGGTGGGCTTTCCTTGTAATTTATAATTAACTCCACTGTAACCCGTACCAGCCTGGTGTAACCGTGTAACGGCACCTTGCTAATTGATTGATAGCTTTGTGAGATTTTAAATTTGAGTCGCCAATAATTTAAATATTTTGTGTGGGGGAACTGGAAGTTTGGAAGAGTTTACGCCCTAGTAGGGGATTGAAGTTTTGAACTCCCGATGTTTAAATCCCGTTATCCCTGAAGATGAAGGGCAGCTTTATTTATATAATTAAGGAAAAAAATAAAAGACATTAGTCTTTGTTTATTTTTACAGATAAGATGAACTAAAAATTGTTATTATATATAAACAGAGCCTTAGAATGAACACTATTCTTGTAAATTGTTTCTTTATCATAAACGGTGGCTTCAATCTTGACCTACGAATTTATTTGGAGTTGTGGTTCAAAATTTAAAAAGTACTTTTAATTGCTTCAAAATTTTTTTTTAAAAAAAATGACATATTTGATATATTCATAAAAAATACTTTAATAACTTTAAAAAGTTGAAAATATACTCTTTTTTTTTTTTTTTAAGTACCAAATTGAAATTTTTATTAAAAAACTTTTGTAAATAATTATATATTTTTAAAAAATTATTATGAATAACTTTAAAAACGCTTTAGTAACATGTTTACTAAATAGTAAACACTTTTTGAAATATAGAGCTTATTATTTAAGTTATAAATTATAAGATTTAAAGTTATAAGCTATATTTTCTACTACAATCTCAAACATGATTAAATATACTAAGTTTAGACAAACATGCACTAAGTATGGTAATAATATGAATATTATGAGTGGTGACAAAGTTATACGTATTGACAACCTATGCTTATCAAAAATATTGTAATAATATGAATTATGAGTGTCAAATTATGTCAATAGGTCGTGTTCGTGTCATATCAAGGCACATATATTATACTATATAGGTCAACCCTAATCCGACTTGTTAAACTTATTGTGCCAAAATCTCAAATCCTAACATGACCCGTTAACATAACGTATCGTGTCGTGTCAACCCATTAAAACCCATTAGTAAATATTATAAAATAAATTAACATGATAAAATATGATACGTTTCAACCTATTTATATAAATGCGTTGAATATGTCTAAAATTAATCCGTTTGACTGAATTAAACTTAACATAATTTTATATAAATGTTAAAATCACAATATCTATAAAAATTATAATACTAACTACAAGTATGAATTACAATCTAAATAATAAAAATATCGAAATTAAGATTATAACAATTTTACTTTTAAATGTAAGGGTATATTTATAATTTTAATTTTTTTAACGTGTTATAGCAGGTTAAAACAAGTTGACCCGTTATCAATCTGTTAAGCAATCGTATCGTAACAGGTCAACCTGTTTTGATCCAAAATTCATTAAAATTAAAACCTAACCCACTATTATTGTTTCGTGTTCGTGTTCGTGTTGGATTAACGGGTTGTAGAATCTATTAAAAATGGAGATAATTAGAGAGTTATATTCTGATGACAACCACCTATTATCCAAATGAGGACTCCGTGGCCCAATGGATAAGGCGCTGGTCTACGGAACCAGAGATTCTGGGTTCGATCCCCAGCGGAGTCGCTATGTTTTTCCTACTTTCTGCTTTTCCTTTTTCTCTGACTAATAATTATTTTGTATTTGACTAAATTAATAACTCCTCGCTGCTGTTTAGCGTCAGTCAGGATGGCCGAGTGGTCTAAGGCGCCAGACTCAAGTTCTGGTCCTCTAACGAGGGCGTGGGTTCAAATCCCACTTCTGACAAAAACTACCTTTCCTTTTTACATTTTCTGCAGAAAACTGTTGAAGAGGGCTTTTGCAAATGTGAAAAGGGAATTACTTATGTTTTTAAATTTGTTCTGGGTTTATATTTTGTTGTTCTTCTGTTGGATGATTGTTTAGGTTTGGCTAGGTTGTGAAGAAAAATGTCAATAAGCTGACAACTTGATTACTAGCATCTATATGATCTTTCTCCAAAATCCATCTGTTCAGTTTTCTACTTTGGATTTCAGAAATCTCTTGACACGTGTTTTAAGTCCAGAATTTTATGACCTTATTCACTTTTTGTTTGACCAAAGGATGCTACTCATCTGAAACAGACACAACGGCTCTCCATTGCGGCACCAGAATCAAATGCTGCAATTCATTCAAGGCTGGCAAAAGCTGAACAAAGACGAATCAAAGTTGCAAGTCTTTGTTCATCTAGTTTGTATTATAAAACACTTTTTACCGTTCACAAGTCAAAACCAAAAAGAAAACTACATTGAATGCTTGATGAAGTGAATACATCAAAATTGTATTTTTCAAACGTTGAGGACCAACAAACTTCCACATGCTTGAGCCGGTAAAATCAACATGAACAATATAAAACAATGATCCTAGCTTTTGGCTAATCATGTCGGCTCCAAATTTAATGCAGCAGATTTCAGGTTCTCTAGCCGTTTTCTTAAATATGCCTGCTTCAGCTTCTCACGACGAGCTGCGGCTTGCTCTTGCCGGCGCAATTTGAGCTCAGACGCCTTTTCTCTTGCTTGATTTACTTCTTCATGAACTTCCCTGAGGAAACCACAAACACAATAAACATTTTTTTTATAAGTTAAAAAAATGTGATGAGCCATAAAAAAGAAAAAATAAAAAGAAAAATAAAAAATTAACATTTGATGAGCCATTGAGCCTTACTCATATAACAGAAACAACATTTTTCAAACAATAAAATCAGGCAGGGAACTCAGGGATATACACCAAACAAGCCAAAGAACATAGGCGGTAATTGAGCCTTTCTTAGCTGTTACTAGACATTTATGTTCTACTTACATGTGCTGCCAAAAAAAAAATCCTCAGTTTTATGATAGGATTTTGCCTAAAATCCATATGAACTACGTTCCTTATATCCTTAGTTCAATACAGATGATAATACATTATGTTTATAGTCTTTGTCAAACGAGGTTCAATCTGAAACCAAATAATGTCAAGTCAATGCTGCGTAACAGCAATAATGGAAGGCTTAATATTAAAACTTAAGAGTTAGAATTAAGCAGCTTGTCAATAGCATCAACTGCAGAAACCAGGCCATTCTTTACTTTTCAGCCACAATAATGCAACTTAGATGAGTAAAAAACAGCAGCCACAACCAAATTATAGAGGCTAGCCAAGGGTAACTTATGTTAACGGGCGGGAACTTGTTTCTTTGATTGGCACTGGGTGTCCAGGAACATCCCGACTAACCCCAACCCCAGGGTGCACAAGCCCTTGGCAGGCACAGGATATTTTTTTTTGGATAAGGGACAGGCACAGGAAAATATTAGTATAAGTGTAATAAATGAGTCTGCACGGCATTATCCCTCTACAAATGAGTTTGCATAAAATTATTGGCCAACATAACTTCTTGGTTATAAACTAATAACTTGAATTGAACTGACAGAGGCCCAAGCCCTCATCTATAATTGCCCAGTTAATTCATATCTAAACGAATTGTGTTTCATATTTATTACTAAGAATTTTAGAATATAAAAAACTATATGTTCTAGGCAAGAAATCGCTAGGACTCTCACCGCACAAAACGCTTGTGTTCATCATTGTCCAGAGTTCCAGCTGTTCTTCCGAGTCCCATGGGTTTTGTGTTAAACAAAAAAGAAGCATCATTCTCGCCATTTTCACTTTCTGGTGGTACCATAGCAGAAGCATCTGGGTCCTGAGATGGCTCTGGTTCATCCTGTTCAACGTTCTTGCGGAAGAAATCAACACAGTACTTCTCCTTATCTTCCTCATCAGATAGCTCTCCCCTCACTAACTTATCATACAATGCTGCCTTCCTCTCTAATGCTGCATAGCTGGCTGATCCATCTTTAGCCGCTTTTAGCTCGAGTTTGTCCCTGGATTTTGATACCAAAACATGATTCCACTTAAGTGGCAAGCCAAATTAGAGTCCAGTGGCATGTTGGACACTAGAGGACACAATACTTATGTCATCCCACGTCCGCAATTATTTGGACACTGGTGGATATAATTCCCAAAATAAAAAGTGAAGAATTGCAAGGAGTTATATGTTCACGTTAAGATAGTTACATTATTCCTCTACGAGCAATCACCCTCATCGAGAAAGATACATAGTTCAATACCGGTTACTGCATTAATTACGTTCAACAGTAACCAAATCATTAAGAGACTGGAATATACAAAAGGGGAAGATTGCTTTTTCAAGGGTCATTAGTTTCGGGTGAAGTTTTTAATTAATGAGATGAAACTCTAGATTATGGAAGAAGTAAATAACAGTTGCCAACAAAATAGCAAGCTTAAGAACCCCCACGCAAGTCACCTACTGCCAATTTCATATCTATTATTGATCAAAAATTGAAGTCGTTACATGCAAGTTTCTTCCTTAATTACATGCAAGGTTAAATGATCACCAGTAAACAAAATCCTCATCATGATCCCACAAGTTAGAACCCTAATTCTACTCAAATACTGACCCTTTAAAATCAGTTCTCTCATTAGAAACCCAATAAACAATATAAAATTACAATAAAAAATCAATTGAAAACGAAAAAAACCAAAAAAAAAAAAGGGAAACAAAGAAAGAGATGCGTACTTGTGGGCGCGGGCGTCGACGCCGGAGTTCTTAGCGGAGAAGGAATCGGATGCGGCGATATTCTGCTTGGCGCGGTGAAAAGTGACGGAGTCGGGGCCGCCGGCGAGTTCCTTGTTTTTTTTGGATTCTTCCTGGGACTTGTAAAGGTGGGCCTTGAGTTCCAGGATGGAGGAGGCCCCCACCCCTTCTATTGCCCTGTGCTTCTTCGGCATTATGGAAGACTCCGTCAGCCATCCAAGCGACTCGACCACGACCCTCCTCTTCTTTTCCACCTCTTCCCCCATTCTTCCCAGATATCTATTTCAATGGGGAATGCTCTGCGACTGGTTTCTCTATTCGATGACTTGGTCTGAGAAGTGAGAATCGGGAAGGGGAAATTCAATTTACAGAATTAGGGACGGTCGAGTACATGGGCCGGGCCTTATTTCAATGTAAATAGCCTAGCCCATCATCATAAGTTCGTTTTCTTTTTCTTCTTTTCTTAGATAAAGACGTAAATTTTTGTTACCAAATCTGTGTTTAGATACAGAAATGAGTTAAATTAAGTTGAATTTTTTTATTTTATTTTATTTATAAATAGCAGTGAATTAAAATATTAGAATAATTTTATGAGATCTGTCTAAGATAAATTTAAATATATTTAGATTTTAAGACGAATATATAGACATATTTATGATAAGTTGAAAAAAATTATAGGTCTTACGTAAAAAAAAAATATTATTGAATTGAAAAAAATTGTGAATCTCACGTATAAATAGATTTGAATTAAAATAAATTTAATAATTCGAGAATTTAGATATTATATCTAGTTCAAAATCAAATTAAATTGAGTTAATTTCAGTTAAATCTAACAACCCAAAAAGGACCTAATGACTCTCTCCCCTTCACTTCTTTGCATGTTATGTGTTTTATTGTATTTTTAAAATTTTATTTTTTTATTGTATTTTTTATTATATTTTTTAAAATCTTTTATTATATTTTTATTATATTTTATTTATAGACTGTTTTTAATAGAAATCGAATGAACCGATTCCCAACATCTCCCTATTCTGTATCTTCTTATCTCTATTAACTTCATTTCTCGTTGCACTATACGGGGGGAAGATTTCCTCCCTCCTCCCCAACACTCCCCCCTCTTCATTTCCCTCGATATATTCTCATGTTTTTACTCCTTATTCATCGAATCTTTCCAATTCAATCACCTCCAGACGAGATTCTCATGCATGTCTTGCCTCCTGCTCCTTTTACTCGTCCGAATATTTGGTTTTTAACGTGTCCTTGCACCGTCTAGCTCAAGCTTCCACCTTTGTAGTTCTACTAAATTTGTAGTTTGACAAGAGCTTCAACAAACCTTGACCAAAACACTTGGATGCTTCAAATTGCAGTTTAGAATCACCTTGCAATTGTTCCTACTTTCTACATTAGTGTTGCCTCTCAAACTCCTCTCTCATTGTCACGAGAGCAAATTGCCATAGCCCTCCAACCCAAATTAGAAACACCCATTTATAAGTGGGGCAAATATAAATTAGTATCTAGATATTCATTATTAAGAAGACCTGGAAACGAAGTCCTGAGCATTCCTAAATGCAGTCACACAGGCATTTAAAAAGTCACCCAATACAATAGCAACTTACGATACAAAATACAAACTGAACCAACTTTCCCGAACGGGAAATTAGTGAGGCTTCTTTCCGGTCGCTGCTGCCCAGGCCTGTAGTACGTGATTCACTATCTCCTCTACACCAAGTCCATGCTTCACCTGCACGAATAGATCACATGCATCATGAAATAAGGCAAATTGTGCAATACCAATAGAACAAACTTTCTTTTGATGGGAGATACCGATAAGGCAAACTAGAACTTGCATCATGTTTCCATCAACCAAAAGAAACAAGAAAAACGTACTCAACCCGACCTGAGCAAAGACAAAGGGCCCTCCATCACGCATTCGAAGTGCATCACGTTCCATGACAGTTAAATCAGCTCCAACTGCTGGTGCAAGGTCAGTCTTGTTTATTACCTGCAACCCAAAACAATTGACTCATTTTCATTAGACTCCCCCAACTCCAAGTACATTTATGTTTATAAAGATTGATAATTGACAGTAAGAAAACACCTACAACCAAAGCAGCATTTATGAATTTAAGAAAACACCTACAAGGAGATCAGCTTGGGTGATCCCAGGGCCACCTTTCCGAGGAATTTTATCACCACCAGATACATCTATTATATAGATGATATAGTCAGCCAGTTCTCTACTGAAGTTGGCAGCTAAATTATCTGCACCCACACAAATTCAAGAGAATATTGAACCTTTTCTCATTAAAACTTAATCCACAAGCGTTAACATAAGATAGGTGCTCGCTTATTCACAATTTCATAGAAGCACTTTTTTTTGCAATTGTGTTTTGAAACATAAACTTTATTTTAAAAACAGATCCTGAACTAATAATGTAACTTCTTAAATGAAATTAGAGCAACTAACTTGTACCTTTTTTCTTAAGGGGCACCATGTACGCATCATGTTTTCACCAAAAGAGAAAAAGTATTGCCAAACCTTATCATTGCTGCTCTTTTCCCACTAATTAAACTGCATTTCCCCGAGATCTTAAAGCAAATTAATTCTAGATTTTGATTCTCATTCTGATATGACCATCATTGCCTTTTACTAACTAGCGACATGCCAATTTAATATCAGTTTCCACCAATCATTTTTTTTTTATAAGTAAGAGGTAAATTTTATCGATACAAATGAAATAGGCATACCCATCAACCAAATTAAATTACCACAACATCAATCATTTTTTGTAAAGTTACCTCCCCCAGATTCACAAAGAAGTATGTCTGCTTTGAACAAGTTAGAGAGCTCCTCAAGAGGACCAAGATTAATGCTTATGTCTTCGCGAATTGCAGCATGAGGACATCCCCCAGTTTCGACAGCCCGTATCCTTTCTTCAGGTAGTGCTCCATGTTTTACCAAG
This sequence comes from Platycarya longipes, assembly GCA_036559045.1. NCBI lineage: Eukaryota > Viridiplantae > Streptophyta > Magnoliopsida > Fagales > Juglandaceae > Platycarya > Platycarya longipes. Next base: position 35,293,611 of record CM071797.1, read on the forward strand.
AACTCACCATCTTCTTTTGTGAATATATCATTTGTCACCTGAAATAATTACAATTTCAAAATCAGAAGATAAAAGGTTCAAATTTCTTTTCTTCCTCGTGTATCTCTTCTTTTAGAAGAAAGGTAATAAATTAATTAGTTGTGAAGAATATGAAAAACAGGCTCTAGCAATGGTTCAGTGATATCAAACTTCAAGATTGGACCATCTCATTCTTCTGTACGACTAAAGGAGACTTTTAAAAAGAATTTGTATGTTCTCATGGAGTACGGAACAAGCAAAACAGATTCAAATGTTTTCAGAAAATTTTAATGCACTCCTCTAAATCAGTGCAAGAGAAAACTTGCAAATAATTCTAGCGCGGGGAGTTCAATATCTACAAATAGATGCCAACCTAGTAATCAGTCACCATACGAATAGGCACGGTTTATTAAACAATAAGCAAGCTCAATGACATGTTATGCTAAGCAAAAGCTAGCCTCACAAAGCCGGAATCTTGCTTGCAACTGCGTGCTCAAGTCTTTTATGTACATTAATAAAAAAACTGGCAGCATATTGTTTTGGACACACCCATATCCAAAACAGGTTGAATGAGTTGATGACAGGTAAAATACGGTAAATAACCTCCGCCCTTCCACGACAATAGAAGATTAAAAATAGAAATAGAAAAATTTAAAATTTAAAAAAAAAAAATCAGAATTTCTACTCACTGCAGCAAGACTGTACTTGTCCCGCAATAATTTGCAAATAGCCAGCATTAAAGCTGTTTTCCTGCAAGGCAGGAAACAGCGTTCCATCAACACCCATTTATGAGTTGGATTCAGACTAGCAATGCAAAATACATTAATGAAACAAAGTGTACTAGAAAGAGAGAATAGGAAAAGGAAAGGGAGGGAGGGTGGTGGGGGGGGGGGGGGGGAGGGGGAGCAAACATTACATTAATGAGAAACAAACAAAGTTCAAAATAGAACAACTGTAAGAAAACTTGGAGACTGGAAGATATATATATATATATATATATTTATATGAATAATGTTATACACCACACTACCATCTCACTTTCATCCCACTACCTAAGATGTGGCATAATTATCACCATTGCATGATAAAAAATCGTCCAATAAAGAATAATCTAATTGTGATAAATGTGTCACATCTAGGATGGTGGTGTGGACTGTGGTGTATAAAATTTTCTTATATATATTTATTTTTTTAATTTTAAAAGTAATTTTATTAAAGGGGCATAATCCAAGTACGTGTATACAATGGGAAACACCCAACTAGAGGGATGAGGAATGAAAGATAATTCATTACAGATAAAGATGTTTATAGAATTTCTAACAAAATAATCTCGGAATTAAATTTGATTGCCAATGCCCTACTTTTAAAACAGTTGAGCATAAACCTTTCTTGATGATTTCAGAAGGGAAATTTGAATAAATCAGTTCCCAAAATGTCTACCAGTATCAACAAACACCTACTCAGAAAGACGTCCGCATCCGTGTGAAATGGAATCCCACCCCTCCCTTTCCCAAAGTACACATCCATCGTCGTCACTGGCACCATCAATTGATCCCCAAAAACATAAAAGACGAAGGACTAAAGCTCCTTCCAAAAAGGTAACGAAGCAGGAAATTTCAACACATTCACTACTATTTTACACATGCAACTCCAATCAACTAGGAATATTGTTTGTATAAGATTATCGGCAGTTCAGATTTTACCCAAAGTAGCCCTCCAAGCAAAAGACTTGTCTTTTAAAAGAGATTTACTGTACCGAGCACTCTTCCAGAGAAACTATCACCATATGAATCCGAATCTTACATTTTCCTTTTCATCTTTTTAGCGAATCCGAATCGTACATAAAAGTATAGGGAATTCAAGATTTGTATAATATTAGAATCAATCATTTCCGTGTCTTTGAAAAAAATAATAGTGATCCAAAGGTGATTGGGAAGGTTGAAAATAATGTAAAGAGGAGCATTGAAGGGAAAAAGGAGATACCCAGTACCAACTGGGCCACCGATGCCAACAGTGAAAGCCCTCTCACTGAAATCCCTGGTGTGAAGTGGCGGAGCTCTTCTGCTGAAATAACCTGGGGAGTATATGGGTTCATGCGAGTGAGGTGCCAGTCCATCATGGCTATGGTACACCTTACCATCGGGGCCGACCCATGACTTTGTTGTTGAATCCCCATGAGCGTGAGCGTGATCATGATCATGATGATGGTGGTGGTCGTGGTCGTGGTCGTGGTCGTGGTCGTGGTGATGATGATGGTCGTTGGAATGGGAAGCCATTGTGACTGTAGTCTGCAAAGGTTTCCTGAGCGGCAGGCAGTGTGAGGATAAGGAAGAGACGAGGCCACTGGTTGTATCAGGAGCAGAGGGACATGGAGATTATAAAAGCGCACTTTTTCTTGAATAGTGTAGGGTTTTTTCTTTGGGTTTGCTTAGCTGGGCTGCAGCTGCAGCCTCTCATAAAAATAGTAAGATTACAGTTTATATAAACAGTATTTTTATTATTTATATAAGAAGCTGTAGTTGAAGTCCGACTGCAATTAATATTTTTTTATTTTTTTTATCATTTCTTTTTTGTAAGTTAAATGGCTTGAGAAATAAAGTTTGAAATACAATTTTACCATGAAAAAATAGTATTAAGATTAGAAGCATATTGTGCTAACTTGTGAGCAACTCCATTTCTCTCTCTGTAGACGTGTGTAAAGGTACCCTCTTCAAAATGATGGAAATGTTTCTTGATCTCTGAATAGAATCCCCCAAGGACAAAATTATGCATATTGTTATTTTGAAGAGCTCCCACACATAATAAGTTATCACTTTTAACAGTAAGTTTTGGGATACCCATCGTTGCACAGAGTTGCATGCCCCGAAAAATAGCTTTCAATTCGATAGTTTCAGACCCATCCATTTCAACATTAGGAGTACTAGCTGCCATAATGATATTGTCTGATTCATCTCTGAGCATCGCACCTAATCTTGTTTTCCCCAAATCAGCAAACTCAGCTCCATATTTATTAAGCTTTAGCCACTCTAAAGGAGGATGTCGCCATTTGAAATGGTGTTTGAGTTGAGCCCGTGATTGTAATCTGGTCTGACCGAAACTCTTCATGAGTGCAAGAGCATAATTAACTGCATGTTTCAGACTAGATAAAACATTATCATTCACAAACTTGTTTCGCCGAAACCAGAAACTCCAAGCTATACCAAACAGGACAGCAAGCTTGTCATGACACTTGCGATTACAAAGATCTATGGCCATATCAAAAATTGTATTGTAGGACTCAAGCTTCAAAGCAAGGAGATAATATTGAATCAAGTTTTGTAAACTGGGACACGTAGCTACAGCATGCAGAGTGTCTTCATTGGCTGTTAAGCAGATCTTACAGGTAGCATTTGTCACCACATGTTTCTCCACCAAAATGACCCCAGTAGGCAAGACATTCTTACAAGCACACCAAGCAAATATTTTAATCTTGTTTGGGGCCTTCATCTTCCATAAGTGCTTCCAAGCCATGTGGTGAGCCTGCATATTAGATGACTCAGGAATTGAGCACCAACTTGGTTGTAAATCAAGTGGTAACAACTTTTCACACTAAACAAATCGCTTCTCTCATGAGCCCATATCCTCTTATTCTCATTTTCTAAAGAAGACAATGAAATCTTGCATATATCCACCACCGCATTTGGATTGAAGAGAGTTCGAAACTTTTCTATATGCCAAGATTTTTCAGTTGTTAGAAAAAGAGAATTTACAGTATTTGCATGTTGGTTTGGCTCCACTGCTATACCTTCAGCAAATAGGGACTTGTGATTGGGAATCCATTGATCATACCAAACATTCACAGATTGACCAAACCCAATACGCCACTGAATACCAGCTTTTAACCACTTCCTCGCCTCCCAAATGCTTCGCTATGTATAAGATGGACATCTGCTCAAACTTGCAGTCAAGAAATTACCCTGTGGAAAATATTTGGCCTTTATTAATCTGTGCAACTAAGAATGATCCTCCTGAAATAGCCTCCATCCTTGCTTAGCAAGAAATGCCAAATTAAAACATTTAAGATCCTGAAAACGAATCCCCCCTTTTTGTTTGTCTTGACACAATTTATCCAAACTTTGCCAATAGATTTTTCTTTCATTTCTTTTTTGACCTCACCAAAAATGAGACATCATGCTTTCTAATTTCTTACATAAACTTGAGGGAAGAAGAAAACAACTCATAGAATAATTTGGAATTGAAAGAGCTATTGCTTTTAAGAGTATCTCCTTTCCACCTTGGTATAATAGCTTCTCTTTCCATAATTGCAACTTTTGCCATACTTTCTGTTTGATAGAGTCAAAAGTTTTTTTTTCTTTGACCTCCCAATAATAGGAGGAAGACCTAAATACTTCTCATACTGCTAGATTTTGCCATTTGACCAGAGATTCTTTGTTTCAGCTTTAACAGAAGCATGTACATTTCAACTAAAAATAATACATGTATTCTCTTTATTAATTTTTTGGCCCGATACAGCTTCATAGTGGGCTAATAAAATCTGAATACGTCTATTTTCCTCAACATTAGCTTTACAAAAAATTAGGCTATTATCGGCGAAAAATAAGTGATTGATATTGGGAGCCCCTCTACAAACACATATCCTAGAAATTTCTTTTCTCTAACCAGTAATAGTTAATAAAGATATGAGGCTCTCTATGAATAATGAAAAGAGATAAGGGGACAAAGGGTCCCTTGTCCAAGCCTCTCGATGATAAGATATTCCTTGTTAGTTATCCATTCATTAGAACAACAAAAGACACTGTTCTAACAGAATTCATCATTAAACCAACAAAAGTAAGATGAAAACCCATTATTCCCATAATGGATTCTAGAAAATCTCATTCTATCTGATCGTAGGCCATGCTCATATCCAATTTTAATGATATGAAACCTTTCGTACCCATCATTTTCTGCTTAACATAATGAATCAACTCATATGCTATCAAAATATTATTCGAAATAAGGTGATTGGGACAAAAGCACTCTAACCTTCACTTATAACACTCGGCAGAACAGATTTCAGCCTGTTGGCAATGACTTTTGCAATAAGTTTATAGGCCACATTATATAGACTAATGGGCCTATAATCACTCATTGTTACATGCTCGTTCTTCTTGGGAATACATGTTATATAAGTGAGATTTAAAGGAGATGGGAAGGAATCTGAATTTAAAGCTTGGAGAATTGCCTCAGTAATAGATTTTCTAATCACATGCCAATACTTTTGGTAGAAAAAAAGTGCCATACCGTTCAAGCCAAGAGTTGTTCCTGGGCATAGTTTTGAATTATGTATCGTATCGACCAGTACATGCCGTACCGAACAGTGGTCGGTACAGAAATTGAGTCTGTTTTGTACCGGCCTAAATACTGGCCATACCAGCCAGTATTTCGACCATACCAGCCATGTGTACCGGCCTGTACTGGATTTCATGATTTTTTTCATTTCTTGCGATTTTTTTATCCTAATTCAAATTAGATTATTTACATATATATTTATATATGTGATTTATTCATATATTGACTATTATTTTAAAATATAATTTATATATGTATTTTTATATATATAATTTTTTTATGTATAGACTATTCCAAAACACTACACATAACAGTACCGGTATTGAAATATTTCGTTTCAATACCTTGATCGGTACGTTTACCGATACGGTATTCAAAACATTATTCCTGGATCCATTTAAAAAATAGCCTCATTTACCTCTTCAGCAAGAAATTTTTTTGTTAATTTCATGTTCATCTAATTGGATACTCTACCAGTTAGGGGAGATAAAAAAAAAAATTCAGAGAATCAATAGTTATATCTCGAGCAGAACTGGAAAACATATTCTGGAAATACTCAATAATAACTCTATCTCGATTTGGGACTTCATTCCACTGACCACTATCATCTTAGATTTTGAGAATGTTGTTTTTCCTTCGTCGTTGAGAAACTTGCATATGGAAATATCTAGAATTAGAGTCCCCTTCTTTCAGCCAAAGAGCTTTTGATCGTTGTCGCCACATAATCTCATTTCTTTCAAGCCAAAGTTGTACCTCATCTCTAGCACAGTAATTGCCTCTAGATTATCATCATTTGAGTCCTTCTCACACAAGGATTACAAATTCTTCTGAGCAGAATTGAGTTTTCTTTAAACATTACCAAAATATTTTTAATTCCAACCTCCCAACTGATCACCATTATCTTTAATTAAATCTACCATGTCTCCCATGGTAGTGGGAGTTGAAATCCTATTCCAAACCCCTTTTATAATCTCCTCACAACCAGCCTCCCCTACTCACATAGTCTCAAATCTAAAAGGTTTTTTCTTCATCTTTATCTCCCACTCTCCTTCCAAAGAGACCTAGATGGGTAAGTGATCAGAGTAGACAGCCAGCCCATAAGTGACTTTAGCATTAAGATAATAGGATAATCATTGAGAATTCATAAGGACTTTGTCAAGCCTTTCACTGACTTGATGAGGTCTCTGTCTTCCATTGCACAAAGTAAATTTTGGACCATAGAAATTCAAATCCCTCAACTGACAATCTGCTACCACATCTCGAAACTGAAACAATTGCCGTTTAGGATGAGGGTTTTCCCTTTTTTTTCTCATGTTGGAACATTAGCTCATTAAAATCACCCATAATTAACCAAGCCTCCCCATCCGTTGGACATAAGCGTTTAGGCAAACTCCAAGTTTTGAATCAAAGATATGTTTCAGGAGAACCATATAAAGCAGTAACAAACCAATGACCCTTAGACAAATTCGATTATGCAATAGTATCATGATATTGATTAGGAGAATAAGAAATTAAAGATAAAATAATAGCCTGTTTCCATAACAAATCAATCCCCTCTTACGCCCACATGATCCCACAGACAAACAATTAACAAAACCAAACTTGAACTTATAAGAATCAAACTCCCCAAATGAAAGCTTGGTCTCTTGCAAGAACACCACATCAGGATCTTCCCTCTGGATCAAATTACAGAGGGTGCGAACGCCCCATAGGTTCTCAAGCCTACGGGCATTCCAACCGAGGAGCTTCATGACTGTCGGCGGGGCTGACGAGTAGCCACTACAGATATTTCATCTGTGGAATCATCTTTCTGAGCCGCTTCATTCGGAGTCAACGCATGTCCCCTAGAAAGTTGACCATGTACAAAGGCGTTTGAATCCTCCCCTTTTCGCTTCTTTGCCTTTCCTTTCTCCAAAGGATTGGAGGATGGCTTCGAGGCCAATAAACCTTTCTCTAAACCTTGAATGTCTGAAAGAATCCTCCATTTCCTGCTATGACGCCCTTCTAGCTTAGATAAAACAACCAAGGGCTTTGAGCCCTAAGGCCCATCAACTTTGGCCTTTTCTGTAATAGGCAAACTTAACTGGCCATTTGTGTCCTCCAACCCAGTGGAGATAAAGTTATCAGCTTTGGCTTTTTGTGAGACAGACAAGCTTAATGGGCCATATGTGACCACCAGTCCAATAGATTTAAACTTATCACCCGAACCCAAAGATGCATGGTCCACTGATACACATAGGCCACAATTCTGTCCTTCATCCTGATAATAACAGTTTTTCTTTTCTGAACTAATAGGACCAGATAACCGCTTGGCAGTTTGAGTAGTAAGGGTCGTTTCCATTGCAGTAACCGTTACGATACCATCCACCGCACTCCGATGTTGCTTTGCCATGGAAGTCTCTAGTACAGGATGTCTTGAAATGAGAGGAGACGATATAAAAAATTTATTAATAACTGTGGAATGAGTTTGTAAATAGAGTAGTGTTATATGTATTTACATTTTTTACTTATATTTTTACTTACAAGATTCGTTTAGTTAGTTTTCTTTTAAAATTCAAATTTTATGATTTTCAACATATCAATGATTGACGTGTGAAAATGTAAATTTTTTGTAAGTTTTCTTAAGTACATTTAACATTTTTTTTGTAAATAATAGCAAAAGTTATGATATTTGATTTTGTGAGATGAGAGTGAAAAAATTAAATAAAAATATTATATAATTAAAATATTATTGTTATAATGAGATATGAAAAAATTGAATTGTCTCCACTTCTTGTCATTAGGTTTATACCACTTTTGAATGTCTTAACACTCAACTCCTCCCATGTAGCCTTTTCAAATATGAGTTAACGAGAACAAGGAAATTATTTTGTTTGAAAATTTAAAAAAAATATAATAATCATATGAAAAAGTTATCATATCTTTCAAACAATCTTTTCGAGTAAGAAAAGAAAATATGTATAAATTAAATTTATAAATTAATCACCAGGGGTGGGTAGTGAGACCTTACCCACATCCATCTCACCCCCATCCATCCCGCCCTTGCATAGGGGTGGCGGACCCCCATTTGCCAAATGCGGCGGGTGGGTGGCCCTGTCCGCACTTGGCGGCCCCTAGCTAGGGCAGAAGCAGGATGGTCTTATTCAAAGCTAAATCACATACATATAGAAAGGTGCGAAAGACATATGTGCCGCAGAAATCAGAATTAGTAGGGTCTGCCAGTCAACTATCTTTTCATCTAATGTGGTTCTCAATGCCACGAGTCTATTGGCTGTTGTGTGAGTGGACTTGAATTCATCTAGTTTTAATCAATTCATCTTTTAATGTTTCACCATATGGGTTACCTATCTTTCAGTTTTCTCTCAAAAGTCCCTTCGGTCTCCTTTAGCTCTAGTGGGCGTGGTTCTGTAGTTCTTTTGGCATTCCTTTATGTCGTAGCCTCAAGTAATCAACGACTCTTGCATTAGATACATATAACATTTTCTTTGACTCATGCCCTATTAAGATTAGGGAAAAGAATGTTCTTTGTTTGAGTTTGAAGTGGTTACCTTGAGGGAGTCAGTAATCAAAACTGTCATTTTGATGGTTGAGTAATTTTTCTAAACCTTCATATCAAAATGGTGTCATTTTGTTATTGATAAAATGATGCCATTTTGATATGGGTGTTAAGTGGCTTGCAGCCCTCCTCCTCCCACAACCCCTTTTTCTTCTCCCCCAATCCCCTCTCTCTCATCTCTGATTCTTTCTAACTCTCGTAGTCGCCACGCTTGTAGTCCGCCACCTTGAAGTTCATCGCATGCTACATCCATTGTCGTGAAGTTCATCACATGTTCCACGCCTAGTTTGTGACTTTATTGTTGAAGGTAAGTTCTCCGTTCACTTTCCTGATTCTTTTTGTTCATTAATGGAGAATGATATTGAAGTGAAGAGGAGATTGTGATTTGTGTGCTGTGAATGATTGAATTGTGTATTTGTTTGACTGATTATTGGTTTGAAATTGTGAATTTCCATTTTTTTATGATTTCATATTAGAACCCTAAATTAGCTTAATGTTTCAATTTGATACCCCTAATTATGTTAAGGGTTTAATCTTGAATTTATTAATATTGAACCCCCTAATATAATTAGGAGTTTCAGATTGCAAACTCTTATAATCTATTCTTCCACTGTTTCGAATTGACTCTCATAAAAATCTTGTTTCCATGCAATTTTAATTTGTGAAACTCAAGATTATGCTATTAATAATGATTAAAAAATAAATTACTTAGTACATCCTATCAACAATATTTTGTCATGGTGCTTTAAGAATTTTTTTCCTTATTTTAGGAAAGTATGTCATTTGAAATAAAAGAAAAATGACAAAATAGAAGTAATGAACAAAGAAATATCATAAAGGGCTTGCATTGTTTTTGTGTATCTTGTTGTTTCTTAAACTTTTTCTGTTTTGGGATTTTGACATGGAAACCCCGATTTGTTTTGAGTGATTGTAATTTGTTGCATGGTTTTAATTGTTAGAAGTTGGTGTGATGTTTATTGTTTGCTACATTTCAGATTTTTTGTCAGTTTTGGAGAATGGAAAATTCGTTAGATTTTAGTGTTAGCTCTTCTACAGGGATCTCTACCCCTACACAAACATCTGACCCTATCGGGTGTGATCTATAGATGCTACCGCTATCCCTATGGACACTACCCTTATGGACCCATGCTCTGTCCCCTTGCCCACACAAAGCAAAAAACTTGTTTCAATAGTTAGGACTTAGTTTACTGAATTAGAAGGTGATGACCCTAATAACCCTTAAACTAAGTGTAACCATTATAGTAAAGTGTATGGGTGTTATTATAGGAAACTTAATAAATCCCAATTAAAAGTACACTTAGAAGAACAGTGCAAAAAAAGTTTAGTATTAAGATCTTTACAAGAGAAGAGTTAATATAGAGATTGGACTTAAAAAAAATGGCAGATGGAAGTAGTGGGGGTGCAACGTTAAAGGGGTACACTAAGTATAATCACTAGAATTGTAGGAGACATCTATCTCGTATGATCATCATAGACAAGCTACATTTTTAGTTTGTAGAAGTGTAAGGTTTCTAAGCATATTCTAAATACTTAGAACCTAGATTTAATGTTCCTTCACGTCGCAAGATGGCAAAAGATATAAAAAAATATTATATGTCAGAAAAAGACTTGTTGAAGGGCCAATTGAGGGGTCAAATAGTTTGTTTTACCATCATACTTGGACATCCATCTAAAATTTTAATCATATATCTTTGAACGTACATGATTATGTTGATTGTGAAAGGACATTACACAAAAAGTTTTAAAATTCTTTCATCAAATTTTCGATCACAAGGATAAGATGATTGAGGAGCCTTGGAGACCGCAATAAAGAAGTGGAGGTTGACACAAGTTCTTACATTTACAGTTGATAATATCCCGTCTAACGTTATTGCATTGGGACATCTTAATACCTAATTTAGAGAGACAAATGAGACAATCATGGGCAGTGAGTGGTTGCCTGTAAGATGTGCTACACATATTCTGAATCTAATTGCATTGATGGTTTGAAGGATCTTAATGACTCGATTGCCCAAGCCAAGACTGCTATAAGATTTGTGAGATCTTCTCCTACTAGATTGGAGAAATTTAAGGTTGTTGCGAGGTCTGTGAGCGTAACATCCAAAAAGGGCCTTTATCTTGATGTTTCTAAAAGATGGAAGTCAACATTCTTGATGTTGAAGGCGACCCAAAAATATAAGTTAGCCTTTGCATTATTGGGTGATGAAACCATTAAATATGTGATATATTTTGATGAGCATGGAAGATTTGGGAAGCCTATTGATGATGATTGAAAATTTGTTACTTCTTTTGTAGAGTTTTTTAGGCTTTTCTACAAGGTCACCATGAGGCTATCCAGCATTCCCTTATTTCTCTAAGCAAATATTTAAGGTAAAAGAAAAATTGGATGACATGTGCATGAGTGACCATATTAGGATACGGGAGATGGCGTTGAGGATGAGAGTGAAGTATGACAAGTATTAAAGAGATTTTAGCATGTCTAATATTTTGTTATATGTGACTGTTGTTCTTAACCATCAGTTTAAGATTAATGGCATAATATATGAATTGAGAATTGCGCACGAGAATGCATGGGTGGAGCTTATTGCAACAAGGGTTAGAAAAACACTTGCTAGATTGTTTGATGCTTTACCATTTAAGAGTGATAATATTTCAGCACCTACACCTATCCCCCCCCCCCCCCCCCCCCCCTCCCCCTCCTCCTCCTCCTCCTCCTCCTCCTCCTCCTCTTTTGGTCCTCTAGAAGTCGGGATTGGGATAATGTATATGTTGGATTGGAGTGAGAGGTTGGAGCGGAAATCCATAATTCGTCAATCTACAGAGGCTTAGCCGGAGGTAGACAGATACTTGGCAGTGAATTTTCAACCATTTGCGCGAGACTTTAATATATTAACTTGGTGGAAGAGCAATGTCGTAAAGTATCCTATCCTTGGGGAGATATTCTGTAGAATTTTGGTCATCCTTATTAGTACTGTAGCCTCAAAGTCAGTTTTTAGTACCGGAGGGTGCATATTAGATCCATTATGCAGTTCATTTGATCTAATTATTTGATCAAATTATAATACTTTTTTATCTAATTATTTTCGTTGTATATATTTTCATATGTTTTAGGGGCAAACACTTTTTTATGCCATGAGCGTAGAGGTCCTAAATGATGTTAGATGGGCTCCCATCCCATGCCATTAAAAGTACACGATTTTGTTGCCCATGAACATTGCAAGGCAAACAATGAGTGGTAAAAGAATTAATCAATTAAAGCTTAATTTTAACTATTAATAGCATAATTTACACAATAACTGACTGGACATGGTACTCTTTCATTCTGCAACTAGTTTGCCAGAATAATGACTGTCATTTTAGAAACATTTAATTATTTAAGATTGAACTTTTGATTTTAAGTGTTGATGATGCCTTTGGTATTGGTTAATTAGAGTAACAATGTTTACCCAATACTTTCTTATATACCATATATATATACTCAATACTGGAGGTCTGCCAAATCAATTACTAGAGGTTCTGTTGGATGCAAAATTTTCCCGTTTGCTTTCATTATGCCAACCTAGATATTCTCCACATAAAGTCGGCAAAATTTGTCGCTTAGTCTAATTCAATTATGGATTTGCACATAGAACCTCTGGGGTTTGGAGTCTTTGGACCCAACATCTGCTCCAATTGCTTTTCTTTATATGTATTTTGGTCCTTTCTATACACTATTTGAGAATCGTCTTACACAAGCCACTCGGTAGATATGCAAACTCTGCAAAGTGCCAAGACTTTGTTTACTTCCCAGAAATATTCAATTCTAGAGTACGACTGGCATGCCACACTTTCAGAGGCATATCTTGGAAGAAGAAGCATGCTGTCAGCTGGTGAAGTTCTTGAACTTCACCTTGATATTAAGCTGGAGATATTTTTACTTGGATGGCAGTTGAAATAATTTAGATTACACAAAAATAAATTTATAAAATGACATAGTTTGATACTCTACATCATATAAAGTTATTCTTGTTATAAAAATAGATCTAACTGATCATATGAAATCATATTAGTTTGTAAGTTTACTCTTATATAATTAGTTTGTATCTGTAGCACTTCTCAATAAAATATACAGGTCGATTCAGATAATGGATATGAATCTCAATTCTTTGGTATTGTGTCCATAGAGATCCAAATCCATGAATTCTCACCCACCAAACTAAATGTACAATAAGGCATTGATTGTATTCCGAACTTATCTCAAACTCATCATTACATTTTTTTAAATTTTTACACAAAATATAATAAATAATTTAACTTTTTCAAATCATAATTTAACTTTTTCAAATTCCAAAATAATAATAATATTAAAAAATAATATTTCAATAATATTTTATTCAATTTTTAGAATTCAACCCATCTTATCTCAACTCATATTATCTCATCTCATCTCTAAATCCAAACAGAACCTAATAGCTTCGAAGGCTTCACTTGAAGTCTTTTATCCCATGAACTAAAAGAGACATCGTGTATGGTGGTTTGAGAAGGGTATGTGTCATATTCTCTTACATATAATTTTACAAAAGCAAACTTACAAACTTCATAACATTCTCCTACAAAGCACTGCATAATCGCTATCTATTCCATATATATGCAAAAAACACCCAATTTATTCTTTTGTCAAATGGCCTTTCAGTGCAGGCATCAAAAAACAAATCTATAAGAAAAATAATAGAGAAAAAAGGTAACAAAGAATCCCATGCATATTAATCAAACAAATTCTTAAGTCTACTGCGGTTGCCACATGGTTCAGGCTGCAACTCCTTTTGGTAGAGCCCTTCTGGAATTTGTTGATTAGAAACTGTGATATTATTGTCTAAAACCACACCTTGCTTTTGTATATACTCCCATTTGTCTTGGAAGAGGTAAAAGAAAGCAATGAAAAGGACCTCTGCTGTAAAAAGTATAGTCCAAATGGTCGTACTTCTTGATGTTTTGTTATTGTAAGCTTTCAAGCCTGTGTAGATGTTGATGATCCCACTTACACAAATCATTGTTCCAAGCATCCAATGCACAAAGTACCACAAACTCCTCTCTTTTTTCCCCCTTCAAAATGAAGGAAAATGTAAACTTTGGCATTAATTAAAAATCAACAAAAAATAGTTTGTAAGAAACTACTTAAGACTTTGAGAAGATTAATGTACCAATTTTACCTTTTAGGCCTGAAAAATCCGATCAAGGCTTGCACCCAAATGGCACCATAAAGTGCTAGTCCTAATCTTTGGTGGCTGTTAGTGAAGGAATTCTCAAGTTTTTTGAACGATAAGATAGCTCCAATTGTGGCAAGAAGCGCTGACAGTATCTGTTAAGGGAAGAAACATTGAATTTAGCACATAGAGAGACAAAGGTTTAGAAGAGTAATAGATGGTGGAAGAACATGCAAAATTTTTGCCTTCTTTGATTCATCTATTTCTTAAAAAATTCACCCCTAGTTTAGTTATCTATAGCCCCATGAAAGGTGCCTAAATCATTTGATCTAGCAGAAAGCCTAGGGGGTATAATACATGATTACACAATTACTACCTTCTTTTGCTATCCAAGCTAGTTGTTAGGAATTTTGAAAAACTAATTGAACTTAACTAAACTATTATCTTCCATAATAATTATGGACCCCATTAAGGTTCAAGTAACTTTCATGATGCTTTTGTAGAAAAAGATCGAATCTTTAATGATTACATATTGTAGCTCTGAATTTGCATTCGTTGGCCATGTTTAAAAAATAGGAGGATATGCATGGATGCAAATACATACCTGCAAAAAAACATGGAGATAGAAACAAACTTTGAGCCTTTTGGACCTGGGTTCCTCTCTACTGGATATTCTGATAGCAAGTATTGCAAGAGGCATTAAGAACCCAAGTGAAACCCATAGGAGAAACCCATGAATTGCAACATCAGATGTCATCTGGGGACTCAGCTGCAAAAGGGATTAAAAATGGGAAACTAATTAGTTGGCTAATGGTGAATATAATCTTCCTTGGCACTTCTCCAAAAGATGAAGAGGAAGAAGATAGAAGAGGAAAAAGGGAACTTGAAGAAGAACTGGGTTACCTTGTGAAAGTCGTGTCTAATGCTCTTGGACTGATTCAGTTCTTGGTGGAACGAACAGCCTACTAATGGTAGAAGAATAACACAGTATGCAGAGATGGTGAAAGTTGCTAGCTTCTGAAAAACCTGCATTTTTCAATATCCAGGGAGAGCAAGAATACAATCACAAATCCTAAGCTGCCTCGATCCCTCTCCAAAGTTCAGCCTTTCTTTTTTTTTTTTTTTAAGAAAGTAGATGGCTTTATGCTAAAGTTTGTTTCAGTGGCAATGAGAGGTAGAGCTTTTAAATAGAGTTTTAACCAAAGCTAGTTTTGATTGCTGTTCCAGAAACTGCAATTCTTTAATATAAAAAGAAACTGAGTGTGGTATGATTAGTGAATACAAAATGGATAATAACAAGATAGATATGTACGTGGGTTATGACAATCATAAGCATGGTCATGCAATACGTGGTGGTTGGAGTGAAATCACCACTTAATCTAAAAATTTAAAGTGATGGAAAGAGTAAGATTTTATTATTTATTTTATATCTTTAACACTCTTCCTCTCACATGTGAGACCAGACTCTCTATCAATAGATGGCCCGACATGTGAAATATTTATTAAATATGATAATGTATAGAGTCAGGATTCGAATTCAGGATCTCTTTTTTCTAATACCACGTGAAATCATCACTTATCTCAAAAGTTTCAATGGATAAAAATAAGTAAATTTTATTAATTATTTTATATCTTAATAATTGGTAAGAGAGAGAAGATTAGGATTCATATATTAACCCGCAAAAAAAAACTGGGGATGGTGTGAACAATTTCAACGATGTGGGGCTAACATGGGCAAGCTTTTTGGTACAGAAATGAGAATGTGGGATTGCAGAGACAAAAGGGTCAAAACTTTCATGGATGGAATTGAGAAGGACCGCGTAGTACTGGATGCATGATGGACATGGTAGCATGTCTGTCTACTCTGCACCACTCTACATCATTTTTTTAAGCATTTGGTTCATGATTTTTATCGTCAAAAATCATGTTAGGCACAACATGGTCGACAGTCAATAAATAATACATCATGGGATGAGCTTAGTTGATAATATGGGGACGTTCAGGTTGATGTCTTTATAATGATGACAGAAGGTATATTTCAACTGCCTCTGCATGTTAACACATGGAATTGGGAAATTCTAAAAAACTATATAACTACCGATCCACCCTGGCATGACATCATGAGATCTATGAATCCAATTCAATGGATTGTGGACGCATTAAAGCACCCAATGACAAATACATACAAATCATTAAATTTGTTGAGCCTTGTCTTTCTAATTAATTCTGATCACCTCTTGTTACCAAACGACTCTTAAATTCAACTGAATTCATCATTTTTACTGATTGGTTTTTGGTAGAAGTAAGAGGGCAGGTAGTATATCTACTTATCCAGAATGAACTGTGTAATTTTAAATTCCATTTGACATATTTGGCCAGAAATAGCATCCCATAATGAAAAGTAAAACCAGAAAAGAAGGGAAACGAGAGGGGGAGGCGAGGTTGACTAGTATAGTATCTTTTAGTATTTGCTTTACCATTTTACTGCTGAAAGAAAAGATATATATGATCATATCCACGAGACTCATGCACTCGTAGACTCAGACGTAAAGTGCTTAAGCACTCGCAATTATTTTGAAAAAGAATGAAATTTATTATTATAAATTAATTTTTTTTATTTGAATTTTGTTTTATTATTTTTTTTAAAGAGATTGCATTGTGTTTGTGGATTCTGCAACTACAAATATAATTTCTCTTAAATAAAACCAAATATTTGAAGTGCAGGAAAAAAAAATTAGCAGAAGATATTATATCCATACCCTACATCGCCAATCACATGGTGAATAATGAAACATTGATTGTCTCCATTACGTGGTGATAATCATAGCTACAAATTCATAGCATGGCCAAACAAAGGAATATAGATTGGGTTTTTTGTTCTTTTCAACTTACTATCGATTTGCAGTTTCCACTTTGAGTTCTATAATATTCATTCCACTCCCTTCTTTTGAACAAAAAAAAGGACAATTGGGTTATTCTTGTCTTTTACATAGCAAGTCCCTTTTATTTGGTGGGAAAAAAATTAAAAATAGCAAAGGCCTTTGGCCCTATTATTTGTATACTTTGTGCAAAAGCTGAGTTATTTTATTAAAAGACAAAAGAAGTAGAACTAGTAGTAATCTCTCATCTTTGGGTATTGGAACTGAAAAGTAACCGAGAAAAGAACTAGAGAGAGTAAAAAAAATGGGGGGGCGGGGGGGCGTTCAGAATTTCATCACTTTTTACTTTGTTTTAAGAATAAATCCAATCTTGAAAAGGAGTACTTAATTTGCTTTAGATAGTCCTCAAAGTTGAAGGATAAAACATCATGAATTTGTAATAATTCACAGAGAGAGAGAGAGAGAGACAGAGGGCGGGGGAGGGAGGGAGGGAGGGATCCACTGCAAAGTCGTGGTCATCATTAGTATTGCAATGTTTCAACGAGCAATTTCTAAAGCGAACAGAAGAAAGATCATCAGAGATTTGGTATGCTGTCCATTTCATCTTTGTTCTTTGTTTGGTTGGAGGGATTGACGTTGAAAAAACTTGCATCTGCTGCATCATTGATTCATCACTAACTACGTAGGTCGTGTGGCTGTGTACACCGTGACTAAATAGTTGCCAAAATTTAAGCACAAAGAGTAATTCTATATATATTCATGGAGTGTTTTTTTTTTTTTAAAATATATAAATCCCATATTTATTTACTGTTTTTTTTAAAGTGATCAGTGCAGCGTTTATTAACTCACAATGACGACTATCATTTTTGGGTAAAAATGAGGTGAAAAGAAGCGTTTTTTCGAGACAAACATGAAAAACAGTTTTTATAATTTCACGGGTACAAACGCTAGAGAAATGACTTTTTTATTCTTTATTGTGCCATTCTCAGTCAGGCTCCTTATTTGATGCATTATAAGAATATTTATATTGGTCTCATAAAAAAAATTATCAAAATTTAATAAGAAGTACAAAGTTGATAAGATGAACATACCATACTCATCATAATTTCACATTAGATTCATCATTAGACTCATCAAAATAATAATATAAAAATATTTTTTTAATTTTTTTCCAATATTTTATAATTATATTAATTATATGTATATTAATAATTTAATTTGATATTTAAATTATTATTTTCAACAATGTTTAATAAAACTAGAATTAAAAAAATATAATAAATACATTTATTCTATAGAGAAAATAAAAATAAAAAAGAAAAAAGTGTAGGAGAAATAAAATATATTAAACTAATAAGATGAAGAGTAAATAGTAACTCTTCAAATTTGAAAGGTTTGTCTATTTTTACTGTAGCTCAAAGTTTAAGAAATATAGTTTGATGAGACCAATGTAGGATAGTTTTTAATATAAATTATCAAATTTGTATTTGATGATTGGTTTGATGAGACCAATGGAAATGCTCTAAGTAGTTTTATATCTCAAATCATTTAAATGAAGACATTAAAATGTGTCATCTAAGTGTGATTAAGAAAACTCTAGGAGTTGGCTCAAGTTGTAAAGGCTTTGGGGTTAGAGATATATTTTCCTTAGAGAATTTCTATTGGTCTCATTAAACCAATCATCAAATATAAATTTGATAATTTATATTAAAAATTACTCCACATTGGTCTCATAAAACTATATTTTTTAAACTTTAAGTTACAATAAAAGTAGACAAATCCTTCAAATTTAAAGGGTTATTATTTATCATTCATCTTATTAATTTAATATATTTTATTTCCCCTATACCTTTTTCTCCTTATCTTTTTATTTTCTCTATAGAATAAATGTATTTATTATATTTTTTTAATTTTAATTTTAATTTTATTAAAAATTGTTGAAAATAATAATTTAAGTATCAAATTAAATTATTAATATACATATAATTAGTATAATTATAAAATATTGAAGAAAATTTAAAAATATTTTAAAAAAATACTATTATATTATTATTTTGATAAGTTTAATGATGAATCTAATGAAGAGTTATGGTGAGTATAGTATGTTCATCTCATCAAGCTTGTACTTCTCATCAAATTTGGATAATTTTTTTTTATGAGACCAATAGGAATGCTCTTAGGTTTAAGGTTCAAATATCTTTAAGTGCAAATAATCTTTCAAGTACTTATCGGATTGAAAGATTTTTTTTCTTGAATTAATCGAGGTGCACTTATAGGAAATTTTTTACTGTGGGCCTATGCACTTTTAAAATTAATAGGAATGTTGTTCTAGACAAACGGTACCAAAGATAATATAAAGTCAAAATTAATATGAAGAGCAGCATTGCTCATGAATGCTAGGATAAAGATGGAATTCTTTTATAATTTTTACATAAATCTTGAGTAAAAAGTTCTATTACTTTTTAAATTTCTTTGAATTCAAAATTTAATATTTCATTAAAAAATTGAGTGAAAAAAATAGTTGATGGTACCGTTTTTCAAAAGTTATTTAAGATATGAAAGATGTTTTAGTCACAAAGAGATTATACAAAAGTAGATCCATAAAATGATATCGTTTAATGTGATACGTCAGATTTTAAAATTACTATTATTATAAAGTAGATTTAATATATGATATAAAGCCACAACATTTTTAAGTTTTTCTTTTTATAATTTTTTGTTTTTGTAACAATTCTCAAAATACATTGGGTCCTCCATTCCCAATTTCCACTCCACTTAGATGGCGGGCTACCCCACAAAAACTTCACCAAGAGGTAGGAAAAAGAATATCACCATTTAGGCACACACTCCAAACTTGACAAGAAGGGATAAAAGAACAAGAAAAATGATAAATACACTATATTTCATAAATTTTATACAACAATCTTGTAAAACTTGACAAGAGGTATTTTTGTAAACATCTTATTAACATCATTTTACAAAAATATTTGTATTTTACAATATTTATTATGTAAAGTATTGTAAAATGTGTTATATGCAAAGTTTTGAGTACCATTTCGGTTAAGGCATTAAAACAAAATGTTGTGATACCGTTTTGGATACCATTTCGAAATAATCTATATATAAATTAATTAATTATATATGTATAAACTATAATTCTAAATAACGTAAGTGCAAGTCTTAGAAAGTTAAAATACATATTTATAAGATTCCATAATATTTGTAAGTTCTCAATCCAATTATTAAAATAAAAAAATTACTCATCTTCATTAAGAAAATGGGAGTATGGATTTGATTTTTAGTCCTCTAGAAAATGAGATATAAAAAAAAATTAAGAAAATAGTCTTCAGGCGTGAAATTAACGTGAAATTATGAAAATATATCAAAAATACAAAAATATAAAATGTTGGCCGATATTGACCAAAATAAATCGAAATGGCCGATATTTGACCTGGTACAAAATGCCTATCTCCTCCATTTCGGTTACTATCTAGTATGGTACATACCGGCCGATACTTATACGATATTCAAAACTTTGATAGTGTGTGTATCATTTATCAAAGAACAGTACCTGTTACTCGACACTCAAATCACCAATTGTAATTTAGGCGCAGCTTTTAGGCTATTCTTTGGTTCGTTGAATGATTTCAATCAATTATTGCGGGGATTGGTTATTTTTCAATTTGTTATAAAAATAGTTGAATTCATCTTAATTTATTTCATATATTTAAATGTATATCTCAACCTATTTATATTCAAATGAATCTTAATAGAACTCACAAAACACTACTATTTACATATCACCTCAACATCCAAATGTAACTCAAACCTCACCCACAAGAGTCACCAACTTTATTTTCAAAACTTAGTTGAAGAAATAAAACTCTCACATGACATCCATTAACAAAGCAATTAAGTTTGTGACCACGTAGGTAAGGAAGGAGTTGGGCCTTCCAAGTTTCAAGAGAGGTAGTTGTCACAATTTAGTTTAAGGGTGATTTGATGGGTAGCTCGAATAGGAGAGGCTGAAGGGCAAAACATGGAGGAGGTGGTGGTGGAGGAGGACATAGCAACAAAGCAATAATCAATTGGCTATAGAGGAGCTGGGATTTGGGATTTGGAAGAGGAGCTTCAGAGGAAGAGCGGGGGCTAAGAATTATGGAGGGGCAGAATGACTACCATTAGCAAAGCAATAAAGTCTCTAGCCATGGAGGCAAGGAAGGAGTTGGACCTTCCAAAAGAGGTAGTTGTCACGATTTAGCTTAAGGGTGATTTGATGGGTTGGATGAATAGGAGAGGCTCAAGGGCAAAACATGGAGGAGGAGGTGGTGGAGAAGGGCATAGCAACAAGTAGAGATCAATTGACTTGTAAAAAATTTGAAGTGTGCTTCCCATAATTATTTTGGGAGCAAGAGGTGTACTATTTATAGATAAATTTGTATGTGTTTTGTTAGAGCATTCAAATTCAAAAACAAAGATAAATATTTTTTTAATCTTATCGTTATCTATTGATAAAAAAGATGGAGGAGATAAGCTTGTGTTGTTGGAGTTATCTTCAAAATCTTTATCTGATTTTGAATTTGAGTTTGTTGTAGATAAGGATAACCTTTGTCTCAATACGGCCCAACAACAAAAATTAGATTTCAGAAATCAGAATTGCCTTCTTCTAAACTGTTGTCTTTTTGTCTCAAAATGTACAAGTAAGATTGTAAATAAACCTTACTAATTCATAAGCTGTTCAAGGTCAACTTGGCTAAACTCAAGCTCATCTCAACTTATTTATTAAGTTGTATTTGAATGTTGAAATGAGTTAAATTAAATTGTGAATAGTAATATTTTGTAAGTCCCATTGAGATAGATTTAGCGTTTAGATTGACATGTATGAAGTATAGATTTAGCGTTTAGATTTACATGTATGAAGTAAATTGAGATAAATTTAATTTTTTTAAAAAAATAAAATATAAAAAGTAATAAATCTTATCAATAATTAGTATGACATGAGTTCAGTTGAATCCATCTTCTAAACATAGCCTTATGAGTCATTTGTAAAAACAAATTATAATTGGCTATTAAATGATAAACTTGTAAAAAACTCTACTTCACTTGTATGATCTTCTATGAAATCAGAACTTATAATGAAAGTACTTTTAATGTTTTAAAATGAAATATAATTATGTTTCTAATAATACAAATGATGTTTAAATATATATCAAAACGATGGTCGACATTTGTATATATTAACTCTATAGATATATTTATAAAGACATAAAATTTAGTAAATAAAATTATAAAAGTTAATAAATAATTTCTTTTTTCAAATTTGAAACATATTCAGACTCTATATTAAGTTCAAGTTCGATTAAAAATCAAACAAATAGAACTTGATCAGTGACTACTTGCTTCAACTCAATCATACTCCTATGCAAAGGATCATGCATGAACAAACACTACCAATATGACTTCCTCGTTCAAACAAATACACCAACAATCATTTTAATCCCTACGAATAGGGTTGTAAATTAACCAGACTACTCGATAGCTCGTTCAGTACTTGCTCGATTAAACTTGAATCGAACTCGACTCGTAAAAAAAAAAACTCGCTTGTGAAAGCAGATACTCTCTCGATTAGTAAATGACACATACCCAATAAAACTCGACTCGATTCGGTTAAGGTTTATTAAAACTCACTCGTTTATACTCGAATCAACTTGTTAACTCGACTTGATTAAAGTTTATTCATATATTGATAAATATATACACATATATATATATATATATATATTATATATGTATTACTAATAATGGGTGGTGCTGCAGCCACCGCTCTAAGTGTACCGCCCATTGCACCGTTAGTGCAATTTTTTTTTTGTTCATTTTTTTTTATATCATTTTTTAAATATACTTAAACATTTTTAAAAATAAAAAATATATATAATATTATTAAATAATATTTACTTAATTATTAAATTTCAAAAAAAAAATGGCCAACGGTGCACACCGAATAGTGTACAAATCATTTTCCTACTAATAATATAAGGACAACACTTTTATAATTAAATGTGTAATAGATAATGAGAAAATCTTCTAAATACCATGGGTGGTATAGGCCAAATAATACCCTTCATATAATATTTAGACACAAGCAATCTATCGCAGCCCAACTCACCCTCTCTCCCATCTCCATACCTGCTTCTTCCCCTTTCACCCTCTCCCACCTCCCATCTCCCATCTTCCCATCTTCTACCCTCTCCCACCTCCCATCCCCCATCTTCCCATCTTTTAGATGCAGGTGACCCAGGCAGCTGAATGGACGGCGTTAATGACCTCTTTGGCACGCCGCGACCTAGGCTTCTCGTGTTATGCTGGACGGAATGACTCACCCATCTCGGCCTATTCTTGAAGCCATAGCCCTCTCGAACATCAACCCCAAGCAGATCAAAGTCTGGTTCCAGAATCGCATGTATCAGAATGATCCTTTCGTTATTTGGGTGATTGGGTTTCATTTTATGGTTTTGCATCTTTCAAAATCGTTTCCTTTTGGGCGTAAATGTCTAACCCAATACTAACATTCGTGGCATTTCCAAGCATGTTGCTTTAGATGTCCTATTAGCAATTTTTTAGATTATTCTGAACCAGAGACTACACCTTTGGTCCAGCACGCAATGCAATTAGATTGTTACAGTCGAACAATTATAAATCCTTCCCGCCTCATAATGAACATCATGCCGAATATATAACTATAAAAAAGAAAATTTAAATGTAAAAAAAATAAAAATTGAACGAGTTATGAACTTGTAATACAAGAACAAGAACAATCAAAACCAGATCATTACGTAGTTCATCTGTTCACGACCAAAAAATCCTCAGAGAGAGAATTATAAATGTACTCGGAAAACGCAAAAGTAAGCGCCAAATCTTTGGTTTGCTAAGATTCTGAAATAAAACAATATCCAAAAAGAAACATTAACGATAGGATGGTCTCTACCAAAATGATTTTAGGCCTCAATCTAACACTTCAGAGCTCATTCCTCAGATGATCAAATTACATGAACAAATTAGGCCTTGATGCCTTGTATGTGGTCTTCAGCTTCCTAGTGGGTGGCCTGACCTTCTTAAATACCAAGGGGAACTTGATTTTGGAGTTGTGAAACTGCTTGGTGCTCTCTCTCTTGCAGAGTTTTGCTGGGACGGTGGCAGTCTTGATAATTTGGATGCAAGGAAACCTGACTCTGTGTCGAGAAGCCATCTCATTGTACATCTGTTCCACAGCCCCGTTTAGAGTGGTGTCACGGTATTCCTTGTACATATTGTGATAACCTGTTCGACTTTGATACCTTAACCAGATACCATAGTTCTTAATCTTGGTAGGGTTCTTTTCGAAAATCTGCACAATCCAAGTCAATGTACAGGGTAAATGATACTAAAACAGAGGATAATCATAATCTTCAATTCAATGTTTCTTCTCAGAAATAAGGCACCCACCATAATGAACTGATTATATACTAATATTCGATTTGAACCTATAAAGAGATATTCATTCATTTTTACAATAAAGATGTTTTTAATAAATGTTTTATTATGTAATAATCGCAAGGCTTATCACCCTAGTAGACATATTATACAAGAGGAACACCTACATAGACATAGAATATTCACTCAGAAACAAGTCAGAAACAATGAAAATCATCCATTCCATTGTTTTCCTCTTTATATAAAAAGCAACCCAACATAAAAATGAGTAATTAAAGTAGGCTAAGAAATTATTGCCTAAATAAAGAAAGATGAGCAGCTTCAAATCCAGATAGGGACTATGTAAACAATACTGCAATTTCAAGGGAATTATATCCAACAAAACTCAAGCTTTAACCCATTTCCATGTTCAGACCCAATTTTCCAATTTTAAGACCCATACCTTACCCATTCTACTCAAACTTACAATCAGAAAATTCCAACTATCCAGCCATACGCTCACAATTTCTTTCTTATGTATCAATCACAACCTAGCAGCCAATACCCCACACATTCTTTTTTTTTTTTTAATAACGGGGGAACCATCCCTTGGCAAAGCCCTTAGGACTCACCCATGGAACCTAAACCCCCACAGAGACTAGCACAGCAACCCACCGCCATGGCCTCCCACTTAAATCACAGTTTGATCCTATGGAGAATCGAACCTGTGACGTGAAGCTCATGCACACAAGTTCGCCATACCACTTGGACTACCCATGAGTGGGTGCCACACAAACTTAATTTGTGGCTTCATTGCATGGAAGAAATACTAAATGATCAAATAACAAACATCATGCCCTCAAATTAATATGGAAATCAAAACAAGCAACACCAACACCAAAAAATCACAGCTAATTTGATAACCATGCTCAACATTTCTCTATATTTTAACAAACATCGTGAATCATAAGCACAAAAAGAATACTAGGTTCTTCAGAATGAAGAACACAATATAGAGTTCTAAAACCACAATTACCTAGAACATTATCCAAGAAATCATTTCATAGACAATCGACTCATAGGTGAGATTAAACAATATACCTCATTGATAGCAAGCATTTGCCCATTGCTCTTCTTGACCTTCTTCAACTTCCTCAGAAAATACCTAATCCATATTAAAAAAAAAACAATAAAAACCGAAAGTAAGCAAAGAAAGAATAAGAGACCCCCATATCAATAACAGACCCCCATATCGATAACACAACAATATAAATAAATAAATAAATTACAAAAAAAAAAAAAAAACAACAACATTGACCAAAACCACAACTAAATCACTCACCAGAACTTCGACTTGGCGCGAACCTCGTTCGTGGCCCAGAGCTTCATGCGGTAAATCTTTGGGTGCTCATCAGCTTCAGTTGGCAGAGCCCTACCAACGACTTGGTACTGGTGAAACTGCAACTCCAAATGAAAACACCCTCAGCATAAACTAAGAAAACGCCAACCTACAACCCTCAAGCCCTACCCCTCCGCGCCCCCCGACCCAACATTTTTGTTTCAGCGAAAATGAAATTCGCGATATCTATTCATGCGGTTCTTTTTTTTCCCCTAAATGAGAAGCTCAAACTAAGGAGGGACGGTTTCAATTACCATTGTTATCTTTTCTCGCGAACCAAGTAAACATAAATAATCAGAACTCAAGAATAACTACCAAAACAAGAGAAAATAAATTTGAATAGAAACCCTAAAAGAACAGGTTTTGTAATAGATCTGAGCACTAGGATACGCAGTCTTACCCTGAAAGTAACCATTTCCTATAAGAAGCTAAGATCTCCGAAGCCTCTGTGACACGTCTGGCGGCGAGGAAGTGAGAAGGAAGGAGATCTAAAGTGATCGAGTTCCAAGTGCCCTAAGTAGGGTTTATGTCGTGTCTTTTAGGCCGGGCTTGGGGTTAAGTCCATGGGCCGTTTTTAGTTAACAAATAAAGTCTCTTTTATGTAAGGTTCGGGAATGGGCCAGTAGAGTTGTAACTGGGACAAGCCCATATCGGTAGGAGTCTTAAGCCCGTGAGGCCCATGTTAGTATTTAGTAGTCATTTGCGTTTTATGTAGTGATATTGTCGTCTTAAATACCAGTCTTCTAACAGGGGAATCCGGTTGTTACGCCTGAGACTATTTGGGTGGAAGAGATTGCCCATTGTTAGCATGCAAGATCTTAATGAAAACAGTTATTTCCTTTCCTCTCTCTCTTCTCTCTATTCTCCTTCTTCATCTATGGAGGTCCTCACCGTCTAAGTGAGTGATTATGTTACAACTAGAACTCTTAGAAAATTTTCTACAGTTACATTATAATAGTGTTACAAATAGTATTAGAGAGTGATTTACACCATGCTAGAAGGCACATGTCTCTATCAGCTTCAAGATGATCTCACATCCTTCAAGAAATCCAGACCCCCAACTTAACAACCTAGAGAGGGATATGTTAGTATTGAAACGACAATCTGATACAATTACGCAGTAGTTAGCTACGATTATTTTGGAGTTGCAAAAGAGAAATAGTAACAATACCAGAGAGTAAGGATCTTTTGACAACTAGCAATAGAAGTTCCATCATCATGAAAGCGAGCTGGAGCAGCAACCTCGACAAGTAAGGATCGACTTCCTTGCATTGCATGGGGATGGCTAAACATAAGTTGAGATTGGCCTCACTCCATATGGAAGGGCTAACTTTTGTATGGTTATAACATTTAGAATAATCTGGAACTGGTTGGGGAAAACCGATGATAAGATAAAGCAATGGTTGCAGAGCAGAAGGGTTGTAGTTGGCGACACCTTGGAATGTGTCATAGTGGAATTGACTCTGCTAATCGCCAATGAGTCATTTGCCCTTCCCATCTTTAGTTATTGTTTTGAGTAGCGATTCGGATATGGAGGTAGGGATTTTTTCTTCATTTTTTCTCGAGTTCTGGTTTACCATTCGCCTCCCCAGCAACATAAAATTTTGATGCAATTAAAAATGATAAATATAAACCTATGGTTAAATAATTTTGGGTACATCCAAGGTATAGATCGGTCTAGAGATAACTTGTATAAAATTATTCTAATTGTTTGAAATTGGAGAGGATTAACTTGAATTTACTTCAATTCATTTAACAAGTGAATCATCTATGAATATAAAATTATATTTAAACGATGAATTGTACAAAAATAAAACATCGACTCTATAAAGTTTGAGTAATTTTATATTTATTAAATAAAATTATTTTTATATTTATAATGAGGATATTTTAGATGTATTGTTTAAAAACAAACGATATTCTAGATGTTCAAAGGGGAAGAAATCATATTTCTAATATAATGTAATATCTGGCCCAAGCCCAAAAAGGGCCCTCTCCTTTTAAAGTGGTGAGAAAAATATGCAAAATACACCGTTTGATTGGAAAGGGTTTTTTTTTTTTTTTTTTTGCGTAATATTAAATATAGCTATAGAGTATATAAATATTATATAATTATTTTGGGAAATAGGGGAAAAGACTATTAAAAAAATATTATTATTTCATGTGGCCCTATATTTACTCATTTTTTCAAAAAGATTATGCAATGATAATACCTATTTTTCAAATCTTTACAAATATAATGATTGGTATATGTATATATAAACTTCATAATGATACTAAAATAGAAATTCAAAATTTGTTTATCAAAATTAGTAAATAAACATATAAGATATGATATAAATAATCTACTTTATCAAAATCATAACGCAAACTCAACTCGAAAAAACTAAATGAGCCATTTGTAAATATGATATGCAACTCGCTGATAAGTTCAAGCTCAACTATTAATTTTAAGTTAAAATTAATTGAACAAATCTCAATCACCTATTACCCGTTTGAGTTTGGCTTGTTTACTCCTATATAATGAACAACCAATTACTTGATTTGATCATTCAAAAATTAATTATTTGATTTGAACAAAAATGAAGATTACAACGATAACATCACTGATATGACATGATTTAATTTGTGATATAAAGTTTACTACATCTATTAAATTATATGTCAAAATTAGCAAGTTACACGTGTATAGCAGTTGGTTAAGTTAGTTACTCAGATACGATGAGCAGTTGACAGATGAACATCAGTGGGAGCTAAAATATACTGACTTGGAATTTGAACTGCAAATGACAAGTTAGGTCTTGTAATTGTTAGATAGAGGAGTCGACCCACTAATCTTCTGTAGCAAAGTTGATCTGACAGAGTTGTTCCTTCTATTTTGGAAAGTCTCAAATTTTTTATCCATAAGAAATGAGGCAGCCTTACATGCTAAATAACTTGAATTAGAGGGTATCTCGAGTGCATACTTCCTTTATGAGACAATAATTCCTTTTGTGAATCGTGCAATCTCGAAACCAAAGAAATACTTCAAAGTTCCAAGGTCTTTGAGCTTAAAATGAGAGTGGGGCCCATTAAAAATTGAACAACGTATTCATTTTGATGTTGATCAATTAGTATTTCCAAAACTCCACAAGAACAGCCCGAGTTGCAAGAACAATTTGATATGGTATAAGTTGGTATGGATTCGATATTCGCACTTAATCACTCAAATACTTCTCTCGAAGACATGTCAAATTTGTATTTTCTCCATCATGGAGAAAGTGTCTTGGATCGATCTTGGTGTCTCAACCCTTGAATGAATTACCATACTTGGAGTAGATCGATGTTGATGGCTCTCAATATCAAGAACAAGACAGGTTTCATAGATGAAACCTTTTCTTGTTCCTGCAAATCAGTCTGATCCATTTTATATTCAATGGTTTCGTTGTAATAACATAGTCCTTTCATGGATCTTTAATTCTCTTATACGAGAAATTGCTACTAGTGTTATCAATACCTTCATTACCGAAGAGGTCTGGAAAATTCTGAAAGAAAGATTCACACAAGGTAATAGCCCCCGTCTTTTCCAACTCAAGAAAGATCTTACTTCTTTAGTTCAATATTAGAATTATGTTAGTTCTTATTACACGAGACTTGAAGCCCTACAAGATGAATTTTTCACTATAAAACCCATTCCAAATTGCTCTTGCAACCTAGGCTGTTCTCGTTGAGCTTTAAAGACAGTATTTGAACAACATCAAAATGAATATGTTGTTCAATTTTTTATGAGGCTCAATGATTCTTTTACACACCTTTGAGAAATTTTTTTATTAATGGATCCAATGCCATCCATCGACAGAATAAGAAGATAAGCAAAGAAAGATTATGGGATCCTCTATGTTGTATGAATATGCTGCTATGTTTAGCAAGAATATAGCTATTCCTGCAACAAGTGTTAAGAACTATAAAAACAAAGATCTAAGCCAATTTGCACTCACTGGACATACGATTAACAGGTGTTACAAGTTACATGGATATCTTCTTGGATATCGCTAGAACACAAGAACAAAAATGTCTTCTATGAATCAAGTCTCAGTATCTTTCAATGGCTTTGATGAAACATCCACTAGTTCAAACCTCACTCCCCAATTTCCTTTTACCCAAAAATAGTGTAAACAACTTCTTTTATTTCTTCAACCCTCTTCACAAACAATTCCTCAACCAATAGCAATGAATGTTGTGACAAATTCATCTTCTAACTCTTTGAGTTTATCAAGGTTAGTTCACCTGATTCTATTTTTAACAGTCAAATTCCTAGATTATTGATAGTGGTGCTACTAAATATGATCAGTACTCTTTCACAATTCACTATAATTATTTCTATCATAAATACTTTTGTAAAATTATCAAATAGAACCTATGTTCCTGTAACACATGTTGGAACTGTGAAATTATCAAAATCTTTGATTATTGATAATATCTTATATGCTCATTCTTTTTCTTTTAATCTCATTTCAGTCACAAAGTTTATTGACAACTCATGTTGTTTTCTTTTTATTTTCTAATTTTTGCTTTATACAAGACCTACACTCATGGAAGATGATTGGAGTAGCTAAACAAGTGGCTAAGTTATATTTGTTGCAAGCATCTGTTATCGATTCTAGTGAGCTTTCTACTATTAATTCAATTGTAAACACTCATTCTTTTGATTTCTGGCATTTTAGGTTAGGTAATCCTTCTTTCAAAATGATTCATACAATTCATAAGTTGATTCTTGATGTCACTACTCTTTCCAATTTCAATTGTAATATCTGTCCATTGGCAAAAAATAAAAGATTTCCATTCAATACTAGTTACTCTATCAGTAGTAAAATCTTTGATTTGGTACACTTATATTTGGTGTCCATTTTCTGTTAAATCCATCCCTGTTTTCGATATTTTTTTTCAATTGTGGATGATCATTACAATGTACTTGAGTGTACCTAATGAAAAACAAACCTGACACTCAACCTCAACTTTAGTCATTCTTTAAAGTAATTGGGACACAAATTGATATTCATATCAAAATTATAATGACTGATAGAGGATCTAAGTTTAATATGCCAGATTTTTACTCTTCTAAAGGGATTTTACATCAACAAACTTGTGTAACTACACCTCAACAAAATGGTGTAATTGAGCATAAGTACCAATATCTCTTAAATGTGGCACGATCCCTTAGATTCCATGCAAACTTACCTCTTATTTTCTGGAGTGAGTGTGTTCTCACAACAGCTCACTTAATAAATAGAACACCATCACCTTTGTTATCTGATAAAATACCAAATGAAATTCTTTTTTTTTTTAAGCCACCAAATTATTCTAACTTTAAAGTTTTTGGTTGCCTATCTTTTGCATCCACTTTGTTTCATAATTGTTCTAAATTTGCACCTAGAGCTCGCCTTTGTGTTTTCATTGGATATCCATATGGCACCAAGAGTTACAAACTTTATGATTTGGAAACCAACACTGTTTTTTTGTCTAGAGATGTTATATTTTTGAGAATCTGTTTTTCCATTCAAAATAGGTTATGATTTTCCCACTTAATCAATGGTCATACCAATACCACAAACATATGATATTGCTTCTGATTATACACACAGATTTCCTACAACCAGATTACTCCTAACCCTCTTTCAAATTTCATAAATGACCACACAAACATATCAACTCCAACTATGGTTCAATCAAATTCTAAGCCTGTGTCTTCACAACCTCCTATTAAAAATCCACTAAAATACATAAGCATCTATCATATCTTGTAGATTATCATTGCAATTTAGCTAACTCTGCATAGGCCAATTCCTCATCTGACTCCTTAAGTAAATGTTCAATCTCAAGTATTCAATAGCCACTTTCCACTTTTATATCATATTATAATCTTTCATTCTCTCATAGAGCTTTCACACTTTCTATCTCATCACATAAAGGACCTACATCATTTAGAGAAGCCTTATGACATAGCCAATAGTGTCATGCCATAGCTGCTGAAATCAAAGCTTTGGAAGATAATAAGACTTGAACACTAACTCACTTGCCTTCCAACAAGCAAAAAATTGGGTACAAATGGGTTTACAAGATAAAATATAACTCCAATGATTCTGTTAAAATGTATAAAGCCCGATTAGTTACTAAGGGCTATACACAGTAAGAGGGATTGGATTATTTGGAAACGTTTTTCCCAATTGCCAAGTTGGTTATTGTGCGGATGCTTTTAGCCATTGTTGCATCTAAAAAATGGTCTTTGTATAAATTAGATGTCAATAATGCATTCTTGCATGGAGACTTAGAAGAAGAAGTGTACATGTCTCTTCCTCCTGGATTTCACTGTCTTTCAAGTGGATCTTCTGCTCAGGGAGAGTTTATGCCATCTATTAAAGTCGCTTCTACTTCCGATTTTGTACGCAAACTAAACAAGTCTTTATATGGCCTCAAGCAAACATTAAGACAATGGTTCTAGTTATCGAATCATGGGTTTGTTTAATCCTCAGCTGATCCAACTATGTTTACAAGACAAAAAAATAGTTCATTCATTGCATTACTGGTGCATATCGATGATATCATCATAAACAATAATGAGGATGCTGGCGTAGCTGACTTGAAGCAATTTCTCTACTCTCAATTTAAGCTCAAAGACCTTAGAGCTTTGAAGTACTTCTTTAGTCTTGAGATTGTATGATTTGCAAAAGGAATTATTGTCTCACGAAGGAAGTATGCACTCGAGATACTCTCTTATTCAGGTTATTTAGCATGCAAGCCTGCCTAATTTCTTATGGATCAAAATTTGAGACTCTTCAAAATAAAAGGAACAGCTCTTTTAACCCACTTTGCTACAGAAGATTAGTGGGTTGACTCCTTTATCTTACAATTACAAGACCTGACTTGTTATTTGTTGTTCAAATTTTAAGTTAGTATACTATAGCTCCCACTGATGTTCATCTAGCAGCCACTCATCGTGTCCTAAGATATATTAGAAACAATCCTAGTTAAGAGATATTTTTCCTTTCATCCAGTGTTTGCAACTCAAAACTTTTTGTGATGCAGACTAAGCTTTATGCAGGAGCACTAGAAAATCAATAACTGGTTTTTGTATATTCCTTGGGCAGTCACTTGTTTCATGGAAATCCAAAAAATAAAATATGGTATTTAGATCCACAACAGAGGCTGAATACTGTGTTATGTCAACAACTACATGTGAGATTACTTGGCTGCAACACCTGCCCAAAGATTTCTCTACACCTCAATTAAAACCAGCTGTCCTCTTCTGTGATAATGAGGCTACTATTCATATAGCTACAAAACTAGTTTTTCATGATCGAACAAAACCCATTGACATAGATTGTCATATTATTCGTGAAAATTTATTGGCAGGAACTATGAATACTTTGCATGTTTCTTCAATTCATCAAGTGTAGAGGTTTTGACTAAGCCTCTCGACTTCAATTTCTTTTCTAATATTCTCTTCAAGATGGGTGTTATTAATATTTACACTCCATTTTGAAAATTAGTATTAAATTATATAAGTCAAAATTAGCAAGTTCTTTCAATACAATTTGATACAGATTTTCCCTCTAAGATTCTCCTACACTCCATTTTTTCGCTGCATTTCATTTCTCTTCTATACAATTTGATAACATCAACTGACATCAGCATGTATGGTGTCTACTCTATAATGACTTAAGAAATATTTAATTTATTTATAAAATAATTTTATAAAAATAAATTTACAATTATGATTTAATATAATATATCAAATTATAAAATTATTTTTATTATAAAATAAAATTAATGAACCACACGCGCGAAACTACTAAATTTTATTTTATAAAATTTCGGATCTATGACTTCTCTACCTACATTCTATATTTAATAACTTTGAAAAGAACTGAATTCAGATTTTTATTATAAATAATTTTTTTTTTCAAGGTATATCCTTACAATTTAGAAGACTCCCTTCTTATTTTGACTTCAGAGGTGAAATGCACGTAGTACGTATGGTTTTTTTGTCTCCCTTCTTATTTTGATCTGACCAGCCAAACGTCTGTGATCAATTATCAAATTCGTCTTCAATTATCAATTATAGCGTAAAAAATGTTCTACGAAAGTGGCCATGATCAAGTAATATTATGCTTTGTATTCTTCGTGCATGCCTTCGTTGATCTTCCAATCAAAGTCAAACGTTCTACCTCGTCGGACCGTGGCCTGTTAAAAAAATTGATGCAATGATGATCTATCATCCAAAAATCAACCAACCTTTGGATATAATTAAATATATATTATAAGCTATATTATTGTCTAAATATTTTTACATGTTACTCGCCATGTTCATTTCTCTGTCATGGTACGACGTACCACGTTAATTAAAACAATTTTAATCATAGTTAAGCTTGAGAATGGTAGTTTATGATATATATGATTAGGAGAATTTTATACACTACATTATCATTATATTTTTATTTTATTAAATAAAATATAATACATTTATTTTATACTTTTTTATAATTTAATATTGATAAATATATCACATCTTATTTATTTAGATAAAAATAAAATAATAATATAGTATATAACATAACTCATAATAATATAGTTCATTTGTAGTAACTAAGTTAATTAAGTCGTGTTGTTTCCTTCAAGCTTAAAAGAGAGTTATCAACATTTTTGTACTTTTTCGTGCGTGAATAAATTATTTGTCGAGTGAACGATGAAAATTTTCTATTATTAATCTGCAGGTGTGTAGAGCACATTCAATAAAATACTTATATGACATAATTTAATCACAAAGATAAATTTTGAACTTTAAATTTTATCAATCAAATATTATTATTTAAATTATGTGAATAACATGCTCTATTAACGAACTTGAGAATAAAATAACTCGTGGATTATATATGATTTCAGCTTTAGAATATTTTAATTAGGTCCGATTTGTTTATGGGAATGAAATCAAAAATAAAAAATACATCTCAAATTCATCATTATAATTTTTCAAATTTTCATATAAAATATAATAAGAAATTCAACTTTTTCAAATTTCAAAACATCTTTTTTAATTTTAAAATAAAAATAATATTAAAAAATATATTACAATAATATTTTATTCTTTTTTAATTTTTATTTCATCTTATTTTATTTCTAAAGACAAACTAAACTAAAGTAAAGTCCTCTTTTTGTCCCTCTCTAAATCTAGGGTTAAGAATAGTTTGTTGGTTTTCTCAATACCCATATGGCTGGGCATGCAATCGGGGGTTACCCACATGCTAATACAAACTTTGTGACCTTTCTAGATGAAACACTGCAATTTTTATTCATTGACAAACTTAAAAGTCAAGTAGAATGCTCCAAAAGGGTTGGGGTCCAATCGACTTGGGGGTGCATGTACTGAACTTTTTTGAAAATTGACTAATGAAAACTCAAGGACATTAATTACATAGCCAAAAAAAATCGGGGTCGGGGGGTTTGTCATTCAATAAGTTGATACTTGTGACTTCCACATGTTTTTTTTTTTTTTTTTTTGTTTATTTCACAGTCTAACTTAATACATCTTATCTTATTTTATCATATCATTATAATTTTATCAAATTTTTATATAAAATAAAATAAAATAAAAATTAATTTTTTTAAATCTTTAAATAAAAATAATATTAAAAATATATATTTTAATAATATTTTATTTAATTTTAAATTTTAAATTTTTAATTTTTATCTTAATTTATTTCATTTCATATATAAAAATAAATGAGATAAAAATTAAAAAACTTTATGATCTTGGTGGGACCTTAATTAATCTTAGTAAATCTCATCACAAAGGTGTTATTTTTTTTTAGTAGAAAAAAAAAAAAAAAAAAAAAAAAAAGGGACTTCAAAATATGAAGTTGGCGACAGTAATCAGCAGTGGTGAAAGTCATTGGGGGAGTAATCCAAAGAAGTTAAGACGTCAGAAAAGAGAGGTCCGCTCATGATCTGTATGCATGCAGCCAATGAAACAGGCCAAGTCATGCATGGGAAAACGTACAAAGCTGATTAGCTGTAACTAACCAAAGCAATGCATGGGAAGTAGATAGATAGACCAGACGGTCCAGACCGGACCACATGAATAACAACAAACACCTAACAAATAAAACTCCATTGTTATGCTGAATGAAAAAGAAAAATATAAACCTATATATATATATATAATCTATCCCCTCTTAATTAATAATCTCGTGTGAGTCTGGACATGTTGCCTGTTGGGACAAACTCCGAGTCCGGACAAATGGCATGCATGCGTCCAACCAAATCAGCTTTTTCTACTATAAAGTTCACGCCATAATATATTGCGGATGGATGGGGGCAGTGTGACAGCAGCGCCACGTGGAAGTAGTTGGGTTGTCAGTAGGGAGTATCCATTAAGAAAATATTAAAATATTTATAATTAAAAAAAAAACCCCTAATAATAAAAAATTACATAAAAAATTTCATAAGTTAACATTTTCTAATTATAAAATTCTTTTTATTATAAAATAGATATAATGAATTAAATAAAATTATATTAATTTATAAAATTATTTTGATGTAATTTATTTGTAAATATACTATTGCTCTTTATAATTATTTTGTTATTATTTTACAACCAATTAATATAATTAGGCCTCGTTTGTTATAGAGATGATTTTATTTTATTTTATCTTATTATTATATATATTTTAAAAATTTCATATAAAATATAATAATTTTTTAATTTTAAAATAATAATAATATTAAAAAATAATATTTAAAATTATCTCTATCTTATCTTAATATCCAATTAAATCCTAATTGATATAATATAGTCACTGTAGAATTGTCCCTACGTAAATGGTAACCAAAAACCCCATTTCTCTCCTACATTATTTCTTTCCCAGTAAGCAATTCCCGACACCCACCAAAGTATTTCTTTCTTTTCTTCAGAAGAGGGTAAATTAGAGCCTAGGTTTCGACCACCTCCTCCACTTCCCTCCCTTTATTTTTTTGCTAGTTTATTGACTATTTTTAGTTGTGTTCTGATCGGATCTCGTGTTTCTCTAGCCAATTTATGTTGGTTTTTCGTCTCTAAGCCTCCTCACGTCGGTCTTCTGCCTGTCGGCCACCTGCAACAATCATGCGTTGCCTCTAGCTCTTCTACAGCCTCCAATCTTCTTGTCTGGGAGGTGTTTTTGCATTTTTGTTGGGTGCGTGCAGTGCACACGTAGCTCTGGCCACACGTGTTACCTATGCGCAATAGCTTTTTGGTGTGGCGGTGGAGGCCACGCATACCTCCAACAGCTTCAGCAGTCTCAAATCTTTTAAATATGACTTTCGATCCTTTTTTTCTAGTGGCGCGTATAATGCACGTACCACCACAGTCACAAGTCCATCGCTGGTAACCTGGTTTTGATGCAGGTTTCCCATATATATTTTCGCTATCTGTAATTAGTGATCGTGAGAAAGAGATTGTAAATTTCTTCAACAACTATTTTAAGATATCAAACGACAGTGTATATGCCCCTCTCCCTGCCTTGCATGGAGATACCACCGCTCTATGCAATGGTTTTGGTTGTTCGCTTTTATGTGAATAATTTTCTTTCATTTTTTGAAAAAATGACATTTTTTAATATGATATGAGTAAGGATTATGTTTTTTCTCTCAAATAAATTTGCTTTTTTTTTTATTCACTGTAATTTTTTATTTTAGGATATTTATCGAGGAATCTCATCTCTTTTTTTATATTATTTTATTTAATTTAATGAAATCCATTTGTTATTAAAAAAAATGGTAACCAAAAACTGACAAAAGTTGGAAAGCTGCGTCTTATGATTTTGATCGTTTACGATAAGGTCCCTGTCTTCCGTTTTGGCGGGGAAAAGTGTCCAATATCTTGTACTACAAACTAGAACAACTGCATACAATTTCGGCACGTGTTTTTAGAGTTTGTTATCGAAGTCAAATCCTGTGAAATCATTAATTTGTTTAAAAAATTTAAATTGATAAAAATATATATATTTTTATTTTATATATTTAACACTTCCTCTCATTTTTAAATCATAATTTTTTTCAATTAATAAATCTAATATTTATTTAAATAAAATGGAATATAAAATTAAAATTTGAATTCGAATTCAAAATTTCATTCTATTTTAATATTATATAAAATTATTATTTATTTAAAAAATTTAAATTAATAAAAAATTTAATTTTATTATTTTATATCTCTAACGAGTCCAAACAACAGTTTCCGGACAGACCGTTCTGTCTGCACAGACAACTATCTTTTTCTAAAAAGAAAAATGATTCTCCAAACCCATTCAATGATCCACCATTCAATGATCCACACCAACTCCATCCCAAAGAATCCTAACCGTCCACAAGCTCTATACAAAAACAACCCGAAAAAAAAAAAAAAAAAAAAACCGAAAAGATTAGAACATGAACAGATGAGAACACGGCCTGACCAATCCACCCTCGACAACCATGGCAAAACAAACATTACCAGCCGCCTCACCCCAACCGCCACCGCCCAAGGGAATAAGGGCAGTTTAGACCTTTCGCACGGAGAAATTGGGATATCGTGCACACCGCTGCGAGACGAAAACCATGCAATCGTCTTTGGGGCAAATGGTAGGGACGTACGTAATATCATCGCAGCCGTCCGTTTTGTGGCGCCTGAAGTCCAGCAACGTGGCGAACATAGCGATGAAGAGGACCAGGTGATTCAGTGCATACCTCTGGCCTAAGCACTGATGGCCCCCTGCTCCGAAGGCTAGAAAGTTCCGCTTGAAAATCCTATCTTCCTGTCGTTCCTCTGAGAACCTATCCGGATCGAATCGTTCCGGTTCGCTGAAACCCTGAAATGACGATTCGTACACTGATGGAAATACGATGGTACCTTGTGGAATAGTGTAGTTTTCCGTCAACGGAAAGTCCACCCCGGCTATGTGGGGCACCATGGTCGCCGGAGTTCTATACCTCAATACCTCACGCGCTACCGCCTGCGTGTACTTCATCTGCCCCAGCTGCTCCGCCGTGATCAATGAATCCGAGTCCGGCGACCATTTGGATTCAACCTCCTCGCGAACCTTTGCTAACACCACAGGATGCGAATCGAGGAGCGTCACGGCCCACAGCAGCGACGACGTCGACGCGTCTTGGGCCGCGAAGAGAAAGTCGAAGAGATAGCTGCCAATCTCGAGGTCGCTGGTGTGAGCCGGAGTTGGATCGCCGGCCCTGGACGCCGCCGTCAGCTCCCTCACAGTCTCCTGCATCCAGAAATCGATCAAACAGGACGGCTCCTCTCCCGTCTCCATCCTCACCTTGCTCTGTTCCGCACAGACAGCGAGATTTTTGACCAACCGGTCAACACCCAGCCTGGCGTTCCGAAACGCCGTCCCCGGAAAGTCGATGGGCAGCTTCATGAGCCCAACGTTGAAGAGATTGTAGTCTACCTTGAACCGCCGGCGGGCCTCTCGGCCCAAATACGGACCAACAAATACTGTTTGGGAAGTTTCCAGGTTCATGTCACGAGCCAGATTCCTCAGTGCAATCGGCTTCATCGCGCTCTGAGACGAGAGGCGGACCCATTTCTTAAGATGGTCGAGGATGATAATCTGTTGCAGAGAAGTGTAGGTGGAGAGCGCTTTGGGAGTAAAATTGGGAGCGATGCGACG
Source organism: Platycarya longipes (assembly GCA_036559045.1). Taxonomy (NCBI): domain Eukaryota; kingdom Viridiplantae; phylum Streptophyta; class Magnoliopsida; order Fagales; family Juglandaceae; genus Platycarya; species Platycarya longipes. The sequence continues at coordinate 35,333,126 of CM071797.1, forward strand.
GCGAAGATCTTTGTGATCCTGACCCATCATGTAAATGAGGTTGTGGTCGCCGAAGAGCTTCTTACCAAACGGGTGGCCGACGAGATGGAAAGCGTCAGGTCGTACATTGGCAAAGATCTTATGGGAGAGGTCGGTGTCGCGGATGAAGATAATGAATTTACCGACGATGTAGTTAGCGGAGAAGCCTAGAGAAGAGGACTTGGCGAGTGAAGACTGGAGGTCCCAGAAATGGGTGGGGTGACGGACCAAAGAGATAGCGCTGCCAAGGAAGGGAAAGACAAAGGCAGGACCGGGAACCCATTTTTTCTTCTTCAAATAAGAGATTTGTTCGAAGAAGAGGAGGAAGACAATGAAGAAAAAGAGATAAGGCAAAAGTGGGGTGACAGAGATCATTAATGTATACTGTTGTTGATCTCCTTTTTTATTTTTGGAGTTTGGAGATGATTAGGGAGAGGAAAATGGTTAACATGGCCGGCGTTTTGGGAGGGTATGCTATATATATATATATATAGATATATAAGAGGTGGTGACTAACAAAGAAAACAGGGGGTGGTAAAGTAGTAACGTAAGGGAGGATCAAATGTTTGTTTGAAAGGTGTTTTGGGGGCGGCAAAGTGCTTTACTGCCGGGGATTTGGGTTTGAAAGCTGAAAAATCAACAGAGCATGCAATGACAGAGACCAGAGGGAAGAGTCTAAAGATGTTCTTTGAATGACGGCGGTAGAGACAGATAAGATCCAGCTATGAAAACAGAGCTAGGAGAATGGAGTTCAAATATGTCGTTGGCTCTGGACAAGCAAATAAGCAATATTTATAAGGGCCATTAGCTTCTGTTCTTTGTTTTCTCCTTCTGGGTTGATTTTTCTTTTCTTGTTTATCTCTCTCTCTCTCTCTCTCTCTCTGTGGTTTGAAATCCAGATATCTATATACATGCGGTATAAGAAATCGACGTTTTAGGTGTCCCCTGCTCTTAGGCTTCTTATATTCTGGACCAGTTATCAGAGACTCACTCGCGCTCATTAAACCAGACAGAAAAACTACTTTTTGTATATTTCATTACTTTGAAATATTTATTCTTGCATGTAATGTTAATATATTATGTCATTTGCTTGGTTGATGGTGAATGGATAATGAATGTTAAGAGCTCATATATGGGACAGCAGTTTTCTCTTCCCTCCTCTTCAAAGATCAAAGAGTTTGACTTATCATGGGAATGAGCCATGACTAATGAGAGGGGAATTCATTTCAATATTTAGTTAAAATAATGAAGCGAATATATATATGTAAAATTCACGTGTCTCTCTTGTATTGACGCAAGCACATGGCTCACCCTTTTTTTTTTTCAAATTTGGAAGGACAAGGAAACGAACATTGACAGGGTGTTGATGACCACTAGGAATATTAGATTAAGAAAAATGCTAGGATTTTTATTTTGAGATTTTTATTTTAGAATTTTTACTTGGGGATTTTTATTTAATATAATTTTTTTTTATTTTACATAATTTTTATATAAGTATTTTAAAATAATGTTGTGATTCTTTTATATTTTTAAAAAATATTTCAAGATATTAAAAAAATCATATAAATAAAATATACATCTTTTAACATCTTAAAACACTTTTTATTTACATGATTTTTTTAACATCTTAAAATATTTTTTAAAAATATAAAAAAAATCACAATATTATTTTAAAACACTTATATAAAAATCATGTAAAAAAATTCAAAAAAAAAAATGTCCCAAATAAAAATTCCATGTAGGAATCTAAAATAGAGATCCAAAAATAAAAATTCCTAACATTGTTCTTAGTTTAAACATCAATGAAAGCATATATATGCATCTTAATTTAAATAGTTATTATATTCCAAAGTCAATGTGTAAGACATCAAATTTTATTCCTAAATTACTATTTTTTTCAATGTGCCCTATTCTTTAATATTCACCCATCAAAATGTGTTAATATGCCATTCTTCAATGGGATAAAACTGAGATGCGTGTTTCAAAATGGGATTTGAGTGATAAATTCGATACCTTTGTGGGTAATATCGAAAAAAAGTAGAATTTGTAGCATCAACTAATATCATAAAAAGTCGAGAGTCTAATAATCTAATGGCATATAACCCTAGGTTCGCACCTCTCACTCCCTTTATAAAAAATAAAAAATAAAAAAATAATAATATCATAAGAAAAAAGAAAAATACTTAAATAAAAGAAATGAAAGTACTCATGGTCCCACTAAAGCGGAGAGACCGGACGGCCACAGTACCACCAAGGGGAAAAAAAAAAAACAAGTCTGCAATAAATGTTGCCAATTTCGTATTGTCAAGCCACTTTCTTGCGGCATTTTCAAAGATTGAATAAAGGATGATTCATGTAATTAAGTAGCCGCCTGAAATATAGAGAGTTTTCTTCTATATTTCTATACATGAACGGGGGGGCATCTTTGAATTTGAAAGAAAGGGAAGGATCTAGAATGTATCACACGTGGATGACCTGAACTTAAATACATATTTACACCTAAAAAATATTTAGAAAATTCAAATAAAAAAATAAAATAAAAAGACGGAGTTTGTGGGAAACCTCTTCGTTGTTCATTCTTCACTTTGCCTTCCATCCAAAATACTTTTCTTCTAATGAATAATGAACAGAACAAGAAGCTCGAACAGAATTAAGAGTTAATTTTGTTGATGGTTTTGGTTTGCCGCAGAAAAATGCAATGACCATTCACAACTTTCTAAAATTCCAACAAAATTAGAATAATTCAATCCAAGACCAATGTAATATTTTCAACTTTTAGGAAGAGAGCATCGAGATTCAACATCAGGGGTTTGAGCATGAGATAACCCCAAAAGTGAAGCACAGAAGCTGGAATTGTAGATGATACAACTACTACACTGGCAGGCTGCGGCAGCTGTTTGGGAAAATTGGATTTAAGTGAAATAAATAGTGCAATATCAAAGTTAAAAATAAAATAGCGAAATATAAAGAGCCACAAATCATAATCTTGTAAGTCTAATAGAGGTTTCCAAATAAGCCTAAAATGAATCTTTGGCAAATTCCATATATGTAGAATTACAGAAAAGTTTCAAAATTGGGTAGCATTGCAGCTAATTTAAAAAGTCAGCCAATTCAGATGGAAACCACGACGTGCAAGAATAAGGGCAGCTGTGACAAGATAACGAACAGTAAACTCAGAGCCTTCTTCCTCTTCTACCACCCTTTCTGCGGGTGCTGTCACTAGGAATTGGAGTAACGTCCTCTGAAACACAGTAAAATTAAAATTAAATCATCACAACGCACTGGAAAATGAACTACAAAACAAAGTTTCAAACCAAAGAAGTAAACCTCAAAATGCAATAACAACAGGAACTCCTATTACCATATATCTTTCAATCAATTCCCAAAGTGCTTTTTCTCTTAAAAACATAAACTTAGTCCCTAAATTAATAGCTTAGGTTTTCATTCTATAACATTCTGTCCATTCATTTAGAACACAAAACAGTGAAAATTGCCTTTATGAAAAGTGAAAACAAAAACCTCACCTATACGTCCAATTTTCATTCCAGAACGAGCAAGAGCACGGAGAGCAGACTGTGCCCCAGGACCAGGTGTTTTTGTCTTGTTCCCGCCAGTAGCACGGAGCTTGATATGCAGAGCCGTGATGCCAAGTTCCTGCTTTATAAAAACTGAAAGTTTCTATCAGAAGGAATAAAACTGAAACTTAGCAATTTGAGAGAAGATAATGTTACTATTCATAAAGATGGACAATGGATAGGCCAAGACCTATCACAAAATGTTCAAATGACATGCAGCAAATACATATTTGTTTTTAAAATAAACAGAGAAAGGGAACATTTTGACCAAAATAGATAAATAATGCTCTTCCAAAGAAACACAAAGATCATTGAGCACTCAGTTTGAGGGTACAAATAGAATTCGGACAAAGACCTTGCATCTCTGAGCGACATCCTGTGCTGCAAGCATAGCAGCATATGGAGAAGACTCGTCTCTGTCAGCCTTAACCTTCATCCCACCTGTAATTCAAAATGCGGATTACTTTTTCTACTACTTTATTTCAAATCTTTAACTATTCTCAATAAAATATACTTAAAATTTGATAACGGGATGAATAGTAACCCCCCAATATAGGGGGTTACAGTAGCACCCCCAAACTCATCCCCTATTATGGGGATCTAGATGTGGGTTGGTTTTGGGGTAAAACCCCAAACCAAACCCATAATTTAGGGATTAATAGCATTTGATGCACCCAATGTGAATGCTCTTGGGTGAACTTCATTAATTATGGGCAAGATGTTTCACTTGCATACACCAGTGTATACACCCTATATACACCAAGATATGCAATTAATTATTCAGTCATCTGTCATCAAACAATATTAACCACATATAAAGAGATCTCACCAAAAACTCAGGTGTTCAAAAAAAAAAATCTAACAATTAGGAATTTACAGGATTCTTAGGGAATAAGATGAGATAAGAAATCTGTGAATGATAGTGAAATGATTTGTGAATACTAGTGAAATAGTTTGAATTGAAGTGGTTTTAGAGAATTTTGGAAAATGAGAGAGAAAAGGTTGAATACAAATATTATAAATTTAAAATATTGTTAGAAAATAATTTTTTAATATTGTTTTTATTTTGAGATTTGAAAAAGTTGAATTGGTTTTTGTTTTTTGTCTGGAAGTTTGGAAAACTTGTAATAATAAGATAATAATGAGATGAAAAAGTTCAAGATTTGAAATTGAAAAGTGTTTGTGTTTGATTGATGTCTGGGAAGGAAATGAGATGAGATGAGATGGGATGGGATGGGATAGGATGGGATGATAACATCCGAATTCCCAAACATCCCCTTGGGCTTACAAGTTCAGAAATTAGTTCATGATGCAGTCCAAAGCCATCAAAAGAAAATATTTTTGAACATGCAGATTATAAGTGTGAAGGTAAAGCATAATATATTAAAAAATCTCCATGCTGCACCAACTACAAACCAATGTGCATATCTAATTTTTTGGAGGAAGAATAAATACAGTTAAACAGATGCAATAGCAATGCAATGATATGTACCTCTGGTCAAATTTTTTTTAATGAAATAATGGATTGCGTATAAAACTACAAAACATATGGAATACTTACCAGTAATGCGAACCAGTGTTTCTCTGCCTGACAGATCGGTCACATGCTACAAATCACATAAAAAAAGTTACTTTCTGCCAGACTCCAAGAAACATAATTGCATGAGCACCAATCAAACATATTACACTTACAATGAAGGTATCATTAAATGATGCATAAACGTGAGCAACACCAAAAACATGTTCTCCTTCTCTTACAGATGGTCCAAGGGTGACATTTTCTTCCTTGGGCTCCCTAGTCTTCTTTCTCGACTATAAACCATCATTACAAAACATATGAAGCCAAGAGGAGTCAGAAATCAAGCAATCTTGCAAGCCTAACAGTAAATCAGATAAATCTAACAAAAATAATTTTTTCATAAGTATATATAACCCAAATAATTATATGTTCCATAGCAGCTCCAATACTCAAGCGATGGGTCACAGTATGGAGTTACAAACAGACCCAATCCACTAAAGTTTGACATCTAATATTGGGTCAAGTTACCAGCTTGAGCCTATTCAAAACTCAAGAAAACTGAGACAAGGGAATGGGTAATGAACTTTTATCTCCTCTGAACCAAAAGTCAAATGGTAAATTTGCACAAAAAGAAGGTAAAGATATGTTCACTAAACTCATTTTATACGTATGTTTGCTATCATTGTAAACTACTAACCTTCACATTGCCCCAAACAGAACGAAATGCCTAGAAACAGATTCTATTGATTGTAAAATAGATTGTAAAACAAGTTCTCCAAGCTTGCATTTGCACATTGAATTAGAGTAGTCTAGGAGATTTTAGTCATAACTGACATGCTGAAAACAAATTCTTTAGAAGTGAATCAGAAAATAATATTTGTTTCAATGGCTACATATATAGTGAATTTAATAAGAGAATATTAAATAACGGAATGCACAAATGTTAAGGTATAAATAACTAGACAAGCGTTTTTTATCAGTAAAAGAAGCAATGAAAGTAACAAATGTGGACGAGCAACAATCGAATCGCCAATAAAAAAAGATGACGACCGAAACGATATCTCGGCCATTGATTTTGCTATACCTCAATGTTCTTCCGAACGCAGGAGAAACAGAACTGTCTCCCATTTTCTGTTACACCGAACAGAGGCTTTGATGTGAATAGAAAAACGAAAGAAAATCCCAAATATGTTGAGAGATCCCTAAACCCCAATGGAAAACCTAACCCTTACATTTCAATCGGATGTAGAGAAAGAACAGAAGCACAAGCATCCTCAGATTTTTATTGTATGGAAAGTAAAACATACTATTTAAGAAATGTATTTACACAAATTACAGGGATTCACTTTAAAAAGAAAAATAAATATTAAAGATTACAATGCTCAACACCCAAACCACATCAAGGTGACAAACTGTTACAAACCCCTAAGAAGATGGAGGATAATGAAAATGGGTTGCTCTCTTGGAGGGGAAGATCCTCCAGGAGAAAGGAAGATAGAAAAGGAAATTTCATTAACTTTTCGAGAATATTCTACTACAGGACACACCCTCAGCATATATGCTGTCAGAAGCGTAACAGACCTGAGACAAGGCCGCAGGGCATACAAACTAAAAGGAATTAAGAAAAACAATAACCACCCAAACAGACTCGACATGGACTATAGGCCCTGGGACAGACTCCCAGCCATCAACGCTACTAATTACTTGAGGCAAGACCCACAGCTGGTTGAGATTTATCCCAATACATATTACATAAGCCCGGCCTTTTACAATTATTTCCCTCAAACTAGTTGATTCAGAGGACACAAGTACATTGACTCTACTGTTGTGTTTCTCGAACCATCTTCCCGAACCCTTATCATCTTCAATTTGCCTTTCTCGAACCCTATATCTGGACGGTGACACAAACAGATGCAAACCGCTGGCAAACCTTATTCTAGCTAACACAACATCTACCATTATTGACCGAAAATAAGCAGTGCATATAAAACTAAATTTTTTTTATAGATTGTTAAATTAAAATGCAAATCAATTTCCCAATCTACGCAGATAAAAAGCAAGGCTTTCGTCCTAGATAAACCAAAGAGCTTCTAGATATGAGAAGAAACAACACTTAACTGCGGTTCGAAGGTTTCACATGCAATATAAGCGCAGAAAGAAGGTGATGACTTTGAAAAGCAAGCGACGTTATTAGAACACGATATGCAAGAGAACAAAGAATAAATTCAAGAGTAGCCTACCATGGCTTGGACGTGATGAAATTGAGAGCTCTAGGGTTTCTGAAGATGCTCCGGTACTTCGTTTGGCTGCAAAAACCCTCTGGATACCTGGAAGCAGAAGAGTAAGAGACGGTGTGACGGCGTCAAATTTATATGAGGATCGGGCTAGGGTTTTGCTCGAATGAAAGTGAGATGAGATCGGAATTACAGAAATATCCTTCTGTTTTCTTCATTTATTACCATTTACTTGGCATCTTTGAGTTCAGCACATTTTATATTTTTGAATAATTTTTCTTAGGGTCTATATTGTAATCTTAATTAAAATGTTTTCATTTTATAGATAAATTAAATGACTTTTTCACGTTTATATAGACCTAATTGAAACGTTCTGTTTCATAAGTAAATAAAATAAATTCTTTAAATTTTAGAAGTTTTTTTATTTATAAATAAGACTATTTTAATTAAGTTTATTTTAAAATGATAGTCTTTCTATCATTTCATAATTTTAGATTATAAATTAATCTAATTTTATGGAGTGTTCATAGCATTAGCCTATTTTTATACCCTTTTAGTTGGAACCTACTAATTATTTTAAATTGAAATTAACTCCCTATAGCACTATTTTTTAAGTGCTTTTGTAGCATTTAGGTCCTATTTGGATTAGAGAGTGAGTTGAACTCATCTCAGCTCATTTATATTTTTTTATTATATTTTTCAAATTTTTCATATAAAACACAAATCTCAATATACATTTTTCAAATTCCAATTCAATTTTTTCAAATTTCATTACAATAGTAATATTAAAAAATAAACTAAACTCTTCTTAACTCATCGTATCTCTCAATTCAAATGAGGCTTTATTCTGCTATTGTGAAAGATGAGTAAATGATATTTATAATTTTAAAGTCTATAAATTTGCGCATTTTTTAATGATAAATTCTTTATTTTTTTTAAGTTGATGAAACTTGCCTCTTTATTAATATCATGTTTCGTATGTCTTGGGACTGAGTTCCAACAACTCAATCTTTTGAGCTTGCACAGGCACACACGAAAAAAGCTCGGAGAAAAGGAGATTTTGTGGAAGTCAAAGAGTCTCTAATACTAAAGTTAATATATCTACTTAAAAGTGTGTGTGTAAGGTTAGAGAGCTTAGATATAGTTCTTCATATATGTAGATTGATTTTTATATCAAGATTCTAGACAAGATAGTCCATGTTTGCCATGTGGAGCTCATATCTTTTTAGCTTTTCATTTTAGTCAGTCTTTTAATACGGTGTGATTTCTTGAATTATTTTATTTTATTGATTTTTTTGTTTAGCCTCTTTTCGTGCCTCATGTCAAGGATCAGAATGGGTTCCTTACCTTCCTCGCCTGCTTATCTGTACAACTCTTTGAGTGTAGGATTCCATTGAGAGTGTCAAGTCAACTAATCCTATCAAAATTTATTGTCTATGGGTTGCTTCACAAGTGGATTTTGTTCATAAGCTAGGCTCCTCACAAAGGCCAACCAATTCCATTTAGTTGGGAGTTGTTGGACTCGGTTGGGCTTGGTCGAGGTCATTAACGGCTTATTGACTTATCAGTGGTTCCTCGCAAGCTTACTATTGAGTCAATAGGGAGAAATCCTCTTATACACATTACTTCTGTATCTAGCATCACTATATAAATTATTTGTAAATAAAATTTTAAGAATATAATAAGTCATATAGTAAAAATCATAATACATAATAGCCTTGTGAGTAGCTAACTCTTTAAAATTAAGCTTTTAAAATATTTTATGATGATGTAAATTTACAAAACTCCACTCCTGTGCCATAACATCAACATAATATCATTAACATAACATCAAACTATATTAAGCATATATTACATATATAATCTTTGTATAATTAAATATGTTATATATTTTTATTAATTTTATTATGTATATAATTATCTTTAAATTTTGCAACTTTTAAAAATAATTTTAAGGCCCAATAAACAATTAATACAATTTGAGATTTTAAAGGTCTTAGACACCTCCACTTATTTTCTATATGACTAATGACTATATCTTACTTCCTCTAAATTTAATTTATTAAAACCGATAATAGAATTGTACCAAGTTGAATAATTGAGTCTTGGAATGTTTCAGAATTTTGTGAAAGGTAGTTCAATAGTTTGATTAAAATGTTTTAGTGAGTTTTGAAAAGTGAGAGAGAAAATTTAATAAAAGTTTAAAAAAAAATACTTGAATGTAATTGTTTAAATATTAATTTTATTTTAAAATCTGAGAAATTATATTGTTTTTTATATTTCATTTGGAAGTTCAAGAAAATTATGTTGAGTTTTGTGTTTGAATAATGATTAGGTGATTATTAGACAAAAAAAAAATCTAAAATTTGAAATTGAAAAATGATTCGCATGGCTTCATTTGATTGTTGGCCTGCATTGAGCTCAATTCAGTTTAATCTAATTTTAAACTGAGTTTAACATCCAAATACTCAATTATCAAAATACTAAACTCATCTTATTTCAAAACATTTTTATACGTGAGACCTACAACTTTTTTCAACTTAACACATTTTTATTCATGTGACCCCCAACTTTTTTCAAATTCTCATAAATACATTTAAACTTATTTTAACATTTAAACACATCTTAAGTGGATTTCACAAAACTTACTCCACCATCTTAACTTATTACTATTCATAAAAAACTCAATTACTTTCAATTCAATTCATCATTCAAATAAAGTGATATTTGAGAACAAAATTATGAAAATATTTGAAAATACCTCTTTTCCCAAACAAGTTCTTAGACTCAACTTGAATACTTGAGTCTCAAGCTTGACACTTTTATGAGTTTTAGGTTTAGGCCTTGTGTGTTTTTGGATATCATTTCATCTTATCTTATCTAATCTAATCATTATAATTTTTTCAAATTTCAATACAAAATAATATAAACAATTTAACTTGTTCAAATCTTAAAATAAAAATTATATTAAAAAAATATATTATAACAATAGTTTATATAACTTTTAACTTTAATATCAACTTATTTTATCTCATCTCAACTTCATATCCGAAAACAAACCAGACCTTAGTTTGTTTTCAATCTCATCTACTTCATAATTTTCTTAAATTTTCAAATTAAATATAAAAAATAATTCTTCTTTTTAAATCTCAAAACCAATATTTTGAATATCGTACCGATTAACGTACCGGTCAAGGCACTGAAACGAAATATTTCAATATCGGTATCGTTTCGTATACCATTTCAGAATAGTCTATACATAAAAAATTATATATATAAATACATATATAAACTATATTTCAAAATAATAGTCAATCTATGAATAAATTATATATATAAATAATCTAGTCTAAATTAGGATAAAAAAAAAATGAAAAATGAAAAAAAAAATGAAATTCCGAAATCCGATACAGGCCGATACGACTGAAATTTGGGCCGATATAAAATAGACCCATTTCTGTACTGGCCATTGCTCCTGTATGGTATGTACCAGCCGTACCGATTGGTACGGTACGAAATTCAAAATTATGCTCAAAACAAAATATTTTAAATTATTATATTTTAATAATCTTTTATTCAATTTTTAACTCTTATCTAATATTAACTCATATGAACCAAACAAGACCTTAAAATTTTTCAACTTTATGAAGTAGAAAAAAGAAAAGGATAGGAGTAAGATGAGTATAATAGGACGGTTACACCCATCCAATAAGAGACGTCACATAGGCATGTACATTTTAAAAACAAAAAAACCGAACACATCTCAACATTTCACATACTTTTCCTCTACCCCCCTTGAACCCATTCATCTTCCTCTACGATTTCACAGGCCACATTCTCCATCTCACCGTCGCCAAACACGTCGATGCCGGTAGTGGCGTATCTCCGTCGCTTTTAGGGTTGCATTCGCCACTTTTGGGGTTGGAATTCGACCCAAAAGCCAAACCCCAAAAGCGCGACTTCCGGGATTCGAAAAACCCAATGACGGAAGTAGTTTCTCTCTGTTGGGAATCTGGGCTTCCAAATTCCTCCCACCAGGATCTACTTTTAACAGAATAACAAGAAAAATAGAGAAATAAACACAACACAAGAATTTACGTGGAAAACTCCCAAACCAGGAGAAAAACCACCAGACCCAGAGAAGAAAATACACTATGTGAAAAATTGTTACAATCACACAATTTTTCTCCTCACCCCAACGACACCCACAAAAACTTTTCCCACTAGTAAAACTCTAACTTTCACCTCTCTTCCTTTTACATACAAAAAAGGACAACAGAGGAATTTTACTAAAGTCAAAAGTTACTAGATAAGTTTCTGACTGGTGTGTTTAAACCAAGGAGGCTAGGCCTCTATTTATAACCTTTGAGACCTTACTCTTCCTTCACTCCCAACCCATGTGGGACAAGGAAAAGAAGCAATCCCAACAATCTCCACCTTGCGACTTTGACTGATCCCACAGTCACGCTCCACCGCAATGAAGATTCATAGCTTTCGCTATCATGCTCCACCATAAAAGCATAACCACTCAGAATAAACCAATTCCAAGCATTTCACTTCGGCCCATGTCGAAAATAACCTTGCTGAAAAATTATGGTGCAACTCCCACGTTTGGCTTTCCTGGAAGTTCATCAGCCATCGACATGAATTTCCACCACACACACCTTGCATCAATGCCAAACCAATGCCCGTGTGCAAATTTGTGGAACAACTAACATTAACACATCCTCTATCATGGCAACTTTGGGATTAGCGTCATGCCATGAGGATGTACTTGTCTCCTTTTAACAGAATTCATCTTCTGTAGAGAGAGACACGATGTTAGTTTCATTGTCAGTATCTCCATTTACTGACTTGGAACCTCTTGCCGAACCGGCTCCATCTCTTGGACAATTTCTTTTGACGTGCCCAAGTTGTCCACACACCCAGCAGACTACTTTCTTCTTCATGGAGTTCTTCCTCTTCCAATCACCAGCTGTCACCACTGCTAAGTTCTCAAGTGAACCATTACTTCCACCACTTAGCCTTCTTTCTTCAGAAAAAAGTTTACTGGTAACCTCTGAAAAAATTATTTTCTCCTTCCCATGTATCAAAATAGGCTTCATATGCTCATAGGAAGATGGAAGAGACCAGATCAGCCTCAAGGCTTGATCCTCATCATCAATTTTAACTCCAATAGATTCCAGTTCAGAGACAATGCCATTGAGAACACTTAAATGATCTGAAATAGTCGTGCCTTCACTCATCCGCAGTGTATGAAACTGCTCCTTCAGGTACACTCGATTTGAGACACCCTTCGTCTGATACAACTCTTCGAGCTTTTCCCAGAGTCCCTTTGCCGTGAATATTCCATGCACATTTGCAAGAACATTCTTAGCCAGGCACAGACGAATTGTACTTGCTGCTCTCAAATCCAAATCCTCCCAATCTTCATCGCTCATTCCAGATCTGCTCTTTGTTTCACCAGTAGTGCTTGGACCGCTACTGACTTCAGGGACTGGTCTACCTTTCAACGCCTTGTGTAATCCTGATTGAATCAAGATATCCTTGACTTGCACTTGCCACAAGCCAAAATTGATTCTCCCATCAAATTTCTCCACATCAAATCTGATAGGATTTGAAACTCTACCTCCTGACATAACTTCGATGAATTTTACCGTAGAAATGAATAGTACCCACTAAGTAAGTTCCCAGGAAAGACTGATCTTTCCTAGACAGAACTTCAAGGTTCCCAGGAAAGATTGGAGGGTCACAACGGACACACTTAAAATTTCTAATCTCCTAGACAGAACCTCCTTAGACCGTACGTATTCACACTACCACACCAAAGCTCCACCCTGCAAAAAGAACCTAGTGGCTCTGATACCACTTGTTGGGAATCTGGGCTTCCAAATTCCTCCCACCAGGATCTACTTTTAACAGAATAACAAGAAAAATAGAGAAATAAACACAACACAAGAATTTACGTGGAAAACTCCCAAACCAGGAGAAAAACCACCAGACCCAGAGAAGAAAATACACTATGTGAAAAATTGTTACAATCACACAATTTTTCTCCTCACCCCAACGACACCCACAAAAACTTTTCCCACTAGTAAAACTCTAACTTTCACCTCTCTTCCTTTTACATACAAAAAAGGACAACAGATGAATTTTACTAAAGTCAAAAGTTACTAGATAAGTTTCTAACTGGTGTGTTTAAACCAAGGAGGCTAGGCCTCTATTTATAACCTTTGAGACCTTACTCTTCCTTCACTCCCAACCCATGTGGGACAAGGAAAAGAAGCAATCCCAACACTCTCCACCCAAACGCCGACGGACGGAGGCCTAATCCACCTCAGCAAACCTACCTGCACTCCGGCAAAAAGTAATTTGGGTTGCTCTTCACAAATTTTCCAAATAATTTGAGTTGTTATCTTTGTCAATCATCGTCAAACATACTTGTTTTTGTATATTTGTGAATTGCTTGGTGTATTTTTCCATTTTCTTGTTGTTATTGCGTCTTTTTGTTGAGCATTTTGATGTTATTGTTGTTGCTAATTTGGTGGCATGCTTGATGGATGATCCAAATTCTTACGAGTTATTCATTTCTTGACGGAGGATGTGGGTGTGTTCAGAATTTTGGGTTGAAATGACAGGTGTTTTGAAGTGTTTGAAATATATGTGGAATGTTGGAGAGACGAAGAGAAGGAGAATGTGGCGTTTGAAACCGCAAAGGGAGAGAGGGAGAGGAATGGGTTCGGAGGGGAGGGGAGGAGAGTATGTGGAATGTTAGGATGTGTTCGTTTTCTTTATTTTTAAATGTACACGCCTACATGACATGCTCTCATTGGATGGGTGTAACAATCTTATTATACTCATCCTGCTCCTGACTTTTCTCAAAATTAAAATAGACTGTAAACTTATAATTTTAAATACGTGGAATGCTTTGGAACAACCTAACTAGTAATGGGAGAAAAATAGCCTTCCAATGATACAAAGACACTTAAGAAAGTTTGAAAAATACACAATATACAAACTCACACCTGATTAAAACCCACAAACGAAAAGAGCACCATTCTCCAAACCAACCCCCCTCTTTCAGAAAGGGATCGAACCAATGCCTTTCCCACCGAAACCCCTTCCCCACTTCACAGCACCGTGAACGACGGCAGAAAAAGAGAGAGTTCACTGGTTTTTGCAGTCTTTATAGCGCGACACCGACTCTTCTTTGTCCATGCTAGATTGTGCACAACCCATTTCTGGTGCGATGTCAGATGCGGAATCTTGTTATTTATGAGGTTTTGGACCAGCCTACAATAGTGAGATTCTCCTGCTATGACTATTGAAAATGATTTGAGAGAGAGCGATGCGAGAGTTGGCTTGGCTGGGAATACATAGATGCCGATGAATCACTGGGAATCTGCAACTCAGAAAGAAAAATCACTAGAAAATGAAAAGAAAAAAAAAACCAATCAACCAGAAAAAAATAGGAACAAAAGTTGACGGAGGAGGAAACTGGGGGATACTTCAATGGGCTACAAGCCTACATAGGGAGGAAGGGAAGACCTACGTGGAAGTGTTTAGTTGGAGGGCTGTTATTTTAGAAGGAACAGACGGACCAATAATAAAGTATTCCCTTTTAAGTTTTTTTCTTTTTTTTTGATGGGGTCTTTTAAGTTTAAACATATGTAGCAAGCTTAAAGCACTCACAATGGAGTAGTTAAACACAATTTTATTGTAAAATTTAGCTCAAAAATACAAAAAAAAGACAAAAACACTACTCCAATAGACTCTTTAAAATGAAAAAAAATGAAGATGAACAGTATTTACGCTACATGTAGCGCAACACTGTTCATCATTCAAATATTATTTTATTATATTTCTTCACCTTCAGACTTCATGTTCGGCACATGCTTCGTCCGGCAGTGGGCTTCAGCCATCACCAGCTTCAACATCGGCCATCACCAGAAACATCGCCGACATCACCTCATGCTGGTGATCATACCCCCGTGATTCCAACACTGGCGACGGACAGTTTGTCCTCCATGCACCGATCGCATTTTGAAAATGGGTTTCGGACATCACCGACATCGTTGAACCCACTGCCGACCACCATGTGCTACACCACCGGTATCAACGGCATCACCTTACTCCAGCGACCATCCCCTAAAATCCATCTCCAGCGAGCCAGCCGTTGACCCCATGCGTAAACATTGCCTCTGGCAACCATTTATCACACAACAATATTATTTTTTTAATTTGTAATATAAATTTAATTAAAATAAAATATGAATATTTTAAAAAATATAGAGAAAAAATAAAAATGCTAATGGATGGTAAAAGGTAAAAGTGAATAATTAAAAAAAAAAAAGTGTGTTTTTGATAGTTAAATTTGAAAGAAATTTATCTAAGCCATTGCGAGTGCACTTGCAATGCATGGGGTCTTTGGCCTTACAATGCATAGCTCAACCGAAACAAGAACAGATACAAAATATGTTTGTATTTTTGTGTTCTTGTAAACTATATATAATCTGCTTTGATAATATCATACAAAAGAGCTAATGAGTCAAAAGGATCTTTATAAGAGCTCGTTTATAAATAATAACGGAGTCAACTGAATTTTAAATAAATTCTTTTAGTTTTAGTAAGAACCATTTTGAAGTTTAGAGGATTTTTTTACTTTTGCTTTGCATTTGTAAGTTTGAGACCTATGGTTTTGTTACGTGTGAAAATGTGGTTTCGGCTTTAAATCAAATAATTAATAATTTTTTTTTTTGGATTTTTGTGAAACTACTACTAACTAGCCTTGATTTTTAAAAATTAAAAATACAGTGGATCTCTATCCTTATTCCGAAAGAATGGCAAACAGAAAGTTGAGGTCTACAAAATACAAGCACTAACCCATTCTACAAATCTATTCTAAACAGAGGACAGTGACATAAAATTTGAATTACAAATAAAAAAAGTTTTAACATTTATTCATGAAATGGCATTATTCCGGGCTGACAAGTAAAAATACATGTACAATCATTGTTCCAGCTATTTTTAGAACACTTCATGAAATAAAAGGTGGTTAAATTCCAAATTAAAACCAGATGGGAATTTAAAAAGGAAAAAAAGAAAATCCAACATTTTTAATAAATGCGATTCACATTGGCTGTTGTAAACTATGATATAAAACAGATCTGCTAATGTCATTTTTCTCACATTGATTGGTGGAATAACGAGTTATAAACTAATTGTATGAGTATGACTATTCTTCATTCTATTACTCTAGCTAGCTTCATTTTTCAAAGCAGGACAGCAAACAAGGATGGCACCTTCGCATCGCACTTAGGAAACAAGACTTCGAGTCGAAGTAAAAAATCATAAAGAATAAACAAAGAACTAATGACTTCAGTGACCCTAACTATCAGAAAACTGATGGAAAAAACGTGATCGTGAGATGTTATGCCGAAATAAGACCCACATACGCAGCAAATAATGCCAATATGGAGGAAACGGCGTATGCGCCCGCAACAATGATTGGTTCCTCGATCCCACATAACTCAAGGTGATGATGAAGGGGAGCCATTCGGAATGTGCGGGGCCCAGCTGCCCACAAATACTTGATCATCTTGAAATACAATACCTATTAACACAAGTATGGTAAGATATCAGACCAGGAAATTGCACTTTCTGAAGATCAAGATTTTCATGCTAAGCTATACCATTCATGACACACCCCATATTCATGCATGGGTGTGTACGTTCATATGCATACCAAATAATTGGGTGTATCCTACATGAATCCTTCCCAACAAGTTGAGCAGCAATACGTGAAATAATTTTCAAATTTTCACCAATCAGGCCTATCAAAAGTCATTTTGTAGGCAAAACAATAGGGGGAACAGCGACCAAGAATAGTCGTAGCAGAAAACTTGCTTAAATGTGGCGGTTCCGAGATGAATGATAGGAGTATTTAGTTACTTAAATGGACGAGATAAATGCAACAAAGATAACAAACCTGAATGATAATTGTTGATGCCTCCATGACAAATATTCCAGACGAAATAAATAATGGAAAGAACATTCCAGTACAACTAGCCATTGCAGCCAATGCTCCACCAAGTGCCAAGGAGCCAGTGTCCCCCATAAATACAGATGCTCTGTATCGGTTGTGCAAAAGAAAACCAACACAGGCTCCTGCCATTGATGCCCCAAATATAGCAAGTTCTGGTTTATGATGCAAAACAAGAGTTATCATTAAAGAAGTATCGAGAAGAGGCTAGGTTTATAATTCTACTTGGTCAGCATATTATGTGGACCAAACTTTCAACATCACAGTAATGTCCTTCACCAGCAAGATGCAACTGTAGAATATGATGTCAAAAATTTGTTACTCATAAGGAAGATCCAGTTCTGAGGTGCAAGCATAGGTATGAACATGAGTATGAACATGAAGCCAAGTTCTGAAAAGGTTTTTTTTTTTTTTTTTCTAGGTAACAAATTCCAAATAGATATTTAGACCTCCAATGTGGCTATAAAGATGTGTGTGAAGTAACAAGATATGTCAGTTCAACAGTATTCCTATCAATAGATTGGGAAAATCGTACGGTCTGATGAAACCATGTGCCATGGCTTGAATCTGTGGTCAATCTTATTTCCGATAGGAACAGTTGACAATTGAATCCAATATTTCCCATTATTTTCGTATCCGTAATAGAATAATGAAATGTAAGCATATTAAAACAGATGCCCCCTCAAATTTAAGCCGTTAGCTAACAACATCCATACTAACCAGAACATATTGGAAGCACTGCGATTGACATTCCTATAAAAGCCAATGCAGCAGTCCCTCCAGCCAGTCCGTCAAGACCATCTGTTAAGTTAACTCCATTTCCCATGGACACAAAACATAATGAAGTCAACAATAGATAACATCTTCCAAGGTACACAAGTCCAACCGGTCCCGGTAGAGGAAGCAACAATTTTCTGTCACAAGAAAAAACGAATGATGAACCAACATCAATGCAAATTCTAATGGAAGCAGCTACCTCATAGATATGCAGGAACCAAGTGTCTGAGCACAGTATTCACTATCAGATGCATATCCCTCCATTATAATAAATGCATGGCATCAATCTAACCCATAATCGATGGGCATAACTAGATCAAACAAATCTTTAACAGCTTGGTGAGAATTCTGAAGAATTAAAACTTAAATATCAAGTAAAATGATTTGTTAATTTTAGGGTGATAGAGAAATTGTTTTTTTTTTATAGGATAGGGTGATAGAGAAATTGTACTGTGTACACATAAAGGTACAATGATAGATAGCAAACATTAAATGAAGATATGTCCAGTAGGTCAGCTATCATGGCTGATATTGCTTGAACTACTAAAAAATCCAGCAATATATAATTATTTGTGAATTGTTAATAGTTCTTAAAAAGCATGCTTACTTTCAATTTTCTTTTCTCACTCCCCCCTCCCCGGTAGAAACAAAAAAGAAAAAAGCCTTCTTTGCCACCTCTGTTTCTTAATGTGAAAATTTAATCTTATTTGATCCATATTTAATTAGATTATCAAATATTCAAGTATCAAAAGATATTTAAAGAAGTCAAAATCTTTAAAGAAATAACAGAAGTTGACATTGTCTTGTAAGTTTGTCATCATGAGAATAGACATGTGAGTTACCCTTAGACAAATGTTGATCAGATTAGTTACAAGAAGTATACATGCTGTAAGGTGACGATATACTCGTGGTATCCAACCAAAATGAGAACCAGGTCCCAACAGCTACCTGTACGGTATCCCAATTTAAAAAATATTAGCAAGTTTTTTAGGAAATAACAACTAAGTCAAATAACAATAAGCATATGATAATCAAGAAGAAAGCAATCGGTGAAAAAAGCTTCACCTCCAATAAAATTTTTGTCCATGCCCATAAGCCACTATTATGATTCTTGCTGACACTTAAGATATCATCAAGTAGCCCAATTGCAGCAAAGGCTAGAGTTGCTGCTGCTGCTCCAGACACTTCAGTGGAAGAAAAACCAGCAATGAATCCAGCAACAGTTACACCTATAGGAACAAAAAATAATCCACCCATTGTGGGAGTTCTCTTTTTTAAGGAGTGCTTAGCATGAGGCCCTTCTTTTCTGATTAATTGATGAATCCTGAGCCTATACAGTAATGGAACACAAACATAGCCTGCAAAAGAGACTAGAATGGCTGATATAAGAAAAGGGCGTGTCAAGTAAAATGTTTCTAAAGGCAGCCTAACTATGCGCCATGCACACCAATCCACGAATAAAAGAAGAACCATCAAGAAGATTATGAGTCCAATATTGATTAAAACGCCAAGTTTAATCCTGCAATTATAGCGTGCAAAAGACCGAAATCAAAATGAAGAAACAATGTATATCATATACAAAAAAAGAAGTAAAAATAGAAAAGAAAGGAGAAGCCACATGGTTTACAAACAACAATACATACTTGCCTGCGTTTCCTGCGCCTTCTCCCGAGCATTGCAAACCGGTGAGCAGTCGTTGAAAAAGCCTCATCAGTCGACACAAGGACTTTAGGCATATCATCGCCGGCAACTGGAAGCATAGTTTCTGCATCGCTCTCTTCACCTTCACTGGACGAAAGCACGTATCCAGCTGTCCCATCCATGTCGCTCCCGTCATCAAAGGATGGTATGTCGATAGAATCCTATCAAGCAAAGCAAAGAGAATGCATCATTTAGGAACTTTTTTTTTTTTAAGTAAGAAGAATTTATTAATCCACATATTAAGCATAGCAAGTAAACAGGAAGTATGCATTTAGGAAACCGAAACAAGCTAATTAATCGCAAAAATTTGCCTATAGTATCAGAGCTTAAAAGAATACCCCATCGAAGGCCTTAAATCGAACAAGACTGCGTCGTAAGCAGCACCCAGGTGTTTGAACAATCGGCGCATTTAACTACACGAAAAGAAAAGGGTAACAAACCAAGGTATTGATCACGAAAGGCAAAAGAAAAACTCAGTTCGATTGCTCAACGAATTTCTCAGTGAACCGAACATTGGCATAAACAAAAACATAATTGGCAAGAGAAGCTTTGAAAAAGAGAGGGAAAAAAAAAATTACCCTGAGATCAAGGGGGAAAAGTGAAGCGGATCGAATGCGAGAGGGCGTGGAAAGAGGAGCAGGTTTCGACAACCGGGAAAAGCGTAGGCGATGGAAATGGGAAAGCTCCAGAGATTGAGAAGGAGAGTGCATGGCTACGGAGACAGAGAGAAAGAAATTGAGGGCGTGAGAAGGAAGAAGCAAAGGCAGGGATCAGATGTTGGAGGGGAGGTTGGTAAGGGAAAGGTGGCCATTAAAAGGAAGGAAGAAATGGGAGGAGAATCAGAGATGGATGGGGCAGAGTATATTCGGAGATTTATCTTATAGCATTTAAAGTCTGAATTCAGCTGCATTTTTAGGCTTGAGAAAGGGCGAGACAGAAGCGCAGGAAAGCAAGTGGAGGGCGGTGGAAACGGCCACCGGCTGGCTTCGACATTGTCGCCAAGGCGATTTAGACACGCGCTACGTGCGTGACTTTATGGGTTAGGTGGCAGGCACAGGCACTTGTAACTTTTTGACTCTTTTTTCTGGTTCTCGTAATCTATGTTTTGTTTCTACTGCTCATCCCAAGGCCCACTTTTTCTCCAACTTCTCCCTCGATCTCTCTCTCTCTCAAAAACTCAAGTGGGCCTCGTGTGAAGATTTAGGCCTCGTTTAATTATACATATAAAATGAGATTAAAAAAAAATCTGCAAATGATAATCAGATAAATAATAAATAGTAATAAAAGTCATTTAAATTAAAATTTTTTATAGAATTAAAAAAAAAAAGTTAAAAACTTGAATAAAAAATTATAAAGTTCAAAAAAATTAGAATAGAATTTTTAATATCAGTTTTATCTTTATATTTGAATAAATTAATTAATTTATTTAAAAATTTAAAAAAATTATAATAATTAGATAAAAATTAAATAACTAGAGAGATTGATGGAGTGTTCCTGCACATGATTATTTTGCAAAGAAAGTACAAGTCTTCTCTCTCTCTCTCTGTTTTCTCTAGCAATAAAAGTGAAGGAGGAAGTCGTCTTATTCGATTTGAGTAAAGAAGGTTGTCCTACTGTGGTGGGTGCTAGGGCTGTTCACCCGACCCGACCCGAACCGATAGAGGCACTTCCGAATCGACCCGCTAATTATTCCTTCCGCTCACCCATTCACCCATTTGGCCGATTAGCCGATAAGTAGATCTCACGGCTGCATCTCTTCGTCATCAACAAATGGCCATTCCCCCCAAAACGTTGATGAAGACTTCGTTGCGGTTTCCTCATCGACATCTCATCGTCATCAACAGATGTATTTAGCTCAAGCAAGAATTAAAAACAACAGCAATGTGCTTTTAAGAACAAGAAGAAAATCCCAAGAAGATGACACTCGTGAGAGCTTCGACGCCGAAAATTTCCTTCCCCTGCAACAGAAAATCCCAATCTGCGCCCCACAAATAACCTGGTATTTTCTAGAATATGTTTACTTGATCTCGATGGATTTGGATATAATGTCGAAGAGTCCCGATAGGGCAAAGTTCGCATGAAAGCGGTACCTTTTTTGCTCTTCGATGGTCGCCGATGGGGAGGTTACCAATGGCCGCCGATGGTCTTCAACGGTTGTCGACAGTCTTCAACGATCGTCGATGGATAGGGGGGTTTGGGTTTCAGTTCCGAATCGGATCTGGGATTAGTTCTGAAAACGAAATAAGAAATAATTATAGGTTTTAATCGGTAACGGGTATTACCCGTTACCCGATTCAACCGACAACGGGTCGGAACAAAAGCTGATAATCGGGTCGGGTCGGGTCGGGCATCGGCTTTTATGTTCACCCCTTGTGGGTGCTATTCAAGTATGGACGATTTGCAAGTGGCCTAGGATAAGATGGAACTTACGAAAGATGAGAGTCCAAAGATAGTGATTGGAGATGTGAACCTTTAAGAGTTACGTTGTTGTGAAAAGAGTAGAATAGGAAAACTTTGTGTGGATAGAAAAGTAGGGCTAGAAGTGCTTCGATCTACCATGTTAAAGATATGGAAAGTTGACAAACAAGTTATCTTCAAGCCCATCAGTGAGAATATGTATGCCATTACTTTTGTGAGCGTTGAGGACATAAATAATCTTGCATGGTAAACCATGTGTTGAATCCAAGGTTTCAAGTCTCGTATTTACGTATAAATTTTGATGATAACAAATAATATTGAAAACTCAAGCTCAAGTTGTCTATGCATGAAGGGAGCTAAACACATCAAGAAATCAAGCATGAGCAAGAAAGATATCAAGTCTACAAATGAAGCTCATAGATTATTTTTGTACATCTCTTGATAAAATTAGAAATTGGATTAAGGCTCCAAATTACTCTTTTTTTTTTCATAAAACATCAAATTACTTTTTCCACATATACAAGACATTTTTAAATGTCTTAGTTTTGAAAATTATGTTTTTCACATGTGCATAACACCATCAAACAAAATAATTTCGAAAATTATATTTTTTATAAAAACTTGATTTTATAAGATGATTGATTATCATATTTGACATGTGCATATTTTGTTTGAAAGTCTTGAAGGGAGGTGGTGTGTTTTTTTTTTACAAATGCAAAAGGTAGATGATTTTGTTTGAGAATCTTAAAGGGTGGTTGTGTGTTTTTTTGACAAATATAAAAGATAGATGATTTGTTTGAAAATCTTAAAGGGTGGTTGTGTGTTTTTTTGACATATGCAAAAAGAAGATGATTTGGTTTGAAAAATAAATCATGCTCATTTTGTCTTGTATGAAAAGCAAAAGATTAGGTTTGATTTCTTTGAGAAATGAATAGAATTGTCTTTGACAAATGCAAAAAGGAAATGTTTTTATTTGAATTTTTTGAAAAGTGAATAGTGCTCTTATTTGACATGAGAATCTTTTCAAATTTGAATTTGAAGACTCATTTGCCTATAAATAGCTCACTTGAGTTTTGCAAAACTCACAACAAGAGCTTACACATCTATTGCTAAATTTTGCATCATTCTTTCAAAGCTCTCATTCTCTCTTTTCTAAAGTTTTGAGCCTTAATTCTTGTTCTTGTTGAGAGAGATATAGTTTGTGCTGTATTGTTCTTATTTCACTCATTGAGGAGTATTTTCTGATAGCCTACCCACTATCAATTCTTGTATCAGTAAGAGGGTGTGTATAACCCTTGTGTGTGTAGAAGGTGTTCTACACGGGAATAGTTAAATCACCAAGTGTGAGGTGATTGGAAGTAAGAGGGTGCGTATAACCCTTGTGTGTAGAAGGTGTTCTACACAGGGAATAGTTGAATCACCAAGTGTGAGGTGATTGGAAGTGTAGAGGGTGTTCTACACGGATTCTTTGGAGCGGTGCTGCTCAAAAGTGTAATAGGTTTCTATCTCCACCTAAAGGAGATTGAATAGTGGATTTGGGAATCCTCAAGGGGTAGCTTGAGGCAAGGACGTAGGCAGTGGGGCTGAACCTCGTAAAAATACTGAGTTTGCTTTCTCTTACCCTACTCTTTATATTTCCTACTGCT
Organism: Platycarya longipes; assembly: GCA_036559045.1. Lineage (NCBI taxonomy): Eukaryota > Viridiplantae > Streptophyta > Magnoliopsida > Fagales > Juglandaceae > Platycarya > Platycarya longipes. The sequence goes on from CM071797.1 coordinate 35,357,056, forward strand.
TTACATTTTGGTTATATTTTATATTGTATATTTAGTTTATAAGTATTAATTTTTTAATATAACCCAATTCACCCCCCCTCTTGTGTTAGTCATCTGGGCAACAATTGGTATCAGAGCTAGAGCTCTGTTATAAGATTAACTATCTTTTGAGTTAAGATCTTATGGCTAACATTGCAGCTTCATTTGGTGAAGGTCAATCTAGCAGTCGGCCTCCACTCTTTTGCGGAGACAATTACTTATTCTGGAAAGTTAGAATGAGAATATTCCTTCAGTCTCAAGGCCGAGAAATCTGGAAATGCATTGTAAATGGACCTTATATTCCAACAAAAGTGGTTGATGGAGTAAAGGTCAAAAAGGAAGAAGAAGAGTTTGATCGTGAAGACGATAAACTTTATACTTTGAATTTAACTGCTATGAATTTATTATATAATGCTCTTAATGGTAATGAGTTTAATAGAGTAATGACTTGCACTACAGCAAAGGAAATTTGGGATAACTTGGAAGTTACTTATGAAGGAACTTCTCAAGTCAAGGAATCAAAAATTTATATTCTTACTCATGAATATGAAATGTTTAAGATGAATGATGATGAATCTATTTCTAGTATGCACACTCGTTTTACTAACATCATAAACAGCTTGACAGCTCTTGGCAAAGTTTATTCCAAAGTGGAGATAGTAAGAAAAATTCTCAACTCTCTACCAAAACGTTGGGAGTCAAAAGTGACAGCGATTCTTGAAGCTAGAGACCTCAAGAAGCTCGAAGTGAATGAACTCATCGGGTCACTTATCACCCATGAGTACACATTGAAAAGAGGAGAAGAAGAAGGAAATTCAAAGAAGAGTTTGGCACTTAAAGCTGTTCCACATGAAAGTGAAAGTGATGAAGATGAAGAAAATGACGACAAAGATGAAGAAGTTGCGATGATAATAAGAAGAATTCAGAGGTTCTTAAAGAAAAATAAAACTCCTCCAAGGAAATCCTTCAATAAGTTTTCCAAGAAAGATTCAGGTAAAAATGACACTTTAATTTGTTATAAATGCAATAAACCTGGTCATATCAAGCCAGATTGTCCTCTGCTAAAGAAAGATCGAAACAAAGGCAAAAAAGCAATGAAAGCTATGTGGAATGATGATTCAAGTAGCTCAGATAGTGAAGCAAGCAATGGAGAATCAACAAATCTTTGTCTTATGGCTAAAGATAACATTGAGGTAACAAATTTTGATAATATTGAAGATCCTTCATATGAAGAATTGCAAAATGTTTTAGAAGAGGTATATGAGGAATTTGAAAAATTGGGTATCAAGTATACTGCTTTGAAAAAGAAAAATTCTTCTTTAACAAACGAAATTGATATTTTAAGAAAAGAAAGTATTGTTTTGAAAGATGAAAATCTTGAGTTGAAGAAAAAGAAAACTGATTTAGAAAATATTATTGAAAACTTTACGAATGGAAAAAGAAATTTTGAAAAACTTCTTGGTAGTCAAAGATGTGTTTTTGACAAGGCAGGCTTGGGATATATGTCAAAACAAAAATACAAATCTTATAAAAACTTCTTTGATAATCCTTCTACATCAAAGTCCAATATTCAAAATTCTTTTCATAAAAATAATTTTGTTAAAAAAGGATACTATTATAATCACTCAAGTTATTCATATATGTCACATGCTATTTGCAATTTTTGTAATAGCAATGGTCATAATTATCATGCTTGTCCTATTAGAAGAAAACATACAATGACTATTAGGGCCATATGGGTACCTAAAAATCTTGTTTATTCTAATACTAATAAATAAAGGACCCAAAGAACTTGGGTACCAAGAATTGTTTTTAATTGCTTTTGTAGGTATGCATGAAGTATTCTACATGTAAAAATAAATGGTTTTTAGATAGTGGATGTTCAAGACACATGACGGGAGACGAGACTAAGTTCTTTGATCTTAGATCTAAAGAAGAAGGACACGTGACATTTAGAGACAACTCAAAAGGGAAGATCGTGGGAATAGGTAAAATATGTTGAGCAACCTTCAGGTTTTGAAAATCATATTTCTCCAAATCATGTTTTCAAACTCACAAAAGCACTATATGGACTCAAACAAGCTCCTAGAGCATGGTACGAGAGACTCAGTGGTTTCTTGATTGAAAAAAGTTTTTCAAGAGGAAAAATTGATACAACTCTTTTCATTAAATAAGAAAATGATGATACTCTTTTGATTCAGATTTATGATATAATATTCGGTGCTACTAACGAAAATATGTGCCAAGTTTTTGCTAAGACTATGCAGGAAGAATTTGAAATGAGCATGATGGGAGAGCTTACATTCTTTCTGGGATTGCAAATTAAGCAAGCAAAAAGTGGAATATTCATCAATCAATCAAAATATATTAAGGAATTGCTGAAGAAGTTTGGGATGGAAGGTGCTAAGGAAACTGGAACACCAATGAGCTCATCCACTAAACTTGATAAAGATGAATCCGGTAAATCAGTTGACTCAAAGGTATATCGAGGTATGATTGGTAGTTTATTATATTTGATAAACTAGTAGACTTGATATTATGTTCAATGTATGTTTATGTGCACGTTTTCAATCATTTCCGAAACAATCTCATTTGATTGCAGTCAAGCGGATTTTTAGATATTTTGCTAGTACCATTGACTTAGAGTTATGGTATCCTAAACACACTTCTTTCGATCTTATTAGTTATTCAGGTACCGATTATACTAGTTGCAAAGATGATCGAAAAAGTTTTAGTAGAACATGTCATTTCTTAGGTCATGCACTAGTTTCCTGGTTTAGTAAAAAACAAATTTCTGTTGCACTATCTACTGCTGAGGCAGAATATGTTGCTGCGGGTAGTTGTTGTGCCCAAGTTCTTTACATGAAGCAACAACTTGAGGATTTTAAACGTATGTACAATCACATTCCAATCAAATGTGATAATACAAGTGCTATAAATCTTTCAAAGAATCCAATACAACAATCTCGGACCAAACATATTGATATTATATATCATTTTCTTAGAGATCATGTGCAGAAGGGCGATATTGCATTAGAATTCACTAGTACACATGATCAATTGGCAGACATTTTTACAAAACCCCTACCAGAAGATAGACTACGCATGATTAGAAGAGAAATAGGAATTATGCATGCCATCAATATCTGCTAGATACTTTTATTCCATTAACTCAAATGACCTACAGAAACTTGAGACGTTTAGCCTCATCATTCAAATGCATTTGCTCCTCATAAATCATCATGCCATCCTTGTCTAAAGGATTAGGCAATCGAAATGCAGAGGCAAGTAAGGATTTTAAATTCTTATTCTGTTGTTTTAAATCTACTATTTTTTTGTTAGACTCTTGAACAAGTCGTTGAAGAATATCGATCTTCTCATTAAGCTTCTCTATCTCGCGGGTTTTGGACTGCAACCGAGCGGAAAAAGCAACTATGGAAGATGAGTATCGAGTCCCAAGACCCACAAGCTCGTAAATGGCGTCATGATCTGATTTATTAGCTAAATCAGTCTCTTGTTGCTTCATGGCACCCACGACAGATGCAGAAATAGATTGAGACTGAGGTGAATGATACCTCAAATCTTGATCAAGAGAATCACTGAAGGGAAATCTACGAGCCATTGAAAATTTGTAAAGTGAGAATGAAGATGAACTACAACAATGAGAAGAAGATTTGATGCGGATTAGATAAAGCTAAGGATTGCTTTTATAAAGATGGAAATAAGTAAAAGACAAACTGATATCTCTTCAAATCTTACTTAGTCAAGCTTACAAGATATGCTGGATGCATATTGTCAAAAGTTACCGAACTAAGCTAGCGAGATTAATTATAATTGTCCCTGTTTCTCTCGTGAAACGCTGCCATTATCTGCTGATGTTGACTCTGTGCTTGAACTCTTACTCGTTCCGATTCCTCTATTTGAAGTTTCAGAATACGAGCCAATTCCGTCAAATCTTTATTTTCTTGCTTTAACCTCTTATTCTTTCTGCCTTTATTTACAAGCTTTTGATGCAGAACAGATATTTGATTGTTAAGTCGATCAACCTCATTTGCCCTCGCTAGTAATCTCCGAGACATGGTCGTAACAGAGGCAGCATATTGAGCACTGAGAGTTCTTGATGCTGCAACAACCTCAGAATCAGTTCTATTTGAAAAATGCATCTCTGCTTCTATCATGGTATTGACAACCTCATGAGATAAAATGACTGGTTGAGACGGTTCCTGATTCAAATCCGGAAGATTATTAGATGAAATTTTCTTCGTCATTCTATCGTTTTGAATAAACAGAAACCGGATCAATGAGTGGGGTGAAAATTTATTTGAGTATCCAACAGGTGAAAACGGTCTTTTAAACGACAACTTTCAAATCTCGATAATATTTAATTTTTCAACAATATCACGCGGATTTGAATCTGCTTTCGCACCGACTGCTAGAGCTAGGCCACCTTTGCAGGTTTTATCAGACACGCGTGGCTCCGCACCGAACTGTCAGAGTTAGACTTCCAACATTTGCAGGTTTTGTCGGACATGCATGGCTCTGCACCGCATTGCCAGAGCTAGGCTTGCAGCTTTTGCTGTCTTTGTCGGACACGGATAATTTTAATTATTCAACTTCAAATCTCTGGAATATCTAATTCGTCAATAACATCAAGCGGATTTAAATCTTCTTCCGCACCGAGATGATAAAATTCGGCTTCAACCTTTGCAGGTTTTGTCGGGCACGGATGGTTCCAACTTCTACTCTCTAACGTACCGTTTTATTTGATTATTGCTTATTACGAAAAAAAAAAAAAAAATCTTATTGAAACCAATTACGGTTCCTTTTTAATGATGCCAAAAGGGGAGAAGTCTTATACTAGTATTATACTACCCTGTTATATATGCTAGAATCATGTTTATACTTTTCTTGAAATACTAACGCATATTTTCAGGGGGAGCTTAAGTATTACTGCAGGTCGCAGATTTCTACTAAGTATTTGTCATCATCAAAAAGGGGGAGATTGTTGAATCCAAGGTTTCAAGTCTCGTATTTACGTATAAATTTTGATGATAACAAATAATATTGAAAACTCAAGCTCAAGTTGTCTATGCATGAAGGGAGCTAAACACATCAAGAAATCAAGCATGAGCAAGAAAGATATCAAGTCTACAAATGAAGCTCATAGATTATTTTTGTACATCTCTTGATAAAATTAGAAATTGGATTAAGGCTCCAAATTACTCTTTTTTTTTTCATAAAACATCAAATTACTTTTTCCACATATACAAGACATTTTTAAATGTCTTAGTTTTGAAAATTATGTTTTTCACATGTGCATAACACCATCAAACAAAATAATTTCGAAAATTATATTTTTTATAAAAACTTGATTTTATAAGATGATTGATTATCATATTTGACATGTGCATATTTTGTTTGAAAGTCTTGAAGGGAGGTGGTGTGTTTTTTTTTGACAAATGCAAAAGGTAGATGATTTTGTTTGAGAATCTTAAAGGGTGGTTGTGTGTTTTTTTGACAAATATAAAAGATAGATGATTTGTTTGAAAATCTTAAAGGGTGGTTGTGTGTTTTTTTGACATATGCAAAAAGAAGATGATTTGGTTTGAAAAATAAATCATGCTCATTTTGTCTTGTATGAAAAGCAAAAGATTAGGTTTGATTTCTTTGAAAAATGAATGGAATTGTCTTTGACAAATGCAAAAAGGAAATGTTTTTATTTGAATTTTTTGAAAAGTGAATAGTGCTCTTATTTGACATGAGAATCTTTTCAAATTTGAATTTGAAGACTCATTTGCCTATAAATAGCTCACTTGAGTTTTGCAAAATTCACAACAAGAGCTTACACATCTATTGCTAAATTTTGCATCATTCTTTCAAAGCTCTCATTCTCTCTTTTCTAAAGTTTTGAGCCTTAATTCTTGTTCTTGTTGAGAGAGATATAGTTTGTGCTGTATTGTTCTTATTTCACTCATTGAGGAGTGTTTTCTGATAGCCTACCCACTATCAATTCTTGTATCAGTAAGAGGGTGTGTATAACCCTTGTGTGTGTAGAAGGTGTTCTACACGGGGAATAGTTAAATCACCAAGTGTGAGGTGATTGGAAGTAAGAGGGTGCGTATAACCCTTGTGTGTGTAGAAGGTGTTCTACACAGGGAATAGTTGAATCACCAAGTGTGAGGTGATTGGAAGTGTAGAGGGTGTTCTACACGGATTTTTTGGAGCGGTGCTGCTCAAAAGTGTAATAGGTTTCTATCTCCACCTAAAGTAGATTGAATAGTGGATTTGGGAATCCTCAAGGGGTAGCTTGAGGCGAGGACGTAGGCAGTGGGGCTGAACCTCGTAAAAATACTGAGTTTGCTTTCTCTTACCCTACTCTTTATATTTCCTACTGCTTTACATTTTGGTTATATTTTATATTGTATATTTAGTTTATAAGTATTAATTTTTTAATATAACCCAATTCACCCCCCCTCTTGTGTTAGTCATCTGGGCAACACCATGGTTGTTTGATAACTCAATTTTATGCTTAAGGCTGTTGATATGCACCATCAACCACATTAAATGGAGTTCACTAAGGAATGTTTCTAGGGTCAAATGCACCTACTCCCCATGGCATGTATGAATCAAAATATTGGTGAGCAGATTAGAAGTTTGATAAGGAAGGTGATCATGGTGGATATTTCAGGTGATGGAATTGCTTGGTGTAAATGTCTCATAGTGTTTGTGGAAGCGAATGTCTGTAAACCTGTTCCTCGTGGACATACGCTCAAGTATAATTCAAGGAATATGTGGATTCCTTTTTAATGGGAGAAGTTGCCAAGGATTTGCTTTAACTATGGCAGGATGTTTCATGGCAAACTAGGGTGTACTTCGATGGTTACACCGAGGAATAGAGAGCAATTCGGTAGTGGGATGTGCGCAGCCTACTCTGGTGGTAGAAGAGGAGCAACTGTTCACTAGTAGATCAGAACTAAGGAATGATTCTTCAGGCAACTCCCATGACGGCACTCGGTGGATGCCTTGATCAGCGACGATGGGGAGTCTAGATGTTAAATAGAGATGTGCCAAGATGGAGGAGGTAGTGGGAGGAAATGTGCATCATGGGGTAACTGAAACTTCATTGTATCCAACGGAGACTCCGATGATAGATGAGCATGAGTCCAATCAAAGGGCAAGATAGTTACCTTAAAAAAAGTGGATATACCAAAGTCAGATTTTGAATAGTTTTTGCGGAAGGCTTATGTAGAAGTGGGACCCAAGTTTGGATCCTTTCTGGGCCAGGATGTGAACAAGCCTGAGGACCAACCCTTTGATTCTGGGTGTTTTCAAATTAATCCCTCAAGCTCGGTTTGTGAGATGATAAACAGAATAATTACAAAGTATACATAAAAGGAAAGTGGTAAAGCTCTGAATGAAAAAAATCATGAACGAGAAGGAGACGAATAGATGGGTTGAGGCTATTATACATCTTTCGACTGAGAGAGGTAGTAATCAAGAAGGAAGAAAGTGGAAACGTTGTGCTCGATTGCAAGGGTATTCGGGCCAGTCTTTTAATTCTGCTAGTAGGAAAAAACTCACAATTCTTCTCTTGTGCGATGAGGTTGAAGAGGTGGGGTCTCCGAAAAAACTTAAAAGCTTGGAGGGTCAAAGTGATGTATCGGTAGTGGCTGCTAGTCAGTCTCACCGGCATTATGAATCTCCTTAGTTTGAACTATTGAGGGCTTGAGAACCCTTGGATAGTTCATGATCTTTATTAGATGTTGAAGAATAAGTGTCCCAAAATAGTATCTTTGATGGAAACACTACTTTGTGCTTTAAAAATGAATTTGTTAAAGAGGAAATTGGGATTCGATGGGTGCTTTTCTGTTGATCCATTGGGTAGAGGAGAGGGATGAATTATGATGTGGAAGGATGTGGGCTTTACATTTCACAATTTCTCCTTACAACACATTAGTTGGTGGATTATTGGGGAAGGGAAGGCTGCGAGCTTATTGATTACATGTTTCTAAGGTGCTCCTCAAGTTAGTAGAAGGGTACCGCCGTGGGATTTGTTGACTAGGATTAATCCTAGGCCTCATCCTTGGTGTATTCTCAAAAATTTTAACGAAATCATGTCCCATACTAGGAAGGTGGGGGGGAGAGACCTAGACCTTAGAGTCAAATGAGGCATTTCATTGATAATGTGGAGGTTATGAGTTGTGTGATGTGAGTTGCAAAGGGAACTAGTTTACCTAGAGTAATAGATATTCATATTCGAACTTTACAAAAGAGAGATTTGATAGAGTGTTTATTAATAAAGTATGGTAGTCTGGTCATAGTTGAGTTCAAGTTCATAGCTAAGTGGCCAGAACTTCTGACCATTATCTCTTTTGATATCTTTCCTATCTAAATATAGGGAGAGTGTGAGGAGTAGACCCTTCATGTTTGAAGCTAGTTGGACTAAAGAGGATGCATGGAATGAGTTTACTGGGGGTGGATCAAATATGAACTATTGTAAAAAGTTTTAAGGGTATGCAGTAACAAACTGAGTAATTGGAATATCTTGAAAGGGTCAGATAGTGCAACTTTGTTTAAAGAAAAGTCTGATTTGTTGAACACATTACAAGCTTCTAAGGGGGCTAAAAATTTGGCTGTTATAAATTCTTTACAAAGAAAAGTGGGTGCTTTGTTGGACCCCAGAGGATTTAAAATGAAAAAAAAGATCCAAATTAAACTGGTATAAGTCAGGGGATAGAAATACTAATTTTTTTTTTATATGTGCTTCCAAAACGGAGGAGAAACAAAATCTTCGAAGTCAAGGACTCTAATGCCATTTTGAGAATTGAACATGGTGACATCCTAGCTACTTTTGAGACCCATTTTGAAGGTATTTACTACTCTACTAATCCTTGCGATGAGACTGTGCATGAGGGTTTGGCTGAAATGAGATGCAAGGTGACTAATTCCATGGACTTTGAGTTAGATCAACCTTTCTTAAGATTGAAAGTTGATAAGACACTTTCAGAGATGGGAACTTTGAAATCACTAGGGCCAGATGATTTTGATCCCAATTTCTTTTAAAATTATTGGAGTGTGGTTGGGGATAGAGTTGTTAATAGTGTTATGGATTTTTTGAATGAAGATAAATTTAATGAGGTCATTAATTGGACCAACTTGGTTTTTACTCCTAAATTTGGTAGGTCTAAATCAATTAGTGATTTTAGGCCAATTAGTTTATGCAATGTGGTGTATAAGCTAATGGTTAAAACACTTACTAATAGATTAAAAAAGTGTTTACCTAAAATTATTTCTTTTAATCAAAGTGCTTTTATTCTTGAAAGATTAATTAGTGATAACACTATTATTATTTATGAGGCTCTTCATACTATGAAAACTAGGATGAAGGGAAAATGAGGAGTGTTGTTATCAAATTGGATATATCTAAAGCTTACGATATGGTTGAATGGCCCTACATGAAAGATTTTAGATTTAGCACAAGATGGATTGAGAGGATAATGGTTTGTGTCTCTCCAGTTTAGTACTCGATTTTGGTGAATGGTCAAAGTAATAGGTTGATAGATCCCTATAGAGGTTTGAGGCAAATAGACCCATTATCCCTTTACATTTTTCTCTTATGTGCTGAAGGGATTTCTTCTTTATTACATAGTGCTGAAATTAGAGGGGTTCTCAAGGGAGTTGAAGTTAGCAAAAGGGGTACAAGTATCAATGATTGTATAATATTTTGTAAGGAAGAAATAGATCAATTGAGAGCTTTGGAAGGTATTTTAAGTGTGTATGAAAAAACTTTTGGCCAAAAATTAAATCTAGAAAAAACCTATTTGTTCTTTAGTTCTAACACTAGTGAGGTGGTTAGAGAAGATGTGGCTCGAGCTATTAGTGCAAGAGTTAGTAATGATGCTGAGAATAATCTAGGTTTACTATTTTTTGTTGGCAGGTCTTAATATCAAGCATTTAGTAGCATCAAAGAGTGTGGGGAGAAGAATCAAAAGTTGGCACAATAAATTTCTATCCTAAGTAGGTAAAGAGGTTTTAATTAAATCAGTCTTGCAAGTCTTACCAACTTATGCGATGTCGATTTTTAAGCTACCTATTAGATTGTGCAAGAAGATCTCTCATATGATAGTACGATTATGGTAATTCATTTATCAAACCAAAACAAAATGCTCTGGAAAACATGAAATTCTATGAGCTCGGCAAAAGATAAAGGTGGCCTTAGTTTTCGTGACATGGTCAGCTTTAATCAAGCTTTAGAGCACTAGTAATAGTCTTACCAAAGCTAAGTCCAAATTGAAAGACCAATTTTATTCTTTTGGCTATAATCCATATGATTTAGCCAAGGAGTCCACATTGGTCTAACTAAATCAAAGTCTAAATAATAATATAAATTATTATTTTAATATAATAAATATATTTTTTAAAAATTTTTGCAAATACACTTAATATATTAAATATTAATTTTAGTAAATAATAATTTTTTTAAAAATCCTCAAATGCATGTAATATATTAAATATTAATTTTAGTAAGAAATATATTTTTTTATTATTATTATATCTTCTAAAAAATACTAGCACAATTAAAACACAATAAAATAAATGGATGGAGGTGTGAACAGTGACACGCCAAACATAGCCAGTCTTTATGATTTACTGTAGCAAAACTATAAATAGAAGTTGGATAGCAAGACCAATGTAAACATTATTTTAGGCTTCTGGCCAAATTTTAGATATGCAATGGGCTATAGCGAGCCCATTACTAATGCTCTTACTAGTAAAGCAATTTTGGCGTTTGGTAACTAATTCTTCCTCTCTTGTTGCTAAACTTTTGAAAAGAAATCCTATAAAAGTGAGGATATTTAAATGCAAATAAGGGGGAGTCCCTTCTTTGATATGGAAGAGTATTCGAAAAGCTAGGGCCTTAGCGAAGGCTGGTATGAGATGGAGGGTGGATAATGGGAAAACAATAAGGATATGGTATAATCAATGGTTGCCTATTCCTACTACTAATAAGGTTCAGTCTTCAGCGAAGATTTTACACAAGAAGACACTTGTGAGTGATCTGTTAAAGGGTGGTGGCAGCTGAAAAAAAGAATAAATTGATGTTATTTTTATGGAAGAAGAAGTAGTTGTTATCAAGAGGTTGACAATTGGCAAAAGGGGATTTGTTGATAAGTTAGTATGGGGCTTAACTAGAAATTTTCAGTTTTTTATTAAATATGCTTATCATTTATTCTGTTAGCTCCAAATAGATTTTAGGGTTGGATCTTCTAACCAGCATCAGTACTTTAACATTTGGCAAAAGATTTGGCAGCTATTAGTCCCTAATAAAGTGAATGTTTTCTTATGAAGAGCTGTATCCGAGACTCTACCTTCTAAAAGTAACCTCTGTAAGAAGAAGATTATATAATATAACCTCTGTCCTATCTGTAAATTACATGAAGAAACTAGAATCACCTGCTATGGACTTGTGGGGCAACTCAAGATGTGTGTGCTAACTTAGAGAGTTTTATGTAGAAAGCTCAGTGTTTAGATAATGTTTTTATCAACACATGAGAGGATCTGCTGTCTTGATTAAGCTTTACTGACTTGGCACTATTATCTTGTGTAATGAGGAAAATTTGGATGGGAAAGAATCATTGGGTCTTTGAATGGAAGTTCACTGGTCCTAAACAACTCAGACAGTCTGTTAGAAGGGAGTTTGAAGACTTTCAAGAATCTCAGATGAATGAAAATCTGCAAATAGGTCATTAGTCTATGGATACAAGTGATGTGAAGTGGCTAGGGCTGTTCTCCGACCCCACCCGACCCGAGAAACCCCATTTCCGACCCGAATCGATAAGCTTCACATTCCGTTTGGCCAATTACCCGAATACCCGAGACTCGATTTCTTCTTCTTCTTCTTCTTCTTCTTTGTTTTGACTGAATCTCACTAACCTAACCTAGAAAATAGTATTTTCTTGGGATGAATTTCACTAACCCAAATAACAACGTTGACATCGAAATGGCAAGGGAAAAACACATTCAAAACAGAAAAATCGAAACCCCCAATAAAGAAAAATCCAACTACTTCCAATTCTACTTCCTTCATATTCTCACGTTTTCTCGGCAACCAAACACATTGTATAACCTAGGACATCAAAATGAGAGGTTTTGAGAAGAAAATAAAAATAAATCCCGAAAGGAAAACCCACCTCTTGCCTTCAAACTCCAAAACATCCTTCATATTCCTTTGTTTTCTCGGCAGCCAAACAATCACTTTATAACCCAAAGACCTCAAAAGGAGAGGTTTTGAGAAGAAAATAAAAAGAAACCCCAAACGGAAAACCCACCTCTCTCAACTTTCAAACTCCAAAACATTCTCTCCAAATGATGCTTCCAGGTGGTGTTCTAGCTGCCGGTGATGCGAACGAGAGGTCGAATCGGAAATGGGAGGAATAGCATGAGCCGATCTTACATTCGATTTCAACGACCAATGATCAAATCGACAAACGAAGCTCATGGGGAACTTGTGAAATCGTTGAAGTCCTACGATTCTTCAAATAAACAAAAGAATAGAAAACTCTAAGTCGACAAGGAGATCAATAATGCCGGTGGTAGTTTCTGAATTCCGATGGAGGTGGAAATTGTGTAGATCGAATAAAGAGAAGAGCGAGAGCTAAAATCTGAAAAGTGGGGGTTATTTCTAAAACGGGGTGAATATGTTTAAATCGGAATACCCGTTACCGATCAGCCGACATCGGGTCGGGATAATGGTTCGGAAACGGTTTGGCATAACGGGTCTAGTCGGGTTGCGGGTATTTTTTCAGCCCTAGAAGTGGCCAAGACCTAATAAGAATTGCTATAAAGCTAACTGGGATGTCGTTCTTGATGCTGACAGGGACAAGATGGGGGGAGGTTGGGTGATAAAGAATTATACTGGTGATTTGATAGGAGCTGCCGCTTGGTCTAAAACTTTTAATACTCATTCCCTGCATGCTGAGGCAGTTGCTATGGAAAGAGTTATAGATTTGTGCAATGAATTGGGACTGAGGTAGATTATATTTAAAAGAGACTCTCTTATGCTTGTCAATGCAGTTCATAGCAAAGAAGAAAATTGGTCTTGGTATGGACAAATTGTTAAGGGTCTCGAGCTGGCCTTTTATGATGCTGATCATAGGACTCTTCAATATATACCACGCCAAGAGAATCAAGTTCGCACATGTTCTTGCTAACATGGGATTGCAGTTTGGATGGAAGAGGGATCGAGAGAGATTTTAGACTGTATTGTTATTGACAAATTGTTGTCTACTATTTGCTTAATGAAATGCCTGTGTAGATTTCAAACAAAAAAAAAAAAAGATAAAAGATTAGATGAAAAAGTTTAAAATTTAAAATTTAAAATATTTGTGTTTGTACAGTATTTGAATGTAGAGATAAGATGAAATAATTTGAAATGTTTGTAAAATCAAACCAAGCTAAAGATTATTATTGCTCAGATTTGCCATTAAAAGATTATTGTTGCTTTATATCATTATCATGGATTAAAATAGATTAATTGCCTTGTATATAGGTTGACAAAATACAACGATACTGATACATAGGGAAAATAAAAAATAGAGGTTGTATATTAATATTTCAGTGCATGATAAGAGGAAGAAAGATACATCAGTGATCAGTTGAATACTAATGGGATCCGGGTTGCCTCAGTTCGGATAGAGGCGAGTGTGCCACCACAGCTGGTTAGCTACATTTGTCTTAGATGATTGCAGGTAATTTGGCCAAATGCCATTTCGGATTCTATTATTATTATTATTATTATTATTTGAATAGATAATAGAGACATGAGGACTTGATGTGCTATCTTGAAAGTTGAAATTCTATACAGATATCATCAATTAATGCTAAAAGACCCTTCTCATATATTTTCCTCCCATTTGAATCTTTGACAAAATATTGGTTCCTTAAACAAATGCAAGTGCATGCCAATTGAGTCAGAAACTCGAATTGCCTACAAAATTTATCGAATGGCCAATAAATATATATAAAAGCACACCGAATGTTAAGAAACAGGTCAAACGACATTTTTCTTCGAGACTGACTAGAGTTGGTTAGCAACTTGGGTCGAGCAGGTGAAGATAGATTTCGCATTTGGTATCCTGCATAAAACGTTCAAAACTGAATGTGGCAGGTTGTATAGCAACCATCCACCCTCTACAATCACTTCCACCTCATTTAGATACAAAAACGATTTCATCTCATCTCATCGTTACAATATTTTCAAATTCTCATATAAAATATAATAAACAATTCATTTTTTCATCTCATCGCATCTCACTTTCCAAACAAAGACCTTATTCCAGTGTGTTCCAATTTCCAAGTAAGGAAGCATGTCTGTCCTTTTGGAGCTCCAGATTTGCTTTGATAATATCCCAAACAAACCTGCTAGGTCTTTAATCCACTGATCCGTAAGAAAGAACAATAGATGTATCCATTCACATTGTATGAGGCTGTATTACTTTTCAATCACAATCTTACAAGCAAATCTGACATTCATGATTTAACTCTTAACGGTTCTATGAGCAAGAACATACTCACATAATTAAAATATCCACGAATTTATGATGCAATCACATGTCCGAACACCCATTTCTAACTCTCAGATCACCGCATTTTCGGAAAACTGAGAGCTAATCTCCATCACCTGGGTATTATAGCACTTACTTTTCCTTAACTTTGGTTGGAAATGGGAGGCCGACCACGCCCCAATGTGAATCCCCTAGTTCCATCAGGCATTCTCGGGCCAGGAGGTGGTTTTGAGGCTTCAGGGGCATGAGTAGTAGAACTAGTACTTCCGTGGCCTACAAGAGACATAATATCAAAAGAGAGAAAAAGAAGCAAAGTAGTAAAAAAAATTAAAAATTATAAAACTAAAATTATAAAAAAAAAGCAGTTCTAAATACCCAGCCCATTGATTCCACGGTAATTGTGCCTTCTTGATCTTCCTCGATTATGACCTCTTTGCCCAATTTTCTCCTTCAATAGATGTTCTCCATCCTACAATGCAGGAGATATAACAGAGAAAATTATATAAAGGCTTTTCCTTTATTTCCCCACGCAGGGCTTTCTCTTCTACTTGCCTTGTAACACCAAAGGTTGGAGCAAAACGTCTAAAAACCAAAGAATAAAAAACAATGGCATCTCCAAAGGCTTATACAAGAGATCCATTAAAAGTAAAGCGCGCATAATTTTAGCCAATCCAACTCACTAAACAATATGCTCTCGAAAGAAAATTTGGAAACCACCTCAATCTATCGAAGGTTTTAACAGAAAAGTTTATTTATGCCTAAAAAATAGGGTGGAACCGCTGACCTCTTCATCGGGTGTATCATCATGATGCTCACTCAAGTTATGATTGTCCTCATCTCCCGTATGATCAGATCCCCGGCTAGTGCTATTTTCCTTTGAATCAGATCCCCTCCATGTATGTTTTCTCTGCCCATACTTGACCTAAAGCAGATAAACTAATGTCAATATCAGTTTTTGCCAAAATTAGAGATGCAATGTCATACTAATTACCACTCGCTTAAGAAGCTTGACCCGCATGCCATTTCTCCAGTCCTGCTCATCATTCAAAGTAGCCACCTGAACTAATTATTAGGGAAGTGTCAAGCCCTCAATATAAATTATTCAAGCAATGAAAGTAAAGTGCCGAAATATTATTGAAAGAAGATTTGATACTCACAGCTTTCTCAGCAGCCTCCACAGTCTCATACTCCACCAGAACATGTAACTACATAAAAATCAGAAATTTTTTACAACGTTTTCTATGGATATAAAATGTTTGTAACTTGGGAAATTCTACATACTACACCGTCTCTCTCTCATCCCATTATGATGAGGTGGCATTGTCCATCAATATGTAATTTTTTTTCTTTAAAAAAAAAGGTGAACTCAATTCCACACTCCCATCTAACTTTCATCACACTAAATAAGATATGGTACATTTATCATCATTAAATTATCATTTATTGTATGCTTCATTATCATCCACACATCTTACTTAGTGGGATAAAAATTTTTTTTTGATAAATACTTAGTGGGATAAAAATAAGATGGTAGTGTAGTGTATAGCATTACTCTTAAAAAAATAAGGATAAATCCAAGCTTGATGAGAGTGCCAATTTACATGGTGGGATGATATTAGGATGGAAGTGTGGTTTATAGCATTACTCTTGTAACTTTTTACTGCATGAGATATATTTACCAAATATACTGCTTATTTTTGTTTTTATGTTTTATTTACCGAGGTGTTGTTGAGGATAATCGTACAGGCCAGGAAAACTAAAGTCCGAGTCGTTACCTAGAGGATGCTATAATAAAAATGGTGTCAGCACATTGGGAATTTTACATTAGTTTGCAAAGTTTATTGTTTAATTTGATCTATGAGTTGATGAACCACATTGCAGGAAAATTTCCTCTTCCCTTTTCCTCACCCCCACCCGAAAAGAAAAAAAAGTGTTGTTCTATATTTCGGAACTATATTAATCTTTCATGGTTGTTCTCAAGTGGGCACGACTTGGAAGATGATTCTCTTGTGTCCTATGTGGTACATTTGGATGAAGAGAAATGATCAGTGTTTTCAGCTTTAGTGAATAACAGATCTTCCGCTCATGATTTTCTGGTATCGCTTTCTGTATCCTAGAATGTATTTAGGATACATTCATCTCTAGTGAAATCTCGTATTACTTATAAAAAAAACTTGGTTGCATAGGCTGGCATAGCCATTTCCTAAACAAGCTCTCTGTTCCCATATAAAAAAAGCACATTTATTTGCATTATTGCCTAGAAAATCTCACCAATTTCCTTCAGAAGAGAAAATGCTAATCATCATAAATCCAATTTAGTTTGAAAGAAAAATATGCAAATTCAATACATGCAATACTAAAGAATATTAATTCTTTGATAAGTAAATTAGAAGTTAGAAATACTATGGATATTAATTGGAAAATTTGTTTAAATTTCATAAAATTTAAAAAATCTAAGATAAGGAAAAAAGTATATAGATCATGTAAATGAATTATTTGGCATTGAAGTCCATCTTCTCAAGCTACACACCTTACTACTGATCAGCATTTCAGGCTTCCTGACTTTAGCCGACTCCTCTGCAGCATGAGGGTCACGGATGCAAATATTCTTTATACTGGAAAGTTAAAATGAAGTTCTACAATCATCAAAATGCAGAATACACTAATATGACAATGTGGACAAACAAACGAAGAGGAAGAGATAACTGACTCCATCAAATGACAATTTTATTAAGAGCAAAGGGAAAAAACTTACTTTCCAGCTTCACCAAATATCCTCTGAATGTTCTCTACTGAATGATCCACTGGTAGATTTTCTACCAAAACAGTGAATAACTAGGATCCAGAAATTAGATCTACAAAATTTCTATAAATAACGCATCTGAGACAAATATATCAATGTCATTCGAAGTGATACCTCTGGATCCTTGACCTCAGTGGATGGAAGGGGGTGGAGTCGCTTGACTTTTTTCCCATTTGAGCTCACTACCTGTAGTTGTGATGTAAGAAGTTTTGAATTGTAACTGTTAGTATCTTGACCACTCCATTGTTACTTAAAAAAATAAAATAACCTGAATAAAAAAGCATTACAAGGAAGGAAGACTCCCTCAGTGCAGCTGCTATTAATGAATAATCTCGGGTGAGCTTTTTCATTTTCCTAAAAGAAGCAATAACTGCTAAAGGGACTGCAATGAAAATATGCCAAAAACAACAGTGTTTGTTTAAATGACAGCCAAATTAGAAAAGATATTGACTAATGAAAGAAATTAGAAATATACCCATACAAAACAAAGAACTAAAGATGGCATCCAAATGACCAGAAAAAGAAGAGGAACAGCCGGACTTCTACAGTCCTACATATTCTTGTCTCTTTCATAAATGCATGAACTCATGCATGTCAAACATGTTGAGGGCTAACATTCCCTTTGGATACAACCATCACCAAAATATTTAATATATAACCTTGGGGATGAGATCCCCTCACTTAACCTTTTTTAAGAAGAAGAGAAGATGCAAACAGGAACATGGTGATTGAAGATTTCCACACACCCAGGGTGGGGAAAAAAAAAAAAAGCGGGAGGGAGGGGGGGCAATTGGTGGTGGACCAGTGGTCATAAAGGTCCGCAACTTAAAACAGTGCCCTAAATGCTAAAGGAAAAAAGTTCTGTTTATACTAACAGTCTTTGACCTACATTAATATCCAACAACAACGGTTGATGAGAAACATAACCTAGAAAATAATTGCATCAACTTGTCAAATCAGAACTCTTAACTCTCATAGGTTAAAATACAATTGCATTACTCCAAAATTATGGATGTGCAAGTAACATGAAACGGGAGAGCTGGATTTGGACAATCAACATTTTATTCACAAAAATATTATTTGTAATACACGCCGTACAAAAATGTTATTTTTACATATCTTTTAATTTAACTATTCGTGTTTTTATTTTTGTTTCTGTCTTACCATGTTTTTATCCTTTTCTTTTGGTATTTTTTTAATATTTTGGCTGACGTGGCATTATTGTCACATCATCAATTTCGCAAAAGATACGTGGAGCCATGTACCCCTAGCATTGCTCTTTTATTTAACTTCAAATTCCATTAAGAAGTTTCCTAATGAGAATATCTTTTTTTTTTTTTTTGGGATAAATTTCCTAACAAGAACATCTTAAGAGCTTAACATATCAAGCCAAACAAAAAAAGGAGAAATTTTTGTGAATTCAGCTTCTGCATGTAATTTAAAACAATAAAATCCAGGGACTGAGTAATATTGCAACTAAACAGTTATTTTTTTCTATGGGTAACAGTCTCAATAATTTCTTGATAGGTACAAAATAGTATAAAGAAAAACTGAATGCCTCATGGCCAGTCTCAAATGGTAATAGCAACAATGCTGCTCCAGTTCAATGTAGCATGTATCCATCATTGATGCACATATGTCTATTTAAAAGAACGTCTTCCCTCCAACAAAACAGAGAAAATCATAAAATAAAATGTATGAATTGGATATGTACTCCCTCCTGATCATCTAAAGTTTGAACTGTTCGTCTTTGAGAAAAGCCAACAATTTAAGAAGACCAAAATTAATGGATTTACATTTCCAAATCTATTTCCAATTTCAAACGTAAACACCTATGTTTCAAATTAACTTGACATTGAGGGAAAGTGGACCTGTGGAACAAGTATAATTTATAAAATTAAGAGGTTGTTTGGATAGTAAGATGAGATTAGATGGTCTTAGATGAATGTTGAAAGTTGAAATATTATTGTTTTGGAATTTGAAAAAGTTGAATTGTTTATTGTATTTTGTGTAGGAATTTATGAAAATTGTAATGATGAGATGAAATAGGATGAGATGAGATGGGTTGAGAGTGTTTCTCACTCCAAACAACCCCGAGTATCCCACCCAACCATTTGAAGTGGAAAAACATGTGACAGACCAAAAAAAAAACAGCATCTATGTGATGAAGGATGGTCATATAGACCAATCAGAAGACTAGCACAGCTAAAACTGAAATCTGCTAGCCACAGTACAGTGGGACATAAGAACAGGGAGGGAATCAGTTCGCAGTTAGTTGCAACGTCATTCAGACTAATCCTGGAAGCTCGGCACAGCTAAAACTGGCTGCACCAGGAGAACATCCAGGCAAAGCAACCTGTCAGAAGTACCTGCTTTACTCATCACCTTCATCATCCCTATTCTTGTCTTTCTAGCAGCAAAACTATTTCTTTCTTTTTTCTAAAAGATTTTTTTGGGGGTTCGGGTTTTTTTTTGGAGGGGGGGGGGTAACGTTAGGGTTGAATTAGTGCTTACTGATTAATAATATGACACTGGATGATTCAAGTGCATCTAGTCTCTAATCTACGAGCCTGATAAATAAATTTAACATCCTGTTAGGGAAAATTAAAATGCAGGGATAAGGCAATATTGACAACATTAGGTTTGGATAGTGAGTTGAGATTAGATTGGTTAAATAAAGTAATATTAGAATATTAAAAATTAATATTATTATTGTTTTGGGATTTGAAAAAGTTGAATTGTTTTATTATATTTTTGTGTGACAATTTTCGACAGTTGTAATGATGAAATGAGATGAGATTACATGGGTTGAGAGCCCCTCTCAATCCAAATCAAGCCTAGTCTTAAAGTCTTCTACCTAAGACAATTGTGAAAAGGGCTAAAAGTGGGCTCTCATGCAGACAACATGTGTCTAGTGCTATATCTGGAAGACAGATTGTTTTTACATATTAAGTTGTTGAAAGTTGTATATAAATATATATCATATTTTTACTTGTCAAAAAAAAAAAGTTATTGCAAAGTTGTTATTTTTCCTCCAATCAAGCATCCATTCTTACTTATTGAAAGAAAAATTTAAAGCTATGAGAGGAGTGTCATAAACATTACATATTTGTTTGGATTCAAAATTTAAAACCTTAAAAATATAGCAGCATCAAATGCTACAGTACATAAAAACACATGCAAAATAACTTATGTACAACACATGCCATGCATTAGCAGTGCAATCAGAATTATCGTTACCACTATCAACATAGAGATAAAGCTAAATTAGAAAATGAACCATGAAAGCTAAGGACTCACCAAAACCTTCCTTGTTCTTCTTAATGAACCCCAACATATACTTATCATTTGGCAAATTTTCATCACTGAAATAATACTCTGCCTGCAAAACCACGAACAAGCTCCATGATGCTTGAGTACTTAGCACTTTAAGTTAAAATCAATAGAACTAGCAGCAAAGATACAGAAAATCTTTCCTCTTTATTATTTATTTCACAGGAATTGAACCATGACCTCACAAACCATCCCATTCCTGGCAGATGCCATCTAGTACAAAGGCCTTTGGTTTGAAAGACAAACAAATGGCAAATAAATGTCTCAATTACAGGACTGGGAACTGTATGAAGCTGCTGATTTCTTTGTAAAATTATATGATACGAAGACTGATCAGATAAGGAGGATAGGCTGCTGTGGGTACATGATTATAATTCTAGATTTTCAGTGAGATCTTATTACAAGGTGTTAAATAGTCAAGGTGACTCAGCATACCCTTGGAAATCATTTGGAAAGCGAAGGTGCCTGGTAAAGTTGCATTCTTCTGTTGGCTGGTGTCACTTGAGAAAATATTAACCCCAGATAATTTGAGGAAAATATGGAACTTTTTTTGTGTTTTCTTTGGTTCTATGGTTTTCTGCTATTGTATTAGAGAGAGGGAATGTTCATGGGTTTTTGTTTTTTTGTTTTTTTCAACTTTCTAGAATGTAATTAGGTGTCTCTTTGTATACTTCCTTTGTAGTTTGTACATGGGTTTTGCCTAGTTTCATTAAAAAGTTTCTTACTTATAAAAAAAAAAATGCTTTCAAAAGGTCAATACGATTTTTAGTGGTAGCAAATCTAACAGCACTTATTAGGAAGGATTTTCTACCTAGCAATGCAATGATTACAACTTTAGAGGCCATGAGTGGAGAAAAAAGCTCAACCCTAAACATAAAGTGAATTCATTCAGCTAACTAAGAGCTTCTAAGAAACTCTGAGAACTCATAACTCACATATTCTCGATATAAGAACTTCATATTTCTTTCTTGAGCTATGCCTATCTTTATCCTCAATAAAGTCCCTATTGTACTGATAAAAAAAGGTATAAAACTCAAGACTTAAAATTTATACGTTTTCTCAGCAGCCAAAGTGTAGCAAAAGGATTTATTAGGATTCAAAAATCAAAATGCACATAATAAGAGTTTTGAGGAAAGGGTTGAAGGCCATGCCTGCTTAATGATCTTATGCTTGAGATCATCAGTGAGAACGGCGGCACCACCCGGATGATCTGGAGCTTTACCGTGATCGTTGTCGTGATCTTCATCGGAGGGAAGCGCGTGGATCTCGGGAATGTGGAGGTCGTGGTCTGGGGATCCAACAGGTGTGGAGTCAGGATCAAGATCTCGGGGCGGAGACGGTGGGTCCGAGTGGGAGGGGGAGGTGGGACCCTCTCGGTCTTCCATTGGGGAAGGAGAGGAGGGGGAGAGAGCAAAGGCGATCTGAGAATGGGGAATGGAAAACTCTATAGCCCGGCCTTTCTTCTCCCGACTCCCGCCGGTCGTCGATTCCACCCGAGTACCCATTTTATACCCACTTGACGTTGGACTGTTGGAGGCCGCTGGCTGACGTGGTTGACACTTGACATCAATCCAACGGCTCATCTAAGCTTTTAGAAATTTAGGGCAATATGTCAAATTAATATTTAAAAGGATAATTATACATGACAGTCTGACACCATTTTTATTAATACATTGTTAAAATAATTTTTTTTAATATAGTTTTTATTTTAACATCTTATTAAACTCAATTTTTTTTAATTTAAAATTTACAAAAACTGTATTAATTAATTTTAAAAAATCATAAATAATTAATTTAAAAGTGTTTATCTTTAAATAATATTTAAAAAAATAAAATGAGATAAGTCATATAGAGTAACTTGTTTTTCTATTTTTTTAAGATTCTATTTGTCAGTGCATATTATTTAAACAGTGCCACATTCCCAGAACAAAATTTTATTTTTATTTTTATATTTTTCTCATTCTTTTTTTTTTATTCTCTTAAATATTTAAAAAAAATTATTAAAAAAACTTTCTTAATGATTAAATAAAAAAACATAGAAAATATTGATTTTTGAAAGAAATGTTTGGGAGTTTTTTTTGGATGAAATAGTATGTCATCCTGTATTAAAGATGATGCTTAGAGATAAATAACGAACAAATGCCTACTAATAATATGTAATATTTATTTCAATATGTATATTCTATTTAACGATTTTAAAATCCCTATAAGAATAGGTTTATTTGAGATGCGGGTCATAAAAATTGAGATGAGTAGATTTATTTTTTAATATTATTATTATTTTAAGATTTGAAAAAAATATATAAAATTTAAAAAAGTATATAAAAATTTATATTTTATATAAAAAATTATAAAAATATAAAAATAAAATAAAAATAAATAAAAATAAATTTTGAATATAAACTAGGCCTTCGATTCGTGTTAACTTGATTAAATTTTAATTAAACTTGACACTGACTCTATTACTCAATATATTCGGATCTTGTTAAAGTTGCAAAGCATATTGATTTGATTGATGTATTTGCTTTAACGAAAAGGGGACATATACAATGAGAACATCATTTTCCATACCAAATTCTAAAGCAACAACACATACAAACACAGACAGGAATTGGTTTGACCTCACCTCCCTTGCCAAACCAATCACATTAAGCCACATATAATAACCTTAGCCTTAAAAAGCCCTAATCCATGCTGAAAACAAACAACCAAAAACCAAAGACAAGACCTAAACTTAAACCTCCAAAACCATTTCCATTTGACCCAGAAAACCACACCCTCACATCATCCACCACCGGTCCACATAAGGAGCTCATGTCATCACTTCTCGTGTTATAATACACACTGTAGAATGCGATTCTGGTCCTCTCCGCCTTGGCTGTGAAGTTGACGTCGGCAGTCTGAAACGTGGAGTTGGAATCGGGCGTGTAATGGATGTTTCGAGCCTGGTCTCCAGCAAAGGCCATGATGGCGAGTGGCTGCTTGCATTTGTCCCCAGCTTGGCCCAAGGAAAAGGTCAAGGTGTATGGCTTGTTTGCTGTTGTTTCCACCATCTGGGAAATTATGCCTTCCTTACCCGAAAGCAATTCGATGGCTCGTTTGCCTTCCGGGACGGTGTAGTGGTCGGAGTCTATGTAGCGGATGGCCCTGTTGGATTCCACATTCCAACCTGGTAATGAGGATATTTCTTCATCAAGGTTGGTGGGGAGTAAGACACCGAGTGAAGTGTTCCTAAACATCCATGGGCCTTCTTCCAAGTTTCCATTGACGACTGCATTGTCTGCAAATGAGTACAACCAATTCAGCAACCCATCAGCAATACAATCAAAGTCTGAACGATATCCAAACCAAGTTTGCAAAATCCCAAGTCAAATTGAACCATCCAAAATAACTAAACTAGCCTGGTGTGTCGTCATTACAGCTTTTTGCAAGAAGTAGTATTAATACATCAAATCACTGTATTAATTCACATAAATACGTGACACAAGACGATATATAAAATTTTGACACTTCAATCTTCGTGGGTTGTCCCTCATTTGTGAGTGTTGATATTTTATTATACCTATACTATAAAATCACCTCTACAATATTATTTTAAATTTGAGTATTCATGTAGAATCTGAAATTCAAATAAGATAGAAAACTCAAAAAGATTATTATTATTTTAATAAAGTATCATTATGACTAATTATAAAATAAAAAAAAAATTATATTTATAATTCGGTATAAAAGAGACATCACTCAAATTGATCAATGATGAGGTAACATAATTTGATTTAAAAAAAATTAAAACTTAAATATTGCAACTTAAATATTATCATGCAGATGGTATATCTTAACAAGCAAAACATTTATAATTTCTAAAAATATTGTAGCATATAATTTTTATTCTATTTACTGTTTTCTTCTGCAACTAGGAGCTAAGCATGAGACAGCTCAATCTACATTGTTTGACACAACATAGAGCCACCCATGTCTGGTTCCCCACAAAATGAAACCCGCAGAGCATTGGATGCTGCCCCTATAATTCAGCCACTCAAAAAGCATCGCAAGACGCAAACCCTACGTCTAATGGGGAGCCAAACGTTATCAAGTTTTATTATTTATTTATTTTTGTTACCTTTGGGTCTAACGGGTGTGAAGAGCTTTTTAATGGCAATGTCATCAATGATGGGTCCACAAGTGGGGTCGTCCTCCATGCCCGGATTCTTAAAAACCAAACTCACATCTTCCTCCTCCGCCTCGAACGCGTAGGTATAAGGGTCCCACCCTTGCACGTTGTACAGTGTCTGCAGGTCTATTGTCAGCGACGCCGGCGGCACTGACACGTTCAATGACTCTAGCTGCGCGCAGGTACGAGCCGCGCTGAAGGTGACGGAATATATGGATCCCTTCTCAACCTTCAGGTCCTGGCTGATCTCGGCGTCATTGCCGAGCCGCACGGCGTGTCTGCCCTCAGGTATGATGAGGATCATCCCGCCCTGTTTTTGGCCCGCTTCCACGAGCTCTACCGTGCCGTTCGACCTCCAGCTGGGGACCAAGGTGGGCCCATCTGCTATTCCCCCACTTGGGAACCCATTTGATGGCGGCGTTTCAAAATCACCGTTTGGCAAAGGACCTGCATACAGGAGATGGAATTTGAGATTAATTAACGATGAACAATTGGGCATACAATTCTTTTATGCAATAATTTTATAATTTTAATTGAGCAATATTGCTACTCCTTCTATTCTCTAAAATTCTTTCTACCATTTTTATATTTTTATTTTTTAAATTATAAATATTTTATATATAGTCACTTTTGTATAATTTTTTTACGCAATTCACTAATGTAATTGATTATAGACCGCACTAATAATGATATTAGTCAACCTTTGTATAAATAAAACAACCTTTGTATTAAAAAAATAAAAAAATAGAGAGATTTTTATAAAATAGGTTTAATACATGTACTATAAATTAGGCAAACGGCTAAAAAAGAAGAAGAGACATCTTTGAAGTGTAGATTTGAGGAGAGCATATGAGAATTTAGGGGTATAAGAACATCGGATCGGATTGGTGGATCAAACCAAATGAAATTCGAGCTGGTCTGATCCAATTTTTATATGGACCGAACATTTTCGGTTTGGTCCAGGGTATTTTCACTCCTGCACCGGACTGAACCAAATGAACATTATTATTATTTTTTTAATAAATATATGTATATATAAATAATACTCTTATAATATTAACATATTATAATTTATAATAGTTGACTAGTTATAAAATAAAAATATAAATTATAATATATCTATATAGATTATTAGTAATAACTTATAAGTAAATGTAATAAATGTATTATTATTATTTAATATATTATTACTAATTTATCATTATTTACTAACATATAAATTTATAATATACTAATATAATAATATAATAATTAAATTTGAGTTAAAAATTATTTTTCATCATTGCATAATTTTAGATAAAATTTTTGCCCATTAAATTATATCAAATGTCCCTGGATCGAACTAGACTGTCCCTAAACTGAACTGGACTAGATCGATATGAATTGAATAAGAATTCGATTCGATTCGATCCATTTTAGAGTAGAAGAATTCTTGAACTAAATAAAACCAATCTATATTTTTTTAAATCAAATCGAATCGTTTACATTCTTAGGAGAACTAACGAAAAATCGTGAGTCGATAGGTGTTATTCGCATTTCATATTTATAAATTTGAATTTTGGACCTAAAATTTTATTGAATTAAAAAATAAATATAATTTTAAAATCGGATCAAATAAATCTTGGGAGACCTACAAAAGCGAAAGATCAATTAGAAAAGTGTAAGTTGATGGGCCCCTTCTTTCACCGCAGAGAGCCAGTGGCATGAATTGGGAGATGGAATGCACTGACAACACGCAACCACCGTTAAGGTAAATGGGCCCCCTGCAGTTTGCACTCATCTTCACGACAAAAGAATTGTACGAGTTCAAGTTGTCGTACGTGTGCAGAAAATCCTCTCTTTACAAGACACAACCCCAGCTTGCTTATCAAACAACAGTTTTGCACCGTACTAAAATTATCACATGCCACCGCACTCACCGGTCCAATCTCTCAGCAACGATTCAGTGGATGTCCTTTTTCTTTTAAGAGCACTAATAATAGTTATATCTAAAAAAAAATTTCAAAAAATATAAATTATACAAATATAAAAAAGAAATTAATTATATTTAATTAAAAATAAAAAATAAAAAGTAGAAAGTATTTCACTTATAAATAATAACCCTCCAAAATTTAGAGAATTATTGTTTACAAATAAAAAATAAAATATTTTTATTTCCTTTTTCATATTTTTTTCTTTCTATTTCTAATTAAATATAATTAAATTTTTTAATATTTGTATAATTTATACTTTTTGTTTTCAAAAAAATTAACTACAATTATTGCTAGTGCTCTAACAGCTTCTTTCATCTATCTATCTAAGACTCAACATTATACTCACATCTATTATCAATGCATTTTAATAAAAATTATTGACCACTCCCTCTATAACATGAACCCCGCAGTTGATACCAGTTGTTAAGATCAAACTATTGATCTAAAAGACCTAAAACTGTTATATTACTTTGGTTAAGGTTGTGTTTGGGTAATAAAATTATCTAAGATATTATCTATGATTCTATAATAATAATAATAATAATAAAACAATAAATAATAATAAAATATCTTCATAATATTTTAATATACCCAAATCTACCCTAGAACCTTTGACTGTATGCCCCTCTGTGAAGCATTTATGGTTCATATACGACAAATAAAACTAGGCATCCAGCTTGATCATGAGGCCGCGTTGTTTAAGCCTTAAGCCCGTGGTCCTACCCCAACCGTGTCTGGCCTGGTCTTTTTTTTCCACGCCGATCCTCTCAACTTTGACTCAGAAAAAGGTGCTTTCTTTTTTCATTTTTACCGTCTCACTGTTTTTAGCTAGGAATTGGGATTGATGAAACCCCACAGCAACAATGGAAAAAAAGATATTCGGCGCCACAATCGCTGCACCTTTTATTAAATTGGAGAAACAAGGACCTTATATCAGGCGGGGGAGTGTGGATCATTTATCCAATCTTTCTATTAAAAGTGAAAAGATCAATCCTATATGTATAGGGCCATTATATACCAACCGACGTGGTTTTATAATTTTCTCGCTTCTCGCTTCAAAGGACAATAATTTTCAAACTTTTCTGAGTGTTTGCAACTCAGGGCAAACGAAAAAGGCAAGAAAAAGGGAAATTAGAGCCCAAAGTTTCGTATAAAGCAACTATATTTAAGAGGGTTTGATCCGAAACCATGAGATTCTTAGAGAAATTATAGTCCATAATACATATATGTCACGGTACCTACCTATTTGAAGTGGGCTCCTAGAAACTTTATGATGCCGACCATTATGTGTTTTGGTAGAAAGAATTATTAGTGCCACATTCAACATGGCTCGGAATTGATTTTCTAATCCTACGATCTTTTTCCTCAGTAGCAAAGATGCACAGCATATCAGAGAAAAAAAAGGAAAGGTTCTTTGTTGTCAGAGAAAATTTTGATCAAGTGTTGACTGATCTAGTAGAACAGGAGAAATAGTCATGAAGTGGTGGGGGTGGGGGGCTTGAATTTCTTGTGTTTGAAGATCATAATGAGCACTACTTCCAAACAGTGAAATCACTAAGAGAGTGTGGTATTTACACCATTAGTATTGGAACATATGATTCAGCTAGAAAATGAAACCTCATTGTTCGATGAAATACTAAATGGTGATTTCTTTATCTATAGATAGCAGAAAGACTCAGATATTATATATTTTCAACTGCTGAACAAACCAATATTGCCGTAAGAAAACCTACAACAAAAACCCAAAATGGAACCACATTGCAGAAAAGGCGAAGTAGGAAAGAGCAAATGCAATATATACTCCCAGATCTCAGAAATGACGAAGAGAAACCCAGAAATTATGGAAACTAATTGCAAATCTTACCTGAACTTTGGGAGAGAAATTTGAAACGAATAGACAGGAATATAGATGGTGGGCAGAGAACAAGAGAAAACATACCGTCTTCTATTACGATTGCAGTAGCCAAACGAGCAAAGAGAACCATGAAAAACGAGACCCATTTGCTTTTTGAGGCGCTCTGAGCCATTTTCTGGGCCAAAATATTTCTCTCTCTCTCAGTTGCTAAACTATATGTACTCTGCTCTTGGCGACAGGGTAAAGGGACACTGAAGGTGTCTATTTATCAAAGATTCCAGTTCTGTCGTCTTTATTCTTTAAACACATTTGATCTTTATTTAGAGGGTGAGGCTGGGGACCGGTCTCGTTGTCTCCGTTAGTTAGGTCGTTTGATGATGAAAAATATATAAAAATAAAATAAAAAATATAATTAAATTAAAAATTAAAAATATATTAAAAAAATAAAATGAACAAAACATAATAAAAAATATAATAAAAACATAATAAAAAATACAATAAAAAAATAAAATAAAGATGAATTTAAGAGGAGATTCGGCCATGGAGCAAACGGAGCCGCCGCCGGTGGCGGTGGGCGACACCGCCCACGCCATCAGGACCGGCGGACTCAGGCGACCTCACTCCTACGACGGCGAGCTCCGGCGAGCTCCGGTGTGCTCCCGGCAGCCTTCAACCCGTTTCGGACCCGTACGGGCTGCTTTGATGGAGGGGGGCAGCCCGTCTGCCCCCCATGAATTCTCTTATTTAAAAGTAATGTTATCGACCATCTAATATTTATAGCACATATTTATACATATTTATATGAATAATATCTATGAGTACTATTCAGGTAAATATCTACTATAAGTGTTAGATATTCTTAATATTTTCTCTTTATTTAATCAAGTGTTTTTAACATGTAAAATGACAGAGGAGTATGGATATTATGAATTAAAAAATTCTTCACAACTTTTTACTATTTACACAATCTCTATATATCATACTTTATTTTATTTTATTTTTTATTAAATATTTGATATAAATAATAAATAAAAAAATTAAATTAATTTAAAAAGAAAAAATTTTAAATAAAAATTTTAAAAAATCAAAATAATAATAATAATAATAATGTGTAGAGATTAGAGAAGTTGTGTAGAATTTTCCCGATATGAATAATGCTAGCGTAAAAAGATGATGTATAAGTTTTTGTATTCTCTTTAAAAATAATAGATTCAATAATTAAAAAAAATGTAACTTTTTTTTAAAGATAGTCATCTTGAAATCAATTTTCTAATATTATTCATCCTTTTTTAATTTAATCATTCTCACTCATACGATAACTTCTAAATATTTTTATAAAATGATGCTTTAAATAAATAAAAAAAAGTAGTGATAAAATCTAAAATAAAAATAAGTGACTATTTGATAAATAACAACAGCCTTGTGGCTGAGACAAAAAAAACAACAGCCTTATGATTTTTTTCTTTTAAAGGAAAACTCTTGTACCATTTCATTCAACAAAACAAAGAGGAAATATAAAGAGGAATTTCCTCTCGAATTACAATACAATCGGAAATAGAAAGAGTATCTTTTGCTAGTAAATGTGCTACCTTATTACTGTTTTTTCTAACATGAGAAACTACTTATGTAGCAAAATTTAACAAACGATGGTTGGTTTCAATAAGAAACATGTTCGCATTGTTGGTTGCATCTTTTCCTTTTCTTTGGGTGGATATCACTTGTAGTGAGTCCCCCTCAAGCACTATGTGTAGGAAGCTCAATTCTCGTGCAAATTGGGTTGCTATCAGGGCCCCGAAAGACTTGACAAGTAGAGGATCCAGTAATAGGATTTTCTTCTTTCTCATGGTGGTAACCGGTGGTCTTGGCTTACTACCACTCCGATACCTATAAGTGCTTTAGCTTTGTTGATAGCTCTATCCCAATTTACTTTGACCCAATCCGAGGAGGAGCCTACCATATCTCATTAGAAGAGCATTCTGGAGAAGTTCTGATTGAGTTCTGTTTACTTGCTGTTTTCTCAACCAGCATCCCTAATTTGATTAATCTTATGATTCTTGGCAAGAGGCACTGTGTACATTTCCTTCAATAATACACTTGAATCATAACACAAACTTGAGTTAAAACTTTAAATCAGAAAGATAAAGTGTTGCTAAGCAATCAAAGGTGCTTTAATATAATGATTTAATTTGAAAAAAATGGCTTCTTTAATTATTCTTGTGTTCCCACTAAAAACAAAAAATATTCATGAGGATAGTTTAACAATGAGTAGTGCTACTATGTCTTTTCAATTTGTTCACTTGATGTGCCTTTTTAGTGCAATTTATACTTTTCTCTATTTTTATACTTTTTATTTCAAAGATTTTTTAAACATATTTAAATATTTTTAAAAATATATAAAAAAAAATATCAATGCACTAATAGTCATTTTCTTAATTATTAAGCAAAAATAAATAAATAAATAAATACATAAGCAGTCAAAATAAGTGGGCAAAATAAGGCGACATAGTAACATTTTCGTTTTGCAATTTCGTTCGTGTGTTTTAAGAACCGTGGTCTTGCAGTGGGCCGACTGACCGCCGTTTAACGTGACTTATTCCATTTGGAATTTTGTTATTCATTATCTTCATATACATTACATTTATTTTATCTTGTTTTCTTTTATTTTTTAAAATAATTGAGTTCTTCTATTCTAATTAATGGTCAATTAAGTGGAAATTTTAGTCCAACTAGAAGTATCTGACAAGAATATCATCTTTCACCATATTTCTTTATTATATGTGTAGAAAGGCTAAGCAGTTTATTGAAAAAGATAGAGAGTATATGAGAATTACAAGGGGTGACAGTGGCAAGGGGTTATTGTATAAACTACTTATTTTTTGCAATGATAGTGTGATATTTTGCACAGCTAAGAAAGTGGAGTGAATAAGATTTCAGCTATTCTACAACTCTATGAAAGTACCTCAGGCTAGTCTGGACACACAAAAGACTACCATCTATTTTAATTCCAATAAATAGCTGAAGTAAGAAAATTTGTACTAATGTTGTGAGAGAGGAGGAAAATGGTAGATATGAGAAATATGTAGAATTGCCGACCTTTATGGGTAAATTTAAGTATGGTAATGCTACGGGTCTCGCTTTTGGGATCCAAAGTGGGACCCATTTTTGGATCTCCCTTGACGTGGGATGTTTACCTGGCACCCATTCATTTATGTGTAGTCCACCTCGTCTAGTCTAGTCCCTTGAGAAACCATAATCGAGCTCAAGCAGTAATCCCATAACTGAGCTCGAGTTTTGCTTCATAGGTGTCCATCAAGAAACCATCGACGTCCCCATCTCTGATGTGGTCCCTACTCCCCTCGGACCTCCATCACCAACAACTATACAGCTCCCTTCCAACCTCCATGTTCGCAGGTTTTTAAGGCCCTCCATTCTATAGCATCTCGACATCATCTCCAACCTCGTCTTCCATTTCCTCCATCTCCGAGCTCTTCAAGTAAATTTTTTTTCCCAAGTCTAAACTTTCAAACTTTCGAACAGCCATCAACCTCCGTCTCAGTTCAAAAATGAAATAAGAGAGAATAAGAAATAATATTGCAATATCAAGACAAAGTAAAAAAAATTGTTCAGAAATTGCATTTCACAGAGAAACGGGAAAAAAAGAAACATTTACTTGAATATATTGACATACCAGTCAAAGATGGAGATCAAAAGGGAGAGTTGCCAGTCAGAGGTGAAGTGATGCAAACTGAAGAGGGATTTGTTGATGATTTGGAATAAAGTGAATTGAAAACGTGGACGTCCACGTCGAGTTGGAAGTGTGAACGGGATCCCAAAACGGGATCCTTAGCATTTCCCAACATTACGAGGCATAAAGAAAAGGATATGGAGTAAAATTCAAAGTTGGAATAACAACTTTTTATCCTAAGTTGGAAAAGAGGTACTAATTAAGGTAGTACTACAAGCAATACCCACGTATACATGAGTGTGTTTTTAAACTGTCAAGGAATTGTGTTTAGATATGGCAAGTATTATTGCAAAGTTCTGGTGGGAAAACCAAAATAGAGAAAAATGTATTCATTGGAGAAAGTGGAGTTATCTGGGGAGAGCTAAATCTGAGCGAGGATTAGGATTTCAAGATATTGAGGATTTCAATATAGTTCTATTGGCTAATCAATGTTAGAAATGTGTTGCAATTTCCTAACCCATTGGTAGCCCATGGTGCTCAAGAGCAAGTATTTCAAAAATTCAAGCATATTGGCAACAAAGAAAGGGCAATCCTCTTCCTTTATACGGAAAAGCTTGTTTTTAGCTATTGGTTTGCTGCAAAAAGAACTGTTATGGAGAGTTGAAGATAGGAAGAATACTCAAATTTGGTAGCATAGGTGGATGCCAAAAGAGATTTCTTTGAAAGTTCAAAGTCCTGTTAAGGTTTTGGATCCTACAACAACATTTAGTCAGCTAATGTCGAAAGAAAGAAAGGAGTGGAATAGGAGGCTTTTGTTTGAGATTTTTTAGGAGGAGATGGATATTATATGCAATATGCACATTAGCAAAATGGGAAACGAGGATAGGTTGGTATGAATCTACTATAAAAAGAGCATTTTCATAAAGAATAGTGCTTACCATTTGGCATAGACACTTAAGAAACAAATGGCAAGTGAGTCATTAGAAGCCACTAAGGAAGCCAGTTTAAGAAAGCAGGTGTGGGTCAAGTTTTTCTTGGGTAGAAAGAGAAAGTGGTTTTCAAAAAACCTCAAGCATAGAAATTGAATTCATGCAGCTGTGGAGGGAGTAAAACAAATGCAGTAGGCAGTAGATGGAAATAGTGGGATCCATTATGAAAGGGATTTGATTCAGAAGGAATAAGTTCCTCTTTGAATTAAAGTTTGCAAGTCCAAGGACGGTAGTAGAAACTACAGTGAATAGTGTGGAAGCTCCTTTTTGATGCTACAATTGACAAGGTCAACAAAAAATTAGATTAGGGATGGTGATAAGGGATTAGAATGGTCAACTAATGGCATCAGCATGTAGGGTTGTTCATTTGGGCCGGTCTAATTTTTTTTTTTTTTTTAATAGTTTTGACAATTTTTTTTTAAAGAAATTTAAGAAAATTATTCTTCCGGATTCTCAAATATGTAATTCGGATGAACATGCCTACCAACATGTTTTCAAGAATCTGCTAAAGACTTACCAATTATTGTTGAAGGATTGACTTTGTGAAGGCAATGGAATGTTGCTCTGATTTGGGCTATGGACATGATCATAAATGATCATAAAAAGCAATTCAAATAGGGGACCAGTATTATGCATAGTATGGGTAGTGAATAGAAGATTTGAAGTTAAGGCAAATGAAGTTTGAGGGGTGGAGCTTGAGGTTTACATATAAGGAAGGGCACTCAGTTGTACACCAGATGGCAAAACTAGCTTTGCAGCTATGCATAATACTGGTCCCCTCTTTGAATGGCTGAATTGAAAATGGGCCGAATGTTACTTAAGAGTTTTATATCAAAAGATAGATTATGTAATCATTTTTTATTCATTGATTAATGATAAGTATATGTTTTGCCAAAAATAAAAATAAAAAGCTCTTATACTTATAATCATTCACAAATCAAGAAAAAATTAAAAATTAAAAAATATTGCGTGGTATATAATGTATAAGAATGTTGAATATTTCCAGTTTTTAAACCCTCCTTGGTATTTGTGTATTAATAATGTTAGATATGTAATAGATTGCACAATGCAGTCTTTAAAATAAAAAACCGGAATTTATTATAAAAAAGTTAAGTTTTGAAGTTATAATTATTTATTTTAAAAATAATTGTGTAATACTTTTTCACTCTATAATTACAATGAATCAATGATCCTTTTTCTTTGTTTACGTACCACATATTTGATGTTGAGTACCGCTATAAAACATAAACAAGCCTTTGAATGCTATAATATGTATGTAGATCATGATTTCATTAACCCCAGTAGTGATGATTGAAAAAAAACACAGATTTTTGTAGAATTGCTGAAAATATTTTACGAGGTCACATTGAACATTTTTGAGTTTTTGTATGTGACGGATAATGTATATTTCCAAGAATTGTGCACAATTGAAGATACAATAAATGATATGTGTACGAGTGAGTATAGCATCACTAGGACCATAGGCAAGAACATGAATGAAAAGTGTGAAAAGTATTGAGGTAATACTAATAGGTTCAACTTGCTGATATATGTTGCTCATGTGCTTGATCCACGTTACAAAATGGTGTCATTAAGATTTTGGTTGGAACAATGCAAAGGGGATGAGTTAGCGGATAAGATAGAGGCTAAAGTCAAACTCTTGTTAAGCCGCTTGATTGAGCAGTATAGCAGATTTCATGTGGCTAGTGAGGGAAGTTCTATTGTGCCTCAAAGGAGGCCAAGCACTACTTCTACTTCTTCTAGTAGCTCAAGTAAATTTGACATGAAGTTAGAAAAATATCTTGAGCAGCATGGGTTTGTGGAGTTTCGATCAGAACTAGATAAGTATTTGTCAGAGGAACATGCAGGAAAATCACCCAGTTTTGATATTTTGGATTGGTGGAGAGTTAATGCCGCTAATTATCCCGTTCTTACTGAGGTAGCATATGATGTATTAGCCACCCTCATTTCCACTGTTGCCTTGAAATCTGCATTCAGTACTGGAGGACGCATCTTGGATCCTTTTAAGAGTTTATTGTCTCTAAAGTCTGTCGAAGTTCTTATTTGCACCCAAAATTGGTTTAGGAATAAACCTGTCGACATTCAAGAGTTGGAAGAATACAAAGAGTTGATACAGCTTGAAGGTAAATTTGAAATATGAAATATATATATTTTTTTAATATCTACCTGATTTAGCTTATTATATATCTAACTCAATTTTTTTAATATTTTTTTAAATGATTATTTAGTAACTTTATCTGGAATTGAGGCTGGTATGAGTTAACCTTCCTATTCATGCTAAAAAAATTAGAGTAAGTATGTTATTACTTTAGTATGCATTACTTACAAAACTTTTGAAATAATTTTTGCTTTATATATTCTTTTTGTGTTATTGTTTGGCTTATTTATTAAATTGTTTACAAAGCTCTTTCTGTGTGGTTTGCAGCTGTAAATTTTTGTTGGTGATGTAGCTAAGAGCTGCAAGGTTTGGAAGACTTGGCGGTTAACCATTTTAGGCAGAAAGGACATGGCATTAACTAAATATTTATTTGCTTCCATCTTTAAGACATAGTGTAATTGGTTCTATTTGGTTGTTTTTATATTGAGTTATCATTATGTACTTGCTTTTATGCTGTTATCGGTTTGTACCATTAAACTGAGATTGCTTTTCTCCATCGAGACTTTCAAATTATATGCTACCTTGGCCATTCAAGCTGTAAGCTTTTTTGTACCTTGAAATGATGAACAGCTTTGGAAGATCATCAGAGCTAAGCTTTTCTGCAATATGATGATCAAATATATAAAAAAATTCTGCTCAGATACATAAAAAAATTATGTCTCTTTTCAAATATATATTATATATATGTTTTCCGGACGTTAATTGTTTAAAGATCTCGATCGATCGTTGACGCATCATGTACTATGTATCATGTATTTCATATGGTCGAAGAAAGTAATTCGAGCATTTATATAACATATATCAACATGACCACGTAAGTACGCTTCAAAGGAGTCAACTCTGGTTTCCACCTCCTTTCTTAATTACCATGCACAACGAAATTAAAGAAGCTGAGTGGGAATATTAGCTAGGTTGTAATTAATTACTTACGTTGGTAATGATCATGTTAAATGGAAACAATTCAAAAAAAAAAATATAGAAATAATTCAAAGATGGATTTTAAGATGTAATTAGTAATTGAGCATAAAAAAAAGGGGGCTCAAATCCAGGATCTGGATCCGGAATCTTATCGGTTCCCGCCCGAATTTTAAATCCGAATCTGTTTCTAAATATCCGGTTTTCTGGATCCGAATTTGAAATCCGAATCCGGGTTAAGATACTCGGATTTTCAAATTCGGAATCCGGGTGCACAGTCCTAGCAATGGGAGTAAAATAATAATTTTGAAATTACTTTTTTTTTTATAGAAACTTATTATTTTCTTTTTAAATGATTGCTATTTATGTAAAGGTCCAAAGTTGCGAGTTCATCATTCTTTAAAAAATTAAAATTATTTGCAATAAAGTGGTATTGATATATTATTTATTATCTTAGCATTACATTATTATAATATGGTATTAAATGATCATTGGAAATTTGATTGTTATATTTTATGTATCTATTAGTTATGGACGCTGCTACATCCATTGAAAAAAGCCATCAAGCTTTTGTATAGATAGTATTAAAGTATTTAGTCTTTTTTTTTTAACGTATTTGTTAAATATAAAAAATAAACAACCACATTATTAAAAAATATATAAACACAAATACTAAAAAAACATACTTCTATACTTCGCGAATTTAGGATTTAGGGTTTCTACTAAACAATTCTACGTTATGTACTTAATTTTTCTGTTTTTTTTTTTTTTTTGTTGTTGTAAATATGTGATGTAGAAGTGTTTAATATAATTTTTCTTGTACGATTTGGCTTCTTCCCTGAAAGGAATGGAGATGGGTTGTTGCATGCATTTATTAATCTGTTGCCGATGCAATTTTTCCTCTCATCCTCTCATGACACGACTTGAGTCATGGGCTTTAACCCATTTCCCCACAGATATTAACGTCAGTTTGTAGTATTGGTCTCACAATGGATCTTTTATTTTATCTTTTAAATTATATTATTAATATATATTTTTTATTTTACATATTAATTTTTATAATAAATCATACATTAGTTTATTTATTTATTTTTTCATATTATTTAAATATTATACTTTTTAATTTAATCTTTTTTATTCATTTCACTCGATTACTTCATCTTTGTTATGATGATTGTAGGTTTTAAATCATTCGCACCCAATCCAAAACCTTCCAAAACCTTAGACTTACTCAAAACATCCCAATTGCTTCACAAATTCACACCATTTAATCCATTCCAATCCTTTGCAAATTTAGGGCTTTGATAAGTTCCTGAAAAGGGGGGAACCCATGGACTTCGACGCTTACGAGTACTTGGATAAGACAGTGGAGGAGAACAAAGAACAAGCCTTGAAAAGGCAGAACAGATTGCAAAGATTTCTTCTTCAATCGGTCGTAGTTCTTGACGAAGAGGTCAATGAGGGAGGTGGAACGACAAATGAGGATCGTTCTTCGTCTTGCAAGGTCCATTTCATCATCGACTGTGAGAAATCAGCATGGAACAACGAGCGAAACTTCATTCTTTGTCTTGCGTGGGAACGACGAGCAAGGTCAAGGAGAGAGAAACAAGTAAAATAATTTTACAAAAATGAATAGGATCCCACTCTATGTAGCGGGATCACTGTAGCAAAATGTATATAATTTATAAATTAGATGATCTAATGGAGCATGGTTTTGAGAGCATGGTTTTGTATTTTAAAAGAAAATGTAAAATAGAAGAGCCATTGGAAGTGTTCTAAGTTTCTAACTTTTAACATTTCCCCTTACATTTAATAAAGCATTTGACAAGTAATTATTAAAAATCCTGTAAAAATAAGAGGAACATGGACGCTCAATCGATTGAGTACAAGGTAAGATATTTTATGTTTGATTGTGCTTTAGGCCAGATGGGTGTGAAACAATTTTTCACACCAATCAATAAACTAATGTCCTACATGCACTGTATCACCTTCCTCTCGTTCTTTCTCTCCCTTCCTCATTTGCGTTCAATAGAGCCGGAGCCTTAGCCCTTAATGACGACATCGTTGCCCAAAATAGCCGGGCTGTGCTTGAAACTCGGTAAATCTCTAGTAAAAAAGAAGAATAGGTTCAGCTCCCACGGAAGAGTACAGGTCCCCACACAGTGCGCTAGGGCCTCTTCAAAGTGGAATGGTGAGCAGATTGATGGGAGAATAGAGGGCGGGGGGATGGCCCAGCATGAAAATTCATGAGCCCGGCCATGGAGGTGACCACATTTGGTACGAGTTTCGACAAGGTCGAGATCCCCGTTTGGGAGAAGATTGGCGATGTCGTCAGGCTCGACTACGGAATTGATCAGTTCCATTTTTTCTTGTCTTTTATTTTTTCTGATGCTGTTTAGTTATGCAAGTGTGAGAGTAGTTGGAAAGTGTAAACCTTTCGTGCTTTTGAGATTGAGCAGTACATTAAACTAACTGAAGAAGGCTTTTAGGCTTCTCTAAGGACCCTTTTACTATTGTACTTATGATATATTGATCGGGCTTTTTTAAAGAGAGATGCAAAATGAATGGTGGAGGATTTGATAAACATCTTTTTGAAAACCGAGCAATGAAACCAAAACTATGAACTAGAAATCTGAGTCTTTATTTCTTGGCATAATCAAGGAAAAGACTGCTATGGACGGGTTTTGATATCATGTTGGGAAACTATGATGCTACGGCTAAAAGTTGTATCCATTGAACTTGGTTGTTTCGAATAGAGGTTTTGTAACCATCATCCTCCATATCCTTAAACGAAGAGGATTATGTAACAATATGTTACATGACCCATTAACTAAACATGAACATGACACAATAATAGTAGGTTATGGTTTAGTCTTAACGGTGTTGGGTCAAAATAGGTTGACCCGTTAAGACATGATTGCTTAGCAGGTCAACCCGTTTTGACCTATTATAACACGTTATGACATGTTAAGAAAGTTAAAACTACAATTATACCTTTATACCTAAAAATAAAATTGTTAGTATTCTAATTTTGATATATTTATTATTTGGATTGTAATTTTGGATTTGTAGTTAGTTTTATAATTTTATAGATATTGTGATTTTAACATTTATTTAATTTTTGCTAAATTTAATTCGGTCAAACGGGGTTAATTTTGGACTTATCCAATCTATTTACATAAACAGGTTGAAACGAGTTGTAATGAGTCATGTTAACTTATCTTGTAGTATTCATTAATGAAACAGGTTGATACTAAAGACAATTGTATTCAAGCTATTTGTAAAAAGGTTTTACAAATTGTGGGAACGACTGTATATAACATATGTACAATGGAGTGAAAGAAAATATAAGGAAACTAACTAGTTGTTTACAATGGATTTGTGTTGAATATTTCCAAATAGAGCATGTGTAGCCGTTGTGTCATTGACGTGAAAATGATTTGCTTGAGTCTCGATTTCCATAGAGAGGGGTGGAGCCATTGGGTGATTTGGGTCTTGGTTTCCATATAGGAAATTGTATCCATTGGGGTGAGTTGGTTCGTGGCTTTATCTTCAATACACCCTTGCAAACTGTGTCGAGGTAGGAGGCCAAGTTTGGAACGTAGAGAATAAAGAGCAGGACAACCAAGAGGTTTGGTAAGAATATCTGCAAGTTGAAGAGAGGCCGGGACATGTTGTGTTTGAAGAAGACCAAGAGCAACGCGTTTTCGTACATAATGGTAGTTAATCTCAATATGTTTGCTATGAGCATGGAAAATCGGATTGACTGTCATATGAATAGCACTTAAATTATCACAGAAGAGGACGAGTGGTGACGAGAGTTGAATACTAAGATCACGAAGCAAAAAGGAGACCCATGTAAGTTCTGCAGTGGTGTGGGCCATAGGTGCCATAGCCGCCTATGCTCAACCCTCTTAAGAGAGGGAATGTCATCTTACTCAACAAATTTTGTACTTGAGAAAAAAGCCAACCTCCTCCCTTGCTAATCACCTTCGGCAATTCAAAACCCTCTGTGATAATTTACAAGCAATTGGGCAGCTCATGGAGGATAAAATGAAGGTATAATCTCTCTTGAATAGCCTTGGACCGAAGTACGAACCATTCACCACCTCCATGCTTAAATCGTAGATGCCAACATATTTGAAAGTGGTGTCGCTCCTCCAAGGGTATGAACTTAGATCCCACTTCCATGATTCCTTCTCTAACCCCTCTATGGTTTTTTATGGATAAAGAACAGGGCCTCAAAATCGGCGGCAAGGAGACCGATCCTTCTCCTCCAACGGACGCGGGTTCACCCAGTCTAATTTCAATTCACAAGCCCCTTAAAACTCTGTCTAACTCAATGCTTCTTAGCAACCACCTAATTCGAGTCCAACACATGACATAAAAAAAAATCTAACGTGTTAAATTTGTGGCAAAAAGAGACATGGGGCACTTAAATGTTGATATCGTTTTGATCATACTCTTCAACCCGATGATGTTTTACAAGCTTTGGCTGTGCTTACTCTTAATAACTCTGTCTCCGATATTGAATGAACTGCTGACATAGGTGCTATTGCCCACATGACAGGTAATTTAAGTATGCTTGGAAATCTTCGTTGTTATTTTAGTATTGACGCTGTTATTGTCGGAGATGGTATACTACATGAAATCACTCATATTGGTGATACAATTATTAGATCTGATACTTCTAAAATCAAATTAAAAGATGTTTTATTAGTTCCTGATCTTGCTAATAATATTTTATCTGTTAGTCAATTAATGTATGATTTTCGTTAACTATGTGAATTTTATGGTATTGGTTTCTCTATAAATGACAAAACGACCAACCGCACAATCCTAAATGGGCGACGATAGGGTAACCTGAAGAAATGTAACATCAATGGCTAGATCAACCCTAAGCTTCTACTTTTTAAATTCTTCGCTCCAAAGGTCTTATTTAACTTGTTGGCAAGCATAGTAGTACCTCGATTTGTGAAAGCTGTCAACTAGGGAAATGAGCAAATTATTTTTTGTGTCCTTTGACCATACTCATCTTAATATATTTGATAAAATAGATTGTGACTTGTGGGGCCCTACACCTATTTTATCTGTTAAAAAATTTCAATATTATGCATGTTTAGTTGATGTTTTTTCAAAATCTATGTGGTTTATTCTTCTTTGAAAAAAATCAGATTTTTTAATGCATTTATTTTATTTGAAAAATACATTGATCATCAATTTAATAAAAAATTAAAATTTTTTCAGTTCGATGGTGGCGGTGAATTTGCTAGCCATCAATTCAATTCTCACCTCCAACAATATGGAATCTTGCATTAATATTCTTGTATCCATACTCCTGAACAAAACGGTTTGGTCGAACATCGATACCACACCATTAGAGAATTAGAAATGACTACGTTTTTTCATAGTGGTGTTCCCAAACACTTTTGGGTAGAAGCTTTCACTGATGCTGTCTTTTTAATTAATCGCCTCCCGTCTAGAGCCCTTGAGATTGACTCTCCCTTCTTCACCCTCTATGGTCATTTTCCTGACTATACGTCTCTTCGTGTTTTTGACTCTAAATGCTATCATTATACTTGGGACACCAAACATAACAAAATTTGATCCCAAAACTCTACCTTGCATTTTCTTAGGCTAAAGTGAACAACATCAAGATTACAAATGCTACCATCCCCCCTCTCACCGCACATTCATCGCACAACATGTTATATTTGATGAATATACATTTCCTTTTAAACAACTTGGTAACCTTCATGTTCCCCTATCTACTACTCAAATATTGTCTACATATCATGAATGGCGCCATCTT
Source organism: Platycarya longipes (assembly GCA_036559045.1). Lineage (NCBI taxonomy): Eukaryota > Viridiplantae > Streptophyta > Magnoliopsida > Fagales > Juglandaceae > Platycarya > Platycarya longipes. The sequence goes on from CM071797.1 coordinate 35,399,353, forward strand.
ACTTCCAATACTAACTCTTCAAGTGCTGCTAGTTCTTCTTCCTTGCAAGTTCCCCATATTGATGCAAATATCCCCATTCCTCCAGTGATAATGTCAGAACCACCCACTGCGCCTACCTTGTCTACTCAAGAAATGTCGAGCCATGCTCCCTGTTGTCCAGATGACTAACACAAGAGGGGGGGTGAATTGAGTTATATTAAAAAATTAACATTTATAAATTAAATACACAATATAAAATATAAACAAAATACGAAATAACATGAAATATAAACAGTAAGGATAAGAAGAAGCAAATTCGATATTTTAATGAGATTCAATCCTACTGCCTACGTCCTCGCCTCAAATTACCCCTTGAAGATTTCCAAATTCATTATTCAATCTCCTTCATGTGGAAATAGAAACCTATTACACCTTTGAGCAATATCGCTACAAAAAATTCGTGTATAACACCTTCTACACTTGTAATCATCTCACACTTGATGATTCAAATATTCCTTGTGTAGAATACCTTCTACACAAATAAGGGTTATACGCACTCTTTTATTGATATAAGAGCTGATAGTGGGTAGATTATCAGAGTACACTTCTCAATGAGTAAAATAAGAATAATACAGCGCAACCTATATTTCTCTCAAAATGAATAGGATTAAGGCTCAATACTTAGAAAAGAGAGAGTGAAAGCTTTGAATGAATGATGCAAAACTTTAGCAATTGATGTATAAGCTCTTGTTGTATTTTGCAAAACTCAAGTGAGCTATTTATAGGCAAATGAGTCTTCATTTTCAAATATGAAAAAATTCACATGTCAAAAAGAGTACTATTCACTTTTCAAGAAATTCAAATAAAAACATATTCTTTTTGCAATTGTCAAAGACAACCTAATTTATTTGTCAAAGAAATCAAATCAAATCTTTTACTTTTAGCATATGACAAAATGTACATGATTTATTTTTCAAACCAAATCATCTTCTTTTTGCATTTGTAAAAAAAAAGCATAAATACCCTTCAAGATTTTCAAATAAAACGTGCACATGTCAAAAATGATAATCAATCATCTTATAAATTTAAATTTTTAATGATGTCATGCATATGTATATAATTTTCGAAATTAAACATTTTAATGATATCATGCATATATGAAAAATACAATTTTCGAAATTAAACCTTTTAATGATGTCATGCACATGTAAAAAACATAATTTTCAAAACTAAGACTTTTAGTGATGTCCTGCATATTGGAAAAATGTAATTTTCAAAATTAAATCTTTTAATGATGTCATGCACATGTGAGAAATGCAATTTGATTCTTTATAGGAAAAGATTAATTTTGAACCTTAATTTAATTTTAAATTTTATCAAGAGATGTACAAAATTATTCTATGAGTTTCATTTGTAGACTTGTTCTCTTTCTTGTCATGCTTGATGTGCTTGGTTCTATTGCGTAGATAATTTGAGACTGAGACTTGAGTTCATTTATTATCATCAAAATCTATATGTAGATACGAAATTTGGAACCTTGAGTTCAACACTCCCTATAAGACAATTGCCTCCGTTTCTCCATCGCCATCACCAGTGGCCGACTCCTCCCATTTTCCTACTTGCCATCATATGGTTACATGATCTAGGGTTGATATTCGCAAACCTAACCCTAAATATACCTTCATGCTCTTGTTGATATTCCGCAGGAACCAAAGGCTATCTACTCTGGCCTCAAACATCTGGTTGTTATGAGGCCATGCAAGATGAAATACAAGCACTTCATGATAACCACACCTGGACCCTTGTGCCCCGCACCCCGTCCATAGATGTTATTGGCTGCAAATGGGTCTTCAAGACCAAACTCAATGCCGATGGTTCCCTTGATCGATTTAAAGCTTGACTTATTGCGAAAGGATTCCATCAATTGGATGGAGTCAATTATTCAGAGACTTTTTCCACTGTCATTAAGCCTCGCACCATTTGCATTGTCCTCACCTTAGCTCTTTTTCATCATTGGGACATTCGCCAGCTTGACGTTAAGAATGCATTTTTCCATGTGATCTATAGGAAGTTTTTTTATGGATCAACCTTCAGGTTTTATCCATTCAACTCTTTCCTACCATGTTTGCAAATTAAACAAAGCTTTGTATGGTTTAAAACAACTTCTTTGTGCCTGGTTTGATAAATTTAGTAGTTTTCTCATTGCTTATGGATTCTCTTGTAGCACTGCTGACCCATCTCTTTTTACTTACCACTCTTCTCACATCACTATAATTCTTTTGCTATATGTTGATGATATTCTCTTAACCTGGCAATGATACCATAAAGACAATTGTATTCAAGCTGTTTGTAAAAAGGTCTCACAAATCGTGAGAACATGCATGAGAGCCTTCGACTATATATAACATATGTATAATGAAGTGAAAGAAAATATAAGGAAACTAACTAGCCGTCTACAAAGGATTTGTGTTGAATATTTCCAATGAAGCATGTGTAGCCATTGTGTCATTGACGTGAAAATGATTTTCTTGAGTCTCGATTTCCATAGAGAGAGTTAGAGCCGTGGGAGTGATCTGGGTCTTGGTTTCCATAAAAGAAATTGTATCCATTAGGGTGAGTTGGTTCTAAGTTTCCATATTAAGAATTGTAGCCGTTGGGTCTTTCTCATTCGTAGCTTTATATTCAATAGATACAATACGACCTGTTATGTTAAGGGGTCGTATTAGGATTTGAGATCTTGACTAATAAGCTTAACGAGTCGAGTTAGAGTTAACCCATATAATATAATATATATGTTTTGACACGACATGAACACGATTGTTAACACGATTTGACACATCTAGCTTCAAGTCTGTTGAATGCAGATAGGAAAAGGGAAGGGAAAGGGAGAGAAAGAAGGAAATGGAGGTGATTCAGTGCATGTAGGTTCATTTCACATCTTCTTGGAATGCCTACTTGGCATTTGTTTATTGGTCGGTGTGAAAAATTGTTTCACATCCATCCGACCCAAAGGTTTTTCCACACCAGTTCAGTCTCAAAATTTATCCAAAATTGGACCAAGCTAACTGATTACATTCTTATTAGCTGCATTCATCATGGAGGGGATTCAGTAATGTTACATACAATTGTAAATTGTATAAGCGCAATGTATTCACTTTAAAGAAAAAGTGAGGTTTACTATTAAAAAGTTAATTTTTTTTATATAGATATTATATTTTACTTACTTTTTTCAAAGCAATAATGCAGTGCTTGTAAACTTTATGATTGAAAATATAATCTCTCTTTTAAGCCGAAGTCTTCAAAAGTTTCAAAACTTATTGGGCCTAATTTATGTTTAGTACTAGGCCTAAAAAGTGTATCAGGAACCACATTCGATCTCTATTCTCAAACCGAAAAGGGTGGCAGCAGAAGAAAGAAGAAGGGAGCACAGATGGCTTCCCCAGTCGCTCTTCGAGAACTATAGCGCGAATTAGAGACCAAAGTCGACGATCTTAACAAAATCCAAAAAGGCAAGCTATAGCTATATTTCATATTGTAGTTTTCATATCTCCCTCCTTCCCTCCAATTAAACCCTAAGCCTTGTATGATCTATTCTCCTTCATATGTGTATGTGTTTCCATTTAAATTGGAGCCTTATGACAGTTTGTACATTGTCAGATATTTCAAAGAATCACCAAGTGAGAAAGAAGTACATTATTCAGCTTGGTGAGAATGAGCTCGTCCTGAAGGTTTCTTCTCCTTTCCTCCTCTACTATTTTTTCTTTTTAGTTTCTAGTCTTTTACTGAAAAAATGAAGGGTGAACAAAAATAAATTAAAAATTTCCATGTATACTTCTTATTGATATGCTATGTACGAATTGAAAAGCTATTTGGTTTATGTTTTGGAATTGTTTTCTTTCTTGAGACGTTCTATCCAGTGCAAGTTCTTATCTATGTTGTGTTAGATTTGATGGAATGCAAGAGTCTAATTCTTTTTGTATGCTATCAAATAGAGTTTTAACATAATCTTGAACATTTGATTATGAATAGGTATCAGTTCATTTTTGAATTATTTATATGTATTTGTAGGAGTTGGATCTGCTGAGCGAAGATGCAAATGTGTACAAGTTAATTAGTTCGGTACTTGTAAAGCAAGATTTAGCAGAGGCAAATGCAAATGTGCTCAAGAGAATCGAATACATGTCTGCTGAATTGTATGCTCATGATACTTTACATTGGTCGCTACTAATTCTATCAATCTTTGTATATGTTGTTCAATTGTCAAAAACTATTATTCATGGAACCATTGACTTTGGAATATAGAACTACATTTGTCATTTTTTTCCTGTTTATATTAGTTTTAAACATATGTGTTTGCAATGTTGTCACGCTTTTTTCCTGCTAGTACTTTATTTCATGTCATTTCATGTTTTATTATTTTCAATTTTTCCCCAAATGTTTCCCACTATTACATGTTGGTTTGGAACTGACTAGATATGTTGTGATATCTTTTACTAGAATCTCTGTGGATCCTGAATTATATTCTTCATCTTTCTTGCTATTATATGTTGATTTGGAATTGGCTAGATATGCCATGATGTCTCTATGTAATATCAAATTTGTCTGGTTCTGTTGATGTTCTCACCTTTTAACATGTATATATTCAGAGGAATTGTTCACATCATTCTTGTCATCATCTTATTGTTGTTTTTGCTGCTCATATTTGACTGTAAAAACACTTTTGTACATAATAGGAAACGGCTTGATACAACTCTTCAAGATTTGGAGGATAAGCAAAATAGCAAGACAAATGTGGGTTGTATTCTTCCTTTTCACATGTTTGCACATATGAACACATTGAATCATGATATTTAACTCATTTCACTTTTAGCTATGATTCTTAAGAACAATGTGCTATTATTATCCTTTCAAGTCCATAATACTCATATAATAATGAGGCATGACTTGATGAATCTTTTAGTTCATTAAACATGAAAAATTTTGATTTCAACTTTTCTTTTGATTGAATGTTTGGAAGTTTGTGAAAAAACTTGAATTTTATGGCTAAACATTGGGGCACCACAAACTCCTAACTAAAATTCCATTGAATGTAGCTACCAGCTTTTACTGTGCGACATTTTTTTGCAACAACTTTGTGATCTTGAGATTTGAAAAAAAAACTCATTAGGAAATGTAACTTATTCTTTGTAACACTCTAATAGAAGATCCTAATCACATGACTTGTATTTCAAAAGGACTGATCAATAATATAATTGGAGTTTCATGAAATAATATAAATAGCAAAACTTCTCATTCTCGAGCAATATGAGATTCTAGACACCACCACATATCTTATCCTTTTATCATGTGAGGTATCACAATTTCCATCTTTTAAATTTCCTACATCTTTGTAGGGCCATTCTATCGTAGTTGAAATAGTTCAAGTCCTACATTTTTGGTTGAGATAGACTTTGATAACAATTGTAACACCTCAATGGAATATTCTAACTATATGGTCTATACTCCAAAAAGACTATCAATGATATGGAATTCCATTAAAATATTATAAAGAGTAAAAACTTCTTCTTCCTAAATAATGTAGAAGTTCATACACCACCTACTTTATCCTCTTATTACATTCTTATTGTGAAATTTACTATAAGAAGATATGCCTTCTGATGGTTTGTTTCTAATTACAAATAAAAAAGTTACTATTCTAGATACTTAATTCAAATTTAAACACAACTTTAGGTTTTTGATTTCTACATATTTCAATAGTATTGCAATTGTACTACAAAAATGTTAACTGCTTGTATTTGAATATGTTGCTTTCATGAACATCATGTGTTTATATCTTTTTGAGGAGCAAACTGTGGTCTTAGGTGCGATTTGTACTTAATATTTATAACAAAGGAATTTTAGATTTCATGGTTTAGGAAGTTAACATATTGGGAAAATACATTTCCACCTCAAACTATAGGATGTTTTGTACTTTGCACTGTGAATTACCAAACTCAACACATTTGCACTCTCCAACCACTAGAATATCATAAAAAGCACTCTAGTCCAATTTGGTCATTAGGATGCATGGAGAATAGGTAAAATAGGTGGCGTTATATGGTCTTGATGGTTGGGGTACAAAGTATAAAACTCCATATTTCCCCTTTCATATATTTTAGATATTTGGTTTTAGTAGACTTTGACAAAATGACTAAAGGTGTTTGTGGAAATTTTCATTCCTGGATTAGAGTAATCGTAGCAATGTATATAATCCATACTGGCATACTCAATTGAGCATCATGCTATAGAGAAGGGCCTTGATAGGGGAGGGTGAGACTCTGTCATTTGGTTTAAAGGAATGGAAGTAAAAATTAGCATGGAGTGATGCGGTCTTCCTTCGAGCTTGCCATTTTCATTTCTCTTGAAGGGTGAGCAGATATTGAAAAACAAGGAAACCAGTTAAGATTTGAAAAGTTAGTTTTTTGCCCTCTTGTGTCTAGAAGAATGGAAAGGACACTGAGGGGGAAGTGTAGAGTTATTGAAAACATAGAGGCACACAAGGTATTTGTGTAAACACCATAGAAAAATTCTGACTATATAATATGATGTAAAAGAATTCATTCCATTGTGTTTTGTGTGTACAATATCGTGCCTCTTATATAGGCATATCACAATAACTATTGGCAGGCCTTGGCTGCTCGTACATTGACACCTAGCATCTATTTTGTTATACACAGATTCTAGAGTATTCCTAATGTTATGCAGAATATTAGTGTGTGTGTTGGTGTACTAAGATTATGTTGCAGCTGTAGCCTTAATATCCTCCCGCGAGTCAAGCGGCATTGCTTCAACAATGAGGCTTGATTGAAGTTTTAAAAATCTAGTTGTAAATAATGGCTTTATCAGTATATCAACTATTTGGTCCTTAGTTGAAATGAAGGACACCTGTAATGACTTAGCTGCCACACGATCACGAATAGAATAATAATCTAATTCAACATGTTTCATCTGTGAATGAAGAATTGGGTTCACAGCTAAATAAATGGCCCGCAAGTTGTCACACCAAAGGATATGGGGTTTAGCTAGTGGAATTCCAAGTTCTTGTAATAGAAACAAAATCCAAAATAACTCACAAGTGGTATTAGCCACTGTTTTATACATTGCCTCAGTAGAGAACGAGTAATTGTGGATTGCTTTTTAGATCCCCAAGACACAAAATGTTTGCCAAAATACACACAAAACCCAGCTGTTGACCTGCGGTCATTAGGGCATTCAGTTTAGTCCGCATTAGAGAAGACTGAGTGTAGAGGAAGATTGAGAGGAAAAGGTGAGACCGAACTTAGTGTTATTTAGGTATCGCAGGATCTTTTTTACGGAGAGTGTATGTATTGACACACCCAATTGACAACAAAAAAGATGTCAGGGCGGGTGAATGCAAGATATTGAAGACTACCAACTATGCTACGATAAAGATGGGAATCCTCAAAGGAGCATGCATAAGTGGCATAAAGTTTTAGGGATGAGGATATGTGTATTGATATTGGCTTAGATTGGTGCATGTTAGTGCTCACCAACAGGCCCGAGACATATTTGGACTGGGATAGATGTAAACCCGTGGAAGACCAAGAAATAATGTAGAGGTCCCAATCTTTGACAGGGAAGTGTTTGCCTAAGGACACGATGAATTCAGAAATTAAATTGGAATCAGACCTAGTGACGATTATATCGTCAACATAGACTAATACATAGATGCAAGCAAGGGCAGTTTGTGGATAAAAAGAGAAGTATCAGACCTATAACATGAGAAACCTAAAGAAATGAGACAGTCAAAGAGTTTAGCAAACCAGGTCCTGAGTGCCTGTTTCAAACCATAAATGGACTTACGAAGTTTGCAGACATGGTTCGGGTAGTCTGGATTGACGAACCCGGGTGGTTGTCGCATATAAACTGTCTCCTTAAAGTCGTTGTGGAAAAATGCATTCTAAATGTCTAGCTACCGGAGAGACCACCATGAGGTTACTGCTAGGGAGAGGAGAAGCCAAATAGTTACGAGTTTGACCACCGAACTAAAGGTTTCGAAAAAATCAATGCCGGGCTATTGATGGTAACCCTTGGCCACAAGGCACACCGTGCACTGTTCAAGGGGCCCATTGGATTGTCGTTTGGTTTTGAGGATCCATTTGGATTCGAAAATGTTGAGTTCAGGTGAGGCCGGAACAAAATCCCAAGTTCAGTTGGTGATGAGGGCTTGGAATTCTTGGGACATGGCTGAACGCAATTCTGGGTGTTTAACAGTTTCGGTGAAACAAGATAGTTCTTCTGGGATGGAAGATTCAGTGGTGGTCATGGTTAGGGAAGTAGAGGTTTTGGAGGGAGGCCATGGTATGGTGTCATTTGTGAGGAGACGAGGACGATGAATGATGGCTTGAGATCGGGTGGTCATTGGATGATTGTGTGCCATAGAGGAAGGTGCAGGAGAGGAAATCGGTGCCATGTTAGGGTTTTGAGTTTGGCAAGAGGGAGGGGATGAAGAATGCGATGTAACCTTAGGAGACACGGGTTATATAGATGAAGGAGGAGATGGGCTTGTAGCTGGGCCTGAGTTTGAGTCCGTGGGCATGACTAATGGAAGTGTGAGTAAGTGGGTATTAAAGGAGGTATGGGTGGGCCGTGAGGTTTGTTGGGTTGGTTTTTAAATGGGAAGACTGTTTCATTGAAAATGCCATCTCTTGAGATGTAGGTCCGACCCGTTTGCAAATGGAGACAAAAGTATCCTTTATGATTTGGGCTATAGCACATGAAAACACAAGGAATGGAACAAAAGTCCAATTTATGTTTATTGTATGAATGGAGATTGGGTCAGCATGTGGACCTGAAGACTCGCACGAAATGATAATTGGGTACTCGGCCCATTAAGATTTCAAAGGGAGATTTAAAATGAAGAATTGAAGTGGGCATTCGATTTATTAAGAATGTGGTCGTTTGAAATGCCTCAGCCCAATATTTTTAGGGCATGGAGACATGTGCCAAAAGAGAGAGGCCCATCTCGACAATGTGTTGATGATGGCGTCCAATGCTGCCATTTAGTGAATGGGCATAGGGGCATGTAATGCGATGGGAAATTCCGAGTTTATGAAAAATTGAGTTAAGGAGACAAAATTCCACACTCCAATCGGATTGCAAGGCAATGATGTTGGTGGAAAATGTATTATGAACATATTGTATAAATGCAACGATTAATGGAGTCACATTGGATTTAGATTGCATTGGAAAGAGCCATAAGTATTTAGAGAAATCATCTAAAATGAAAAAATAATAACCACTGCCATTAGTAGATAAAAGTGGGGTCGGACCCCATACATCAAGAAGCATCAAATTAAAAGGTTTGGTGGATCAGGTGGGAGAGCTAGGGTATGGTAATGCATGGGCCTTGGCCCGTGGACAAGCAGGGCAGAGTGACGACCCATGGTGAGTAGAAGGTAAGTTGAAGTGTTTTATTGTGAAAGCAGTAATCCTAGGGGAAGGGTGTCCCATGCGAATGTGCTAGATATCTGGAGATGTTCAAATACTGATGTAAGCCTGAGGGGAGATGGAAGAAGAGGAATTGGTGGTGGTTGCAGTGGCAGGAAGAACATATAATCGGTCTTCAATGACTTCCTAGAAGAGGACAGCTCGGGAATGAGAATCCTTCACAAAGAAAAGATTATGGGGAAATTAAAAAAAATACATAATGGTCTTGACAAAATACAAACAATAAATTGTGAAAGACAGGAACATGAAGGAGGTGATGTAAAAAAAATTTGCCAAAAGTAGTGTCGAGGTGGGCAGAGCCTTGATTTTGGATTGGGATTGTGCTGCCATCTTCGATGCACTGTTTCAGAACCCCGATAAGGCATAGAATCAAGGTTAAGGTTAGAGAAATCATGTTGAAGGAGGTGTCGGTGGAGAGGGCATTGCCTTGTAATTTGCCTGAAAAGAAGTTGGAAGAGGTGTCAAGTAAGCTTAATCAAACTTGTAGTAACAGGTAGAGGTTGAATGGCTTTGTTTGTGACAGACTTGACAGATGGTGGGTGAGCGATTGGTGAAGTAGTTTGAAGGAGCTTGAGAACCACCATTGCCACGACCACGCCGTCCACCACGATGAGGTCCACGACCTCTGGCTTGCCGAGATGATTGGGGAGGACGAACATTTGTATTGTTTGCACTAAGACTAATGCCAGAGAATAGGGCTTGAGTTTGATGCGAGAGGCGGGACTCATGGTTTAATAAGTAGATGAAAAGTTGGTGAAGGGAAAGAGGATCAGGTCAGGTAGTGAGGGAGGTGACTGGGGATTCATAGTCAGTCACAACCCTAGCCAATAGATAACCAGAGAATCTTGGTCTATTAAGGGGTGACCAGCGGCCTTTTGAAAATATTCAAAAATGGACTCGGAGCCCTTTTTGAGTGTGGCTAATTGATACTGGGTATGCATTACATGAGCTTTCAATTGAGCACTGAAGAGATTGAAAAGAGTATCCCAGATTTCTTTTGATATTTGGCGGTCCATAACCTATGTCAAAGCAGAGTCAAACAAAGTAGAATGTAAAGCTGACATAATCAGCTGATCTTGCAATACCCATTGGGTATGTACAAGATTAGTTTTGCCATCAATGGTGGCGTTTGGCATAGGTAGGGAGCCATCAACATGGTTAAATAGTTGATGTCCCTTGAGAAAGGGAAGAAATTGGGTTTTCCATAGTAAATAATTGTTGATAGTGAGTTTGACGGTAACTAAATGAGAAGCAGTAGTGGCAAGGGAAGCAGCAGTCGTGGAAGATTTGTTAGAGGAGGCCATAAGATCAGACGTTAGTCAAGATCACTCGTGATACCATGTAGAGTTATTGAAAACAGTGAGGCACACAAAGTGTTTGTGTAAACACCATAGAGAGATTCTGATTATATAATATGATGTAAATGAATTCATTCCATTGTGTTTTGTGTGTACACCATAGAGAGAGTATTCCTAATGTTATGCGGAATATTAGCATGTGCGTTGGTGCATTGAGATTATGTTGCAGTTGTAGCCTTAGTAGGAAAAAAGGGGAACAAAGGTGTACTCTATTTGTCATTTAGTTGAAAGATAGGGGGAAAGAAAAACTTAAAGCATGGCTTCTCATACTATGCCCACTGTTTTCAACCTCCCCAAAGGGAAGACTGGAGAGATTGGAGGAAGGAATAGGCATATTATAATAACTACCTGCAAGCCTTTGGCCACTCATACATTGACACTTAGCATCTATTATGTTATACATAAATTCTAGAATACTCCTAATATTATACAAATATTAGCATGTGCGTTGGTGCACTGAGATTACGTTACACTGTAGCCTTAATAGGAAGAAAGGGGAATGGAGATGTACTCTATTTGTCATTCAGTTGAAAGGTAGGGGGAAAGAAAAATTGAAAGCATGGCTTCTCATACTATGCCCACTATTTTCAACCCTCTCCAAAGGAAAGATTGGAGAGATTGGAGGAAGGAATAGGCATATTACAATAATTACCTGCAGGCCTTTGGCCACTCATACATTGACACCTAGCATCTATTCTGTTATACATAAATTCTAGAGTATTCCCAATGTTATGCAGAATATTAGCATGTGGGTTGGTGCACTGAGATTATGTTGCAACTGTAGCCTTAATAGGAAGAAAGGGGAACGGAGGTGTACTCTATTTGTCATTTAGTTGAAAGGTAGGGGGAAAGAAAAATTGAAAGCGTGGCTTCTCATACTAAGCCCACTGTTTTCAACCCTCCCCAAAGGGAAGACTGGAGAGATTGGAGGAAGGAAAGAGAGCTTGATTAGAGGGGCTTTTACATTTATGCACTTGCCCTCACATATGCCATTCCAAGCAGGGTATGGTGTCAAAACTATCTATTTATTTCATTTCTCCTTTCTTCCAACCAAATATTACACTCTTTTCCAGTTTCCTTTTTTCTAGTGATTGTTTTGCCATTGAGCTATAAAAAGGGTCATAATCTCTGTTTTATTTTTTTATGATAACGTTATTCTGTACCTGAACTAAGCCTTGACCCAATCATTTTAAAGACTAGGAGTGATGCATTTTGCTGGTAATGGTTGATTTATGATATTCTTTTTCCTGTACACGTTAGTGTTTGAATAACCACGAAGCTAGAACGAAGGTATTATGCAAGCATTAACGAATCTATGATGATTTTGGGGGCTACGAATGATTGATCTAAATCATAACATAATAGGATTTGGGTGTAGGCTTTTTGGGATCTTGACTGAAAATGGATGGGTAGTACTTGTGGCTGGATGATGTTATTTCCTTCAAGCATGCTCTTATTCTTATAACTAGAAGCAGTTGCTCGGAATGATCCTTTTATTTATGTATTTGCTCTGCTGCCTTTTTTCCTGTGGTCTAAAAGTGGCAAAAATGCCCCTTTCCCCAAACCAGAATTTCCTTGTTGCTTTCTCTGGCCTCTCTTTTAATCTGTTTATACATAAGCTTATGGATCGGGTTGCCTAGCCTAGTGGAGAATCTCAATACCAAGGTTGTTTTCCTGTTTGTGTTGATGCTTTATAGCTAAATTCAGTTGTTTTTATATTATACTCGCAAACATATTTGTATACTCTGGTGAAAGATCAATGATAAGTTGTGTACGTACAGCTTGCTCACTTAAATTTCAGCTATATATTTTATGTGCCTTTTCTTTTCTCTCTTATTGTTGAATATTGTGAATGAATATAACTACACAAAAAGGTCATCTATATGTATGGAATTTCAGCTATATATTTAAGTGAACCTTGCTCACTTAAATTTCAGCTATATATAACTACACAAAAATTGTTTGCGCCAAATATATCTATTTCCTTTCTGTTTCTGGCTGCCCTCAATCTCTTTCTTCCTCACTTTTGGGGTTTTACTTGGAGGAATTCAATGAAAACATGATGCTTTGCCATTTAAACCATAACATATGATGAACTACCATTGAAGCTGGATGGGGATTTCAACACCCGTTAAATATTTAGATGCAGCTGAAAACATGAGCATAAATATTGCCTTGAAGTACTGGTATTTGCTTTGTATGATCTTGGCCTGGCATTTTGCTGAAAACTCAGTTCTAAGTCAAAGTCATCTTGTAAGTGAATGGTTCATAGGATTCAAAATTGATCAATTTTTTGACTGCATCATCGATCTTCATACAAGTTTTGATCAATCTTGTATGGGTACCAGATGGATATAGTTTCTGTCATGATGTCTCAAAGCTTACTTTGATGGATGTATATTTCTCATGATTGGGTACCAGATGGTGGCCATTGAAACCCATTTATTATCTACCAATCGATGTTGCGATTAGGTTTGGATATTGCGTTGGGATAAGATGAATTAAGATAAAAGTTGAATAAAATATTAATAAATATATATATTTTGATATTATTATTATTTTAAGATTTGAAAAAAAGTTGAATTGTTTAATATTATATTTTGTGTGTAAATATATAAAAGTTGTAATAATGAGATGAGATAGATTTGAATTCATATCGAAAAAAAAAAAAAGGTTTATTGGATCAACCTATCGACAAAAAAAAAAAGGATTATTTGGATTCATTATAAGGAAAATTAAATTCAACAAGTATTGGCAAGTTGTCGAAATTGGGCCACGACGATCTCTCGATTCCTTTCCCTCCTGGACCTAAAACTATTTTAAGCGTTTCTGAATTTTTGGTCAGGCCCTGACTCAGGTGCAAAAAGCACAAGACTGGCTGGGCTAGGCTCCACGACTAATGGGTTTTGCATTTTACGTAAAGGAAAATGATATATAGCCACGATTAATTCCACCTACAATTTTTTTAAATATATATATTTCCACCCTACAAAATTAACGAAATGTGTGGGTTTTCTTGGCATTTATGTTTTTTTATCTTTAAGTATTGTGTGTTTTTTAAAAATTTTTATTTGTATTTTTTAGGAAAAAAAAATATATGTTGTAAAAAAAAAATGCTTTTAATACCATTTGATTCAAAAGCCAGTTAACTTTTGTCTATAAACATAAAAGTGTCTTTTACACAAAGAGAAGTGTTACAAAGATAAAAATATTATATAAAAGTTAATTTAAAAAATAACGTGACTTAAAAAATAGTATTTGTGATCAATAATTTATGATAAAAAAATTTATTTACGATAAAAATGTATTTATTAATTTAGCTATAAATAATTATATCGATAAAAATAAGTAATTTTTTGTAATGAATATATTTTTAAAAACAAGATATTTTGTTTCTTGTACCTACATATATAATTCTTGTTTAAGCTTGAGGAATTTCCATTTTTCTTATTAAACTTATTCCTTTTATTTTACCAATTCCATATAAAATGCATGGTTGCCACTCAAATAATAATAATATTGGAGTCCAACATGATTAACTTATTATTCCATCTCATGGATTGAAAGATGAGATGAGTTGAGATAAATTTGGTTTATTTTTTAATATTATTATTATTTTAAAATTTGAAAAAGTTAAATTAGAATTTAAAAAATATGTATTAAAATTTAAAAATATTGTACTGAAATTTATGATTTTTATAAAAATTAAAAAAATTATAATAATAAATTTAAGATAAATTACAACGAACTGGTATGGTTTACAAATTCAAACGAGACCTATATATGTAGTAGTTTCGTCCCTAGCTAGAACGTAACATTTGATCATTTAGAACGCACAGGACAATCATCATGTCAGATATTTTGCTCGCTCCTTGATCTCTCGTTTAAGATATTAATGAATTGAAGTACGTGGTACTGAGGATAAAACATTAGAAAATAGTGGAAACACTGGTGATCGATGTTGCATCAATCATTCAATGTGCCGGGGATCGGAATAGGAACGTACGCTTCATAAATATTGTGAAAATTTTTCACATGATTTCTTTCAATCATGCTCATGATCATTATCATCGTGAAATGCTTCAAAACTTATCAATCCTGACAGAACATCTCCGAGTGTTTTGGTCTTATATATATATTTCACGTGAAATGATCATCATTATGATGATCTCTATCTTCCACTATGTATCAAGAAAAAATCTTTACAATTTTTTATTATTTATATAATTTTTACATATCACATTATATTTTATTTGATTTTTTATTAAATATTTGATATATATAATTAATAAATAAATAAATAAAATTAATTAAAGAACTAAATTCAACAAAATAAAAATATTAAAAAATTTAAAAAATTTAAAAAAATTAAAAAATAATAAAATGTAGAAATTGAAGAGATTGAGTAAAACTTTTCATATATTAATTCATTCATATTTGCACTAGCTAGCTGGCAGAGCCGCTCTTAGGCTGCTAGTCCAGTCCAGATGACCGACCGATCATCACCCTAATTAAAATATTATCAATATTTATTTTTTATATATTTTAATTATAATTAGAATGAATTATAATAAAATATTATCAATATTTATTTTTATTATTGTGATATTTTGAAATGTATCAATGCAATGCAGCACGCACGCACGATGCTCCAAAAGACCACGTACGGCACCTTTTTTTCACCAATTGTAATTACACGACAACCCACTGGCCATGACCGCCATACACCCAACTGTAAAATCATGATATATAATATTGTCATGTCTGCAGAGACATGATTTTTTTTTTCCTTACATCTATCTACGCAGAAAAGACTTTATATGAAAGCAACAAGAAAATTTAGGGGTGGCATTTAATAGAAAATTTTATATTATTAAAAAAAAAATTATCTTAAATTTTATATGAGATATCTTTTTTCTTTTTTAATAAAGTCTTTTAGAGAATGGTACATAAGTTTCTTCATGATATTAGAGTCAAACTTTCCAACAATATACTCTATCCATTAATCTAATGAAATCTACTTGTAGGGACAAGACAAAGATCGGTTCATAAGTGAGAGAGAGTAAATGAAAATCCTATATTACCTAAGAAGAAGATTGTCCTAGAGTTTATATGAGGCATCCACTCCCCTTTCCTAATAAGACTTTTTAGAGAAAGGGTGCATGGAATTTTTTATAATATCAGAGCCTGTCATAAGACGAATAAGGGGCTCACACTACTTACCTTGTGATAAGGACCAAAAAATTTATTGGCCTACATATAAAGAAGGGTGTTGAAGAATAAATCACATATTATATGTGGATAAAGTTTTGGATATACTTATACATAATGTGTAAACTTTTTTTGTTGAATCGATTTTATGAGATAAATTAGATTTATAACATTAAATTAGTTCTTTTATAACTTTGGAGAATCGTATAAGTACATATAAACAAATTGTAAATAATTACATGCATTAATTTACATCAATGAGAAAGGCACTAACGTCAAATTAATATGGTGGCATATATAGTGGTGATGTTTTGATCAGCTCATTGAATGAAATTATATATTAAATATGTAGTGGGTTCCAGAAGCACTTCCATCTCGTTTCTTTAAGTGCATGTGAAAAATGTTCTGGAACGTACGTACGTATAACACATGCATGTGCCTTATACGTACGTACATATATATATATATATATATATTTGCCTAGCCAGCTAGCTTACTCCATTAATAATATATATTAATGCATGTGAACTTATGTACACCTTTTCCCATGTTTACGATTACTCAATATTATTACATCACCATGTACTTCTCATCACCATGTTCTCTGGATTATCTGATCAAATATTGTTGATTGTTAATTAAGTCCAAAATTTGACGTCATTATACCCAGACTCTTACGAGAGAGAGCAGTGGAGAATTTTCAGCAAACTAATACGTCTATATATATGATCATATATATTTAGAGTTGATATAAGTTCATGATATTTTATCGAGTGTATGTTCTTGAAAGCTATTTATATATGGCTGTTATTATAAGAAAAATTATTGTATTTTTCTTTTGCAAGATGTTTTAATAACTAGGATATTTTCCTTTATAGAGGTGGCTGCATTATTAATCATTACTGGAAAACATGATGCAATTAGCTAGTCTCCCAATTAAGTCACGACGTTGACAATAATATATAATAGTGTTGAAGGAGACATTTTGTAGTGGGAACTTTTAATAATCCTCCCTAAAATTCTATATATATATATATAATATATGCCAATTACTTACAAATGTCCTATATATAAATAGTGATCTCTCTCTCTCTCTCTCAAAAGTTAATTCTAAAGAAATTGCTGAAGATAGCCAGAGTACGTACATGTTATTAGCACTAACTATATATAGAACTCCTAAAAAGAAAATTTCATTTACTACCGCGCGCGATTGAATAGTTAGCATTATATATCTACAGTACATGATATATGTATGTATATTAGATGGATGGATCGATTAAAATCCCTTCAAGTTCTTATCATGTATTAAGTTCGAGAGGCTGATCAAACAAGAGATCACAGATATACATGATATATAAAGGGGATCATATAATATATAGTAAAAATACTTAAAAATATATAAAGATAGTGATAAATGATCATGTAATTAGACTGGTCATTTCATGTCATGTCTCTCTTTTACTTGAAGTACTCCTTAAATTTAGACAAAAAAATTAAAGCAATATTCTTTCTAGACGCTGCATTAAGAAACATTTGACCTTGTCAGCCATGACATGATATGCACCTAGCCATTTGCAGGCCAATTCAATATATATTGAGATGATTTAAGATAAAATTTAAGTGAGTGATTTATAATTATATATATAATAATAAAATATAAATTATTATATATATAAAAAAAAGATTTTATTAAAATTTATAAATATATTTTTGAATATATTTTTAATAAAATAATTTATATAAAAGAAGGTCTTTATACAAAACTTATGCCTCAATTCAGCATGATTTAAAAAAATTTATTTAAAAATATAAATAATTCATTTTTATTAAATATTAAATTTATTATGAGGCCATGCACACATTACAAAATATAAAAATGATTTCAATTTTACTTAATGAGATGATTTTTTAATTTTTTCAAAAAAATCAAAAAAAGAAAAACACTTGATGATCCCTTTTATATTTTGAAGCCTTACATAAAGTGAAACCTTAGACAATAGTCTAAATAGTCTTACCATTGCACCATGCATAAACAAATTAATTATCACGCGGTACTAATCAATCAGTTCTCTGACTGAACCTTAATCTTGTAAGTTTTTAAAAGTGCATATTAATTAATCGAATAAATAAAAACCAATATGAACCTGCGCCATGCACAACAATTAATCCCAAGTTTGGCAAAACATGCATTCGGTAGTGATCAGAATTAATAAACGCCACTCAACTAATTTCCAGCTTATCCTAATTGCCTGCCCAAAAGAATATTGGATCATCATGAGGATATGAAGAATATTGATTGATCATGGGCCATGGCTAAGAGCATTCTGATTGGATTAGACATTTGCATTTGTAAAATTTGTCTAATCTTACATAACTTATTCCCACATTAGATTATCTATCTATAGTCAAAATAATAATAAAATATTATCAATTTTATAATATTTGTTCTCTCAAAATTTTTTTTTCCATAATGAAAAACTACATGAATATATTAATTTAATTTAATAGTTTATTACTTTGCATTGGAGAGAGAAATGATTTTTGAAAATGAGCGAGAAAAATTGGAGAGAGTAATATTTTTTTATTACTTTACAAATGCTACAATAACTAACAAATTTGAAAACAAGAGTTAATTTTACTGTAGCTCATAATCACTTTATTTACATTTGCCTAATCTAATATAAAGAATTATTGGATTCTATGATGCAAACACTCTATAGTCTATTAAATTTGTAAATGCTTAATCTAATAAAAATACTCTAAGAGTGGCCACTATTAATGCCAAGTGGTAACTATTTTTGTCTTTTGTTTCGGCAAAACTATCTCCCCCAACTTTTAGATGTTAGAGCGGATGTTACTTTCTTTGAATAAATTGTCAAATCATTTAATTTTTTTTTAAGGGTTTTGTGGGTTAAAAAAGAGAGAGCCAGATTCCCCTGATCTTGATCTCAAGCTTGGTCCCAAACATTGACAACAAAGATGAGCTCTAAAAAATTATTAATCTTGCACATGATGATGATCATCATCATGTACTGCACTACGTTAATGTTGCAGTTGGAGATTTCCAAACTCAAAGTACCTTATATGTCATTGAGTAGATTAATTATTAATTAGCACTTCACCATTTTCGAACTTATATACGAAAGAGAAACACTTCAAACATGATGGGTATTAAAATGATATTTACATGACGATCCTCCAATAATATTGGGACAAGTATACCTTTTGTGTAAAACACAAATAAAACAGATTGTAGACAATTATTTCCTATTTACCTTCTTGATCGCCTTTTTCTCTTCTCTCTCTTTTATCTTTTTCTTTCTCTTCTCTCACCCCTCTTCCGTCGCTCTCTCTCTAATAACTCTCTCTCTCCTCAGTCTCTCTCACCAAGCCATGAATATATAACAAAAAAAAAAAAAAAGGAGAAATACAAAGAAAAAGAACAATAATGTAGATAAATGGTGCAATGGCTGAGTGGGAATACTGGAATTAATCTTCTACTCATAGCTTCAATTCAAATGGGTGTATGTTTGGGTGAATTTTCTTAGCGCACTACAATAAAAATAGATTTTTGTATTTATTTAATTACGATCAAATAATTATTTGTAATTAATTTTAACTATAAATAATTATTAGATTAAAATTAATTAATTATAAATAAGTAATTTTTTTTATAAAGACGGTATAAATTTTGTTGGTTGGAGGGTTTGATTAATTGAATTTTGTCGGTGTATCGTAGGGGCTGGGTGAGTGAATGCTTTGGATATGGATTCTCTGCAATAAAGTCTGCCATTGTAGTAGCCAAGATTTTTTTTTTTCCCCTTCAACTTTATTGTGATAAAATGATCAGTGCCAAATTCATGTGTTACTCATGATTTTGGGTCTCCGTCATTTTTATTTTTATTTTTAATTTTTTTGCAATTTGTTTTTTGTAAATTCACATGACGTTGCTGGATTGAACGAAAATAACAGTTGCGTTGAAGAGAAAGGGACGAAAATCACTGAGGAGAGAGGCCGAAGGGAGAAAGAGAGAATGAAGTACTGAATGGGAGGGGATAAGCTGCTGCAATCGATTAATTTATTTTTTCATTAATGCAAGAATTCATACGTGGCATAACATCATTTGACACTGTAAATTTAATTTTTCTATCCCATCCGGCTCCCAGCGTGTCTCAAGAGATAAGGACTGCAACGTCTGATCCATAGCACTAAAAAAGCTGTGTGCTGTGGACCATTATGAAATATGCCCCCTTTTTCTAACACGAGGTGATATATGCAGCTGACCTTAGATATATAGATCATAATATGCCAACGCCATTGTATTTACAAGATGCATATATATCCCTTTCTGGAGGGCAGTATGCTGCATGCATAATGTGAATTAATGCATGCTGTCATTGGTCCCGGGTATCCTGCATGCGTGCTGGATCTACTTAAATAATTAATGGGCTGCATGCGCTGGCCACACAACACACATACACACACAATATATATATATAATATATATATATATATATATATAAACTCTACGTACAATAATTTTTGTGTATAATTTTTTGTACAGTATTCCACTAATATAATTGATTGTTACTTTTTTTTTTAATATATAAAATTAACTGTTATATTCAATCACATGATCGATCAATAAAGTGTGCAAAAGATACGCAGAACTCATGATATATATTGGAGATCAACACACACAAATACATATAATATTTATCAATACTAGTTCTTGGTATTGGAGATGATCAACATATATATTTGGCATCTTTTTCCTATGGAAGACACCTGTGTTCGAAAAAACTACGATGGATTCTGCGAACTATATATAGGCTATATATAAGTACTCAACCGGTCCGTGTATGTATATGGGATCAACTTGCATCCAGTACTAGGCATCATATATGTTTGAGCTTTTGTAGCTTTTTGAGGTCCTTTACGTATGTATTTTTAGTACTCTTTTTCATTCTTATGATGATTACTTCAACAACTAGAACGTTGTCGTTTGTCTGTTTTTCATCCGCTTCCTGATCATGATATTATATTGCATCTTAAATGTTCAGTAAATGTTGTAGGATATAATATTTATACAGTACATGCATTTATTTTTTCTTTATTTTTATTGAGTCATCTATATATTTAATTTTAACATGATGATATATAACTGATGTGGGGATGATCAGCGGGCGGGTGTATACATGTTAGAAAAATGGCCGTGTGTTAAATAGATTTTCTCATTTTTTTTAATTACCTTAATTATTTTACTATTTTATTGGTTCTTTAGTTTTATTATTCTCTTATTTACAACACTAATCTTTCCACTTTACCCATTATGATCGTTCACTAATTACCTATCTCTTCCCGTAGTACTACTCACTACAAGAAAAAGGCTTTGTAGTGGCATTTTTTCATACTACCGTAATAAAAATAGACGACATTGTTGACTTATAGCGGCACATGACTTGAACGAAAACAGACCAGGCGAGTATTGGTGTTCCGAGCTTATTATGGCACAATTTTGAGCTCATCACAGCGCATAACTTTAAAATACTTAAAAGACTCACTTTCTACATTTCTTAACCCCTCCGCGATCCCCAATCCCTATCTCACTCTCTCCTCTCTCTCTCTCTCTCATGCAGCAGATTACCTCACAAGAGCCCTCATCGTCGTCGCTACCGCGCGGTTGCCGCCTCTCCTAGCAACTGTGTCTCTCTTTCTCTCTCTCTCTCGCTCCGTTCGTCTCTCTTTTCGTCTCTCTTTTCACCTCTCTCTCTCTCTAGTTTGGATCTTGTGGTTGAATGTAGACTTCATCAGCTGTTGGGAAGATTAGGAAAAGATCTAGGGTGAAACCTTCGAGCGTCTCTCTCTTGGCCTCCTTTCCAGCTCGTCTCTTCATTTCCAAGGGGTGGAATCCTAGCCTAAATCTTCTCAAGGAGATCGGGATAAACATAGTTAAAACTTCAAATTTTAGTTTCTATTTTTGAGGATTTCGATTATACACGAAATGGAAACCTAGGATTGCTCTGAAAATTTTGGGTGTTTGGTTTCTTCCTGAAACTTTAGTATGCGGGTTAATTTGGTTGATCTAGTGTTTATTTTGGATGTTGTTATGACAAGTTGTTTATTCAGTATGCAGATTTAGTTGTGCTTATGTTAACTATTTATGCTGATTTTGCATGTTAACTATTCATGCCCGTTTTTTTGGTATGTTTAACTATTTATGTCGTTTGTTCTTTTTCTCTTGTAACATTGCTACACTAATAATGAGTTATGGCACCCCTGCATCATGGATTAATTTACACTTATAATCTCTTTTCCTTCTCGTTGAAATGGTATCACAATCAACAATGTGATAGTTGTTGCTATACTCGAAAGACATTATTTTTGGTTTTTCATTTATATATATAATATTATATATAGTGTGTGTGTGTGTGTATGAATTTGATGAAGTATATATGTACATATTTGTTATGTTGAGCTTCTTGAACATTAATGCTTTGGTTTGTGTTTTTACATTTACAAATAATGCTTATCTATGTTCTGGTTCCTTTTACTTTGTTTAGTATTACTAATTTTATTCTACATTATAGCTATTTATTTCTTTGGTTTCTTCCTTCTCAGGATGAATAAATAGATGAAAAAACTCTAGTGTTGTACTTCCTGCAATATAGTGTAGATTGTACTGCCTTCTTTCATAGTTAGTCACAACTTTTGACTAGTGCTTCTTTATTTGGATACAAAGGTAGAATTGTTGGACTATATCTAAGTGACAGAAACTTGGTTTTCTATTTTGCATCACATCTATACTAAACAATTATGATGGACTATATCTAAGTGACAGAAACTTAGTTTTTTATTTTAAATGAGTGGAAACTTTAGGAATATGACTTGGTTTTAAACAATTATGACTTGGTTTTAAACAATTATTCAAACTGACATGGCCCATTGTTATTGTATATATAGGTAATATATTACAGAGCTAAATTGCAAAGTTTGCGACAGATTTCACATTTACTCTGAGTGCACACTTTTCTATTTGTTACATATCTAAATATTAAATATACATGATATAAAAGACTAGAGGCTCCAACTACTATTTATCCTCTGTTGTTATCATAACTTAATAATGATCATATTGATATATTAGTACTTGAGAATTCATAGGAGATTTATCTTTATCCTCTTGAGTTGTTGTCTGTCGTGTATCTACACTAATAACATGCATATCTCTTCGTACACTCATCTGTACATATTTCGAATAAACATTGACTAAATTCTGTAAATGACCTTGATCATTTGAAGCTATATGTACCGGCTTATACCAGGATTAAATTCATAGGAGATTTTTTATAATTAATTGTATTTATGTTAGGAGGCCTTAGCTTAAATAAGGTTTCTTATATTTTCATATATACCGGCTGCTAGCTAGCTAGGCATATCAGTTGTTAGGGCTTCTTAATTTGTTCCCCCCCAATTCTTGGCATTCTTGGGAATTATCGACAAGATCTTAACTATCAGACTTGTGTATATTACGTATGTACGTTGTTATTTCTAAATCTTTTTCTATCTTATACACAACACATTTTAAGCTGAATTGATCTACTAGCTGATCATTTACTGAGCTTTTCTAGTAGCTAGCTATCTTCAAGGCTTTGACTTTTAGTGTTGAATACATAGTTGGAGGAAAGTAATGCAGCCCTTCAATCATCATGGCCAGAAGCTAGGGAACAATAATTATGTAATATAGTGGCCATTCAAGACATGGAGCAGATCAGGAAGTTTTCCAGCCAGCTTTACAATGTTGTGCATTTCAGATGTGGTAATTAATATAGTTGCATTCAAAGATAGGTTAATGGTCTATATATAATATATTTTTGTTCCCATCTATCTAATATATATTTAGGTCTTTCTCCACTTTTATTTTTTATTTATATTTTTGTTGCAGTTACAACATTCCTTTGGTGTCAAATCAGGAAAATGCTGCTACTACTTATAATAAATAACCAGGTTCACGTACGCATGAAGTAATCATGCATCGATCATCCCAACTAGCTGACTGAAAGATATTCAGAATTGTGATTTCAATAATAATTAAGAAGTTAATAGTGGTATGCTGGCTCAAATAGTCCCAAATAATTAAATACATCACTCATTTGTAATATTCTGTCAGCTAAATAATAAGCTATGACTTTGTATTTGTTATTGTTAATCAAGTGTACTTTGAATTAATTCAGAAGGCTTAATATCTGAATATATATATATATATATATTAATATTGGCCACTTTAGACCTTAATTTGCAGTTAATTTGCTGGTTGTATGAATGCCTTTTGACAATTACTGAGATTTTATTGCAATTGTTTTTCTAATTGCTTAAATTTGTGTTTCATTGATCAATATGGATATTATTAGTGTTTGATTGTCTTCACTTCCTCTTTTGTTGTTCCTTCATTTTTTCACTTGCGAAGCTTTGTGTATGATTTGGTATTTCACTTTTGAGTATTTGTATTTATTGGAAGTTATTTTTCTATCAAAATATCATCTGGTGCGATTCCCACATTTCTTCATAGTGAGTGACAATTGCCTGAGGTAGCAATAGTTGCCTCATCTTTTAGAGTAATTTATTGCCATCATTTTCCTGATTCATGGCCCTCATCTATTGTTCTACTATTATTTTTATAAGGTTCTAGTTGGAAAATTGTTGCCAGTTTTGAGGGGAGCTTTCCAAAGAGAATAAAGCAACTTCCTTTAGAAAGACATTTTGATATCAATTTTGTTAGTATTTTTCTAGAATTTCTTCTCATTTGCAGGCTATTGAATCATAATCTAGTTTATTTCCTTTTTTTTTTGGATGTTATGGTAGTCATTATTTAGAATAATGATTAGCTATCATAGGACAACTTATTATAATATATTTTAACAAAATACTAGTGAACCTGGTTCGGTTCACTAGTTCAAATATGAACATGATGATATTCTTCTAGTTCAAATTTATATTGATGATATAATATTTGATGCTACTAATGAAAATATGTGCTAAGATTTTGTTAAAAGTATGCAGGAAGAATTTGAAATGAGCATGATGAGAGAACTTAATTTCTTTCTTGGATTGCAAATCAAGCAAGCAAAAAGTGGAACATTCATTAATCAATCAAAATATATCAAAGAGTTACTCAAAAAGTTTGAGATGGAATGTGCGAAGGTAATTGGAACACCAATGAGTCCAACCACCAAACTTGATAAAGATGAAAGCGGTAAGTCAGTTGACTCAAAGGTATATCGAGGTATGATTGGTAGTTTATTATATTTGACAACTAGTAGACCTGATATTATGTTTAGTGTATGTTTATGTGCACGTTTTCAATCATCTCCAAAGCAATCTTATTTGATTGCAGTCAAGCGTATTTTTAGATATCTTGCCGGTATCATTGACCTTCTTTCGATTTTATTTTTAGATAATGCAACGGTATCCTAAACACACTTCTTTCAATCTTATTAGTTATTCAGATGCGGATTATGCTGGTTGCAAAGTTGATCGAAAAAATATTAGTGGAACATGTCATTTCTTAGGTCATGCACTTGTTTCATGGTTTAGTAAAAAATAAAATTTCGTTGCATTATCTACTGCTAAGGCAGAGTATGTTACTGCAAGTAGTTGTTGTGCTCAAGTTTTTTATATGAAGCAACAACTATTAACTCTACTATTTTTTTGTTTGACTCATAAACAAGTCGTTGAAGAATAGAGACCATTTTGCTAAACTTCTCAATTTCGCGAGTTTTGGATTGCAATCGAGTGGAAAAAGTAATAATGGAAGATGAGTATCGAGTTCTGAGACCCACAAGCTCGTAAATGGTATCATGATCTGATTTATTAGCCAAATCAGTATTTTTTTGCTTCATGGCGCATACAACAGATGCAGAAATAGTATGAGGTGAAGAATACCTCATTCCTTGATCACGAGAAGCACTGAAGAAAAATTGATGAGCCATTGAAATTTTTTAGAGTGAGAATGAAGATGACCTACAGAGATGAGAAGAAGATTTGATGCGAATTAGATAAAACTAAGGATTACTTTTATAAGAATGGAAATAAATACAAGATAAACTGTCATCTCTTCAAATCTTACTTAGTCAAGTTTACAAGATATGCCAGATGCATATTGTCAAAAGTTACCGAATTAAGCCAGCGAGATTAATTACAATTGTCCCTATTTCTCTCGTGAAACGTTGCCATTATTAGCTGATGTTGACTCTGTGCTTGAACTCTCACTCGTTCCGATTCCTCTATTCGAAGTTTTAGAACACGAGCTAATTCTGTCAAATCTTTATTTTCTTGCTTTAACCTCTTATTCTTTCTACCTTTATTTGCAAGTTTTTGATGCAGAACATATATTTGATTGTTAAGTCGATCAACCTCATTTGCCCTCGCTAGTAATCTTTGAGACATGGTCGTAACAGATGCATCATATTGAGTACTGAGAGTTCTTGATACTGCAACAACCTCAGAATCAGTCATACCAGAAAAATGCATCTCTGCTTCTATCATGGTATTAACAGTATCAGGAGATAAAATGACTGGTTGAGACGGTTCTTGGTTCAAATCTGGAAGATTATCAGAAGAAATTTTCTCGCCATTCTATTGTTTTGGATAAACAGATACTTGATCAATGAGCAATGTGAGATTTTTCTTGTGAGTATTTGATGGGTAAAAAGGGTCTTTTAAACAGCAACTCGAAAGCTTTCAACAATATCAAGCGGATTTGAATCTACTTCCGCACCGATTGCTAGAGCTAGACCTCCAACCTTTGCAGGTTTTGTCCGACACGCGTGGCTCTGCACCGAATTCTCTCAGTCTCTACTAACGCACTGTTTTATTTGTCTATTGGTTATTGAAGAAATATGTCTTATTGAGCTAATTATGATTCATTTTTAATGATGCCGAAAGGGGGAGAAGTTTTAGACGTAAATATTTAAATTTTTAACTCTGTTATATATGTTGGAATTATGTTTATCTATTGCTTAAAAAACTAACGCATATTTTCAGGGAGAGCTTAAGCATTACTGCAAGTCTCAAAATTTTACTAAGTATTTGTCATCATAAAAAAAAGGGAGATTGTTGAATCCAACGTTTCAAATTTCGTATCTACGTGTAGATTTTGATGATAACAAATAAATTCAAATCTCAAACTCAAATTATTTACGCAATGGAGCGAAGCGCACATCAAGTATAAAAGAACAAGTCTACAAACGAAACCAATAGATTATTTTTGTACATCTCTTGATAAAATTCGAAATTGGATTAAGACTCCAAATTACTCTTTTTTCTCATAAAACATCAAATTATTTTTTTTCATATATGCAAGACATCTTTAAATGTCTTAGTTTTGAAAATTATGTTTTTCACATGTGCATAACATTATCAAATAATATAATTTCAAAATTATATATTTTTTTAATAAAAATTTGAATTTGTAAGATGATTGATTATCATATTTGACATGTGCATATTTTGTTTGAAAGTCTTGAAGGGTGGTTGTGTGTTTTTTTGACAAATAAAGGTGGTTGTGTGTTTTTTTGACATATGCAAAAAGAAAATGATTTGGTTTGAAAAATAAATCATGCTCATTTTGTCATGTATAAAAAGTAAAAGATTAGGTTTAATTTTTTTGAAAAATGAATGGAGTTGTCTTTAACAAATGCAAAAAGGAAATGTTTTTATTTGAATTTTTTGAAAAGTAAATAGTGCTCTTATTTGACATGTGAATCTTTTCAAATTTGAAATTGAAGAATCATTTGCCTATAAATAGCTCATTTAAGTTTTGCAAAAATCACAACAAGAGTTTACACATCTATTACTAAGTTTTGCATCATTCTTTCAAAACTCTCATTCTCTCTTTTCTAAAGTTTTGAGTCTTAATTCTTGTTCTTTTTGAAAGAGATAGAGGTTGCACTGTAATGTTTCTATCTCACTCATTGAGCAGTGTACTTTGATAGTGTACCCACTATCAACTCTTGTATCAGTAAGAAGGTGCGTATAATCTTTGTGTGTGTAGAAGATGTTCTACACAGGAAATAGTTGAATCACCAAGTGTGAGGTGATTGGAAGTGTAGATGGTATTCTACATGGATTCTTTGGAGCGGTGCTGCTCAAAAGTGTAATAGGTTTCTATCTCCACCTAAAGTAGATTAAATAGTGAATTTAGGATCCTCAAAGGGTAGCTTGAGGCGAGGACGTAGGCAGTGGGGCTGAACTTCGTAAAAATACTGAATTTGCTTCTTCTTACCCCACTCTTTACATTTCTTACTGCTCTATATTCTATTTATATTTTATATTATGTATTTGATTTATAAGTGTTAATTTTTATAATATAACCCAATTCACCCATCTCTTATGTTAGTCATCTGTGCAACAAATAGTGAATTTGGGATCCTCAAGGGATAGCTTGAGGCGAGGACGTAGACAGTCGGGCTGAACCTCGTTAAAATACTGAGTTTGCTTCTTCTTGCCCTTACTCTTTATATTTCCTACTGCTTCGTATTTTGTTTATATTTTACATTGTGTATTTGGTTTATAAGTGTTAATTTTTTAATATAACTCAATTCATCCTCCCTCTTGTGTTAGTCATCTGGGCAACAGAAGAAAACAAAAAACACACTAACACCGCGGTTGTTGCAGTGCGTGTGAGCGTGTTGTCAGAATCCTTAGGAGGATTGCCAGGGATTATGCCTCGACATAGCCCCTAGAGGGCCAGGATAGCCCCTTGGCTAGCCTGCACGCATACCTTGGTTTAAGTCTTGATGCGCAGTAGGTGCCCATTGAGGCTACTGGCCGTGCGCACTCCTTGCGCACAGCCATGCGCGCACCTATATGCGCCCCCACAACGTATCCATTTGCATGCGCTTGCGTGTGCGCATGAGCCCCTGTGCGCCCCAGCACCACTTAGTGAGACTAGTGGAGATGCGCCATCCAGCGCGTGGCACCAACTTGTGCCTTACAGAGTAGGTTAGTGGCATGTCTACGAGTCATGCCATCCAGCGCATGACTCCAACGGATACATTGCAAAGCAGGACATTGGCATGCACACCATGCATGCAATCCAGCACGCGGCTCCAGCCTGCGCCATACAGTATCCAGCTCCCAGACCGCCAGCTTGGCCCATGCATGTTCATCATCCCGACACCCAACCTGGGCCATATAGGACCACCGCCCAAGCAACCTGACTAGGCCACACCAGAGCAACACGGCTTGAACCCGTGCCTTCCACAAGGACCATACATGGCACACCCTGCCATGACCACTATCAGTTGGACCTGCACAGCGCCACGCCACGCTCACCACCAGATGCTACACAAACAGACAGCGTGAAGACCAGTCTGACCGTGGACCTTGCATCACCTTAGCCCACCATGGAGCCATGCAAGCCACGACCTCACCTAGCATTGGCGCCTACCTAAATTTTTTTACTTGTTTATTTTATTTAATTGCATTTGGATATTTCAGTAATTATTTCTTTTTAGTCAGGGATTTATTGGAGGTTTCCAAATTGTAAGACAATAAAAATAGGACCTTTAGATTTGCATTAGGGATCTTTTGGCATTTTGAACATTTGACATTGCTTTTGAGAAGAGTTAGGCCAGCCACTCACCTAGTGGCTTGGATTGATCGGTGCTTAGGTATTTGGATTTTAAATGGTGCAATTTGTGAATCCTTTTAGAGAGGAACACACCGTGCAATTCGTGAATCGGTGTTGTTCCATATATATCTTTGTTATTTCAGTTTATTAATAATATTTTGAGATTATTCAATTTTTATGTTTTTGGATTCTAGCATTGTTCTTGAGTTTGGAGTTGGTTGATTGTATTCTTGAGTGTGAGTGTATTGATAAGGTCTAATTCACCCCACTGGTGGATTTGAGTATTGTGTGAGTGTCTCCAAGAGTGATTTGAAATTCATAATCCTTGTGAATTTCGAGTTCCTCAAGAGAGTGGAGAGTGAGTGGTGACTTGAGTTTCATTGAAAAGTTGTTGGATTGTTGGTGGAGTGTTTTAGCCGAATCACTTGTTGGTGATTTGTCATTGGCGTGTTCCTGATCTCTTTTGAGTGTTCAATCATTATCTTGATTGTTTATTCATATTTCTAGAAGTTCCCTTGTCCCTAAACCACCATACACGGCTACTCAACCAATTTCCATAGCACCCCACGGCAACACCCAAAACCCTAGTTGGCACATTGCCAATTTCGCCCCCTTGATTAAACCCTAGGCCGGCCACTGGATTCCCCATATCTTTCCATATTTATCTCACCAATCAAATATTCCTCCCTTCCATAAATAGCATATCTCGACCAACTCAAACCCCATATAGCCGGCCACCTCATTCCCTCCAATTCAAATTAATTCAAACCCAAACATTATCCACTTTCCATAACCAACCCATATTTGGCCAAGGCAAACTTGCCATTGCCGAAACCCTAGTGCCACCTCACATGATCTGATTCCTCATGCCTTAATTGAGTTATCAATCAATCCTTGATTGCATAAATCAAATCCTAACCCACTAAAGTCAAGCCACCCACCTCATTAGCCATTTTCCAAAACCGGCCATCATCAAATCTTCTCAAATCTCAACTCTCCTAAATTTTAGAAATTATTTTATCAACCTAAACTCTAGTCCAAATGACCTAAACTACCCTTGGTCGAAATCCCTAGTTGCCCTAGCAACCATTCGACCACTCATACCCTAAGCAAACCCATCACACGCCCAAGCCCCCCAAGCCCTTGCCGTGAACCTCATTTCCCATATAGCCGAATGCTTTAGTCCAAACACTTAACTTTTTGCTTCACATATCTTAGCCTCATTTTACCCATACCACCATCCTTATGATCATCACCAAGCATTGGAGTCCATCTCAATTACTGAGGAGCAACCCGAAGCAAGGAGGATCCTTTAGGTGATCGGGGACTTGACCAATATCCCTATCACATGTGCCACACGCGTCGCCCTTAAAGAATGGCGGACGGTCAGGTTCAAAAAGGTTGATGGCTTGGTCCCAGAGGAGCTACGCGTGGTGGCAGAATGATGGCCCTAGAGTTGGCATGTGAAAATCAAGTTCATGCTTCGGATTGTGTGCGTGGCTCACACGCCACTCTGTTTGGTGAAATTCCTCTTCCAATTGAGAAATCGACATCTTGAAAAGTTTGCGGTGGGGCGCGTGAGGGGCCTTGGATGTCGGAAGGCAATAGATCTCCGTTTACCATAAACAACTAAGAGACAAAACTTATAACTGTCAGTGTTCGATCCAGAACAAAAAAAAAAAAAGAAACGAAAAGCATAGAAATAAGGGGGGAGGGGGAGGGGGGAGGACACTTATATTTCAACTCTTTGTTTTTTGAAAAGTTTAGAGAAAAATTGGAGCTTCTCTTTAAAACCCTAACTCTCCTCCGGAATTAAGATTACCGGGGACCTAAATTTGGTATAATGGACGTTGACAAGTCTTCTACTTTAATTCCAACGATCTAGGCATGCACGACATTACTTAAATTATAACCATATATACAAAGGACCACGTACGTAAGTGATGATGGATAATTAATTATAAAGCTGTGGGCAATCTCATGATGGACCATCATCGATTATCTTACAGGACGGCCACCGGTCTACATCTTTGCCCGCATCATTCCAACAATCACCAGAACTTTCTTCTCTCTCTCATTTTTATTATTTTTAAAAATATTTTTTGGAGACATGCAAGTTGCATCATTAACTATTTTGGTTACAGTTGGTCATTAAACTATGCATGCAGTACGAATATAGATTTATATATATATATATACTCCGAGATTTAGATCCATATATAGCCTTTAATTATAATGTTTTTGCATGAATATTATATCAGTTTGCAGCAGAAAAAACTTCTTTTTTTTTTCTGAAATATAAATTTTATAATAATTAATGGTGTCATTTGCAAAAAAATTAAATGGATATAAGCAACCCTTACAGTGCCTTTGATAATTACAGAAAAGTTGGTGCAGCCTGCATGCAACCTGACCGATGTTAGGTTACTGCATAGAAGAGAACGATAAAAGTACTATTTTCTCTTTTTTGTTTATAGCTGTATGTTTGACTCTTGTATATATAATGTTAAATAAACATGCCTTTCCCTTTTTCTTTTATTAGTTTAAAGAGGGGAATCATGCATGGACACATGATAAGAAGTTTAATTAATTGTATACTCCCAACTTTCTAAGAGTAAGCAAAAGAAAACATGAAGACACAGAGAACATGGACGTGTTGACTTGGTTTATAATATAATAAAAACCCAAACATGGGGTTGGTGCAATTAATGATTGCCTCTTTCACAGCATTCATGATCGTAAGGGTATCCTTTTTCCTTCATTGTGGGGGCTAATAGATGACAAGCTAATTAGCCATTGCTTTTTATTCTGTGTGTGTGTCTCTCAGAGAGAGAGAGAGAGAGAGAGAGATTTGTCTCATTCTCTGCATTGTCCACGTATGAACAACATCTCACATGGAGCTCATGGGGATCCCTACCAAATTGAACTCATGAAGTCTTTGATTTCTTTATTGTTTTAATTTTTTTTTTTTTTTGGTGTTGTTGGGGGGGGGGGGGGGGGGAAGGTATATGGTAATGACAGTTGAAACTAGAGAAATATTTAGCAGTTTTGTGGGGGTGACATATATATATATATATTGTGTTTTTTTTAGTTTTCGCCAAATTATAATGCTCTGGCATGCATGCATGCTAGATCGAAATTCTTCAATTGATATTAAACCAAAAACTCCATATATAGGACGTACGTGCTTTGGTGGAAGTGCAGGTGGTGTTAGTGGTGCGCCATAGATTTTAGCGCGTCTGTTGTCTCCTTTGTTAATGCTTCCTGGAAGCTTGACTTTACACGAGTACGTGGGCCTTTCTGATCTTCGATATTTTGCAATTAATTTATAAATACGTACCCAGTACTTGTTTGCATTCAACCACTATCCTGTACGTTTAAATTATCACCAAAACATCTCCTTATAATTTATATATAATACAATAATCTACACCCTTTTTCCTTGGTGATATCATTCAGATCAGTACCATCATGTTGCATTCATTGCATTCTGCAGATCAATTACATGAGAAGAATTACGAACAATTAACATACAGAGAATAAGAGAGGACGAACATTCGAGCAAGGCCCACGGCCTATAATTCCTAGCTAGCATGCAGCTGGTCATGTAGTACTCTTGATTCCAAATCAAAAATGTTTTTGAGAGAATTTCCGAAAAATTGTAAACGAATCCTTCTAAAAGCTGCACATGATAAATAATGTTCAATCTTAAAGTAATTATAATGATCAGTGGCATTTATACCTTATTAGTGATCTGTTCCTATCAAATATAAAAATTAATATATAGTTCGTATCTCAACGTGCATATATATATACTTTTCCCAGGAATAACACTTCACCAGTTCTTGTTTTTTCGACACTGTAGAAATGCAGAATTTGTTAACATGCATGAGTAAGTATAATAATTATAAAGAAAATAATATTTCACAAATTAAGTAAATCTATAAAGTAATATAATTTTGATATGTTAAATTTATATAATAATAAAAATAATTATATAAGTTTACTTTTATTCAATCTCCTCGTGATTAAGGCATTTAATTCTATGCGCACATATATATGTACGTGCAATTTAGCTGGCTTATCAACTTCTCTCCCATTCTTAATTTGCTGCTGCAGTCCATATGATTTAAAATTTGGCTAGTGGGCATAAAACTGTCATTCCATCACTCTTGGGGAATTATTCTTAGTTTCCATCACGTGTCAAAATGAAGGACTAGTAGTCCTTTCTGTGATATATATATATATATATATATGATTTCATTCACCTACAACTTTCTTGAGTTGTCAGCAAATTAAAGAGTTCTATATTCGGTTTTCTTCAAGCTTTCAAGTCTCGAGATTCAGTACTGCATTCTCTCTCTCTCTCTCTCTCTCTCTCTATATATATATACATATATATATATATATATTTTTTTTTCCTTTTTGCCGAACTTTTGCAAGAAAGGTTATCATTCAAAATCCTAGTTATACAGTACGTAGCATCCAAATGGCCAAAGGAGAACCTGGAATGAACGGAAAGAACATCAATATCATTAAAGAGATCAAGATCACATCACAGTTCATGTCGATGACCATTCACTATTTAGAAAAATGATTTATCTAAAACACTTTTTTGGATTAATGTGGAATAAATTAATAAAGAGATAATCATCAACAAAATCATCAACAAATCATCAGATATGGGCCACAGGAGGAAGGAAGTCGGCCGTGAGAATCACTTAAACAAGAAGTCCGCGAATTCGAAACGGGTCAAAATCAAACACAAACATAGGCAGAGAGATAGAGAGAGATACATACACCATATATATGGTCGTAAATCTATTTTCACACGTATGGTTGTGATTGCGTTGCATCAAAGAACAACCCCCAAAGCTAGCTTAATTGGCAGGCACTTTACAAATAAGAAGGTCATGAGATAATATATATCTTGAGAGGGTTTTGCCTCAAAGTGTCCCTTCCTCTTAAGAAACCTCCTATTGGTCCACACCACATGGCATCCATATAAGTAGAGCCCTCCTCGGTTTGATTTACTATGGTTGTCTGGTCCATATTTGGTTTTGAAGACTGTTATAATCACGAAAAGATTACGCAAAAAATAATTTTATAAATTGACGTAATTTTATGTGATTAATTAGATTTATTGTACAGTAAAAATAATTTTACAATTCAATGAACTGCATAAAATCATATTAATTTGTGAAATTATTTTTGTATAGTCGTTAAAGTATTTCTCTTTGATTTTTGAAACAATAACACCATATATTTTCGCTCAAATATATATCATTCACAACCTTGTCTATATATCTATCATTCACAACTCCACATGTATAGATCATGATGGAGTTCCCACCACCACCACCAATAACACTAGGTACCCACAAGCACCATTTCCATTTTCTTTGCTCTCTCTCTTCGGGAGCAATCCTCTGCAATTACATTACGGAAAATCTCTCATGTACCATTGGCACAGCTTGTGTTCTTATATATCATCGTTCAAACCCAATAGAAAGCTCCAGTTTCACCTTTTGACAACTTGTCTATAACTGCATATATATATATGCTTCCTGCATTTATAGTCCTTCCAAATATGTCACGAGCATAGTAAGAAAAAGAAGAAAAAAAGGCGAAAAGAGGTATTTAACCCGTGTCAGCATCTTCAGTATTTATAACCGTTCCCGGAGGATCACCTTACCTCTGCCGATTTTTTTTAACAGTCTGTACTGTAGTGTAGCTTTGGAGGAATTTCAAAAACACATGTCGTTTTCCTGCTCAAAAAACTTCTTCAACAGGTTCTGTTTCGAGGAGTTTCATATGGAGAGTGCTGTTCGTAGCAGCTTCTTCTCCACTGATCTCTTGCCATCTCTTGGAGCTAGAATCAACCAGGCAACTACACTTCGAAGATGCATAATTTCGCCTTTCAGTCCCCGTTATAGGTGATGATTCTTTTGCCGCACTTCTTTCTATTCATACTTCTTTGTATAATCAGACTGCTTCTTCTTCTTCTCATGCTGTCCTTCTGTTCCTCACATTCAGGGCTTGGGAGATGTTACTTGTTGTTTTAGTCATTTACTCGGCCTGGATTTGCCCATTCGAGTTTGCATTTCTGCCATACAAGCAAGATGCACTCTTCATCTTTGACAACATTGTCAATGGCTTCTTTGCCATTGACATCATTCTTACCTTCTTTGTTGCATATCTCGACAACCAATCTTATCTTCTTGTAGATGACCCCAAGAAAATTGCAGTCAGGTGTAGTAAAACTCCTTTCCATTAGTTAACATAAATCAACAATTGCTCTGTCTCTCTCTAGGAGAAATCATTCAACTTTCATCATATATATTTATGATCCTTATCCAACTTTCAGGTACATATCTACCTGGTTTATCTTTGATGTATGTTCCACGGCACCATTTCAGTCTATCAGCCTCCTGTTTACAAACAAAAGCGGCGAACTTGGGTTTATGCTACTCAACATGCTCAGACTCTGGCGTCTAAGACGAGTCAGCTCCCTGTTTGCAAGGTCCATCCCCATATCCTATCATAATACCTTTGGTTTTCTTCAAATTCTCCAATTATCTTTATACTAACCAGCTAGTTTCCTTTCCTTAGACTTGAGAAGGACATCCGCTTCGATTATTTCTGGACTCGGTGCATAAAGCTTATTTCTGTAAGCCACTTAAAACAGATAATTTCTTCCAAGTCATGACCTGATAAAATCATGATTGCTTAACCATTCTGGTGGATCTCAGGTGACCCTTTTCGCTGTACACTTTGCTGGATGTGTAAATTATCTGATTGCAGACAGATACCCTGATCCAAAAAGAACCTGGATTGGTGCAGTAAACCCAAATTTCAAAGAAGATAGTGTTTGGAACCGATATGTAACTGCTATTTACTGGTCTATCACCACATTGACAACTACAGGATACGGGGATTTGCATGCTGCAAACACCAGAGAGATGATGTTTGATATCTTTTACATGATGTTCAACTTGGGATTGACATCTTACCTCATTGGCAACATGACAAACCTTGTTGTTCACTGGACAAGCCGCACTAGAAACTTCGTATGTTGTCTTTATTTACTACTGACATTACTCATTATTTTCCTCTATTTGAAAGATGGTAGTATTTGGGGTGGGACTGCTAATCTCAAGAAACCTGCTTTGTTTGGTTTTACAGAGAGATTCTGTGAGAGCTGCCTCAGAATTTGCAGCACGAAATCATTTGCCTCCAAGCATACAGGATCAGATGCTTTCGCACATATGTCTGAAGTTCAAAACAGTAGGATTGAATCAACAAGAGACCTTAAATGGTCTACCAAAGGCTATTCGTTCAAGCATCTCACACCATCTATTTTTCCCATCGTTGAAAAAGTGTCTCTCTTTCAAGGGGTTTCTCATGACTTTCTTTTCCAACTGGTAATAAATACTTCACATGATTCATTAGACTGGAGAGTAAATCATTGTTTATACTTTTTCCTCCAACTTCTTTAATCATCTTAAGGGCTCTTTTGAATATTGAGATGAAATGATTGTAGATGAAAAGTTAAAATTTAAATAAAATATTATGAGAATATTATTTTTTAATATTATTATTGTTTTGAAATTTGAAAAGTTAAATTTTTTATTATATTTTGTATGAAAATTTAAAAAAATTATAATGATGAAATGAGATAATTTGTCGATCCAAACAGGGCCTTCCTTACGGGTAATGGCCGGAGCCCAGAGGTTGTTTATCCATGGTTTAGCGTTTCTTAGATGTCAAATTTATCCTAATTTCACAAGATGCTAATTCAATGTTCTGTTTAAAAAAAAAAAAGGTTTCAGAAATGGAGGCGGAGTATTTTCCACCAAGGAAGATGTGATTCTGCAGAATGAGGCTCCAACAGACCTTTATATACTTGTCTCAGGCGTGGTGGTAAGCTTAGTTTTGTTTATATTGGATACCAAAATATACTGACAAATGGCCACTAACATAGAGTTGGTTTGGAAATTATTGGTGGCTGCAGAAATTCCTTTGCCATACTGATGGGCGTGAAAAAGTAAGTCATGTAATCCAAAACATTCACACTCTCCATATTTGAAAAAAAATAGGGAGTTAAATCTGATCACATCCCAATATACACCATGCACTTGCAGGATCTTGGAAAGGCAGTTGCAGGAGATTCATTCGGAGAGTTCGGAGTCTTATGTTATCAGCCGCAACCTTTCTCAGTTCGGACGATTGAGATTTCTCAAATCCTACGACTCAACAGAACTTCACTGATGAATGCTATACAAGCCAATGCAGAGGATGGACGGATTATTATGAACAACCTTTTCCAGGTAGTTACAGGATCATGAGATTTGTCGAATCTTTAATGAAAAAATATAACTGATAACCGATGCTCTGAATCTGTAGAAACTGAAGGGGCAGGAAAGCTTAGGCTTTGAATACGCACACAAGGACCCAGGATTGTTCCTCACAGAATGGTTTAATAGGGAACCAATTGAAGAAAGCTTGTCACCTTCAGGATGTCAAGATAATTCAATCGAAAATCTACCGATGCAGGAAGAAAGGGACGTGTGTTTCTCAGGATTGGAGACTGCAGAGCTGAGTGAAACAGGGAAATGCCCAATGGTTGCGAGATATGCAACGGACGTAAATTTGATGGCCGAGGATGATCAGACAGCTCTTCATGCTGCAGTTCGCAGGGGGCATCTTGAGATGGTTAAGATTCTATTGGAAGGAGGTGCTAATGTAAACAAACAAGATGCCAGAGGCTGGACGCCAAAAGCACTAGCGGAACAGCAAGAAAACAGGAGCATATTTGACCTTTTACTGAGTTATGAACATAGAAGGAAACCAGATGAACACAGAATAGATTTAATTGGGTTGGAATCAGCTGACAACTGTTTGTATGGCCAAAACAAACACAGAAGACAAGGCCCTCAACCCGTTAACAACAACTTGAAAATTGACTCGGCTAGTTTCTGCTCAA
Source organism: Platycarya longipes (assembly GCA_036559045.1). Classification (NCBI taxonomy): domain Eukaryota; kingdom Viridiplantae; phylum Streptophyta; class Magnoliopsida; order Fagales; family Juglandaceae; genus Platycarya; species Platycarya longipes. The sequence goes on from CM071797.1 coordinate 35,438,030, forward strand.
GCAGATTTAGTTGTCCCACTAACACAGAAGTGATGAAAAAGAGAGTCACCATCCACATGAAGCTTCAACCAGATGGTACATCTCAGAGGCAGGCTGGGAAGTTAATAATCTTACCTGGTTCGATTGAGAAGCTGCTCAAAATAGCTGGTAAGCATTGTTAGAACTCAAAGAACTTTAAATTAACCTGGAAAAAATAAATTAAAGATTAGGATTACTAAAAGGTAAGTTGAACACAACAACTTTGAAAAAGCCAAAATTGAAAGGAAAACTCAAATTCACGGGGATTGACAAACTGTTTTAATTTAAGCATGGTTTCTTCCTCAAGCATTATCCGAGGGTTAGTTACCCTAGCGGCTTGTGAAACTGCAGGTGAGAAGTTTGGAGGCCACACACCAACAAAAGTCATTAATGCAGAGAATGCAGAAATTGATGATATAAATGTAATTCGAGAAGGTGACCATCTGTATCTCCTTCATAATGAGTGTGAAGAGATGGATTGCAAAGTGAACTAATGGTTACTTAAGGCAATAATGTAACGTTCAGATAACTTGTAACTTTTAGGCAATCTATAATGATCTAGCAACAAAAAGTTGTCTAATATCAGTTTGTGATTTTGAACCTCCATGGCCAGCAATATTACTCAAAAGCTGGAGAAACCAATTACACGAGAGAATTTCACTCAATACTTTTGATGGGCAAAACCCCATCCAATAAATTACTCAAAACATCCATTCAAACAATACAGCTTACAGTCTCTCCAAGTCAAAGAAAAATTGTCACTCTCTAAGCTTTTTTGGGTGATTACTGACGCATTGTGCCAAAAATGAAACAAATTGGAGCTCCCTTGTATGTCTTCACAACCTGACCATGCACTTTCACTGCCTTTCAAAGAGAGATGCTATGGTCAGTCTTAGGTGCACTCCAGTCTGTGCCCACTCCAAAATACTTTAGTTTATTAACTTATACAAGCTTCCCTTTGCATGAATCCTTTGGAGGTGATAAGTATCATTTCCTCTTAACAGTGCCTTCTATGGGAAAAGGATGAGCTTCTGTGTTAAAAACAAATTTATCCAACGGTAAAACAGAGGTATCCCCAAACAACAAGTACAAATACTTAAGCGTCTCTCCCAAAAAGAATGTCTCCATCTTGTCTCTTCTATTAGGGGGAATTATGGTAACATCATCCAGAGAACTGTATCCACCAGTATCAATTCTTGTGTATTTCTCAAATGCTTCAAAGATCTGCCAACCCCATTCTCGGTATCTGCAGCACTCATTCGGTCAGTCATTAAATTAAAAGTATCATAATTTAGGGGAGAATCTCCCTCTGCATGTGTGTGGGTCTGTGTGTGCATGTCTTAGACAACAACGTTTGAATTATACAAGAGAAGCTAATGCATAAACAAAAGAAGAAAAAGAAAAAGGAAAGAAACCATACTTTGGGTCTTCTGTGATACGAAACAAGACAAACAATGACTCAACAGTTTCAGGACGCAAAAGATTATGGCGATCAGCAGGTTTGATTATTATGTCATGTACATATTTAGAACTCTTGTTCCCACCATCTAGACCTCCTTCAGCAAATTCCTGTTTCAACCAGAGCAAAATGTCAAATATCTGTAGAACAACTTTTTTTTATGAGTAATATCTGCAGAACAAAGACTAAACATAATAAATAACAGGAAAAATAGCAACAAATTTAAACGAGGAAGAATAGCAGTACACTATTCCAATTTGGTGCACAGGTACACTTAATTCAGCTTTCGGTGCTTCCAATACATTCCTTGTACATATATAACTAACCTCAGTATGGAAGCAAGCAATTTCTGGAGCAAGACTGGTGGAAAGTAACTGAATATATGTTTTGAGAACAAATGTAATTGATTAAAGTAAAAAACAGCAACAAAATTGAACAAGGGAGAATGGTATTTTAATAATCCAATTTGGTGCACGCTTACACTTATTTCATCAATCACTGCTTCCAACACATTTGTTATACAGATCCAACTAACCTTGGTATGGAAGTAAGCAATTTCTGGAGCAAGACCTGTAGAAGTAACTGAATACATCTCAAAACATGTTTTAGCCAGATCCTCAGCAAGCTTCAGATTCTCCAGGTCTTCAAAGTTAAGCAAATTGTCTTTCATAGCCTTTTCCTTTGTAATGCCTTTAGTGACACCAAGTGCAAGAATACCCGGCAAGAAACACACCTAAAGGGGCCATAAAAGAATTTTATGTCAAGGACTGTTTCCGAAAGAGAGAAGCATGCAGCTTTTTGATGATTTCTAATTGCACAAGTGCACAACATAAGCCATACATATACTGATAATCTACTCAAGAATATGCTATCTATATATAAGATAAGTTTTCAACAAGGGCAAAATAATCTAGTGCACCCACGTAATTGATTCTTCACAATTTTCATTTCAATGTCATAACGAACTTGCAAACAAACAGGAGAGTGACATTGTTTTAGTACTTCTGCAGCCTTCATTTCTTACCATGTTCCTCGACAAGCAACACTAGGGGAAGACAGGATTATGATGTACGGTAATGTATCAAGCAACATACATGCAAAAAATTAGTCTCCCCATGAAAGCAAGGTAATCTGGGGGTGCTACTATCAAGCATGGAGAGAATTATTCAACGACACCCAGATCCTACATTTTCAGAATAACTTTTACAGAAACTTTAACCTGAAAAAAGAAAGGAGAGGTTTCAAAGTTTCATTATATAGCATATTGGAAATTTTTGGACACAATGAATAAGGGTAAAGGCAGTGGCATTCCTTAGAAAAAGAAAGTAAGGAAGAAATAAAGAAACCATAGCAAGCATATCCTTTATCATATGTAGTAGTAATTTTCATGCTGCCAGTGCAGGAATGTTTGCTTGTTAAAAATTAGTGAATAATTGTTGTATCACTTCTTAATGTGCCATATTGTGTGAGGAAAGGATCTACAGCCTGTCTCTGACAGACGGAAGAAAATTTTTATTTTTTTATAATCTATTTTTCAAAAGACTTAAGCTAAAATTGGAGCCAGATTTGTTATACCAACCAAAGCGAGCAACTTCCAGTTAAAAAAAAAAAAAAAACACAACCATTGGGAGCAAGACCAGCCATTTCATAATCATTTAAGGAGTAAAATAAGTGAAACTAGAACAGACAGGTACATAACAGCAGGGTGAACATCAGGTGGTAGACGAAGTATTGCATACCAGGTGATCCATTTTTGGACTAAAGGCACCCTTGGATCCAAAAGGTAATTCGCCAACAAAAACTAGTCCATTTGGGATTGATTTCTGAACAAGAAGGTGCCTGACACCCTTCATTGCTTCCTGATACATATCATATAGATAGGTCAAATTACTATCTCTGGTTATTCTCTGCTGAAGCCACACTTTGAGTAGGTACTCATAGTAACTGTCACCACGAGATCCTAGTCTTATATTATCTCCACTAAACTCGCCAGTGTGAGGGCTGCATTCAGTAAGTAAAAAATATGAAAAATAAGTCAACGAAAAAGAAAAAGAGAAAGGAAGAGAAGGAATATGATTTGTAATATGTGAAACAGAAGAAATTTGAATAGAAGCACTTGTTTAACAAAAAGGCAAGATGTAATCTAAAACTGCTGTAGTTTCTTGCCAAGTAAATTTTAAAAGAGGCCTCTATTTGTAATTTCCCCAACTCCCTTCTCTTCACAACACACAACAGTGGAAAAAATGCAAATTTAGAAACATAATATGCAAGGTCAATACCTAATGTAAATAGGAACCAGTCCTTCCACCTTTGGTAGAGTCTTCATGTGTTCCAAGACCTTCATGGCTTCTATGCTGTACTTTGGATCACCAGAAACAGCACTGAGGTAATTGAACTCAAGCTGTAAAGTGGAAACTTCTGAGGTACTACTCATTCCACCAGGAGCTGCATGGGCTGAGGAATCGTGCAGAACAACATCGCTAAAGGGAATAGGAGTATGACTAGAAGTAAAAGCGGATAGGAGACGATCGGCCAAGTTCTTAGCAGTTTCCAGGTAAATAACTGGTTTAGGCCCTGTATGTGTCATGTTGATCCCTTGTTCGTGAATGCTTAAATGATATGCACTTAAAAGACCACCCATAACACGTATGGTAGTTTCAAACAAATTTACTTGCCCTTTATGAGTAATTCTATCTAAAAGGTGTGCCTCAATCCATGAGCCTGCTTCAGAGACGGCTTCATCAACACCCATTATCATGGCAGTGTCAAGAGCATCTACGATGGTAGCACCAAGACCTCCTAACCCATCTACTCCCCGCTGGCTCAGTGGCATAAGTTCATCACTACCCATTGCATATCTTTTATAGCCAGACCATGCATGTATAAAGGCCTTCTTAACACTTTGTTGCCTAGAGATCCAATTTGATGGAGCATTTAGCTTCTCATGCTCATGACTAAAGCTGCCATCACCACCTTTCTCATCAGGAGGTAAACGTGGAGGAAGCCTTGGTGGTTTTCTCCAAAACATTCCCAATCTGCCGCTCCCTTTCATAATGAGGTTTTCTTCATTCTTAACACCTAGTCTATCAGTTGCAGAATGGGCAGGGCTTGTACGTGTAAACATAAGATATAATAGACCGAATAACAGTACTAACGCTAAAAACTTCCCTGTACTGCAACTTTGACAATCACGCCTTACTTTGCTTGTGAACAAGGTCTGAGTAATAACCTGAGAAAAATAAAATAAAATAACTTGAGGTTTTTTTTTTTTTGAGTTATAACAATTATTATATTTTTTAACTGAAACTTGAGTGCGCCATGTCAGAAAATTAGAAAGACAAGAGGTGAAGTGCCATGCCAGAAACTTTCACCCGAGACCCTAAAATATACTATTCATTAGAGAGAGAAGAAAATGCTCAAAAGTAATCTCTCTATCGGAGTGATCTAGATCCCCCTATATGCAGATACATCCAACAATCAGATATACCTTAAGCTACAATAAATCAAGTAATTTCAAACCTTGGGTGGTAATTACTGGATTAGCTGGATTTTACAGAAAAGAGCGAAAAAAACAACAAATAAATCACGATGAATGGGGCATAGTCAGTCCCAACTAGTTGAGGCAACTCTTTATATAGATTTATTAAGTCTTTACATTCAATAATTTCAATATTAAGTCAACAGCAAAACCAATTCTAACGCTGTGCGACAGCATGCCTCGAGTCCTAATACTGTGCGACAAAGTTATGTTCCTAATTATTAAATGTTAATCAGCTGTTGTCGAGAATTGGGTGCAAGTGAATGTTATCGGGCTTTGCCTATTTAATTCATATCAATAAAACTGATCTCTTACTTATAAAAACAAAAGAATCTTCCATATGCAGTTGAATTCAGTTCAAGACAAATTCTACTCCAATTTCCAGAAAACGCTATGATTATACCCAATTCTAAGATAGCACATATTCAGAAACAAAAACCTGAACGTAAAGTCTTAATTGACCTAAAATATCACAAAGTAAATGCTAAGTCCCAGGAATGAATGAAACTTAATAGCCAAAAGAAAAAAAAAAAATTCAAGAAGATCGTGGGCAAAAGACAAAGATCTTAAAACCTTAAAGAATGAACGGTGGCGGAACTTGGCGTTATCGTAGTCAACATCTTTCATCGAGTAAGGAAGAGACTTGGACGACATAGTTGGATCCAGATCACCGGCTAAGGTAAAACAATCAGTTCCGCTCCGCTCTAATTCGGAAGCTCTGATGCAGACGAAGGAAAGGGCATCGACTGACTGAAAATTTCGGATCGGGTTCGGTCAAGATCAGATTCCAGGGACAATGCGTTTGGCTTTGATCAAATGGTATATCAGGCGGAGCCATGGAGGACCATTTTGGCTTTGATTCAAAGTCAAGAGAGAGTCAGGGGTTGCTTTGGATAGTCACTAGCGAGAAAAATGAGATTGAATAAGATGGAATGTTTGATAAAAGTTAAATAAAAAATATATATATATATATACTTTTTTTTTTTTTTTGTTATAAAATTAAAAATGAAATTACCATTATTATAATAGAGAAATATAAAAGGAACTCTTAAAAATTTTCAAGAACTGAAACTTTTTTCGTTCTATACATTTTCTTATAAATTTCATAACAACTGAATTCCATATTTATAGACCTTGAAGTTACTATACAAGTCATTATACAAGTTACTGTGCAAGATTTCAAATAATAGTGGTGAGATCATTCACATAATTTTGGTGGTGAGATAGGAGGCGGCAGCCGTCCCTCCAATCTCGTTCATTACACTCTCTCTTGAATGACCATACATAAAGAATCTGCCTCGTTAAAACTTTGTCAAGGAAAAATCTAGCGGGAAGAAAAATCAATGGTGAAAGAAAAAAGAGTACAGTCTTCTTATATATCCACAAGTGCTTTAAGATTGCCTCATTAAAACCTTGTAAAGGAAAACTCAGTGGGACAAAACCTTAGTGATGGAAAAAGAGTACAATCAACACAAGTCTTCAGGACATTTATTTCCCCTGAAAAGTGCATGACGATAGATCTTTGAGTTTTCGTATTCTAATATTCTGCACAATCTTCTTGAATGTTGCAGTTGGTAATGCCTTCGTGAATAAATCTGTCAGATTATCACTTGATCATATCTGTTTGACATCAATTTCACATTTCTCTTGGAGTTCGTGAGTATAAAAGAATTTAGATAAAATATGTTTGGTTCTGTCACCTTTGATATATCCTCCTCTGATTTGAATGATACAAGCATTATTATCTTCATATAAAATTGTTGGGCTATCATTGATCATGAAAAACTATACGTTTCTTGGATATGTTGAGTTATTGATCTCAGCCAAATATACTCTCTACTTGCTTCATGAATTGCAATAATCTCTGAGTGATTTGAAGATTTGACAAATACATACAGTTTCATATCCCCATCTGATATTATCCTCTTTGACATTTCAGGGCCTTATGGGTTTAAAATGTGTTGGACAAAGTAGAGGAAATCCCACATATAAAGCGCTTGACAAATTTAGTAAAAATCTGAGACCTACAGTAATACTTAAACTCCCCTTGAGAATATGCGTCAGTTTTTTAAGTAATAAATAAACATAATTTCAGCATATATAACAGGTTAAGAATTCAAACATGATTTCCATCTAAATAATGCATTAAAGAGAATATGATAATATTTTCATCTAAAATTTTCTCCCCCTCATTCGACGTTATTAGGGAGAAATTGTTTATATACTGCGGAAATAACATTGGAAATCATCCATGTATTATAAAAGCTATAAAAGCTTGAGGTCTAATATTATCGGTTTGGCAGAAAATCAAATCTGCTTGACATTGTTGAGAAACGAGATCTTGAAGGGATTTGAAGGTTTCGGGTTGTTATTTAAATATAACCAGTTTTACCATTGGTTTACTCCAGCAAAAAGATCTCACATTCTTCATAGATTCGGTTGTTGTTCATTCAGAACGATATTATGTCTGATAGAAATTATAATGTCCCAGATTTGAACCATGAACCTTTTATACCTCAACCACTAATATTTTCTCCTGAAGCTGTAAATACCATGATAGGAGCAAAGATATATCTTTTTAGTAAATCTGATCTTGAAATTATTGCAGCATCAAGAACCCTCAGTGCTCAATATATTGTATCTCTTACAACCATGTCTCAGAGGCTACTGGCGAGAACGAGTGATGTTGATTATCTTAAAAATCAAATATCTGAGTTGCATCAAATGCTTGCAACTAAAGATAGAAAAAATAAAAATTTAAGACAAGAAAACAAGGAGATGAAGAAATTTGTAGACTGGTATTCTTGTGACCTAAAAACACGAGTAGAAGAGCTGGAACGAGAGAGAGCTCAAATATAAAGTCAACAACAGCAGCTAACAGCAGAGGTTCATCGTTTACAAGAAAATAGGGATAGTTGTAATTAATTTCACTGGCTTTTGAAATTATGCATCCAGCATATCTTGTAAAGTGAGATTTGAAGAGATGATGGTTTGTTTTGTTCTTATTTCCATTTCTATAAGAACCGTCTTTAGCTTCATATAGTTCGCATCAAATCTTCTTCTCATATCTATAATTCATCTATATTTACATTCTTATTCTATAAATTCTCAATGGCTCATCAATTTCCTTTTAATATTTCTCACGATCAACATATGAGGTATCATTTACCTCAATTACAAGTTGTTCCTGCATTTTCCGCATGTGCCATGTTGCAGCAAGCGAATGATTTGGCTAATAAGTCAGACCGTAAAGCCGTTTATGAGTTGGTGACTCTCGGCACCCGATACTCCTCCTCTATTGTCGGGTTTTCCAACCGATTACAATCCAAAAATCGTGAGATTGAGAAGGTTAACGAGAAGCTTTTCGTACTTCAACGACTCGTTCAAGAGTTTAACAGAAAAATTACAGATTTAAAGTAAGAGAATAAGGATTTAAAATCATTACTTGCCTCTTTATTTCAACTGCCTAATCCTTTATATAATGATGGCATGTTGCTTTATGAAGAGCAAATGCATTTGAGAGATGAGACTAGAAGTCTCAAATTCTTGTAACTCATCTATCAATTGAATAATAAAATCTTTCTTTTTCAAATGCATTCCTTGAATTTATAGCAGCCCTTGTGATCTCTTCAAGAGTTCTAACAAGTTAAATAATCAACGTAAATTGCAATAATGGCAAATCCGGGTTCTGATAAAACACATGGGCATATATGATTATTCTCAAATCCTTCTTTCAATAGATACTCGTTGATTTAATTATACCACATGCGTCCGGATTGTCTTAACTCATATAAAGATCTTCGAAACTTTATAAAATATATACTCCTAAATGTACTTGGATTAGATGCTTCAAGTATCGTATATTTTTATATATGTAATGATCTAATGATCCTTATAAATATGCAGTGACCACATTCATCAATTGCATATCTAATCCTTTTGTAATAACCAAATCGATTAAAAATATGAATGTGATTGCATTTATAACAAGGAAATATGTTTCCTTATAACTACTCTCGGGTTTTCGTAGGAAACTTTATGCGATAAATTGTACCGCACAATTTCATTTCTCATTACGCTTTCGTATAAATACTCACTTATATCTTATAGGCATTACACCATTTGCTGTTTGGACAACAGGTCTAAATACCTCTTGCTTTACTAGCGATTTTAATTCAGTTTCAATAGCTGTTTTTCATTTTGGCCAATCATTTTTACGTCGACATTTTTCGATAATTCTTGACTCACTTTCTTTATTATTTCTGATAATGTCAAGTGTTATCATATATGTTGTCGACAACAGTTTTATTTCTATCCATAAATTTTTCAGTACTCATGAAATGTATTGAAATCTCATTGTTCCTCTCTAGGGGAAAACATTTCATGAAACACCTCTACAGGAGGTTCCTCTTCAGAAGGTTTGTAATCTTTATGAGTTATACTATTCAATAGTTACCTCTTTAGGAGGTTTCTTTTTCAGAAGGATTGTATTTTTATATAGAAAGTATATTCTCTTCAGGAGCACAAAATTTTTTTTTTTTTTTGCACCAATAGGTTTTCAACACTGCAGGCGTATCTTAGACTCATCTATTGCTGTTTTAACAACTCGTCCTTCAGGGACTTCAATTCTTGTTTAAGCATTAACAACAGTACTATATGATTTTACAACACTTTTAGTGTCAATAAATACATCCTATAACTGATTTGCAACATTTTGCAAATAGGTAATCCTCTGAACTTCTGGTTCACATTCATTTATAAGAGGATCAAATTTAGACAGAGTTTTATTATCTCAAGTAATTTCTTGTCGTGCTTCAGGCATCAACTTTTTGTTATTTCAGAACATGATAAAATTTTACTATAATGTATAAAAGTTTAGTATAAGTAAATCAAGTGTTTGGCCGTACAACAGGTACGTGACCACTGTTCAATCATACTACATCTATGACAAACATATTCATCTTTCTATGAAAAATTATTTTGAGGGACTTTACCCTTCTCTGAGTTGGATCACTTATGGTGATACGGTATATTTTTATCATCTTTAGTGTTGTCGCTTTTGCGACCAATACTTCTATAGTTTTTCTACCACGTCTACGCCCTTGATTTCTTTGAAAGGATACACCGTTCACTTCTGAGAATGGTGTAAATTCAATATCATTAATAAGACGTAACTGGTAATTTATTAACAAAAACTCATTATTTAGCTCAATCACTAGAAGACAAAATAAAAATTCAAAATATTAGTTGAACTTTTGCTCTCGATATTGCTACTGCAGGAACACATTCGAGGTAAGAAAAATAATATATCTTCTTTTAAATATCATCATCAGTGACTTTCTCACTGCATAATTTTAATATTGAGCTGATTTTAAAGAGTACAGAATATTCAATACCACTCTTAAAATCTTGCAACTTTAGGTGCAATAAGTCATAGTGATCTTTTGAAAGGATTACATCTTCTGGTGCTCATATCTCTCTCTTAATTCATTTCACACAGTAAGATGATTTTTCTCATCAAGGATCTTAGATAAATAATTTTTTTCAAGAAAGTCAATAGTAATAAATCTCAATATTTGACATTATATACATATATAAATCACAAAAATAAATCTGTGGATTTAATAAATATATTCATATAATTATGAAAATAAACGTAGAATTTTATCAAGTAATATTCAACAATATTATATTTAATATTTATCTCGAGGACGACAAATAATATATTGAAAAATTTACTTGAAGTAGAAGACCACTAACTTCAGTATCGGTAGAACCTCGTGCTGATAACGTATTATAAAACTAAAATTGAAAATACTACTATTGCAAGAGAGAAATATAAAAGGAACTCTTAAGATCTCTTAAGAACCGAAACTTTTTTCGTTTTATATATTTTCTTATAAATTTCATAACAACTGAAACTCATATTTATAGGCCTTGAAGTTACTATGCAAGTCATTATGCAAGATTTAAAATAATAGTGGTGGAGTCATTTATATAATTTTGGTGGTAGGACAGGGGGCGGTAACCGTCCCTCCAATCTCGTTTATTACATTTTTAAAATATTACATTTTATTATTATTATTTTAAATTTTAAAAAATTTGAATTATTTATTATTTTTTTTTTATAAAAATTATAATAATAATATAAAATAAATTGAGAGTATTTATCAATTTAAACAATCCTTCAATCTTGCTTTATCCCTTTTTTTGTGGATTTGAAAGCTTTTAAAAAGTGATTTTCATTAGTATAGAGGTTATTTTATTAAAAAAGTAATATGTTTGATAAGTTTATTAAAATTACTTTCACTACTTCAAGCTTTTAAAAGTATAAAATTAAGATTTTTCTTAAAAAACAAAAACCTATCATTGTGAATTCCAAAGCATTCTAGCTGCATAACAATTTTTCAATATTAGAAATTTTAACAAAAGTCTATAATTGAAAGCATTATAATGAAAAAAAAAGCATTATAATGAAAAATTCTACAATCACAATTTCAAGCAAGCAGTACTTAGAGTATTAGCAACGAATTCATCAATTATTTTTTTAAAAAAGTACAAATTTACACAGATATCAAAATAATTTCATTATATTTGATCAAATGTGAGGAAAAAAAATAAAATGAAAGGAATAAAAGTACTTTTTATTTAGTTTTTGAATAGTGATCCATCAAAAGTGTAGAGGTGTGAAGTACTTTTTTTTGAATAAAAGTAATTTTTTTTAAGTTTTTAAAAAACTAAAATGTAAATAGGAAAATAGTAACAGGAAGCCAATGAGAAATTTTCCAAGCTCACTATGTTGCAAGGCCAGTAAGTAATTTCTGTTGATGGGTGAAGAATATCACTGAACTTGTGGGAATGCTAGCAAAATGAAAAAAAAGTAGGAATGGAGAAAAGAAGTTGGGCGGGAGTATGACAGAGGAGGGGAAAAAAAGAAGCAGCAGTAAAAAGTATAAAAACTCTCGATCTCTCCATTATTTTAATTTATTTTTTCATACTTATCCACCTGGACAATTTCATGCTTTTTCGTGCTACAAGGGAGGCTTCCCTATAGCAAATCTCTGAAAAATATGTCTTTGTAGATAGTGGTCTTGTCGACATGTATTGCAAGTATAAAAGTATAAAATATGCATAATCATTTTTCGTGAGAATGACCAATAAGAATGTTGTATCAAGGACTGCAATGAAGCCAGTTATGGCATCCATGCAACTAGGTTGTCGAAGAAGGTAATTCCTCCAACTCTGATGATACGATGGTCATGGATGAGGAAACCAAAGGGGACGATAACAAATGTTGAAGTTGGTCCACCTCTTGATGGCGACGACAAAGGCTCTAACAAAAGTTGGGATCCAACCAGTGATATTGGTTCGGTTCAAGGAAATGGTCTCTCCCACATATGAAACTAACATGGAAAAGGAAACGGCATATTTCACAGAGACCATGTATGGCTTGCTAGAAGGCGTTGGAGGTTTCCACCCCAAGCATCTAATCAGCAATGACCTCTAGAGTCCACCGCGATGAGCAGCACCATCATACGACCTGCTAGAAGGCGTTGGGTGTTTCAGCTCTCAGCTTTGAAGTTAGTAAGAGGGGAGTCACTCGTGGTGAATTTCATTCTATACCTTTCCCACTACAACCATCGGGCACCGTAGTTGGTGGCTTCTTTTTTATCAGGCGCCAAGATCCTCAATTTGAGGACAGTAACGCTAGGGGAAGAGGGACCCAAAATAAAGTTTGGTATAGGAAATTCAGGTTGGAATCATAAAAACAATATGAACAAGATAATGGGAAAGTTCTTAAATCCAAAAATTATAAATCCAAGAGCACGAGAAAGAATGGAATTTTCGCCACATGATGAACAAGCAGGCGAGGAGGGAGAGGTAGCAGCAAAGCTACATGCCCTTGCATTCAGTGTTGCCTTTTGGAACCAAGGTGTGTGTGGATTTTTTCTGTAAATAGTGCAGTTGTCTTAATTTTTTTTTTTAAACAGCTCATGTTGGTTATGAATTTGAGTTCTTTCATATTTTTTGTGTACGAATAGAGTGATTAGAGCTGCATTATTCGAACGGCGTCCAAGAAAATTCAAGAGTTGCAACGGCATGTGTAGGGGAGCCAAACTTAGAGGAAGAGAGACAAGAGTCCACAACTTCACTGGGCTCAAGGTTTCATCGAAAATTTAATTTCGTGGATTATGAAAAAGAGGGAGAGAAGGATGTATTGGATTTGAGCAAGAGTGGAGAGTACTTGAAGTTTGCCTAAGCAAAGTTTGGCGGGTCACCTCATTTTCTTAATTAAAGAATGAAATAAATAAAATAAAAACAGCCAGTTGTAATGCAATTTTGCATGGTCAGTTATACATAGTGAAATTGAAGCTTATTTGTAGTAAAAGAGCATACTCGTATTAGTTTATTGTAAAATAATATATAATAAGGATGCAGATATATTATAATTTTTACAAGCATAAAATTTTGTAGAGAGGTTGATTTTTTAGAGGGACACCCTGATATAATAACTTGTTGCATTGAGATTCAATTAGGATTAAAGGTATATTCATTGCTTTAGACATGCATTTTTTAAACTCATCAATTGAACATGGTTAGCATATATTATTGAGAAGTGGGTGTTATTTAAAAAAGAAGATATTTGTAACAGTGAATTGTACAACCGCTGTATAATCGCTTTAAAAAAAGTGAGTAAACTACAGATCCACATGAAAGAAAATCATTTTTTTAATAGTAGATTCCACTATTTTTCAAAATAATTACACGAATTTTACACATTCAACGATTGTATGTAGTAAAATTGTATTTAAAAGCTAGTTTTACACAACCTATATTGTGAAAACAATTACTAGTTACTATTTGATGATTTTGGGAATGATTACATTCCAAGAACTTGAACACATATGTACATAGTCCCCCTTTGATCGCACGAGTGAGAATACTTGCAAATATACTTATATCTTTTTTAATTTGAGTGGTTTGCTTTAATGGAGGGTAGGAAATATCATTCCATTGATGGGTCTTGAATGGAAGTTGTTCATGTAAAAGTTTGGCTAGGACTAGGTGACTAAGTTCTTAAGTTTAGATAGGACAAGGTGATTAAAAGGATAGAATTTATCTTATATTTAGTTTTTTAATTTGGATTAATGTAAATCATTTTAATTTTATCTAGAGAATAAATTCACACAAGTCAATCTAATTTTCCTCATATAATTAGGACGAATAAAAAAATGTCACGTAGGCCATACACCATATTTGTTGTGGAGAGCATTTCAGGAAATAAAAAAAATCTTCTCCTTTGGTTTGTGTTCCCTCTTTCTCATTCGATTCCCTCCTCCCCACCCCCTATTTTCTAGGATTATTTTATTGAGCCATATGAATTTCAACAATATCTCCAATATGGAACAACTATGGGCATCGACTCATATGAGAATGATTTTGTTTTCATTTCCTAGGTTTTCTCAACAACCAAGGCTTCTGCGACGAACTATTGGAGATGGCGTTTGAAAACAAATCATACAAGAATACCATAAATCAACAAATACACCAATTTGATCCTGCTTTTTCTTGTTTTGAACCTTATTTTAGAATCCCAAATGCCAAACCAGCAACACTTTCAAAGGAAACCCAAAAGCTGCATTTGCATAAATAACTATCGGCATCAAGCAAAAATTCATCATCGGCAACATTTTCAAGCCTTATTATTTCTGTAGTTCGATGTAAAAGCCCAGATTTATCATCTTCTACCTTTTGTCAAACACCTTATTGGCAACCTTGTTTTTAATTATAGTATATCTTAGTTATTCGATTTGCTTCTTGAATACAACCAGTGAACAATATTAAGCTTCATAACACAATTTCCTCCACCGGCTTACCGCAATTTAGATTTTTCTTTTCTATCGAAGGGAGGGAGGGGTTGTTAAAAAGTTATGTGGAAGGGGACTTCATTAATCTGCCAAATGCTATGGTGTGAGCAGGTTTGAACTTCATTTCTGTAAAATGTTAATGTGCCAATTTTTTTATTGGTGTCTATTAAATTCTATCAATAGGATGGACTTGTCTAAAAAGTAACTGTTTTATCTATAGGTATTTTGATTTTATCTAGAGGCCATTAGAAAGTGTTTTAGATAAATTAAAAGTAGAGAAGTCAAGTTTCAAGAAATAGATCTTATTTAAAGAAGGGTTTGCATGCCAAACTACCAATGGTGAGAAGATAAGTATTAGGCACTAGCAAAATTTGTTAGTAGAATTCATCAATAGAGTTTCAAAGGGTGGGGGTCCTTTTTGGGTCCCTTTTATTTTGGGCAATCGAAAGGAGCATTTGACATCGATGAAAGTCTTGTTTTTTAGTTTTTTTTTTCCTTATGAATTTCTTTCAATTTCTTGATGTTAAACTCTTTGATTATATTTTTGTTCAGTTTTGTTATGAGCTAATTTCCATTTTCTAGGACTACAATGTAGCCTAACTATAATTACGTGTATCGTTCATTAATTGAACTAATTTAGTAGTTGTTTCATATTGTTGAGTATTTCATTATAGATTTAATGTTTGTGAATGATTGATCAACATTTATATAATTTATAATTCAATTTGAGATTGAGAAGTGATAATTGTTTAAGTATATATTTGAGATACCCTAAGAAATCTGTAGAATAAAGATATCTGTGAACTTGTGTAATATTTATGAGGGTTTGTTTATTCTAAATGAATTTTGATAGGTTTAAAGTTTTTACAGAAATGTAAAAAATTTGCTTGATGGGATATTTTTTTTAATACTTTAGCAAAATTAATGAAAAAATTAGAGATCGATAATCAACAATAGGAAATAATTGTAATTAGTTAATTAAGAAATTCTCATAGGATTAGTTATAAAAAATTGAAAACTCTAGAATCTTGTTTTCTTGGTCTCAACTTGCTTATTAAATTTGTTATTTTAAATTTTCTAGTTTAATAATTCATTTCAATTGGAATGGTCAAATAAATTAGAATTTAATAAATTTTGGTACTTCTTAGTAATTTTTCAATTTTTGTGGAATAATAATTTTACTCATTCACTTTATTACTTGTTATGATTTGTACACTTGTGATTTCAACCAACAATTATAAATATGTAATTCTGTATAATATAAATATGTATTTATATATTTTTATATTAAAAAAACTTGGGTACGGTTGGGGCCCTACTGGGGTCATACCGCTTCTCGCCCCCAACTTTATATCTTGTCATGCGGGGAGAATAGGCAGTGTGAGATTGCCAGTCCCGCCATGTGGGGGCAGGGCAGTTGGATGTGGAGTCCCGTCGTCCACCCTTATTGAAATTTATCTATAAAAGATATAGCTTCATTTGTATTTGTGCTAATTATTTGCAAGGAAAGAATAATGTTACAAATATGTAAATATAAATATTTGCAAAATATAAATTTGCAACGAAAGTGTTTCGTTATTAATAATAAATTTTTCATTGACAACGACAAAATCACCATCATTGGTGATAGTTTGGGATGTTTTATTTCACATGAATAATTTTTTCTTATTTGCAATGGATTGCAAATCTTTGGTAATTGAGGGAATTTTATTTGCAACAAATATTATCGTTTGTAAAATAATTTTGATTGAGGAAAGACTTTCTTGCAATGAACATATATTGTTGATAATATAATTTTAGGTGTTGTACAGTATATAGCAGGTTCCAAATCGTTACTAATTTAAGAAATATGTATATTTTTTTTAGTAATATTAATTTTTAATTAACAACGACTTGGAAATCATTGTTAATTGAGGAAGGATAATTTTGGAATGAACATAGACCATTTGCTAATATGTATTTGTCATTTTTTGCAATGAAACATGAGTCGTTGGCATCAGCCAACTTTTAGTTTTTACAATGCATATATCCGTTGCAATTGATCTTGAAATCGTTGGTAACTCGTTGTTCGGATACCAGATTCTATTTTAATTGCAAAGATAATTTTCCAAGGAAAATATTTCGTGACAATTGTATTTATTTGCAAAGAGAAATTAATGATCTTTACGAAACAAAGCCTATTATTAGTAAGGGAAAAAATTCGTTGCAAATAGTGGTCGCCAAAAGCCTTTCCCATTGTAATGATTTGAAGACTGAAAATTTTCAAGATTTTCAAAACTTCTCCTAACTTCATTCTCAAATATTATTTAAATATTAAAATATTTTTCAATTATAATTTTCGAACATTTTTACATAATCATTATTCAAATATAAAAGCTTATACAACTTCTTCAAGCTTTAAAATAAAGCATAAAACCAATATAATTTTTACAAACTTAAAAATAATAATATTATTAACTTTGTAATATTTTAATTTTTTAATTTTTTTCTCTCATTTAATTTTTAAAATCTAATAACACATCTTCGTCGAAACCATTTCACTAAAGTCTACTATATTCCAAATGTCCAAACATGCCATTAATACTCTACTTTTCCGATTAGGCAAGGCCCAACTACTTTAAAAGCCTTCAAATGGACCCTTGAGTTCTAGACTATAAAGGCTTTTTACACGAGCCCAGCCTGCATCAAATATACATAAAGCCACACTTTCAAGCCTATTTTCCGAAGTTTTTACAAGAAGAATTATGTAAAAGTCCGATATCATGCATTAAGCCCCACACACTTTGCTTCTACGGAAATTAGAACAATTGGTCCTATCTCTCACTCAAACCCCACAGCGAAATTTGCTTTCACAATCACACCACAAATGCACCCTACCCCAAACTATAATTTCCTCTCATGGGTTTGAACCAGAACTTCAAATACTTGATCTGCACCGTTCTCTTCCTATTCTTTCTGCTCCTCGGCACCTCCGGCTTTCCTTCTCCTTCATCCCATGATATATTCCAACCGGCCAAAGTCGCCCATGAAGTCCCAGCTCATGATCAGTACCAAGAATTCTACGTCAAGAACATCAAGAACACAAACACATTCGCCATGAACGGAGAACAAGACCTCAGGAAGAAGAGAATTAGGAGCAAGAGCAAGAAGGATGTTTGGAGAAAGAAGAACAAGAAAGAGAAAAGCAGCAGGCCTAGTTTCGAAGTCATGCTGCCAAAGGGTTTTGTACCTCCCTCTGGTTCATCTCCGGCGTGCAGCAATAAATATCCTGCATCGGCCAGGGCCTCCTTCTACTGCCATCTCTCTACGGCGAATCCATAGTGATCAGCAATACCCTGCAGTACTTAGGGGCTTCCAGCTTGGTGCAGGCCGACACTCATGAAAACAGATGAGGATCATGTCATGTTTCCTATATATTTTGTTCTGAACTTTGTTTATATCTTTTCATATTGGTGTTTTGTTTTGTAACAATTTTTCCCACTTTGCTAATCAAAATCATGGATTTCTTTAATTCCGGTACCTATCTGCGATTTTCTTCAATATTATATATATCGTATGATATTATTTTTTAAATTATATAGGTTTGGGCAGCTCTGAGGCTCATAATTAGTGCATTATTTCATAACTTGTTATTGATTTTCCGTTGTAGTACTGTCATTGAAACGTGAATTTAATTTATCGGGGCTGCAATCCCGGCCCTTATGATTCCAAAATATATAAGCCTACACCCAAATTTCGTAGAGGAATAATGTCTCTGTTTCACTCAAAAATAAATATTTAAGTATTTATCTAATTTCTCTAAATCCTAGCATTAATTAAAAAAGTACTTGTCCCATGCACGTGCGTGATCTATTTCTTTGGAGCATTATGACAAATTATTCCGATTTAGATAAAATAGTTTTGTGTAAAAATTGATTGAACCGATTATCAGGTGCCGTGCGTGCAATCCTTTTGACTTTAGATTAATATATGGTGTGTGAATTTTGAAATGTTACCATAAACTGTTTATTTATAGTCTGATGTTATTTCTTATTAAAATGATTAACTTTTATTAAAATAAATATTTTCATTATAAATAGTTATCTTCATTATATCCGTCACAATCATGAAATGTCTGTTGGTTTAACATATGATCAATGTATACGTTTCCCAATATTGCTAGCTCTATTAATGCTAGCTCCAGCTTGAAAGTCAATGTCCGTATGTATGTATGTATGTTTTTATATTGTTTTACATATATGCACTATAAAAAAAAAAATGATTAGAAATAATCAATTTGATATAATTAAAATGATTATTTTTATTAAAAATAAAAATTTACGATATATTTTTTTTAATTTTTACGATAAAAATAATATCGTAAAGACTAATTTTCTTGTAATAATGCAATTAAATTGTCTTAGCCAGCCAAATATACGTGATCAATTAAAAACCAATTAAATATATAAGCGAATTAATTTGCGTGGTTCATGATCATGGGACTGACTCTAATAATTTCTTTAATGGGTAAGCCACATTTTCGTTAATTAGCGGACGTACTACTGTATGTACGCCATGCAAATTATTAGCAATAACATTGTTTTTTTTTTTTTTTTTTCACAAATTCAATCCTGCAGTACTACTTGGTGGCATTACTTGTCTCGCGATACAGGATGATCAGACGACTCCCAGCCAGTAGGTCATAATTGATTAGGTATATTTATGGAAAAAGAGCCAAAAATTTAATTTCGGCATGATTATATGATTTTGATTTTGAGTACGTACATTCTGATTTACTAGGAAGTTACCAGTAGTACCCGTTGATTTGATGCTTTGAGCAATTCACGAGTGCGGTATCTGGATCCGATCCATATATCCCAGCTAGTCTAGCTACTAGGAAGGTTCCTGTAGACGTTACTGATCATCAAGATCGATCGACGACCCTTGGCTAGCTAGCTTGTCCAAAATGCTTTGTTTTTAGCCAGCCAGCTAGCTAGGAAGGTTCCTGCACTTTTCCTTCCAATTATAAATACATGAATCACAATTAATGCATGCATGCCTCGACGTACGCCAGGGCAGGTTTGAATATTGAAAAGTGTTAAAAGAAGAGTGGTAAATAATAATAATAAATAAAAATAAAAATTAAATATTAAATAATAATAAATAAATAATAAATAATAAATAATAAATAATAAATAAATATTTTGAAAATATCTGAAATATTCTTAATTTTCAAAAACAACCTTAATGTTGCAGGCCAAGCTTCTTCATTTTTTTTAGGAGGTGCATTCAATGCATATATTAGGTTTTTAATTTCTTCGGATATTGTACACGTTCTTGTAATTTTAGCACCTTTTTAAATAGTTTTTTTTTTTAAAAAATAATACTCCTGATACTTTTTGGATTTATTTAATCCGTAAATTTTCAAAATTTTACCTTGTAACTTAATAAACAAATATGAAGTCATTTCCTCGATTAATTGATATTAAAGAATAAACACATATTTTTCTTTCCTATTATTATATTTTTGGATGACCACCACAATTTAAGAAATATATATATTTTATGCGATTATTCCGATTCTATCTTGGTATCTAATAATCAACAAGCTGGTGTTTGTAATGATATTACGTACGTACGTCGAACGTACCTAATTTGGTCGTGCCATGCATTTTGAGTGAATCAAAAAATTCATGAAAGAATTAGGAATGGAGAAGGTTCTTGCCGCAAGAAGTCAAAATCAAGAAACCAGCAATCTGATCTTCCAGCAATTTGCTATCCTCGCCCTCGTCATGCGGACTCCACGGAGCGTGGTCACTCCTATGCTCCACTTGACGCAAGTGTGGAGGATTTTTTTCCGTCTCGCGCTTCCCGTGTGCGGGCCGGGTGGAGCACCTCGCCCTGCTAGCAGGGTACAAAGTGGGATTGGGATTGGGATTGGGGGAATCCGTCTACCCACATCCAATGCTGGGCCCTGGGCTTATTTGAAATATGTGTGTCTGAATAATTTAAATGATCTTAAAAATACTATAGAATAATTTAAGCCTGGTTTATTTGCGATATGAGATTAAAAATTATATTTTAAATTTATTATTAATTTTTTTTTAATTTTTGTAGAAAATATAATAAAAAATTCAACTTTTTCAAAATTTCATACCACTTTTTTAAATTTTCATACAAAATTAATATTAAAAAAATATCTTATAGTAATATTTTATTCTTTTTTTTTTTTTTATCTCATTTTATTTCATTTATAAAAATATATAAGACCTTATTTTTGGGTCAATTTTAGTATTTCTAGATCATAAATGGTCTAAAAACAGTATGGGCCCGAATAATCAACAAAATATAAAATAATAAATAGCGTATTAGCGTATTATTTTTTTTCTAAGCTCGTATTAGTTTATTAGTTAAAGTAGAAGTGTGCATGTTATCGCTTAGGGAAAAAAAAAAAAGGAAGAAGTGTGCATGTTATCTTCGATCATTTCTGTGTCCTAAAACAAGCCTTAGCCGAGGAGGGCCCGAGCACGCTGTCTCCGGCTTCAAACCAAAACCCTCCTCGTATTCCAATCAAAACTTCCGCCCAGAATAGTTTGAAAAATTCCGACCTGGAAATGCATGTCAGTGAAGCTCGGTAGGTACTCTCTAATTTTCATCGTCCGTCAAAAGAAAATAAAAATGTCAGCTAGAACAATTATCAAACACCTCCATTGCCACCACCATTACTTGATTAAACCCCTTGCCCTTGCTTCCTCTCGCTCCCTTTCCTCCATCGAAACCTACCCTCCGTCACAGCCACCACCCCACGTTATCCAAAGCCACAACCAAGATCAAGACCCGTACTCTCTCCTCAAGGAGGATCCTATCCAAATCTGCTCCTCCCTCTGGGTTAAGACATTTTCTTCGCCGCCCGACATAACCTTCCCGAACCTCACTGGCTTCATCTCCAAACTCGACCTCTGGGTCCTCGCCTATCAGCGCTCCTGCGCTCATGTGACAGGCACGTTCCCTCCTCGCAACGCCATCCATTCTAATGTCCTCTCCGACCTCCTCTCCCTCCGAAACGCCGTCGTCCATGGGCAATTCTTCTGGAACAAGAAGATCCAGCAGTACATTCGGAGCCCCAATGACAAGCCCCTTACTAGAGTTATCTCCAAACGCAAGCTTCAGGCGATTCTGGAATCCGAAGAGCCTTGTTTCCAAGACAGGGTCGTTCAGGAGGTCCTTTTGATGGTGTTGGAGCCGGTTTTTGAGGCCCGTTTCTCACCAAAATCACAAGCGTTTCGGCCTGGACGGAATGCACATACGGTCATTCGGACCATTCGCAGTAACTTCGCCGGCTACCTGTGGTTCCTGAAAGGCGATTTGAGTGAGATATTTGATAATGTAGATGCACATGTGGTGTTGGGTTGTGTTGAAAAGGCCGTTAAGGATAAGAAAGTGTTAGGTTTGATCAAATCGGCGCTCAAAGGACCGGTTAGGGAGCGATCACAATTAGAAACTGAAGACAAAAAAGAGCTGAGAAAGAAGAAGAAGAAGAAATCGCAGTCTAAGAAGAAGAAGATCCTCAATGAGAATGAGCCCAAGCCGGATCCTTATTGGTTGAGAACATTTTTTAATTTCGCACCTAATGAGGCTGCTAAGGTACCCTCTTATGGCTATTGTGGAATTCTTAGTCCTTTACTTGCTAATGTGTGTCTTAATGAATTGGATCATATGATGGAAGAGAAAATAGTGGAGTTTTTTAGGCCGTCTAAGCTTGATTCGATATGGAAAGATTCTATTAATGATGGGTGTCATAACCCAGCTTGGCCAGAGTTTGTTCCTTCTAGTGGGAAAGAGAAAACTAGGAAAATGGATTATATACGATATGGGGGTCATTTCTTGATCGGGATCCGAGGCCCTAGAGAGGACGCGGTGCAAGTTAGGAAGGAAATAATTAAGTTTTGTGAAAGCAGATTTGGGTTAAGGTTGGATAATTCAAAGGTGGAGATAGAACACATTACCAGGGGTATTAATTTCTTGGACCATATAATTTGTCGCAGGGTGATACACCCGACACTTCGTTACACTGGTACTGGAGGTAATATTGTGAGTGAAAAGGGTGTAGGTACTTTGCTTTCGGTTACTGCTAGCTTACAACAGTGTATTCGCCAATTCAGGCGGCTTGAGTTAGTTAAGGGTGATAAGGATCCTGAGCCACTGCCGTGCAACCCAATGTTGTATTCAAGTCAAGCTCATTCAAATTCCCAGATGAACAAGTTCCTTGAGACCATGGCCGATTGGTACAGATATGCTGACAATCGCAAGAAAGTTGTTGGGTTTTGTGCTTATGTGATCAGGAGCTCTTTAGCTAAACTATATGCTGCAAGGTATAGACTAAAGTCTCGTGCCAAGGTGTATAAGATAGCTTCACGTGATCTTAGCCATCCTCTGAGGGCGAGCAGTAACAATTCAGCTCCTGAATATTCAGATCTTTTGAGGATGGGACTTGTTGATGCTATTGAAGGTGTTCAGTTTTCTCACATGTCTTTGATTCCATCATGTGATTACACCCCGTTTCCTAGGAATTGGGTCCCGGATCACGAGAATGTGTTGCGAGAATATATTAGACTGCAAGACCCAAAATTCTTTTGTGAACTGCATAGATCAATTAAACAACATGGTTTAAGTTTGCCTCAAGATGAGATATCTGAGATTGTATGGGACTATAAAACTGTTGGGGTATGGAAAAGTCGGTCCTTTGATGGAACTAAAACAAATGAGCGTTCAGGGAAGGTGGATGAGGCCATGTGAATGAATTCCTTTTGTGGATTTTGGGAAGAACATTCGAATGTTGAAATTGAGCTCCCATCTTCATTCCATACTTGTGGACCATACACACTAGACACAATTGTTATCTGGCTAAATGTCTAATAGAGTACAGGTTTGATGCTTCAATACCTTCTGGTAAATGAATTTTTAAGTCATCATCATCATGTGATGTCTATCCTCCAGAAAAAATATGTCCATATGACAGAAGTGATTGAAATGATTAGAACAGATTGAACTTGGAATAGATACATTCACGAAAAGTCAGAAGGGGCACTTACCGGGTAATTAGATAAGATTAGATTTTCTGGAATGATTGCTTCTGAGCAACTTGTGTGATACTCAAGAATGACTGCTCCTGAAGGGATTGATATGTTCAAGCTGAATGTGCTAGCCAAGACAAGAGGAGGCCAAAGAATTGGTTGAGATAGCAAAGTAATCTTGATTGTGAATGGAGATTACAGGAAGAACACCTTAGAAAAAGGTAAATGGTGACCTGATTTTAGTTGGGAACTGTTACTTGGTTTTGATTTCAGAGGGATTTTATTGATATAGTGTGTGAGCTTTGCAGAGCCCTTCCTGTTGGTCTTTTAATTCAGGAACTTAATATTTATCTGAAATAGATTATCTAGTAGAAAGAACAAGTAGTTTTGGCAACAATTCTACATATTATGTTATTTATTTTTATTTCACTTTTCGGTGGGTGTTCAAGTTAGTTTGTTATAAATATTTGTCCAATCTTCAACATGATGCATGCCTCCTTTTGCCTATGAATATTTTATTTTGAATCGGTGCCTGATTGAAGAGCTCTCCTCACAATTCTCGGGGGCTAGAATCCTACCACCCGGTGGAAATTGTGTATTGAACATTCCATGTAGTGCTGTAATTGGGAGTTGCATCCTCACCATTATATTAGACTGTGCTTTAGAATTAAATCTGTGTTTTTTTGGGGTGTTACAGTGCTCGAGGAGGCATGTAAATTTTTGCAGATTAAGCGTTCCTAATCCTTGTTAGAGAAGAACCAGGTCAGTCTTGGTGGCACATCTGAACCAGGTCAGTCTTGGATCATAAGATTCTCTTTCTCCTGGATTCTTAGTTTGGTGGTACATTCGATGTTCCTGCCTTGTGTGTCAGTCTCTAAAGCCATGAGGCAACTGCAGATCTTATTTATGGTTGGATTTGGATGGGGAGCATTCCACTGTACGGGCAGGCACCTGCATGAGCAGCGGTGGTGGCGAATACAAGATCCCAAATGAGAATGCATCACTCACTGAAATCTTGCAATTGCATTGGGCATTTGTTGCTGTTGCATAGTACCCGGAGGGTCTATAAGGCAAAAACGTGCAAGAAGATTGGATGCACAGTGGAATTGAGCAGTAATGTAGGGGTGTTGAGAAGGAAATTTGAGTTTTTTAGTAAAGGATTTTCTATTTATTTCTCAAGCTATTAAGTTTATGGATTTCATCTATCTGGGTGAACCTGAAGAATGTATTTCCCATCAGTTGTAACCCTCACATGACACCATGGCAGAAAACCTTTAGGCTGAGAGAACCACTCCAACAGTACTTCATGGGCTTTTTGCTTGCAGAGAAATCCAGCATTCAATAGCTGCACTCAAAAGTCAAAGAGGCAGATGGTTACCTGCATGTCACGTGCAAATTCATACTCATCCTCTGTATCAACCTTAACATTCAATGCATTGTTCTCATACTCCACAGCAAGTTGTGACATGATTCAAATGCAAGCATTATTCACCAGTTTGCAGATGTCAAATCAAGTCATACTACAGTGAGGATTTCTCTTGAGAGTAAGCAATGTATTGGTTTAAAAAATACAAAAGCTACTCTAAAATGGAAGATTATTTTCTTTCTTTTTGTCTTTTTTTTTTTTGTTTTTTCTGTTGGAGAGAATGCAGCTTACCTTCTTTTAAAAAAAAATTAGTCACAAACAAGAGGCCTATAATACTAATTTGAGAATCTACCAACAACCATTTCCCACTGTTCAAAGACTGAAGTAGACCAGACCATAAAAATGTCAAGCCATCATCCAAGAATATCAAAAGTATCAATTCCGCATAATCAAGTATATGAAGCCTCCTCCTCCACTCCCCCTTGAGGGTACAGTCTGGATTTTACAAAGTATTCCCCACCAAAAATATGTATATGAAGCCTCATGAAGATCAAAGGGAAAGGGAAAATCTACACAACAACTAATTTGAATGGCAATTAACATTAGAACAACTTAAGCAGTCAAGCGTATGATCATTATAAATTGCTCACATGTCACTAGAGATACTACTAGAATTTCTTAAAAAGAAAATACCATTTCGAGTAGTACTTGAGCTATTAAAATATAGGGTTCACACCATGTTGCATAGAATTCAATAATAAGAGGTACATTTCTTTCTCCCTCTACCTTGGAAGAATTCTTCTAATCACCCAAATAAGAAAATGCATATGTTAAACGTGAAGCACAATTTGGATGCCAAGAGAAAACTGACCTCAAACTTCCAAAAGAATCTAATCTGATCAATAGCCAAAACCAAGAATTTATAGTTCTACAACTCTATCAATTCTCTATATTTTAACGTTTTCTTAGTATGCAAGAAGAGCATTTAAGTTCAAATCCAAATTAGAAAACAAACGAAAACTTAGTAGTTCAAAGGAGAGAAAAAAAAAAACAAAAATACAAACAAATTATGATAAAAGTCAAATGGGGAGTTTTTCTGTGGGAAATATACCACAAGATACTCTTCTCTAACATACTTGCCATGAGGCGGTTGATAAAGCAGTTTTCTTGGGAGTTTTGAGAGAGAGAGAGAGAGGTGTGTTCTTGGTAGTTGAGGTAATGGAAAAGAGTTAGTTTTGATGGTGAGTTCTCAAGGCGGAGTGAAGACAAGAAAATTGAAGAGGCGATGGGTAATGCCATAAGAGGATGAGAGATTTGGTGGTTGTGCAATGAGGTGTCGTATGGATTTGGAGAGACATTTTAGATTTTGGGAGAGAATGATAGAAAGTGCTTACTGATTCTAAAAAAACATAATGTAGCGGAAGATGTTGCTTTTGTTTTTGGAACTCCAAAGTTTTGTAGTCCTCTTTTCTTCTTCTTTATTTTATTTTTTGGACTTTTTTCCTCGTTTAAATTATCAACTTTCTATACAGTCTTCTTAAAACATTAGTCTTTTTGTGAGGTGTTTTCTCTCTAGAGAAGTAAGTCTCTCAGGCATCCTTGTTGTTTGTAAAGGAAAATGGAAGATAATCTGGACAAACAATGGGAGCTCTTAAGCCTCATTAAGCAAGAGAAGCAGGGGGTAACTCTCCAGGCCTCTCCAATCTCCACCACTAAGAAACCTAGTTCTTTTTGCTTAATGGCCATGATAGTGGCCGAGAAAAGCTTCAACAAAAGACATTCAGGAACACTATGACCAAAGTATGGAGGTGTGAAAGCTGGGTACAATTCTCGGAAGTAGGTGTTAACCAATACCTCATTGAATTCGATAGCAAACAAAACATGTCAAGAGTCATAAAAGGGCGCCCTTAGTCCTTTGATCGCTAGCTAACATGTCTACAAACTTTCGTTGGAACCATGTCCATAAAGGAAGTTGCTTTTACCAAAGAAGTATTTTGGATCCAAGCCTTTGATCTTCCTTTTGATTATATGAATGAAGACATTGGTCATAAGATAGGAAATAAGGTGGGGAGAGTCATCAAGGTCCATGTTGATGAAAGAGAAATAAGTTGGGACAGATTTTTGAGAATTCGAGTAGAAATGGACATCTCCAAAGCTCTCCTTAGGGGTACCTTCCTGAATGTAGAAGGTAAACAAATTTGGGTCCCCTTTAAGTATGAATGTCTACCTTCAATGTGTTTTAAATGTGGAATCTTAAAACACAATCAACAAACATGTATGAAGTCACTAACAAAAGGTGACAAACCACAGCGTGGGGTGTGGCTACGTGCCCTTGCAGCCAGAGATAGTGATCTAGTTTTCAAGAAGTATGGAGAATGTCATCCCCTAGGAACTCAACCACAATAGCATCTATGGAGCAAGGAGAAAGAGCACAGGGAAGATCCCACTTTGGACAAAGAAACTTTTACTAAGGATTGGCAGGCAAAACAAGAACCTATCCTAGACCCAATGGTTAATGTAGCCCCTCGAGTTGTGGGGCGGGAGGAGACAGATCAACCTCAGACCTTTAATTTCGCCCCAATGGTTTGTCAACTCCATAAGTTATCTAAGAAGCTGCCTACCCCAACATAAGTTATCCATAAGTAATGTTGCAACATGTCTGGTGTGGAGACCAATGCAACTACAATAGAACCTTTTCCCCTTGGTGTCAGAAACAAGTCCAAATAGTTGGATAAAGTATCTGAGAAATAAAAAGAGCCTTTTGTCCACATCCAATCCCTTGACCAGTTCATCTCAGAATAAGTTGAAGCACTGTAACGATCAAGACAAGAGCATCTTGGAAGAGAATAGCCAGGTCAACCAATGCTAATATTTCCTCTTAGGTTTTAATAGAGACTTCTTTCTCTCCTTCAGTCACCAATAAAGCTATACACAGCCCCCTCCCTAACAAACACAAAAGAGTGAGTAGTCGTCCTCCCTCTAGGGGCACCCTAACCAAATCCAAGCGTGTTAAACTTAAGCTTTATGATGATGACTCCCAATCTCCACAACCAAGGTGGTGGCTGTTCAACAGCCCCACCAATCTTTATGATTGTCTTAAAAAGGAACTGTCAGGGTCGGGGGCTTGGGAACCCCTAGACAGTTCTTGACTTGCATCTTTTGGTGCAAATTAAGTTCCCTTCTTTTGGTTTTTTAATGGAAATAAAGAGCACAAGAGACAAAGTTGAAGCAGTAAAAGATAGGTTACACTTTGATCATAGTTTTGTTATTGATAACATTGGTAATAGTGGAGGAATTGCTTTCCTATGGAAGGAAGGCTTTGGGGCAACAGTCCACTCTTATACCAAGCACCATATATCCCTCATTGTTCATGATTTAGAAATGGGAAAGGATTGGATTGTCACTAGCAATTATGGAAATCCAAACACTTCAAAGAAAAGAGAAAGTTGGAACATACTAAGAGCAATACAATCCATTGTTAAGCTAGGGTGTCTATGTATAGGTAATTTTAATGAAATACTTAACTTCAATGAGAAGAGTGGAGGACCAGTGAGACCTAGATCACAAATTGATGCATTCAGACATACTATTGAGTCCTATGGGTTGTGTGATCTAGGCTTTGTGGACAATAAATTCAATTGGTCTAATGGAAGGCATGGCCAAGCTTTCACTAAGGAAAGACTCGATAGAGAACTCAGTAATTCTTTATGGACTGAAACCTATCCCTTTTTGAAGGTGATAACCCTCTCTACCCTCAAGTCAGACCACTGTCCCATACTCATAAATTTTGACATAAATCAACCATCAATGCACCAAGCAGATAAACCCTTTAAAGTGGAAGCTCGCTAGTTCCTTAAAGAGGATTGCTCCAAGATAGTGGAAATGGCATGGAAACAACCAAGGATGGAAATGAACAAGCTACAATCTACCACAGATGGCCTTAACTAGTGCAGGCAGAAACTCACCCAGTGGAGTAAAGCAGACAAGAGTAACTCTAAGGCAGAAATAAAAACCAATCTGGACCTACTTTCTAAATTATAGAAATATAACAAAGGACATCTCAATGAGGCTATTAGGAGTGCCCAAATTTCTCTGACTCAATTACTGGAGGAGGACAACACTAAATGGTAACAAAAAGCTAAATAAAGAGGGCTAAGGGATAGGGATAGAAATACTAGACTCTTCCACCAATGTGCATCCCAAAGAAGGATCAACAACTTGATAAAAAAAACTAGTGGATAATTCAGGACAATCAATCCAAACCAGATATGGAATTTGCCAACTTTTTCAAGAGTTCTACAAGAATTTTTTTATAACTTCATCACCAAAGGGCATTTCTGCTTGCTTATCTGCCATGGAACCTAGAGTATCAGAAGCCCAGAATGCCTCACTAGCCAGACCTTATACTCACCAAGAGGTGGAGGATTCTTTGTTCCAAATGGAAGGCCTAAGCTTCCCGAGACCTGATAGCTTCCTAACAATTTTTTACCACAAACATTGGGCCATTCTATACCCTTAGGTCTATGATGCAACTCTTTCCATTCTTAATCCCAATGTTAGCTTGACTGAAATCAATCAAACTTTCATTACTTTGATTCTTAAAAAGAAAGTTCCCACTAATGTTTCCGAATTTAGACCTATCTCCCTTTGTAATGTTCTTTACAAGATTGTATTGAAAGCTATAGCAAATAGACTTAAGCTTTTGTTGCCAAATATCATTGCTAACACACAATCTGCATTTGTTCTTAACAATATTATAGTGGCATTTGAAGCTCTCCACACAATGCAATGCAAAATGAGTGGGAAAGAGGAATACATGTCTTTAAAGTTAGACATGAGCATGACTTATGATAGGCTTGAATGACCTTTCATAAGGGCAGTGCTTTACAAACTTGGTTTCTGCAGCAAAGTAGTTGAAATGCTTATGCAGTGCATGGAGACAGTTTCATACTCTCTCTTGGTGAATGGAGTCCCTGAAGAACTCTTTCATCCCTCAAGAGGTATTCGATAGGGTGATCCCTTATCTCACTACATATGTATTCTATGTGCTGAGGCCCTTAACAACCTCATAAGTAGGGTAGAAAATCAGGGAGTCATCCATGGAGTACCACTAGCCAAGGAACAACTCAGAATACCCCACCCCTTTTTTGTAGATGATAGCCTTTTATTTTACAAGCCTAATGCCATTGAATGGAGTAATTTATATGGGATTCTAAGGGTCTATGAACATGCCTTAGGTCAGAGACTCAATTTAGAGAAAACATCCATTTTATTCAATAAAAACACATCTCGAGTAACTTAGTCCTACATACTATCTATAGCTAGTTTGAGAGCCTGTATGGCATATGAAAAATACTTAGGATTACCCTCAGTTGTTGGCAAGAACAAACAAAAAACATTCAAAGGTACTTTAGATAATGTGAGATCGAGATTAAGTAACCACAAAGTCAAACTTTTATCATAGGTTGGTATGGAAGTCTATATAAAAGTTGTCATCCAAGCATTACTTACTTACACCATGTGTCTTCAAACTTCCTCTTTCCCTTCTCCATGATATCAACAGAGCAATTCACAATTTCTAGTGGAAGCAACAAGAGAAGGAAAATAGAATTTATTGGATTGCTTGGAAGTGTATGGGCAAACCAAAATCAAAATGAGGCTTAGGCTTGAGGGATCTTAAGGCTTTCAATATAGCTATGCTTGTTAAACAATGTTGGAGGATAACACAGCAACTTGGGTCTCTAGCAGCTAGGGTCTTGAAAGCTAAATACTTTCCAAATTCCAATTTTCAGCTTGCAAAAATTGGCTGAAAACCTTCTTATGTTTGGAGGAATCTCCTCTCAGTTAGACAACTTCTTGAACTAGGATCTTGTTGGAGAGTTGGAAATGGCCAAGAGATTCAGGTATGAATGAATAAGTGGATAGCACAACCCACACTTTGTAAGGTTCTTAGCTCAGTAAAGATTTTGGATGATGAGACAATAGTTTCTGATCTCATAGACCCTAATCTACAAATATGGTAGGCAAACTTGGTCAGGTTTGTTGTTGATCCAAGAAAAGCTGGCACAATCCTAAGGACTCCCATAAGCACTCTGAACAGTAGGGATAAATTGATTTGGCAAGTCTCCAAGACTGGTGCATTCACTGTTAAAAGTGCATATCATTTGGAGAATAATAGAAGGCTAGCAGGATCAGGCCAAGGTTCAACTAACCACCCTTTCAAACGAATGTGGAACCAACTATGGCAGCTACCATCACTCCAACTAACATGATTTTTGTGTGGAGATCATGTCTTGACTCACTCCCAACCATGATCAACTTATTCAAAAGAAAAATAGTTGACAACCCTTATGCCCAATATGCAAAAGGGAAAATGAAGACACCATTCATGCTCTATGGCAATGTGAATCAGCAAATGATGTGTAAAGCTCTTGTTCCAAAAGTCTGTAGAAATGCAAATAGCCACAAGCCTCAACTATATAGTTTCTTGCTGAGTTCTTGAGTTCTTAAAGCCTATAATCCACCCTTGAATTTGTGGCAGTTGCCAAGAGAATTTGGTGGAGAAGAAATTGTCTAATCTTCAAAGAGGGATTTAACCATCCCAATATACTGGTCAGGGAAGCAAAATCCTATCTCAAGGGACTAGCTCTAGAAGCATAAAACAAAGTGACTAGAACCAACAACACCTACCCTTCTCTTCAGTCATGGATTGCTCCCCCGCCATTTTGGATGAAGGTTAACTGGGATGGGGCAACTAACTCTTCCAATAGCAAGGTGGGAGTGGGAGTGGTGACTAGAGACAAGAATGGTAAGATAAATGCCACCCTCCGATCTACCAAAGTGATGTTTCCAGACCCCCTTTTGGTTGAGTCCTATGGTGCTTTACTAGCTGTGAAACTTGGCCTGTCCCTAGGATACCAATACATTATCGTCGAAGGCGATTCCTTTCAAGTCATTCAAGTACTCAAGTTTGAGCAAGATAATTGGAGCAGTGCAAGTATGTATTTAAGTGAAGCAAAGACTCTACTTTCAAAATTTGCCAAATAGGAGGTGTCTCATGTTAGGAGAACGGGCAATGTAATGGCTCATTTGTTAGCAAATGATTTCTTTTCATTTCCTACACCTATTGTAACTTTGGAAGAGCATCCGCTTTGTATCTCTTCACTAGTTCAATGAAATGAAAGTGAGAATTTTCTTTAAAAAAAAAAATTATCAACTTTTTACAAGTGGAATGGTAAGGCTAGAACATGAGAGAGTCTCATTCTTTTCTGTGGGAAAAGGATGGTGGGCATAGTCTTGTGAGAGTCATTTTTTTTTCTTCAGTGTGATTTAATTTGTAATTGGTTCTTTTTGTTCTTGTTTCTTCTTTTGGATCGTCTAGAGGAGTTATGAGAGAGGTTGAATTTAATACAAGAGGAAGTAGTTGCGATTGCTTTAAAGGAAACAACACGAGGGTAATGTAGCAAAAGGGTGAACTTTGTTTAGTTGGAAAAATATGGAATGATTGTGTGATTATTAAAACTGTTATTGAATCTACCATTTCAAGACTTTGGAGATTGAGTAAGCCAGCAACGTCTAAAGAGTAGGTAATAATACTTTTGTGATTTCCTTTGCTACTCACAAAAATAGATGGGTAAAAATAGGATTGAGGATGGTCATCCATGATTTTTCTATAATTTCCTATTTGGGATAAATCAGTTTGATGCTTTAATTTAACCCATTAATCTGCATTTTGAAAAGGCTCTCTTATGGGTGCAATTGCATAATTTACATGACCCCCAATAGGAATGTGGTCTCCAAATTGGTAACAGTTTAGGGGTGATGGAAGACATTGAATTCAATGAAGATGAAAGGAGTTGGGGCCTTTCTTGCATCGGAAAGTTATGTTGGATTTGCATAAGCCTCTTGCGAGAGGAAGAACAATGAAGATTAATGATAAGCAGTTTTGGATTCCTATCAAATATGAATGTCTCCAGAAGGCTTGCTTCCAATGTGGATGCATCTTGCATGAAAACCAAGGTTGCCCTAAATCTGCTTCTCAATCCTTTTCTGCGAAGAAATTTGGATCATGGATGCATGCAAACATCCCTAGTAGAAGATGATTGAGGGCCTTGAAGGCAATCATAACTCAGGGGGTTCTCAACACGGTTGGGGCAAACACTAGCAAGTGTATGAGGCAAGTTGAGGATACCGAGCAGAGTAGTTACACTTGAGTAATTCAAAAAAGTTAACTATAAGTTATTGATGCAAGATATCAGGAGGTAATCACGGCAATACTAATATTTCAAATGGGCCACAAATATAAGCTATCTCTCATTAGAAAGGGGTAGATTTATTAGATAACTGCTTGCCTATTATTTTGGGTGGTGATGCTACAGAAATGAAAATTGATTCCTTGACTATTAATATCGTTAAGGGTGATTTGGTCCTTAATCCAATAGAAAAGCAGACAGGCTAATGTTTCTTTAGGCCTAAGGGTGATATGGTGCTGTCCCAGTCTCCTAATACACATGGTACTGAAGTGATTTCACAAGAACACCCTAAAGTAGGTTTCTAACAAAACAAAATGATGGAAGGTTAGAGTTCGCTTCAGTTTCTTCTTTTGTCACTAGAACTTCCATTAATAGTAGAAAATGTTCTGTTACTCTTTCTACTCAAGAAGGAATATTGTAGGAAGGAGGAAAAATAATTAAAGTGACTATTGATAATGGTAGGGAGAGTGAACCCTTACCTGTTGTATTAACTACCATGCAAATAGTTTGATATCGGCATAGCTTAGCTCCCAACCCTGTCAGAAGTCGTGAATATTGTAAGCTAGAATTCCCGTAAGCTTGGGAACCCCACAGAGAACTCATACTCTTCATGACTTAGTACGAAGAGAAGATCTCGACCTCTTATTCTTACAAGAGACTCGTTTGAATGTGAGTAGAATGGAAATATTAAAATGTGGCTTGAATTTTACAAATTGTTTGGTAGTTAGTAATGAAGGCAGAAGTGGTGGCTTGACCTTACTCTAGAAATCTCAAATTGATCTCAAGATCCTGCAATATTCAAAATCTCATATCCATGTAGAGATCAGTAGTAAATAACATGACAACAACAATACAATTTGGTTTTTTACTAACATTTATGGGCAGCGAGTTGCTGCTAGAAGAAGTGAGACCTGGGATTTGATAAGATCTCTTCGAGTGACTGCAGGTTAACATTGGTTAATAGTAGGAGATTTTAATGAGATTCTTCATGATGGTGAAAATAGAGAGGGAAGATGTAGATAGACTAAGCTGATGGAAGATTTTAGATTTGTTCTTCAGGATTGTGACCTTACTGATTTGGGTTTTAAAGGGCCCAGTTCACATGGTGGAATGGAAGGGACAATTCAAACATCATATTAGAAAGATTGGATCGCTTTTTATCAAAATAGAATAGAGAGAAGTCTTTCCTTTGTTGTTTGTGGAACATATATTAGTTGCTTATTTTGACTATTTAGCACTTTCTATAAAACAACCAGTTCACAGTCCAGATCAATTCAGCCACAATTTTTTTTCAATTTAAAGCAATGTGGACAAGTTCTGATGAATGGAAATAGATTACTGACAAAGTTTGGATGGGTGAATCTAGATCCTCAGTTTTGTAGTTAGTGATGAAGAAGATCAAGTCTTGTGGAGAGAAATTAAAGATTTGGAGTAAAAGATGCTTTGGGAATGTCAAACAAAAAATTGAGGCAGATAGAAGTAGGATGCAATCACTTCTACTTTCAGATCCTCATTGTTTAAAATCTACTTTGCAGAAAGAAGCTAGAACATAAATGAACAATAGCTTGAGAGAGATGAGAGAATGTAGAGGCAAAAATCTAAAGCCTTATAGCTCAAGGATGGGGACAAGAACACTAGGTTCTTTCATTACAAGGCTTCATAGAGGAGGAAAAGAAATTTTGTCTTAGGAATCAAAGATGTAAATAATGTTTGGTGCATGGGAGATGGCAAAGATACTAAAATTGTCAAATATTTTTAAAATCTCTTTACATCACCATCCCAACAAGGTAACATGAGTTTTTTGAAGGCTTTACATGGTAGGATTACTGATGATATGCGTGCATGCTGATTTGCTTAGAGAGTTTATAGCTGAACAAGTAAAAGAAGCTTTGCCACAAATGGATCTTGATACAGCTCCTGGTCCAATGACATGCATGCCTCCTATTTTTTTTTATGAAAAATATTGGGAGGTGGTAGGAAGAGATGTTACAAAGGCAGTTCTTCATGCTCTTAAAAGAGGGGAAATGGTTAGTGATCTTAATCATACTTTTATCTCTGATTCTTGAGAAGTTTAAACTTGAAATAGTGGTTGATTATAAAGCTATCAGCTTGTGTAATGTTCTTTATATATTGATTTTGAAAGTCTTTACAAATCGATTTAAAACTATGTTACCAAGGATTATTTCTATTACTCAATCAACATTTGTGC
Organism: Platycarya longipes; assembly: GCA_036559045.1. Lineage (NCBI taxonomy): Eukaryota > Viridiplantae > Streptophyta > Magnoliopsida > Fagales > Juglandaceae > Platycarya > Platycarya longipes. Next base: position 35,473,794 of record CM071797.1, read on the forward strand.
CTAAAAGGTTGATTACTGATAATATCTTATTCATTCATGAAGTTGTTCACTTCCTCAAATAGAAAAGATAAGGTAAGAAGGATTATATATCATTAAAGATTGATATGAGTAAACCTTATGATCGAGTAGAGTGGACTTTTTTGGATTGCATAATAGGTAAGATGGGATTTTTTGAGAGATGGAGGAGGTTGATTATGATGTGTGTTCAATTAATGTTTTTTTTTCCCCAGTATTGGTGAATGGAGTTTCAAAAGGCCCTATATTTCCAACTAAGGGATTAAAATAAGGAGATCTTCTCTCCCCTTATCTTTTTATCCTATGCATTGAGGGCCTCATTTCTTTATTAAAACAAATTGGAAATGATAGAGAGGTGGAAGACATCCAAATTGACAAAGGTTCTCTAAGACTAAATCATCTTCTCTTTGCAGATGAAAGTTTCCTTTTTTGTAGAGCCACTTTGCAAGCTAATCTAAATATTCAACACATCCTTGAGGTTTATGAAAAAGCTTCTGAACAAAAAGTGAATAAAGAAAAGATTGCCATGGTCTTTAGCAAAAATAATGAGCTTAATTAGCAAGTTGAGATTTTGTCTTTTTGGGGGATATAACAGGTTCAACACTATGAAAAATATCTTGGTTTGCTACCAATGCTTGGTAAGAATAAAGAATAGTCTTTTGTTGAGATCAAGGCTAAAGTTTGGAAAAAACTTCAAAGGTGGAAAGAAAAGCTATTGTCCTAAGGAGGTAAGAAAATTATTATCAAAACAGTTGTTTTATCTATTCCCATTTCTTTTATGAACTGCTTTAAATTACCTGGAAGTTTGTGTGTGGAATTAGAGAATATGATGGCTAAATTATGGTGAAAAATAAGATGGTGAGTTGAAGAAAAATGTGCTGCTAAAGTTAAAAGAGGGCTTGGTTTTAAAGATCTACAAACTTTTAATGTGGCTTTACTAGCAAAACAAGGATGGCACATTATGAATGAGTCAAATTCTCTTTTACAACAGATTTACAAGTCAAGATACTTCTCTTCATGTGACTTTAAGGATGCAAGGCTTGGTTCTAACCCCTTTTTTGCTTGGAGAGGTATTTGTGAAGTAAAAAAAAATTTTGACGAAAGGATGCAAATGGAGAGTAGGGGATGGTAAATCCATTAATTTATTGTTTGATTCATGGTTGCCTGATCAGGATTCAATTCCTATGCCTCAACTTCCTTATACCATTTTAGATGTGGAAACAATGGATAATTTAATTGATGACACTACACACTGGTGGAAGGTAAAATTTGTAAGCAGTTTGCTGCCTCCTAAAGAAGCTACTGAGGTTTTACACATTAATTTGGGTCCTTGTCCTTGAGAGGATAAACTTATATGGAACAATGAAAAGAATGAGGTGTGTTGCTGTTAAAAGTTTCTATAAGTTCTTTTATTTTCTAAAATTTAGAAGTAATGAGGGAGAGTGTTCCAATGCTCCATCTCATCAATCCCTCTAGAAGAAACTATGGAAGTTGTAGATTCCAAAAAGAATCAAAATGTTTGCTTGGAAGGCACTAAAGAGTGGACTTCCCCCTTTACATCATCTGAAAAAGAAGAAGGTGGTATCGACATATGTTTACAAGTTCTGTCAGACTCATCTCAAGGATACAAGTGATGCTCTTGTGTTTTGTTCTATGTTGAGTCCCTGTTGGAAGTATCATTTTAGTTTTTTGTGTTTGGATGGAGAGCAAGAAGATTTAATGTTGTTATCTCAACAAGTTCAACAGACTGATATTTCAAAAGTCAGGAAATAAGGTGAAAACCTAGAAAGAGAATCTCTAACTTCTTCTAAAAAAACTTCCTAAACAAACGGATGAACCTAAGGGGAGGAGCTCCAGCTCCTCCCTCCCTCCTGCCTCATCCCCCTCCACTTTCTCTTTAGTTTCTCTATTGTTTTATAGTTTGCAGTCGCACCGATGAAGTGGACGGTGTGTTTTTTATTGGTGATGAAGAATTTTTGATCTATTAGTTTTAGGAGTCTAGTGGCCTCCACGCACCCCACCATGGACCTCCCAAGGTGTCGATCTTTCAGATGAGGGAAAAGGTTTGCCAAATGCAGTGGCTTGCTATCCACACACATGGTTCAAAGTGGGTGCGTGAAGTTCATCCGCTACCACTAGGGATGCTTTTCTATTATCACACACATCTTCTTTGGGATTAGGATCTCCTTCTCCTTCGGATATGACTGTCTGCTATACTCGAAGGGCGGTGCGCATGTCCCACATGCGCTATCACAACCTCTTTGTCAGCAGTGTTATTGTCTTCCAAGGTTAAACATGAAGATCTATGTCTTTCAAAGATGTACTCCATTTTAATCTATGTTTTTTAATTTTGTTCCGTATTTTGTTTTACTATAATAAAAAACAAAAACATAGTCACTTGGACCTTTGGTCTGTAGAGTGGGTCTCTGAGACGTTTGTTCGTAGAGTGTGTATGATGTTGTTTTCAACTCTATCTTGGATTGAGTTGTGCTATCTACAGACAGTAGTTTGTAGAGGTTTGAAGCAAGAGTTAGGCCATATCATTCGCTTGTGTTTACCAAGGAGCTATTAAAGTTGTAGTATGCTAGTAATGTATTTCTTAAGTCTAGTTGCAATCCCCACCTTTAATGAATGTTGTATACTTATATATATATATATATATATAAAAGAAAAGACTGGTATTTCAGGAGGGTTAGAAAATTTTTTCCTAATGGCTTGGTCCTTTTGGCACAGAAGAAATCAATTTTTATATGAGTAAATTATTCAAAGTTTAGAACTCTCTCTAGACATACTCTAATCCTCTATAAGAAATATGATGAATTTCAGAAGTCCTCCACTCAAGCTTTAGCTATGAATTACAAGTGACATCCTCCTTTAGTTGAAGTCCTAAAGCTGAACATTGGTGGTGCAACATTTGCAGAGTTGTCTTCATCAGGCATTGGTGTGATCTTAAGATATTCTCATGGCAAAGTGTTAATGTCAGCAAGTGGTAAGGAGAATGATGTACAAGAATTTATTGAAGTTGAGCTACTTGCCATCTTGAGGGGTTTGCAGTTATGTATTCCAATGGAAATCCCTCATCTAATAGTGGAATCTGAATCTCTATTGAATGTGCAAGCAATTCAAAGCATGGAAGAACCTATGTCTATGCAGGATAATCTGATATATGCTATTAAGGACTTTAATGAAGCAACTGTCTAAGGTCTCCTTTTAACATACTAATCGGTTGGCTAATGGAGCAGAAGATGAGTTGGCTAAACATGCACGGTTTCTAAGTACCTAGCAGTTTGGGGGGACTATCAACCAGGTTCTACTGCCTGAATTGTTGAGTATGAAGTTGTGTAATCTGTTTTTCTATTTTCTGTTACATAGTTTATGGATGTTAACTTTGTAACATGATTTCCAGTTTAATTGATGAATATAGTTATAATTCTCATAAAAGAAAATAAAAGAAAACAATACTATGCTTCCTAATTTATATTATTTATTATGCCTTATTGAATGTGTTGTCATGTGGCTTGTTAAAAACTTTTCAAAAATCTATATTTAAAACAAAATAACTCTTAAGAACGCAAAAAATCCTATATTCATTCTACCATTTTATGTCTGTTCGTTTGGGATCCATGGAAAAAAAAAAAAGAAGCTTTGATGGTGTAAGTTCCACATTGATCATACCTAAACAAATTTAAAGAAATTAAAGTAAAATTTTGACATTTAGAGTTTAAAGTAGAAGAAAAATAGACAAATAAATTGGTTACACCATATTTGTTGAGCATTTACTAATGTTTTTTAAAATATTCATACAAAAAAATATAAATATTTTAGGACATACTTTTTATGTTAAATCTTCTCTCATTAATATATTTTAGATGCGCAAACTTTAGGCTCTTTTGAGGAGTTTTGGCAAAGTTTGAACTTTAAGCTTGAAATTGAAGTATTTTTATTTAGCTTAAAATAATCTGTGATTAAAAAGCTGAAAAATTCTTCAACTAGAAACACCATGTTCGAAGGGAAGAAGTTAGCGGGAAATATACCAAACCAAATCTCCTGGAGCTCTTGGTGAGACGGGATTTTACCTCCTCCCTTGGTTGTGTTGTGTGGGGTTCCGCCCCTCCCTTGGGACCCAAACCGGCCAAATGTTGGCCCAATATAAAACCGACGAAGGGAAGAGGGGCTGGGCTATGCCTGAAGGCTGAGGAGGCTTGTCAGATGCGGTGACTGGTGGAATTACAACCCAAGTCGCTAGACAATACGCCACATTAAATTGTCTGGGGAGCTAGCATGCAACAATAGGGCCGGGCGTCCACCTACCTCTATGGACAAAGATATGCGTGCATCTCCCATCCCTTACCTGATGCTGGGGAAAAATTGGCAATGCACGCAAAATGTAGCAACACAGCTGACATGACAGGGTAGAAGACCACACAGAGAGAGAGAGAGAGAGAGAGAGAGAGAAGGGGGGGGGGGGGGGGGGTCATGCAAATGTAGGTGAGGTCCCTTTTTAAGAAATATAGTTTTTCCTGTTTTTCAATTGAAAAATGTTATAACGCATGAAAGAGAGTAGGCACAAAAAGTACGAAAAGCATGTCAGTCAACTAAAATTACCATTTTACCCTTCATAAAACAATCTTTGTCATTCCAGTGATTTCTTTAAGAAAAAAACACTGCAAATCTTGGCCATGCCTGCCTCTACCTTCTTCTTTTTATTTTAAAATTTTTTTTTTTTTGAAGTTGTAGATAAAGTATACACATACAAATAAAGATAGAATGAAAGCTTTCAATTTAGCGGAAACAAGCAGCGATGAAAAGGACCATGCCGGTCCCAATATTTCTACGGAGGGACTTTGGAATGGAGTGTGAATGTGAATGTGAATGTGACGCATGCAGAGATGTGGCTGAACTATCGATTGAAAATTAAGAAAAGATAAGCGAGGAAGACAATCATTTTCTTTTCCTTTTTTTTTTTTTTTAATTTAATTTTTTATCAGAGGCTGCCACATCACACGTGATTACACAGCAATTTCGCATGGACGGTTGTCCCTACTCCCCATCAAAACTGCCCACTTTTTTATCCTAATTTTATATCAATGCACTCTTCATTAGGAAAAGTCCACCCTTAGATGCATAACAACTTAAACAAGTGTTCAGAAAAACAAAAATGCATCTAGTTTTGTTTTAGCATAGTTATTGATCGGTGAGTGATTATATCACTTCCCCACCTCCATTGTTGATCCAAGTTCAGATTTTCTGAAAATGGAACATATTTGTTTGGGGAAGCAATTATTACTTATATTAATCTGTCATTAGGATGGGAGCAACACCACACAGCTATATGACAATGATGCTACAGTATTAGACTCTTTTTTTCTCATTTGTAAGTCAAACATTTCTCGAACAAAAAATGGTTAATAATAAAAATATATATTTAATAATTTGGTGTTGATAAAAGAAGAAGATATATATATATATATTATATTATATTTATTTATTCATCAATCTCATTTTCTCTTATTTCTCAGGTTTAATTTCGGCTTCCAAGTGCCTCAACCAATGGAACTGAGATTTCTTTCATTTTATTACCCGTACGAATATTTGAGTTGAGAGATTTCTTAGCCTATGCTAGTTTTGCCAATTCATTTCGGTGGGTTTCCTGCTTTTTGGGTATTAAGTTCGATGCAGTTCAATTCCCTCGCCGAACTCAGGGAACCAATGTTGAATATTAACAACAACAAGCATTGATGGTCAGAAAATTTTGATAAAAAAACATTTGGTATAGTTCAGGCAGCAAATTTCATTTATCCTATAGGATTCTTAGCAACCAAACGGTATCAAATCCGAACTGGTCGGAACTAAATAAAGCAAAAAAAAAAAAAACACAAAACCCAAACAGCTGTTATTCGGCGCAAGATTTCCCCATATCCATCAGTTACAATTCAGAATCATCCCCTAAATCCCCAGAAACAGAAGCCTCAGTTTTTGGTATCCCCACTTTTCCCCTCGTCGAGCTCGAACGCCGAGACTGGGAACGACCTAGAAATACCGGTTGGATTGGCGAAGGTGATCTTACCGGAATTGGGGTCGTTGATGTAGATATCGGAGATGGTGACCCAGATGAGAAACTCCTTGCTCTTGACGCCGGTGAGCCTCCTCATGCGGCGGTCCTCCACAAAAGCCGTGATCTCGGTGTCGTACGAGACAGAGCGCCCGATCGAGCGGAAGCGGTGCTCCTTCTTGCGCTTCTGCTTAACCCAGACGAAGCCCGCGGTGCGGTTGTAGCCGACCTCCGTGGCGTCGTCCAGAGGGAGAAGGCCTTTGGGAAGAGAGAGCTCTCCGAGGAGATCCTGATATTTCTGCTTGCACAGTGCTTCGCCACGGTAGATCTCCGCGTTGTCACTGTGGTTTGCTATTAGCTGGCTTCCCATTTTTTTCCCCTTTAGTTTGTTCTGCGTTGAGGATGATTCTCGTCTTTCACAGTTATAGAAAGTGGGACATTAGCGTTATCATTAGTTTAGCTTTATCATTAGCGTTTTATGAGAGATTATGGGACATGATCTTCTGATGATTCTGTCCTGTGATCTATCTTTTCTTTTCTTTTTTCTTTTTTCTTTTTTCTTTTTTCTTTTTTCTTTTTTCTTTTTTCTTTTTTCTTTTTTCTTTTTGTTGTCTTATTATCCTTTTGATTTTTATTCTATTTTATTTACCGAAGAATTCAACCTACTTTTGGTTGCAGCCAGCGAGGTGGGAATCTCTCAAAAAAACAAAAAAAAAAAAATTGGAATCTTCATATTTAATTGGTGAAAATAAAATGGATAATGATAATTTTACTCTCTCTTATTATTCTTTTATTTTTTTTATTTTTTATTTTTACTTAATAGTCAATAAAGTGATTATTGTTGAAGTTGTATAATTTTTTTAAATCTTTTTAATGATTAAAAATGTTAAAAAAATATTTCAAAAGTAATAATAAAAAATAAATATTTTAAAGACTATATAGAGTATTTTTTTTAAATACACTATAAAAATTTCGAAGATGAATTGTCGAATAATAATAGAGTCCTTCTATAATCACATACGGAAATTTTCAACTGAGAATCCTACTTGTATAATATATATTTTCTTTTTATCTTTTAATTTCATCCATTTTTTTAATACTTTTAAGTTTTATAAAAAATTTTAAAAAATCATAATATCATTATAAAACATATCTTAAATCATTAAATTAAATTTTTTAAAAAAATCAAAATCTTTCAGTCGAGATTTCCAATCAAAAATTTGATCTGTGACTTATAGCTCCTGCAGCAACGAAAATTAAAAAGAAAAAAATTAATGATTTCACCCTCTCTCTCCCTCCCTCCCCCCCTCCCTCCCTCCCTCTCCCTCCCAAATCAGAAACATCCCAAGTTCCCAACTACAAAAATAATTAAGAGCAACCACACTCAAGCACACACACTCACATGAACAGTAGCATGTAGTAACATGCTACTGTTCATGTGAGTGTGTGTGCTTGAGTGTGGTTGCTCTATAGTGTTGCTCTCCCAACTATTGGTTTGTAAGACTACGACAATCCATTGTGCTCCTCCTTCCTCCACGTGCTCCTCTCCACGTTTGTTAAACACTTGCTTTGATCTCCAATCTCAATCACAATCAACCATCCCCTATTCTATCGCTTCTGCGGCTGCATCACTCATTCCTCCTCCATAATTCATCCCATTTCTTATTCTTACAAAAATTGAGAGATGCGTCATTGTTTGTTTTTATAAATGAGATAAAATAAATAAAATATTATTATAAAATATCTTTTAATATTACTATTATTTTAATATTTGTGAAATTTATTTTGATATATTTAAAAATAAAATAATTGAATTATTTATTTTATTTTATATTAAAACTTTTAAAAAAAATAAAATTATAAATTTGAGATGAGATGAGATAGTTTAGAAAAATAAAATAGATATATTTTTAAGAATTTTTTACAAATATTTTTTGAGATAATTTTTTATTTAATTATTAAAAAAATATATTTTTAAAAATATTGTAATTACTTTCTCTTTTAAAAATATTTTTAAAAAATTATTCTTATCGAGAGAACTCCTGCTACGTCAATGTAGCACTACTCTAAAAAATAATAATAATTCATTTATAATTATCTTGATATTTTTATAGAAAATTTTCTTCCCGTTTCTAAGAATTAACAACAAGGTTTATATATATTTATTATTATAGGTATAATATTTCGATATAATATTTTAAATATAATAATGTTACATATAATTGTAATGTATGTAAATATTATATAAACGTTTTAAAAAAGAATAAAGTTTATTATTAAAAAAATATTTTTTTTTCAACGTGAGATTTGTATTTACTTACTGTTTTTTAAAAAATAATTATTTAATATTTATACATTTTATGATTGTAAATATTATTTATCTTAATACATTAATTTTGGATATTGCGTAATTGTTCATTCTATTTATGTATTATACAAAAAAAAGTAAAATGAAAAAAAATACATAACCCAACACAACAAATGTTAAACTCGTTGGCAGGGCAGAAGAGCACGGATCCCCTTCAAAATTCAAGTCGTTGAACGTGTTGAGCGGTGCTGTGTAGTGTTGTGGTGTTTCTACCCCCCCAAAAAAAAAAAACCCTGCTTTTATACTTACCATGTCATTCAGATGAAATTTGAGAGATTTTATTCGGGAGATCTAGTAATTTTAATAAATATTATAAAATCATAGTGCTAAGAAGTGATCTATTGAAGTATCTCATTCTTGTGTCACCTTAATGTATTTTTTTTCTTTTATTTATTTATTTATTTATTTATAAAATAAAAAATAGGATCCCTCCAACGAACTACTTAGCATTTCTTTTTGTAGAATTATTGATTGAATCACATCAATAATTTTTGTCTGAGTACTTTTAAAATGAGAGAGATTAAGATACATAAACTACAGATCAAATTGTGCTTTGATAGGTTCTCATAAAGCGCTATAAATGTTATAAAGGCATTGTAATCTCTCTCTCTCTTCTAACATAGATTTTAAAATTTAAACAAAAATTGTAAGAGAGCCTACTAAAAATATAGAGGATATTTTTTAACAAATTTGTAATCACTCTCTAACCGACACCTAATGAATAATCTAATTCAAGGACTTTTAATACAACCGCCAATACCATTCGGATTTTGGGCTGATCCATTTTGCCGACCCACTTATCACTTCTATCATCTAATGACAGGGCGTGAACGTAGAAATGTTTATGAGGACAAAAGAATGGTGTGTGAGGGGGGTAATTGCGAAAGGGGATAAAGTAGCAGGCGCCCATCGAAGTGGCCCCCGCCTATCGTCTTTCTTCTAGAGACTTAGTAGCGGGCGCCCATCAAAGTGGCGCCCGCCTATCGCCTTTCTTCCAGAAACTTAGGAGGAATTGTATTCGATAAAATTCCTTAAGTTGGATCCTGAGTGTTTCCTACTCAAACTAAACTCCTCCCACATGGACCCTTGTTATGCGAAGACAATAAATCTAGTTAGCCTATTATAGTTACTCCTGACATATTGATAGTGTGATAATTGAAGATCCTACAAACATTTAATGCCTGGCAGGGTGGCATGTCGCATTAATTGCGGGATGATGAGGATATCCCAAGAGACTTATTGATCGATTGGAGGTAATCATGTTATAAGAGATATTATTTAGAAGAAACAAAACTAATAAATGATCTCGAGAAATCTAAGATGGGAAGAGGAGTAAAATGTTCTCCAACCTTCCCGGATGCTTACACGTGTATCTGATCAGTATTTCGACCCATATAAAAGAAAGAATAGATCACTGGAAACAGGTATGAACATTTCTCTAATGCTCATTTGAATTATTGTCTGTTTTTATCTTTTCTCGCTTCCATCTCTAACTAAATCTTCGGAGAGTTCTCAGGGTCGAGGAACCCAACCCTCTGCTTTTGTTGTTGTAGATTAGGACTGGAAGTCACGATCCAACTCAGGGGTGTAGAACACACATCAACATTGGCGCCGTTTGTGAGATTCTTTTTTGTGTTCTCTGCAAACCGATTGTATTGTGATTACTAAGGAATAACTGCAACTCAAAGCACATCTCAATTACAAAAGAGTAATGAAGAACTGAATGCTCGTGAAGAACCTTCTGTCAGTAAGTGCGCGGAGTCACACCGAGTCAGTGAGCCAAGTCATAAAGAAGCAGATGAAAAAAGACGTAAGATGCAGCTGGAACTCAAAGAACTGGAAGACAAGTACGTGGATATAGCCAAACGCATCGAGGCCCCTTCCATTGCTGGACAATTACGCCACAACCATGACACCCCTTACAGCGCAAGTGTCATAGCAGTGCCACTACCCCCTAAATTCCGAGCGCCTCAGATGGAGCTGTATGATGGGAGCACTGACTCCTACAAGCATATAGAGACGATTAGGACGCACATGAATCTGCATGGCTATCCTAGTGAAGTAGCGTGCCGAGCGTTCCCCCTTACCCTCAAAGGAGTAGCCCGTATCTGGTTCGGGACGGTCCCTACCGGCACGATAGACAGCTTTGACTGTCTGGCTCGCCTCTTTATAACCCAGTTCTTGGGAAGTCGGAAGAGAAAAAGGCCAGCTGCGTATCTCCTCACGGTGAAACAGGACAGCCAGGAAAACCTCAAAAACTATCTTTCTCGGTTCAACAAGGAACTGATGACAGTGGGGGATCAGGATGAGAAGATTACTCTGGCCGCCCTCCTGAGCGGAATATGGCCAGGAAGCCCTTTCCTAACGGAGATTGCTAGACGGACTCCTGCCACGTTGGCAGAATTCATGGACAGGGCGGACGGATATATCAACGCTGAAGACACCTTGCAAGCACTCGTGGGGCCAAGGCGGGAAGAAATAGAGCCCGCCAATCAAGCCGAAGCCAACCTGACTGCGAGAAGAAGAAATGCAGCTGATTCGAAGAGAAGGAATATACAAGGAGGGTCGTCATCTCAGGGGAACCCGCAATACAGACTACGTTCTCATACCAATTTGGCAGTAGACAGGGAGCCTAGGGGAAGGCAGTATCACCAGCAGTATCAGTACCGACCGGGAAGCATGTACTGTAAGTACCACGGGTCAACTGGGCACAATACCCGAGACTGTAATAACTTGAAGAGAAGGAATGCGGACGGAAGAGAAGAGCTGCAGAAAAAGGGGGGATATCCTAACAGTAGGTGCAGCCCAAGCCCCAGGAGAGAAGGGAACGCCAAAGACTCATCCCATAGGCAGGGACCATTGGGCGAGATACGAACCATCGCCGGAGGAGTACCGAGAGGAGGGGAAACTTCAGCTTCAAGGAAGGCGTACGCGCGCGAGGCTCGATATGCCGAGGTGTTCACCATGTCAAAATCCACTCGGGACGGACGGCCTTCTGAAGATGTCTTGATCGTCTTCGATAAGCATGATGAAGGAGTGATGCAGCCACACGATGACGCTTTGGTGGTCACCATGTTGGTCGCCAATTTTGTAACCAAAAGAATCCTTATAGATAACGAAAGTTCAGCTGACATCCTGTACTGGGACGCCTTCAACCAGATGAGGATTGGGCAGGACAGACTAAGACGGGCCCCGACGTCCCTTAGAGGGTTCGCCGGCGAGGTGATACAACCTGAAGGGGTCATAACTCTCCCTGTAATGGCTGGCGATGCGCCTAAAACCTCGATGGTTATGGTTGATTTCCTAGTAGTCAAGGCCCCTTCTTCATACAACATCATATTGGGGTGACCCGCCTTGAATCGCCTAAAAGCCGTAACTTCAACATACCATCTGAAGGTGAAGTTCCCAACTCCAAATGGTATAGGGGAAGTCCGAGGCGAGCAATCTGGGGCTTGCGAATGTTACTCTCGTGAGCTCAAGCCTCTAGTCTAAATGATGATTAGTTTCACCGAGAAGGGCCTGATGCACAATGGAAGGGCAGATGAGTTGCTACATCCGCCACCTCTGAGAAGATGGGATGAAGATTTTAGAGATGAGCAGACCATCAAGCAAGCAGAACACTTGAAGAAGTATTATGTATAGTTTGATTTTGCCTTTACCAGAATTATATATGATATGCGATGATTGTGAATCACCATTTTGTGACAAAAATGTTCAGTCGTTTTGTAGGCACATAAGGGGACGCAGAAGGGGATGCCTGGGCTAGAAGCATCGCCCTTCGGTTCGATCAACAGACTGCTGGGACGCCTGGGCTAGGAGCCTCGCCCACAGTCCTATCGCCGAAGGGGACGCCTGGGCTAGAAGCCTCGCCCCTCGGTTCGATCAACAGACTGCTGGGACGCCTGGGCTAGAAGCCTCGCCCACAGTCCTATCGCCGAAGGGGACGCCTGGGCTAGAAGCCTCGCCCCTCGGTTCGATCAACAGACTGCTGGGACGCTTAGGCTAGAAGCCTCGCCCACAGTCCTATCGCCGAAGGGGACGCCTGGGCTAGAAGCCTCGCCCCTCGATTCGATCAACAGACTGCTGGGACGCCTGGGCTAGAAGCCTCGCCCACAGTCCTATCGCCGAAGGGGACGCCTGGGCTAGAAACCTCGCCCCTCGGTTCGATCAACAGACTGTGGGGTCGCTTGGGCTCCATGCCTCAGCCCTCGGTTCTCTCGTCGAAAGGGTCGCCTGGGCTAGAAATATCGCCCCTCGGTTCGATCAACAGACTGCTGGGATGCCTGGGCTAGAAGCCTCGCCCACAGTCCTATCGCCGAAGGGGACGCCTGGGCTAGAAGCCTCGCCCCTCGGCTCGATCAACAGACTGCTGGGACGCCTGGGCTAGAAGCATCGCCCACAGTCCTATCGCCGAAGGGGACGCCTGGGCTAAAAGCCTCGCCCCTCAGTTCGATCAACAGACTGCTGGGACGCCTGGGCTAGAAGCCTCGCCCACAGTCCTATCGCCGAAGGGGACGCCTGGGCTAGAAGCCTCGCCCTTCGGTTCGATCAACAGACTGTGGGGTCGCTTGGGCTCAATGCCTCGGCCCTCGGTCCTCTCGCCGAAGGGGTCACCTAGGCTACAGGCTCGCCCCTCGGTTCGATCAACAGACTGCGGGGTCGCTTGGGCTCCATGCCTCGGCCCTCGGTCCTCTCGCCGAAGGGGTCGCCTGGGCTATAGGCTCGCCCCTCAGTTCGATCAACAGACTGCGGGGTCGCTTGGGCTCCATGTCTCGGCCCTCGGTCCTCTCGCCGAAGGGGTCGCCTGGGCTACAAGCTTGCCCCTCAGTTCGATCAACGAACTGCGGGGTCGCTTGGTTTCCAAGCCTCGCCCCACAGTCCTCTCGCCGAAGGGGTCGCTGCGCTACAAACCTCGCCCCCCGGTTCGCTCAACAAGCGTACGGGACCTGTTCCTTGATTTTTTTCATTTTATGTCTTCGAGGTCGACGAAGGCTGGTAGTCTTCGCCGTCGACGGGTCCCTGATCAGTATAAAAAGATAGTCTCATTTACTTTTGCTTCACCCTTTGAGTCAATGAAGTAACTCCATCCTTATCACCTGTTCTTTCCGAAGGAGGTCTCAAGCCACGAATAGCCCGAATAGCCCGCTCGCCATCGCGCTTACTGTAACTAGGTAAAGGTTCACTTAAGCCTCACTCGCCTAATTTTCGTAGCGATCAAATAACGATAAGAGTCGTGTATTGTTATAAATCTCGACCACTAGCTCGTTTGTTTCCGTTGGTTAAGGCTAATGGAATAACACATTCTTTCGACAAACAATCTTGTCTGGTTATAGAAAAATGTTATCATAACCTTCAAATTAATGCGGATATCCCGAAGGCAACATATCAAAACATATAAATGTATCGATTCTTATTAAAGTATGGCGAGTCTTTACGGTAACGAATACAGAGAAGATATACATTGAGAAGATTCTCGTATCAACTAAATGCTCTTTACATTTAAAACTCTATGTACAAGTCTATAAAATTGTAATTATCGGCTAAGAAGGCGGACGTATGCGGCACTCTGGTATGCCTATCTTGGCGACCTCTGCCTTTGCAATGGGGTCGGGAGCGAGATCTCGGGGATCCATGCTAGCCACATTGAAGGTCAGGTTCCGAATTATCTCCTGCCTCAGTCGCCTCAAACCCTCCACATAACCTTGACTCCAGGCGGTTATGTAGAGGGAGCGATGCTGAGTAGCCTGACGCCTAAGAAACTCGAGCTCTTTGTTCGCCTCGCCTAATTCCCGAGAAAGAGAGTCACGCTCGAGCTCAGATGTGTCTACCTTGGCTCGAAGTGTCTCTAACTCTTCTTCTTGAATGGCTCGCGAGTGCTCTAGAAGAGACAGGTTCGACTTCAGGCTGCTCATCTCTTGAGTGGCGAGAGAAAGTTTGGTCTCTTTGATGGCTAACGTCTGCCCAATGGACTCCTACCCTCGGAGGAGATCGTCCCTGCTCACCTCCAGGAGCCGGTACCTTTCTTTTAGTGTCGCCACCTCGTCTAGCATGGACACATGGATCTCCGAATAGTGATCCTGCTCCTCCTCCAGCTCCATCACATTGGCTTTCAGAAGATCTCTGTCTTCTGTAAGCTGGCTGACCAAGGAACCAAGCTCTCGGTACTTAGCTTCCACTTCTTGAAGCTGTTCCCAAGCCGTTTTAGCACTCCCTGTCAATAATCCTGCCACTTCAGAGCCAACAGACCCAACGATTTGGTCGGAAGTCTACACGATAACAAGTAATTAGACGAATGGAATACGCCTGAACTAAAACGGAATTGTGAATAATTACCTGCGCCAAGAGCGACCGAAGTAGGTCGACCACTATCCCCGCCCGGTCAGAACACTCAGGAGTAGAGGTAGTTGGTGATGGGGGATGGGAGCGATGCTGTATCACATGGTGGGGGGAGGAACCCATCACGGATCTGGCGTCTTCACCATCAGGGCGAGGGGACTCCCGCCTTATAGTCTCGTTAGTTTCGGCGGGCGTAGCACCTGCTGCGGCTGCATCATACCCGGAGTTGGACTGGAGCTGCCGGGTACGTCTAGCACGACGTGTGGCGGGAATAACCAAGGCGGGTGACCTTGTTCCTGAACGGTTTTCTGCCTGCTCGTGCTCGACTGTCGCCGCGCCTCGCTCCCCAGAACCCCGAAGGGATGGATCCTCTTCCTCCTCAGAAAGGTGCTCCTCACCCATTTCGGGACGACTCTCTCTGGGCGAAGAAGGGTGAACTGTTTGAGGAACCTCCTCCTGAGCTGGAGCCTGTGCAGACGACAGCACGGAAGCATGGAAATATGGAGTTCCTACCGCGTAGGCGGGAGGGTTCGAGAGGGCGTTGAGGAAGGCCAATTTGACCTCATCCACTGTCTGCCCGGAAGTCGAAGGCACGGGCCTGTCAACTGGATGTGGTTGGCGGTCTGAAGGCAGACACACCGCCAACGGTTCTGGAGTACTGGCCCTCCGCCCCTTCGCTGAAGGGGATCTGGTGTGCTGGCCTCCCTCTCCACCAGCAGACAACGCTGGTACCAGGGGAGTTGGCGAAGGCTGTACTGGTGAAGAGGGCGCTCGACCCTCTCGCGAAGGGCGAGAAACCCTTGTGTCATGGCGAGCCTTCACTCGCCTTTCTTGGGCAAAGATTATAACTGGAGGTTCAGAATCCTCTGACGCAACTTGCTCGCCACTCTCACGGCGAGATCTGGTGCGCTTCTCCTTGGCTGGGGGGGCAGTTCGTTTGTGAATTGTCCCCGAGTGGACAGGCGCTTCAGCTGCTGGTATGCTGGAGAAGTCCTGAAACTCAGCATAACCCCGCCGTGGCTCGACCAAATAAGTGTTGATGTTGTGGTCGGTCAAGACGAGGTCGGATTGCAGCCGATGGAAGTGACGCTTCGCCCAGCGTATCACTATCTCCACCCGGTCCCTCTCCCTTTTGTTCAAGTCAATATCTAGGAGAGAGGCCGGGGGCAGCTCGCCCCAGTTCACTTGAATGGAGAATTCCCCCCTGGTCTCATCCTCGGGAAATTGCCATTTTTCTCCCTTTACATAAAACGCCTTTTTCTGGTAGTTCTTCGCGTTGGAGTACCTGCTCTCGAGATTGCACAACTTAGTCTCGCTATCCCGAGACTGAAAACCAACCAAACTTAAGGCTGGTTTCCTTATTAGACGGTACAGAGAGAGAAACTCTCGTGCCGTAAGATCGGGGTACACCTCTCCTGCCTCCAGCAGAGCCGAACGGAACACTATGCATGAAGCTAGTAGTATCCGCCAAGCATTCGGTAACAGTTGGGCCGGGACCAAGCCCAGGTAGTGAAGGACCTCACGCACCGGCCGAATAAAGGGAAGACGCAGCCCGTTCTTGAACATGGCTTCATACAGAAGTACATGCTGAGCTCGCCCTTCTGCATCACAAGGGCGGTCTCGAACAACTCCAAAACTGGCCGAAGCTGGGATATAACCTAGATCCCGAAGGTGTTGAATGGCCGAAGGAGGGTAAGACGGCACCCACTGATACCCAGCGTAGATAGAGCCAACCCCCATTGAAACTTGATGAAGATGCGAAGGAAGAACGGTTCGAAGACGAGAAAGTAGGGAGAGAAAGTGTACAAGTGTTCCAGCAGCAAGACGACAGTGAAGAATGAACCATTACAAATAACGGGTGTTTATATAGCGAGTGATAACGGTCGTGGGGAAAGTAAATGATATAATTAGTGCGATCCTCGGGAAGCGAAACGATGCGACTGATAAACGTGTAATAATGGCGAAACGGCCGTTTAAAGCATGGAAGGCACGCCCCAATTAATAGGGAAATAACTGACCATTAATTTTTCGGGAAAGCGCAAAACCAGGCGAGTAATTATGGAAAATCTATAAATACGATGCACAATGTTTCATGTCATCATGGCCAGGAAACTGCCCCCTTTACTCCACGTTCAGTGATCAGAAGACGAACCGTCCCTGTATACAAACCAATGGTTACTTCTATGACCATTATGCCCCCGTTTCACCCGTTCAAATTTGATTTTGCAAGGGATAAGGTTTCACGAATTCAAGCGATAAGGATATAATGAATCCCAATCGAATTATATTCAATTAAGATTCGCGGGGTACTGTGAGGGGGGTAATTGCGAAAGGGGATAAAGTAGCGGGCGCCTATCGAAGTGGCCCCGCCTATCGCCTTTCTTCCAAAGACTTAGTAGCGGGCGCCCATCAAAGTGGCGCCCGCCTATCGCATTTCTTCCAGAAACTTAGGAGGAATTGTATTCGGTAAAATTCCTTAAGTTGGATCCTGAGTGTTTCCTACTCAAACTAAACTCCTCCCACATGGACCCTTGTTATGCGAAGACGATAAATCTAGTTAGCCTATTATAGTTACTCCTGACATATTGATAGTGTGATAATTGAAAATCCTACAAACATTTAATGCCTGGCAGGGTGGCATGTCGCATTAAATGCAGGATGATGAGGATATCCCAAGAGATCTATTGATCGATCGGAGGTAATCATGTTATAAGAGATATTATTTAGAAGAAACAAAACTAATAAATGATCTCGAGAAATCTAGGATGGGAAGAGGAGTAAAATGTTCTCCAACATTCCCGGATGCTTACACGTGTATCTGATCAGTATTTCGACCCATATAAAAGAAAGAATAGATCACTGGAAACAGGTATGAACATTTCTCTAAGGCTCATTTGAATTATTGTCTGTTTTTATCTTTTCTCGCTTCCATCTCTAACTAAATCTTCGGAGAGTTCTCAGGGTCGAGGAACCCAACCCTCTGCTTTTGTTGTTGTAGATTAGGACTGGAAGTTACGATCCAACTCAGGGGTGCAGAACACACATTAACATGGTGGATGGTTATATGCCTTCAAAAGCTTGGATTTGAATATTGGAAGTATTTGTTCTACTAGTTTGGTATTTTGTTTAGTTTATAGTGGTAAAGTTGACAAGAAGCATCTCTCCAAAATATCTCTCCAAAACATTTTTCTTTTTGTCTCCCCCAAAATATTTTCCTTATATCTCCCCAAAATATCTTCCCGACACCTGCCTATCTTTCTTTTTGTCTTTTTCTTTTCCTTATTTTTTTTAAGAAAGGAGAGTATAATCTATTTATTCATAACAGATATTATAAACAAACTCCAAATATATATTATAAATTAATTAAATAAAAATTTATAACTTCCCAATACACTCGTAGTAATTAACATTTTCTAATTCTAATTGCATAAATTTTTAAGAATACTGTTTGAGAAACAATCTTAATTTTATTTTAAAGTAGAATGATAATAAATCAAATCAAATCAAACTACACTTCCATATCAAGATAGACTAATAAATAAACTCTAAAAATCACAAATTCTAGAAACTAATTTATTTATTTATTTAAAACTAAAAGACAAAAATAAAACTAAGCTGAAAATCAGATCCTAAATATCTATTTTCAATTTTGAAGAAATTTAAAAAGAACAATGCAGAAAGCCGATACTGTCGGCGGCACGTGCAGGCTGTCACTTGTTGGGCATATATTCTCGTTTCTTCTTGAATATATCGGTACAGAGGGACCAAAGAAATAAATAATTCCCCTTGCTTTTCCAAAAGCCAGCCAATGCAAATATGCCACAGAACTGACGTCTTATCATATAATATATATATATAAAAAACTTAGATATATATATTATATTATTACAAAAAAAATTAAATATTTGTAATATTTTAATTATAATAAAAAAATATTTATAATAACTCATTTTTCTTATGGTATATTCATCCAATTGTTGATCACAAATATGAGAGATAGACATAGTATATGAATCATATATTATTTAGTATTTTTATCATAAAGTTTTATTAACATTATATATACTTTGAAAAGTATTTAATGCTACCTCCATTTCTTTGCTTTCAGATCATCCAAATAGGATCTTAATTGATTGATGGTAGTAGCAATAAATCTCTATCTTTGTGGTGTCGAGGAGGACAATCTATACGATGATATATTTTTTTAAAGAATAATGGGTTACATTTCATTTACATCATTTTATTATTTTCTTTAATTTTTAATTTTTAAAAAAAATTATCTTTTAGTTAATGATTAAGAAAGTAATTATTAATAAACTTATATATTTTTTAATTTTTTTTATGATTAAATATATTAAAAACATTTAAAAAAATTAAAAAAATACAAAAATAATAAATAAATAATAAATAAGATGTAACTGTACACTGCTCCCCTAAAGCAGCATGACCTATCAACACCTTCTAGTAAAAAAGAAAGGTAACGGAGACAAAAGGGAAAAGCAAGATCCTCGACTCTGCCAACTGTTATTGCTTGTCAGGCTTTGTATGTGACACTTGACAGGCAGTTTGTTGGATTATTTTAACACTTTCTTTCTCTTATCTAATTTCCACTTTTTAATATACAACTAGTTAAGATAATAATAATAAAAAAAAGAATTAGTCAATTATGGGATTCACCCCACATTCCCAAAAGGTATTTCTGGCACCTGCTGCAGCAACTGCCATCAACATACAACAAATCTGGGCTTGCTCTTTTGGTTCTTTTGTTCTTAGTCGTTTCTTTCGAACCTTTTTCCCCACCTCTAGTGCTGCTACGCTTAAGGTTGTGCCTGTACTCCACAGCAATTTGCTCAAATACTTCTACCTCGAACATGTTGAGCTTGAGCTTTGGTTTCATCTGATCTCTCACATATGCAAAAGCCAGTTGGTCTCTAGGGTTAAAAGCTTCCAACTCATTGAACATTAGGCAGGAGAAAAGGTTGCTACCCACTCCATGCTTCCTTATTATCAGAGCACTATCCGGCACATCTGAGAGAAAGCAAGCAAATGCTTATTCTTTTGGAGTTTAGAGCTTGAGAAAGTTTTATTAGATTATATTGACAATGACCTACCACATGGAATATAGTAATAAACAATAAGAGAAATATTTTAATTTATACAAAAACAAATTTATTAATTGATTGTAAAATTACTTTATACATAAAATAAATTTAATGTATTATATGAAGTCAAGTCAATTTATAAATTTATTTTTTATATAATCTCTTTGTATATATAACAGTTATCAAACAATAATATATACATGTGGATCAAAACGAGGAATAATCTGATCTAATGCATACGTTTGCATGTGGTACTCACACCAATGTTCTGAAAACCATGTTACTGTGATGTCAACTGTGAAATGTAGTTTCCATAGCATACTTGATCTGATGGCTGATGATAAACGGGACCGCACTTTACATGATGTTTCACTTTTTCGGGACCACGATTGATTTTTAGACCAGAATTGATGCATCTAATGCACCTAAACATGGATTTGAGGAAACTTCGCTGAAACCTAAGCAGTCATTTTGTGTCTTATAAAAAAACATTGATGAGAGATGAGTGGTTAAGTTGGCACAGTTATTACTTGGTTTCTGCCTTCATCAAGGGATATGTCATAGGTCATAGTTTCTTGAATTATCTTCAGGATGATATCATCCGAGGGAGGTCTTTACCTAGTAATTTTATGTTCTGATCTTGGGAAACAACCTTAGCGGACATCACATTAATTATAGAGTCTAGTTGGCATGATTGGTGTACTGCAAGAACTACCAGTCAATTTCATCAACGCCTACCTTACAGCTCACCCTCATTAAATAATTTAGTTTGATCGCTTCCTGACAATGATGCTCTTAGCATCTTCGAGAAACTTGCGTTGTCTCCATTTTTTTCATTTGTAATGACTTCAATTAGTAAACAAGTCACTCTTTCATATTTTCCTTTTAGTGAGTAGAAAGTCTAGGAGGGGGAGACTGGAAGTAATCTCCATACATAGGCATGGTCATAGTGACACTTTACCTATTGGGAACAGGACAAGGGGACGAGGACATGCTCAGATAGCAAGAAGCCATGAGCGCTCATTCAAGTCGAGTTTGAGTCATTGCCTAGACCTCAACCCTATTAGAAAATTAAACGAAATCTTTTAAGTGACTAATGTTGATTAGCCTGATTTGTTTTCACAACATATCTCATCAAATTATTATAATTTTTTTTAAATTCTTATATAAAATAAAATAAATAATTCAACTTTTTAAAATCCTAAAATAATATTAAAAAAAAATATTATAATAAAATTTTATTTAATTTTCAACTTTTATCTCAAATTATTTAACCGCATTTCATTTGCAAAAACAAATGAAGCAGGCAAATTTATGTTCTAATTCAAGCCTAGCATCTAGTACATGCCAAATCATGTGGGACTTGGAAGTAACCTAAAGACTATTGAGTCACCACCCTTGATGGTAAATCATTGATGCTTTCAATGGCATGGAAATGTAAATGGGGAATTTAATATGTACAGAACAAGACTCTATTAATGCTGTAATACCTGAGGGATAGGGGAGCTTCTTAGGACTCCATGGTTGCAACCCATTGTCACAATACGTCTCCATCTGCGTTTTCAATGCATCAACATCCAACCATTTCTTCCACCTTGCGGTTGCCATTGCCTCTTCCATGGTATGAACATAGTAGGGATGTTTGGATATGGCCATATCCACATTCTCCGATACAACAAGTGTATGAATCAGCAGTAAAGGATCCACCATTAGCTGCATCTTCGCGTCTATCCAAATACTGAATTTTGAGTTTGGGAAAAGTCTATGAACTAAATATTTAGGTATCACTCCATTCATGGCTGGATTCTCATATAAGTACTTGCTCAAAACTCTAACAATTCTCCACACTCCTATCTTATATTCCTCTGATTTGTTCGAGATTAATTTGTGGTGATGAAGTCCTTGGAGAGTAACATCATCTACAAAAATGAAGAAACATGCAGTATCTTGTGTTTTGGATCCAAGACCCCTTGGCTGCCTGATTTTGTCATGGTCATTGAAGATTGCAGAGACTACGACCACCCCATTACATTTTTCCATTGCAGCTCGATCTGAATTTCAAATATGAACAGAAGAACAAAATTCAAACTGACTGGTCTGTAAAATAAAAAAAAAAAAATTCCCGTTTTATACGAAAACTGGAAAATTCGGTATAAAACTAACCGCAATTATTAATAGGAAAATTCTTCAAGAATCCACAAGGAACATCGACACTAGTGTTCTCATAATCAAAATAGGAAATCCTTTTCTGGGTACTGAAATTCCCACCGAAACTATCAGCGTGGCCCTGCATATATTTCAAAACCGGGGAAACCGGCGAAGAATTCTTACACAAATCCTGGATTTCCTTCAACACAGCCCAATAATCTGAACATAAAAAGGAAAATTCATTATTAAAACACGGTGAATGCAATCAATAAAAGCAAAAATTCAGTGATTGAGAGGTGAAAGAAGGAAACAAAAAGAAGGATACCTGAGAAGAAGACA
Source organism: Platycarya longipes (assembly GCA_036559045.1). NCBI lineage: Eukaryota > Viridiplantae > Streptophyta > Magnoliopsida > Fagales > Juglandaceae > Platycarya > Platycarya longipes. Next base: position 35,496,154 of record CM071797.1, read on the forward strand.
GGGGAAGAGCATTTGGAACGATGGGTAGGGATGGCGTATTTGTGCTCGCCGTAGGAGGGAGGGTAGACGAAAAGAGGGGCCTGGATTGGATCGAAGGGGGATGATCTGAAGAGGCATTTGGATTGGGAGAGAGAGGTGTAGAGAGCGAGAAAGAGAGAGGTGAAGAGGTAGAACAGAGAGAAACAGAGGAGCTTTGATTGGAAGAGGAGTGGTGTTGAAATTACCTTCCCCATAAAGTGCAATCCATCGCATGAGTTTCCACGCCTACTATATGTTCTTTTATTATAACTATTAATTATTATTATTATTATTGTTATTATCCTATTTGGGTGACGATCCCAAGTAATAAGGTTTTTGTATAAAATAGGAAGTGGCCGTTCTATAGATTAAAAAAAAAAGTACTCGTTCTAGAATGATTTCTTTAAAATCAATTAGAAATTGGAGTTTCTATGAAATATATACATACATATACATATATATATATTATCGTTTTTATAAATATTTTATTTATTTTTTAATAAGAAAAATACAATCTAAGATACCTCACAAATAAAGTCAAAAAATACGATTATATTGTCTAAGCCTGTTCATCTGAACTGGATGGTTCTAATTTTCTTTTTAATGATTTTAATATTTTTACTTAAAAGATTTAAGAAAATTCTGAATTCGAAACTCGAATTTTTAAATTCGAAACCCATATGAACATATACTGTCTCAAAAATATGATGTCACAATTAATAAAGTAAATAAGAATCACATGGTTTTCCTTTTTAATATATGAAGAAAAATTCTAATTAATGTTTTTCTAATATTTAAAAATTTATGAGATGAGGAATATGTTTAATATCATTTGATTGAAATTAGTTGACCCAACTACTTAACTACTTATTGTTTAAAGACATAAATAAAATAAAAATATAATATCTAAATTATTAAAATCATATATTGGTGGGTGGATTGTGAAGGAAGATTGCATAAGCTTCGACTCTCATTTTATTTTATGAGATGAAGCTGGATAATGATTAATTAATATAGAGAATTAAGATTATAATTTTAAATAATATTTTGAATTTTTATATTGATGTGATTAGCGATGCCAACTGGAAGTTGGAATTCAAATTGTGGTGATTTAGAATAATGATTACTTCAACTGCTAATGCACCTAAGGAAAAATTTAAATCAAAGAAATCATGATGGTGCCCTAAAGAAATCAAAGAAACATCTAGTTATCCATAGGAGTGTTTGTGTACATTCTGTATCCTTATTATAAATTGCCTTTTCCCAATAAAATAATAATTCATTATGTTTAATTTTAATTATTTACTCTAGCTTTAACACAACTAAAACTTTGTGTATTTGATAAATGTACCAAATTAAGAATATATAAGGGCAGTTTGCAGCATTACTGATAACACAAACATTAGATTTTCATGTCTTTGGACACGTAATTATAAAATAAATATGCACACATATATTTATATATATATACACATATATGAAACCGTAAATTGGAACACGTATATTTATTTTTAAAAAAATGAATAAAATATAAGTTTTATATAAAAAAGTTTAATTTCTTAATAATGGATCATATTATTTTATAAAATAGTTATACGATGATTACGTACTTATAATTATATGTAAAAATTACTAATAAGAAAAAAAAAAAAAAGATGCTCACCAATTTCTTGTAACCTATTGTTATCTCTAGTCTTAATTATCTTAAATCTTGATTTTCTATTATTTTTTCTCACTTTCTAATTTTCTCCCAAACATAACCATGCATAGGTTATCAAAATTATAACAGAAAAAAAAAATACAACTGCAATTAAACATAGAAATATCACAGCCTAGCTTGTTATAAATACAAAAAATATCACCTTGCTAAAAAATATTATATATTAATTTTTATAGTAATTCTACAGCATTTTAATTATAATCTCAACTAACTTTCTAACATAAATGCGATGTGAGTTGAGCTTTATAAATAATAAAAAAGAAACAGCAAAAGATGATAAAAAGACAAGAAAAGAAAAGCAATCTGTTTAATTATCTGATTTGGGAACATCGAATATGATCACGAATATGATCTGGATTTTAACTTGGGCGTACTGCCCGGGGAATCAACAGTTTTATCTAAGCCTTCCTTTGTTTTATAAATGTTTTTATAAATGGGTCTAATCAAATGAATTGAGTTAAAATAAAAATAATAAAATAATAAAAATTATTAAAATATGTTTTTTTAATATTATTTTTATTTAAAAAAATTAAATTATTTATTTTATGTAATATAAGAAACTAAAATAATTAAATAATTAAAATAAGATAAATTAAAAAGAATTATAAAAACAAACTACGCCTAACAAAATATACGCGAGGTTGAAAATTTCTTTAGCCAATGATGCCAATTGCCTCGGGAGATCGGGCCTAAAACCCTATAATAATTGATTTGACCCCAAAGTACTTATATGTCACGTAAAGGTCACACCTTTATGGTGTATATTTATGACCGTTGGTTAAAGAATTGAATGATCTAATGTCATTCTATAAAGAGAGGGGCGCTGGTTCCCAGCCCAAGTTGCCTTGGGCAAAAATCAACTCTTTAACCTGATTTTGACACGTTAAAAAAATCAAAGATTATAATAAATTTGATGTTATTTTTATTTTTATTTTTTTTAAATAATTTAGTTCCCTCCCAATTTTCCTCTCAAACTCGTACCCATCTCACCCATTTCAAAAATTTTCAAATTGAAATTATTGTTATAAAATTAGAAAAAGAAATTACTATTACAAGAGAGAAATATATAAGAAACTATTTAGAACTCTAAAAAATTAGAACTTTCTTCTCTCTCTATATTTTCTTATGAATTTCATAACAACTGAAACCTATATTTATAGACCTTGAAATTACTATACAAGTTACTATGCAAGATTTAAAATAATAGTGGTGTGATCATTCACATAATTTTGGTGGGAGGACAAAGGGCGGCAGCCGTCCCTCCACTTACATTCGTTTAATTACATTCCTCTAAGGCTGCAAACGATCCGATCAAAGACGAGTTCGAGTCGAGTCGAGTCGAGTCGAGCTGGACTCAAATAACTCGAGTTCGAGTTCGAGTCGAGCTGAGAGTTTCCCGAGTCGAGTCGAATTCGAGCTGATTAAAGACGAGCTCGAGTCGAATCGAGTTATTTATCGATCTTTATTTTTACTCTCTAATGAACGAGCCGAACTTAGTCGAGTAATTACTTGAGTTTCTTACTCTTTATAAATATTTGACTCAATAATTTTTTTGTGAACTTAATACATTATTATTGTAAAGAAATAAAATACTACTTCTACATAAAGTAACAAAATATATTACTTATACAAAATATCAAAAATAATATATATAATACAGAAAATATATATAATAAAAGAATATATGTAAGAATATACACAAGATTATATATATATATATAGAAATATTACGAGTATTGTTACGAGTTCAAAACAAGTCGAATCGAGTTTATACGAATCCTGTTCACGAATACAAACCGAGTTTATATGAGTCGAGTCAAGATTATACGAGTTTAGCTCATTTAATATTCGAACCAATATTAGTGCTCATGAACAACTCATTTATTAAACGAATCGAGTTCGAATCGAGTTTATACGAGTCGAGCTCAAATTGTTCACGAGCAGTTCTGTTCGTTTGCAGCCCTACATTCCTCCTTAAATGACCACTCATAAAGAATCTGTCTTATTAAAATTTTGTCAAGAAAAAACTCAGCGGAAAGAAAAACCAATGGCGAAGGAAAAAGAGTATAGTCTTCTTATGTATCCACAAGTGCTTTAAGATTGCCTTATTAAAACCTTGCAGAGGAAAACTCAATGGGACAAAATCTCAGTGAAGGAAAAAGAATACAATCAGCACAAGTTTTCATGACATTTACTTCCACTAAAAAATGCATGACGATAGATCTTTGAATTTTCACATTCCAATGTTATGCACAATTTTTTTGAATGTCGCAGTTGGTAATGGCTTTATAAATAAATCTGCCAGATTATCACTAGATCGTATCTGCTTGATATCAATTTCTCCTTTCTCTTAAAGTTCATGAGTATAAAAGAATTTAGGTAAAATATGTTTAGTTCTGTCACCTTTGATATATCCTCCCCTGATTTGAGTGATATAAGCAGTATTATCTTCATATAAAATTGTTGGGCTATTATTAATCATGAGAAGTCCACACTTTTCCTGGATAGGTTGAATTACTGATCTCAGCTAAATACACTCTCGACTTACTTCATGAATAGCAATGATCTCTGAGTGATTTGAAGAAGTAGCAGATAGTGTCTGCTTAACAGATCTCTATAATATGACAGTATCTCCATAAGTAAATAAATATCCAGTTTGAGATCTACTTCTGTGTGGTTTTGAAAGATAACTTGCATCTGCATACCCAATTAATTGTGGACTTGATCCACGTTAATAAAATAATCTCATATCAACCGTACCATGAAGGTAACAAATCACATGTTTTAATGCCATTCCAATGCCTTCGAGTTGGTGCGGAACTATATCTTGCAAGCAGATTAACTGAGAATGTAATATCTGGTCGAGTGCAATTTGCAAGATACATCAAAACTCTAATTGCACTGAGACATGATACTTTAGGATCAAGAATTTCTTTATCGTCATCACAAGGACGGAATGGATCATTCTTCACATCAAATATTCGAACAATCATTGGAGTACTCAGGGGATGAGATTTGTCCATATAAAAATGCTTTAGGACTTTCTTAGTATACATGGACTGATGAATAAAAATTCTATTTGGCAAGTGCTCGAGCTGCAGGCCGAGACAAAGTTTTGTTTTGCCAAAATCTTTCATTTCAAATTCATTCTTTAAATATGTAGCGGTTCTTGAGATCTCTTCAGGAGTTTCCACAATATTTAAATCATCAACATAAATCGCAATAATGACAAATCTGGATTCTGATTTCTTAATAAATACACATGGGCATATAGGATTATTCTCAAATCCTTCTTTCAATAGATAATCGCTTAAGCGATTATACCACATGCGTCCGGATTGCTTCAACCCATATAAAGATCTTTGTAGTCTGATAAAGTACATTTTTCTAGATGTACTTGTAGATGCTTCAGGCATTTTATATGCTTCAGGGATTTTCATATATATGTCATGGTCTAAGGATCCATATAAATATGCAGTGACCACATCCATCAACCGCATTTCTAATCATTTTGTAACAACCAGACTAATAAAAAATCTAAATGTGATTGCATCCATAACAGAAGAATATGTTTCTTCATAATTAATCCCGGATTTCTGCAGGAAACCTTGTGCGACAAGCCGTGCTTTGTACCGCACAATTTCATTTTTCTCATTATGTTTTCGTACAAATACCCACTTATATCCAACAGGTATTACACCCATTGGTGTTTGGACAACAGGTCCAAATACTTCTCGCTTTGCTAGCGAATTTAATTCAGCTTCAATAGCTGCTTTCCATTTTGGCCAATCATTTCTACGTCGACATTCTTCGACGGTTTTTGACTCACTTTCTTCATTACTTCTGGTAATGTCAAGGGCCATTTTATATGAAAATATGTTGTCGACAACAGTTTTATTTCTGTCCAGAATTTCTCCAGTATTCATGAAATGTATTGAGATCTCATTATTTTCAGGTACCTGTTCCTATTCAGGGAAAAATATTTCATGAAACACCTCTTCAGGAGGTCCCTTTTCAGGAGATTTATACTCTTCAGGAGTTTCCTCTTCAAGAGATTCTGGAATAGAAGATTTGAACTCTTTAGGAGCACCAATTATATTTGTAGCCTGTATTGTGGGTACATGTTCTTCAGGAACACCAAATTCATTTTGTATTCTTTTCCTTCTGGAAATTTTGTCTTTTGCACCAATAGGTCTTCCATACTTCAGGCGTGCCTTAGACTCACTTATTGCTATTTTGACAATTTGTCTTTCAGGGACTTCAATCCTTGCTGGAGCATTAACAGCAGGAATATAAGATTTTACTACACCTTTAGTGTCAGTAAATACATCCGATAATTGATTTGCAACATTTTGTAAATGAATAATCCTCTGAACTTCCAGTTTACATTCATTTGTAGAAGGATCAAATTGAGACAAGATCTTGTTATCCCAAGTAATATTTTGTCGTGCTTCAGGTACCGACTTTTCTTTATCTATTAATGGAAAAATGTATTCGTCAAAGTGAAAATTCTCAAAACTTGCTTTAAACATATCCCTTGTAAGGGGTTTAAGGTATCTAATAATATATGGAGAATCAAAACCAACATATATCCCAAGTCTACGTTGATGGCCCATTTTTGTACGTTGTGGAGGTGCAATTGGAACATATATAACACATCCAAAAGTATGAAGATGAGAAATATTTAGTTGTTGACCAAATGCAAGCTGTAATGGAGAATATTTATGATATGCAGATGGTCTAATGCAAATTAAAGATGCTGCATGAAGTATAGCATGTCCCCAATAAAAAATAGGTAGTCTTGATTTCATAAGTAAAGGTCTAGCGATTAGTTGAAGCCTTTTGATCAAAGATTCAGCTAAACCGTTTTGTGTGTGTGTATGGGCAACAAGATGTTCAACATCTATTCCTATTGACATGCAATAATCATCAAAAAATTGAGATGAAAATTCACATGCATTATCCAATCGAATGGTCTTAATTGGATATTTAAGAAATTGTACTCGTAATTTGATTATCTGAGTAAGAAGTCTAGCAAATGCAACATTTCTTGTAGAAAGCAGACAAACATGTGACCATCGACTAGATGCATCAATCAAAATCATAAAGTATCTAAATGGTCCATTTGATGAATGAATAGGCCCACATATATCTCCGTGAATCCTTTGTTATAAGAATGGAGATTCAACAATGACTTTTGAGGGAGATGGTTTGATAATCAACTTACCTCGAGAACATGCAGAGCATGGAGATTCATTGGGTAGAAATATCTTTTGATTCTTTAAGGGTTACCCATGCAAATTTTCAATAATTGGTCTCATCATTATAGATCCAGGATGTCCAAGGCGATCATGCTAAGTCATAAATATTTTGGGGTCAATGCACTTCTAGTACATTACCACATATGATTCAATTGTTCTCATCTTTGTATAATACAATCCAGAATATAGAACAAACAGTTTTTCTAATACGAGTTTCTGGCCCGATATTGTTTTAGTAATAAGAAAATGCTCTTTATTGTCTTTATTGGTCGTTTCAATATGGTAATTATTACAACGTATATCTTTGAAATTCAATAAATTTCTTCTAGATTGTGAAGAGAATAGAGCATCATCAATACAAAATTTGGTGCCATTAGGCAACACAATATAAGCTCTTTCGGAGCTTTCAATTAAATCTAATGAACCTGATATGGTATGGACATAGGCTTTACTTAATGTTAGATTTTGAAAATATTTCTTTTCTTTGAGAATTGTGTGAGTTGTAGCACTGTCAGCCAGACATATATTTTTATCATTCAACTTAAAGATAAAAAGCTCATCAATGTGATTCATGATTCTACAAAATATACAAAACTTTTATTACAGATAATAGAAAGAAAATACATTAATTGATTGGAACACTTCTATCTCAAATTAAGTGGTCAATTCTATTTTCAGGATGAATAAAGAAATCAGAAACATCAAGATGAGTAACATCTACGTCTACTGAACCTAATAAATCATCTGATGGTTTTACTAAATTTATTTCATGCATTTTATTCTTTCATTTAATAGATGCTTGATATAAATCAGCTAAGTGCCTGGCCGTACGACAGGTACGTGACCAATATCCAATCATTCCACATCTATGGCACACCTCTTCACTTATCTTTGAAAAATTATTCTGTGGGCTTTTACCCATTTCTGAGTTGTACTACTTCTGGTGATACGGTATCTTATCCCTTTTAATTTTGTCACTTCTGGGACCAACATTTCTATAATTTCTCTTACCACGTCCACGCCACCGATTTCTCCTAAAGGATGCACCATTCATTTTTGGGAATGATGCAAACCTATTACTATTCACTTCAGAGAATGATATTGAGCCAGTAGGGCATAACTGGTGGTTTGTTAATAAGAGTTCATTGTTCTGCTCAGCTACTAGAAGACATAATATAAGTTCAGAATATTTCTTGAACTTTCTCTCTCGATGCTGTTGCTGCAGGAGCACATTCGAGACATGAAATGTAGTATAAGACTTCTCTAGCATATCATCATCGGTGATTTTCTCACCGCATAATTTTAGTACTGAGCTTATTTTAAAAAGTGCGGAATTATACTCACTAACACTTTTATAATCTTGCAACCTCAAGTACAACCATTCAAAACAAGCTCTTGGGAGGATGACAGTCTTCTGGTGTTCATATCTCTCTCTTAAATTGTTTCACAAAATATATGGATATTTTATTGTAAGATATTCAGTTTTTAACTCTTCGTGAAGATGGTGGCGAAAGAAAATCATTGCTTTAGCACGGCCTTGCAGGGACATTTGATTTCCTTTTTTAATTGTTTTACTCAGGTTCATTGCATCAAGATGAATTTCAGCATCAAGTATCCACGATAAATAAATTTTCTCATATATGTCAAGAGCAACAAATTCCAATTTTGTAAGATTTTCCATTTTAGAGGAATAAGACTACTAGCTTCAGAATTAGTAGAACCGTCGTGCTGATAACGTGTTATAAAACTAAAAAAAGAAATTACTATTGCAAGAGAGAAATATATAAGAAACTATTTGAAACTCTTAAGAACTGAAACTTTCTTCTCTCTCTATATTTTCTTGTGAATTTCATAACAACTGAAACCCATATTTATAGGCCTTGAAATTACTATGCAAGTCACTATGCAAGATTTAAAATAATAGTGGTGGGGTTATTCACATAATTTTGGTGGTAGGACAGGAGGCGGCAGCCGTTCCTCCACTTACATTCGTTTCATTACAATTATCCTATTATCGCACAAAGAAGCACTTCACCTTAACCCACTAAAAAGCTTTGTTATTACTATTTGCCCATCACCGAAAACCAAGGTTTGATTCTTGTTTTTCTAGTTTTTATATTGATTATTGGATACCACCGAAGAAATGGTTTGTTCTTATTTTTTTATATATATATATTTTTAATTTTCTCATGTTATGCATGCCAACATGCAAGAAGAAATGATTTGATTATTTACTCATAACCCACCACCGAGTTACTAGTACATGAATAAAGTTTCTCCTCATTTCCTACGTTTCTATGTTGTCAAATGGATTGTCTGCAAATAAACTTGTGTTTCTCTCAGATTGAGGTTTGTATTATTGGGGTCGTGGATGATCCGATTCTGGTATCTTCTTTATCCACTACTAATATTTTCTCCCATCGGCGGGGTTGGGTCATGCCAGGGGGGGAAGGGAGGGAGGGTAAGGCCTGGTGTAGATAAAAATATTTTTATTCACATTAAATCATGACGTGGCTAAATTTTATTAAAGGGCTTGTCTTAATAGAAAATTAGATGGGCGTTCTCAGATTTTCTTTTCTATAAAATTGCAACCCTCAAAATAAGAAAAGAATTTGTGACACATTAAATAATTATTATTTTAATTAATTCTTAGTATGAATCTCTTGAATAATATTATAAGATATCCCATAAATATTATAAAATTCAGTTTTATAATTTTTTTGGGAGAGATACTAATTAGGACAATGGATTATAGATATCAATGAGGAAATAGAAAATTATACAAACACGATAATTTTACAATCTTTTATGTATCTAACTGTGTTTAAATGAAGGATAATTAATTTTATATAATAATTGATAAAAATAACAAAATTTTATTGAATTATTATCCTCAATTTAAAATATGATGATACAAAAAATTATAAAAAAATTATCATCAGTATATATAGTACATAAGAATATTAATGCTGAAAAGTCCCTCTTTCTCTCTCGAGAAAGTTTAGGGTTTGAGTGTCAACTTGGCCCTCGTCAAGCATTAGAGTCATCGATTGGTGGTGTGAGGCATGAAATCGACCGAAAGCATGGAGGAGGAGCTGACGAAGCACTAGGCTCGCCTTCATCTGTCAACGGAAGAAGATACTACTCTCCAGATCAGTTCAAATAGGCAGAAGGAACAACCAACGAGAGGGAAATTTTACTTGGTAGCCAAGATCCTCTCGGACAGGGGAACAAATAACGAAGCTTTTCGAAGCACAATGTCTCAGGTATGGAAACTCTCTAGCTGGGTGCGTTTCAAATACCTAAATGACCAAACCTTTCTAATAGAATTTCATAATAAAGAAGATAAAGAAAAGGTTCTGAGTGGGAGGCCATGGTTCTTTGACTGAAACCTCCTCACTCTTTAGGAAATCGATGAAAAGGCATCGGTAAACTCTTTGCAATTCCAATATGAGTCATTTTGGATACAATGCCATAATATGCCAATAGGGGCAATGAACGAGTCGATTGGTGAACAACTTGGATCTGTACTAGGTCTTGTCATTTGGGTTAATGCAGAAGCTGATGGATCTGCCTGGGATCAAAGTTTACGCATTCGTGTGGTAGTGGACCTCCACAAACCACTACTTTGACAAAAATGGGTTGAATTCGATGGGAAAAAGTGCTTGATCTCCTTCAAATACGAACGATTGTAGGGATTCTATTTTCAATGTGGGATTCTATTCCATAAAGGAAAAACTTGCCAAAAACCCAAGACTGAGCAACAAGAGGATGGCATAATAGTCCAAGAATTTTGTCCTTGGCTGAGGGCCCAACCTAAGAACTCCTCACTCTTTGACTGTCGAAAGTATGGGGCTGAGAACAACACCCAGGAGAAACAGAACAAGGCTCAAACTAGTTGTGAAAAGGAGGAGGACAAGGAAAATAACAAACAAGAGGTGGTACAACAGGTCTACAAAGATGCCAGGATTGAAAAAACAGTATGTTGACAAGCAGGACAAAATGAAGGAATTTGAAACAACAAGTTCTCCAATGTAGTCACATGGTAACAGTACCCAGGTAGCTCGAAAAGGTCCAACATGTGGCTCCACAACTATAAAAGCTGACCAACCACCAATGGGGATAGATAAGTCATGTAATAACTATGATGGTACTTCTCTCCTTCAAAGTACTGAAAAGCCCCTCAAAAGAGCAAACCTTTGCTTAATGGATTTGGATGGCAATGGGAGAGATGAGTCAAAGGGGCACCTCATGGATAACCATGAGAAAAGTAGGTCTGCAATTAGGCGACAGCAGAAGCCATCATGCATTGCAGTAGCTCAAAGTATGAAGAGGGGAGCCGACACCAAACCTTCAAGCAAGTGGAAAAGAAAGGCAAGGAACCCCATCTTACCAACATTGTTTTAGTTGATATCACAAACTTGCAGTCTCGCTTGAAAAGGGGGTCCCAAACCTCTGGTGAAAATGTTAACATGACTGCTAAAAAGGGAAGGTCTGACCTGGAATATCAAATTAATATAACAGCGGCTGGGTTCCAGTTCTACCAAAGTCAATGAGCCTGCTGTCTTGGAATTGTCGAGGGTTTGGGAACCCTCGTGCAATTCGTATCCTTAGGAAAAGTGTCTCAGCTTAATTTTTTTAGGGGAAACTAAGTGTGGTAGTAGCACGATGGAGGAAATTAGCAGAAAAATTGAATTTTGACAGTTGCCTAGCTATCGATAGTCACAGTCTTAGTGGAGGGATCGCCCTCTTATGGAAAAGTCATTGGCAGGTCCGTGTAGTCACCTATACCAAGTGGCACATCTCGGCCAATATTCTGGAAAACGATGGCAACCAATGGCACTTTAGCGGCTTTTATGGGCACCCAGAATCAAACAAGAGGAGAGGAAGCTGGGAATTGCTTAGAATGCTCAAGCCTGAACCTACCATCCCTTGGGTATGTGTAGATGATTACAATGAAATACTCCACCAAAAAGAAAAGTTTGGGGGTGCCAAGAGACAATATTGGCTCATTGAATATTTCAAATAAGCTGTGGAGCAATGTGGAATCCGGGATATCAAGCAATCTAGTCAGTTTTTTGCATGAGCCACCTTACCCAACATTGTTTTAGCTGATGTCACAAACTTGCAGTCTGGCTCAAAAAGGGGGTCCCAAACCTCTGGTGAAAATGTTAACATGACTGCTAAAAAGGGAAGGTCTGACTTGGAACATCAAATTGACATGACAGTGGCTGGGTCCCAGCCTTGCCAAAGTCAATGAGCCTACTGTCTTGGAATTGTCGAGGGTTTGGGAACTCTCGTGCAATTCGTATCCTTAGGAAAAAGACTAAGGAAAAGTGTCCTAGCTTAGTTTTTTTTAGTGGAAACTAAGTGTAGTAGTAGCACGATGGAGGAAATTAGTAGAAAATTGAATTTTGACAGTTGCCTAGCTATCGATAGTCACAGTCTTAGTGGGGGGATCGCCCTCCTATGAAAAAGTGATTGGCAGGTCCGTGTAGTCACCTACACCAAGTGGCACATCTCGGCCAATATTCTAGAAAACGATGGCAGCCAATGGCACTTTAGCGGCTTTTATGGGCACCCAGAATCAAACAAGAGGAGAGGAAGCTGGGAATTGCTTAGAATGCTCAAGCCTGAACCTACCATCCCTTGGGTATGTGTAGATGATTACAATGAAATACTCCACCAAAAAGAAAAGTTTGGGGGTGCCAAGAGACAATATTGGCTCATTGAAAACTTCAGATAAGCTGTGGAGCAGTGTGGAATCTGGGATATCAAGCAATCTGGTCAGTTTTTTGCATGAGCCACCTTACCCAACATTGTTTTAGCTGATGTCACAAACTTGCAGTCTGGCTCGAAAAGGGGGTCCCAAACCTTTGGTGAAAATGTTAACATGATTGCTAAAAAGGGAAGGTCTAACCTGGAACATCAAATTGACATGACAGTGGCTGGGTCCCAGCCCTGCCAAAGTCAATGAGCCTGCTGTCTTGGAATTGTCGAGGGTTTGGGAATCCTTGTGCAATTCGTATCCTTAGGAAAAGGACTAAGGAAAAGTGTCTTAACTTAACTTTTTTAGTGGAAACTAAGCGTAGTAGCAGTATGATGGAGGAAATTAGCAGAAAATTGAATTTTGACAGTTGCCTAGCTATTGATAGTCACAGTCTTAGTAGGGGGATCACCCTCCTATGGAAAAGTAATTGACAAGTCCGTGTAGTCACCTACACCAAGTGGCACATCTCGGCCAATATTCTAGAAAACGATGGCAGCCAATGGCACTTTAGCGGCTTTTATGGGCACCCAGAATCAAATAAGAGGAGAGAAAGCTGGGAATTGCTTAGAATGCTCAAGCCTGAACCTACCATCCCTTGGGTATGTGTAGATGATTACAATAAAATACTCCACCAAAAATAAAAGTTTGGGAGTGCCAAGAGACAATATTGGCTCATTGAAAACTTCAGATAAGCTGTGGCGTAGTGTGGAATCCAGGATATCGAGCAATCTGGTCAGTTTTTTGCATGAGCCACCTTACCCAACATTGTTTTAGCTGATGTCACAAACTTGCAGTCTGGCTCGAAAATAGGGTCCCAAACCTCTGGTGAAAATGTTAACATGACTGCTAAAAAGGAAAGGTCTGACTTGGAACATCAAATTAACATGATAGTGGCTGGGTCCCAGCCCTGCCAAAGTCAATGAGCCTGCTGTCTTGGAATTGTCGAGGGCTTGAGAACCTTTGTGCAATTCACATCCTTAGGAAAATGACTAAGGAAAAGTGTCAAAACTTAGTTTTTTTAGTGAAAACTAAGTGTAGTAGTAGCACGATGGAGGAAATTAGCAGAAAATGGAATTTTGACAGTTGTCTAGCTATCGATAGTCACAGTCTCAGTGGGGGGATCACCCTCCTATGAAAAAGTGATTGGCAGGTCCGTGTAGTCACCTACACCAAGGGGCACATCTCGGTCAATATTCTAGAAAGCGATGGCAGCCAGCCAATTAGGGTTGTAAAAAGACTGAGCCGGACCGATAGATCGGAGCGGACCGGACCGGATGGAATTCGGTCCGGGTCTTGGTTCGATCTGGTCGAATTTTTTTATGGACTAAAACTTTCCAGTCCGGTCTCGGGGGAGAACATTTCTCCTCCTGGACCGGACTGGACCGAACCAGACCGAATGCATACATTTTTATTTTTATTTTTTATATATGTATATATAAGTAATAGTATATAAATTTTAATATTAATATTAATATAGATTAAAAGTGATAGTATAACATATTAATATATAATATATACTCTTATAATATTAACATATTATAATTTATAATAGTTGTAGTATAAAAGTATAAATTATAATATATTTATATAGAATATTATAATAACTTATAAGTAATAAGTGTACTATTATTATTTAGTATAATATTACTAATTTATCACTAGTCACTAACATATAAATTTATAATATACTAATGTAAATTATGTAATAATGTTATTAGTTATAATTAACCAACCTATGATGTATCACTAAATCACTATTAACTAATTAATAATTACTCTTCTTATGATTACATGTAGCAATTATAAATATTAATTATTAATTTTGTTTTTAACTATATATGAAATATGATAAATGATCATTAATATTATTGATTAATTGATATGACTTATAAAGATTAAATTAACTACTCAACCTATGGACTATATATAATATAGAATATTAATTATAACTTATAGTATAAGTATTAAGTCTATAAATTATAAGTTATAACTATATATTTTATTTAATATTTAGATGAGATTAAAAATTGACAATTGATAAAGATGATTATTTTTAAAAAAATATAGTACTAGTATATATTTAATAATTTATAAACTTAGGCCAAAAAAGTATATTTAATTATTGCAAGATTTTGGATCAAATTTAGCTCATTACATCATATGGGTACCCCTGGACCGGATCGGACTGCCCCTGAATTGAATTGGACCGAATCAGTATAGACCGAATCCTATTCGGTCCGGCCCAGGATGAGAAAATTTTTGGACCGAATAGAATCGGTCCACATTTTTCTCAGACCGGACCAGACCATTTACACCCCTAGCAGCCAATGGCACTTTAGTAGCTTTTATGGGCACCCAAAATTAAACAAGAGGAGAGGAAGTTGGGAATTGCTTAGAATGCTCAAGCCCGAACCTACCATCCATTGGATATGTGTAAATGATTACAATTAAATACTCTACCAAAAAGAAAAGTTTGGGGGTGCCAAGAGACAATATTGGCTCATTGAAAACTTCAAATAAGCTGTGGAGCAATGTGGAATCCAGGATATCAAGCAATTTGATCAGTTTTTTGCATGAGCCACCTTACCCAACATTGTTTTAGCTGATGTCACAAACTTGTAGTTTGGCTCGAAAAGGGGGTCCCAAACCTCTAATAAAAATGTTAACATGACTGCTAAAAAGGGAAGGTCTGACCTGGAACATCAAATTGACATGACAGCGGCTGGGTCCCAGCCCTGCCAAATTCAATGAGCCTACTATCTTGGAATTGTCAAGGGCTTGGGAACCCTCGTGCAATTCGTATCCTTAGGAAAATGACTACGGAAAGTGTCTCAGCTTTGTTTTTTTAGTGGAAACGAAGTGTAGTAGTAGCAAGATCGAGGAAATTAGCAGAAAATTGAATTTTGACAGTTGCCTAGCTATCAATAGTCATAGTCTTAGTGGGGGGATCGCCCTCACTAAGACTATGAAAAAGTGATTGGCAAGTTAGTGTAGTCACTTACACCAAGTGGCACATCTCGGCCAATATTCTGGAAAACAAGGGCAACCAATGATACTTTAGTGGCTTTTATGGGCACCCAGAATCAAACAAGAGGAGAGGAAGCTGGGAATTGTTTAAAATGCTCAAGCTTGAACCTACCATCCCTTGGGTCAAACAAGAGGAGAGGAAGCTGTGTAGATGATTACAATAAAATACTGCACCAAAAAGAAAAGTTTGGGGGTGCTAAGAGACAATATTGGCTCATTGAAATTTCAGATAAGCTGTGGAGCAGTGTAGAATTCAGGATATCAAGCAATCTGGTCAGTTTTTTGCATGAGCCAACAACAGACAAGGAAGAGCATTCATAAAGGAAAAAATCGACCGTGCAATGGCTAAAATCGAATGGCGAGGAAAATTCCCCTCTGCTTGCTGCGAAGTCCTCCCAGCCATAAAGTCTGATCACTCGCCATTACACATTGTCCTACGCTAGCCATCTCTCAGACCACATAAAGCACAATTTGTATTTCAATATGAAGCTGCATGGGAGCTCAGAGAGGAGTCCAAAAAATTCATTGTCGAGGCTTGGGTTAAAAGAGGTTTGGGCAGTAATCTAGCCGTGAGCTTGAGGACCAAATTAGAGTATTGCCAAAGAGATCTCATGGGTTGGACCCAGAAAATAAAAAGAGAGAGGAGCAAAGCAATCTCAGCCGAGATATGGCCTGCATTAACAGATTACAAGACAGAGGTGAAGGGGACCATATCGATCAGCTGAAGACTGCCCAGTACAGAGTTGAGTGTTCTATTGCCGAGACCAAGATGAAATGGTGTCAGAGAGCCAAACAACATTGGTGCAAAGATGGAGACAAAAATTCCCGCTTTTTCCATATGCATGCAAACTAGAGGCGCAAGAATAACAGGATCTCCTTCATCGAGGATCTTAATGGACGCAAGCTCTATGATCAAACAGCCATTGGCAACCATTTCACAGGTGCTTTCCTCTCCCTTTTACTTCATCAAACCCCTATAATTTTGACAACTGCCTGCATGCTTTGTATCCCAAGATCTCTAATGAAATGAAGGCAATCCTAATGAAGGAATTTAGTAGTGAAGAGGTTAAAACAACAGTCTTCCAGATGAACCCATTAGGGTCCCCTGGGCCGGATGGTTTTTTGATACAATTTTACTAGACTAACTGGGAAGTCATGGGAGAAGACACCACCAGATTTTGCTTAATGTCTTGAATGTAGGGGTGTAAGAAAAAATCAGTGAACCGGTAAACCTGACCGAACTGGTGGAATCTCAATCCAATTTTGAGTAGGTACTGGTCCGGAATCGATTTTTAAAATGTTAAAACCGGTAGGTACCGGTTCGTTTTCGGTTCTAAACTTTTTAGAACCAGACTGGACTGGACCAGTTCAATATAATATGTATATTTTAAATTAATTTTTTTAATATGATACATAATATAAAATATTTTTTTAATTATACATAATATGTTATACATTAGTATATAATATAAATTAATTACAATTTATATTTTGTGGCCTAATTGTAATAGCCCAATTTTTTTAGATAAAACATTTACTTGAGAATATTTTAAAGGAATTTATTAGAAATATATTTTTTGATGGTAATAGAAGTTGAGACTTAGAGGATAATTGTGAGCTATGAAAATGTGAAATTATGCATTCTAAGATAAAATTTGGATGGACTTTTAGAAATTTTAACAAGGTATCAACTAGAGAAATTAAATTTGGACCTAAAAAGAGATAAATTTTCAAAATTTAGGGGAGAAATTCAAGAGGAAGTGATAAAACCAAAAATCAAACACTTGGTGCCCAGATTAAGTGTTCTCGAGTTGGTCCGTCGAGATTTGGTTGAGCATAACTCATTTATATGAGTTTCAAATGAGGTAATTCTAATTATTACAGAACATTAAGAGGCATATATAAAACTTTCATGTTTTGGGTTTTTGAAGGTAAGGAATGGATTAAGGACTAAATCTGGTGTGAAGTGAATAGACAGGAATATGAGTCAACTGGTAAACGACTTATATGAGTTGTCTTATGTTCGGCCATGTGATGAAAATTATGATTGGATACCAAAATTTCTAAGGTCTTGACATATGTGGGAACATGTGGCAAGTTGATAAGAATTTATCTAGAAGCCTTGGTGGGTAAGAAAACAAAGGAAAACAAATGAAGAACTCGGATTGGGTGTTCTCGGGTGGTTTTGACGTGTTTATATGAATTAAGCATATCTCTCTTATTTGATCTTGGAATAAGGTTATTAAAATTTTTATAGAAGCTTAAGAGGATTATCTAAAACTTTCATGTTTAGAGTTTTCGAAGAATAGGATCAGATCAAGGACTTATTTGGGATGGAAGTGGCCGAATACACCTCATTGGAAGAAACCATCATGCTATTTTGTTTTTTTCCCACATGAGTTTATTTTCTTTAAGCCATTGATCAAGATTATCTCATAGATGGATTAAGCTTCACTATTAGATTAAAAGATCAGTAAATTCCATAGGATTTAAAGTGATCATAAAGCTACAAGAATAGGGACACATCACCAATCGGCTAAATGAGACTTCCAAATGCCCAAGGCATTCCCCAACCCTTGTATCGCCTCCTATGGGTATAAATAGGAGTATTGGCTTATCTTCGTCCCTTTTTAGAGATACCACATGGCGATAGTGAAAAATCTTCAAAAATATTCACCAAAATACCAAAAGAGAGCTAAGTGAAAGCATTGGAGAAAAAATGGTGCAAGACCAACTCTAGACCAATGTTTTTGGTATCGTACCGTACCGGCCGGTACATGCCGTACCAGTCACTTGGGCGGTATAGGTACACTGCCTGTACCATACCGGCCGTACTGGCCTATACCGGCCGGGATTTTATTTTATTTTATTTTTTCATTTTTTAGTTTTTTTTGCCTCAATTTAGACTAGATTATTTGTATATATATGTATTTATATATATAATATATTCATATATTGACTATTTTTTTAAAATTAATTTATATATGTAATTATATATATAATTTTTTTATAAATAGACTATTCCGAAATGGTACACGAAACGGTACCGGTATCGAAATATTTCGTTCCAGTGCCTTGACTGGTACCGGCATCGGTATGGTATTCAAAACTTTGCCCTAAACATCTAATCTAGTTTTGGAAAAATTTGCAAGTGCATATATTAACTTAATATTGGCATAGTATAAGTGGTTTGATGATTGGATTATATTTGATATTTATTTGAGTTTAATCTTTGTTTATGAGTTAAATTGAAACATATTGAAGTTTGGAGTGATTTTTGCTATGGAAAAATGTTAGAAAAATTATGAGACCTTAGAAATATATTCTATGATGTGATATTAAGAGGATTATGTGAAAATATAAGGTCTTGATCTGAGAAAAAGAATAAGAAAGGAACCCTAGAATAATCCGACCTTAATAGGGTTATTATTTGCAGATTTGACACTTTTTAGTAAATCGGACAGAACTTGTTCGTTTGATTTCGTATTTGAATAATTTAAGAGGTTATGAAAATTTAAGATAAAGATCTACAACTTTTAAGTTTTAAATTTTAACAGATAAGAACTTAATAAAGGATGAAATTAGGATTGAAGTGGTAGAACCGAGTTTATCATAGTAGGCTTTGGTTTCATTGGAGACTTGATTTTAATTATTGGAATGACATTTTAATAATTATGGTAAGTTTAGAAACTTTAATTTACTTGGAAGGTTCTCAAGAATCATTTTACTAAGAATTTATAGAAGAAATACTAAGAAAAACATTTTAATATGCATAAATGGACTAAGGGAAATTTGATATGTTAAATATATGAAATTTGGCTTGATTTGAATAAGCTAAATAAATAAATATATATGCTTTAGTTCTCCATGATATTCGGCCAACTTTGGTTTTGATAATATTTTAACATTATATTTTATTGTTTAAGCATTATTCGTTAAGTTTTGACGTTATAAATTTATGTGATGTAAGTGAATGTATATATGATGTTTGTTCTTGTGATATGTTTTTATATGTCACATGAATTATGAAAACATGGAACATGCATGTCATAAGCCTAAATTATGTGTATATTGCATTTCATTACATGTGTGTCGTTATAAGTTATGACGTCTGATATAAGAAATACGTTAAGAAAATTTTACAAGTGGAAAGATTAATAAATCAGTCACATCATAACGGAAACGTCGATACGTAATGTCCGTATGTGTGTCGAGACTGTCATGAGTAAAATGAGGTTTTCGATCCAATTGTGTGAACTTGTGCAAAGATGTCTTAGATCGGTCACATAATCCATCCTTCTAAACAGGGTACCTTAAGACTTTTTTCAACCATCCAGGGGCATCAGACAGGGGGATCTCATATCTAGGGGTGTCAAATCGTGTTAACGAGTAGTGTTCGTGTCGTGTCAAGACATATATATTATACTATATAGGTCAACCCTAATCTGACCCGTTAAACTTATCGTGTCAAAATCTCAAACCCTAACCCGACCCGTTAACATAACGTGTTGTATCATGTTAACCTGTTATGACCTGTTAGTAAATATTGCGAAATATATTCACACGACATAATATGATTCGTTTCAACCTGTTTATGTAAATGAGTTGAATATGTCTAAAATTAACCCGTTTGACTTAATTAAATTTAGCATAAATATTAAAATCATAATATCTATAAAACTAATAACACTAATTATAAGTCTAAATTACAATCTAAACAATAAAATATCAAAATTAAAATTCTAACAATTTTACTTTTAAGTATAAGAATATAATTTTAATTTTAACTTTCTTAGCGTGTCATAACGTGTCATAACGGGTTAAAACAGGTTGACCTGCTATCAACCTGTTAAGCAATCGTGTCATAACGGGTCAACCCGTTTTGACCCGAAACCCATTAAGACTAAACCATAATCCGCTATTATCGTATCATGTTCGTGTTGGGTTAACGGGTCGTATAAGAAATTGCCAACCCTACCCATCTCCCCTTACATTTTTATCATGTATGACGAGGCCTTATTCTTTCTTCTACTCAGAGCCGAAAGCATGGGGGACCTTACCAGCATACCGACAGGCCGTGTCCCATCTTAGGTTAATCACCTCTTATTTGCGGACGATAGCCTTCTATTTTGTCAAGCTTCCCTCAAAGAACTTCGTTCTATTATTGATCTCCTTGATTGCTATGAAAGAGCATCAGGCCAAGTGCTTAATAAATAAAAGTCTGTCATATTTTTCAGTAAGAACACTCAACTCAGTAGCCAGAGACAAATCCTCCAAGTGGCTGGAATCAAAGCAACCAACTCATTCAAAAAATATTAGGGCTTCTCAGCCCTTTTAGGAAGAACTAAAGTGGCGACATTTCACTTACTTCTAGACAGAACTTGGGCAGGAATTTCTAATTGGAAAAACCAATTCCTATCGATAGCAGGTAAAGAGACTTTGTTGAAACCTGTACTTCAAGCCATTCTAGTGTCTTCCATGTCCTTTTAGGCTGCTGGAGTCCATCCTCAACAAACTGAACCTCTTTCTTAAAAAGTTCTGGTGGGGATACAATGAGGATAGCACCAAACTCTAGTGGATTCCATGGGATAAAATTAGTTCAGCCAAAGAGAAGGGAGGGGTTGGCTTTAGGGACTTCAAAGTATTCAACACCGCCCTACTAGCCAAGCAAATCTAGAGGATGGTTCAAGAACCCCACTCAATTATTTCCAATATTATCAAACTGAAATACTTCCCCTCTAAGGACATCCTAGACTTTACTATTGGAAGCAACCCCTCCTATGCATGGAGAAGCATTCATTCTAGCTTAGATTTGCAAAAAACTAGAATGAGGTGGAGGGTAGGGAATGGCCAAAGCATCAAGATATGGGCTGAAAGATGGGTGCCTTCCCTCCCCAACTGCTTTATTTCATCCCAAAAGACCGCTACCTGTAGGTGTGATAGAGTTGCTGAATTAATTGACCCCCAAACTAGAACATGGAATGAAAACATCAAGTCGAAAATATTCTCAGCTCATGAAGTGGACGCAATCAAGAAAATATCCATCAACTTTGGTAACAAAGCTGACCAACTCACATGGTAGCTTTCTAAGAATGGCATGTATAATGTAAAATGCAGGTACCAGCTCTTAAGAGATTCCATGGCCAACGGTGATGGAGAGTCCTCTAGCAAGCATAACGAAGAGGCATGTTTGGACAGGTATATGGAAGATGAAAGTCCACCTTGCTGTCAGGTTTTTCATTTGAAGAGCTTGTGGTAAGGCTTTACCCACCCTAGCAAACCTTAAAAGGAGAAGAATTGTGGAAGACAACTCATGCCTCATCTGCACTAGGGACCCCGAGACATCTGGGCACATTTTATGGGGTTGCCCAGCAGCTAGAAATGTTTGGAGCCAAGCATGCAGCAGAATTCAGAAAATGTCTCTATATTCTGACAACTTCCTCCGTATTTGGTCTACTCTCTTTCAGGTACTCGAGCCAGAAGAGCTTGAAATTGCAGCTGTTATATTAAGGCATATTTGGCACAGGAGAAATGAGGTAACTCACGGGAAAGACTTCATCGATCCAAACACACTGATTCAACAATCTAAAGTTGCAGCTCTAGCCTATAAAGAAGCTTAGTCCAAGAAGCTGCCTTCTAAGCAGACTGAACATTAGAGAACTAATGGTTGGACCAAGCCACTTGAGGGCTCATACAAAGCTAATTGAGACGCAGCCTAAAAAACATCTCTTAACAAGATAGGCATTGGGGTGGCCATCCATGATCTCCAAGGACAGCTATTGGGATTCCCTACAAGCCCCACGACTCTTCTTTGATAACGTTTTTGAAGTCGAGGCTCATGGCCTTTTCCTGGCAGTTCTCTTTTGTAAAGAATTGGGGCTAAACAGGGTCATTTTTTTAAGGGGATTTGAAAGAAGTTGTGGATCAGCTGAACTCAAACTCTCATAACCTTAGTTTGGGCGGGATGCTAATCGATCACTCCAGAACCTTGCTAGCAGGTTTCAGCAATTGGGAAGTGAGACATGCTTTTAGGGAAACAAACGTTCTAGCCCTTATGCTAGCTCAAGATGCTATTTTCCTTTTAGATATTGATATCTATGATATTGAGGAGTGCTCTTTGTGCTTTCAAGCATATTTAACCTCTGACATTGTATGAAATCTTTTATGAATATGATTTCATTTAAAAAAAAAAAAGAATATTAATGCTGGTTTTGTTTTATTTAATTCACAACTACTTTCTCAACTTTTGAAGATCGTACTCCACCCCCATGCATAGCTACAGAAGAACCCCCAAAGCTAAGATAAAAGATAAAGTGGTTCTTATTTCTTATTTCTTATTTCTTGCTCTACTACGTCGTACGTACTCCAGCACAATACTACCATCAACCATGGATCATTTATTTCTGTACTGCTTTTCACGTGCGTCCTTTTCAATATCATCTTTGAGCAAGTTGACTATCTTCTTGAACTCTTCAAAACTGGTATTAACAACTTTGTGGATGCTTTCTTCTTCGGCCAGACTTGGCTGCAACAGAAAGTACTCCTGAAGATACCTAAAATCTTCCCAACAATTAAGGGCATGAGCCTCCGGGTGCCCCAACAAGATGCGAAGAATAGCCTGTCAAAATTTCATGAGAAATTTTACTGCATGATCATCTGTCTCTTTATTTATCACGCTCTTAGTTAGAGCCTCTAACAATCATTTTATGATATTATATATAGCATTAGATGAATGGGAAAGTACGTTAGACAATCATTTAATACCACATAATTAATGAGATGCATATTAAGAGAATAATATTGTTGATTAAAATATGATAAATAACGTTGTTCTTAATTTTTCGTAGAGCCAATAGTAGTAAATAATCAACCATATTATATAACATGGAAATGACCATCGATCATAGTTATGGGAACAACAATAAATTATTAAAATCATGTTATGCGTGGATAGAGTTCTTTCTGTTTTCCTTAAATCAATGCTTGTCTAGAAAATATATATAATTAATTTTAGAATATATAGCAGAAAATACCTTGTATAATGGACGGCGTGCGTCTGAAATTGCTTCAACTGACAAGCATTTGCAACTATCAGCCTGTTTAAACTCTCCCTGAAGAAGATCAGAACAAAATAATTAATTAAGCTTTTTTTTTTTATATATTAATATAATTAGACTCCTGAAACGTACGGACCACTACAAAACCCTGCAAAGAGGCTTAATTTGATGTTCAGTAGATCAAGAAACCCTGACTTAGGTCTCAAGACTCATGCAGCGTCTAATTGCTAGCCATAAATGGACGACCCTGATCGAACGGGGTCTTAGATTTCAAGATCAGTTTGAGTTTAACACCTTGTATATAAGCATTTCGACGAGCGACATCTCAATCTCGTAGGTTTCTTGCGGTTTCTTGTCATTCCGGGCGTCTCGAACTGCAGTTTCTAGAATTGTCACTGCCACATCTTCTTTTCCGGCCATTTCCAGCTTTGCCACAGTACACTTCAACGAAAATACACACGACGCTCACAAAATCATATTATATATACCTCAAATTACAAGATTTATCTTAAATATCTTTAAATAGAAAACAAAGCTTTCTGTAGATGTAGTAGTAGTCTAGTGAATTAATTTAGAAAAAATCACACCATGATAACTACAAAAAAAGATGGTCAGATATAACCAATTTGATGCATTTAAAAGGGGTAGAAATGCATCAGATTATATGTCAGATATTCTACCAATTTTGAATGCATCAGATTGATTATATCTTACTTTTTTTTTTATAGTGCATGTAATACTACGTATGTATGTACGAGGCAAATCATAATTAATTAGAACAATTCAGAAATTAGTTTTGCTTCCATATATATATATATATATAATATGGTTTTAAAAACTATGGGATATATATGGAGGAGAAAGCTGATCATGCTGCATGTAAGAACCTAAAATATTTGGCAATTTATACAATTTGATTGACAAGTAGTCATGTGCAAGATGATGATCAAGGGGGTAGAGATCATAGTGGCCTAATTAAGTACGTACCTTGAGATTCCAGATATGATCTGGCCGATATGGATCTTCAATTAGTTCAGTCAGCCTTGACACATTGGCAGCCTCATTCAACACCATCGCATCCGCTCGGGCAGTGTGATAATCAAGCAGTCTCTTCAAGGCTAGTTTGCCACCATGGAGCATTCCAATGGATGTGGATTTCGAAAGAACTGGCCGTTTATTATTTTTAAAATTAGCACGACTTTTAAAAGCACGACTTGCATAAGCACGACTTGCATAACGCCATGCAAGATAAACACCTGCAAAGATGACAATGGGTAGGGTTGCAGTTGCTGCCATTGCTCCATATTTATCTTTTATGGAGAAATTTCTGAAAGGGCGCTGGCCGTTTGCCATGTGATGATGTGAATTATCTCAAAGCTTATAATCCAGGCTTATTTATTGGTTATAATCACCAATATATAATGGAATTTTCCCGAGGAATAATTTCTTCTTAAATTGTAGCTAATGATCAAGCACCGTCGAACGTATCATGTGAGCAATTAAGTTAAGGGAGACGATGGAGGAATCATGTAATATTAGTAGCTTGTGAAAAGGATATGTAATGGTTCCGATTACTAACTTGCAAGGTGGTAACTACATAAAGAATCTTGAGCATTTTCAGGAATCTAACTTCAAACTCTAAAGAAAAGCAGCTTGTTCCTCTCCTACAAAAGAAGCAAGAACTTTGCCCATGTACTTTCCAAAAGGATCAAATTCTTGTGTTTTAAGAAAAGATTTATTCCAAATGCCAATTCCGCGTGGAACAAGAGGGAGAAAAAGGTATTAGGCTAGAATTAAGCATGTTACAAGAAAAATAAATATTGACCAAGGATTATTTGTGATGATAATGCCTATTTACTATAAAATAGATTCATTTGTCATGATAATAATTATTTGCAATAATAATGCCTCTTTTATATTTTCATTTTAGTAGAAGAGTCTAGGAGGGGAGACTGGAAGTAGTCTCCATACATAGGCATGGTTATAGTGACATCTTACCTATCGGGAATAGGACAGGAGGGGCTTAGCTGACAAGAAGCCATCAGCGCTCCTTCAAGTCAAGTTTGAGTCATAGCCTAGTCCTCAGCCCCATTTGAGAAATTAAACAGATCTTTAAGTGACTAATACTGATCGGTCTCGTTTGCTTTCATAACACATCTCATCTAATTATTTTGACTTTTTTAAATTTTATACAAAATAAAATAAACAATACAACTTTTTCAAATATAAAACAATAATAACATTAAAAAATATATTATAATAATATTTTATTTATTTTTTTAACTTTCATCTCATCTCATCTCATCTACAAAAATAAAGACAGACAAATTAACACTACAACAAAAATAAGTATCCGTGACAGATTATTTGTGACGAAGATAACTATTTACAACTAAAACAAACTCATATTAACAAGAAATAGTCAACTTGGCAGAAATAGTTGGCCATGGAAGATCAGTTTTCTTCCAGTTATTTATGTTCTAATTCAAGCCTATGATCTAGTACAAGCCAAATCATGTGGGACTTGAGAGTAACCTAGCTAAAGACTATTGACTCACCCCCCTTGATGGTAAACAATTGATGCTTTCAATGGCATGGAAATGTATATGGGAATTAAATATATTAAAGGTGGAACAGAGATAAAACAAAGGATGAATTTGCAAAATAAGGAAACGACAAAAAAATGATGAGGGAAAAGTGAAAACTTGAATAAAATTGTATTATGTTACTTTCATTTGTACAGTGTGTAATAGCTATTTATAGGCAACAAAGAGCAAAAAAATAATGAATAAAGAATCATCTTTACAGCTCATTACAACCACTGCAAGAAGTAAAACAGAATGCATGCAGTGCTACGTCCTTGGCATGCTACCACTACATTTTGCCTTATTTGTGATTCTCTTGTCTGGTGGAATAACCGGAGGAACCTGAGAGGTTTCATGAGGTAATTTCAATAAAATATGTACAGAACAAGAATGTATTAATGCTGTAGTACCTGAGAGATAGGGGAGCTTCTTAGGACTCCATGTGTTGAGAGGTGGCCTGAATAAGCGCCTCCCCTGTATTCTCACTCGATGTCCAACTCGAGTGAGAGTCATTCAGTAAGTTTGCTCAACTCTCGCTCTACTTCTAGCTCGAGCGAGACTTCAACCCGAGAGTTCGCTCGACTCTCGCTCGACGTCCAGCTCGAGCGAGGTGCAGGCAGTGACTTCGCTCAACCCTCGCTCGAGGGCCCGCTCGAGCGAGATGCAGACCTAGCTATTCGCTCGATGGTTCGCTTCCAGCTAATGTTCTAGGGAACATAGGGTGTGCCTTTTGAAATAATGTCTCGCTCGAGCAAGAGCATTCTCGCTCGAATGAGTTTAACTTATATAAAAGAAATACGTTCATTTGAACATAATGACACCCAGACTGCCCATTTGTTTTCTTTCTGCATTTTGAGTGAACTTTGAGTGTTTTTTAGAGTAAACACTTGTGAGGTTAAGAGTATAAACGTGAGACTGAGTGATTACTTCGTAGAATCTTTTGATTCAATTTCTATACTCTATCTTTGATTATAGTGAAGTTTTGAGACCGATCCCACAGTGGACGTAAACTTATTTTAAGCCGAACCACTTATATATGTGTGTTCTATCTATCATTTTATATTTCTTGTGTTGCATCCGCTGCGTCACTTCGATTATTGTTATTTGTTGAACTGCTTATTCCTAAGAAATTGGTATCAGAGAATCTGCTCTTTGAAGATTTAAAGGAATGGCTACAGCAAGATTTGAAGTAGAAAAGTTTGATGGATAGAACAATTTCAGTTTATGGCACATAAAGATGAAAGTTTTGTTGCGTCAGCAGAGTTTGTACAAGGTTCTTGAAGAGAAAGTGTCTACTGATTCTCCTACACCGTCTAAGGACGATGAAGATAAGGTACACAAACACTATTCTTTTATCACTATCTGATAGTGTTTTGAGAGAGGTTGCTGAGGAAGAGACCGTTGTTGGTCTCTAGAAAAAGCTTGAAAGCTTATATATGAAGAAATCTGTCACTAACCGTTTGTATTTGAAACAACGGTTGTATACTCTTAAAATGCATGGAGGAACTTCCATTAATAAGATTATCATGGATCTTAGAAATATAGACATCAAGCTTGAAGAGGAAGATCAAGTTTTAATTATTTTATATTCATTACCTATGTCATTTGAGAATTTTGTAAATTACATACTGTATGGAAGAAATATCATTTCCTTAGCAGATATGAAATCTGCTTTAAATTTCAAGGAATTGAGAAGCAAGTTCGGTGACAAGGGTAGTGAAAATTAAGCCAATGGCTTATTTGTAAAAAGTTCCTCTAGTCGAGGAAGATCCAGTGAGAAGAATTCAGAGAATAGCAGAGGCAAGTCCATGTGTAAGTCACAGTCGAAGGGTAACAAGAAAAATGTGAAATGTTACTACTATCACAAATTCGGTCATTACAAGAACGAGTGTACCAAACTAAAGAAGAATGAGAAATCTACCAGTTATTCCAATGTCATCAGTGTTGCAGATGATAATTCTGATGGCTTAGATCTTGTCCTTGCAATCAGTGACTCAAGCAGTCGCTTCAGTGACAAGTGAATCATGGATTCAGGTTGTACATTCCATATGTGTCCCAAGAGGGATTGAATGAATCAGTCAACGGGGGTTCCGTTTTATTGGAAAATGATATGGCATGCAAGATTGCAGGAATCGGCTCAGTCCAAATAATGATGTATGATGAGATTGTTAGGACATTGTCTAAGGTCCGACACATTCCAAATGTGAAGACGAATCTTATCTCGATGGGGGCACTTGACTTTTTAGGCTTTAGGTATGCAGGTAAAGGTGGAGTGATGAAAGTCAGTAATAGCTCCATGATTGTAATGAGATGAGATACGTTTGATGGACTTTATTTTCTTCAGGGCAGTATTGTGACAGGTGTAGTTTCAGTTTTTGTATCAGTTGATCCAGATTAGGATCTCACTCGTCTATGGCATATGCGCTTGGGCCATATGAGTGAGAAGGGGATGTCTATCCTTAATAAGCAAGGGTTGTTAGGGAAATAGAAGATTGTTAAACTTGATTTGTACGAGCATTGCGTCTTTGGAAAACAATGCAGAGTGCAGTTTGCTATAGAAGTTCATAGAACTAAAAGTACTATGGACTACTTTCATTTCGACCTTTGGGGTCCATCTTCTGTTCCATCGAAAGGTGGAGCTAACTACCTACTTACTTTGATTGATGATTACTCACGAAAGGTGTGGGTATATTTTTTCAAGCAGAAGAGTGATGTTTTCACCAACTTTAAGCACTGGAAATATTTGATTGAGAATCAGATAGGTAAGAAAGTGAAACGGCTTCGGACTGACAATGGTATGGAGTTCTGCGGAGGAGAGTTTGATGAATTTTGCAAGAACAAAGGCATTGTCAGACACCGTACAGTTAGACACACTCCACAGCAAAATGGGGTAGCTGAACGAATGAACCGGACACTATTAGAGAGAGCATGCAGTATGCTCTCTAATGCGGGATTGTCTAAAGACTTTTGGGCAGAAGCAGTCAACACAGCCTGCTTTTTAGTTAACCGCTCACCAGCCACGACTATTGGATTGAAAACACCAAATTAGGTATGGTTTGATACTTCTGTTGATTATTCAGATTTAAAGATTTTTGGTTGTTCTGCTTATTTTCATGTTAATGAGGGTAAGCTTGAACCAAGGATAAAGAAATGTATATTTATGGGATATGCTAGTGGGGTGAAGGAATATAGATTGTGGTGTACTGATCCCAAATCATCCAAGTTTGTGGTAAGCAAAGATGTTAGTTTTGATGAACAGTCTATACTTAATCCGAGAAAGGAGTTTAATGTGATGACAGATATAGACCAGGAAAAAGGCAAACAGGCGGAGCTACTAGCTCCACAGAGGATGCCAGTTAACATCCATGATCATGCAATTGCTGATGAGTATGATTCTGATTCAGAGATTGAGGCACTTGATGAGCAGGAATACGTATAGCTTCTAGTAGACCAAGGAGGCAGATCAGACCGCCTCAGAGATATGCTCATGTAGACATGGTAATGTACGCCCTTACTACAGCAGAAGTTATAGTTGGTTAGGAGCCTTCCAGTTATTCAGAGGCTGTGAGGAGTACAAAGTCTGCTCAATGGTGCTTAACGATGACTGAAGAGATTGAGTCTTTTCATAAGAACCGAACATGGGATCTAGTTAAGTTACCAGCGAAGACGAAGACTGTTGGCTGCAAGTGGGTCTTCAAGAGAAAAGAGGGAATCCAGAATGATACAGACGCAAGATACAAAGCACGCTTAGTTGCTAAGGGCTACGGTCAGAGAGAAGAAATCGACTTCAATGAGGTCTTCTCCTCAGTTGTAAAACACAGTTCGATCGGAGTTTTACTTACCATCACGATATTGTATGACTTGGAGTTACAACAACTTGATGTTAAAACAATGTTTCTACATGGCGAGCTTGAAGAGACAATTTATATGCATTAGCTAGAGGGATTCATCATTTTAGGCAAGGAGGATCGTGTATACAGATTGAAGAAATCATTGTATAGTTTGAAGCAGTCTCTGAGGTAATGGTATAAACGTTTTGATTCATTTATGATTGATTATGGTTATTTGAGAAGTAGCTATGATAGTTGTGTCTACCATAGACAATTGCGTAATAGATCTTTCATTCACTTATTGTTTTATGTTGATGACATGCTTATAGCTGCTAAGAGCATGTACGATGTTGATTTGATGAAAACTCAACTTAGGAATGAGTTTGAGATGAAAGATTTATGTATGGCAAGGAAGATTTTTGGTATGGAAATCCAGAGGGATAGGAATGCTGGTAAGTTGTACTTGTCTCAAAAAAGTACATTAAGAAGGTTCTCAACAGATTTGGAATGTCTACTTCCAAACCTGTCAGCACACCACTTGCATTGCATTTCAAGCTTTCAGCTTCCCTATCTCCCCAGATCGATGAAGAGAAACGGACTATAGCGAGTGTTCCCTATTCCAACGCAGTTGGCAGTGTGATGTATGCGATGGTTTGTACCCGTCCAGATATTTCACAGGCAGTGAAATAGATTCTGAGGTATTTGAAGGAAACTTTGCATGTTGGCTTAATTTTTGATAGAGATGTAGATTTCAATTCTAATGTTATTGGATATGTTGATTTTGATTATGCTGGAGATTTAGATAGAAGAAGATCATTGACTGGTTATGTGTTTACACTTTGTGGTTTTGCTATTAGTTGGAAAGCAACACTTCAATCAACTAATGCTTTATGAGCTACAAAGGCAGAATACATGGCAGCAGTTGAGATTGTTAAAGAGGCCATTTGGCTAAAGGGTCTGATCAATGGCTTGGGTCTACATTAAGAGGGGATGTCAGTTCACTGTGACAGTCAGAGTGCAATACATTTGACCAAAAATCAAATGTATCATGAGAGAACAAAGCACATTAATATCAAGTATCATTTCCTCAGAGATATCACGTCAGACGGTATTGTAGCAATTCAGAAGATTGCTACTACAGAAAATCCAGCAAACATGATGACTAAGCCAGTTCCAATATACAAGTTCAAAATTCGTTTGGACTTGATTGGTGTCAGGATTTCTGGATCCCTTAGGGGATTTTGATGGGGTTGGTTCCTTAATGATTTTAGTGAGGCTTGTGAGTATTCAAGCCAAGGTGGAGATTTGTTGAGAGGTAGCTTAAATAAGTGCCTCCCTTGTATTCTCGCTCGACTCTCGCTCGACTCTCGCTCGACGTCCAGCTCGAGCGAGAGTCATCCAGTAAGTTCGCTCAACTCTTACATGACTTCTAGCTCGAGTGAGACTTCAACCCGAGAGTTCGATCGACTCTCATTCGACATCTAGTTCGAGCGAGATCCAGGTATAGACTTCTCTCGACCCTCGCTCAACGTCCAGCTCGAGCGAGGTGCAGACAGTGACTTCACTCGACTTTCGCTCGAGGGCCCGCTGGAGCGAGATGCAGACCTAGCTGCTCGTTCGATGGTTCGCTTCCAGTTAATGTTTTACGGAACGTAGGGTGCGCCGTTTGAAATGGTGTCTCGCTCGAGCGAGAGCATTCTCGCTCGAGCGAGTGTCACTTATATAAGAAAAACTCGTTCATTTGAACATAACGACCACCAGATTGCCCATTTGTTTTCTTTCTGCATTTTAAGTGAACTTTGAGTATTCTTGAGAGTAAAGACTCGTGAGGTTGAGAGTATACACGTGAGACTAAGTGATTACTTTATAGAATCTTTTGATTCAATCTCTGTACTCCATTTTTTATTATAGTGAAGTTTTGATACCAACCCCATAGTGGACATATACTTATTCTGAGCCAAACTACTTATATCTGTGTATTTTATCTATCGTTTTATATTCTCCCGTGTTGCATCTACTGCGTTACTTCAATCATTGCTGTTTGTTGAACTGCTTGTTCCCAACACCATGGTTGCAACCCATTGTCACAATACGTCTCCATTTGCGTCTTCAATGCATCAACATCTAGCCATTTCTTCCACATTGCCGTTGTCATTGCCTCAGCCTCTTCCATGGTATGAACATAGTAGGCATGTTTGGATATGGCCATATCCACATTCTTCGATACAACAAGTGTATGAATCAGCGGTAAAGGATCAACCATTAGTTGCATCTTCGCGTCTATCCAAATACTGAATTTTGAGTTTGCGAAAGGTCGTTTAGCTAAATATTTAAGTATCACTCCATTCATGGCTGGATTCTCATACAAATTCTTGCTCAAAACTCTTAACAATTCTCCACACTCCTATCTTATATTCCTCTGATTTGTTCGAGATTAATTTGTGGTGATGAAGTCCTTGGAGGGTAAGATCATCTACAAAAATGAAGAAACATGCAG
The DNA here is from genome assembly GCA_036559045.1 of Platycarya longipes. Classification (NCBI taxonomy): domain Eukaryota; kingdom Viridiplantae; phylum Streptophyta; class Magnoliopsida; order Fagales; family Juglandaceae; genus Platycarya; species Platycarya longipes. The sequence goes on from CM071797.1 coordinate 35,528,919, forward strand.
TATCTTGTGTTTTGGATCCAAGACCCCTTGGCTGCCTGATTTTGTCATGGTCATTGAAGATTGCAGAGACTACGACCACTCCATTACAATTTCCCTTTGCAGCTATATCTGAATTTCAAATAAGAACAGAAGAACAAAATTCAAATTGACTGGTCTGTAAAATAAAAGAAAAATAATTCCCCATTTTATACGAAAACGGGAAAATTTGAAAATAAAACTAACCGTAATTATTAATAGGAAAAATTTTCAAGAATCCACAAGGAACTTCGACGCTAGTATTCTCATAATCAAAATAAGAAGTACTTTTCTGGGTACTGAAATTCGCACCGAAACTATCAGCGCGGACCTGCATATATTTCAAAACCGGTGAAACAAGCGAGGAATTTTTACACAAATCCTGGATTTCCTTCAACACCGCCGAATAATCCGAACACACAAAGAAAAACGCATTATTAAAATATGGTGACTGATATCAATACCAGCAAAAATCCAGTGATTAAGAGGTGAAATTCACCCCGATAAAAAAGGATACCTGAGAAGAAGGCAGGGGAAGAGCATTTGGAACGATGGGTAGGGATGGAGTATTTGTGCTCGCCGTATGAGGGAGGGTAGACGAAGAGAGGGGTCTGGATTGGATCGAAGGGGGATGATCTGAAGAGGCATTTGGATTGGGAGAGAGAGGTGTAGAGAGCGAGAAAGAGAGAGGTGAAGAGGTGGAAGTTAGAACAGAGAGAAACAGAGTAGCTCTGATTGGGAGAGGAGCGGTGCCGAAATTACCTTCCCTATAAAGTGCAATCCATCGAATGAGTTTCCACGCCTACTATATGTTCTTTGAGTAAGAGCTCCTTCGTAAATGCAGTTTTTGTCGCCGCCAGGGTTTGTGGGTGACAATGTCTATATTATCGAGACTTGCTTTCTTCGACGACTTCATTTTACAACGGTGACCCACAACAACCTTCCATCCTCTCCCAAAGATCTTAAATTCGAAATGAGTCTATTATGATCGGCGACAACAAGGGTTGAGCTAGGCCGAACTCTTCTCTTCTAAATTATCTTCATTTTATTTTTTTATTATATTTTTTATTATATTTTCTAAATTTTATTTTTTTATCATATTTTTTATTGTATTTTTCAAAATTTTTATTGTCTTTTTATAGGTGTTGGTTTTTGTAGGGGGTCGGACCGAACCTCAACATCTCTCTTTTTAAAATTTTTTTTAACATTCTTAATTATTCAAAAAAATAAAAAAATATAATTTTATTAGTATTCACATTCTTAATCACTAAGTATAATTAAAAATTAAATAAAAAATTAAATAAAAAAATTATAAAAAATTGTAAATTAGTAGTAAATGTATTATTTTTGATATTCTTTTATTATAATTATTATAATTATTATTATAAGTATTAGTATTACCCTATTTGGGTGACGATCCCAAGTAATAAGGTTTTTGTAGAAAATAAGAAGTACTCGCTCCAAATTATTTCTTAAAAAAAATTTTAAATTGGAGTATCTATTAAATATATATTTTAATAAAAAATATTATAAATTTAATTATTTTACTTTTATTTTTTAATAAGAAAAATACAATCTAAGATACCTCACAAATAAAGCCAAAAAATATCATCATACTACCTCAAAAAAGTGGTGCCACAATTAATAACGTAAATAAGAATCACATGATTTTTTTTTTAATATATGAAAAAAATTCTAATTAATGTTTTTCTAATATTTAAAATTTATGAGATCAGGAACATGCTTAATATTATTTGATTGAAACAAGTTGACCCAATTACTTGTTGTTTGAAGACATAAAGAAAATAAAAATATAATATTCTAAATTATTAAAATCATATATTGGTGGCTGGATTGTGAAGGGAGGTTGCATAGACTTCGACTCTCATTTCATTTTATTAGATGAAGCTGGATAATGATGAATTAATATAGAGAATAAAGATTATAATTTTAAATAATATTTTGAGTTTTTATATTGATGTGGTTAGCGATGCCAATTGGAAGTTGGAATTCAACTTGTGGTGATTTAGAATAATGATTACTTCAAAGAAATCATGATGGTGCCCCAAAGAAATCAAAGAAACATATTGATTATTCATAGGAGTGTTTGTGTATCCTTATTATAAATTGCCTTTTCCCAATAAAATAATAATTCATTATGTTTAATTTTAATTATTTATTCTAGATTTAACACATGTAAAATTTTATGTATTTAATAAATGTACTATATCTTATATAGTAAGAATATATAAGGATAGTTTGCAGCATTACTTTTATCAAAAACATTAGATTTTCATGTCTTTAGACATGTAATTACAAAAAAAGATGCTCACCAATTTCTTGTAGCGCCTATTGTTATCTCTAGTCTTAATTATCTTAACTTTTGATTTTCTTTTTATTTTTGCTCACTTTCTTTTGTCCCAAACATAACCGTAGGTTATGATCAAAATTATAACAGAATGAAAAAATAAAACGACAATCGAACATATACAATATCTCCTTGCTGAAAAAATTTATATTTTTTTATAATAATTCTACTGCATTTTAATATTAATTAATTTTTCTAGCTAGCATAAATGCGATGTGAGTTGAGTTTTATAAAGTTAAAAAAATATAAAATAAAAATAAACGAGAAGCAAGTAATTTATCTGTATTGGAAATATAGAATATGCAGTGGGGGGCCATGATGGAGCAGAGGACCCCCCTCCCCCTCCCCGTCCCCCGACCAGACTCCTCTCTTTAAAAAGAAAACTAAAAAAATAATATATATTTTTTCTAAATAAAAAAAATAAAATATATTAATTTTTTTTATGATTAAGTAGAATAATATTAATTTTATCTTGTGTTAATCCATTCTCTAAAAATTATTTTGGTTCTTTCTACCAAATTTAATCTAATTTAAAAATAAAATAGATTTTATATAAAATAAAATAAAATAATAATTGATGACATATTTTTATTATAGATAAAAAAATAGATGATTTCTAACTTATTTTTAATATTGTTATAAAACTAAAAAGAAAACTACTACTATTGTAAGAGAAATATAAAAGAAATTCTTAAAAAACTCTCTGAAACTTTCTTCCTTCTATATATTTTCTTATGAATTTCATAACAACTGAAACCCATATTTATAGGCGTTGAAATTACTATGCAAGTTACTGTGCAAGACTTAAAATAATGGTAGTGGGGTCATTCACAAAATAATTAAGGGGGCGGAGACCACCCCTAATAATTCATAACACTCCCCCTTAAATGACCACCTATAAAGAATATGCCTCGTTAAAACCTTGCCAAGGAAAAATCTAGTGGGAAAAAAACCAATGGCGAAGGAAAAAGAGTATAGTCTTCTTATGTATCCACAAGTGCTTTAAGATTGCCTCATTAAAACCTTGCAAAGAAAACCCAGTGGGACAAAACCTTAGCGAAGGAAAAAGAGTACAATCAACACAAGTTTTCAGAACTTTTACTCCCCCTGGAAAGTGCATGACGATAGATTTTTGAGTCTTCACATTTTGATATTCTGCACAATTTTCTTGAATGTCGTAGTTGGTGGTGCCTTCGTGAATAAATCTGCCAGATTATCATTTGATCGTATCTTTGATATATCCTCCTTTGATTTGAATGATACAAGCAGCATTATTTTCATATAAAATTGTTGAGTTATCATTGATTATGAAATACCACACTTTTCTTGGATATGTTGAGTCATTGATCTCAGCCAAATATACTCTCGACTTATTTCATGAATTGCAATAATCTCTGAGTGATTTGAAGATGAAAAATAATATCTGGTTGATAGACTTAATAGAAATCTGATACCTACAGTAATATTTAAACTCCCCCTGATAATATGCATTAGTGTTTCAAGTAATAAGCAGACATTATTTCAGCATATATAACATATTACGAATTCAAACATGATTTCCATCTAAATAATGCATTATAGAGAACATGATAATATTTTTATCTAAAATTTTCTCCCCCTCATTTGGCGTTATTAGGGAGAACTTGTTTATATACGGCGGAAATAACATTGGAAACCATTCATGTATGATAAAAGCTGTAAAAGCTTTGAGGTCTAATATTATCGGTTCGGTAGAAAATCAAATCCGCTTGACATTGTGAACAAACGAGATCTTGAAGAGATTTGAAGGCTTCGGGTTGTTGTTTAAATATAACCAATTTTACCATTAGTTTACTCCAGCAAAAAGATCTCGCATTCCTCATAGATTTAGTTGTTGTTCATCCAGAACGATATTATGTCTGATAGAAATTCTAATGTCCCAGATTTAAACCATGAACCTTTTATACCTCAACCATTTATATTTTCTCCTGAGGCTGTAAACACCATGATAGGAGCAGAGATATATCTTTCTAGTAAATCTAATCCTGAAATTGTTGCAGCATCAAGAACCCTCAGTGCGCAATATGCTGCCTCTTTTACAACCATGTCTCAGAGGCTATTGGCGAGAACGAGTGAGGTTGATCATCTTAAAACTCAAATATCTGAGTTGCATCAAACGCTTGCAACTAAAGATAGAAAAAATAAAGATTTAGACAAGAAAACAAGGAGCTGAAGAAACTTGTAGACTGGTATTCTCGTGACCTGAAAACACGAGTAGAAGAGCTAGAACGAGAGAGAGCTCAGATACAAAGTCAACAACAGCAGCTAACGGCAGAGGTTCAGCGTTTACAAGAAAATAGGGATAGCTGTAATTAATCTCGCTGGCTTTTGAAATTATGCATCCAGCATATCTTGTAAAGTGAGATTTGAAGAGATGATGGTTTGTCTTGTTCTTATTTCCATTTCTATAAGAACCGTCTTTAGCTTCATTTAGTACGCATCAAATCTTCTTCTCATGTCTATAATTCATCTGTATTTGTATTCTTATTCTACAAATTTCCAATGGCTCATCAATTTCCTTTTACTATTTCTCACGATCAACATATGAGGTGTCCTTCACCTCAATTACAAATTATTCCTGCATCTTCCGCAGGTGCCATGTTACAGCAAGCAAATGATCTAGCTAATAAGTCAAATCGTGAAGCCGTTTATGAGCTGGTGACTCTCGGCACCCGATACTCCTCCTCTATTGTTGGATTTTCCAACCGATTACAATCCAAAAATCGTGAGATTGAGGAGCTTAACGAAAAGATTTTCGTACTTCAACGACTCGTTTAAGAGTCTGACAAAAAAATTGCAGACTTAAAGCAAGAGAATAAGGATTTAAAATCCTTACTTGCCTCTTCATTTCGACTGCCTAATCCTTTAGATAAGGATAGTATGTTGCTTTATGAAGAGCAAATACATTTGAGAGATGAGGCTAGAAGTCTCAAATTCTTGTAACTCATCTATCAATTGAATAATAAGATCTTTTCTTTTCAAATGCATTCCTTGAATTTATAGCAGCCCTTGTGATCTCTTCAGGAGTTCTAAAAAGGTAAATCGTAAACTGCAATAATAACAAATCCGGATTCTGATAAAACACATGGGCATATAGGATTATTCTTAAATCCTTCTTTCAATAGATACTCGTTGATTCAATTATACTACATACGTCCGGATTGCTTTAACTCATATAAAGATCTTTGAAATTTTATAAAGTACATACTCCTAAATGTACTTGGATTAGATGCTTCAAGTAACGTATATCTTTATATATGTAATGATCTAATGATTCTTATAAATATGCATTAACCACATTCATTAACTGCATATCTAATCCTTTTGTAATAACCAAATCGATTAAAAATATGAATGTGATTGCATTCATAACAAGGAAATATGTTTCCTCATAACTGCTCTCGGGTTTCTGTAAGAAACCTTGTGCCATAAATTATACTGCACAATTTCATTTCGCATTACGCTTTTGTATAAATACTCACTTATATTTTATAGGCATTACACCTTTTGTTGTTTGGACAACAGGTCCAAATACCTCTCGCTTTGCTAACGATTTTAATTCAGTTTCAATAACTGCTTTCCATTTTAGCCAATCATTTCTACGTCGACATTTTTCGACGATTTTTGGCTTACTTTCTTCATTACTTCTGGTAATGTCAAGTGTTATCATATATGTTGTCGACAACAGTTTTATTTCTATTCATAAATTTTCCAGTACTCATGAAATGTATTGAGATCTCATTGTTCCTCTTTAGGGGAAAACATTTCATGAAATACCTCTACAGGAGGTTCCTTTTCAGGAGGTTTGTACTCTTCAGGAGTTTTCTTTTCAGGAGTTATACTCTTCAGGAGTTACCTCTTCAGGAGTTACACTCTTCCGGAGTTATACTCTTCAGGAGGTTTCCTCTTCAGGAGGATTATATTTTATACAGAAAATACGGTCTCTTCATGAGCACCGATTTTTTTTTTCTTTTGTGCACCAATAGGTCTTCAACTCTTCAGGCGTATCTTAGACTCATTTATTGCTGTTTTAACAACTCGTCCTTCGGGGATTTCAATTATTGCTTAAGCATTAACAACAGTAATATATGATTTTACAACACTTTTAGTGTCAGTAAATACATCATGTAATTGATTTGCAACACTTTGCAGATAGATAATCCTCTGAACTTCTGGTTCACATTTTTTTGTAAGAGGATCAAATTTAGACAGGGTTTTATTATCCCAAATAATTTCTATCGTGCTTCAAGCACCGATATTTCATTATTTCAAAATATGATGAAATATTAATAAGCTTATATATAAAAGCTTATCAAGTGCTTGGCCGTACAACAGGTACGTGACCACTGTTCAGTCATACCACATCTATGACAAACATCTTCATCTTTCTATGAAGAATTATTCTGAGGGCCTTTACCCTTCTCTGAGTTGGATCACTTCTGGTGATATGATATATTTTTATCATCTTTAGTGTTGTCGCTTTTGGGACCAACACTTCTATAGTTTTTCTACCACGTCTACGCCCTTAATTCCTTTAAAAGGATGCACTGTTCACTTATGAGAATGGTGTAAATTCAATATCATTAATAGGACGTAACTGATGATTTATTAACAAAAACTCATTATTTAGCTCAATCACTGGAAGACAAAATAAAAGTTTAGAATGTTTGTTGAACTTTCACTCTCGATATTGCTACTACAGGAGCACATTCGAGGTATGAAAAATAATATGTCTTCTTTTATATATCATCATCAGTGACCTTTTCACTGTATAATTTTAATATTGAGCTGATTTTAAAGAGTGCAGAATATTCAACACCACTCTTAAAATCTTGCAACTTCTGTAATAAATCATAATGATCTTTTGAAAGGATTACATCTTCTGGTGTTCATATCTCTCTCTTAATTCATTTCACCCAGTAAGATGATTTTTCATCATGAGATACATAGTACGGTCCTTCAGGGACACATGATTTTTTTCTATGATTGTATCTCTCAAGTTCATCATCATATCCAAATGAATCTCATCAAAGATCCTGGATATATAATTTTTTCTAGAAATGTCAATAGTAATAACTTTCAATATTTGACATTATATCACAAAAATAAATATGTGAATTTAAGAAATATATTCACATTATCATAAGAATAAAAGTAGAATTTTATCAATTAATATTCAGCAATATTACCTTTAATATTTATCTCGAGGACTGCAAATAATATTTTGAAAAACTTACTTGAAGTAGGAGACCACTAGTTTCAGTATTGGTAGAACCTTGTGCTGATAACGTGTTATAAAACTAAAAAGAAAACTACTACTATTGCAAGAGAAATATAAAAGAAACTCTTAAAAAACTCTCTGAAACTTTCTTCCTTCTATATATTTTTTTATGAATTTCATAACAACTGAAGCCTATATTTATAGACGTTGAAATTACTATGCAAGTTACTGGGCAAGACTTAAAATAATGATGGTGGGGTCATTCACAAAATAATTAAAGGGGCGGGGACCATCCCTAATAATTCATAACAAATATATATTTATTATGATGATATGTTCTTGACATATCATATAATTTTTTAATATATAAATTATATTAAATAAATTATATTTTTATTATTAGATTATTTTAAACTATATAAAAAAATTATATAAAAATAAAATAAAAAATATTTATATTTTATTTTAACTTTACTTAATCCTCAAAACAAATTTGTAACTCGGCCACTACTGCAAATGTGATCACGAATATCTGGAATATAAACAAGATCATGTTCTTGAACTTGCGCGTACTGCCCGGGGAATCCAACAGTTTCATCTAAAAACAATATATGCAAGTTGAATATTTCTTTAGCCAATGATATCACGGAGATCCAGCCTGAAATGTAATAATTGATTTGACCCAAAAGTACTTGCATGTCACGAAAAGGTCACACCTTTATGGTGTGTAATATTTATGATCATATGGTTGGTTAAATAATTGAGTGATCTAATGAGCGACTAATGTCATTCTATAAAATTGCCACTATCAAAATAAGAAAATAATTTGAGACACAATAAATAATTATTCTTTTAATTAAATCTTAATATGAATCTCTTGAATAATATTATAAGATATTCCATAAATATTATAAACTCATTTTTATAATTTTTTTACATTATAAAAAAAGTATTTATTTATAATTAATTATTTTTGATGAAATAATTATTTTTAATCAAAATAAATTATAATTTTTTTTATTATAAATAATTAATCACAAAAATTCAATTTTTTTAATTTAAGTGGGAGAAGAATGATACAAATACAATTATTTTTTACAACTACTTTCTCAACTTTCGAAGATCGTACTCCAATCCCATGCAAATCTCGAGAAGGACAAAGCTAAAGTAAGGCTAAAGTAGATCTTATAATACTGGACAGTGACAGGTTACAATCCTATCATAACTTATTTACTATTTATATTTTATTTTATCTTTTTTTTTTTATCATTTTATTTTAAATATTTTTTTTAACATTTATAATCATTAAAGAAATAAAAAAATATATAATCTTACAAATAACTACTTCCTTAATTATTAAAATAAAATTAAAAACTAAAAAAATTAAAATTAAATATATAATAAATAATAAATAAGTAATAGACAAATTGTAACTCTACCCTTTCCCATTTCCTAATTATTTCTTACACAACCATGGATAATTTATTTCTGTACTGCTTTTTTCGCGCGAGCCTTTTTAATATCTTCTTTGAGCAAGATGATTACCTTCTTGAACTCCTCAAAATTGGAAACAATTTTGTGGATTCTTTCTTCCCTCAGACTTGGCTGCAACAGAAAGTTTTTCCGAAGACTCTTAAACTCTTTCCAACACTTGAAGGCTGGATCATCTGAGTGCCCCAACAAGATATGAAGAACAGCCTATCAAAATTTCATGAGATCGAGAAATTTTACTCATCTGTCTCTTATTTATCACACTCTAACAATCATTTTATAATATATAGCATTAGATTACAGGAAAAGTATGTTAAACAATCATTTAATAACACATAAGAATATGCATATTAAGAGAATATTGTTCAATAAAATTATGATAAATAACCCTTGAATTAGGAGTTAATGAAATCTTTCACAAGAATCATTTCACAAAATTATCAACTATTAATCAGAAATGTTTGTTATTATATTATGATATTTTATTCTTTTTTAAAAGATTTTCTGAGAGCCAAACGTGGTAAATTATAATGACCATATTATTCATCATGCAAGGAAATGACGGCCATCTTAGTTATGAGATCAACAATGAACTCTTAAAATCAAGTGATGCATGGATAGAGTTCTTTCTATTTTTCTTAAATCAATGCTTGTTTAAAAAACATACATAGAATAGCAGAAAATTATACCTTGTATAGTGGACGGCGTGCGTCTGAATTAATTTCTTCACGTGACAAGCATTCGCAACTATAAGCCTTTTCAAACTCTTCCTGAATAAGATCAGAACAAAAAGAAAAGCTTTTCATATATTATAATTAGACTAATGAAACGTTTTTACTACAAAACCCAAAAAGAGGCTTATGTTTTGCTCAGTTGGGGATCGAAAATCTTAATTAATTGATGTTCAGTAGATCGTCAAGAAACCCTGACTTAGGTGTCTTGAATTACTTTTGAGCTGGGGTTTATGAATGATAATTCTGTAATCCAGCAGTCAGAATATGAACTTTGAAATTTGAAATTTGCAGAAAAGTTCAAAATTCGTATCGATCTGTGGTTATTTGCATGTGTTTTTTATTTAAAAAAAAAAGTAATATCTGGAGGAAACTGATAATGATAATATGCGAATGTTGGATGTGGTACTGAGGGTGCTTTTTTGAAGATGATCAGTTAGAGTTTAACACCTTGTATATAAGCATTTCGACCAGCGACATTTCAATCTCGTAGGCTTCATGTGGTTTCCTCTCATTCCGGGCCTTCAAAACTGCAGTTTCTAGCATTGTCACTGCCTCATCTTCTCTTTTGCTCATTTCTAGCTTTGCCACAATACACTTCAAAGAAAATACACGACGCTAGCTCACGAAATCATCATATTATACTTCAAATTATTACAAGATTCTTAAAATATCTTTAAATAGAAAACAAAAGCTTTCTGAAGATGTAGTAGTAGTCTAGTGAATTTAGAGAAAATTACACCATGTATATACCAGAGGAATCATAAGGAACCATTCAGAAATTTACTTTGCTAGTTCTATATATTTAATATCGTTTAAATAAAAAGCTAGCTATGGGATATATGGGGGAGAAAGCTCATGTAAGTACTAAAAAATTTGGCAATTTATACAAGTTTGATTGAAAAGTGTGAAAGATTATCAAGGTAGAGGCCTAACCTTGATATTCCAGAAATCTGGATATGCAACTTCAAGTTCAGTCTTTAACTCATTGACAGCCTCATCCAACACCGTCGCATCGGCTCGGGCATTGTGATAATCAAGCAGTCTCTGCAAGGCTAATTTGCCACCATGGAGCAATCCAATGGATGTGGATTTCGAAAGGACTGGTTGCTTATTTTTTTCAAAAGCACGTCTTGCATAACTCCATGCTACGTAAACGCCTGCAAAGATGACAATGGGAAGGGTTGCAGTTGCTGCCATTGCTCCATATTTATCTTTTATGGAGATATTTCTGGAAGACCGGTTTGCCATGCGATGATGTGAATTATATCAAAGCTTATAATCGAGGCTTATTTATCGGTTCTCGACAATATTAATCGTTGTATTGGAATTTTCCCGAAGAATAATTTCTTCTTAATTTGTAGCTGATCAAGCACCGTCAAACGTATCATGTGAGCAAGTTAAGGGCGGGGAGATCACGATGGAGGAATCTGCATGTAATATTAGTAGCTTGTGAAAGGATATGCAATGGTTGCGATCGATCATTACCTTACTTGCAAGGTGGTTAAAGAATCTTGAGCATTTTCAGGAATATTCTAACTTCAAACTTTAAAGAAAGGTAGCTTGTTCCTCCCCTACAAAAGAAGCAAGAACTTTGCCCATGTTTCCGAAAAAAAATACTTGTGTTTTAAGCAAAGCTTTATTCCAAATGCCAGTTGATCCGCGTGGAACAAGAGGGAGAAAAAGGTATTAGGCTAGAATTAAGCATGCTATGAGGAAAATGAATAGTAATAATAGATTATTTATGATACAGATTATTTTCGATTGAAATAGATTTATTTTAATAAAAAATAATTATTTTACTATAAAAAAATTGACTTTTTATGTCATTAAATTTTGTCGTAAAAAGTATAAAAAATGTTGTAAAAAAATATTTACAGTAAAAATAGTTATTTTGACGATAATTAAAATGCCATAAATAACTATTTTTCTTGTAATGTTTTGACAAAAAAGAATTAATCATAAATAACAGTTTATTATCATATAATAAAAAAAAAACCTAGATCAATAAGTTGTCAACTTCTTGAAGAGTTGAAGATAATGGCCATGAATATGGTCCGACCATTAATAATACATTAATCTTTTCCAATTGAGATGTCACCTAGCGAAAATCCTTCCTCGAACATGCGTAACACGTTCATTCTCCTTAATGCATGAAAATATGCCTTGCCAGCTGGATGATGAGACTTTTGGTTTAAAGCAGTAAACTGATACCTTACTTAAATGCCTAAAAGGCAGGTCGTGTCAGTAGTACTGATGACTATTCCATGCAATTTTGGTCCAGCAATAAGTAGCTGATGTAACCAGCTTATTGCTACAATAATGTAATAGCCCACTAGGTTCTAAATATTCCTGAGAGCCGAAACTGCAACATGGAATCTGCACTTTGCCACCGCCATGGCCACCTGCCCGCTCTAATCCTGCGCATCCCAAATTTTCCTGTTCTTAATGGTGCCTCAAGGGTAATAACCAGGCCTCACTTCAGCTTTAGCCCTTCATCCCTTTCACTTCGGCTCGGGCATGTATTCAATCCCATAGTTTGTGCTATGAATAGGAACCCAACACCAGCTTGGAGGAATGATGAGAGTGACAGCAAAGTTGTGCGAGCTGGGACCGTGGGGGCGTCTCTGATGTTGGCTTGTGCTCTTGGTATCATCAGTTGCGGCTTTATGAAGAGTCCTAAAGCCATGGCAATTTGCGACAGTCAGAAGAAATCTGAAGCCGCACTGAATGGGGCGGTTTGCGTTAGCCACAGTTTCTACCCAGAGGGTGGTGAAGCCGCACTGAAATACTTCTCGGATATGATTGGTGCCTATACAAGTCAAAAGAAGCCCGCCTCTTTAGAGCTGAAAGGTGATAAAATAAAGATTTCAGGGGAGGATGCTGATGTCCTTAAGGTTTACATCTCTGCTCACTACAATTATGTACCCGGCTGTCCAGCTATAGTCTCTTGACTCTGAGTTTAACAGTTCTTCTGGTGCTAAAATAGAATAGAAAATTGTTTTTACTTGATCTATCCTAACCCTTCGCAAGCTAAAAATACATTTCGTCGTGTCGTCTTTATTATCGGCCCAATAAATCCTGTATTTGATTTTTTGGACATTGATTTAAGATTTAAGATTTAAGATTTAAGATTTGAATGAGACGGCTTAATTAATAGCTGGGTGCACCAAATCATGCTCATTTGGGCACTCACCTTGCTTGACTCTCTCTCTGCATATATATGTATATATATAATATTACTAACTAAATTTGGATACCATTCGGGTTAGAGCTGATTCTTATCGCATTTTCTCATAGTAGTACTGTAACGACTGTTTTTCTTCACAATTTTGTAGAAGGAGGCAATGTGGATGGTGAAATCTGGAAAGGGTAAAGCCGCAGTGAAACTACTGCGAGATACATTAGGGAAGTGCGATGGTGACGCGTCTAGATATAATGTGGAGATGGCATTGGTTGAAGTTCTCATGTGTCTGGTATGTTCTAATATAACTTATCCATTCCTAGCATTCACATAAGAATTTCAGAACACACAACTTGGAAACGTACCGCGTACAGACCGGCCTATTACTACACTATTACTGATAATTGGTTGCGGATTTCTTATCACCATGAACGGTACGTATTCTTCATATTTTAACATATAATTGATCTCCTGAGCTACTTAATTGTACAGGGAAGATGGAAAGAAGCCTTACAATGCGACTGTATTTGCTGTCAAAGTGAGAGTGGACCTTCAAATTTTCGAGTTCCTCTTTACTCGGTATGTGATATCATATCTTTTAATTAGTGTAGTAACTAAAGTACTACGTAATAAAAAAAAATGAAAATAAAGTAGGAAAAAAAGAGAAGTTCATGCAAAGTACCTCTTAGAAATCTACTGTACCTCTTAGAAATCAAATTAACTTGTCGGCCAGGTAATTATATATATATATATATATATATATACACACACGATGGAAGAGGAAAATTTTAAATACAAACAACATTATAAATTCATACCTATATTAATATTGAAATTAAAAGGTAGATTATAATAAAAATATTTATATTTAAAATAAAGGATATGAAGAAAATTAATAAACATGTATAGATATACGTATGAGTATATAATATTATTTATATATAACATTACTCGATGAATATTTACGTACACTGCATGCATGCATGACAGGCTCTCATAAATACGATGTTGGATAAAGAGGGATCCGCAAAGACTTGCTGGGAAGAATTCACTGGAGCCGTCAAAGGGGAGGGACAGCCATCACCTGGCCGATAAAGCTCTCACGGGCCCTTCCGAGTAGCCCAATTTACTCCCCACATTTTCCTGCATGTACTAGTACTACCGCTAACTACAAACGTAATAATTTGGAGCACACGAGTGCTTGATCGTGTTCGTGAATTGTGGGGGAAGCTTCAAAAACTTTTCGTAGTGTTCATTCCTTCCATTTTAAATTTATTTGAATTATATATAATTGCGGCCTTTAATTTGTAGACGTGCATGACCATAAAGCATAGAGGAAACTAGCTCGCATATGTAGCTGAACTCTATGCCTCTTTCTTTACTAATATTTATAATCCTGACCTTATAAATTAATATATTATGTTTTCAAGAGAGACAGTACGTTTACTTTATATATGGTTAGTCATATACACGTGTAATGTGCACGAATAAGCGGTAAAAATATGAAATTGAATATATTTTATAATTTCTTATTTTTATTTTTTGAGAAATAGGTTTATTATTAATCTTGGTAAGTCACGATCGAAAAAGTCGCCTCCGTATTAGGGTCTAAATACGAATTCTAATCTGACTCCGACTTATATAGCTCCAATCTGACTAATTCGCTCCTACAAATCCAATCTAACTCCGATCGCTAGAGTCACATTTGATCTTTTTTTTTTTTTTTTTTTGCTTTTTTATAGCTCCATATTTAACTCATTTTTAAACAAAACCTTTTTGTAGACTTTCAAATTTCTATACTTGTTTTTATACTATACTAGACTTAATTTTTGTCCTTTCAAATTTCTATGGTCATTTATAACTAATTATTTTTATTCTAGACTTATTTTTAATGTCTAATTACATGTTATTATATTTTAGTACAGTACTAGTATTGTGTGTTTTTAACTTATTATACTAGACTTATTAGTTATTTTCTATACTAGTGTCTAATTTGTTTATATGCTACACCTATACTATAGTGTCTATTTACATTACATGTTATTCACTACGAGAAACGATGACTATAGGGACATTTTTCTGTTTGCCAGAATTAAAAATCCTAATAAAGGATGCTTATAGTGGCACTAGCACGATTGTGGACGAATTTCAAAAATAATTGGTCAAAAAGTTGTGGTTTGATTTTTTGTGGTGAATTACAAGACTATTTTTGATGCTTTGGAAGAGTCGAAAATAGGCTTTTAAAAATTTAACAGCACAATAACCCTCCCTGATTTTTCCCAATCCCTAATATCTATATCTCTCTCTCCCTCTCTCTCTCTCTCTCTCTCTCTCTCACGATACTCACCCCCCCTCCCCCGCAATTTTCCCCCAATTCCTCTATCTCTCTCACTCTCTCAATGATTGCACCCCCTTGGTCGCTATTGTATTAGGTTGTTGTTGTCTTGCTTAGCAGATGCGTGTCTCTCTCATTTTTTTTCCTCTCCGTTAGTCTCTCACTCTCTCGTGCTTTCTTTCTCTTTCTATCCATTCCTCTCTCTATCTATTACTTATCCTTTTAAGTTTGCTTTCATATATCTGTATGTTTATCGATGCGATTTTAACATGATTGAGAGATTTTTCTGTTGGGTTTTCATGAAAATATAGGATTCGAGTTTGTACTAGTAGATTGTATTATTGTATTGAAATTTATAGTGTTTTATTTACTTTATTTTATTTTAACATGATTCGTGTGTTTATCAACCATTTAAGTTTAGTTTAGCATGATTCATGTGTTTTCTTTTCTAAAATCATGGAAATTTATCTTAGAGTGCCCTTGTTTTATATGGTTTATTACTCTTACAATGCCCCTATTTTTGTAATTTGTAATTATGTTTTTTAATATCTATTTACTTTCTTCTACGTATAATGAAATCCTGTTTAGAGAATTCAATTTTTTAATATCTTGTTTAACATAATGGAATACTTCATATGATAGATTTTTGGTCACTCGCTGCCTATTTCTAATACTTGTTTGCACATATAGCAAAGTCTGATGACTTGTAACCAAAAATGATTCCCTATTTAAATCTGAAAATTTGCTTGTTTTGTTTCTCACGTATTTGTCTTGCTTTGTTTTATTTGTTGATACAGTGCTGACTTAGTTATTGTAGAACAATATATTTTTTTAAATTTATTGATGCATTTTGGGGTAGTTGATATAAATGTGATAATGCTCAACTATTGTTTCCCTTGTGGTAATGCTCAGCTATTGTTCAATTTTTTTCCCATGCCAATTGTTATTTTTTTGGTTAATGTAGGATTCAAGGCTATTTTTTTCCATGCCAATTTCACATTTTACGAAGTATGAGATATCTTACCTGATTAAAGCCATGTATTTTCGTTCGATTGGTGTTGCATTTAAGTGTAGTGGTGAGGGCTTGATCACCTTCTCACTACAACAAAAGACTTTTTGGGATGATTTTAATTTGGAACAAAATGAAAATCGTCCCAAAAAGTGAGATTTAGGGACGATTTTCATATTTCATGCCAAGAAAATGACGGAAGATGTATAATGTTCGAACAAGTTAGAATGCGTTCGAACGGTATAGTTAGGGACGAAATATTTTATCTCTAATAATGAAACCGTTTGAACGTAATACTTTAACGTTCAAACGGTTAAATTTAATCATTCAAACATACACTTTGGCACTTTTTAACTGTTCAAACGTATAATTGGCGCGTTAAGTAAAATTATTTTAGCGGGAAATTGATCAACCGTTCGAACGTAACAATTTCACCGTTCGAATAGTGAATCAGTACTGCTCGAACGTAATTTGATGGGTTTGAATGGTGTTCAGTTTTTTTTTTTTACAAAATTATATTTTTATTAACTAGTAATTAAAAGAAATTATTCAATTAAATAATAGGAATAATATTAATCAATAATTAGTTCAAAAAATATAAAATAATACTAATTCATAATTAAATACTGAATTTACAAAACGCAAAATATTGTCAATTCTAAAAATAAAAAATAAAAAAAAATAAAAGATAGAAAGTACTAAGTTCCCAAGTCTTTGCACAATTCCTCGATGGCAGCTAAGCGTTCCTTTATCTGTGTCAGTCGAGTACTGATGGTGACTTGAGTCGCAGACATGGTATCAAGCTCTGTACGTAACTCAGAAATGTTAGCAGTAATCTCTGTACGAAAGTTAGACACAGTAGTACGGACCTCCATACGCAATAATTAGTGAAATTTAGGGATGATTTTCATATTTTGTGCTAACAAAACGACAAAAGATATATACCGTTCGAACGCGTTCGAACGATATAGTTAGGGACAAAATATTTTTTCCCTAATAATGAAACCGTTTTAATGTACTGTTTTAATGTTCAAACAGTTAAACTTAGCCGTTCGAACATACACTTTGGTGCTTTTTAACCATTTGAACGTACAATATGACGTGTTAAGTAAAATTATAATAGCAAGAAATTGATCAACCGTTTGAACGTACAAATTTCACCGTTTGAATGGTGAATCAGCACTGTTCAAAGATAATTTGTAGGGTTCGAACGATGTTCATGGTTAATCAATCTGAAATTTAAAATTAAAGAGCTTATCAATACAACATTAATGATAAAAATATAATAAATAACTATTCACTAAATTACATACGAACAGAAATTTAATAAAGTGAGAATTGTGAACAACATAATTTTATAAAAATAATATCACATTATTTAATATTAATTAGATTAATATTAAAAGAAAGTTAACATTTAACAAAATGTGAGAGATTTTCCATATTAATTTATATATAATATATTAGATATTCTCATTAAGATTTAATAGAACTATAATATGAAATATGTGATAACGCAGATTTTTAAGTATTATTTTAATGTTCATATTTGGTATGATTATGTTTCTTTAAGATTATTTTAAAAAACCTTTATAAATTTGGATATGTATATTTTATTGGTATTGGAAAAAAAATTATAGGAAACACTAAATATGATAAAAAAAAATATGGATTTTGAATATTCAATGAAATCTTATATAGAAATTAAAGGAAATTTATAAAGGAAGTCAAGTGGTATGAGTAAGGGATATACCCTATAATATTTTCGAATTAGGCTAAATTAGACAGTTTCAGTGTCTTTTAGTAATATGGACATATTTTACTCATTTTATGTTAGATTGAGATGATTTAAAATGATTTAGAAAGCTAAGAGTAATATCTACAATTCTTATATTTTGAGTTTTGAGAGATATTGACTAAATATGAAATTGAGATTGAAGTGGCAAATATGAATTTGGATATATAGGTATTGACTTAGAGTTGACTAGTGACTTTGATTAAGATTAAGCCTTTGACATATTTTCTCAATTTTTCTAAAATCTTAACAAGTGTGTAGAAATATTTCAAATGAAAAGATTTTATTTAGTAAGTTTCGTGTGAAATAAGAGAGTTTATTTATCAAACACTTGGTGTGCCCAGATTGGTGCTCTCAGGCTTATCTGTTGACTTTTAGAAGAAAAATTATAACTTGATCATATGATTTTCGAATGAAGTTATTCTAGTTCCTATAGAATCTTAAGAAGGAAATATAGAACTTTTATATTTTGGGTTTTTGAAGATAAGGAATGTATCAAGGACGAAATCTGGTGTGAAGTGGATGAACAGGAACAGGAGTCAACTGGTAACTGACTTAGATTAGTTGTCTTATGTTTGGCCATGTGACGAAAATTGTGATTGGCTACCAAATTTTCTGAGGTCTTGACATATTTGAGAACATGTGGTAAGTTAATTAGAATTTATCTAGAAGTCTTGATGGGTAAGAAAATAAAGGAAAACAAATGGAGAACTTGGATTGGGTGTTCTCGGGTGGTTTTGACGTATTTTGGTAAATTAAACATATATCTCTCATATGATCTTGGAATAAGGTGATTCTAAGTCCTATGGATCACTAACAGGATGATATAAAACTTTAGTATTTGGGCTGGAAGCGGAGTGGATCAATGGGTTATTTGGGCTGGAAGCGAGCTGATCTGATTTGAGCATAAACTGAAGCCCGAAATTGAATCACACCACCGACTTACTTTAGAAACTCGAATTTGATTGGTTTTCTATATGTTTATCTTCTAGACATGTGTGAAAATGTTTGTACTTGGTGGTGGAAGAGTTTATAGAAGGAAAATTTGTATATAATCATGGGAAAAGTAGGAACAAATCTAATTAGAGTAGAACCAACCAAACCAGCCAAATTGCTCCTCAATTCTTAACCAATAGCCAACCAAACCTTCAAGGAATCCTTCCAAAATTTTCTAAGGATGTCAAGGAGAGTTGGAACATGTGGCAAAAGATAGAGGGATGATCTAGAAAATGTGGGGGGCAAGAGAAAGGCCAAGTGGCCAGTTTGTGCTTATCCTAGATATGTTCAGATTTTGTTTTATTTTTTTTACCCATGTGTTATAATTATTTGAACCCTTGATCTAGATTATTTTAGAGATGGAGGAAGCCTAACCATGGAATGAAAATCTTGGAAGATCATGAGATATAGGGGTGATTATGAGACCTTACAATATAGGGGGAACAATACACCACTGGGCTACAGGGGGTGTCGAAATGCCCTTCCTTTCTCAAGCCTTCTAACACCTTTTTACCTCTATAAATAGAAAATCAAGCTTCCATTTGTTTCTTTTTAGAGAGGCCCTAAGGTCACCTTGAGATAAAATTAAGGAAAATACAAGAAAACTCACTCACAACACACACACCTTAAAAGGAAGTGAAGTAGGAGCTTTAGAGAGAAGGTTGATGCAAAATCAATTCAAGACTACTAATATAGCTGTAAAAATTTTTCTTAAGTTCACTACTTAAAATAATATTAGTGTAGTATAAGTGGCTTAATTTATAGATTTAGTTTGATGCTTGTTTGATGCTTGTTTAAGCTCATGCATTGTTTTTATAGTAGCTTGAATGTTCTTGGCTTATGGAATGGTTTTTGTTGTAGAAAAATGCTAAGAAAATTTTTAGAACCTTAATAATATGTTTTATGATTATATATTAAGAGGATTATGTGAAAATATGAGGTCATGTTTTGGAAAAAAAATGATAGATCAATCTTAACAACTTTTGGACTCAAAGGGAGTTATGTTGGCATATTTAATATCTTATGGTAAATTGGTCATAACTTATTAGGGTAATGTCTAAATCGAATAATTCAAGAAGTTATGGAAAGCTAAGACAAATATCTAGAACTTTTGTGTTTTAAGTTTTAAGAGATCAGAACTATATAAAGGCCGAAATTAGAAATAAGTGACAAAATAGAGTAGGTAATAAATACTTCAAAAAGGGTATTTTTCTTTTATTTTAGACTTCTAGTAAATTATTTGAGTGATATTTTTAACAAGTATGGTAAATTTAGAAATTTAAATATACTAGGAGGATTTTCCAGAATTTTTATGCTAAAAAGATAAAATAAAATAAAATAAAATAATAAAATTATATATATAAGAAGGATGTTCAAGAAACAAATAAAAATGTTTAAGCTATGTGATTATGAAAAATCTTGACTTGAGTTAAATAAGTTAAATAAATAAATAAAATTTAGTCCCCTATGACATTCGGCAAGCCTTAGTTTAATAATATTATAATATATTATTTAATTGTCTATGTATCTTTTGTTAAGTTTTGACGTTATAAATTTATGTGACGTATGTGCATGTATATGTGAGATATGTTCTTGTGACATGTTTTTATATGTTATATGAATTATGAAGTCATGAAATATGTATGTCATAAGTATACGTTTATGCATATGTTGCATTTCATCACATATATGTGTCATCATAAGTCATGATGTTTGTTATAAGAAAATACGTTAAGAAAACTTTACAAGTGAAAAGAATAATAAGTCAGTCACGTCATGACGAAGATGGCGATACGTAACACCCATATGACTGACGTGCCGATGGGGACGATGATACGTAATACCAATCGTAAAAGTAAGATTCATGTCACGACGGGGACGACGATATGTAACGCCTGGAAGATTGACATGACTAGTGGGGACGGCGATATGTAATACCCGCTATGTTAAGTAATTTTCGTGTCACGACAGGGACGGCGATACGTAACGCATGGAAGACTGACACCAGACTCATCACGACTGGGACAACGATACATAACACCCGGACGAATGATAAGTTATATGTATGGATAAGCTGACGCGTCATGCTCAAGTAAATCCGATGAGGACGGCGATATGTAACGTCCATCGAGGATAAGAGATAAGTAAGACTCGACAGAGACGGCGATACATAACGCTTGTCGAGAATAAACATTAAGTAAGACCCACAAGATTAAGAAATAAGATGAAAAGTATAAGTTTTAAGTATAAGATGGTAGATCTAAGTAAAGTCTAAGTTTGTATGAGAAGAGTGGTCATTGATATGCATAAGTCTCATAAAACATTTTCATAAGCTATAGGTCTGTGATTATTGCTATGTATGATAATTTCTGATGTTATCTATGTCTTATTATGTTAACTATGTACTTATTGAGATTTTTTGGAAATCTCACTCTTTTAAATTTTATTTATCATTATTTATAGAATGATAGATATTGTTGTATGATTAGATAAATTGCAATGAGACTCAGACAGTACAGAAGATTCTGAAGTACCTTGAGGGTATACTCCTCTCCGGTTGGAATGATTTCTCATGTACGCCATCAAGTAGGATAGTAAGATTATAGGATGACAGTAGGATACGATATTTTGTTTTAAGAAAACTAACTGAGTTATGTAAGTCTTGGATACAATATGTTTTTGTAAATGTGAAGTTATGAAAGTTATAGTTTTACTATGCCATGTGATCTATTTATGCAAGAGTTATATATCTTTGCATATATTGGAGATTTACCTCTTTTCGCTGTGTTTCGTATTGCATTTAATTAGTAAGTTTATATGCATACATGATACTTTTTACGTTTATGTAGGATAAGTAGCTTTGTGTTACTTGTCCGGACGCTTCAATTTACGTTTTAATTAAGGTGAAAAATCGGGACATTACAAAATAAAAATAAAGATTTACTAATATTAATAAATCTAATTATACCATTTGAATGCCCAAACGACGTTCAGATGTTTAAACAAATAATCCATCAAAAATCTAAATTTAAACGGTAAAATGATTAGAAAAAGAGCATACTGGTGTTACTAAATATAATATACTATATATATATATAGTTATTATATTTAATATAATATATATTATATAATATATTAATATATTATGTTATATATATAATATACTATAAGTTATATTTGCTGTATAATATAGTATATAATATAATATATACTAGTATATATTATATAACATATAACATATAGTACTATATATTGTAGTACTACTTATATGATATATATAGTTAATAATATATATTGTATTTTACTTTACTATTATATAATAAATATGATATTATAGTCTAATATCAATGAAACTATATAAATTAGTTGTAGTCTAATTAGATAACACTATATATGATAGTATATATATGTTATCTACAGTCTAATATATTAACATATTATATTATAGTTATAGTCTACTCAAATGAATATACTATATATTAATATATTGTATTAAATATATATATAATATACTATAAATTAGATGATGTAGTATAATATAGTATATAATATAGTATAGTAAAGTATATAATATATTATATACTAGTATATATACTATATATGACTATTATATAGTATTATATTATATAACTCTATAGTACTATTATAGTACTACTATATTTATAGCTATTAACTATAGTATATAGTAGTAGTATATATATTACTACTAACTATTACTATATAGTATTAATTATATTAGTATTTTAACTATATTATATAGTACTATTAGTATTATAAATTATATTTATAGGTATTAACTATAGTACTATATGGTACTAGTATACTATATAGTCTTATATGGTACTATATTATATTACTATAGTAATTTAATTATATTAGTATATAGTATATATATACTTTATATATTATTAACTATATATATCATATAAGTAGTTTATAGTATATATAGTATATATAGTATATAGTATATAGTAGATATAGTAATGTACTAATTTAATTAATACTATTATAATTAATACTAGTATATATTATATAACATATAACATATAGTACTATATATTATAGTACTACTTCTATGATATATATAGCTAGTAATAAATATTGTATTTTACTTTACTATACTATAATAAATATGATATTTTAGTCTAATATCAATGACACTATATATATTAGTTATAGTCTAATTAGATGACACTATATATGATAGTATATATATGTTATTATAGTCTAATATATTAACATATTATATTATAGTTATTGTACTCTACTTAGATGACACTATATATGATTCCATATATATATATATATATATGTAATATATAGTTTAATATATTAACATAATATATTTTAGTCATAATCCAATTAGATGACACTATATAATATGCTAGTTGTATAGATGAGACAATATGTTGATACTATATATATGTTACTTATAATTTAATTAGTATGATATTACATATTCATATATACTTCACTATAATATAATGTGTAATATGCTCGATTATATATTATAATATGATATTACTATGATACTAAACTATAGTATCATCTAATATGTCTATATATATCGATTTTTATTTTATTTAAAGGTATAGTGTAAAAAAAAAAATATCAAACATTTATCAAACCGTTTGAATGGTTACTAATAAACGTTCAGTTTATTTTATATTTTGGCTTAAAGCCGGAATGCATCCATAACCGTTCGAACGTGAAATTTTAGGGGGGAAATTACCAAACCGTTCGAACGATTATTAATAAGCGTTCGAACGTTTATATTATATTTTGGCACAAAACGGGAATGCATCCATAACCCGTAATATTATACGTTCGAACGTGAAACTTTAGGAGAGAAATTTTTCCCGCTTCATAGTTTCACGTTCGAACGGTTAGTAAATAACCGTTTGATTGGTAAATGTTTTGCAAATACACGACATAACCTCATTCTCCCCTCTCCTCCCGCCCGTCTTACTCTCTCGCGAACCAAAGCCTTTCTTTCTCAAACCAGCCTTTTTCTCTCTCAATCCAGTCTCAAAATACTACTAGTTTTCATCTCATTAAATTATTATTGGATTAATTTATTATTTTTACTGAATTTTGGAGAGCTTCTTGACATTGGGTACACAAAAATCTCCTTGCCTTTTCATCTCCTAAAATCCCAGGTATATTTTTTATATTCTCATTTTTGTTTAAATATGCTATTTTGCAATGTTAGTGTATTATTTGTTGTTGATATTGTTGTTTGTGTTGGCGTGAGTTTGAGATTAATGGCGTTGGCGATTGTTGAAGACGACTAGAATCTGAAACATTCCCGTTTGAACAGATTACGCTTCCGTTTGAACGGTAATGGTTTAGTTCGAAAATAGATTAATACCTTTCGAACGGAAGCTTATACATCAATGTATTTACAATTAGAAATTAGAATATATAAGGATAGTTGTCCACAATGATACAAATATTTAAACTAAATAAAAATACAAATACTACTAAATGTTAAAATAAAAATACAAATAGTTAAGATTTTAATAATACTTAAATAGTTAATTCTAAGTATTTATATTCAAATACTACTAAATGTTAAAATTAAAATACAAATAGTTAAGATTTTAATAATACTTAAATAATTAATTCTAAGTATTTAAATACAAATACTACTAAATCTTAAAATAAAAATACAAATAGTTAAGATTTTAATAATACTTAAATTGTTAATTCTAAGTATTTAAATTAAAATATTACTAAATGTTAAAATTAAAATACGAATAGTTAATATTTTAATAATACTTAAATAGTTAATTCTAAGTATTTAAATTAAAATACTACTAAATCTTAGAATTAGAATACAAATAGTTAAGATTTTAATTAAAATACTATTTTTTTCACTGATGATTTCGAATTAAATCTTGGTTGGAAAGAAGAGCGTAAGACTGTGGAAGAACTTATGAGTAATGTATTCTGCAAATATAAGGCGAGGTGTCATGAGCATTATAATAAGTTTGAGAACAAGGAAGATGCACACCAACATCCTTTTTAGGATGCCCAACCTTATGAGTGGGTCAAACTTTGTGACATGTTTGAGGATCCATCATATGAGGTATAATTAAATTAATTATTTTACTTGTCCTATTTCTCATTTCGTTTCATAATATTTTCAATTTCTTTGCAAGAGTGAAGTTCTATAAACAAAACAAATAGATCAAAATTGAAGTTTAATCATCATGCAAGCTTAAGATCTTTCCATCGTCTCTCTAAGAAATTGGTATTGCTATTTTTTATTGGATATAGTTAATTATTTGGATGAATCATAATGAATTTATATCTTAATACAACAATATTCATATACCAATTATGATCTAACAAAATTATAGGCTGCATCGTACACTGATCGTAATGGAGAGTGGACTCATCCTAATGCCCGTGAAAATTAAGTAAGTATTATAACCTGTTTTAATTAAATATATTAAAATATTTATGACGATATTAATTCTTTATCAAATGGCAAAACAAGCAGATATGGAGATCCGCATCAAAGAACATGAAGAACAACAAGAAGATTTCAGGAGATAGAAACAACTTCAAATGCAGTAGCTTATGCAACAGTATAGGCTTCCAAGCAACTAATAGTTTTTTACGTACAGATTTTTGGACTAATTGTAATGTCCCAATTTTTCGCCTCGATTAAGACGTAAATCGAAACGTTCGGACAAGTAATACAAAGTTACTTATCCTACATAAACGTAATGAATAGCATGCATGCATCTAACCTTACTAATTAAATGCAATGCGAAACACAGGGAAAATAGGTAAATCTCCAGTACATGTAAAGAGATTTATCTTTTACATAAATAGATCATATGGTATAGTAAAACTATAACTTTCATAACTTCACAATTACAAAAATATATTGTATCCAAGACTTACATAACTCAGTTAGTTTTCTTAAAACAAAATATCGTATCCTACCGTCATTCACTAATCTTACTAATCCACTTGATCACGTATATGAGAGATCATTCCAACCAAAGATGAGTATTCTGTAGGACTCTTAGGGTACTTCTGAATTTCCTGTGCTGTCTGAGTCTCATTGCAATTTATCTAGTCATGTAACCACATCTATCATTCCTTATGAAAATGCTTTATAAGACTTATGCATGTCAATGACCATTCTTCCCATACAAACTTAGACCTTAAAATTTATACTTTCCATCTTATATCTTAATGTTTATCCTCGATAGGCGTTACGTATCGTCGTTCCTGTCGGGTCTTACTTATCTCTTATCCTTGATGGGCGTTATGTATCACCGTCCCCATCAATCTTACTTAGAATGACGCATTAGCTTATCCATAAATATAACTCATCGTTCGTCGGGCGTTACGTATCACCGTCCCTGTCGTGATGAGTCTCATGTTAGTCTTCTGGGTGTTACGTATCACAGTCTCCGTCGTGATGAATCTCGTGTTAGTCTTTCGGGCGTTACGTATCGCCGTCCCCGTCATGACACGAAAAATACTTAACATAGCGGGCGTTATGTATCACCATCCTCACTACTCATGTCAGTCGTCTGGGCGTTACATATCGTCGTCCCTATTGTGACATGATTTTTATTTTACGATAGGAGTTACGTATCGCCGTCCCTGTCGACACGTCAGTCATACGGGCGTTACGTATCGCCGTCTCCATCATGACGTGATAGACTTATTATTCTTTCTACTTGTAAAATTTTCTTAACGTATTTTCTTATAACAGACGTTATGACTTATGATGACACTTATATGTGACAAAATATAACATACGCATAAACGTAGACTTATGACATGCATATTTCATGACCTCATATAAAAACATATCACAAGAACATATCTCACATATACATGCACATACGTCACATAAATTTGTAACGTCAAAACTTAACAAATAATATGTATGCTATTAAATAAAATATTAAAGTTTTATTTAATCAAGGGCTGGCCGAATCTTCACGGGAAAGTATTCTTAATTATTTGTTCCTTTTAACTTATTCAACTCAAGCCCATAAATTTGCATAATTTCATAGCTTAAATATTTTTAAGTGCTTTTTGAACTTTTCTTATATATAAAATTTTATTTATTATTCTATTATATCTTTTTATCATAATAATTCTTAAAAATCCTTTAAATATATTAAGATTTCCAATCTTATCATACTTGTTAAAAATATCATTCAAGTAATTCACTAGAAGTTTTAAAATGAAGGAAAAAGATCATTTTTGAAGTATTCATACTCTGTTTTGTCACTTATTCTTAATTCCGTCTTTTATAGAGTTCTTATCTCTTAAAATTTAAAACACAGAAGTTGTATATCTCTATCTCCGATTTCTATAACCTTTTGAATCACTCAATTTCAATTTCACACTAACAAGTTATGATCATTTTACTCAAGGATGTTAAATCTGCCAACTAAACCCCCTTGAAGTTTGAAAGTTGCTAGGGTTATTCTATCATTTTTTTGCAAATCATGATTTCATATTTTCACATAATCCTCTTATTATATGATTATAAAACATATTCATAAGGTTCTAAAATTTTTCCTAGTATTTTTCCACAACGAAAACCACTCCATAAATCAAGAGTATTCAAGCTACTTCATAAATAATACATAAGTTTAAACAAGTATCAAATAGGCATCAAATTAAATTTATAATTTAAGCCACTTATACTATACCAAGATCATGTTAAGTAGTGCACCAACAAATTTTTCCAAAACTAGATTGGATGATTAGGGTTGATCTTGCACCACTTTTCCTTCTATGCTCTCACTTAGCTCCTTTTTGAGATTTAGGTGTTGTGAGTGGAATCTTGGGTATTTTCTTGACTTTTTTCTCAAAGTGGACGAATGGTTTCTCTAAAGGGAGGCTTGAGGTACATCTTACACATATATATAGGTGAAGTGGGAGACATGTATGGGGTTAGGGGTGAAAAAGCTTTTAGGCAATCTACTAAAGTCCTTGCCGTGTGTGTGTGTTGAGTTTCCCTTCCCACTTAGTTATCATTATACCCCTAATTTAGGCTTAGTTGGCTCTAATATCATCCAATGGTCATCCTTGAGCCACCTAAAAGTAGGTCTTGATCAATGGCTTAAGAGATGCCAACACATGGAGATGCAAACAAAATAACATCATGAGTAATCTCCAAGGGATGCAATTCTGGTTCTTTGGCCCTCCAAGTGTCCCCAAATTTTCTAAGGGATCTACCCCATTTATCCACCTGTCCCTTACACCTGTCTAAATGTCTAGAAGCATCAAAAATTCAATTAGATTTCGTCTCTTATCTAAGGCGGTAGAGATAATCCAAGTCCGGTTCCAATTCTGCCCTTTTTAGATCTAATCACTTCTTTGCCCAATACTTGATCCATTTCGATTATACAAAAACTCAAAACATAAAAGTTTTAGATAATCCTCTTAGTGATCTATAAGATTTTGAATCATCTTATTCCGAAATCAAATGAAAGAGATATGATTAATTTATCAAAATACGTCAAAACTACCTGAGAACATCCAGTCCGAATTCTCCATTTGTTTTCTTTTATTTTCTTACCCATCACGGCTTCTAGATGAATTCTTATCAACTTGACACATGCTCTTACATATGTCAAGACCTCAGAAAGTTTGGTAGCCAATCAAAATTTTCGTCACATGGTCAAACATATGACAACTCATCTAAGTCGGTTACTAGTTGACTCCTATTCTTGTCTGTCTACTTCACACTAGATTTAGTCATTGATAAATTACTTATCTTCAAAAATCCAAAACATAAAAGTTTTATAGAAACTGGAATCACTTCATTCTAGGCTCATATGACCAAGTTATGATTTTTCTATTGAAAGTTGACAGATCAGCCCGAGAGCACCAATTCTGACACACTAAGTGTTTGATAAATAATTCCCCTTGTTTCAGACGAAACTTCCTAGAAAAAATATCCTCATTTACCATATGTTTACATACTTGTCATGATATTAGGATAATTTAGAAAATAATTCAAAGATTTAATCTTAATCAAAGTCACTAGTCAACTTAAGGTTAATACCTATATATCCAGTTTAGATTTGTCACTTTAATCTCAATTTCGTATTTTATCAATTCCACATCTCTTAAAACTCAAACAATAGGAATTGTAGATATTCCTCTTAACTTTTTAAATCATCTTGAATCATCTCAATCTGATATAAAATGAGTAAGTTATGTCCATATTACTAAAGGATGTTGATACTATCTAAATTTGCCTAATCCGAAAATATTATAGGATACCACTTGACTTCCTTTGTAAATTTTTTTCAATTTCTATACAATATTATCTTGAATATTCAAAAACTATATCTTCTTATCATATTTAGTGTCTCCCATGATTTTCCTTCAATGCCAATAAAAAGTTCATAGGAAGGTTCCCTAAAATAATTTTAAAAAAACATAATCATGCAAAATGTGATAACTAAAAGAATACTTAAAAATTCGGGTTATCACACTAATTATCTATTTATGTATGAACAATGTCAATCTCACGATTATTTATTTAGTTCGCACTTATTATAAAACTTTTGTGAGTATCAAACAGTTTCTAATGTAATTTTTCAAATCTTATGAATGTCTATTTAGTTTTTTATTATTGAGTTTAAATAAAAAGTTAACGTTCGAACGACCAAATAACGTTCGAACGTCATTTCTTTTTGTAGCGTTTGAACATTAATTTCAACCGTTTGAACGCTATTTATTTTCGTAGCGTTCGAACATAAATTTCAACCGTTCAAACTCCATCTATTTCGTAGAGTTCAAACATTAATTTAAACCGTTCGAACGTTTATACCGTTCGATCGGTCTCTTTAATGTTTGAACGAAAGACAATATTTATATCGTTTGAACGGTTATCTAATTTGTTTTTCGTTAGAAAATTTTTTGAAACTGTTCAAACATATTAATAACGTTCGAATGTAAATTGTTAACTGTTCGAACGATATTCTGGGAAGAATTACAACCGTGACAAAAAAATGTCCGTTTGAATGATTTCAAACAGTTTCCTTCAAATTCGTCCCAAAAGATATATTTTGGGATGAAATGGTGATTTTCATCTCAAAATCTCTTCTGCAACAGTGATGTTGGGACAACCTTGGGATGAATTTTTTTCGTCCCAAAAAATATTTTGGGACAAAATTTTTATAATTTGGGATGAAACTTTTCGTCCCAAAAGACCTATTAAATTGTAGTGTCTGTAGTTACATATATTCTCTACGTTTTGATACGAGGATACCATATCATGTAAGATGCTATTTTATTATATTGTTTTTATAACATTTATTTCTGTTTTCTATTACACTGTAAGATCACCCCTATCTTTGTCTAGTGCCCTATTGCAATTTGATATGATGTATCAAGTTTTTTTATTTATTCATCTTATATTCCTCATTTGTCAGCTCAATATTTACATTATTTGGGTTTCTTGTGAAGTAATCTCTAGTAATATTTTGATGGCTTCAATTTTCTCAAATACCACCAATTATTAGCAGCTAATGTATGCATGGATGTTGAGGGTAATATTTTGTTTCACACTTTGGGTTTCTGTTCTAATCGAAGATCACTTGATTGCCATGCCACTTTGTCAAAGCATTAGTTTATATTAGTGCAAATTGCATGCAGGATAAATTATTAGTGTTGGTGGAATAAGTCTGTGAAGTAGTGCACCACCTTTAATACATGAAAATAACATTCAGATCATGAAACATGTCATCAGGTTTTGGCTAAAAATATTAGTGCTAATTGCATGCTCTAAAAAAAATGATCTTGTTATTGGGTTGGAAGCAACAAAATTGTCCAGAGTTGTCATAATTAAAACAGCCAAGAATAGCAATTTTTTTACTAGCCTTGCAATTCAGACTTTTATTATAATACCTGTAACAGATACCTAAATCATCTAAAAATATTTTTAGATAAATAAACTGTATGTTGGGTATGAAATATTGTTTATTTTTGGCTGAAGGATTATTGTTAATTTGCATTAACAGGTTATCAACATTATGTGGCAACAATTTTTTGGTTTTGCATCTTACGTGATGCTTTGTTTTTCATCTTTTTAGACTGTCAAATATTTTAACATTGAAGCACATGAGTTGATAAATTTGATGAGTACTTGAAGAGTAAGTTGTCTTGCTATCGTAGTAATTTATACTTTGATGTCCAATGCATGGTATAATGTATCTCTAGATGTATTTGAAGCAAATGGAGCTTGGAGAGAAATGAGATGGTAGAAGGACAAAGAGATGTACAAAACTGGAATTATAGTAACATCTATTCTTATTGAACACTATTATATCCAATAACAAAAAGCTCTAGACACTGTTTGAATAAAGTCATTCATGCATTGTGCATTTTGGTGGAATTGTCATATTCTTTGCAGGTCAATTGTTCCATTAATTAATTTTTCATTTTCATTTTTTATTCATTTATTGCATTTTTCTATATTTGGTACTTGTGCTTATTTTTTCTCTTTCTTTTCAAACTATCTAGAAATTCTTATTTTTATTCTAATATATATTTTTTGTAATATATTGTTGACATTGTTTATATATTTTAGGACTAAGGTTGTGAACCTTTGAAATTGTTTTATTACTAATTTTTTTTTATTTCATAAAAGATTATTTTCGACGATCATGTAATGCTGTAAAAAGTCATTTCCTGCAATTTTTATTACCAGAATTTGTTATTATTCGCGATGCAGTGATACCAAAATTATTAATATTTTTGACAGTTCAAAGAATTATGGGAAAAATGGCTTCTTGGACCAATTATTTCTCGCGACCTTCCTACAAATGAACAATGTTGGAATAAACTTTTATCAGTAGCAAAAGTGAGTATTTTGGACAAATTATTTTCTGAAAAAAAGTGCTTTTTGTTATAGTGACATTATACTATAGTATATTAATATTATGAGTTATTAACTAATTATATCAAACTTATTTCAATATTATACTACCATATACCATATACCATATACCATATACCATATGGTATATGGTAGTAATATATACCAAGATATTTACAGCTTATACCAAACTATTATTAGTCTATTCATATTATAATATAAGTATAAATAATTAGGCCATACTAGTATTATTGAATTTAACTATATAAGACGTTCCAGTTATATAACTATTACTAATATATATATATATATATAGGATCGATATATGGATAAATACATCTTTTTATAACATATATACAATAATATTGGAGTTGAATTAGAAGTCCGGGACAAAGTTGAAGTCGACGTCGAAGTGAGAGCATGATGTTGGAGTCAAATCAAATCAGAGTTGGAGCTGTTGGCCTGTCAACAGCTTCGACTCCGCTTTGAGGGAGTTAGAGCGGAGTCAAATTTTCGAATTCTTTCTCATTTCTAAGAGCAAAGGAGGCCCAAGTGTTATAAGTATATTAATTGGAACTGAGTCACTATTCTATAGCAACTAATATGACATTTTGCTTAAGACAATTTTTTTTTAAGAACACGAATATACTTTAGTTTTATTAATGACCCTTATATAGAAGACAAATAACGACAATAATTTGCTGGTACAACTACGTACATGAGAAGTTATCTTAGAAAGAATATATAGGAACTTCTAGGCCGCATCTTTAATACTAGTGAACAACTCATGCGGATGGAGGAAAGTATTAATTACTTAGAGAAGTAATAACAGAATGCATCAGTACATATATATTAACAATATTATTCACCCACTGAACCAAGTCAGCCAAGATCAAGATGCAACAGCTACAGACTCACGTATGGGACAAATCATCCTATAAAGACTACATCATGTACACATATGGGAAATAATAATAACCTAGCAACGACTCACTACAAGATTTTGGCATTTTTGCCACAAAGCTATATGGTGAAAAAAGGTATATGTTAAGTGGGAAATATTTTTTTTCCATCAATTTTGTTGGTCAGACATTGGTGGCATATAATCCATGAACAAAAATAATTTTCCACCAAAATTTTATTTCATAGCAAATACAAACTTTTTTTCCACCACCTGACATTGTGGGTATAACATGAAAAATTCATAGCAATTAATATTTCTATCCACTCCATTGTAGTGCAAAGTTGATACTATCTATGAAGACAATAGGCCGGAAAAAACTTTTACCCACGAATCATGAATGGTAGTAAAAAGTATTTTGACATGAATTACATTCATGGCAAATGCTAATAAATTTCAGGAAAAAAAAAAATTACAAAATCTGCAGGCTACTCTTTAAGCCAAAAATAATCGTATCTAATATAAACTAAAATAAATATATCCCAATATTAGAGAGAGGAGTTCAAACTTACAATAATTTAAAAGGAAAATTTTAGGAAAATTTACATTTGTTTGTACAAACTTAATCCATACCCAATACATTCAAGTTTTAGAAACCTAACATCATGCTTTACAAACTCACTACTACTCTATCACTTAATCCCAATATTTCAAAACAATTCAACTTTATCCAACTCTATTCTATGCTCAAACATCAACACAAGTGAAGCCACATTACATGTAGCTCTTCTCAAATGCATCAAGTTCAAGAACCAAAGGAACCAATAAAACAATGAGTGTCTAATCATCTTGACCTATAAATAGAAATTAAAGTTCAACACTTATCAATAAAAAAAAACTAGCAAAACTATGAAAGAAGCATCCTAATCCCATACTAGATCGTAGATATATAACATTTCTCCAAAACTATCAAATATTGAAATTGCTAAGATTTTACATGTAAAAAAATGCTAGCACAATTAGCATGAAGAAATGTGTAATATAGCTAAAGCTCACAAGATGGCTGGAATTTTCGTCAAAAATGACATTTGACAGTTTTTTAATAGCTTGTTGGAATCAAATTAAATGAAAAGTTAAAGCTCACAAGATGGCTAGTTTTTGTCCCTTGTTTTTCATAATTTTTTATACAAACAAATCACTTTGGTTGGGCAAAAGATGCAAATGAAAAAATGGGAAAGCACTGAATCAAGCTGTACATCCTCGTAATTTATTTTCTCAAAATCTTATTGTTTTTTATCTGTAAATTATATACCTATGTAAATTCCTATAAATATAGATAAAAAAAGACCCAACAAGCTCTCACGTTGTGTGAGTGTGAGACATTTCCATAAATAGTTTGTTCACAAATCTCTTTATAGCAATAAAATTTCCGTAGGTGGCATTCTGGGAGTGCGGGAACTCATTTTCTTGGGTCGAGTCTCGGACCGGAGCCTATAAAATCCCAGACCAATGTTGGCCGTGACCACATAGGAGCCGGTTTCATTTTTTCAAAACCGATCCAGCTTCGGTTTGACTTTATTTTTACACCGGACCGGACAAAACCGGTTCATATATATATATATATATATTATTTTTTATTATATATGAAATTTCTTTTTATATGATTTATTTATATTATATATATATTATATGCTAGATTTCTAATTAATAGAACATGAATTAAAATTTGAAATCTTAAAATTCATGTATAATAATCTAATAACATAAATTTAATATAACATTTGATATAATACATAAATCTTAATTTTATAACATAAATTTAATATAACATAAAATCTTATAAATAACATAAATTAAAGATCTTAATTTTAATTTTATGTAACCATCATACTATCACGAACATATATGATAAAATGATTCTTATAAGTAATATACGTATACTGTAATAGTTTTACTATAATTATTTTTTTGGTTGCATATCATTTTTAAATTTAGACAATTTTTTTTAGTTTATTGGTATATTTTTTCAAGCTCGGCTTCCTAAGCACCCCGGCCTTGCTAATTCATTGGAAAAACTAGACCAAACCAGATGGAAACCTACAAAATTTAAAGCAACACTTTTAGGGTTAAGCTGATCTGGTATCAATTTTTCAATTCTCAAAACTGGTGTATAGTTATAAAAGACGGCTAAAATGGGACTAATTACACTTCTAGTAGTTTGTTTTTTTGCAGACCACGATTTGTAGTTGCTTACTAAGAAAATGCATACCCAGTGGTGGAGAGGTGAGTGATCTGCTCAATCTGCATAAAAAAAGTTAAATAAATAAAGTTCAACTGTGGAGTGTGGACTAAAATGAATATCAATGTCAATAGTACAGTATAAAAAAAGAAGGATACTCTTTACTCTTTTGTAATGAGCTATAGTAGGAGAATATAGAAATTGAGATACAAAATTAGTATTATGGGCTAAATCAGGGTGAGTAAGGGTGATATATTGAAAAGCTTCAACAATGTTTCGATAGGTGGCTGGGTCAGGAAAAGAAACATCGCTAGTGAGTCTTTTGGTTTTTGGCATCATGCATGTTCCCATAGATTTACAGTCTTGCATTGATGGACAATCCAAAATCTTTAGAGCATACTTAGCTTGAGATAATAATGTAACGGGCCAAGATCTAGTTTCATGGCAAAGTGTCGCCCAAGAGCATTAATAAAGGTGTGGAGATGTGTGGGGTTTGAACCGGTGACCAGGATCATTTACATATTTACATATAATGGTAAGTGTAATTTTTACATGATTTTTATTATTTTATTATTTATTAAATTTTTAGTTTTTGTTTATTTTTTAAAATTTTTTTTTACTTTTATTTATGTGATTTTGTTGAAGGAATTAGAAGAAAAAAAAAATTTCAAAAGGCCCCACACTTCGAGACACATTCGGGTCTTTCATAGTCAGACCGCAAGTCACCCCGCATTCTAACTACATTTTGGACTGCACTTTAACTTGCGAAAAAATTCTATGTACCACCGGTCTGCGTCTCTACCACGGCATTGTGTCCTATGTGTCACGTTTCAAGACGTCGTCATTTGTAATTTAATTCCCAAATGAAGTGTACGGGTCTTCCAGAAAATCAACTTCACAGGTCTCAAATCCCTCTTTTTCTCTCTCATTCACTCGAACCCTACCAAACAGCACCAACTCTATCACTATAGTCCTCTTCTTTGCCTCGTCAGCCATGGAGTTGCAGCGGGAGTTGGCGCAAAAGAATTGTAATGGATCTCGGAACCTAATATTTTACAAAGAAGAACAAACATGGACACTGACTGTGGTGGAAAATCAAACTACCCTAAAAAGAAAACACTTTCCCAGTAGATCTAAGCCCCTCTTTCCCCTCCTTCCCATGTGAATCTCCCCTTAAGCCATTCGCATTTCTCTGCTAGCTTTTATATTTCTCTACAAAGCAATCCTGTTAATTTTTTTCAGAAATCAAATGATAGCATAAATTTGGCATTAAAAAAAAAACTGGCATCCAAATTCCTAAAGAAAAAAAGAAAGAGAAATATTGATTTTTATAAAAAAAAAAAAAAGCTAATCTCATCGTCTTCATCATTTTCTTGCACATCCAAGAAAAAGAAACACTATTTGATTATCTGAGGAGAAGATCATGATGACTTGATTATACTATGCAATCTAGGGCTGTAAAAAGACCGAACCGGACCGGTAGACCGAACCGAACCGATTGTCCCAGACCGAGACCGGACCAGACCGAATGGAATTTGGTCCAGTCCGGTCCAAATTTTACTGGACCGAACCGAATATATATATATATATATGTATATATAAAAATAGTATATAAATTATAATATTAATATTAATATAAATAAATATATTAATATATAATATATATTAACATATAATATATAATATATATACTCTTATAATATTAACATATTATGATTTATTGATTGACTAGTTGTAGTATAAAAATATAAATTATAATATATCTGTATAGAATATTAGTAATAACTTATAAGTAATAAGTGTATTATTATTATTTAATATATTATTACTAATTTATCACTATTTACTAACATATAAATATATATATACTAATTTAATAGTGTTATTAGTTATAATTTACTAACATACTTAATATATAATATATACTAACATATTAATATATAATATATACTCTTATAATAATAACATATTATAATTCATAGTAGTTAAATTTGAGCCAAAAAAATATTTGATCATTGTAGAATTTTAGATTAAATTTAGTCCATTAAATTATATGGGGCACCCCTAGACCGGACCGGACTGCCTCTGGACTGAATTGGACCGGACTGATATGAACCAAACTCCTGTTTGGTCCGGTTCAGGGTGAGAGAATTTTTGGACCGAATGGAACCGGTCCACAAATTTCCCGGACCGGACCATTTACACCCCTAATGCAACCGATTAGAATCTTTTGTCAGTATTTTTAAAATCATACCAAACTGATCGGTATAGCCAGTACATACCGTACCAGAACAGGAACTTGTATGTTTATAGGATCTATTTTGTTTCGGACTAAATATCAGCCAATATTTGAGTTTTTGACCGATACTATGATTATGCCCGATATACATTTTGCAGCTAGGCCTGTTCATCCGGGCCGAGTTGTACCTGGCCCGGTTTAAAATTTTATTTATTTTATAATACTTTTGAATTTTTTTAAAAAAAATGTTTAAGAAAATTTCGAATCCGGAACTCGGATGAACACCCCTATTTGCAGCTCAGTTTTAAATTTTGGTTTTTTTTTTCATAATTTCGGTTAACTTTGAAGAGCTTTTGGTCATTAAAACATTAGGTCTCTTGTAAAACCTTTCTTCCTTCTTCCTGTATGCAACTTGCAGCCTTCTAGACTTTCTTCTTCCTTCGATTTCAGGCCACAATTGCAGCCTTATTCAGCTCTTCTTCCTTCGAAACAAAGCATCTCGTCGTCGTCGTCGTCATGACTCGTCGATTCTCTGTCCTCCATCGCAGTCCGCAAGTTCTCTCTCTCTCTCTCTCTCATTATTTTGATATTTTCTTCGTTTTAATTAAAGAACCAAATGGGGCATATCTTTTCTACCTCTACTCTACAGATCTAAATCTTTAACTCCAATTAGCATGCAGACTTGTAAATCGTAACTTACAATAAAACTCTATCATTCAAGTTGTGGTACCGTTTATATAACTAAATTAATGATATAACCAAAGATAAAGAATAGTGTTATATTCATCTGCAATCACTTAAGATTTTAATTATTTAATTTTAATCATATAGAGGAAATATTTTTTTTTTTTTTTTAGTGAATTTTACAGTTTAGTATTAGAGAATAAATTCAGATTATTGATTGCACATAAACCCAATCTTGACAGTCCCAGAGATTAGCTGTCTCTGTTACATATGGTTCGGGTCATCATAAATATACTATAATTCTTTCCTTATTTCCCCCATAATGTAAGCTTCTATCAATTGAAGGACTTTGTTGATTCTTCTTGCATTTATACTTGTAATTGCTTCATATTTAGGGGGAGTGAGCAAATTATTTGTTGTAACTTTTTTTTTTTTTGATTTGATATTAGTTATAACTTAAAACTTAAAGACTTGTATTGAAAAAATATTGAGTTTATGACTTATTTTGTTGTTATTTTGGAATAGAATCAATATTTGTATATATATAATTTATCTAGGTATAAACTATTCCGAAATGGTACATGAAACTGTACCGGTATCAAAATAGTATCGGTACCGAAATATTATTTCGAAACGATACCGGTACCGAAATATTTGTTTTAGTCCCTTGCCTGGTACAACCTCTGGTACGATATTCAAAACTTTGCCTTTTGTTCTTTTTAATAATACTGGTTGACGTGGCCAGTCAGTGCAACGGTGGGGATATAGCCCTGGTTGTCCCTAATATTGCTCATATATAAGTTGATATTTAGTGCTACAAAGACCTGTGAACAAGAGAACAGACGGAATAAAAAAAAAAGAAAGTAGTTAAGAGGTGAAAGAGAGATTTGGAGTTTTTCTTCATAGTTTTTCTAAAGAGGAGAATCTGGAGGACAGAGGCAAAAGCCTCATACTTCATCAATTGACTCTAAAGAAAAATATTAGTTTTATTATTTCTCTTTTCAATATCATTATGAACTACATT
Organism: Platycarya longipes; assembly: GCA_036559045.1. Taxonomy (NCBI): domain Eukaryota; kingdom Viridiplantae; phylum Streptophyta; class Magnoliopsida; order Fagales; family Juglandaceae; genus Platycarya; species Platycarya longipes. Next base: position 35,568,073 of record CM071797.1, read on the forward strand.
TTATTTTTTAGAGTTTTGATATAGTTTAATATTGAATACACAATTTATATTTCAAGTTATTTTATTTTTAATATTTTCATGACTGAATGTTTACTTTTTGTTCTTAATGCTTGCAATTTTTTAGTCAATTATTATTTGATTTATTGAAATTCAACGAGACCCAGAGGTGATTTGTGATTTTAGCTCTAGACTTAAACACTATTAGTAGAGCGAAAGTAGAGATACTTTATCACAACTAGTGTGATTTTCTAAGAAAAATCCAAGAAATTTAATAAGTCTCCAATTAATTAAATTCACATAGAGATGTAGAGTTATTAGTTGAAAATATTTGTAATATTATTCGAGAAAAAATATTGAATAGTTAACAGACTTTTATCATCATAATAGGATTATTAGAATTTAATATCAGGAAGAATAACTTGTGTGAGATTTTATAGGTGAAATCATACACTCTACATCTATTCTTTTTATATGTAAAATCTTAAATTTTTTATTGTTTTGTTCGTAAATTTATTTTTATTAGGTATTTTAGTTTAATTTAGATAATAGAATCATTTCATGTTTTTTTTTGTTTTCCAAATAGTAAGTTATTTAGTGAATTTCAGTACTTAATAATATAGTTAATTCATATGAGTTTGACATCTATTTTATTTAAAAATATTTTACCATTTGTTACGATTTTGTATACTTGTAGATATTTTTATGTGAACATATAGTAATAAGAAAAGAGTGCCTAGAAAGGGGTAATATATATATATATATATAGAGAGAGAGAGAGAGAGAGAGAGAGGGTCATCGGAACTGTCCATAAAACCATAGACAATTATAAAATTACTAAATTTTGTCATACCAAGCACGAGGTGCTTGTTTCAAACCATATAAGACTTTGTTTAACTTGTACACATGAGAGGAAAGAGTAAGGTGGATGAAACTTGTAGGTTGATCCATAAATACGACATCTTGAATAATATAATGAATGAAGGCATTCTTGACATTGAGTTGGTCAGGGGCGGACCTATTTGGGAGGGTGGGGGGGCTACAGCCTCCTCAAAATTCTTCAAAAAATTCATATATAATATATAAGTATATATTTACATATATATAATATTAAATTATCCCTCAAATTATAAAAAAATTAAAATTTTCCTCCCAAATTTTTATTAAAATTATTCTCCCAAATGTCAATACACATATAATTTTATTATAACTTTTAATTTTATTGAAATTCAAATTTCAACTCATCTAATCTCATAATTATTTTAATAGTCTAATTCTAAAAAAAATATGGTTATAAATTTATATGATTATCAAAATTGATTAATTATACTTACTTATATAGTTTCACTCTAACTTGATTGTATGATTATGATATATAGTTTGTTAAAAATTTAATATCGGTATATCAGTAGTTATTAGAAATTTTTTATGTTTATTCTTGATCTATAATTTTTTTAAATCAAAAAATAATATGAGTAAGTAAAAAAATTGATTTTTTTAAAGGACGTAGATAATTCGAAGAGTAATACATTTAGAGAATTCGACAACGAAAAAATATGATATTTCTATCATGTCCTTTTAAAATTTCTATATAGCACACATTTTATCGATCGCCCTCCCAAATACAAAATCCTGATTCCGTCCCTAGAGTTGGCGAATATCGCAATTATGAACAGGAACAATACAGAGGAGGATCCATATGGTGAAGGGCTTGTTGATAGGAGAGAATATCTCCATGTAATTGACATAATCAATTTTGGTGGAATTCCTTGGCAACAAGGCAAGCTTTCTTGTCGATAAAAATACCATCAGTCTTGATTTTTGTTTTGAAGACCCTCTTGCACCTGATAATGTTCATTTGAGGAGTGTAAGGTACAAGCGTCTAAGTGTTGTTATCATGAAGGGCTTGGATTTTTCCTTGTATGGCTTTTGTCCAACATGCATGGTTAAGGGCAAACCAGATTGTCTTGAGTTCATTGAGGAGGTTGATGAGAGAATGGTAGTGAGCATACTTTGGGTTTGGTTTTCTAACACCAACTTGAGACTAAGTAAACATGGTGTGGAGAGGAGGACCAAAGTTGGGTGTATCAATGGGTGGTGAAATTGAGTTGGCTGGAGAGAGAAGGTCACCATGCCGTGTAGGAGTAGTTGGGATTAGGGTAGAGGTCATCACATGTATGGAATGCAATGTTGAAATGGGGTGTCTCCAAGCTCAAGTGGAAGAGGTACCTGCATAGAGGGAACACTAGTAACATCTACAAGGTTAGGAAGTAGAGGGTTAGGAGAACTCCAATCCCAAAATGTAGATAAAATTTGGTTGCTAGATGAGGTGAGACAAATATTACTAGTACGGCTGTTCATCCGGACTGGGTTTTTCCTGGTCCAGCCCGAAATCTGGATATCTCAATCTCGGTTCCAGTTTTTGGCCTGGATTAAATCAAAGTTGGGATCCGCATTTTAAAAAATTCAGATCAATGCAGTTCGGATATGGGCTTAAAATTTGGGTACCATATTTAAAACTCGGTTCCTAGATTTAAACATAATTAAGAAAACCTTCCGGAATCAACTTCCCTCCAGACTTCTTTCTCTCTCTCTCTCTTTCTCATGAAATCCTAGCCTCTCTCAGATCTCTCTCTTTTATGAAACCCTAGCCTCCCTAAATTTGTCTTGCTAATCTCCACAAGTTCTTCTAGCTCTTCTTCATCTTCTTGGGTCTCATCTTCCTTGCACAGGTTCAGTCCCCTCGACTACAGTGTCGCCATTACTGGATCCCCACCACCTTCGTTTCCCTCTCCCACCTCATCTTCTATGTCTCTGTGGACCAAACCCTCAAATGCATCAATAGGTTCAAGTACCAAAGGCACTACCACAAGCTCACTCTTAGAATGGCTACCGAGAAGCTGAAAGAGATGAAGGTGAAAATGAGTGCCACTGGGGGTGAACAATCAATGGGGCTTGTGTTGGTGACTTTTAGATCCATTACTAGAAGCCTCTAGAGATTTACTTTGGTAAGTTTAAGAGGAATTGGACTTTACATTTTTGGTTCTTGATGTTGATCTTGGGTCACAAAGCTATTTACAGATAGTGAAATGGATGCCATGGGAGCAAGACTCTCTTGCTCTCACACTGGTTCTAGATACCATTTAGTATGAGGTATCACATTTAAAATTGCAGACATTTGTTTGAGAATAATTCTATACATTATATTACAATCCTGCTTGCATCCTGCTAAGTAAGATATGACACATTCATCACTATTAGGTGATAAAAAAGTTTGTAATAAATGATCATTCAATGGTAGTAAATGTGACATATCATACTTAGTGGGATTCATGTGGAATGACAGTATGGTGTATAGAATTTTCCTTTGTTTGATGGTATAAGTTGGTGTGGTACTTCAATGAGCACATTGTCTGATATTCCTTTATACTTGCAATGATTTTATTGGAATATAATTAACCACTATGGATATTATATTTCTTGTGATTTCAAAGACTTGCCCAAGAAGGGGACATTTTCTTTGTCGTGGTAATAATGTAAAAATATTCCAAATATATATGCTCACCTCATGGTATTCATGCCTCGAGCATATATCATCACCGCAAGAATTGCAACTAGTTGTCTTGTGCTTGATTTGTTGTTTTTTTTTTTAAAGGAGAAGTATTGATCTCATTACTCAATAAGAGATTACAAGCAAATTCTCTATGGCTACTTAAAGGCATTGAGCTAATGTATTACAATATTTCCTTTGCCACAACATCTTGCATAGAAGGAGGAAAGATTTCAACCTCATATATATCATTTTGACATTGACGTCCAGCTTTGGCTAACACATGAGCTATTGTATTTGCCTCTCAATAGACATGCGAAGTGGACCATTGTGCATAAGAGTTTAGTATGTGTTTAGCATCCTCGGTAAGGCACTTTCACAAGCTCTAATTTTGGCCTCCATCTTGTAGTAGGTCAACAACTTGCTTCATGTCGCTTTTAATCCACTGAGAATGTAGTCCCATTTCTTTGCAAAACACTACAGCTAACAAGAGACCATAAGCCTCTACATCAAAGGGATCCCCACATAAAGATTTGTTATCTTGAAGTTTTCCTATAACCTAACCATATTGGTATCTAATCACCATACCAATCCCAATTTTACCTATCTTTGAATTGACTGCCATATCCCAGTCGACCTTGAAGACCGTACCAGATGGTTTAGACCACTTAAGACTTGTTGTGGGAATGTTGTTATGGGTCCTAAGTGAGAATGATGCAAATTCCTGGTACCATTGAAAGTTTGAGGTGGCATGTTGGTTGATAGTATTGGGGTTACAAAAACCTTTTGATGGACAAAATTATTCCTCCTTTGCTATATTCCTTTCAATGTGAGGGCTGTCAATTCCAGTTCTAATGAGTCAAGTAGGTCGACCAGCCTTGACTAAATGTTGAAGAACAAATCATTGTGTAAAGCCATCTTCTGTATCTTAATACATCCTTGAGTCCACACATCTTGAGCAGTAAGTCAACTTTATAATATGTGGCTTGATGTTTCTGGAGCTTGAGAACAAATCGGGCATAGGCTGTTTTCAATGATCTTCCTTGTTTTTATACTTGCAAGGGTGGGTAAGGCCTCTGAGCAAGCTCTCTAGATGAACATCTTGGCTGCAAGGTTGAGGTTAAGTTTCCATAAATACTTCCACACTATTCTCTCACGGGCTTTAATTGAATATTCCCCACTCTACTTCCTGTTCCAAAGATCTATGGAAATGCTAGCCACTCCTAACAGTGTAAAGGCCTTTTTTAGAATGGATCCATAATCTTCTGTCTGCTTCACCCCCTAAACTCATTGGGATTGCTTTAATGCTATCGATTTCCTGCTGTGTTAATAGCTCATGTAGGAGAGGGTCATTCCATTATTGCAGGTGAGGATTGATCAGGTCATTTACAGTTACACACCAATAGTCATCATCCCTATTTGATTGGATTTTATGGGAGGGTAGGGATGGAACCCACCTATAATTCCAAATGTTAACATTAGATCCGTTGTTGACTCTCCACATCAGACTTTTCTTCGGAAGTTCTAAGCCAGCATGAATGCTTTTCCAGGTATATGAAGGACCTAATCCCAATCTAGCATCTAGTATATCGACCTGTGCATGGTCTTTCTGTTTTGATGATCTTAGCCACTAGGGAGTTTGAATTTTGAAGTAGCCTCTAGGTCTGTTTAGAGAGCGAAGCTAATGTGAAGCTCCCGAAGTCTCGAAAACCAAGACCTCCCAAGTTCTTGTTGTTGCTTAGTTGATTCCAATTTACCAGTTGAACCTTTGAGGTATCCTCATTATAGGCCTACTAGAAGTTTCTCAAGATTTGATTTAGCTTTTTTTGTGACTGAGTAAGGCAAACGGAAAATGCCCATGGCCATAAGTGGGGATAGCTTGAAGAACTGCCTTGAGGAGAATCTCTTTACCTGCATTTGATAGGAATTTTGTTTTTCATTTAACAACCCGAGACCGTGTTCTATCAATGAGAGTGTGAAAGGCAGCTGTCTTTGCCCTTCCTATTAATGCTGGTAGGCCTAGATACCTCTCAAAGTTGCTAGTGGAATTTACCCCTGCTAATGCTAGAATGTGACTCTAAGCTTTCAACTTGGCTTGCTGAAGAAAATCAATGACTTAACCTTGTTCAGAACCTGCCCTGATGCTTGCTCATAGGTTGTTAGTATGTTAAGCACCTTGGTCATCTCTAAAGAGGTAGCTTGGTAGAATAGTAGGCTATCTTCCGCCAAGAACAGGTGGTTTATAGTAACTGGATCCTTTCTAATAGATACAGGAGTGAGAGAGCCATTATGTTTAGCTTTGCATTTGCTCTATTGGTTGTGCTTTATGTTGCTAAAAATGTAAGATGGTTATAGATGCAGACAATCCCTAGTAGCATTTGCTATGCCATACACAAGATTTACTATTGTTTCATTCTTTTCCTTTTTTTTTTAAATAGACTACAAGATTTTAATTTTCGTACTTACTGCCATGCCTCAACTAGTAGACACTTTAAGGACTTTGTATTGGTGAATGCTTTGGTGATCTTGCATATAATTTTTAATTTAATGATATTCGTAGGCTATAATACTCACATTGTCAATGTTTATCACCTGTATTTCTTAGAATTCATTATTTTCCTTATTGTAATATGGATTCTACACGAAAAACAACAATTTGTATTCTTTGCTACGTCATTCTTCTTGCAGCGGAATGATATTATTTATATTTCTTTGTGGATCCATGTATCTTGGATTCGTAATTTTTTCTAGAGGTACAACATACTTTCTTTGCTATGAGAAAGCCTCGTAATGTATTTGTGCGACCCACATCGGGGGTTGATTTCAACAAGGCTTTCTCGAGAGAACTTTGTGACATTGATGGTGTGCCTTATAGACCTTTACATCGATCTACAGATTCCAAATAAGAGGAAGAACCTCCAGTTGTAACTGTCTGGGTATTCCTTCCTGGTTTGGCTCCTAAATTTTATAGTCCTTCTATGTTTAGTTGTATCACTGTGCCGATTTGTACTAACATACGGTCTAATAATTCTACGAGATGTGTGACTCGTACAGATGGGGCTAGAGTTTGTATGGAATTAGATGTAGCTAAATCCTCTTTTTTGTCTTTTTGGATTGGAGTTCATTTTGGTCCTGGGAGTTGGCTTCAAGAAGTTGTTTATGAAACGCTGCCTACATTTTGTACTCATTGTAAACAATAAGGGCATAATTTAAAGAATTCTAAAAAAGGAAGAGTGACTATGGAAAAGGAGAAGAAGGCAAATAAATTGGAACACAGAGAAGTCAAGAGGGTCCTGTCTTCATCAGATCCTTCTTCTTCGAAAGTGGAACCTCTTGTATTAAAGGGAAATGATGTGGTTAGGAAGGAGTTGAATTCAGGAATAGAGCATGAGGAATCGAGGCTGTTTGGAAATACAAAGGAGGTTGCAGTTTAGTGTAATGGTATTTTGTAGAGTGATATTCCAGAGGGTAATGGTATTATGAAGGAACATATTGTTCAACTTTTTGAAGAGAGAAAAGTTCAGGCAAGTCTCGAAAAGGTTTCCAAAGAAGATTTGATTTGTATTGTGATTATTCAGTCTGAGGAATTGCAAGATGGGGGAGATTTGGTGTTAGAGTTTGAATGTGGAGTTGAGTGTGTGGTTCATGAATCATTGGTTGAAATCACAAATCAAATAGAGGTCCAGAATAGTTTTTCGGATAATGATTTGGTGGAAGAAAATTTAAATTTGGGCAAAAATGTTCTATTGGATTTTGAGGTCTAGGACTCGGTAGAAAATAAGGGAAAGGCAGCTGAGGTGAAAGTTAGAAGCAATGAACAGGTAATAACCAGCTCCTCTAAACTGAATTTTTGATTAGTCTAATTGTTTATTGGAATGCCTGGGGGCAAGATCTTCTAAAAATAGATTGAAGAAAAATTGTTATTGTATAAACCAAAAGTCTTTGTCATTAGAAAGCCTTTTTTATGTGATGATCAGTTGGAAGTATTTTAAAAACTTCTTGGTTTTTATTATCGGTTTTCGGATACGGATTTGGAAGGTAAATTATGGTTGTTTTGGTTAAATGAAGTTGAAATTTGATTGCTTAGAGCATTAACAATGGATCTATAAAAAATTTTCCTTCAAAAAGTACATGTTTGCATGCATATACAAAAAATTTCGTCATATTTAATTAAAAATGAGGAGAAGGGAATAAAATGACTTTTTGTTTAACTTTTGAATAGTAATCCTTCAAAAGTGTATTGTGCAAACTTGTACTTTTTGAAGGAAATTTTGATGGATTCCTTGCTAATGCTCTTAGTTGTGGTAACCAACAGATTACTGCATTAATTTCAGATGGTAGGATTTCTTGTAAAACTTCTTTTGTATATGCCAAATGTCAATTTGATCATAGAAGAGTCTTACGGTCAGATCTGGAAAATTAGGGCAATTCAGGTGTGCCTTAGTTAATAACAGGTGATTTTAATATCGTCTCTTTCTATGCTGAAAGAAAAGGTGGTAGGCCACGTCCTAGGGTAACAATGGATGAATTTAGTTCTTGGATTCAGTCTTGTGGTTTGTTAGAAATGAAATTTTTGGGAATGATGTTATCTTGGTGTAATGGTTATTTGGGTGGATCTCAGAGCTGGGTTAGGTTGGATAATACTCTTATGGATCAAAATTGTGTGGTTGCTTTCCCAGATTCTTTTATGAGGTATTTGTCTCTTACAACTTTTGATTATGCTTCTATAGATATCTCCATTTAGGTTTCAACAAATATGGGTGGATCATTAAGATTTTCATAAATGTGTGGATCATAAATGTGGTGATTATGCCTGATCTTATAAAGCTTGTGCTAAAATTGAAAAAGGTCAAAATAGTTTTAAAGTTATCGAATAAAGTTGTATTTGGGTGCACCAGAAATCATATTAAGATTGGAAAAAAGAATTGATGAGTAAGAGGAAAAGTTGCAAGTGAATTATTCTGAAGATGTGGAGCTTCACCTATTAGCTTTAAAAATTGAAGTAGATGCTTGGCTACATAGAGGGGAGGTTCAGTTTCTTCAATGTGCTAAAGTTCGTTGGTGGCAGTTTGGTGACAAGAATTCTTGTTATTTTCATAGAATACTAAATAAGAGAAAGCAGGCCCGAATTAATGCCATTTAGCTTGTTAATGGTACAGTTTTGAAGTCGGAACATGAGGTTCATGATGCGACTGTCCAGTATTTTCAATATTTCTTGGGACAATCCTCTAATGTGGTTCTTCCATATTTTGGAAACTTAACTTCTAGAGTTATTTCGGATAGCAAAATTCAAAAATTTATTCGGTTCCAACAGAAGAAGAAGTAAAACAAGCAGTGTTCAATATACCACTTGAGAATAGCTCGGGACCGGATGCCTTTGGTTCGGGTTTTTATAGAAGTTGTTGGAGCATTATCCGATTGGAGGTTGTGGATGCTGTTAGGGACTTCTTACGAGGAGTTTCCTTTCCCAAATTTTACTCTACCTCATTTATAGTTCTTATTCAAAAAATGGATCAGCCGACATGATTTGATAAATTCCGTCCAATTAGTCTATATTCTATTTTTTATAAAATTTGTACAAAGGTGTTAATTGCAAGGATAGCTCATTAACTTCTTTGATTTCTTCGAAACAAAGTACATTCATCTCAGGAAAAAGTATATTTGATAATATAAGTTTGACTCAAGAAATAAGAAGGTAGTGCGTGGGAATGTGATTTTCAAGCTGGATATGGCTAAGGCTTATGACGGGGTGGAATAAAATTTTTTGTTGCATGTTTTGGAAGCATTTGGGTTTTCTAGTGCAATGTGTAATATGATTAAAATTTGCATTACCTCGCCATGGTATTCTATGATGACAAATGGCACTGCTCGGGGTTTCTTCCAAGGAAATTGTGGTTTGAGGTATGGTAACCCACTATCTTCCTAATCTCTTCATTATTTTAGAGGAAGTTTAATTTCGACTTCTTAAACATAATTCTTTGAATGGTAGAATCAAAAGTTTTTCTCATCCTAGAGTTTTGCCTTTGTTTTCTTACGTTATTTATGCAGATTATGTAGTAATTTTTGCAAATGGAGGAAAGAAGTTGGTCAAAGAGATGATGAAAGTGGTGGCTACTTATGAGGGTTGGTCTGGATAACCTGTAAGTAAAGAGAAATTGTTGTTTATTTTGCAAATAACTTTATTGTATCTCGTAAACAACAACTACTACGTATTAGGGAATTTCCTTTTATTTACTTAGGTGCACCTATTGTTTCGAGAAAACTTTCTTATTTGCATTTGAAGCCTTTTATTAATCGGGTGAAGAAGTTTAGTGGCTGGAAACTTAAATGTCTTTCGGTAAGGATAAACTTATGTTGCTAAAACATGTGTTGTCTATCGTGTCTATTCATCTTATGTCAATCCTAAAGCTATCTCGCATGATTTTAAACTGTATTAACAGTATGTTGAGCTCCTTTTTTTAGGGGGAGGTAAATGGGAAGATGAAAAAGAAACGGATTGCTTGGAAGGAAATGTGTAAGCCAATTGAAGAGGGTGGAGTTGGTTTGAGAGACTTTGTGGAAGTGCAGACTTCTTTACATATGAAATTTGCTTGGAAGATAATGACAAGTGATGATCTGTGGGCTCAATTTTTTCGTAATAAATATATTGGTGATAAGCATGTCTCCTTCTGAGAAAGGGATCAAATTTTTGGAGGATGGTAGTGAAGTGTATTCCTTAATTTTAAATAATTCGAAATGAAAGGTTTGGGATGGGAATGTCTTTTTAGAGGGATTGATGGTTGGATAGTGGACCTATTGTGGAGTCTATGCCTATTGTGGAATTATCTAATCTCAAAGTGGCTGAAATGCGCGTTCAAATGATTGGGATGTTGAAGCTCTTGAGAGGATTGTTGGGATTGAGAAAACATATGAGATTTATAATTCTTTGGTAGCATAGAAATATGGGGAAGATATTTTTGTATGACTGAATACTAAAGATGGGTCTTTCACTACGAAATGAGCATGGCAGTGCATTAGAGTGACTGCTCTTGAAGTTTCTTGGCTAATTGGGTGTGGCATGAAGTGTTACCCAAAAAAAATCTATCTTCATGTGGAAGGCTATTCATAATGGGTTAAGTGTTGATGACAAGTTGAGAAGAGTGGGGATCCAATTACTTCTAAATGCGATTGTTGTGAGGTTTGAAAATATGAAGATTTTAATCATGTCTTTGTTGCAGGAAATATTTCTTCAACTATATGGAAGCAGTTTTCTTAGGTTTTGGGTGTTCCATTTGACCCAAACAAAAGATGGTGGGACTTAGTAATGACATGGTTTTGCCAGGCTAATAGATCATCTCAGATTGGTTATTTGTTGGGGTTATTACCGTGTATAATCACTTGTAGATTATGGCAAAGAAGGTGTAAAGCAAAAATGGAAGGAAAAGGAAATTTGGTTGATGAGTTGTGGAACTCCAATTGTGGTTGGCTTCTTAAAGTGCAAGGTAATATTAAAATGGTGTCTAAGCAGGTTTTTGCCAACGAAATTAGACTGAGTGAATTGGGGTTACCATTAATTCATACTAAATTTGCTAAAACCACTACTGTGTATTAGGAGAAGCCTCAGCAAGAGAGGTACAAACTCAACATAGATAGTTGTTGTTTAGGGAACCCAGGAAGAATAGGAGCTAGAGGTCTAATTCAGGATATTAATGGTAATCTGATTATTGCTTTCTCTTATTTTTTGGGTGTTAGTTCTAATAATATAGCAGAATTAAAGGCACTGATTATTGGGATTAACTACTGTCAGATTTTGAGATTGAACCTTGATGAAATTGAGTCAGACTCTATGTCTGTGGTTAACTGGATAGTTCATTATTGGTGTGGAATATGGTATTTGGAAGATTTTTGAGAGGAAGCTATGAATTTGTTTGATCATGGTAAGTTTGGAATTAAGCACGCGTTTCAGAAAGCAAATATGTCGGCGGACTTCTTAGCAAAATTGGGTGCCCAAGGATGGACAAGAGTTTGGAGATCTTTCGAATGTTCCAAAGCTTTTTAAAGGTTTTTGTCTTATAGATAAATTACATTTACCTTATTTATGATATGATTAGATGGATGTATTTCATTTATTTTCCATTTGTTATTGGTTGGTTTGCTAGGCAATAAGTGGGTGCTCTTGTTTTGGTTTTATTTGGTGAAATAAGTGTTTGTATTTGGGTTTGGTATTAATGTTTAATTGTAAACCCCTAGGTGCCTGTTTTTGTTCCATAGTATTCCTTTGCCATAAATGATGGTTTCATCAATGAACTTAGGCCAAGGTCACTACTGGACATTTGACTACCGTCTCTTTACCAAAAAAAAAAAAAAGTGTTGCACGTGCAAATAAATTTCATACTACTTACATAGTTCACAGTTGAAAGCCCAAATCCACCAATTGGATTGCAATCAATAGAAACATAATAAGATTGCATAACCTCTTATAGCCGTGACCTGAATTAAAACAACAAATGATTTCCTTCTTCTGAAATTGAGAAATATAGATGGAATTAAAAAAGTGGATGTATTTATTAGTTCTCTAGTACTACCAGAAAGCTACTCATTATGCCTCTTTGTCAAATAGATTTGCTTTGACTAATTTGAATTATGGTTTATTCATGAAGTATCACATGTTATGTAAGTGTGCAAATGCTTTTGAAGCATGATTAATTGATATCTAGAAACAATTAATTCTTAAAGTAAAATATTAGCAATGAATTTGATGGTTATTCCCAGGCAAAATTTTGATAGTAAGGTTATTCCTAAGGGAAAGTTGCTTGAACATTGCCATGTTTATTGGCTCGCTCTACATTTTTCACTAGGAGTTGTAGTTTTTACGGTTGGCAGAAGTGATAGAATTGAAAATGTTTTGTATGTGTCATGAAGATATGCATTTCATTGCATAAATCCTGGTCTTGGATCTTCCAAACACTTCAGAATGCTGCTTGTTTGACATATAGTGTTAAAGATGACATATAGTGTTAAATTAGACTTTGATAAATAATGGTGCACTTACCCGATGAAGCATGCAAAATCAATTAAAAGACTATCTACAACCAATGTGGGTCTCCTTAATTCTGACCACTGCTAATAGATTTGGTTATGCAAAATAAAAGCAGAAAAAATTGAATAATCGAATTCTAGTTGTGACGTCCTCAATTTACTTCCGAGATTTAATGTAAACTGAAGCATTAGGATAAGTAACACAAAGCTACTTACCCTTTATATGTAACCGCTATTATGCATGCACCTAAGTTTACTAGCAATACACAATATGATATGCAGCGGAATAAGGTCAAATATCTAAAAATAAGCAGAAGAATTTAATCCTACATATAATCACATGGTAACTATAATAAAACCAAAGTTCTCATAATATACATCATTATACATTAACCAGTTTTCAAGTTTGAAATACATAATTATCCACCATACTATCCTTTAACTCACAAAAAGGGTTCTTTCTTCACTTCTTTGTAATCTTTACCAAAATGAATTTTACTCAAACTAACGTTCTTGCCCCGTAGGATATACACTCCTGATGATGTCTTATAAATACTATCTAGGGTTAGTGAGCCATCAAGACTTACTGTCAAACAACATTCTATACGTCGTCGTTTCTCTGACGACCAGGATGCCTCATGCCTCCAAGACTCGAATAGATTATCATATATATACTAGGGCAAGTCATCAAAAAGGAAAATTTTTTTAGGACCCTCATGGCTCTGCAGAAGTGCTGATCTTGTCATGATCTAATTCTGGGCCATAGTTTCCTACAAGTGCTTCTATCATTCTATAGGGAATGATAGTAAAAAAAATAAAGAGTAGGATTTCAAATAAATCTCAATAAGTACACAAATAATGTAACAAAAACATTAATAGTATATATCAATAATATGCAATAGCAGATATCATGAATAATTAACATAGTACGTGATTCACAAATGATTTATCCATGACTTATGTACCTTTTTCACATAAACTTATACATTTTTATGAGAAATTATATGAATATGGGTACAAAATCTTTCGTGATATGCAATGACTTTTCTTAAATTTCTTATCTTATTTGTATTTTTTTCTTAAGTCTTATTTTTATTCATAGTATGATAGCAGTTACGCATTGCATTCACTGTCACATTATTGGTAAACCTCGACAGGAGTTACGTATCGCCTTCCCTGTCGGGTTTTTGTTCACGTCAGTCATACGAGAGTTACGTATTATCTTCCCCGCCATGACATGAAAATACTTATTATGGAGACAGTTACGTATCATCTTCATCGCCAATTATGTCAATCATACGGGAATTACGTATCGCCTTCCCTGTCATGACTTGACTTTTTAAATTTTCTTATTCTTAGTTGTTCATTTCTTATTCTTATAAATATTCTTATTTTCTTAAAAAAATGCATGTCATGTCCTTTGACGTAAAAACTTATGATGAAATGAGACATGCATGTACTCTTAGACTTTTGCTTACATACTTCATGCTTACATGGGTCATATAAAACATTCTTAATCAACGAATGACATAAATAATTCATACCATATATCTATATCAAATATAACATAGTTAATTCACTTAAAGGAAACATAAAACAAATTATTTATATAAATAACTACTATGGGCTGAAAATCCTAAGTCTTTCAAAAAATTCTTTTCTTTTCTTTTTAATCAAACTTATTTCTTATTTTATAAATTCCAAAAATTTATAGAATAATACCATAACCACCAAAGTCGAAAGCGCTATATGTGTATTCCTTCATATTTTTCAATTCTTTCTTTTATTCAATACTTTTCCTTCTTAATTCTATACATGGCTAAATCTATATCTTTCTATAGAAATTATTTAATGTCTTAATATCACAAAATAATCAACACATCAATGGTTTAAGTGACAAAATCTAAAATACTTCCAAAATATTCACTAAAGCCGAAACCTTTGAATCTCTACTTCCACTTTCTTTTGTCTTCTAAACCTTATATATTCTTATCTATTCTTCCAATTATATCTTGCTAAGATGAATTCTTGCTCTCTAATAAGATTCCTCTAAATTCATTATAAAATAACATAAATCAAAGTTTACTTAAATCACACCAAAAATTACTAGCGTTTTTGTGTTCAAGAGAATAATTATAGCTATAAAATTACCATACAAGTAATCCAATGCCAATGTTAGGTTATTTAGTGTACTTAAAAATCTTCCAAAGCTTTATCTTCCACTTGGACTTAGCCCTAGCAACTTCCTTTCACAATGTATCCAAAATGCCCTCTTTGATGGTTTTGGGAGATTGGTGAATTTAGAAAAGGCTTAGACTCTTTTTTCTTGGGTTGATTGTGTGTTTCCAAGGGATAAACTGAGATTCTCCCTCTTCTATATATGATACTCGACTCCTCAAGCCCAAAGGGGATGTAAGAAATTTTTAAAAACCTTAAATTGCTCAAGTGCCTTCCTATTAGGCTTAGTTGGCTTATGCTTGTCTTAAGGTAATTGGACCACTTGTCCATACACTTGTCACTTAATGATTTAAGCTCAAAAGAGTTTTTCTAAACCAACAAAGTAGTAAGTTGGTTGCAAAGGGTGCAATTCAATCTCCTTGTTTCCTAATTTCGTTCATCTTAGTTTTAGGTTGCTTTTGTCACTTAGCTTAAGCTTGATTAGCAAGAAAACTCACACATTGGTCATCTAGTGCCACCTAAGAGATATGCCAAATCATTAGATTGTAAAAAATCTTATCACTTGAGTAGGAAAATCCAAGGTAATCTCTCATGCATCTCTCGGCTCTTTTAGCTTCTCTTGTGCCATCCAACAACTTAGCTTCTCCTTGTATCACATGAAGGCCTCTAGATGGATAATCCTCACTTGCCACTTGTCCACTTACATGTCAAGATCATAGAATTGTTGGAAGAAAAACCTAAAATTAGATTTTTATGCTAAAGTCGGTGGACTATGTCAAAACTGGTTTCTTAGTCCCTTTCACTTCTATTTTCGGCTTCTCCATTGGTTTGATATCTATTTCACTTATTCCACTTACTTTCTTAGTTCTAGGCTTAGTTATCCTCATGCCAAGTGTCCACTTTTAGTTTAAAACCAAATAGATTTCCTTTTGGACTTATCTTAGCCGAGAACATCAAAGAATTCACCAATTGTTTTCATTTCTTCCTTTCATCCAATTATCTCATGCCACCTATAGTTTTTTATTCTAAAAGTATTCTAGATAAAAATTTTAATTCTCCTATGTTTCAAACCGTAGCCTTCTCATAAAATTACCATTTCACTTCTCAAATCATGGCCAAATAATTCAAACTATTTAAGTGTTTCTAACCTAGTTTTTGCAATCAAGATTTTAAAAATTTTTCCTATGCTTAGATTTTCATAAAAACCAATGAATTCCTTTTTCTCATGAAAAGAAAATATGTTTTCAATGAGTTCCAATAAAAAGCTTAAATAAATTCTAAGATAAATATTCCAAGTAAATAAATAAAATGGCTCATCACACTGATTTTTTGGATGAGGCATTAATTTATTTTCCTTGACCCAAAGGCGTTATCTTCATTCATCTTTGGGATTCTTTTAAGGTAGGTAACCTTTTTACTTTATGAATTGACAAATCCCAAATAACTTGTTTCTACTTGAAGCTCCCACCATGAGTCACTAGAAGCCCAGAAAGTAATCAATGAGTCACTTTGAGTTTTCTGTTTTAAGAGATTAGGTTGTTTGAATCTACCTCTTATTTGTTTTTTTTTTTTTTTGCGATGTGCACGCACCAAAATCAATTAGTGGACAATCTACATCTGTAGAGATCATTATGTCCTTACTCTGAATTTGTACAATATTTGGCTTTTATCAAATATAACCTAAGAGAACTGTTATAGATACAAAAAGATTATACTAAGAAAAATTCACAAATTGAAGTGACTTCATAGTATCCATTAGATCTACTTTATAATAATAGTAACTCTACAATGTAACGTACCACATCAGTTTGTGAGTTTACTTTTTTGTAATCTCTTTGTGGTTAAACCATTTTCCATAACGTAATGGCCAATAGGGTTTTACTAATTAAGTGCCCCTGTCTTGGTCTCATTTTTTATTGTTTTATTGGTTATGCCTTCTCAAGCCACTTCTTGAAGAATTTAAAATGTAAACTTTCTCATACCAGAATTCTAGAAATATTAACCCTAAATACACTATTGAAAGAATCAACTTATAAATTCAATGGAGGTATGTCCATTATTTTCTGATGATGGTGATTGCATTGGTGTTGGTTGTAGTTGGTTGGACGCATTGGCTTTGACCCTTTTATGTAGGAGAAAATTTTTTTGGATGTCTCACATTCTTTTTCTTGAGAATACAAACCATTATGATCTTATGCATTTAGCTTGACAATTTGTACATGAGAACTAGGCTATTTATGCACCATTTGTCTTATGGATATAATGGCACCTGCTCTGAAATTAAGCTTGTGTGTCTATGTATTATGTTTTAGTGTAATTATATATATATATATATATATATATATATATATATATATATTGTCAAACTCTTTCGGCAAGTACATGTCGCCAGAAATAATTTTTCCGCCAGAGAAGCATATTTCCATTGATAACAATTATTATCGCACTGAAAAGTCAATTATTAGTGGCTATCTCCAATTTTGCCGAAAAATATTATACTTGCCTCTTTAAGAGTAACGAATCTGGCCGATACTGGATCACCTGTAATAATTATTTATAGGAATTTTGGGTAGTATTTCCGACGATTTAATTCTCCGAAAATGTATCTTTTTCTTGTAGTGATTATGCCAATTTGTGCTATATTGTACTTTGTAATTTTCTAGACATGTTGACTTTTGTTTTAGTGCTTTGACGTAAATAAGGATCATCATCATTTTAACCGAAACTCGTAGCATCCATTTAGTTTAAAATATAAAATATTCAAATTATATATTCACCGATGATAATCTTTAAACTAAATGAATGCTAACTAAATAACTATTACTACAATTATCTTTTGGTTTAATTGCTAGCTAGCACCTTTACTTGCCCTAAATATTAGGAGTGTTACGCGACCCTTGTGGAGTGGGTAGCCTCTTTTCCATCCCTCGCCCCTACATGGGCGAGGGTGGGGAATTCTCCCTTGATGTCTGCCCTCGCCCATGTGGGGGCAGGTTACCCTGTCAAGATACCTTGGTGTGGGGACGGACCCCTCTTTGGACTTTGGCCCATATCAATTTTATGGGCCTAAAATAGTCTAGAAACACACATAATTGGGCCAAACTTGTTTCTAGGCCATTTTGAGCCCAAGATTTAAATATTATATATATGATGTTAAAAAAATAAAAGATAAATTATATGAATAGAAACTATTAACTACACACTACTATCTTTCAACTAATATTATTATTAAGGAATATTCACCACTAAGTTATTACAATGATACAAATTAAGAGAACTAATAAACTATTACGATATTACAAACTCTAACAAATATTAAATATTATAAATTTTACTATTGCAATAAGATTACAATTAGCTAATTGTAAATACAAACAAAACAAATAACAT
Source organism: Platycarya longipes (assembly GCA_036559045.1). NCBI lineage: Eukaryota > Viridiplantae > Streptophyta > Magnoliopsida > Fagales > Juglandaceae > Platycarya > Platycarya longipes. The sequence continues at coordinate 35,586,206 of CM071797.1, forward strand.
TTTAAATTTCAGTAATTGAATTTCGGGTGTCCATAGTGGTAGAAAACTTGTTGGTGAATTGTGTGGACTCTTGTGAGACTATGAGAATCGAGATCATAAAACCTGCATTGTTACTAATTTAAAAAGAAAAAAAAAATAGAATTATAACATGAAAAAAAAAAGAAAAAAAAAACATTACAAGTACTAACCAAGAAGAGACAAACATTAAAAGTAGATAATTGGGTCCTTAGGATTAAGATCCACCATGAGACATTGAGAATATAAAAACTAAAAAAAATACAAGCAAAATAATTAGATACCAAAAATTATATAAAATTGTAAATGTAAAAAAAAAATTAAGATACAAATTGTGCAAACCAATGAGAAATGGCGATGGTAGGTCCAATACAAGCTAGATCATACTATAGTTAAGGTAGTCGTAGACTTCATCTCATGTATCGCTACACCAATTAAGTTTGAAATTAATACCGATTAAATGAATATAAATAAATTAAAATAAAATAAAATCGAAATCCATGTCTCACGATTACCAAATCCAAGTTGTTCACCACCCTTCTCCTCGCCAGCCTCTTCTAGTAAAGAACATTCAGAATGTCATGAATTGGGTTCCTTTGATCCAGTTTTGCATGCAAATAATTGCCTCCATAGTGATAGTAGATAATGAATTTCGGAATGTATCTAATATGCATCCTCCAATTCTGCATGCAAATAAAGGCCAACTCTGATACTACAGTACTAATAAGGATGGCCAAAATACTGAGGACTATATCTCCAAGGACGGGATATTTCACGACATTCATCTTCCATTATACTAATATATTAAAATGACGTGTAAATGGTTGAAGTGCCACTTCCAAGTATCTGTCTATCTCTAACTGAGCCTTCATAGATTAACAGACTATGATGTTTTTTTTCAACCTTTTGTCCTAATCTAATCTACATCTTTTTCCAGTTCCAACTTCTGGAATTGATGGGAGGTAGGTGTAGATGCCACAATATTACCATCCCACAAGACGGTAAACTAATCAAATAATCTACCAAAAGTTTCCTTGACCCTTATTGCAATAAGCTTTTAGAGGTGTAACAAATTATCGAAAAAACTAGAAAACTAGGCCGGACTCGATTGCATTGGTGGAATTGGTTTGGTTTTGGACCGGCCTAGTTCAGGACAGATTCCCTTAGTTTCAAAACCGGTCGATTCCGGTTTTACGCTTTCTAAAATCGGACTAGACCAATTTGATATATTATATATTTTAAATTATTTTTTAATAAAATATTACATATAAAATCAGAAAAAATAGTTTAAAATATAAATTATAATCATATATAAGATAACGTTATTATAATTTATAATATAAAATTTTAATCTTAACCATGAATATTTATTTGATCATATGCTTGAAATATAATATATATATACATTAATAATATTTTATGAACTAATAAATTCTCATTATATTCTTTTTGACAAGTACATTACTAAATTGAAATACTAATATACAATAGTATATAATGTATATTAATTACATTTATACGGCCTTATACTAATACTATATTACTATTAGTAATATACTTTAAGTCTATATCTAAATTACTATATAAATCCCTATAGTATTAGTTATGTTAATATTATATCAATATATGATACTATTAATTATAGTGATATAGTAATACTAATACTAATATTATCAATGATATAGTTATACTAATATTTATACTAATATTATTGTATAGTTTTAGGAAATTAAAATTTAAAATTGTTTTTTTTTTATAAATAGATTTTTTAAGACAAATTTATATTTTATTCAAATTGGAATATAATACCAGAATCAATAAAGTGGAAGTACTAATTTAATAAGGTAACCTATGCAGAATTAGTTCTTTTTTTTTTTTAAGAAGATACTAGGATTTCATATTAATGTAACAAAGTTTCAATACATGGAGGGAAAGCTTCCAACAGAATGCTTTCCTCTTTGTGTTGAAAAGCATGTTGGGCCAAATAGTGGGCCACCGAATTAGCTAACTTAGGCGTATGGACTGCTGTCCAGTAATCTATAGCCGATAGAAGTCTACTGGAGTTGCGGTTGATGAGACCACTTGGGCTCTAATTCTCTTGTTGGTGGTTAATAGCATCTACTACTATCTTTGACGCCCTCCAAGATGATGTTGAACCTCAATCCTAATTTCGGATAGAGGGATATGGCTCATGACGTCGTTGCAGCTTCACACACGAGGGGGTCGAGAAAGAGACTTTTGGAGGATTGGAGTGTAGTGACGACGAGTCCTTGATCATCATGCATTATTATACCTATGCCCACCTTGCAGTTAATCTTGTCAATTGGCGTGTCCCAGTTGACCTTGTAGTGGTTGGGCGGAGGTTTGCACCACTACAGGGGAGCCACTACCTTGGGGAACTTTTGCCGCTAAAGCCAATTGCTGGTCAGGAAAATTTCGAGATCAACAAGACTGGACTTTACTCATTGCACTACCTACTGTGGGGAGAGGAGAAGAGACTCGAATACAACCTTGTTTCGCCTATTCCATAGGTGTTTGATATCTATCATAGGATGCTTCCGCTATGACGTCCTTAGATCCTATGGAAAAAATGTACTCAAGAATGTCTATGAAGGGGCCTTCGAAGATGGTGAATTTTTACAATTTTCTAAAGCATAGGCTCTAGACATCCTGGGCTGCCACACATGACCAAAACACATGGTTGACAATTTCAGTTTGGTGAAAGGAGAGAGGACACTCAGGAGTTTCAAGGATTCTCTTTTTAACCAAGTTTTCCTTTGTAGGGAGTATGTCCTTACCAACTCTCCACAAAAGTGTTCTTATCGAATGAGGTAGTTGAAGCTTCCATAGCACTAACCAAAATTTAGGAAGGGGTGGAGGGTGAGGCTTGTCCAACCAAGGCTGCCAAGTTGTTTAGCCACCCCCATGCCTTTCCAACTCATCCAATGAGGCTTAGAGAGTTTGTCCTTTTGCCCCTACCAAAATTTTTGCAATAGCTCATTGATGCTCCTAAGCACACCCTTTGAGATTTTGAAAATCCTCATACTATAGGTGGGATGGCTTGGATGACTGTTTTGAGTAGTATTTCCTTCCCAACGTGTGATAAGAAACTGGTTTTCTAGTTGCTTGTTTGCGTCTTGATCCTCTCCAAGATTGGGTTAAAAGACCAAGATCTATGCCTACCAATAAAGGGGAAAAGATCTAGATACTTCTTAAAGGAGCCCATAGCTCTAATCTTGTCTGTTGTCAGAATGGAATGCTAAATATCCCTTTTGGTATTGCTACTGAACATGATGGAGGTAAGTTTCCAGGTTGAGCCTAGTCCGGATGCCTGCTCATAAGCATTTAGAATACCAAATAGCTTGTTCCATTCAGTAGGAAGGGCTTTACAAAAAACAAGGTTGTCATCAGCGAAAAATAAATGATTTGTGGTTAGTGAACCTCTAGAAATAGGAAAACCAGAAATAAAGCATTTTTGTTCAGCAATGAAAAGAGATTGACTAAGGATTTTTGAACACAAAATAAATAAGTAAGGAGAGAGAGGGTCCCCTTGTCAAATGCCTCGAGAAGGTTGGAAAGGGGCTTGCAGATTCCCGTTGATGAGGATGGAATAGGTGACTGCCCCCACACATTACACGAAATTAGTTCTTGCAAATGCAAAATTAGTGCATATCGGTTTGCTCCCAAATTTGGTCCCAAATCGGACCCATTAAGCTTCACCCATGCTTGTCCGTGTGCAAGTCCCAATCCATATATTGTGCCATTCATCTTAAACTGGGGGGTCATGAACAACAACAACATATAACAAATTATTAACCCTACCGAAATCTTCCCAATACTTGTACTTAAATGTCATCTAATTATTTTCTTACCTTACATACTTGCTAAAAGAAATAGGAGAATGAAGGGTACAAAGAATTAGATAGCCTCGTGATGACGTAGTAGAAAATCCTAAAAAAACCAACGAAAGTAGCAATAACTTCCCAATTATCATCCACTAGCTTCTCCAATCTCTTGTGCTCATTAAAATATCTTACAAACTGGGTGCGTTCATCACCCAATAATGCAACAGCCAATTTATATTTTTGGGCTACCTCCAACATCAAGAATGTTGAGTTCCATCGTGTACGAACATTAGTACATAGGCCCTTATTGGATATTAGGCATGCAAACCCTTATAGTAATCTTGAACTTCTCCAGTCTCACAAGAAAAGATCTAACAAATCTCACAGCAATCTTGACTCAAGCAATCAACTCATCAATCCTCAAACCATCAGTGACAATTAGATTTAGAATATGTGTCACACATCTCACATGCAAACACTCACTACCCATGATTGTCTTATTTTCCAATCTAAGATAGGTTTTTATATGTCCCAAGGCAATATCATTAGACAAGACATTATCAACTGTAACTATAACAACTCTTACCAACCTCTACTCCTTTATTGCGACCTCCAAGACCCTCTCAATCATTTGACCCTTGTGATTGGCAATTTGACAAGATTTTATATTTTTCTTGTGTAATGTCCAACTACAATCAACAAAATGCACAATAAAAAATATATAATTAAAATTTTGGATTGATGTCCAAATATTAGTGGTGAGGTAAAGAAATTGACCCATCAATTAGCCCTTCAATAACTCTTTTTCTAACATATAATCTTTTTTGATATCCTTTGCCATTGTGTGACGAGAAGGAAGATTAAAAGGTAGCTTCTCCATATGACCATACAAGTTAGGTGTTTCCTACACTCCTTGAGATGATGCTTAGTATACCTTTTTAATGTTGTACCCCCATGATTCTCATATGCTATTTTTAAAGTCCAATCTCTAACCTAGATTGACTTTCGCTTATAAAGATCTTAACATTTAACTTTTTTTTGCATTGTTATCCTAAGTGTACCATTAATTGGGATGTACTATGTCTTCCATAGTGACATCTATACACTTTACCACAATGATTACACTTTGATAAAGTCAATCCAAACTATTGAGACATGTTTCTTGCTTTGTGTGGGAAAGGGGCATGGCAAGGTTTCGTAGAGTGATGTAGGGCAATCCAAGTCTATTGATGCTGAGCTCTTAGATAGCACATTGATGGTGCTGAGATATCATGTGTTAGCAGATCAACGCAAATGCTGCAACTAATCATGATATCTTCCTAATTGGGGCATTTTAGGTGTGTTTCAGTCTTTTGGTCATAATTTTGGCTACGAGTGTCAAAATCGAGCATAAGATCTTGATTCGAAAATCTCTTTTTGGCGTGCATGGTGTGAACACCAAGTTATTCTCACTGTGCATCATTCTCGATGTAAAGTTCTGTTGCTTTCCCTTTCGAATCACTATTTTTAGTTATTTTTTGCTATTTTAGTAATATTTCATTTATCGTTTAAGAAGATATTTCAAAATAGATTTGGGTCAAAATTTCGGCAGATTGCTTATTTTATTATGTATTTCATTTGGTGGGATTTTTGAGATTTTTTAAATTTTGATAAAATTTTATATCAAACGATTTTTGTCTATACAGTTCGGCTTGTAGACTGATTCTCATGATTGCTTGATTTCATAATATTCAATTGAACCCTAGAGACATTTTCTTTATGTTTTGGATAATTTTATTGTGTTATTCTCTATGAATCATTTGTGGGAACTGTCATACAGCATAATCATTATTCTATTTGGCATCACTTGGCATAAGAGTTTTAGCATCTTCTTGGGGGTGAACTTTCATTAGTTTCAATTGCTGGTGGACACAGTTGTGGTCGCCATGGACAAGTTCCAAATGAGGAAGTCCAACACCATAATTGGCTACGTTTAGGATGTGATGATTGAGAATTTACAGATGTAGGTTGTAGAGATAACCCAACTTCTAGCAATGCAAGACTTTGGTGATCGTGAGGTTTTCGATCACGATTCCCATTCCACTTTTGAAAATCCAAACCACAATCGTGCTCTATTCTGGGAGCATTGTTGTTGGGAGGAACGTCATAGAGACCTTGATTTTCGAGTGGACCTGCCTGAGTTTTCAGGCACATTACAAGCTGAGGGATTCATCGATTGGTTGACTGAAGTGGAGCGTATTTTTTATTACAAGGAAGTTCATGATCATGTTAAAGTGAAACTAATCGCCATCAAACTTAAAGGCAGAGCATCTGCGTGGTGGGAGTAGTTGAAGCGATCACGTGATAGGCAGAATAAGGCCAAGATCACTAGTTAGGAGAGGATGAATAAGAAAATGAAGGGTCACTTCCTTCCCTTCGGCTACACTCAAACTTTGTTTCGGCGACTTCATTCATCGAGGTTGGGCACGAGATCAGTCGACAACCCTTGTAGGATGTCCTTAGCCTTCCCTCGTCGTGGACTATTTTGGAAGCATACCAGCGTACACTTGTTGTTGATAAATAGTAGAATTGGAGGCTAATGATCAAGATAGTCGGTCAGTTCATCCTAAAGATTCTTGTCTTGTTTAGCAGCCACTGCAAGACAATTCTAACCCTAATATGAAATTTTTCTGAAGTGGTGAAAATTGACACAGAGCAACTGACTGCAGGAAGCCTGTTAGCCAAAAGAAAAGCATCTGTTGATGAAGAAAGACGTAGTAGACGAGACTGAAAAGATTAGAAAGCCTGTCTATGACGATGATGAAGAGGGAGATGTGCTATATGAAAACGATCATGTGAACCTGTTCGTTTGAAGGAATCTACTGACTCCCAAGGACAATTCAGGGGATAATTGGTTGAGAACCAACATTTTTCACACGACCTACACAATTGCAGATAAAGTTCGCAACAGTGAGAACGTAGTGTTTAAAGAGATTATCTAGAAATTACAGTTGAAGACAGACCGTTATCCGAAGCCGTACAAATTATCATGGCTGAATAAAGACAATGAGGTAAAAGTAGATAGGCGATGCCTAGTGTTTTTTTCAGTAGGCAAGAAATATTTTGACAATACTTGGTATAATGTTGTGCCTATGGATGCTTGTCATGTATTATTAGGTAGACCTTCACAATATGATCGCGGTGTTATTCATGATGGGTGGAAAAAATACATACTCCCTTAGCATCAAAGGGAAGAAGATTGTGTTGGCACCTCGTTGAGAAGGAACTATTCTTATCTCGGTAGCCATTAATACTAACTTGCTTTTTATGTCTAGGATTTTAGATGAGAATGAGCAGGTGAAACTAGCCATGCATGGGCGCAAAGCCAAGTACAAGGCTTGTGTTGACAATCATCATCAGCTTAAGAAACGAGAGATTGGACTTGATGACATTGCTGTGAACTTGAGGACGAGTTCTTTCCAACCCAGGACGACTGATGCAAGGGGATGCGAGTGAGATGATGTTGGCCTATCGGATTATACGTTAATGGCGTTGAGATACTATCAATTGGCAGATCAGCGCAAATGTGGCAAGTGATCATGATCTTTTCCTAATTGGAGCAGTTTTGGGTGCGTTTCAGTCTTTTGACCATAATTTTGGCTACGGACATTGGAATCGTGCATAAGATCCTAATTTGAAAATATTTTTTTGTCATGCATGCTGTGAACATGAGCTGTGCTCGGTGTGCATTGTTTTCGACCTTAAATTCTGCCATTTTTCCTTTTGAATCACTATTTTTAATTATTTTTTACTATTTTTGAAAATATTTGATTTGTCGTATATGAAGTGATTCTAAATCCAATTTGGACCAGATTTTTAGTAAATTTCTTATTCTATTCTGTATTTCATTAGGTGTGATTTTCGATATTTTGCTAATTTTGATAAAATTATGTATCAGACGATTTTTGACTATACAGTCTAGCTTGTGGACTGATTTTCGAGATTGCTTGATTTCATAATTTTCAATTAAACATCAGAGGCATTTTCTCTGAGTTTTTGGGTGACTTTTTGTGTTCTTCATTGTGAATCATTTGTTAGAAATAGCCTGTAGGATAATTGTCATTCTGTCCGCGTCAAGGGATACGGGCTGATCCAAACCCGATAAGATTAGGTGTTGGGGCAAGGGTTGTAAACGAGTTGAGCCGAGTCGAGTTTTGGTTGCCGAGCTCGAGCTCGACTCAAAATACTCGAGCTCGAGCCCGAGCTAGAGTTTTTATTTATTATTTGTTTGAGCTCGACTTGATAAACTAAACTTCCGACTCGAGTTCGAGCTCGAGCTCATCTCACAAACGAACTCGAGTCGAGCTCGTCTCCCAAACGAACTCGAGTCGAGCTCGTCTCCCAAACGAACTCGAGTCGAGCTCGTCTCCCAAACAAACTCGAGTCGAGCTGAGTTTGAGCTTGAGGTTGAGCTCGATTTTTTTTTTATTTTTTGAATAAAATTTAAAAATAAATAAACAAAAATTAATTAATAAAAAATTAATATTTAATAACTAACTAGTTGATATTTATTCATCATAACAATATATTATATGCTTATATATTATTAATAAATATATATAATATGATAACAAATACATTTTTCATATACTTCACACGTGCTAATATATGAAATTATTAAATTTTATAGACTAATTATTGTACAAATTATAAAACATAACTATGAAATAAATTTATCATATAGATATAAGTAATAAGATTACATATTACATATTTAATTATAAAAATGCTATACTCATATTATTAGCAATACCTATATATAACATATATATGTATATATATTTATCAATATATAAATGAATTTTAATTGAGTCGAGCTCATGACTCAACTCGAGCATAAACGAGCGAGTTTTAACTGAGTCGATTCGAGTTTTGTCGGGTATGTGTTATTTATTAATCGAGAGGGTATTTGCTTTCACAAACAAGCTTTTTTTGTTTTCATGAGTCGAGTTTGATTCGAGTTTAACCGAGCGAGTATTGGGTTGTCGAGTAGTCCGGTTCATTTACAGCTCTAGGCTGGGGGTAGGGTAGGACTAGGAGAGCTCGCAGTAGAATTTGCAGGATTTTCCATGCCAAACAATGAACATCACTCCATATAATTTTTGACATTTCAAATATGCCAAGCAAAATGCCAAAACTTTTACGATTGAATGCAATCTACCAAATTAGGAAAATATATGATAAAGTGGGATGTTCTTTATATATATATATATATATATATATATATACATATCGATTAGACTCATTGCATTGTGATAAATAGCATAACAAATATACCCTTGATATCAGGTTCAACTTGATTCATATCTCAAAGGGAGAAATATATATTTATAAAAACAATGGAAGATTTTCTTTTCTTTCTTTTTCTCTTGAAAAAAAAAAACCGTATGTCGGTTTGCTAAACTAATCAAAGTATGATGTAGCACTATATTTGGCCTTTAATTAATCCAATCAATATACTTGAGCAAAAATAGTAAAATCTTTCCTCTCATTATATTTCCTTAATTCTTTGAATAATTAGCCTATAAATTGGAATATATTCTGTAAAGATGTAAAGATTAAACTGATGTAAAGACAACACCCATTATATATATGTGACCAAAATTGAAAATACGTGTTAAACTCAGAATGTTCTAATGCATTTAATTTGCATGGGACGTTATCTAATACTAATAGCAATTAGTTCCATAAAATCATGATGAACTTCACTCAGTGACACACTGGACTCGTACAGATAAAAACACTCCCAAATGATGGATAAATAAATTAAGATTTCAATCTCAAGGGTTCCAAAATTGAAACCCCTAACATAATTAGGGGTTTTGGATCAAAACATAAACTAATTTCGGATTCCAATCTGAAATATTCTAACACTTTAGAAAAAATACAAATTCAAATGACAATTAGTCAAACACATGCATATTCAATCTTCCAGTACAACACATAATTTACAATCTCATTCTCCATATTCCATAAAATTATATATAAAAAAGCATGAATGATAATCGAGACACTTACCTTCAGTGAGAGTCACAGATGGCAGTTGAGACGGAGGCAGCAAGAGCCATAGATGGCATCATGACAGCTTGCAATTGAAGTCTGGAGAATTGGAGCAACTAGAGAGAGAGAGAGAGAGAGAGAGAGGAGGAACTGTAGAAGAGCTTAGGGCTCCAGGGAAGATTCGGGATAGGGGGCTTGTAGAGTTTTAATTAACAACATCAAAACGATACTGTTTTATCATTGTGCAAAATGATGCAGTTTTAATATTAGATTTTTTTTTTAAAGAAAAAAAAAACCTACATAAAACAATGTTGTTTTGCACAATAACAAAATGAAGTCATTTTTATGCCTGAAGTTTTTTTTATAACTTGTAATATATATTATTATATGTGAATATATATATATACTATGTGAATATATACAATTATATATATATATATGCGGGGGCGAGGACGGGGGTTTTGTGGGGTAGGGGTCCACCTCATCTTGCCCTCCCCTCCGCTATTTGGCACCAAATGCGAGCTGGCCCACCAGCCCCAGCATCTGGTGGTTGGGGGGCTATCGACCCCTATCAAATATGAGACAATATGAAATATTATATATAATTAACATCGATCCTGATCATGTGAAGTTCCCAAATTACCTTTAGTAAAAAAATGTTTAGGAAAACATTTATATAATTTTTGGTTGATAATTGGCTAGCTCTGTAAAATCACTATTTGTCACAAAAGTTTAAATTGATATAAAAATATAAATTTTATTATTTATTTTATATCTTAACACTCTTCCAGATTCACGTGTTGGTTAGTCTCTTTTTCAATGAGTGACGCAACACGTGAAATATTTAACTAAATATGATAGAGTTAATCAATGTTTGACCTCAGGACCTCTGCATATAATATGGCTCGTTTTGCAAATAATATTGTTTCCCTGAATTTAATTTGTGTGAAAGATGTTACACTTACATATTGGCACTATATTATATGCCGTTCGGGGCTAACATTAATGTAATATATTTATAATGTCCTATCCCGAATTTCCTGAACATTGTATTTCTTTAATTGATCATCATCACCATTATAAAAACAAATAGAAAATTACAAATATAAATACCTTGAACATTCAACATATATGATATTGTCGACTAAGTACCCCAACCCAACCCAATCCAACCCAAGGAGGAGGAAGATTGAAGAAATACAAGCAGGAGTACCGCAAAATTAATCACATTCGGAGCTAGCTAGCCAGCGTACATGGGCCGGGCGGGGTTACATGATTGCATGAGTACGATTTCTTACATTTTTTCCATCCTCTGTGCCTGTGCCTGGTGGATATCATCTTTCAGGAACTTGACTACCTCCTCAAACTGCTTGAAATGTTTAATAGAGCTAGCTGTGTCCACTTGACTTTCCTTCAGACTAGGTGGCCATTGAAAGTTCCTTTGAATACTCTTAAAATCTCCCCAACATTTTTCGGCTTGTTCAATATTGTTACCTAACATGATGTAAATAATAGCCTGTACGTGTAATCATTTTCACAATTAAATTACACAAACATGTCAATATTAAATTAGAATAGTACTATAATATGTAGGAATACTTACAATCATACTCATAATTTTATGTACAAAATTCATTTTGTCGGTTTTCTTTTAAAACTCAAATTAAGAAGTCAGATTTTATAATTTTCACCATATCAATAACTAACATGTAGAAAAAGTAAACTTTTTATAAAGTTTTCTTGATTACAGATTACATTTTTCATTAAATTATGGTTTTATAGAGAAACTAACACAACTGATCCTAATTGCGCTCTCGCGCCTTGTTGCGATTTAGATGCATGCAGCATGATTTTTGGTTGTCAAGAAGGCATGAAAAGATCAGAGCTCCTTACCTTGTACAGTGGACGTCGCGCATCAGAAATCTCTTCATGTTTCAAGCATTCGCAGTTTAAAGCCTTTTTGAAATCTCCCTAGACATCATATATATATAATGTCCAAATAGCTAGTGAGAAAATCATGTGCACGCTTGATTCGAATAACCATGCATGCATGTAAGAAGCCTTAATTACATGACCCATAGATAAGAGGGAAAAAGGGGCCGGGAAAAAGGAAGAAAAAAATTTAATTACTTAATTATTTACAAACTAATTTTAATTTGTAGTTCCATGAGTTTCTTGTATAAAATTTCTATATTGACCTAATACTTATCCCATGAACAAAGGTATGTTGTATGTATGTGTAGCTTATGAACTTGAGGTGTTCCGTCTATGCAATGCTCTTAGATTTTGTATAGAGTTTCATCTCTATGTAGCTTATGTTAGAGTTTCATCTCTACAAAATTTTGTATTTTTTCATTATCTATAGATTTGTAAAATTGTTAATTATTTTACCCTTTTTATTTAGATTTTGGTTTTGCTATTTGTATAACCTATTTGATAATTGGATTGAAAAGTCAAAATGGCAATATATATTGTGATCGATTGGGATAATTTCTTAAATTTGGCCACTATAATTAGCATAAAATTAATATATATTGAACTCATCTCTAGGTTTATATAATACCTGCTGAGTAATTAACACCAAACGTTGAGACTCTAGAAACTTGTAGAAATTTGTGGAGATTTCTTGAAGAAGTTGGAGACGTCAAGAAGGTGGGCATCAAATAAAAGAAGCTGGATTGTGGGCTCCAAACTTTTCCACCGCCATTAGCACAAAACCAACCTATTTTTTCTCTATAAATAGATACAGTTGGTTGTTATAGAGTGTTTGTCTCCAGTGAGGTCTATTGGTGAGATTAGAAACACTCTGTGTTGTGAAAGTCAAGTGAAACTACAGTAAATTGTTGGTTTGTTGTTTAATAAAAAAATCATTTCTGTGTGTGTGAGCGTAAGCTAAATTGGCCGAATTACGTTAAATTCCGATTTCTATATTATTTGTGAGTTTCCGCTGATCCGAACAATACCGGCCAATACTCTCTCAGAAAGTTTTCAATAGGTATCAAAGCTGATGTTGTCCTTTTCAATTAGTATCAAGCAAGGTGGGGTTCACTAACTTAATTTGGATTAATTTTCTAAGTGACCCTAGCTAGCTAGCTGGCTTAAGATAACTTCATATGGATATATAAACTCAATCTTTCGCATCACGACCCTGTTTTGATGGTAACAGCAATGCATGCCCTCTTGAAAGTTTGCATGAAAATGTCAAAGAGTTAGGACGTGTGCCCTAGGAGTAGTCTAGAGGGAAAACGCTCATTAAATCTTAAGTGGGATGGAGTCAATTAACTCAGGTGATTTTGTTTTTCTCAACCAAGTTCATCGGTGCTAGCTGCTAGGGGTTTCAATGGATAAAACGTTCTCTCGTGTGTAAAATTATAGAGGAGGTCAGAGTTTCGATCGTGAGCTACATTAATATTGCATAGAACGAGAGATCAACCATAGATTTAGAATATTAAGCTGTGGATTTGTGAGTGTCTAAAACTAATTTATGTAGACATTTGCTTCTTTAATAAGGAATTCATATATTAATCTTCTGGATATTGTATATCCTAAAATCTATTGATCTAGACTCTTGAATTCATGCTATTAAATATATCCCAAAATATATATTTATAGATAGATAGATAGATATGATCATATTTTTGAATCAGTCAGGCCGTGTACGTATGTAGAGTAGATGCAGATAGAAATATGATCAGTTGACTTGTTACGTAAAAGAAAGCTAGATATATATGTCTTCGAGGGTAGGAAATAGTTGACCTTGTAGATAAGCATCTCCACAAGCTGCATTTCGATTTCATAGGCTTCGTGTTGCTTTTTCTTTTCAATTGCATTCTTCAGTGCTTTCTCTAATATTGCCACCGCTTCCTCTTCTTTCCCGCTCATTTCCAGCTTTGCCACCGTTCTCTTTATTGCAAATTCATACATCAAGCTAGTAAGCCCTTACCTCTTACAGGAACAGAGTTAAGCTTAAAAGAAAGCATCTGACCATAAACACTTGCCTTTGTGTGTGTGTGTTGACCTTCACAGAATTTAGGATATGGCTGGCTGATTTGGTTTTCTGAGAATAATTTTTAGGAGAAAGTTTTGAAGAGAAACGCTAGATATGTTTCAGCATATATATATATATGTGTGTGTGTGTGTGTGTGTGTGTGTGTGTGTGTGTGTAGAGAGAGAGAGAGAGAGAGAGAGAGAGAGAGAAAGAGATGCCTGACCTGCAGCTGCACTAAATCGGGTTGGTCATCTTTAAGCAAATTCTGTAAATCTTTCTCCGCTCTGTGCAGTGATTCTGCATTGTCATGAGCTTCATGATAATCAACCAACCTCTGCAAGGCCAATTTGCCTCCGTGGAGAGCCCCAACGGACATAGACCTCGTTGGAAGACGTTGAATCTTTGGTTTTCCTTTACTATGGTGATTCTTAAAAGCCCAATATCCCATGAAAATGCCCGCAATTATGAAAAAGGGCGCCGTGGCGATCACAATCATTGCCCTCTGAGTACCTTTTCCTTTCAAATAATTGAAAAAACTTCCCATGTTGAGATTTAAATTTCTGGGACGGTACTCTGTTCTGGGGACTTTTGAAACGCAAGATGAAGAGAAATGAAATTGCCAAATTATCAGCTGAGCAATTTCATGAAGGTAAGAGAGCTGTTCCGATCACATTTTTCTTAGGAGGCTGGAGGCCAAAGAAACTTGCATGTACGGGTTCAGAATTAATCATTAAGATTGTACAAAGCTTTTTTCCCAAATTCCTCTCTTACATTAGAAGCAAGGGCTTTCTGGATATTTCCATGGGGAATTATCATGCCTTAAGCAAAGTATTATGCGGGTCGTTTTCTACCATTTTAAAGAGAAGTACGTGATGCAGCTTCTTGATGACAGATGCTGTTATTTTCAGACAATGAACGATGAAAGGACATAAGAAAGATACCTTGCCAGTTAAGCACTGCAACTTTTGTCTAAAGCACTTCCAATGATATAATGGTACGTTGCTTCAGCCCTAAAGGGCTATTTATTCTGAGCCAGGGTCATTAATTTCAAGGTGAGACCAATAGATATCACTCTTAATTAGTTCTAATATAGCACAAATCTTCCATGGAATCAACACTTTGTCTCCATTGCCGCCCCTTTCGCATTCCTTCCGCCGTGAGGACAAAGGCCACCAGTCCTCATTTCAGCTTTAAGCATTCTTCTCTTTTGATTTCTGATGGTGTCACTTTCACGAGCCAATTGAGAAGACATAATCTCTTGATCACTCCCATAATCAAGCAGAAAGCAATGTCTGTGAGGGCATCAGCAAACCCAATGAAGGCTGCGCTTCAGTCTTTCTTGAACATGTCTACCAAACTTACTCTTGGCAATGAAGGCTACCTAAAAGAGTTGGAAAGTTTCCAACTGCCTGATGAAAGGCCTTCAATTAAAAATGTTGATAAACTTAAGGTGCCCTTCTCTACACACTATATATGTACATTTTTTTTATACGCGTAAACATTTGCATAGGACTGAAATTTTGAAAGTTCAAACTATTTCTTTTGAGTTCAAACCATTTTTTTATACGCGTAATCATTTACCAATTCCCATTATCCTTTCAAAGCTAAATGTTGTGACTGAAAAATTCTAAATACAAGTAATATTAGACACTCATATGTGTATTAATATTGAGATAAAAAGATAGACTTAATAAAATACTTAAGTTTAAAATGAAAAAGATAAAAATAATCAATTAAAACGTATAGGTATGCGTATGGGTGCACAATATTGTTTGTATATCGCGTTACTCTTCCTACAAATGGTTAAAACAGTGTAAGAAAGAAGAATAAAAAAAAACTGCATTTTTGCTGGCATCTTGGTGCTCTGTTTTCCATCAAATGGTAGCCAAGCTTTAGCTTAACCCTTGGTGAGACTCGCTAACAAATCATGCAAGGGGGAAACTAGAGGTGCAGCATTTGACTCATTAATCTTCCAGCTACCTTACTCAAGATATAATCCCTTAGGAACCTTTTGCAGATAAAAACTATATGGTAGAAGTTAATTAGCTACGCTATATAACTTTGTGATAACAAAGTTGGACTGAAATAAGAAACAAGCTTGACTAACGGTACACATTGATTTTCATTTACCACTAATGCACAATAGCTTTTAACATGAGAAATATTTTAGCCATATTAAAGGGATTACATAAAAGTAAATTTACAAATTGACGTAGTTTGATACAATATGTTAGATTGTAAAATTACTTTTAGTATACACTAGATTTAATAAATCACATGAAAATACATCAATTTATAAATTTAATTATGTTTTTATAATAATTTATAAATTTATTTTTATATAATCTCTTTATATCTGTAACAATTTTCTTATGACAATATACAATAGTGTACTATATTATATTATCTCGGTTATCATGATTGTAGATGAAAGCGTTATGGCTATTGAGATCAGAGAAGGGTGATGAGGCAGAGGAATTATTGAAAAAGGAACTAAAAAAGCATAAGAATGATCCGGAGCCTGCATACAATTTGGAAATAGCATTGGCCGAAATTCTCATCTGCGAGGTATGCAACTTTTCTGTAACTTGAAACATACTGATCAGACCTTACCTTGCTTCAACTGCACACACTTGAATCGAATGCATGTCACTCAGAATATCAAATACATATAATTGTACGTAGATTCTAATTTTTTTTAAAAGAAGTATATTCAGGATATCACATACTCAGGACTCACCTGAAAAAATCTTACTATATTTGTATGGTGGGTTATTAATTTTTTCAAGGAATTGCACGAAATTTTCACGTTTTAGACTTGTTTCCAATGTTAGTCGCTTCATTAAGGCAAGAGATTTTTTTTAATTTTTTAATTTTTTATTTCTTGAAACTGCATTTTCCCTAATAGTCTAAGTAGTTCTCAACTTCTTGAAAGCAAGAGCTATATTTTGAGCAGCCTTTGATGTCTCGTGTTGACTGATCTAATTTCTTATGATAATGAGTCAATGACTTGTTTTCAAGCATATATAATATATAACATTAATAGATATACAAAATCTAAGGAGCAGAAAACATACAAACTTAATTAAAATAGAAAATAAAATCCTTGTTTTGAGGAGGGAAACCATTAATGGAAAATCTTATCAAAAAATAAAGTTCACAACCAATTAGATCAGAATTAATATAAGAGATTTTTAAATCATTTTATATCTATAAGAAGTAGGGACATGATAGACCTGAATTACTTTTTATTGTTTATATCGAAGATTGATAATGTGTGCTTATTCAGAAAAAATATGGAGAAGCTCATGATCATCTCAATCATCTCAAGCATCAACTTCACCCTTCAACTAGTTCAGATGGCCGAATTCCTCTCTATAAGGTGCATTATTCCATATATAATATTTTGTTAATTTATTTTGGTTATGGTATATAAATGAAGGCAACGCGTGATCATTATTATTTATTAAAACTGGCATAATCGCAACAAATTTTCGTCTTTAAGATCAAAAGGTGCTATAAAAATATTTTTTAAAGTTTTAAATAGTTTTTTTTTTTAATATTAATATTTAATCCGGATATCTAAATCCGGTTACAATCCGGATTGTTTGCCACAAAAGACAAAAAGGAAAAACTGCTTTTATAATCCGGATCTGGATTATTTCCAAATTAATACTGACCGATAACTATCCGGTTTTTAGAACCTGGTCTGATCCTGTTATGGCAGGATATTCGGATCTAGATCGGGTTGCACACCCCTAATTGAAACCATATATAGATTCTTGGCATGCAATCAGGAAAAGAATCTTAAAAAGATTAAAGTGCAAATAAATTATCACTTTCACAAAATCGTTGAAATTATTATCAGTTTACAAAACGTATAAATTAAATGACCATCGCATAATATATATATATATATATATATATATATATATATATATATATGCTACTTTCTGAATGGCCTGCGGGCCAAAATTAACAGTACTAGTATTTTTTTTCGACTGATCCTGATGATCAGGCTATCACAAGTACCATGCTGAATGATGAGCCGGTGACCGGAAAGGAATGGTGGGATAATTTGATCTCAGAAATCGTTGAAGGTGCAGTCGATATTCCAATTGAAGATGTGGAAGATTGATGTTTCGAAGGGAGAACTACCGTCACCATCGATCGAGTTCCACCTGATCAGCTAGTTAATCACCTTAATTTCTATTCATTTGTAGTTATACGTACCTAATGGAATCCATATCACAAGCAGCCATGATTGAGTGACATATGGTGTGTTTAATAAGGCCGTGACAACGAGATACATTGACCGGGTCATCGTCTCTCATCTGTGTATCTGCATATCTCAATTAAACGAAAACTGGTTCGATATGGTACTACTAGTACGAATTGCATGAGTCTATGCATTATTATTATTATTATTATTATTTGTGACCATTCCCAAATATAGATATTGTTAATAATAAGCTAGCGAGAAAAAAGAAGAAAGAAAATTAATTAATGATTCATTTTCTTTAAAAGTTTGTTTTTGGCCTTTTTTTCTTTTGAAAAAACAATATCATTAATAGAGAAAATATTACGAATATTTATCAAGTCATATTGCTTGAGAGATTAAATTTGGAATACAACCATTAAGGGTATTCATCCGGATCTGAATCTAGATTTCAAAACCGGGTGGATATCCACCTGGATTGGATCCGGATTCAATCTGGACGAAGAACCAGATTTTAACCAAATAATCGATTTTTTTGCAATTTAACTCTTAAAATCCGGATATCTTGGATAACTAGATTTTAACCATCCAGATTTTCAGGATTTTACTACTTTTTTTTTTAAATAAGACTTCAAACTTAAAAAAAAAATGTTTTATAGCACTTTTTTTTATAAATAAATTCTGATATCATCTTTAAATTGCCTTGATGATTTAAACACTTAAATGAATTTTTATAAAAAAAAATAATAATAATAATACATCACAACTAATTAAACTAATACATCACAATACAAAACATAAATTTATAAAGAATAACATAAATAATAATTCATCACAACTAATTAAACTGATACATAACAATACAAAATAAATAATAATATATCACAACTAATTAAACTAATAGTCTAATACACTGTTATTCTATCTTCCCAGGCAACATTTGAGCAAAATGCAATTATTTTCTTATCCCATTCTGCAGAACCGGTTCAATCAAAAACCTGTTAGAATAAACCAAATAAGGAAAATTATTAAACTAATGTATTAATAGACAATTAAAACTAATGTAAGACTTCATAGTACATACTATATATGTAGGAATCAACAGAAAAAACGCAGAAAGCCAGAAAAATATAAAGAACAAAAAAAGGAAATTAATGTAAAAATTAAACAAATAAATAAAGCAAACAAAGTAACTTTAACTCTTTATCCTCTGGATTTCTAAATATTGTTTGATTCTAAATATTTCTAGTTGCCTGATGTCCTCTGGATCTGTAACTTTATTTCCACATTGCTAGCACAGCCATAACACTGTCTTCTTTATGATTATTACGAGAATAGCGCCAACTCCTGTTTTGTGTAGGTCACTAAATATTGTCCCATCCACATTTATTTTCAAAAATCCTTCAAGAGGAGGTTTTCAACAGCAGTAGATCTTTAACTTACTGTTTGGCAAAGACCAGCTTATCTCTGTGTACATCCTATGGAGTGATAAAGCTTGCTCACTTGACTTGGTTTAATACTTACTTTCTCATGCACTATCTTACTTCTTCTAAACCAAAAGTCTCATGCTATTAAGAAAAATGTTGTCAGGCTTTTTCATACTTTTCCATCCTCTTTTACTTGTATAGCAATCTCACTACTCGCAGATCCCTTTCCATCTCTACCATAATAGATAAAAAAAAAAATTGCTCCAATAATCCTTTATTTTAGGGCCATAAAAAATGCATGAGGCAAATCCTCTAAACTTGCATTGCAGAAGCAGCAAGACTCTTGATGATCTGTATTCTGTAGGGACTTTCTTCTTTCATAGATTGTGTTGAGTGGGTAACCCTTCTTTACAAGCTCTACATACAAACACATTGACCTTGTTAGGAACTTTCATCCTCCATATAGCCTTCCATAGAGCTTTTTCATGTCTGCTGGCAGTGGAACACTCCCCCGAACTGCTATTGATCCTCTTTCTAGTTAATCTGTACACTGAACTTTCCACTTTTTTCTTGTGTCCAAATCCATCTATCTGGCTACTCCCCAGGACAGTTTATGATTTTCAGAATACCTTGTAGCAACATTTGGATTGAACAAAGCTCTTATCTTCTTCATATTCCACCATTTAGTAGTATTGTCAATTATGCTATACATTGTATATGCTCCATCATTTCCTGCCCTCGTGTCTATGATGTCAATTTGTAAAGTTTGATGGCTTCGGATCCAATTCTCAGTGCATAGTTTAGCGGTTTTCCCATTACCAATTCCTGCATCTACATTCTTGAGATAGCCATTTTTTAGCTTTCCATATTCATCTCCATCTGTATGAAGGATTTTTTTTCTCAAACCAGAATCAAAAAAATTGCCTCTTGAGAAATATATAGCCTTATAGACTTTATAAAGCATAGAACTTTTTTCTTGCAGAATACTGCACCCATGTTTAGCTAACAAAGCCAAGTTGGAAGTTCTCAAGTCTTTAAGGCCTAGACCTCCTATGAATTTGGGTTCACATATATATTTTTCCCGACTGATCTAACAAAATCTTGCCATCATGGATTCCAGTTCTAAGCATAAATTATCAAATAGTAAAAAATAGCTCATTGAGTAGGTTGGGATAGACAGTGCTACAACATTTTTGAGTACTTCCTTACCACCTTGAGATAACATCTGTTCTTTCCAATTCTATAATTTTTTTTTTCTAAACTTTGTGTTTTATGTCTGAGAAAGCTTTGGTTTTGGATCTACCTACTACAGGTGGTAAATCTAAATATTTCTATTACTGTTGAGCATTATTGATCCACCACAAATGCATGATTTCTTCTTTCACTTAAGCTTTCACATTCTTACTAAAAGCCATTGAGGGTTTCTCCATGTTAATCTTATCATATATTCCAACAACCCTTTAAACATATCTATTTTCTTTTCAATATATGTTCTACAAAATATCACACTATCATCTCTAAAAAGTATATGAGAATTTGAGGAGGCTGTCTAGAAAATTCTATACCCGAGACATTATGATCATTCTCAGCTGTATTTAATAAGCAAATTAATCCCTCAATGCAAAGCAAAAACAAATAAAGGGAGAGATGATTCCCTTGTCTCAATTCGATATGCCCTTTAGGATATCTATTTATCAATACAGAAAAGGAAACCGCGGTAGCACACTTCATAATCATGTTGACCAGCTTCTTCTCACACCCCAAAGTACTCATGATAACCTCTAAAAAATCCCACTACAAGTGGCTATTGTGTTTTTCTTAAGAATTATTTGATTTCTTGGAAGACCAATAAACATTCCATTGTTTTCATTCTTCAGCAGAAACTGAATATCGTTCCATGACTTATACTACCTGTGAAATTATTTAGTTCTTTAATTTTTTTTAATTTGATTTTAGTATATTACATCCTAATAGTGCTCAATTATTTTGTGATAGTCAGATTGCATTACATATTACTGCCAACCCAAATGCTGTTATTTTTAGACAATGAACAATGAGAGGACATAAGAAAGATACCTTGCCGGTTAAGCACTGCAACTTTTGTCTAGGATATTATGATACGTTACTTCAGCCCTGAAGGGCTATTTATTCTGAGTAATGGTCATTAATTTCAAGGTGAGACCAATAAATATCACTCTTAGTACTGCGGCTGCTTGCTTGCTATCTTGTCTAATATAGCACAAATCTTCCATGGAATCCATACTTTGTCTCCATGGCCGCCCCTTGCCATTTCCCGCCCAACGCATCCCTTCCACCGTGAGGACAAGTACTGCCACCAGTCCTCGTTTCAGCTTTAAGCATTCTTCTCTTTTGCTTTCTGGTGGTTTCAAGAGCCACCAGAGAAGACAAAATCTCTTGATCAGTCCCATAATCAAGCAGAAAGCAATGTCTGTTAGGGCATCAGCAATCCCAATGGGCGGGAAGGCTGCACTTCAGTCTTTCTTGGACATGACCGCCAACCTTACTTCGAGCAATGAAGACTCCCAGAAGAAGCTGGAAACTTTCGAATTGCCTGAAAGGCCTTCAACTGAAGATGTTAATACCCTTAAGGTTATCCTCTTGACACACTATATATGTACATGATTTATACTGGAAATCATTTGCATAGGACTGAAACTTTGATTGTTCAAACTTCTTTTGAGTTCTTGATTGTCATTAGATTTCGTGAAGCAGGGATAGGGGAATAACCAATTCCCATAATCATTTCAAAGCTAAATGTTGATGAATATTTCTACAAATGGTTAAAAAATAGTGCAAGACCAAGGAAAAAAAATTGCATTTTTGCTGGCATCTTGGTGCTCTGTTTTCCAGCGAATGGAAGCCAAGCTTTAGCTTAACCCTTGGTGAGACTTGCTAACAAGTCATGCAAGGGAAGACTAGAGTCACAGAATCTGACTCATTAACAAGTCATTAATCTTTTGCAGATAAAAACTATATGGTAGAAGTTAAGGCTACATAACTCCGTGATTTTCATTGACCACTAAAGCACAATAGTTTTGTAATAAAACAAATATTTTAGCTACGAAGGGATTATACAAAAGTAACTTTACAAACTGACATGCAGTACGTTATATTGTAAAGTTATATTTAATATAAAGTAGATGTAATGGATCATATGAAACCATATCAATGTGTAGATTTAATTTTGTATAATCTCTTTGTTTAGGTAGCAGTTTTCTAATAATAATATACAATGGTGTACTATATTCTCTCGGTTATCTTGATTGTAGATGAAAGCGTTATGGCTATTAAGATCAGGGAAGGGTGATAAGGCAGAGGAAATATTGAAAAAGGAACTAAAAAAGCATAAGAATGATCCAGAGCCTGCATACAATTTGGAAATAGCATTGGCTGAAATTCTCATCTGCAAGGTATGCAACTTCCCTGACTCCTGCAAAAGGCAAAAGCCTTCCAATACTGTAAATTCAAACATACTGAGGCCTGACCATGCTTCAACTGCTCACACTTGAATTTCATGCATTGCACGCAGAATATCAATAAATTTAGTCGGCACATATAATGTACGTGGATTTTAATTTTTTCCAAAGGAATTGCACTCAGGATATCACATACTCAGGACTCATCTGGAAAAATGTTACTTTTATTTGTACGGTGGGTTCTGATTTTTTCAAAGGATCAATTGCACTAAATTTCCACGTTCTAGACTTGTTACTAACGTTACTCGCTTCATAATAGACCATTTTCCCTTTTAGTCTTTAGTTCTCAACTTCTTGAAAGCAAAAGCTTTATTTCGAGCAGGCTTTGATCTCTCATGTAGACTGATCTAATTTCTTATGAATCTATGATAATATTTTTTTTCAAGCACAATTTATAACATATAAGGAACAGAAGAGACAAAGTTAATTAAAGTAGAAATTAAAATCCCTGTTATGCAGAGGGAAACCATTGGAAAATCTTATCAATCCATAGAAACTACAAAACTCAAAATGCATGCCAAAAAATAAAGTTCACAACCAATTACATCAGAATTAATATGAGATTTTAATCATTTACTATCACGAAATAGGGACATGATATAGACGTACGTTCTCTTAATTTTTTCGTTTTATATTTTCCTGAAGTACTCTTTTATTGATTATATCAAAGATTGATAATGTGTGCTTCTTCAGAAAAAATATGGAGAAGCTTTTATGTATCTCCAGCATCAACTTCACCCTTCAGATGGCCGATTTCCTCTCTATAAGGTACATGCATTATTCCATTTCTTGAGACACAGATTCTAGGCACGCAATATTTAGCTAGGAAAAGAATCTTAAAAGGATTAAAGTGCAATTAAATTATCACAAAATTTTCGACTGATCTTAATCAGGCTATCACATGTACCATGCTGGATAACGAGGAGGAAGGAAAGGAATGGTGGGACAAGTTCTCACTAATCGTTGAAGGTGGATTCGATATTCCAATTGAAGGAGAAGAACCAGCTTGATGTTTCGAAGGGATCAAGTACTAGTCATCGAGTTCCACCTCATGATCAGCTAGCTAATCACCTTAATTTTTATTCATATGTACTTATGGAATCCATATCATAAGCACCATGATTGGGCGAGATATAGTGTGTATAATAAGGTGAGAATGAGATACATCGATCAGGTCATCGATCGTCTGTCGTCTGTGTATCCGCATATCACAATTAAATGAAAATTGGTTTGATATATATATATATATATATTGTGAAAAAATTAGTAAGATCTTATTGGTGTACCACTCATGCTTGTTATGAAACAATATTCAAATAAATTCAAACGATTTAAATAGTCATGCAAAAGTTGTGGTACTACTAGTACTAATTAATTGTATGTATGCATCCATTTATATTATTATTATAACTATTTGTGACCATTCCCAAATATATTGTTAATATGGGCTAGCGAGAAAAAAGAAGAAAGAAAATAAATTAATGATTAATTTTCTTTAAAAAGTTGTTTTTTGGCCTTTTTTTCTTATGAAAAAAACCAATATCATTAATAAAGAAAATATTACAAGCATTTATCAAGTCATAAGAGTTTGAGAGATAAAATTTGGAATACAATCCCACCACATCTCTATGGTAACAACTTTCCAAGCATATCGGGCTAGATTATGGGCACCCTCATTTCCTAGCCTATTGACATGCTGAATTTGATAATTCTCAAATAAATCTAGGACTTTCTTTGTTTCACTCAACAAATTTCCTATACATTGAATACGATTTTGCTGCGGATTGAAGCTCTTTTATTATCAATAGATAGTCACTTTAATTATCAACTTCTAAATGCCCATGTTTGCAGAGAGTTGAAGATTTCTAAATATTGCTAGTAGCTTGATATCCTCTAAATCAACTTTATTTTCCACATTGCTAGCAGTCATAACAATGTCTTCTTTATCATTATGAGAATGGCACCAATTCCTGCTTTGTATAGGTCACTGAACATTGCCACATTCACATTTAGTTTTAGAAATCTTTTAAGAGGGGATTGTCAACAGAAGTAGGTCTTTAATGTACTGTTTGGCAAAGACCTTATCTCTGTGTACATCCTATGGAGTGATAAAGCTTTGTTCAATTACTTGGCTAGGATATTATGATACCTTGTTTCAGCACTAAAGGGCTATTTATTCTGAGTCATGCTCATTAATTTCAAGGTGAGACCAATAAATATCACTCTTCCATGGAATTCACACTTTGCCTCCATTGCTGCCCCTCGCCATTTCTGGCACAACGTATCCCTTCTGTCGTGAGGACAAGGGCCACCAGTCCTCATTTCAGTTTTAAGCATTCTTCTCTTTTGCTTTCTGATGGTTTCACGAGCCACCTGTGAAGGCATAATCTCTTGATCAGTCCCATAATCAAGCAGAAAGCAATGTCTTTTAGGGTATCAGCAATCCCAATGGACAGGAAGGCTGCACTTCAGTCTTTCTTGGACATGACTGCCAACCTTACTTCCAGCAAAATGAAGACTCCCAAGAAAACCTAGAAACTTTCAAACTGCTTGAAAGGCCTTCAACTGAAGATAATACCTTAAGGTTCTCTTCTCTACACACTATATATGTACATGATTTATACTGGTAATCATTTGCAAAGGACTGAAACTTTGATAGTTCAAACTTCTTTCGAGTTCTTGATTGTCATTAGATTTCATGAAGTAGGGGAATAACCAATTCCCATAATCATTTCAAAGCAAAATGTTGATGAATATTTTTTAGTACAAATGGTTAAAAAACAATGTAAGACCAAGAAAAAAAATTGATTAATATTTTTGCTGGCACCTTGGTGCTTTGTTTTCCAACAAATGGAAGTGAAGCTTTAGCTTAACCCTTGGTGAGACATGCTAACAAGTCATGCAAGGGGAAGACTAAAGTAGCAGAATTTGACTCATTAATCTTCCCATTGTCGTACTCAAGATATAATCCATCAGAAACCTTTTGTAGATAATAACTATATGGTAGAAGTTAAGTGTTGATGTGTGTTCTACACCCTGGACCACTTAATGATTCCGATGTTTCAGACCTGTATCAGAGATGGACTGGTTTGCCCTACGAGCCATCCGAAACTTTTGTTAGAGAGAGAATGAGATATTTTCTAGTAAAAAAAAAAGTTATCCAAAATTTTACATACCTGCGAATATCGATATTTCTTGCTATTTATAGAGACGAAGAAACCTTGCAATCTTATCTTCAATGGCTGAATCCGTCAGTAGTGGGAATGAATCATCAAGCTCATAATTCTTTTTGTCTGGAGTCATTTATTACTATGGTAGGTAGAGCATGGAATCACATCCTGCATTAAATGCAGGATGCTTTTGTGTCAGTGATTAACCGATGCACTTCCTCTTGAATGCTCTGCCATTAAAACGGTATGATTGAGAATGGACAGTCATTTAATGCTTTACATGAGGTGGCCTTGCATTACCTCAATAGAATTTGGGGTCGATCTTATTGGGAATGAGGTGGAGGCTTTTTCGGTACCTTCAAATTCCTCCCCAAGTAGGGTTGAGTGAATACCTGCTTTTGGGCCTACTACTACATTTGTTCCTTTTGGAGGCGTTCTTAGGCAGGCGCCTATCTTGGTATGGCTAGGTGAGTTGGAAGTGTGAACATGTCGTGCACCTACCTCAATATGGCCTGGAAAGTGTGGTGGTGAGAACATGGCAGCCGTCTATCTCGGTATTGCTAGGCAGGTGTGGATGTTTGACCATGGCAGAGGTCTAATTTGGTATTTTTGGCCCTCCACAGTACCCTGCGAATCCCTACCAACAAGGCGTTGGTAGGGATTTCTTTTATCTGTATTAATTATATAACCAAGATTTGTTAGGTTACTGTAGGCGGGTTCAAAGTAGAGGTGTGAGCGTGAATCCTTAATGACACGTGGGAGAAATGAATGATGGCCATTGCACTCCCCATATCCGGCATTGATGTAGTTTACATTCCTTCAATATCTGTAACTGGTGGCCTTTGAACCTCGTGCCTCTTTACTCTGCACGTACTCAATTCCCTCATCCTAGCCTTATCACCATTGCAAGCTAGACTCTTAAACTTTTCCCCAAATGTCTCCCACTTATGCCGGCTGATTGGAGGTTCTACTGGTGTGCCATGTCATAATGGCCTTTCTCGAAACTCCCGCCTGTAATTTTATTGTCATTGGTTCGTGCCACCCATGCACCTTAATGAGCCTCGAAACTGTCGTTTGGTTCCTTGGGAGGAATGAACATTCGCCTGGATACAAATAGGATTTCTTTTCCATTTTTCATTCTTCAGAGCTTTCTTGTTGTCCTACTGTTATTCACTCTCAGTTTTCTTCTTCTTTGTGCTTTGATTCCTTAATGGCTTCTTCTTCTTCTACCTTTGTGAGGCATAAATGGGTCCCAGCTTACTCTTCTAGCGACCTTCAGTCCCTTCGCGATCTTGGGCATATTTCGAGATCTGTAAGCCTGGAATTGGTTCGGGATTCTCCCTGCAATGGTTGCAGAGGGGAAATCCCCACACGTTCTGATGTATGAAGCGATGTTCAAGAATGGGCTTCGCCTTCCCTTCATTCGCTTGGTTAGGGAGGTGCTTCACTACTTGGGCCTGACCCCAGCCCAGCTTCTTCCTAATGCCTGGTGAATACTACTTACAGCTTGTGTGGTGTTTCGCATAGCATTGCTGGAGTCAGGGAAGGTGTATCCTAACTTGACCTCCAGAGAGTTTTTTGCACTGTATCGCCTCATTCGCAAACCAGCTTTGGGTTTGGTTGGTTTTCAGGTGAGAGATGGAGAGACAAAGTTGTGCGTCCTTGAGAGCAGGTACTCTAACCCTAAGGACTATAGAAAGAAGATTTTCTATATATCGAGAGATGGTTGGCAATTTCCCGAGGATGAAGCCAGGGGCGAGTTTTCTATTCAAGCTGACTGGGGGGTTTTGCCTCCCGCCTCCCTTTTAAACATAGACCTTAACCAGAGGGAATGTTGCCGAATCGAGGTGATAATAACCTGGGTGAAACGCCACTTCCATGCTTTGGAGTCTGACTGCCTACTGACGGAAGACAATATCAGAACTCATTTGGTAGATCATAGGCGCAGCTGGGCAGAATTTCAGGATCTGCTAAGTATCCCGACGGATAGTAGATCCAAGCGCCTAACCCCTCTTCTCGCGCAGAAGGTCCTTTCTTCTCTTCCGAAGAGGTGGGTTAAGGCTCGCCACGAGAAAGAAGGTTGTTCCGCGGCGGGTACTTTGTCTCAGGCACCAGTTCGAGGTGTTTCCCCTCCTCGCTCTGAATCATCTGATGCCGACTGGCCTTAGTTACGGCCTTTGATTCCACCTCCTCCTACCCAGAATACGCCTGAAGTAGGTACTATAAAGAGGCTGAATGAAGAAAAGGTGAGGAGGTTAGTTGCTAATTCTCTATTAGCTACTCGCCACAAGGCTGGGCCGGAACCTCCTTTGCCTTCTTTTACTACTACGTCTAGAAGGGTGGACCCGCGTTCTGGCAAAGAGGAGATAGTTCTATAGGGGGCTTTGCCCCCACTTTTTCCTCAGATTCCTGTGATTGCACCAACCGATCAACCTCAGCCTTTATTGACGGAAGGGATGGATGAGGTCGATAGGGCCTTTCTTACAGCCCTATCTCGCTCGGTCGACTATGCTGCTAGCACAATGTACTTCTAGACAAGTGTCAGGGGTTCTGTCCAAGGTCAAGAAGTTCAAGTTGCAATTGGGCAGCTTCCATCTTTCGAACATTCTGGGGTGGAACCTAGCCCTACTACCCCCCTGACTCAGGGGAGCATCGTCCATCGCCTCTGGAGGACGACCGTCCTAACGAAGCTCAGGAGCCTGAGGTGGTGGGAGGAGGAAAGGCGAGTGGGTAGGAGAATACTGAAGAAGCCAGAACCGGAGATGTACGAAGTCAGCCAGCATCACCTCCGACTGACCAAGGGGTTGAGGGAGCTAGGGACCAGGATCAAGAAGTAATTCGCGTAAGTGACGATGAATCAGAGTCAATAGTGGGACCTCGCCAAAGTTGCTCTCCGCACACTCCTGAGCAAATGCCGCTCGTGGCGCCTCCTCCACCTCATTCTTTTGAGCTTACAGAGAGGGTGGCGAGTATACTTCGGCCTCTTTTGGCTCAAGTAAATGTTCGTTCGCTAGCTTTGATTTTTAATTCTTCCTCTTTTCTAAACATGGATGTTGTGTAGGCGGCCGACCATATGGCGAGAGTAATTAGGTCGGAAGTGGCGGAGTTAATTGCTCACAACGTGCAACAGGCCCACTCTACGATCCACGAGCTCGAGAATAAATATCAAGAGTTGGATGTATCCACTAGAGAGTTAGTTTAGGAGAGGGATATGCTTAAGGCCACTACGGTAGAGCTAAGGGAGGAAAGGGCTGTTCTCCAAACGAGCAAAGCTATGATGCAAGAAGAGGTGACCGCCTTGCGTCAGGAAAATCAGTTATTGAAGGCGAGTCAAGAGCGACTACTAACTGATCGGGAGACGGCAGCGAGGGCCCTCGCCAACTATAAGAATGAGCGTGCCATCGTCAATCAAGAATTGAGATATTTGAAGACAAATTTAGATACCTCAGAACTGTCTCGCACGACTCAGGAGGTTGAGCTGGAATCTCTTTGCACCAGATTGGAGGGAATGGAACAGAATCATGAAGCTCACCTCCTCGAGCTATCAACCCTCCAAACCGCCCTCAACAGGGCAAACACTGAATTGGACATGATTAGGCGACAAACAGCTCAAATTCCTTCCATTAGTATCGCCACCTAGAGTTATGGTTATGTGGAAGGTTTAAGGCGGTTAAGGGAGGAGATTATACGAAATCCTTCCTTTAATGTTCTTGGCATGGATCCTACTATGCTCGCTCCCGACCTTGTTGCCAAGGCTTCGGCTGCAATCGAAGTGTTTGCCTTTCCTCTGCCGGTTGAATGACCGATCTTATTTATTTATTTTTTAACAATGTAATTTTGACTGACGTGGTGTAACTTTCAGACTTTGAATATAATGCAATGTTTAATACCTTTGCTATACTGATATTGTTTTGTGTGTTCTCGATCAGTACCCCGCGAATCTTTATCGAATGATTTGATAGAGATTTGTTTCGAGGAATTAGAAATGTGTCGACGTTAGCATTTCTCGTATCTTTTCGTTCTTTCTCTGGCTTTTGTGTGATCGTTGAAGGGGTGCGAAGGTGAGGGTTGGCAAGTGCACTTAGGTGAATAAACCCAAGTCTCGAACCTTGGGAAAGCGAGCCATTTGGTGTGGGCGTTTTCAGACGATCTCACGACTCGTGTATAGCCGTTGAGAAGGTGTGAAGGTGAGGGTTGGCGAGTGCACTTAGTTGAATAAATCCAAGTCACTAACCTTAGGTGAGCGAGCCATTTGGCGAGGGCGTTTTCAGGCGACCCCGCAACTCGTGTGCTGCCGTTGAAAAGGTGCGAAGGTGAGGGTTGGCGAGTGCACTTACGTGAATAAACCTCTTAAGTCTCGAACCCTAGGCGAGCGAGCCATTTGGTGAGGGCGTTTTCAGGCGACCCCACGACTCGTGTGTCTCCGTTGAGAAGGTGCGAAGGTGAGGATTGGCGAGTGCACTTAGTTGAATAAACCCAAGTCTCAAATCCTGGGTGAGCGAGCCATCTAGCAAGTGTGTTTTCATGCGACCCCGTGACTCATGTGTTGCCGTTGAGAATGTGCGAAGATGAGGGTTGGCGAGTGCACTTAGGTGAATAAACTCAAGTCTTGAACCCTGGGCGTTTTCTTTATAGAAGATATAAATTGTAGATTTTTACAACACATTCTGATTTCATTAACCTGAAGAATGGTGATACAAAGCGGTGCATATCCTATACATAATATTTCTTCAGATATTCTGCGTTCCATGGATAAGGGAGTCTATTCCCCTGACTATCTTTAAGTCTAGAGGATCCCGGGCAATTGCTAGTTGTGACCATGTAGGGTCCTTCCCATCAAGGCCTTAACTTGCGTTCTTCAGATGTAGATACTCTTGTCTGTCTCAATACCAAGCACTTGGCTTGAAAGCTCGCTGTTTGACACGTTTATTAAACTATTGCTCAGTCAAACGTTTGTGATGTGCTATCTGTATTATAGCGTCTTTTCACTTTTCGTCAAGGAAGTCCAGCTGTTCCAACAACTTTTCTTTGTTATTTCGGGTTTCGAAATGCTGCACCTTAAGGTTGGGGTTCCAACTTCAGTGGGAATTATTGCTTCTGTACCATAGGCGAGGGCAAAGGGCGTTTCCTTGGTAGGAGTGTGAACAGTTGTTCAGTAACCCCATAATATGCTCGATAGCTCTTCCGCCCATGCCCCTTTGTGATCTCTCAGTTTCTTTTTCAGGATGGATAAGAGAGTTTTGTTGGTCGCCTCTGCTTGGCCGTTTGCTTGTTGATGACTAGGTGATGAATACTGTATCTTAATCTTTAGTTTCGCACACCACTGCCAATAGTGAAAGGAGTCAAACTGTCTCCCATTATCTGATATGAAGCTTTGGGGTAGTCCAAATCGGCACACAATTGACTTCCGGAGAAACTTTGTGATGGATTGGGCGGTGATTGTTGCGAGAGCCTCTGCCTCCATCCACTTGGTAAAAATAGTCAACCGCGATAGTAAATTTAACCCCTCCCCTTGCTATCGAAAAAGGACCTATGAGATCTAGTCCCCATTGAGAAAAGGGCCACAGTACTGTGATAGAGGTAAGCTCTTCAAGCAGGAGGTGTGAGATGGGAGTGTGCTCTTGACACTTGTGGCATTTTCCAGTAAATTCTTTCGTGTCTCGGAGGGCATTCAGCCAGTAGTAGCTTGCTCTTATGACCTTTACAGCTAGGGTCTTGCCTCCGGAATGGCTTCCACATATACCTTCATGAATTTCAGCAAGCACGTATCAAGATTCGTCTGGGGTCAAACATCTAAATAAGGGTTTAGAGAATCCTCTCTTATACAATATCCCATTAAGGAAGACAAATCTGGCAGATCGATTCTGGATTTTCTTGGCTTCGCCCAAGTTGGCTGGCAATTTTCCCTGCTGTAGGAAGTTAATTATGTCTTGGGCCTACTCAATTTAAGTTGTCTTCACATGGCATATTTAATGCCCGATGGATGGAGTGTTAACCTCTCTTACTTCAGTATGTTCAGAAAGTGTGATGTCTTATCCTGACGCCGCTCGGGCTAGGCGATCAGCTTGTTGGTTGTCTGATCTCGGGACCTGTCGCATAGAGGAATATTGAAAATTGTCCTGTGCTTCACAGACTAGACATAAGTACTTCTTTAATCGCTCTCTTTTTGTTATGAATACTCCTAACACTTAATTGACCACCACCTGGGAGTTTGTACACACATCGACTTCTTTGACTCCTAAAAGGTGAGCTATGGTTAATCCGTTAGGAGTGCTTCATATTCGGCTTCATTGTTAGTGACCTTAAAAGTAAGCTTGACTGCATAGTTGTACTGCTCGCCACTGTCAACCAGGATATGGACTCCCATGCGGCCTCCTGCTTTGCATGATGACCCATCTACATAGATGATCCAAAGTTTACTATGTGGGACTTGGGGGATTTCTTTAGAGAAGCCCGTAAGTTCAACGATGAAGTCCGCCAACACCTGGCCTTTGATCGTCGTTCTGGGAATGTACTCCAGGTCGAACTCACTGAGTTCTATGGCCCACTTCGTTAACCTTCCCGAAGTATCAGGTCTTTTTAATATAGCTTTCAGGAGTTGGTCAGTGGGTACTCGTACTGTATGAGCTTGGAAGTACGGTCAAAGCCGCTTGGTTGCAATGACTAGTGCAAAAGTCATCATCTCTATTTGGGATATCTTTCCTCTGCTCTTCTAAATGCTCGACTTATGTAGTAAACTAGCCGTTGTTCTGAAGGAACATCTTTTACCAAAGTTGTCGAGGTTACGTTAGGTGAGGCGGCCAAGTAGACTGTCAACACTTCGCCTGGTACAGTCTAACCAAGCAACGGCGGGCTAATCAAATATTCTTTTAACTCGCGAAAGGCCTTGTCGCAGGACAGATCCCACTCCTGGGCTTTTTAGAGGACCTGAAAGAAAGGAAGACATCAATCGGTAGATCGGGCGATAAAGCGGCTTAAGGCAGCCACCCTGCCCGCCAGTTGTTGTACCTCATGGTGATTTCAAGGCGTCATCATTCGAGAAATTGCCTCCACTTTCTCAAGATTCGCCTTTCTCGGACACCATGTCCTAGAAACTTGCCTGATCTTACTCCAAAAATACATTTATTCGGGTTGAGCTTCATTTTATAATGGTACAAGACCGCGAAAGTTTCGCGCAAGTCGTCTATATGCTATTGAGGTTCTTTACTTTTGACTAGAAAATCATTAACATATACCTCCATGTTTCGCCCTATTTATTGTTTAAACATCCGATTTACTAGGAGCTGATATGTTGCCCCCGCATTCTTCAGTCCGAAAGACATTACTTTGTAGCATTATAACCCTCGGTCAGTTATAAAGGCTTTTTTTCTTTATCTTCAGGGCTCATCTTGATCTAGTTGTAACCCGAATATGCATCCAGGATACTAAGGAGCAGATGACCGGCAGTTGAATCTACAATTAAATCGACACAAGGAAGAGGAAAACTATCTTTTGGGCATGCCTTGTTGAGGTTACTGAAATCCACGCACATCCGCCACCTACTGCTCGATTTTTTGAGAAGTACTACATTGGACAACCATTCGGAATAATACACTTCCCGAATGAAGCCAGCAGTTAAAAGGCGATCAATTTTTTCGGCTATGGCAGCACATTTATCAGCGCAAAAACTCCGCCTCTTTTGTCTAACTTTTCGTGCATTCGAATTTATGCTTAGGTGATACTCTGCGGAACTGCCATCTATCCTTGTCATATCCTCATGGGTCCAGGCAAACAATTCTTGATTTTCTGATAATAGCTACTTAAGATCATGCTGTAGGCTAGGCTCTAATCTGGTACCCATTTGAACCTTCTATTCTGGTTTGGTCAGGTTGAGGGCAACCAACTCCAAGGGTTTATTAGGTTTAGCTTGTCTGAGTATATCTTCATCTCGAACTTCATCTTCAGGTATCAATGGTAGGGGTGGAAATAATTTCGTTCTTCCCCTATCTTGAGTGGCAGTTTCTACCATCTGACACTCGTGTTTTAATTCTCGAGAATAACATTCTCGTGCTGTGGTTTGCTCGCCTTTTACCTCTCCTACCCCTTCCATGGTTGAGAATTTCATTTTCAAGTGGTATGTTGATGTAATTGCTTTCAGGTGATTTAAAGCTAGGCGCCTTAGCTTTAAATCACCTAAAAGGGCTTTGACTACCCAAAATGAAAGGGCTTTGACTACCCAAAAGTCAACCATAATCATAGATATTCTGGGCGTCTCGCCCGCCAAGACTAGTAGAGTTATAATTCATTTAGATTGGATTGTTTCTCTAGTAAGCCCCTTTAGGAATGTTGGGGCTGGCCTTAGTCTGTCCAATCCGATTCCCATTTTACTAAAGGCTTCTCCATACAAAATGTCAGCTGAACTTCTGTTATCCACCAGGATCCTATGGGTTATGAAATTGGCGATTAATAAAGTTATTACCAGGGCGTCGTTGTGAGGTCGCCTAACTCCTTTGTCTTGTTCACCAAACATTATTTGGAGATTCCTTGGTAGGGGCATACGCCTTGCTAATCTTGCAGTTGTGTAGACCTCACCATATCGTACTTCACACACGTATGCCTTCCTTGAGGCGGAGGTTTCGCCTCCTCTGGGTACGCCGCCAGTAATAGTTCGTATTTCACCCAGGAGCCCCTCGTTTCTGGATGGACTTCTGTCATTTCCTTCTCTACGTCTATTATCCAGGCATCTCCCTTTCTGTTGGCTACTTTGTCGCTCTTCATCGTTCTTTTGTTTAAGAGTCCTGCAATCTTGGGTATCGTGCCAAGTGGACTTGTGATATATGCAATATTTGCTCATTGGTTGATGTGGGTTTTGCTCCTGAGGTTGCATAGGTTCTGATTCTCTATCGACTATCAGACTGGCATGGAGGTGTGGTTGAGACTATCGACTCCCCAGGCATGCCTTCTTTTAGGGTCATTGTTATTATTATTTTTTTTCTTGTGGTCACTCAGAGACTTTGTTCGCTGGCTGGATGAGGCATTGTCCACCCATTCCATTTCTTCATGGCGAGTTTCAATCATGGCTTGAAGAGTAACCTCTGCATTTATATAGCTGTCAGCTTTGTCCATAAATTCGACCAGAGTAGCGGGAGGTTTCCGAAAAATTTCTGCTAAGAACGGATTTTCAGGCCATATTCTACTCAAGAGGGCAGCTAGAGTGATTTTCTCGTCTTGATCACCAATGGTCATACGCTCTTTATTGAACCGGGTGAGGTAATTCTTCAGACTTTTCTGACCACGTTGTTTGACGATAAGAAGGTACGCAGTGGGGCGTTTCCTTTTGCGGCTTCCAAAAAACTGGGTTAGGAATAAGCGTGCTAGACAATTGAAACTATTCATAGAACCAGTGGAGATGGTTCCAAACCATGTGCAGGCAACTAACTCCTTTAAAAGTAAGTGAGAATGCTCGACACGCCACTTCGCTAGGATATTTATGCAAGTTCATATGCATCCTAAATGCTGCTATATGCTCATATGGATCTTTACTTCCATCATATAGCTCCATCTGAGGAATCCGAAATTTAGGAGGAAGAGGAACTGCCATCACATTACCACTATAAGGTGTACCCGCTCCGTGATGTAATTGCCTGGTGATGGTGGGTGCTTCTATTCGCTTAGCTATCCTGTCATACATGTCTTCCAGCCCTTTAAGATCGAGGTACATCTTACGCCTCTCCTCCTCTGCCAGATTGGATTCATTCACTTGGTGAGAATCCACATGCTCGCTAATAGATGGTTCAATGCGAACTATATGTTCTTCATCAGCTTTCTAGAGTCTCTTATTTTCTTCCGTTAATTTTTGAATAGTCTCCTCCATGGCTGCTAGTCGGTCTTCCATTAGAGGGTAATTTTCTGAATTGGAGTTACGTCATGGCCGGCTTGCAGATGACACGTATAATGATCGATCCCACAGACGGCGCCACTGTTGATGGGTGTTTTGCACCCCGACATCACTATTGATGCATGTTCTACACCTTGGACCACTTAATGATTCCAATGTTTCAGACCTGTATTAGAGACGGGCTGATTTGCCCTACGAACCCTCTGAAGCTTTTGTTAGAGAGAGAATGAGATTTTTTTAGTCAAGAAAAAGGTTATCCAAAATTTTACATACCTGCAAATATCGATATTTCTTGTTATTTATAGAGATCAAGAAACCTTGCGATCTTATCTTCAATGGTTGAATTCGTCGGTGGTGAGAATGTATCGTCAAGCTCATAATTCTTTTTATCTGGAGTCATTTATTGCTATGGTAGGTAGAGCATGGGATCACATCCTGCATTAAATGCAGGATGATTTTGTGTCAGTGATTAACCGATGCACTTCCTGTTGAATGCTCTGCCATTAAAACGATATGATTGAGAATGGACAGTCATTTAATGCTTTACATGAGGTGGCCTTCCATTACCTTAATAGGATTTAGGGTCAATCTTATCAGGAATGAGGTGGAGGCTGTTCTGGTACCTTCAGATTCCTCCCCAAGTAGGGTTGAGCGAATACCTGTTTTTGGGCTTACCACTACGTTTGTTCCTTTTGAAGACGTTCTTAGGCGGGCGCCTATCTTGGTATGGCCATGTGAGTGTGGACGTGTGAACATGTCGTGCACCTACCTTGATATGGCCTGGTGAGTGTAGTGGTGAGAACATGGCGGCTACATATCTTGGTATTGCTATGGCGGAGGTCTAATTTGGTATTTTTGCCCCTCCACATTAAGGCTACATAACTCTGTGATAACAAACTTGGACTGAAATAATAAACAAGCTTGACTAACGGTACATATTAATTTTCATTTACCACTAATGCGCAATAGTTTATAACAAGAGAAATACTTTCTCTACAAATGAATTACATAAAAGTAAATTTACATATTGAAGTGGCTTAATGTAGTATCTTATAATGTAAAGTTACTTTTAGTATAAAGTAAATTAAATGGATCACATGAAATCACGCCAATTTGTAGATTTATATTAATGTAATCTTTTTATGTTTATAGCAGTTTTATTATAACAATATACAATGGTGTACTATCTTATCTCGGTTATCATGATTGGTGATGAAGGCGTTATGGCTATTGAGATCATGCAAGGGTGATGAGGCAAAGGAAATATTGAAAAAACACTAAGAAGCCATAAGAATGATCTAGAGCTGGCATACAATTTGGAAATAGCATTGGCCAAAATTCTCATCTGCAAGGTATGCACCTTCCAATAATGAATACTGTAACTTCAAACGTACTCAGATCTTACCTTGCTTAAATCGCATGCATTTAAACATTAAGTCAGCACATATAATTTTACCTGGATTCTGATTTTTTTCAAAAGAATTGCACGAAATTTCCACCTTCTAGACTTGTTTCCAATGTTACTCGCTTTATAATAAACCATTTTCTCTTGAATAATGCTACTGTGCCTCTTCATTTTGACCATTCATGCATTTAATTTTTTTTTTTAAATAATAATTACTTAATAATTTAAGAAATGACTATTAGTATATTAATACATATATATATATATATTCAAATGTTTAAATATGCTTAAAAAATGTTTGAAATAAAAAAAGAAAAGAAGAGTTTATCTTGTACTAAGGGCACACCAAGTGGCCGGCAAATTGAGGAGACATAGTAGATCAACTACTCATTCTCCCTTATATGTTTTTTTTTTCGTTTTATGTTTTTCTGGAGTTGTCTTATTGTTTATATTAAAGATTGATAATGTGTGCTTGTTTAGAAAAAATATGGAGAAGTTCATATGTATCTCAAGCATCAACTTCACCCTTTAGATGGCCAATTTCCTCTCTATAAGGTGCATTATTCCATATCATTGAGAGCATAGCTAGATTCTAGTCATGCAATTAGGAAAAGAATCTTAAAAGGATTAAAGTGCACTTAAATTAATATCACTTTCTCTTAAGCTGTTAAAATTATGATCAGTATGTATAACTTTTAAACTAAATGATCATGGCATATATACATATAATATGTTACGTTCTAAATTTGTGGGCCAAAATTAACCATACTAGTAATTTTTTTTTTTTTTGACTGATCATGATCAGGCTATCATAAGTACCATGCTAGATAACAATGAGGAAGGAAAGATATGGTGGGATATATTAGATGATGGAATCTGAAACACAGCATGCGTTGTAACAAGTCTAACGTGAGAAACCTCTCTTGAAATTCATATGTTTTCCACACTTGTATAGTGAGTATTTACAGAGTATTTATAGAACATAAAGTACAAAAGAGAAGATTTGTCAACTAGAGGATCTGTCGACTAGTGTCCTTCTTGGTGCCGTGTTGGTATTCCTTGAGTGAGTTCTTGATGTTTGCCGTTAGCTGTTATGGAGTGCAGGTTGTGTAGTGGCCTCATGGTACTTGCATACAAGTTTGTTATGATGTGAAGGTTGCTTTGTCCTTGCAGGTTGTCCTCTTGGTAAGGCCATGTCAAAATGGCATTTGTCTACTTTGCTATATGTGGTTTCCGAAACCTTTGATGCAAGTTGGTCCTTAATTGCCCCCCTTGATTCAAGTGGCACCTTATTAATGGTGAGACTTGATTGAATAAAATTAAAACGTGCATGAGACAAAGGTTTAGTGAAGATATCTACCAACTGATCCTTACTAGATACAAATGAAACACTTAGTGTCTTGGCATCCACTCTCTCTTACAAAGTAATAATCCAATTCTACATGTTTTGTACGAGTATAGAAAATTGGATTTACAATCAGGTATGTTGCCCCCAAGTTGTCACACCATAGTTTTGGTAGATCCTTTAAAATAATGCCTAATTCACTCAAGAGAGATTGAATCCACAAATATTCACAAGTGGCATTGGCAATCGCTTTATATTTAGCTTCCATAGAGGATCGCGCAATGGTGGGCTGCTTTTTAGAACCGCAAGATACCAAATGTGATCCAAAAAACACACAAAGGCCACCTGTAGATTTTCTTTCACCAGGGCAGCCTGCCCAATAAGTATCAAAAAAGGTTGAGAGTGTAAACGAGGATGATGTGGAAAAAAAATAGACCAAAGTTAGAAGTAAGACGAAGGTACCTAAGAATGCGTTTGACAGCTTGCCAATAAGAAATTTTGGGATTATGCATACATTGAAGAATTTTGTTAATATCAAAGGAAATATCAGGACGGATAAAGGACAGATATTGTAGACTACCAACTACACTTCTATATGTGACAGGATCCTCAAACAAGGCATTGTCAAATGCTGAGAGTTTAGTAGTGACAGACATGGGAGTGGATACTAATTTTGCATGATGCATGTTGTTCTTGTGAAGGAGATTAGATATGTATTTTGATTGACATAGAAAAAGATCTTTATTATTTTGAATTATCTCAATGCCTAAGAAATAGTTGAGATTACCTAAGTGCTTGACCGGGAAGGATAAACCAAGAGCAGCAATGAATTCAGAGATTGGTGTGGGATGAGAGCCAGTAATAATGATATCATTAACATATACAAGCACAAAAATAAGTTGTGAGTCTTGCCGATATATAAACAGAGATGTATCTGATTTTGACTCTTGAAAATAGAAGGAAATGAGCTTATTGCTAAGTTTGGAAAACCAAACACTAAGTGCTTGTTTTAGGTCATAAATAGCCTTTTTCAATCTACACACATATGAAGGATACTCGGGATACACAAAACCTATCGATTACTACATATACACAACCTCCTCCAAGTCACCATGTAAGAAAGCGTTCTGTATATCCAACTGCTGTAATGACCAGTCCAATAAGACAACAAGGGAAAGTAGGATTCGGATAGTAGTGGGTTTGATCACTGGTGAGAATGTCTCAATATAATCAACCCCAAGTTGTTAGTAAAATCCCTTAGCGACAAGGCGAGCCTTGCGTCCTTCTAGGGTTCCATCTGCCCTTCTCTTTGTTTTAAGTATCCATTTGGGACCCAAACATTAAAAGAGGTAGAGGGTGGTACCAAATCCCATGTATGATTAGAAAGTAGTGCATGAAACTTGGATTGCATGGCCTCCCTCCACTCTGGGAATTTTACGACCTCTGTGTATGAAATGGGTTCCTCAGGAACCTGAGTGTGTCTAGAAGTTGTGAGAGACATGGAGTGATTTTTAACAAGCCAAGGAATAGTACCATAAAGTCTTACTAAGGTTTTTTGGACATTTACCTTACTGCGTGTAACCATGCGGTGAGAAGAGGGGTGGTGCTCGGATGAAGTTGGTGAGTGAGATGCACTGGAGAGTCCGTTGGAGTGAACAAGGTCGGGTGCATGATTTGTGTGTTCGAGACACTCGGTGAGTTCATTCGGAGGTTGAGAAGGAATGAAGGTGATGGAATTAGGGTTTGGTTGAGAGGGAGACGATGGACTGGAGTTATTCTATCGAGGGGTAGAGAAGGAAACAAGAGAGGGTCTTGGGAGGTATTTGGGCTGGTAAGCACTTGTCGGGTGTGAAATATAGGGCCGAATGATTGAGTTGGTGAGTAGGCAGGAGGGTGAGAGCTTGGTGCACATTCTAGAGAAGCAGGAGTCGAAATGGGCCTTGGAATAGGCTGAATATTGAGATCCGGTGGTGGAGGAGTAACACAAGGGCAGTGATAGCTGGGTTGGGCTGTATGGCAAAAGAAAAATGGATCTCATTGAATAAAACGTCTTGAGATATGCAGGTTCGGCATGAGGGTAGGTGTAGGCAAATATATCCTTTATGATTCGGACTATATCCCATGAAAACACAAATTTTGGATCGAAGGTCCATTTTATGCCTATTTAATGGGCGTAAATTGGGCCAACAGGCAGATCAAAAGACTTTTAAAAATTTGTAATCCTGATTTTTGTGAAATAAAACTTGAAATGGGGAAATATTTTGTAAAATAGGGGTAGGCATTCTATTGATTAAAATAACTGATGTTTGAAATGCTTGAGCCCAATATTTAAGTGGCATGGATGCATGAGCAAGCAATGAGAGTCCGGTTTCGACAATGTGTCGATGACGCCTCTTAACTGTGTCATTTTGGACACACGCATAGGGCAAGTGATGTGATGAATAATGCCATGGTCATGAAGACTTTTTTTAGAGATTGGAACTCACCACCAAAGTCAGATTGAACAGCTTTGATGTTTAATGAAAAATACTTTTTGTTAAATTGAATGAAGGCCAAAAAAGATTGAAGTAACATCAGATTTAGATTGGATGGGGAACAACCAAATATATTTTAAGAAATCATCAACAATAGAGAAGTAAAACCTACATCCATTAAAAGATAATTTCGGGGCCGGATCCCATACATCTAGAAACATTAATTCAAAAGCTAATTTAGACCAAGAGGGAGAGGTGGGGTGTGGGAGAGCATGAGCATTAGATTGAAAACAAGCGGAACAAGGTTGAAAGATTTGTTGTTGTGAAGAGGAAGTTGAAAACGTCGAATTGTAAGACTAGTGGTTCGCAGAAAGGGATGGCCAAAACGATGATGCCAGTGGTCAGGAGTGATACATTCACCAATGTAAGCTTGAGGGGAGATAGGACCCAAGGTAGAACTACTCGAATCAGCAGTGAGGACATATAGTCTATTTCTAACGGTGTCTTGAAGTAGTACTTCCCGAGTTAGAGAATCCTTCACAAAAAAAATTAGTAGAATGAAACTCGAAGTATACACGATTATCAGTACAAAATCGACGAACCGACAACAAATTTTTTTGTAAATAGTAGAACATGCAACATTTGAGAGAGAAGAAAACTGTCAGACGAAGTTTTAAGTTGAGTAGAACCAGTGTTTTGAATGGGCATGGTGGAGCCATCTCCAATGCTAACTCGATTAGTTCCCTGATAAGACATAAAATCCAATTTAAGGGTAGCTAAATCAGGAGTAAAATGGGTAGTAGCCATTGTGTTGGGGAACCATGAATGATACTGAGGAGCCGATGGTGAGGCACATATAGTGGTCACGTTTGCTGTGAAGGTAGGAGGCGGGGCAGCTTGGTAGGTTTGATCAAGACAATGGTAACACTTGATAGATGTGTGGCTTGGCTTCTTGCAAATTTGACACATAGGTCGTGGATCACTACCAAGGGGAAATATGTTGGGTCATGGCCCATGCTGCGCCGACCTCTATAGTTTCTTCCCCCTCTCCCATGATTTGGTGCACAATTATTGTTTGAGTTGGAGGTAGTGGTGAGATTGGCTGTCAAGGGATTACCATTGAGAAGAGTGTTGGTTTGGTGAGACGTCCATGAGTCATGATTGATCAAAAAAGTATATATTTGATGCAAAGAGAGTGGATCAACTCTTGTCATGAGAAAGGTCACAAGGGCGTCATAATCAGAGCCCAAATCTGCAAGAAGATAAACTAAGAATTCTATGAAGGAGAGGGGCTGTCTGGCAGCACCCATGGTAGTAGCCAATGCTTTGGCTTTGTTGTAGTAATTTGTGATAGATTCAAGACCATTTTTCAAGGTGGCAAGTTGATATTGTGTTTACATTATATGTGCTTTGGATTGTGCTGCAAATAGGCTTTGGAGGAGAGACCAGACCTCATGAGAGGTGATACACTCCAATACCTGTGAGAGAACTTGCTTATAAAGGGAAGAGTTGAGTGCCGAGGGGACCATTTGGTCAACTAGAGCCTATTTTGTGTAGACTAGGTTTTCGGCATCATCTATCATGAGGGGAGGTATTTGTTGAGAACCATCCACAAGATGATACAAAGAGTAAGCCTTGAGGAAATGTACCATTTGAGGCTTCCACAAGAGATAGTTGTCAATATTTGATTTGACAGAGATAAAATGCAATGCAGAAATTAGAATATTGGAGTTGATTGTGGAATGAGGAAGAGCTATGTTTTTGGGTGAAGTTGGGTTGGCCATGAGAAAAAAAAAATAGAGAGCACAAAATGAAAATAGACTCGAAGAAACTGTAGGGAAATAGAGGAAGACAAGAAGAAGAATAGAAAAAAAATTGTAAAGGGACGCAAGTCACGTTGTAGCTCTAATTACCATATTAGATTATGGAATCTGAAACATAGCATGCATTGTAACAAGTCTAACATGAGAAACCTCTCTTGAAATTCATAAATTTTTCACACTTGTACAGTGAGTATTTACAAAGTATTTATAGAACATAAAGTATAAGAGAAGATTTGTCAACTAGAGGATCTGTCGACCAGTGTCCTTCCTATTGCCATGTTGGTGTTCCTTGAGTGAGTTCCTGATATTTGCCGTGAGTTGCTATGGAGTGTAGGTTGTGTAGTGGCCTCATGGTCTTTGCATACAAGTTTGTTATGATGTGAAGGTTGCTTTTTCCTAGCAGGTTGTCCTCCTGGTGAGGTCATGTTAGAATGTCATTTGTCTACTTTGCCATGTGTGGTTCCCGAAACCTTTGAATCAAGTTGGTCCTTAATAGGATAAGTTCTCACAAAT
Organism: Platycarya longipes; assembly: GCA_036559045.1. NCBI lineage: Eukaryota > Viridiplantae > Streptophyta > Magnoliopsida > Fagales > Juglandaceae > Platycarya > Platycarya longipes. Next base: position 35,629,843 of record CM071797.1, read on the forward strand.
TGTTGGAGGTGGATTCGATATTCCAATTAAAAGAGAAGAACTAGCTTGAAGTTTCGAAGGGAGTACTAGTACTGTTACCATCAAGTTCCACCTCATGATCAGCTAGCTAATCAACTTAATTTTTATTCATCTATACTTAATGGAATCCATATCACAAGCAACCATGATTGAGTGAGATATAGTACTATGTATAATAAGGTGAGAATGAGATACATCAATTAGGTCATCGTCTGTTGTCTGTGTATCTGCATATCTCAACTAAACAAAAATTGTTTCAATAGTGTGACAGAATGAGTAAGATTTTTATAGTGGTGTAGGTATATATATGGTGTTAAGTACCACTCATAATTAATTCAATATTCAAATAATTAATTCAAACGATTTAGTAGTGTATTATAGATAGTTGTACAAAAACTACTAGTACTAATTGTATGTATGTAAAGGTGTTCATCTGGATCGGTTTTTTATCTGGTCCGGTTTGAAAACCGGATATCCAGATTCTGGTTCGGATCCCGGATCCGGATTAATTTAATTCCGGAAACCGTATTTTTAATTATCCGGTTTGAGAAATTAAAATGGTCCGGATATAATCCATTCAAATCCGATACTGGATCTAACATCCAGTACCCGGATTTTAAATACATTCTCATTTCTATCTCTCTCACAGTCGCGCTTCTCTCTTTCGCTCGAAATCTAAAGCTCTAAACCCTAGCCTCAAATGGTCGCATCCCAGTCTCAATCGATCCCATTCTCAATCCAATCATCGCCGTGAGCGATCTCTGTCACCGATCTCGTTGTGAGCTATCTCCGTCGCCGATTTCGTTGTGAGCTATCTCCATCGCCGATCTAGGGTACGTTCTCTCTCTCTCTCATCGCCGATCTCATTGTGAGCCATCTCCATCGCTGATTTTTGCCTTTTTCAGTCTCTTGTTTCTTTCTTTCTTTTATCTACCATGGCAACGATTTCCAGGCTCTCCACACCGAGCGTTGCGGCTTATGTGTCGTCCACAACGATTTCTTTGATCTACCTTTGGTGTATGTCTTCTTTTGTTTACTTTTATTGATTAGATTTTTTTTTGTTTTGTAATTTAGTGGCAATGTTGTTGTCTTGGTCTATATATGTCTCTCTGTGGTGAATGGTTGGTTGCTATTAATTTATGTTTACGTTTCTGGGATTTGATGTCACTATTCTATGTTTTAGTGATCTGCTCAATAGCCATCTCTAGAAACTAGGTCTTTATGGTTGGTTGCTGTTTTTATTTTATAAAACAGGGGAAGTAGAATAAAATAGCTCACATGAATGTTACCTAGTTCAACATTGTTAGCTCATTTGCAATTGTTAACCATAGAATAAAATGGTTACAAGTCTTTGTTACTATTAAAGTTTGTTATGGTTACTTCTTTTTTTCCTAACTTTGATTCCTTCCATAACTTTGATTCCTTTCCAAACTTCAATTCCTTCATTAAGATAAAGTTCAAAACTAATAAAAAAAAAAGAATCAACACTATATAATTGTGATAATGCTTGATTTAATTTAGTAACATTTTGCAGAATTAAGCTATTATCACATACCCAAGTCGAAGTTCTAAATTCAAATATAAGTAAGAAAAATAAATATTTCAAAACTAGTAAAAAAAAGAATTAACACTCTATAATTGTGATAATGCTTTATTTAATTTAGTAAAATTCTGCATGATTCAGCTATTATCACATACCCAAGTCAAAAATGATGATTCACTTCATAATAAATTAAAGTGGAAAACACCACTTGCTTCATCCTCTATAATTTTGTATATAGAGACATGCAGCTTGAGCTAACACATAACGATGTTTTTCAACTTATCCCCATTGCATATGGATCCTGGATAACCAATACATATGGAGACTAATCAAGCACCTAATGAGACGTTAGATATCATGGATCTTATTTAAAAAGATATTTATAACTCGGTATAAATAATAAGTTAAAGGCCTGTGCTTGATTAACATAATCTCCAGTCTCCAAAATAGATTTTTGGAATTTAAAACTCTTCTCCTCCAAATTTATTAAAAAAAAAAAGTCGATATAAATAATATATCTAGTTAAGTACTTACATGATATAATTTAATTAAAAATACAAATTTTAGAACTCACATCTTACAAATTAAATGTTATCATTTAAGTGATGTGTATGATGTGTTCTACCTTGGCAACTTGATAAATATAGAACAATTCACTTAATATTCTTATCATCAGCCTAACAAAAGTCCCTAGTCTCTATTAAAGATAAACTTGATTGATGAGGAAGCATGGCACGAAATTTGCGGGTTGACATGGATCTTGACCCTCTTTCTCGAAACATTCCTTTGCTAATCAATGGGTCCCCCCCACGGCCTGTCACTTTTATGAAAGGAAAAAAAAAAAACAATATGACCACTTCTTTATCTTCTGAAATTGATTGATTAATTATGGGGTTAGGAGAAAGGGAAATAATTCAATGTGGGAGATGACTGAGTCTGGTTGAGAGTTGGATCCAAATCTTTAAAAGTCAGAGATCAATAAAAAGATAATATATAAGGCAGAGAAAATGTTACTATCAATTGGAGAAAACTCCTTCAATACAACTCATTATGTATGCAAACAAAACTAACTCATTCAAAATTGTTTATCCAGCATATAACAATTGTATTCAACATCGTAATTAAGTTTAATTTTTATATATTAATTATAAAATTGATATACATAAAACTTTTTTAATAATTATAAATTTTTTTTTTCCTCTTCTTGTGAGAAATAGGCGAGCGAGTGATCAAACCTAACTTGAACTATCTGATTATATCCTGGTCTTAATTATTCATTTTTATAATTTGGAACTCCATTAATGGATTATTAATTAAGTACATGATCATTATCATCGCTTTGATGTATAAGTTATATTTTCAGCTTAATTTATAGATTGATCATTGTATAAGTCACCTAATTTTTTTTTTATAAAAAAAAAATATATATAAATATATATATATTGCAGTATGCAGCAGCAAAGTGACATCGGCATATTAGGGAAGGCGTGCGGCGTGCCTTGAATTGTGCCCTAAAAGCCAAGCAGACAAGAAATCTAGAGATCAAGTGTGGCCTCTATATATATGTGAACGTACTACAGCTATATATTATATAATTTGGATCTTCTCAGGAAGTAAATTTGGAAATGAAATCACGGCAGCTTAATTATGTACTTCTGGCTGCATGAATGCAAGAACAAGATATGAATGCAGTGTTGTGTACATTTTATTATGGTTTTTGCTCATTATTATTGTTTATGGGCTAACATTAGGTTTTTTGTTGTGAGCATGAAAGCAGTTTCAAGTGTTCTGTGTTGTTGGTGGGGTCTTATTTGTAGAGATTGTATTTGGTAACCCATATTCTAAGGACACAGTTTTAATGCAATATTTTTCTTCGTTAATCTTTTGAGGAATTGGTGGTTTTGTTTTATATGAGCCGTACAAATTGGAGGGATTACATTGCGAGATAAAACTATAGAATGTATCTGCAATGCCTGTTTATTGTGTTTTTGCTGCCTTCTAACCCTTTTGTGGGATTGCATCAAACTCCCATGCAAAATAGCATGCTATGCTGTGGAGCATATTCGAAAGCGCTGGGCTTGTTGTTGCTCAAAGACGATAGATTTCGGAGGATATTCTTCATTTTCTGACATTGATTCTGATACCCAATCAAGAAATAAGCTGAAATCATCCTTTAACACTTTGGATGATCGATCCAAAGATGAGAGACTCATCGTAAACTTAAAAAAAATGTTATAAATTCTACAACAAATATCTCCCAAAGTATTTTTGATAAATATTTTTACAACAAATTTCCCTACAAAAAAGTAATAAAACAAGCTTAAAAAAAAAAAAAATCCGGTTTAAATCCAGAAACCGGATTGATCTGGATCCAAACCGGATTTCAACCCGGATAATATCGGGTTGGAGTCCAACCCGCTTTTGGACACCCGGTTCCAGTCCGGGTTGATCCAGATTTCCGGTTTGGGCACCGGATGTACAACCTTGTATGTATGTATGTATGTATTATTATTATTATTTGTGACTCTGAAATATTCCTAACTATACTGCTAATCATGTCAGCTGAAAGAAGAAGAAAAAAAGGAAAATAAAATAATGATTAAATTTCTTTTAAAAGTTTGTCTTTTAGCCTTTTTTTTTTTATTGAAAAACCAATATCATAAATAAAGAAACTATTACAAACATTCATCAAGTCATATAGCTTGTGAGATAAAATTTGGAATACAATCCCATCGCATCTTTATGGTTTCAATGTTCCAAGCATATCGAGCTAGTTTATGGGTAGCCTCATTTCCTAGCCTAATCACATTCTAAATTTGATAATCCCCAAATAAATCCAGGACTTTCTTTGTTCCACTCAACAGATTCCCCAACATTGAATACGATTCTGATGCAGAGTTGAATATCTCTAAATATTGCTAGTAGCTAGATATCCTCTGGATCTGAAACTTCATTTTCTACATTGCTACCGGCCATAAGAATGTCTCCTTTAGAATTTATGAGAATAGCACCAACTCCTGCTCTGTGTGAGTCACTGAACATTGCCTCATCCACATTTATTTTTAGAAATTCTTCAAGTTCAGAGGAGGTTCCCAACAACAGTAGGTCTTTAACTTATTGTTTGGAAAATACCTTATCTATCTATACATCCTTTATAGTGATAAATCTTGTTCAATTACCTGTCATGGTTCAATACTTAGTTGCTCATGCACTTATTATGTCTTCTAAACCAAAAGTCCCATGCTACTAAGAAGAAATTGTCAAGCTGTTTCATACCTTTCCAGCCTCTTTTACTTGCAAAATCTCTACTACTGGCAGATTCCTTTCCACCTCTCCCATAATATATGCATAACTGCTCCAATAATCCTTTATTTTGGGGCAATAAAAAATGTACGAGGCAGATCTTTTAAACTTGCATTGCAGAAGCACCAAGGCTCTTCTATAGGGACTTTCTTCTTTCGCAGATTGTGTTTACTGGGTAACCATTCTTTATAAGCTCTCCATATAGACCTGTACTTTGTTAGGAACTTTCATACTCCATATAGCTTGTTGTCTGCTAGCATTGGAACACTCTCTTGAGCTGCCATTAATCATCTTTCTCATTAATCTGTAACTACTCTTAATACTGAACTTCCCACTTGTTTCTTGTTCAAATCCACCTATTTGGCTACTCCCAGGATAGATTATGATTTTTAGAATATCTGTTGTAACATTTGGATTGAATAAAGCTCTTATTTTCTTCACAATATTCCACCATTTAGTAGTATTGTCAATTACAATATCCCATGTCTCTGCTCCATTTCCTGCCCTTGTGTCTATGATGTCCATCTTTAAAGTTTGATGGCTTGAGATCTAATTCTCAATCCATCATTTTGCAACTTTTCCATCACCAATTCTTCATCTACATTCTTGAAACAGTCATTTTTTAGCTTTCCATATTCCTCTTCATATGTATGACGGACTTTTTCTCAAACCAAAATCAAAGAAATTGCCTCTTGAGAAATATATAGCCTCATAGACTTTATGCAGCATAGAACTTTTTTCTTGTAAAAGTCTTCACCCATGTTTGGCTAACAAAACCAATTTTAAAGTTCTTAACCTTTAAAGCGTAAACCACCTTTGAAATTTGGTTCACACATTTTTTTCCAATTGACCAAATGTATCTTTCTCTCGTTTGTTTTTTTTTTTACTCCATCAAAATCTTGCCATCTTGAACTTTCAATTCTAAGCATAAATTATCAGGTAGTAAAAAATAGCTCATTGAGTAGATTAGGACGTGCTCACCTTTTATGAGTACTTCCTTACCATCTTGATATAACATATGTTCCTTTCAATTTAGGCTATCCTTAGTGACATTCGTTCCAAATGTGTTTCTCCTTTCTCTTTACTAGAGTCTCAGGATTAGCAACTTATCCATTCCTCATTCTCCAAATAATACTGATGAGGCTTCTTATGTTGTAAATGCAATCACTACAAAATCATCCTTTTCTGGTATATTTTTCCTCTCAGTGATAATCAATATGTTTTCTCTTCCATTAAATCTATTTCATTTGATTCAGATTGATGGATTCTTGATATAACAGCCACAGATCATATGTGTCCTTCTATTAACTATTTTCTTTTATTACTATTATTGTTAATAGCTCTATTAAGATTCCAATTGGTCAATATGTGTCTATTACAAAAATTGGCTCTATTCATATTTCTAGACCCCTAATTTTACATGGTGTTTTATGTGTACCTTCTTTCAAGTCCAAATCAATTCTATCAACAAACTCATTTAGTCACTCACTTGCAGTTGTTTATTTTCGTTTGACCTATATTTCATTTAGGACCTGACTTATTAGAGGCTAATTAGAGTGGGTAGACAACAACAGGACTTTATATACTACAACAATCAGGCTCTTCTCTTTCTAAATCTATTTTTTTTTTCCAACTTCATATACTAACTACTTGCTTAATAATATGCCTTCACATGCTTGTTCTGTATCATCCAAAAGCTTAGTGTATGAGCTTTGACATAATAGACTGGGTCATCCTTCTAATTTCAGGATGATGTTTTTGAATAAATTTGTTCCACATTTAATTCTTCCAAGCAATTTGTGTATAGTTTGCCCATTAGCTAAACAAAGAAAAGTGCTCATTTTGATCTTGTTCAATGTGATGTTTGATGCTCGTATTATGTTCCAACTATTTAAGGTTACAGACATTTTTTAACTAATGTTGATGATTCAACTTGTGCACATGACTTTATCTTCTTAAGCATGAATATGAGGTGCCACATGTAGGGGTGTAAATGGTTCGGTTCGGTCCGAGAAATTGGTGGACCAGTTTCATTCGGTCCAAGAATTCTCTCACCTTGGATTGGACCAAACCGGAGTTCGGTCCATACCGGTCCAGTCCAATTTGGTCTAGGGGCGGTCCGATCCGGTCCAGAGGTGCCCCATATAATTTAATAGGCTAAATTTAATTTAAAATATTGCAATGATCAAATATTTTTTGGACCCAAATTTAACTATTATAAATTATAATATGTTAATATTATAAGAGTATATATTATATATTAAGTATGTTAGTAAATTATAACTAATAATACTATTACATTAATATATTATATATTTATATTTTAATAAATAGTGATAAATTAGTAATAATATATTAAATAATAATAATACACTTATTACTTATAAGTTATTACTAATATTATATATAGATATATTATAATTTATATTTTTATACTACAACTAGTCAACCAATAAATTATAATATTATAAGAGTATATATTATATTAATATGTTAATTTATATTAATATTAATATTATATATTTATATGTTAATATATATTATATATTAATATATTAATTTATATTAATATTAATATTATAATTTATATACTATTTTTCTATATACATATATAAATATATATATGTGGGGTTCGATTCTGTCCGGTCCAGGGGGAGAAATCCTCTGGATTGGGACCGGACCGGAATTAATCAGTCCATGTAAAATTTGGACCGAACTGGATATAATGTAAAATCGGGACAACCGGTCTGGTATGGTCCACCGGTCTAATTCGGTCTTTTTATAGCCCTAGCCACATATTTTCAAAAAAGAATTTAAAGTTTATTAAAACACACTTTCATCTAAAAAAACCACATTGATCATGGTGCAAATTTTTCTTTTTCTCAATTCCTTCATTCCAAAGGTATTATACATCAAAGAATTGTATTTAAACTATACAACAAAATTCTATTGTGGAGGAAAAAACATTAGCACATACTTAATATAGCTAGAGCAATGACACTTCAGTCTCACTTACCTATTAATATTTGGAGAGATGTTGTTTTAATAGCCACCTAAATTATTAAAAGGTTACCTACCCCTCTCTTAAAATAGAATTCTCCTTTTGAACTTTTGTTTAAGTCTTGTTCCTTTTATGATCATTCAAAGACATTTGGTTGCCTATGCTTTGTCTCAAGTTTACATATATCTTGCACCAAGTTTGATCCTAAAGCTCCTACTTGTATTTCTCTTGAATATTCATTTGGGATCAAAGGATACAAACTTTTTAATCTTAAAACAAATCAATATTTTGTATCAATACATGTTGTTTTGCATATACACAATTTTTCTTTATTTCTCTAAAATCTCTTCTCCCTCTTTACCCTTTCCTTCTACTATTTTTCTTTGTGAATACTCAACCGTTCCCTCTTCAAATAATATTTCACATATGTACTGACCTGTCATCTTCCCCTTCTCCTTCTATCATTCATCCTATTGAAACACATTCTCTTGCCACTCAACCTACTACCTCACCAACAATATCTGAGATTCCTCAAAGATCCACTCGAATCAGAAGAGTACTTGGCTACTTGTAGAGTTTTCACTATAATTCTTATTGTTTTGATCACTCTACATCAGATCCTCAACAAGTTCTTCTTCATCAGTTTCTTCTTCATCTCTCCTTTCACATACTAAGTATGATAATTCCATTTTTCCTTTCTTATGTTCATCTTTCTTTTCCACAAATTCTTTGTCATGTCCATCATTGCTGATACTAGACTTCATTGGAGAGATGCCATGACAATAAAGATTACAACTTTGGAATACAGTAATACATGGACTATTACTTCCTTACCTCTCGAGAAAATACCCATAGGTTGTAAATGAGTTTACAAATTAAGTATATCGTGCCGATGGCTCCATAAAGTTACAAGGAAAGATTCGTTGCCAAGGGTTATACTAAAAATAGAATGCTTGGATTCTTCAGAGACTTTTTCTCTAATAGCTAAAAAGGCTACTATTAGAACCCTATTAGCTATTGTTGTTGTGAAAGGTTGGGATCTTATATAGCTTGATGTTAATAATGCATCTTTACATGGAAAATTATATGAAGAAGTGTGCAAGATGATATAGACCCTAGATTTCATGTTAATTAAAGGGGGTCCAAGATTTATAAGTTGAACAAATCACTTTATGGTTTGAAATAAGCTTCATGTACTGGTTTTCAAAATTTTCAACTTCTATTATATATTTGAGATTTTTATAGTCCAAAACTGATTATTCACTTTTTACCAAGTCCAAGGGTTCTTCTTTCATTGCACTTTTCGTTTATATTGATAATATTCTCATAGCTAGTAATGATTTGAAATCTAGGAAGCACTTGAAGTCTTTACTTGATGACAAGTTCAAGCTTAAGGACCTTGGCCAACTCAAATATTTCCTTAGATTTAGAAGTGGCTTGGTCTCTAACAGCTATTTCTCTATGTCAACGAAAATATTCTTTAAAGATTCTTCAAGATGCTGGCTGCTTTCTTGCATTTAAACCTGTTTCTTTTCCTCTTTAGCAAAATGTCAAGTTAAGTAGACAAGTAGGAGACCTATTGACTGACCCTACTATCTATCGCAGACTTGTTGGTAGACTTTTTACCTTACATTGATACGGCTAAACTTGTTTTATTCTATGCATAGATTAAGTCAATATATGGTTCAACCAAGACAACCTCATTTAACAACGGCCTGTAGAATATTGGAAGGGTACTCCTGGTCATGGTCTCTTCTTTCCAACTGCTAATTCTTTATTAATTATTCACAAACAAATAGATTGGGCTTCTCTCCATGATAGTTGGTGCTCTACAAGTGGCTATTTTGTTTTCTTGAGAATTCTTTAGTTACTTGGAAGACCAAGAACTAGTGAATTGTAGAAGATCATTCCATGACTTCTACTACATATGAAATTATCTAGTTCCTTAATCTTGATCTGATTTTGGTATATTACATCTTAATAGTGCTCAACTATTTTGTGATAGTCAAGTTGAATTATATATTGCTGCTAACCTAGTTTTTTTATGAAAAGATTGAGCACATATAAATGGGCTACCATTTCATTTGGGGCAAGATTCAAACTAGCAATATCAAGACTTTTCATTTAGCTTCGCATCACCAACTTGCTGATGTGTTGATTAAACGGCCTCTTAGTCATCAACAGTTTCATCACTTAATAACTAAAATGGGAGTCCATTGCTTTTATTCTCCATCTTGAAGGGAGGCATCAAGAAATGTTTAATACACGTTTCCCTCTTGTATTTTATTTGATTATTTTATACATACTATAAATATTCTACATTACTTTTTACTTTACTGACTTGTACAAATTCGGTGACTTCATATTAATAAAAAGTCAGTTTTTATTTTTTTTCGATCCCCCATAAACTTCGAGACCTTTCCTAATCCTCTGTTAGGATTTCACCTTATTCCGGTTCGATCACATGAGATCAGACTTCATCAATGAACCGTGTGACACCCATGCCATTAATTAACTTCATGCATCTAGCAGTAGCAGTAGCACTATGATCCATTATAATGTATATATACATATATATATTTGTGATATTTTAATTATAATTAAAATAATTATTTATAATTAAAATAATTTATTTTATTATAAATAATCTTTTTCATTATAATTAAAATGTTATAATTTTTTTTTTTAAGTCATCTATGTTTAGGATCATGCCAAATCACCTGAGAGCTAGCTACTTTTATTTTATTCTTTGGCATGCATGCAGCATGTGGTGTAGACAAAGACGTATATATATAAGAGCGCCGCCCTAGCTAGCTAGATATAGTGTTATTTGTCGAAGAGATCATGTTCATCACCATCAATGATCTAATCTCTCCTTGTTGGATCAGAAGAGACAGAAATATTAATGATCGGGCCGGGAAGAAGATGAGGTTTAGCCATGCATCCCACGAGCAGTCAAAGACCAAGCAGCCAATGGAAGACTCAGGGCTGCGCCGATACACGTGATGGGGTTGAGCTCTCTTAACCGTATGCGGTCTGTCTGATCCTCAAAACTCTGCATCCATGCAATTAAAGTACAGATTTGGTGCGAGTTCGCGGCTTTTTTTAAGAAGTACTGTGAATTCATTCAATTGAATTAGATGGTGAACGTTATATGAATATATAATAATTATTTGATGCAATTACAAACATGTTCCGTTTGAAACTGCGTACCTAGCTACCTGTTGTGTAGTATGTAATATCAGATTACTTCAATTTGTAACCACCTGGCGATCAGACCGATCTACCATCTGTCCTTGTATGGCTAGAACGCGTGTATGAACCTTACGTGTATGTACTGGATTTTGTTGGTCATTAAAGATTCCGTTTATTTTTTTACATTAATATCTCATCTCATTTTTTCTCTTTTAATAATTATATATATATTTTAAATTCTTATATAAAATAAATATAATAATTCTTTTTAAAACTTAAAATAAAAATTCTAATAATATTTTATTTAATATTTTAATTTATATCTTAACTTATCTCATTTTATTCCATCTATAAAAACAAGCTAGTCCTAAATTTCTATGATGTCATATTATTTCAGCTTTTCGGAAAAACACAACCCCGAAAGAAAAAACAAATTTAACTTTAAAGTTTGTGCTCTGTATTTTGTTATTATATATAGAGAGAGAGAGAAGTTGTTCGCCCGATCGATCAAGTTAATGAGTTCCCTGCATGAGCACAGAGAGAGAGAGAAAGATAATATGCTATTTGTCTCGAAAATTTCTCTCGAATGTTAAAAGAAGTTATTTTTATATATTTTTTTATTTAATAATTAAGATAATGTTTTTTAATAATGTTGTGATTTTTTTATATTAAAAATATTTAAAAATACTAAAAACTGAATGAAAACAAATTAAAAAAATAAAATTGCAACATCTTCTATTAATATAGCACGACTCATTGTCTAAAAGTGAATGAAAGGTAAGATAGATAAAGTGTAGACAAATAGTTTACATTGAATATCGTCCTCACTCGAAACATGCTGCCCGCGTGTGTGCAGGCCGCAAGGGCAGTTAATTAATGGGCCTTGGGCGAACAGACAAGTTTTCCTTCTAAAAAATCTCTCTATTTTGTAATTCTAAAAAAAATGGTATTTTGAGTTTTTTTTTTTTTTCCCTCTGAAAATAGTGTTTTGAGTTGTTCTATAGAATATGTTATTTTAGAACAACAAATTGGAGGGCTTTAACATGATCTAAAGAAATCATCATTAAGATCGAGTCTTGGAGTCTAAAATTTTATTTTATTCCCTTTTTTTCTCATTATATTCTTTAATAATTATATTATGAATTCCTTGATCATAACCTTTTCCTCTTTATGTTAGTCTTCATTATAATTAGTGACAATATCGGACATGCTGGTTGAGAGTGTCCAAACCCAAATTACATAAACCAAGAATGTCCAGAAAATGCATGGGTAAAATTAAAATATACGTCAAAGTACTTCATATAGCTACTTATAATTGTGATGATCATCCTGTCAATCACATGAATTGTTCTCTTCAGCTAGGGGAGTCTGGGTCATGTGGATCGATTAAGAGTTTCTGAATATAAATTGATCAACTCACTAAAAGAAAAATAGGTAAAAATAATCCATCTGTTCATCTAAAAATAATCAAAATAATCAAAATAGTTTGTTTTAGTTATTTCTGTTTATTTTAAATGTAATAAATTGATTATTTCTGTCCTTTTTGTTTTTATATTTTTTAGTGAGTCATGATTCTGTTTTGAGTCACTGATCTTGAGATTTTGTGCGCTAAATGTCGATCGATCGTAGTTTCAATATCTTTCTTTTAACGTGGCAGCTTCCTTACTCGAGTCTGAGCATAGTAACACCTTACCAGCTAGGAGAAGCTTATACGGAGGCGGATACATGTCGTAGGTACTGATCTCACAAATCAAGTTTGGACTTTAATTTAGATCCTCAATATCAGTCCTATTAGATAATTCAATAACTCTTTTAAGAGACTAATATTAATTAATAATCTAAGATAAATCTATATCAAGAGAAAAAATATAAGACATGATAATATAATATCCTTTGTGTTGGCAATCGATCTAGACACAAATCTTTATCGATATATGGATAAAAATTTGATCAGAATGATCAAGTTCTTCAATTTAGGCCTTATTTGGATATCAAATTTCAATTTATCTCATTTTATTTAATCTTATCTTATTTTATAATAATAATAATATAGTGTTAGACTTTTAATTTTTATCTAAAATTATATTATCTTATCTTATTAGTAAATAATATCTTAATTTCATTCATAATCACTATAAAAAAATTGACCTGTTGTGATATTTGTATAATAGTTAAATAGATTATTTGAGACATAAAAATATCATAATTATCTATTTAATTATTATAAAAATATCATAACAAACTAATTTTCTTATAATAGATCTCCCATACATATATAGATGTCGACCGACATGCCTATATATATACTAGCCAGACCACCTGATGTTTAATTAGTAATGGTCCTGGACCACCGGCACCTAACGTAATAATGGCAGCAGGGCATGAGGGGCAAGCAGCTAGCTTTGTTTATGCATGGAGTCGTCGAATAAACTTGGAGATGAATTAAAAGACATCCTTGATCACTTCCGACAGTAGAGCCCGACAACGTTGGCATGGCATCAGATCATATAGGGCAACTTTTCAGATTGACGAGACCTGACTATATAAGTATTACTGCGCGCTGGGTTTCGATATCTTATCTTTTTTCTTTTATTTTGGTTTATTTGACCATGTCCCGCCCGCTTTGACAATCTCAATTCTGTGTGGACCAAGCTGCTAGCTAGCTACCTAGCTTCCTTCGATCCCCACGCGTCAATTAAATATCATGCATGCCGACCATTGTACAAGAAAGGAAGAAAAGACCTTTGGAGTGCATCTCACATGGACGCTTTCTATTTTTTTTAAAAAGAAGAAAAACTTATATATAATTAATTAATTATAATATAATTAATTATTTTAATTATAATTAATTGATTATATATACATTTTTTTTATAATGTCTCTATGTTCTAATCATGGGCTCTATGCACGTGGCAGCCCCTCCATAGCCCATCAGAGCTTACCTCCAGTTAACCTAACCCAACAAGATAATTCGATTCCGTTTCTAGCTCATTTCTTCTCATATATATGTAACACGCTATAAGAGAAAATATTTTTTTCTAGAAAAAAATTGGTTAAAAATTAGCCGATTTATTGTCAGAAATAACTATTTCTGATTTTTTTCTTATTGCAGGAATGTGGCCAGAAATAACTGGCCCGATAAAATAGTATTTCTGGGCACTTTGTATAGTGTCTAAAAAAAAAGACTTTTTCTAGCATTATCCAACTATCATAACCATTACAAAATCTACTAGAAAAACTAGCCCATGGATAATAGGCTCTGTGAAAAATTATTATTTCTGACATTTTGAATTGTCAGATATGTGAATAAATTGTGCTATATTATTACTAGAAATATGTATTTCTTGCGGATTGGATATATCTAAAATATATGTATTTTCTGCTAATAATTAATTCTGGAATTACGTTTTTCTCAAGACATTTTACAGTGCAGCAAAATGTCATTTTGGATAGCAAAATGATCAGAACTGCACTACGGCTTCTATTTATTCTAGCTGGTAATTAACTTGCTCATACAATTAATTTCTGTAAAATACGATTACTCGTATTACCATGTCAATCTATTCATGCAAACATCGTAGTCATGTTAAACTAGTACAAAAAATATCTTAACCATCAATGTATTAATCTGACAACACTTAAGAGTTTAAAGCATACAATTTCACTCTTGATAATTCTACATAGTTTACTGGAGCATTATGCTCTAAGCTGCCTGCATGGAGCTTACTCTTCACCCTTGGAGTCTTTGGTTTCAACATTTTGAAACCTACAAAAAAGTAACATAAAGGTCAATTCTTCAGATATCAGTATAAAATATTAGTGTGAAATCATTGAAGAAAATTGACCAATGATTGTTTCCTAACATATTCTGGTCATTTAACACTCAATGCAACTAGTCACAACCAGAAACTACCTAGAAAGCATTAACATACAGTGACCAATTAAATTAAATTTAGCCTGAATAATCATATGAGGTATATCTGTATGCTATTAATCTGACAACACTTAAGAGTTTAAAGCATACAATTTCACTCTTGATAATTCTGCATAGTTTACTGGAGCATTCTGCTCTAAGCTGCTTGCATGAAGCTTACTCTTCACCCTTGGAGTCTTTGGTTTCAGCATTTGAAACCTACAAAAAAGTAACATAAAGGTCAATTCTTCAGATATCAGTATAAAATGTTAGTGTGAAATCATTGAAGAAAATTGACCATTGATTGTTTCCTAACATATTCTGGTCATTTAACACTCAATGCAACTAGTCATAACCAGAAACTACCTAAAAAGCATTAACATACATTGACCAATTAAATTAAAATCAGCCTGCATAATCATATGAGGTATACCTGTATGCTATGATCATTTTAGCTTTTCTGTTAATATGCTGGTAAGATCATTTTAACTTTGTTGTCAATATTGTTGGATCGCAAATACAAGAACATGTAAAATTAATGTTCTTTCTTTAATCATCAATGCACACTGCTCTAAATTATCACCACGTACGCCTATCTCAATCTTGTCTATAATTTTAACCATACTTTACTCATCATCATTTAAATTGTAATAATTTGTAAAGTAACAAATAAAAATGAATACTTGAAAATTCATTTTTAGTAAGTAATTAACTATTGAGAATGTGAGTTTCACAAGCAATATTAACAAATCTGCTCATCAACTATGCTCATCAAACATCAAGATGCAACTTTGCTCATCAAACATCAAAGTGCATTAATGGGACTAAAAAAGCAACTCTGCTCCCTTACTACACTAGCCACTTCATAAGAGTAACTTAAGTAAAAACATCCCCACTTCATAACAGTAAAATAGAAAAAGTTTAACTAGTTAAGTGCATTATATAGTCCAAAGGCAACAAAATCAAGTACCTAGGAATTGCAAAAATTTCAACATACCTTTCATATGCTGATCACATTATGGGCTTATGAGTCTCATCAAGTCAAAAGCAATGCCACAATAGTACTTAGAGAGTATAGAAATATAGAAATATACCTGCAAGTTTTAATCATGGGTTTAAATGTCTTGGACAGCTTCACATGTCTTAATATACCAAGCATAAAAACCAATCACCTAAGCCTAACCAGCTTCACAGAGTTTGTAGAAGTAGATACATACCGTGGATAGTTTGTTTAACATGATCATAAAAAATTGAAATCAAAACCAATATCTAAACTAGAATACCTAAGAAAAAAGATAGAACCTCCAAAATGAAATCAAAACCAATATCAATGTTTTTGGTTCCTAGAGACCTATGGATTTATCATTTCCAGAAATATTAACAAATAGAACCTCCAAAATATCATGGTCATGATCATTTAGGCTATATTTTATCTAAATATTATATTGTAATTATCACTAGTATTCCACTTTTAGTTTGGGACAAGGCATAAAAGTTTATTTTGGATACAATATAATTATCCTTTATCAGTTTCATCCCATCGATAAATTAACTCCTCTAGCTATATACTAATGATGAATACATGATTAGATTGCAGGACCGAAATCTGCCACTACTATGGCAGGAGTGACCTTTTGCTGATCTGTGGCCTGCTAGTTTGAAAAAACCCAGAAAAACATCATTATAACCTACACAAACAGATCAATTCATGTATATACTTAAAAAAAATACCAAACAAAATATATAAAGCAGGGGAAATATTTTATTCTATATTGGGCAAACATTTGGAATTATACCTGTACATATGACAATTAAAACATTTACAGACACAGGAGACAAGTAAACCATCTCCATAGACTATTAACAGAGGTAGGACCACAACTAGTTTGTACAAGATGTTCTTGTAGATGAAAATTCATAATATGTGTTATGAATAGAGAAATAAGCCCATTACTACCACATAGAAGCAAATAACTATATAAAATTAAATTCAAAGAGATGGCATTGGAAAAAGAGATGACCTTCAGTTAAGAAAGAGGAATCGGTTGTTGTGTAAATATCAAGGGGAAAAAGTCAGTTTTATCTAGAGAATTCAATTTCCAAAACAAACTTCCCCATGTGCATTTACACCTTTTCAAACCACATCATATTTTTTTTATAAGTAAAAGTGTATTATTAATCAAAGAATGGGCAAAAGCCAATTACAAGGTACTCGTGTCTATCAAGACAGACCACATCATATCGATCTAACTTTCCAAAAAGATAAGGTAAAACAAACAACCACAGAATATTTAAGATGATAAATACAGTGAGCAAGCATGAGAGTGTCCATCAGAGCATGCATAAAAAACCCAAGCGATAAACCAAGGGGAATGGTGAGATCAAAAAAATTAATGGAAGATTTTAACAACTAAAATAAAGGAAAAATCTAAGATAAGCACGGAATGCGATTCTAACAACTAATTAACCTATCCAAACTAGATAAGTGAGTATAAAAATTAATTAACCTATCCAAACAAGATCAATGAACCTGAAGAAATGGATCGAAACTAGGGTTATAGGATGTTAAAGGACTAATTTTCATTAAACCCATCACCACCAAAACCATAAAAACCCAAACTTTATCTTCATAAATTATCAAAATCGAAGATCCCTAACAAGCTAAAGCGCCATGGTGTTCCTGCGACCGAGATAGGGACGACGAAGATCTAGTTCGATGGATCGAGTGAGATCAATTAGAGATCTAAAGAGAGAGAAAGAGAGAGATGAATTTTCTGAATCGGAAAGAGAGAGACGACGAAGAGAGGGACAACGGAGAGAGAGACTCACCTTGGAAGTGAGGAGAGGACAGTGGGCAGCTAACAGTCAGCGATGAAGACCTGAGTCTAGGATTCCTGCAGTCAGCGTGAGAAGAGGAGAGCGGTGGCATCGGGTTCAGCCTAAAGAGATTTTGGGATTCCTAACATAAATAAGGCACACAAGATTTGTATCTCAGCAAAATGGGTTTCGATCATAAATAAAGAGTCTTTTGCGGCAATTTTTTATGCGGCCAAATTGAAATGACCTCAAAAGACTATGTTTTTCGCGCCTAACGTAGAAGTGCTAGATATCATGTGTATTTTTTGCGTGATTCGTATCTCGGGAAAAAAACTTGGCCATAAAAACTATTTTTTGTTGTAGTGACATTTAGTCATTTTTTAGATCAAAGCAAGAACATTCTAAATAAAATGCTTTCGTGCAAGTATTTTCCTTTACTTTTCTTGATACAAGAAACTGATCATCGTCGATGAAAGAACTAATTATTATTCGTTGCGTCAATAATTTCCATCTATGAGTACAAGTCATTTTCCGTTTATATTATAGGTTAATGAGTTATCCCTTACAGCTATTATGATCTGTCTTTTTTTATGAGTTTTTTATTCTAACACGGTTTCTTACACATAACAGTTCATGATTAATTCCATTTTCTTCGTGTGAAAGCTGCTCGATCGATAGATCTGTAAGTGATTTATTCTGATTTAGAATGACAGAATTTTTGAATTCTAAAATGTCAAGTTTTAGCTCCATTTATAACACATCATGCATTATTGTCAAAAATCGAGACCTTGACTTCAAATTGAAATACTTGCAAAAGCCAAAATATCCTTCATGCAGTAATTGGTAAGCTAATATTATTGTATTCAGTGAAATTTTATAAATACAAATTAGAATGAAGTAAAAATTATCTAATATAAATATTGATCTGTTCTTCATTTACACATACAGTCAAAACATGACACACACACACACACACATATATATATGATTACCTTCGGCATCAATTAAGATCAAAATTACTGGTATCTTAATTTTTTGTAAAATGTAAAAACAATATATAATATATATATATATATGATAGTTTATATATTTGCATTAATTAAGTTTACGCATTAACTAGTAGAAAAATTGAGATAGTTTATAATATATACGATAACATTATCATGTTTAGGACGCATGTATAAACTTGGAATAATTGATATTCTGGAATCTTTGAAAGTTGAAAGTCAAATTAATGTTGAATAAAATGTCACTTTCCACTCTTTTTGAATCAATAATGCCGGCCCTGATCTAGACCTAATAATCGTTGATCCCGAACTACTCCAAATGTCATTCAAACAGTAGTACTGGCATTGGGCATGCATGCAGAAGAAAGAGGAATTAGGACCACATTCAAAAGCTTCTTTCTTTTTTTCTTTCTTTGTAGCGTATAAATAATGTATATCGTTGATTCAAAGCTCAAGTAAGAATAGACAGCTGGAAGATGGAGGCCGCTTCAAGTTGTACGTACGTTAATAGTGTGATCAGCCAACCTGGCCGATATATTATAAACCATGTAGTACTACAATTATTCGACCGACAACGAAAGCAACGAATGAAGGCTGGCCACGCGTCAACCTCCTAACAACAATATTATGGCCATGACACACCCTATCTTTCCACGTGTAATCAACCCGGCCGCATGCAGTAGCTCATGCAATTGTGTGTGTGGAGCTGCAAACAGTACAGTACAGAGCATTCAAATCATATATATGACGTGTGCGTGCATGCGTGCGTACGTAAGTACTTACTGGTTACAGAATTAGGACGATCTGAGAGAAATGGGAGGCCGGGTAATGGTTTTGGGGCTCCCTCAGAATATATATATATATATATATATATATATATATATATTATATTATATATATTCACGGTGTTAATGCCGCTTGCTAGATTAAAAACATGTGGCTTTCACGTCGTAATATATAGAAGAATATTAAGAAGGCTTTATCCTCTTTACCACATGGGATCTTATTATCCCCATATACAGTTTTTTAAAGGCCAGGATTGATCGATCATCCAAAGAAACCAGCGGCATGCTTTATATGAATCTTAGGTACTCTTTGCTTGCTAGCTGTGTATATATATGATCCACAAACTATTATATATATATATATATGACATCTACGTATAAGCTGTAGTACATTGAAATATATATATATATATATCCTCAAAATTAATTAATTTTTCAGCTGATGGAATTTAAAATATAATAACCAATTCTATAAATCTTTTATTATTTTCAGTGAAATCAATTCTATAAACAACCATTTTTAATTAGTAAGTTTGCTGACTGCTAAATATTGATGTTAGATTCGATTTATAAATTAGCTAGCTTGTAATTAATCTAAAGCTAAATGGTATAAATTAGGATGGGAATTAAATTATAATGTATTTCAGATCAATTAACACAGCTGCATGCTGTTATATCTGTACATATATATATATATATTTATAATGATAGTTATTTATTCTCCAATGGCAATAATGATCAAAGACAATATGGTCCGCGTACAGAGCCTGCAGTCAATCTTTCACGCGATATTGTAATATGATTATGAACCACTCAACATCATGCGGCTTTAGTGCATGTCTCATTTTCTCACCTTTCATTTTCTGACACCAAATAATAACTCTATGCGTATCATTGTTCACCAAAAGAAAGGAATGTACTCATTCTTTGCGTGAAAACTGAAATATTGGTTTGGAAGAATATTTAGCACAAAATTTAAACAATATAATTATTTGTAATCAGTATAATCTCTTTCTTAAGAAGAACAAATTCGGGGCATATTATCCTGATCATGATTGAGATCATAAACAATGTTTTGGGTGATATATTCTTTTTTTGGTTTTTTTTTTTTTTTTGGGGAGAGGGGGGGGGGGGTAGGTATGGAATTATTTGGGTTTTTAATGTTGTAAATATATGAATGTAGTGGAATCCATTTTATGTATTTGAAAGATGACTATTACAATTCTTATCCATTCATGCATGTATTCTTATTTCTAATATTCATGTATCATTCATATATTGTTCTTCTTTAAGTTCATGTATCTATCTAAAAGGTTGTCCTCTTGAGGAGCACTTGTAGTAAACATACAATAACAAAAATTGAGAGAAATAATATTGAGATCTTGAAAAATCAGTTTCATATATTGTAATTATTCAATTCTGTTGTTACTTTTTTTTTAATTTTATAACACATTATCAACACAAAATTATAGCCAACCTTTGTGTTCTTTTGATCGTTGGCAAAATATTTGGGTTACATTTCCAGAACCACTATAAATTTCTCTTCCATAAATATTGATTTCTATTTATTACAATATAAATCATTTTATAAAATCTTGATATGATCTATAAGATATTATATAGAGTTTAATGTACTTATCATATCCACACAATGTCACGAATTCATATCTTATATATGTTAGTTCCATTTTAAATATGTCTTTCTTACTTAATTTACACTATTAAGTAAATAGATGAAGCGTTCTTGAAAGATCGCTCTAAATCAATAATTTTATTAAAAATTGTTGAGTATCTCACAATAAAATATTTATTGATTTTCTGGAATAGTTTAAGGGAGTAATACATACATCATAAGACCGTAATTCACTTAAAAACTCGTTATGATTAAATGTTTTGAAGTTGTACATTTGAAATTCTGTAGAGAAATAAAAAATACCGTTAATGATAATATGTTTGAAATGAAATATACCATATCGAGCATGAATGTTTACTAAGTATTTTGAAATAATATCTACTAGTGGTCGAATAAAACAACGAGCTATTAATAAAAATAAAAAATACCAGTCTTATTCATCCAATTCTATATCATTCCCTACAACGAATGGAATATCATTTAATCATAATAAAGAAAACTCAAGTCAAGGACATGAACGTGAACGTGGTAGAAAAATGCTCAATATTTCTAAAAGAAAAATATTTCATATTATCATAAATGGAACCACAACATGACAAAACAATATAAAAATAAGATTGTAGAATAACAAAATAAATTTATAGAAATATCAAAATAATCTCACATGTGTGGTATGAAAAGGCATTGATCACCATTTGGTGGAACAATATCAAGCATTTATGAAGCAAAAAGAAAAATGAATCAAAATGAATTCTGGCGACTACAAGAATTCAAAAAATCTCTAACTTAATTTGATAAGCTAAATATGATGGTCCTAACTTATCTTGATAATCCTGATTTCTTTGTAGATCTGAATAGAGATAATAATACTTTAATTAATAATGCATATGATCATAACAATTAATTTTAGGAAAATGCCAGATGTACTTAATAAAAACATATAAAAAACTTACTTCTCCACATGTAAATTATTAAAAGGTTGAAAATCATGAAATTTAAAATTCAAAATTTAAGTTTAAAAAGAAAAACTAACAAAATGAGTATTGTAAGTAAAAATATAAGTATATGTAGCATTACTCTTAATTTTATCCTTTTATTAAATTTACATTATGTTTGAGTTGTTATCTTTTAATACACCATGTTAAACTCTTTTTGCATTAATAAGATCTTATACATATTTTGTTTATAAGGAAACTTGAATTATATTGAGGCATTGACCAGTTCTAAGATGATTGGTAAAAATATGTGTCTGGCACACTTATAAAATACACACAATTTTTAAAGACGAGAAATATTTTCAATATTTGACATTATATAGAGTTAACGTTAATACAATATATAAGTTATCAAATCTAATTAAAGGTTCTGGAAGAGTCGACATCTCATTTCCAAGAGGAACATAATTTTATATTAATAATGTTTTGTCATCTTCAAGGTTTAGAAGAAATTTCCTAAATTTTAAAGATATTCATTATAAAGGTAATTATGTTGAAACATCAATGAAGGCAGTGACAAATATCTTTATATTACAACAATAAATTTGGAGTAGAAGTTCATATTAAGAAAACTAGCAGCTTTATTTTCTAGGTTATATTATGCAATATTGAACACTATAGAATTATATGTTATAATGTACTAGAAGTGATCTTATCCAAAAATCTTTATACTTTGACATGGTCGCCTTGGTCATCTGGGATCAATTTGCATGATGCGTTGAATAATTAAAAGTTCTTATACGCATCCCTTAAAGAATCAGGAAATTCTTTTGATTATCTATGTGCACAATGTTGAAGAAAGTTAATTATCAGATCATCCCCTTCTAAGATAATAATTGAATCTCTATCAATTTTACAAATAATTTATGAAGATATATGTTGACCTATACATCCACCATGTGGGCCATTTAGATATTTAATGGTGTTAATAGATACATCAACTAGATGGTCATATATTTGTCTACTTTCTATTTGAAATATTGCATTTAGTAGACTTCTTGCATAAATTATTAGATTACGAACTCAATATATTTGGTTGGATAATGTTGGAGAATTTACACCAAATTTTTTTTTTATGATCATTGCATGTGATTTGAGATTAATATTGAATATATTGTTGCCTATACACATATTAAATGGTTTAGCTGAGTCATTATTTAATGTTTGCAATTAAGTGCTTGACCATTACTTCTAATAATAAAATTACTTATATCTATTAGGAACATACGATTTTGCATATTGTATCATTGGTTCAAATAAAATCAACTGCCTATAATAAATATTATTCATTACAACTTACATTTGACCAACCACTAAACATTTTTCATACTTTTAATTCTATTGTGTATATTTTAATTATACATCTCAAACGCATTAAGATAGATTCTTAATGCAGATTTTGGGTTGTATTGGTTTTTACTCTCTCTCCATCATTAGATACTTCGAGTCTATAATTGGAGATATTTTTAATGCTCGTTTTGAAAATTTCTATTTTGATGAAATAGTCTTCTTACTATTAAGGGGAGAAACATTGCCAGAAGCACAAAAGTAAATAACATAGAACACTTTGACATTATCTCATCTTGATCTAGTACAAATTAATGTGAACTAAAAGTTTAGAAGATAATTCATTGATAAATTATTAAAAATTAACTACAGGATGTCTTTACTTCAATAAAGATTGATGTCCCAGTAGAACAATAAAATAATGCAATATTTAATGATCCTAAAATACGCTTGAGGTGTAGAACACTTATTGGTGCAAAAAAAAAAAACATTCACTGAAAGAGAAAAACATAAATAAAAAATTCAATATTCGTGAAGAGGCCTTACCTAAAAAACAGCAACAAAAAATAACAACAAGAGTCACAAATCCATCAAAGTAAGCCCATTTAGATAGTGAGATCAAATGGTTGTAAATGAAAGTTAAAAATCGAATAAAATATTGTTATAACATTATTTTTTAGTATTATTATTATTTTTAAATTTGAAAAGATTGAATTGGGATTTTAAAAAGTTGAATTATTTATTGTATTTTGTATTGAAATTTGATAACATTATAATGATAAAATGAGGTGAGATGATCTTATATCACTCCAGCTTCCAAACCAAGGTTTTGTCTTTCTGTACAAAATTTAAAAAAGCCACAAGTTATTTTAAAAAGAGTTTGAAATGAAAGACTTTGAATTTTTTATATTTTTTATCTTGGTCTGCGCAAATCAATCACTTTCAAATGGAGTTCTTGTCCATTAGTCAACATATAAAAAAAATTATAAAGCACTTTTACATGGACAAACCTCATCTTTTGGGTACTCCAATAATTTTTGGATCAATTGATGTAAAATAAATACCCATTTCGCCTTCGAGAAGATGATAAAGAAATTTCTGATCTTGAATTACTATATCTAAGTACAATTTGTATATTAATGTATCTTACAAATAACACAGCCCTAATATTGCAGCTTTAGTTAACTGATTAGCAATATATATTTACAATTGGTACAAAGCATTGGAATGCATTAACTCAAATGTTTCATTGTAAATTATTAAAACTCTATATACTTATAAGGGGGAGAAAATGATTATATAGATTGTAATCCTTTTCTTTTTTTTAAGATTTTTTCTCATTGAGTTTGTAAAGTTTTAATGAGACAATCCTAAAGCATTCCAACATATATAAAAATATTGTACTATTTTTCCTTCCTCATTGATTCTTTTCATTGGATTTTTCCTTGGAAAAATTTTAACATGACATATTCTTTGTATATGGTCATCCAAGGGGAGTGTTACAAATATATGAATGTAGTAGAATGCATTCTATGTTTTTTATGGATGACTATTAGAATTCTTACCCATTCATGTATTCCTATTTTTAATATTCATATATGCTCTTGATTCATGTATTGTCAATCTTTAAGTTCATATATGTATTTAGCATAATATAGAATGCTAATGGAGTAGTAAAGACCGACTAGTTACAAAAGAAAGTAGTATACTAATGGAGCTTCAAATGCATTGTTTTTGTTTATGATATCATGTTTGGTATGGAGACATCCTAAAATGTATTTGCTCATGGATGTAAATTTCTTGATAAATGAAAGATAATAGTTTTCTATATATATATATATATATTTATATATATATATATATACACACACACATACACATACACATTTTTATAAATGGTGCTGCTAATCTGTCCTCCCAAACGTATGCTCAAAGTAATCATTAGTGTTTTTTATTTTTATTTTTTTAAATATGAAAAAAAAACACAATACAAAAACACTAATGGTAACTTGAGCGGTACATTTGGAAGGGGAATATAGCATTTTGCTTTTATAAATATAATAAGAAAATTGTGTTCAACATTAAACTTGTAAATAGTATAACTCATTTTAAATGAAAAATATTAGTTTTGCACTTTGGTTTGAAGATGTAGGATCTAGTAATGATGCACCTACAAATCTTCTATATTTTAAAATTCATTTTCAATAAATTAATTAGGACAATAATGGATTTGATTCGGTCCAATTTTTGACAAATTTTAGAATTGAGCCGGTGTACATCAGTTTTGGGAATTTAAAAATTATTATAGACTAATTCATTACTGAAAGTTTGATTTTGTCTACTTCGGTCTGTT
Organism: Platycarya longipes; assembly: GCA_036559045.1. Taxonomy (NCBI): domain Eukaryota; kingdom Viridiplantae; phylum Streptophyta; class Magnoliopsida; order Fagales; family Juglandaceae; genus Platycarya; species Platycarya longipes. Next base: position 35,655,693 of record CM071797.1, read on the forward strand.
TTGGTCTATTTTTTTTATTTACCATTTACACATGTAACATTACATAAGTTTAGTATCATAATTTTTTCAACACTAAACTTAATTGTTTGAATTTAGTACTTATTACTAATAACCCTTAATTCAATAGTGTCTAATTATACTAATATAGTATAAGTATTGTCTAACTTATTAGTGAGATTAATATACTTAAATAATAAGATTAAAATAGTATAATGATTTTTAGTGTCTGACTATATAACTAAAGTATAAGTATTCTCCAATTTATTAGTGAAATTAATAAACTTGAATAATAAGATTAAACTAGTATAATAATTAATTAATGTCAAATTATACTATTATAGTATAATAGTGATGTCTAACTTATATAAAATGTTATATAAATGTTATGTTATCAGATTGATAGATTTGGATAATAAGATTAAAATTTTCTATTATATTAATTAAAAATTTACCATATAATATATAAATATATAATATAATATAAAAATGATATATAAAATAGAAAAAATTAAATATATATACACATAGTGGTTTGATTTGGTTCAAATCGATTTTCAAAATATGAAAACCAATGGCTAACCAATTTAGGATCGGTTTTGGTTTTTAAGAAGAGAGCCTCTATGATCCAGTTGGGCTTCAAAAGACCAAAATATACCTCTCCAATGGCTAACCGACACGTCACTAGTCTCATGTAAGCCAATTGAAGCCGTGATTCACTAGATCGATCAACATATTTTGGCCTCCCTCCGTAACCCATCATTCGGCTTCATTGATAGCAAAATTAGAGTCGAAAAAGAAACTACTCTCTAAGTGATCTTAAGGTAAACATTTCGGTAATGAAGATGAATGTCTTGCGATCAACATCCATCCAAGATGAGTGGAATCGAATGATAAAGTCATGGTTAAAGGTGCTGAGGAAGTGAACGTCTGAATAAAACTGCCGCAAATCCTGTAGTGAGTGAAGCACCTCGTTCAATTTTACTTGGTTTCATGCCACCTCAATCCCAAGGTCCTCATCAATTGCCTTGTACACTTTCTTCATCACTTATTTTTCAAGGTCTAATTAAATTTGCTACAAGTCCAAAAAAATTGTCTTTTGCAAAACAATAACACAAGATAAATTGGTAAAATAAGAGCAAAACTGATTGAAATAAAATGGGTAACTTTTCTTTTTCGATTTTCCTAATAATTTTACTCCATAAAATTACTTCGTGTTGATATGTGATTGAATGACTGTTTTTTTTTTTTAGTTTAAGCTAGACCGGACCTTAGGTTTTCTCTTTTAAGAATTGGTACCGAACTAAACAAACTACAAACTGTACCAATTCGTTCGGTTCAATTGGATTTTTTTTTTTTTTTTATATCTACGAATATAACTATGCAACTTCACTAAAAATGAATTCTAATGTTATAAACTATCCTCCATTTCTTGTAGAGTTGTATTATAGTTTTAAAATAGTTATAAGTAATTAATTTTCCTTTCATAAGCTATTTAAGAAAGAATAGTTTGACTAACACTTTTGAAGAAGCAACTAACAACTAGAGCTAAATTGAATTATTGATAGAGACAAAAAGATTCTTGCTAAATCCATCATCCAACTGGACAATTAGCATGTCAAACATGAAGCCAATTCTAATGCTCATAATATTGTCAAGGATGCTTTAAATCTTCATGCAAAGTCGATAGATATTAAGAAAACTCCTGATTGTAAACTGTTTATAGTTTTGAAAGAAATGATCTTTCCTCTCTTCTAGGTAATAATACTATCCATTTAAAAAAAAAAAAAAGACTTTGGAAGAATCTTTGTCTATCTCTAAAGAAACAACTTTTTGCATCAAACAAAATCACCGCAAAAATATTGAAAAATGCCACAAATAATAAATTCCATCCAAATTCGATCGATGCAAAGTGGACGCAACTAAAGCATCTTAAATGACGGCAAAACTAGTGTGGGTCGCAAATAGCTCTAATATTTGAAATAAATTATGTTGCCACAAACGTGTCAGTTTAGAGGTAAAAGATCAGCAATTGAGGCTATATTTTTGTGTCGCAATTGAAATATATTGCTGTAAAAAAAGATTATATCAAAACTGTTTTTAATGTTGCAAATAGGTAACTTTGCAAGTATTTAATATTTGTGGGAGAAAGATCTTTACAAATGTGTTATTCTAGTGATGCAAAGTGATCGACTATGTGGGCAAGATATCCATTTGTGACTAACTACTAGTGGGCAAATATAAATAGTTTGTCAAGAAAAATATATTGCTGACTCCAAAACTATTGTTGCAAAATACATAAAAGAAATTATATATCATGCATTATATTATAATCCATAAAGCAATTACACAAAGTACTTGATTTATATTCTAACCAATCACATTTTATTACAATTCATAAAGAAATTATGTTATATTTATTTACAACTTTAGACTTCTCAAGGCACATCAAAATATAGTGCACATATAGTACAACATACTTGCAGAATCTTGTCCTTTAAAAGAGTGAAAACCATTAATTCAATATCTAGTTATGTGAAAACTTCATCTCAAGAAGTCTATAAAGATGAGATAAAAAGTTCAATCACAAACTTCATTGAATATTGCTAGAAAATTAAACAAAAGATCATTAACATTTGTCTTCACAGTTGTAGACTTTGAAGCAAAGTATATAACGCTATTGGCACAAGAAAGAGAGATACATGCCAAGATTTTATGGTTTTAATAGAGTTTGAGTGTTTGATCATTGAAAATTATCCTATACCGATCATACACCTTAGCATCTTTAAGACTAATACTACACCATTGTAGTATTTTTCATCCCAAATACAAAGCAAATTAATGTAGTAAAAATGATATTTGAACAGTTTCAAACACAAATTAAAGTGGTGCCTTCAACAAATTTGGAGAACTAAAAATTACCAAATCCAGCTTAATAGTCACATTCACGATCATAAGATCATACATTATCGTTGCAATAGATGAAGATAAATATTAAAAGTGAAAAACAAAAAGCTAACAAAGATTTTACCTAATGAGAATAGAGAAACTTTAAAAGCACATAACATTTTACTAGATCAGCACATGACATCTGTTTCACTGGGTTACAAAATGTCAAAATGAGTCACTGAATAAAATTAGCACATCTAGAAAATAGATAATAATATAATACAATATTCCATTATAAGTGGCCAACTCCCGTATTTGTTCAATCAATTGAAATTATACTAAAGCAGATGTAAAACTATATTGCTAACATAACATAATTTCAATTTGGTAAACTATGCTAATAATGTAGAACGAAAGCCAGAAAAATATCCCATATAATTTTTCATTTCAACCAATACTGATCACTAGCAGTTATTGGAAGTTGATATTAATATAAATTATAACTAGAAAGACAGTATTTATGTTATCTCACTTTACCAATTTCAAGTCCCTTAGCACCTTTGAACAAACTAAAAAGGTCAACTTAAATCCTTCTCAATCTACATTCAAAATCAAACACATATAAGTCCTACTCCATCAAAAGTTAATAAAAAATAAGTTTGGAGTCTTGGGCAATCCACTTTTTCAACTTCCAAAAATACTCTCTGTCAATCACTACAAAATAGCTTGTAGCATTTCCAATCTTTTGCCAAATGGCATCAAGTTAGAAAATTCAAACTACTCCAAAATTCAAATTAAGGAAAACACTTTTACAATTTGCAACAAAGATAACATTTTCTCAATTCATGTGCCTATGTGGAATTAAGGAATTTTAAAACTGCATCAAAATTTTATAATCATCAAAAAAACAACTTGCATCAAAATTTAGGGCTAGTTTGGATTCGTAGACGAGACGAGCTCGTCTCAACTCATCTCAAACTCATTATTATACTTTTTCAAATTTTCATACAAAATACAAATCTCAATACTGCTTTTTCAAATTTCAATACACATTTTTCAAATCTCATTTCAACTATTTCAAATCCCAATTTCAATACAAATACTAGAAATTCTAATTCATCAATCTAAATCGAGTCCTAAAGAAGTTCCCAAGACCCTCATCAGAAGGAAATTAAAAAAAAAAAAGTTTCTAATGATAGATTTTATCAAAGAATTAAGCAATTAAGTAGAATTTACTTCTCATCCGTGTTATGCATGACAATCATTCCAATCAATGAACTGATTCCTTCTTGTGAGAATACAAATGAGACAAAAAGGCAAAGCTAAATTAAGGTAAACATCAAAGTTATATGTGACCCCATTCACCAATGACCCATGTCAATAAAGACCTCACTAGTAACACTATATAAACCCCATCAATGATTATACATACAAAAAGCTCAACAGAGCAACACAAAAAATTAAGAATCAAAACATGCTTTACACAAAAAATTAAAATCTAAAAACCATTCTCGAAATTAATCACGTAAAAGCTACAATTTCTCAACAACAAATATTATAGAACAACCAAGGAACAAAAATTGAATGTGAGAGAGAGTGAACCTAAAAGAGAGAAGGCAAGAAACATACATTAACAAAGAGAAATTTATCGACTGTGATGTGCTTGTGATGCAAGGCTTGGGGGCATAAGCAACAAGTTGTGACACAAGCAAGGAGATATCTAGATATCTAGACGGAGCAAGAGAGACAATATAGGCGAAGAGAGAAAAAGAAATAAGACAAGAAGGGAGATGACGGCTTACCAATGTGTTAGAGGCATAGCGGTGGCATCCGAGAGAGAAAGAGAGAGAGAGCAAACATCGGGATAGAATTTGAACTACAGAATGCGGGAGAGAGAAAAAGACACAATTATATGGATCTAAATCTGGATCTTGGGGCGGGGGAAGAAGAAAGAATTTTCCGCCTTTTTATTTTAGAATTGACATTTTGTGGAGTTATAATATCGTTGCAAATTGTTAAATAGTCATCAAAAGTAGCTAAATACTACATAGACCGTTTAGCGACAAATTAAAATAGTCATAAAATTAATCACGTTGTCAGAATTAGTTTTTTTCATCCATATTATTTATGACAATAATTTTCATTTGTCGCAAAAAATGATGGAAATGAAGAGTTTACTTTTTGCGATCAAATTAAAATTGTCACATAAGGAATGGTTTGCAAAAAATATTTTCTTATAGTGATTTTTGTGGCAACAAAAAATAGCCCCAAAAATTTAAAATTTTGTCGCAATAAAAAAAAAATATGCTATTAACATATTTAGTGTTACCATTTGCGATGAAATTTTCTATTAACATATTTAGTCGCAAATTTCGCTGTGTGGCATCATTTGTGATGAAATTTAGTGTCGAGTTTAATTTTGCCGCAAATGATATTTTTAAAGGTCAATTTGAGCGTCGATGGAAAGATTTTAGAGGCAAAAGGCCATTTTTGTTATAGTGACAAGAGCCTTGCTAAATTTATCATCCAACTAGTGATGCAGCGGGATCCGAGACAGATGATGCTGAGCTGTCTGATTGCACGTTGATGGCGCTGAGGTACCATGAATTGGCAGATCAACGTAAAGGCCGGAAGTGATCGTGATATCTTTCTAATTGGGAGAGTTTTAGGTGCGTTTCAGTCTTTTGGCCATAACTTTAGCTACGGGTGTCAGAATCGCGCATAAGACCCCAATTCGGAAAGCTCTTTTCGACGCGCACGCTGTCCACATCGAGCATGGCTCCATGTGCCTTTTTTTCGACCTCAAATTCCGCTGTTTTCCCTTCCGAATTGTTATTTTTAGTTATTTTTTACTATTTTTGGTAATATTTCGTATGTTTGTTAGGAAGTCATTTTAAATCCGATTTGTTCCGGATTTTTCGCAGATTGCTTATTTTAATTTAAATTTGAACTTTACGTTATTTTCGAGATTTTGCCATTTTTGGTAAAATTCGGTTACAGACGAATTTTAGCTATTTAGTCCGGCTTGTGGACTGATTTTCGACATTCTTTCATTTGATAATATTCAGTTTTTTCTCAGAGACGTATTCTCTATATTTTGGGCGAATTTCTCGTGTTCTTCCCTGTGAATTCATCTGTTGAAACTAGCCTGCAGAATAATCGCTATTCTCTCCGGCGTCAACTAGTCACTTCAGCATGTCATTAAGCCAACTCTAATATTACTCATAGTATTGCCAAGGATATTTTAAATCTTAATGCGGACTCGGTAGATATTAAGAAAATTCCATATTGTATTCTATCTATTGTTTTGAAAGAAATGATGTTTCATTTCGCTTGAGCAATAATATGATCCGTTCCTTAAGAAAAAGACTTTAGAAGAACTTTAACTATCTCTATTGTATACATTAAATTATAGAGAAATACTACTTATAAGCTTTCTAATCATCATTTATCAGTGTGGCATTAGAATATATGTTATTTTTCACTTACTTGCTTGTCATTTAATATCATATTGGATGACAATAGTTAAAAGATGAGCAGTATTACATGATGTACTTATAATTTTATTTACAAGATTTATTTTATCCATTTTGTTTAAAATTTAAATTTCATAATACTCAGCATCTCAATAGTTGACATGTTAGCACATATTATTTTGTAAATAAAAATTGTAAATACAAATAGCATTTTTCTTAAAGATTTATGAATATCATTATTCTAAATTATAAATTTTGATTGAGAATTGATCTACAGTTTGATATATTAACAACCTTAAATTACATAGTTAACAAAAACAGATACCATTAAAAAAAAAAAAGGTATTTTCCAGGGTTTTTGATCACATAAAAATAGATATATACTATCAATTGTTCTTCTACTTTTTAAGTAAGATCTATTGATTAATAAAACAAATAAAAAGGGAGAGTGGGGATATCTTGACAAATACCATCAAATCAAGTATTACGGGGTAGAAGAGAAATCAATTGGGAAATATTGGGGCCAATCATGAGTTAAATTAATGTTCCAAACTTCCAACCCCAATGATTCTAAATGAACTAGGAAGTAGAAGATGATCAAGAGGCAGGATAAGCTAGGCGCTGCATTGGATTGAATTGAGTCGGTTGCATTAATTACTCGCAACAAAAGATCAAAAAAACCAAATGGAAGTTGATGATCACCAAGGTCGATAGACATGTATGAGATGAACTATCTTAAATGAGATGAATATGGAGTTAGATTGCTATTACGTGAGGCAATGCTGTGGCGCCGATGCGTGAGCTCCATGCACAAGCATATTCGAGGCCAGCGACGTGGTGCAATACGGTAGAGCGAGCGAGCTAGCTAGCTAGGTTGATTGACAAATGGAGCGAATGTCTAGTGTTGGATGCGTGCTGCATAATGGTCATGCATATTATATTTGGCGACACAAGAATTAAGATAAAAAAAAAACAAAAAAACAAAACAAGTGGAAAAAAAAAGTTGAAGATCAGGAAATCAGAAGAGCAAACATAAATTTATATATGTTTGTGGTGTATTTTCTTACTTTTATATATAATATACTATATAAATTATAAGATATCTACATTATATAACAATTTATATGTTTGGGGTATATAAATAAAATATCTTTATATATATATATATATATATATATATATAACATAATCCTTTTTAGATACGCGCGTATTAATTAAAATATATTAAATGACAATAAACACAGCATAAACTGAAAATGTAAAATATTAAATGGTAAAATATCCCTGCCATTAATCATGTAGATGGTCCAACTAGGACTTAATTTCTAGCTCGCGCGATCAGAAAGCTGGCAACTATTTTAATTAGTTCAATTTAATTTTAAGGAATATATCCTTCCTTTTAATTAACCATGCTAATTTCGGGAAAATAAAACGATCCTTTTAATTGCGCAACAAATTTAAATTTCAGAAAATAAACATTGCTTCTTCATTCTAATTTTGGAACGCAATATTATATGGAGATTATTGCATTAATATTTGGATTCACTAGGTTTGAATGTTTTGTTGAAAATGGAAAAACCACATGCATGATTACCAATTAAAGTTTGGATAGACAACCTTGGTATATATTTTCAAATATATCACGTTGCATTTATCAACATATAATGTCTAATATCTGGGCAATTAACTCGGAGATATGTTCTCAAAAGATCAATACTAATGTTATTCATCATTTATTTTCTCATCATCCTTTTTATTAATTTATGATATAATACTATTAAATGATTGAAAATTATTTATTAGATTTTATTTGCGAACTTATTATTTAATGCCATATTATGCAATGATAAAAAGAATAATAAATAAATTTTGTTTTCTCAAAAACAAAAACAAAAAAAAAAAAAATCTCAGAGATATTTATTGTATATTAATCATGGTTTAATCAAACCTTTGATATAATTGATTGATTAATTAGAGTTTATCGTCTACTAGCTAAATTAAATTTACAGATGGTAAAACTTTATGATTTTTTACCCAATATTAGTCCCTGATTTTATAGGGTTTTAGCTAGGATTTTGACTTAAAATAACGAAGTTAAAATATGAGATATAAAAAAAAAAAAAAAATTGAAGAGGAGTGAGAGAAAGCACGCATTGCCTAATGGTGACAAAGTCAGAACTCAGAAGAGTAAAAGGCCATATAAAATTCTTCCTTTGTTTTTTTTTTTTTTAAATTTATTTTTAGTGCTTTCACAAAAGTTTGCGTTAGTTTTCTGTTTTTAGAAATAGGAAAGCAAAAAGGCAATTTCACCCTCGATTGCATAAATGCCAAGCAGACACACAAAGCCAGATGGCTCCTCTTTATAGTTAGTAACGCCTCTGGACTCTCCAGCTTTCCTCTCATGCAGTAGCAATTCTCGCCCATTTAAACCCCCCATCAATCTCATCACCCTCTCAACCAAACCACTCTCCTTCTTCTTCTTCTTCTTCTTCTCTGTCTCTCTGAAAAACCAAAACAGAAGAAACAACAACTATGGTGGTTCTTTCTCAACCTGCAGCATTAGACGATTACTCTTTGATACAAACACGAAAGCCCACCGGCTTGTTCACTGGAATTCCAGTGGTGGACCTCTCAGACCCTGATGCCAAGACCCTTATAGTCGAGGCCTGTGAATTTGGGATCTTCAAGGTGGTCAATCATGGAGTCCCAGTTGAGTTCATGAACAAGCTTGAAGCCGAAGCCCTCCGGTTCTTCAACTTGCCTCAGTCTGAGAAAGACAAGGCTGGCCCTCCCGACCCATTTGGCTATGGCAGCAAAAGAATCGGTCCCAACGGTGACGTGGGTTGGATTGAATATATCCTCCTCAACACCAATCCTGAATTCATCTCCCACAAGTCATTTTCCATTTTCCAGGAAAACCCAGAAATATTCCGTAAAGTCTCTAAACAGAGACCTCTGTTTTTCAAAAAGACTCTGTTTTTTCTCCTTTTTGACGAATTTCTTTTCCTCTTCCATGATGTAGGTCTGCTGTGGATCTCTATGTTTCAGCAGTGAAGAAGATGGCTTGTGAAGTGCTGGAATTGGTAGCCGATGGGCTGGAGATTAAGCCGAGGAATGTGTTGAGCAGGCTTTTGAGGGATGAGAAGAGTGACTCTTGTTTCAGGCTAAACCATTACCCGCCATGCCCAGAACTCCAAGCATTGAGCGGAAGAAATTTGGTTGGGTTTGGGGAACATACAGACCCGCAGATAATTTCTGTCCTAAGATCTAACGACACCTCAGGCCTGCAAATCTGTCTGAAAGATGGGACTTGGGTTACAGTTCCTCCTGACCAGACCTCCTTTTTCATCAATGTTGGTGACTCCTTGCAGGTATATTAAACAAGCCCCCTAATTACACGTCACAGTTTGTTTTTCTGGGTTTTCCTAAGAAGCTTCTTTAATAACATGGGATCTTGTTCTGTTTTCCTTTTAAAGTCTCTCTCTCTCTCTCTCTCTATCTCCATATCACAACTAACACTTCATCCTAGGTTAAAAAAGATGATCTAAAAATCCAATGATTATCTTCATGTTAATAAGCCCCCCCTCTCTCTTCTTTCTTTATGGGGGTGTCCTCATTTTCTTTCTTTTTCTTTTTGTCCCATAAAAAATTTAAGATAAAATGGACTAATCTTGATATGGGATTAATGATGCAGGTAATGACTAATGGGAGGTTTAGGAGTGTGAAGCATAGGGTTTTGGCTGACCATACAAAATCAAGGATTTCAATGATCTACTTTGGAGCACCACCTTTGAGCGAAAAGATAGCACCTTTACCCTCACTGCTGGCGGAAGGAGAAGAAAGCATTTACAACGAGTTCTCCTGGTGGGAATACAAAAGGTCTGCGTATAAGTCAAGGTTGGGTGATTATAGACTAGGTCTCTTTGAGAAATCTGTCACCCAATGATGCGGTCGAATTCCCAATTTTAGCAAAAACTATGGTTTTCTTTTTCAAAGCTCAAGATAGTATGAAAATGTTGACTCAACTTGCCAAAGATGGAAAAACGAATAGGATGTTCTTTTTTTTTTCTCTTTTTGTTTACATTTTCCCCCCTCTTTTTTTTTTTTTTTTTAATTTAAACTTCTCTTTTCTTTTATTCTCCTAGTGTTTAAATGTAACCAACATCTCCTCTATTATCAAATGCATGGTTTTCATCATCATCATGTCATCATAAATGTGTTCAAAAAGTAGTGAAAACTTGCCATGAATGACCTCAAGATGTTGATATTACCAATTGCGTTTATCCTTATCCATTACCTTCGTTAGAGCAGTAAAAACTCATTATTAACTGTCGAAGTTGGTGATTTTGTGTGTCACCAACCATGACTTCTTTTCTTGCAACCCATCAAGGACAAAATGGATTAAATACTGCAAACGCCTTTTTCATATTTACTAGAAAGTACCGCCACAAATACCCAATGAGTCTCGCTCTAAATTAATATTTATTTTTCTTCATTTATCCGGAAATTTATTATCTTTTATTAATCAATGCCAGTAATATTTTTGTAAATTAGTTCCGTGATAAAAGGAAACTTCGGACAAAGAGAGAAAAGATAGAAGGGCAAGAAATGAAAGGATTATCCTGATGAACTTCCGTGAGCTGTGTCATACGGCCCCCACATGTTTCAATATTTTACATGATTGGACTCAAAATAAATCACCTTAGATTAGTGGAAGTGACACAAAAACATCATTACGGAGTGTGAAAAAAAATCATCATCCAAAAAGCATTTTATAATTTTATTAAAAAATAATATTTATACTAATTATGAAATGTTTAAATATTATTAATTATTTTATTCAAAATACTGAATAAATATAGAATTTATATATTAAAAAAAAACCTAATTTTTCAATAATAAATTCTACTTTTTTCAAAATAATTATATAATATTTACACATTTAATTATGACTATATACATAAGGATTGAATTTTACTCTCAGACGTCAAACGCTTCCGCTGAAAAGAAAAAAAAAAATCTTTTAACTGAGTTCCGAAAAGGGTAGATATCAATATTTTGAGCTCATGGGTTTTTGGAGTCCCCACTTCCCCACACAATGGAAAGAGAGAGTGAGAGAGGCAGAGAGAAGATTCTGATAGGGATAGGAGGGAATCACTCTCATCTTAAGAGTTTGCATTTGACTGCCAACCCCATTGGACTCTCTCTCTCTCTCTCTCTGATGGGAAAACTCTCTGGCATCATCTCTGTGTTGAAAGCTATTTCATTATCTCAGTCCCACTCTCTGACACAGCGTTTCATCATTCGCTTCTGAAGGGGTCTTGATATTGGCCAAAGAAACTGAGATATAATTATGTACTAATCACTTATGCCAGCGCATTGTTTTGACATTGGGAAAGAATAATAGCTTAAAGTAGGACTAAAATTGATAACTATTGATACTTCCACCGAACAAACTGTATTCTGTATTGAGCTTTTCAATCGAATCTATGTTAATAAGAACATTATAAAATGACCTTAATGAAAAGAATCTAAACATGGGTGCATCATTATCCCATATATTATCAAGATGCACGTAAGAACTAGGGGAGCCCCTACAAGCCGGACCTGGTGTAATTAGAGGATTTACACCTTCCATTAGGAGGTGACATGTGGCAGGCATAGTAGATTTACAATAGATGCGAAGCACAGATAACAAATAGTTCCCTTTTTCACAAATGCAATCTCTCTTTCTTCACTCTCCCTCCCCCCTTTTTAGAAATTAAAACCCAATTTACAAACCCTCTTCACACATACACACTCTCTCTCAATCAAAGATGCATGCCCAGACTTCATTCGACTTTCAGAGCCAAGCTAGTCTTTAGTTTGTCGAACTCAACTCGATTTAAAAATATTCTAGCTAGAGTCGAATTTAAGATTTTTATTTATTCTTTATTCAATCTCAACTCGATAAATTAAACTATCAACTTAAACTCGAGCTCGAATTGTTTATTTTTAATAAGATTTAATAATTAATAAATTAGACAATAAAAAATCTATAAAACTAACATGTAAAATCTCTATTGACTTATAAAATTTTAAAAATTTATAAATAGTTAGTATCTTATTAGTTGATATTTATTTATAATAACAATGTATTATATACTTACATGTATTATTAATACATACACATAATATAATATCTTATATCTATTTCATATGTGGTTACCACATACTAGCATATAAAATTATTAAATTTTGACGACTAATTATTGTACAAATTATAAAATATAGTTAGAAGCAATTAAGTTACATATTATATATTTAATTATAAAAATTCTATATTGCTTATATTGTTAGCTAATACATATATATGTATATATATATTTATCAATATATAAATAAGTTTAATCAAATCGAACTAACATGTAAATTTGAGTACAAACGAATGTGCCTTAACAACTATCACACATGGTCTTGATCGATGTAGATGACATTGTCTGTGAAGAACAAATTAAGTTTTGTGGATGGATCTATCATCAAACCTTAAGGATAATCTCAATCAATGCTTGTTGCCTGGAATCGGCATAATAACATGGTAATATCATGAATTCTTAACTTCGTTTATTTCGAAATTGATACAAGTATTTTATACATCAATACTGCACATAAGATCTGGAAAGATCTTAATGAGCATTTCTCTCAGAAAAATAGACCCTGAATATTTCCGTTATAGAAATCAATTTCAACCTTATCTCAAGGTTAATTGATTGTTAGTGCATATTTTACTAAAATGAAAGGACTTTGGGACGAGTTGATTAATTACAAACCTATTCCAATTTGTATTTGTTGAGTTGTTAAAACACTCACCTCATATGTTCAACAAGAACATACACTTCAATTTCTTGTTAGATTGAATGAGTCCTATGCTTCGGCTGGGGCTCAAATCCTATTGATGGAGCCCCTGCCTCCACTGAATAAAATTTTTAGTCTTGTACTACAAGAAGAACAACAGCGTGAGATATCTGTTCTTCATATTGCTCCACTTGATAACTAGTGAAAAAATAGCGAGTAGCTATTTTTTCTCCCGTAACAAAAATAACTATTGTTCGTAGTCTTCTTGCTATTGTTGCTGTCCGAAAATGGTCTCTAATCGAACTTGATGTGAATAATACTTTTTTGCATGGTGATCTACTTGAGGAAGTTTACATGGCTCTTCCTCTTGGATTTCACACTAAGGAGGAGTCTAAAGTGTGCAAGTTAAACAAGTCCCTTTATGGATTGAAACAAACATCTTGTCAATAGTTTTCCAAGTTTTCTAACACCCAATTGAACTTGGTTTTCACCAATCTAAGGCTGATTACTCATTGTTCACTCTCTCTAAAGGAAAATCTTTTATTTCTCTACTTGTTTACGTTGATGACATTTTGATTGCTAGTAATGATCTTCATGCTGTTGGTGAATTGAAGACATTACTACACAACAAGTTCAAGTTGAAAGATCTTGGTAAACTTAAGTACTTCCTTAGTTTGGAAGTAACAAGATCCCCACAAGATATTTTTTTATGTCAAAAAAAATATGCCTTGGAAATTCTACAAGATGTTGGGTTTCTTGGAGTGAAACCATCATCTTTTCCCATAGAGCAAAAATCTAAAACTTAGTAGAAATGATGGTGAATTGTTGAAAGATCCTACTATTTTTATACGATTAATTGGAGGGTCATCGTACCTAACAATAATACAGCCAGATTTGACTTTTTCTATACATCAACTCAGTCAATATATAGATAAACCTCGTGAACCTTATTTGCATGCAGCTTATCGAATATCACAGTATGTTAAATTGACTCTTGGGCATGGCTTGTTTTTTCCAGACACTTCTTCTCTTCATATTAAGGCTTTCACAAATTTTGATTGAAGTTCTTTTCCGGATACTCGAAGGTCTATTATTGGGTATTGTATTTTTCTTGGAAATAAAAAAATAAAAAAATAAAATCTAGATCATCTACAAAAGCTTAATATCATTCTATGGCTGCCACCACTTATGAAATAGTTTGGTTTCTAACACTACTTTCAGATTTTCGAGCTCGTCATTCTAATAGAGCTCATTTGTTTTGTGACAATACAACTACCCTTCATATTACTGTTAATCTTGTCTTTCATGAACGCACAAAACGTATTAAGTTTAACTGCCACTTTGTAAGAGACAAGCTTTAAGTTGGAATTATTCAAACATTCTATATTACTTCCCAACATCAACTTTTTGATGTCCTTGCTAAAGCTTTGGAATTTCAGTAATTTTCTACTTTAGTATTTAAGATGGAAGTTCATTCTATTTACTCTCTATCTTGAAGAAGAGTATTACAATTTAAATTGTATTTAATTTTAAGCTTGTATGCTTGTATATGTCTTATTTTTGTAATTTTACATTTATCTAAAGTCGGTAGTCCATTGTAATGTTGAGTAAGTCGGTGCAAGTGTATTACAAATACATGTAATTACTTTATATTTTAATAACAATATAAGGTACATTTTCACTGACACGTGTAGATCTTATTACATATTTTCTTTTATTGTATCAGCGGTTAAATTTTGTGAAGAGATAGATATTTCAATATGCGAGTCTTAATTACAACATTTAATATTATATATAAAATTTTCGTGAACTTCACACGACCATTAAATATTATTTATCTCTTTTATTATTACGGTGAACCATCTAATTCTTTTTTTAAGCAAATTAATAATTTTAAATTAGGCAAATGATACATGAAAAGGGGGTAAGGTTTCCCAATAATCACTTCAAAAAAAGATAAATAAATAACAGTGCAAAGATATAGAAAAAAAAAAAGTTTAATTGAGATCAATATCTTGATCCCACCCATGCTTTAAAAAGGACGTCGTCTTATTTAAAGATGAAAATATAGTATTTTCCAAAAAGACAAACACAAGAATCACTACTGGAAGTCGTGGAATCGCCGCAAGGAGTGACGAAGATAGCCAAAGCACTGTTGGTTGTTGTCTGGAAATAAATTTTGGGTAGATCCACAATCCTTGATCAAGATCACGGTTTGTGGAAAGCAAAAACATGAAGAAGCAGCTAGAAGCAAAACCAAGTCACCTGCGAATGACCAACATAAGCGGTGGCAGTGCATGCAGCACATGCGCCGCCTGAAGAGGTGCATGGACAAATAGATTCGACGGATTTGGTGCCTTTGAGGTCAAGGAGACTACGTGTAGCCTCCACATCCACTCCAAAATGTAACTGCGCGTGAGTCACACTCAGGGCAAGGGTCATGTGTGTAGCAAATGCCCCCAATGAAAATGCAATTTTTCCCTCCCAAACTTGAAGATCGGCATCTGTAATGATTGAGGAGGTGGCGTGTGTGGGTCAAAACACTCTGGAAGCTAGCTAATCGACGACATCTAACGCTACTGGAGATAAACATATGGAAACCAAACGAAAACTACAAAAATAGTAAATACTAGGAAAGAAAATGCCTCTAGGGCTGGTTAAAGGAAGAGGATGTTGGTGCCGGAACACGGAGCCACCTTTGTTGGGCGAAGAGAAAAGATGGCTTCTGGTCAAGAGAGAAAAAAGAGAGGGAGAGAGGAAAAAGAGAGGTTGCTTTCGTTCCAATTAAAATAAGAACCATCTAATTCAATAAAGTAATTATAAATTACGTGTCTCCAATTTGTGAGGAGAGTTCGCTTCATCCAAAACAAGGGATAACTCCAAGGGAGATAAATAAAGAAAAACTGAAAACTTAGCTCATTAATTACTTTTAATTACTAAATATTTGGATTATGAAGAGTATTTTGCTTATATTCCCGTGGCATTGTGGGGATCGGAACAACGGCCTGAACTTTTAGACATATTGGTGGAACTTACACTTTTCATTTTCATAAATAATCTTTTCCAAAGACAGCCTAACATTTGACATTCTTCTTTAATTAATGAATCTGATTCCAACGCCACTTAGTAGTTATTGATGTCAACATTGATGAGTTAGCTAGAGATCACCCATCTTGGATATATACCTTGTTCGCATGCCAAAGTGCTACCTTCACCAATCAATTGATCGATGGTCAACTATGTACAGTCACCAAAAATTAAAAAAAGAAAGAAAAACAAGACAAAGAAGAACGTACGTGAATTAAGGATCCATAATGCTTCTGCTGAAGCCTGAATGGGGACCCATCAGGCCTTAATAGTGAGAGATCATTAAATTAAGGAAAATTCTTTACAACTCTCAATCTTTTTCACACATTAAATTTTTTTAATTTTTTTGATTTTTAATTTTTATTAAATATGTGATATATGAATAAAAAATAAAAAAAATATTAATTAATTTAAAAAGAATAAATTCAAAAAAAAATGAAAAAAATGAAAAAAAAAATGTAATACATAAAAGAGGTTGAGAGTTGTGTAGAACTTCCCTTAAATTAATTATCATATAGTTTTATGAACGTAATTCCATCGTGACATGTTTCCGGTTTCCATTCGTTGGTAGGAAATGGTTGGCACAGTAGTACTACTGTTTTTACCAACCAATTGTCAATATAAAAAAATATATATATTTATGATATTTTAATTGTAATTAGAATAATTATTTATGATTAAAAAAAAAGTCTATTTTTATCACAAATAATTTTTCTAATTATAATTAAAATATCATAAATACATATTTTTCTTATAATTTGCGTTGGTGTCGCATGTAGAATTACGAAAGCAAAGATCCAACAACATATATGGAGAAAGGATTTGAAGAGAGAGCGAGAGACTGGACAAGGACGACTTAAGAGGCATGCATGGTCATGAAAAAAAATGGATAATAGATTTTGATGAGAGATAATAGAACTGAAAATGTTTTAATACATCGATGTCCATTTTTGTTATGATGTTATTTGCTACTAAAATAGATAATAGAATTTTCTGCCACATTTTTTATAGCAAATAGATATATGTTGGTTGTAAACCATACTATTTTGGATGTATTTTTGGCGTCTTAGATCTAGTGGGAAAAGAGTACTATTTATTGTCATTTTTGGTTGGTCACAGATGAAATGGTAAAAAATAAGTGTTTTTCCCCCCTTTTCTGCAGTATGATATTTGCAGAAAAATGTTACTTTTTGCAACAAACTTTATCTTGCCGAAAATAAGTTACCGCTACATGCCATATTTATTATAGCGAGAAGAAAAGTAAATTCGAATGAAACGATGATCAGTATGGGCGCATCTATAGAAATCTCCCTCTAATTTTATGGGACTAGTTATTGCAATTTGATGCAAAATCTCACGTGAATGCCAAGAGTTTAAGTGGAAATAATTATGATATATACGGCCGGCCTCTGGAATTATAAGAAGTCATCATCATTGGGTGGATGCGTTATAAAGACATTTCATAATTACTAAAGTGAACTCACAGTTCAGATGCTACAAATTAAACCTCTAGGAGGGCTTTTTCTATGCCTGGGGATTCACGAGTTTTTCCTAATTAGTTATTTTCATTTCCATCTTTGATATTTGGATTTGTGTTCATGTTTCCTCATCAAAATACCCTTTGTAGGTGCATTGGGAGCTAGTATGTTTCATCCATTTGCTACTCATCATTACATCCATTGTCTTGAAATCAAAAGATTAATACCTCAATCCTATTGAAGGACTAGCCCTATGTTGAGCATTAGGGCTAGCTACTATTTGACCCTCTTTATGCACACCACACAGGGTTGCAATCAGGGGCGGTGCAATCGTTGTGGTGTGGCTTGCTACCACCCTATACCCAAATTGAGAGGTGATCCCTCATTGCGGGTGGTGAGCCATGCTGTGAAAAAACAATGACAATTAAGCAAAAATAAACATGAGAAGAATGCAAGAAAAAGTAATTAATCGATCATACGACACAAGATTTATGTGGTTCGACAATTTGCCTATGTCCACAGAGCTGTAAGGATTTTATAGTTTTCAGAAATCACATACTACAATGTTTGGGGCAATTTTATGTGTTTCATGCAGCTATAAGGCATTTTACATCATATTTATAGTGTGATATGACGAAAAATCATAATTTCTTATTTTTTGTGATATTCGCTCGAGCAGTGTGTCGAGTGCGCATCGAGCAAACTCTCTACCTAACCCACTACAAAAAGTTGATTATCTGTGGCCAGCTATTTTCTACCAAAATAACTATTTCCTACCAAATTGAGTCTGTTTTCGCTGTAAATAGTCATCTTCACCATAAATAATTATTCACGGATACTTGTTTTTCTTATAGTGACCTTCACTCTAGTAAAGTGTCCAGTGCGTATCGAATAAACTCTCTGGCTAGCCTTTACTTGAGCCATTTGTCAAGCGAATTGACTTAAGCTCCACCAAACTCAACAATTCTCCCACTTGGAGACTAGCTCAACTAATACATCACCATCTACCTTAAGAGTGATATCCTCCACCTCTGCAACTTATAGCCCTTGTTTTCAAGCTAGAAAATCAACTGAAGTTGTACTCAACTTCAATTTCTCAAATGTAACATACTTTGTCAACATGTCAGTAGGGTTCGTGCTTTCAGAAATCTTCTCAAGTATTAACTGACCATCATCAAGTAGAGATCGAATGAAATAATACCTTATCTGAATATGTTTAGTTTTGGAATGAAATGCAGGATTTTTGGCAAGAAATATGACACTCTAATTGTTGCTGTAAAGAATACCTTTCTAATTCTTCTTGCCTAGTTCCTCCAAGAAACTCTGTAGCCAAATCATCTCTTTTAAAACTTCTGAAACTGTAACATACCCAATTTCTATAGTAGATAAAGATAGTGTTTTTTGCAAGTTAGAATCCCAAGACACGACAGTACCACCTAGAGTGTATATAAAACATGTGGTACTCTTGCTACTATCGGTATCTCCAACCAAAACAACATCAACATAGGCTTGTAACTCCAGATTCTCTCCACTGAAACACAAAGACACTTTTGAGGAGCCTTTAAGGTACCTCAGTATCCATTTCATAACCTCTCAATATTGTCTTCCTGGGTTGGTCATGTATGTACTTACAACTCTCACTGTATGAGCAATGTTTGGTCATGTGTAAACCATAACATACATAAGAAAACTAATAGCTAAAGTGTAAGAAATCTTACCTATGTAGTCGTCTTCCTCCTTTGATTTGGGTGAATAATCACTGCTAAGCCTGAAGTGATTACCTAATGGTGTGCCAACTGCTTTGGCCTTGTTTATGTTAGATTTCCTAAGTACCATTTTCACATATTCTTCCTGTGAGAGTCTCAACATGTACTTGACTTTGTCTCCGACAATTCTTATGTCAAGGATATTTTTGGTAGCTCCAAAATCCTCTATTGCATAACTGCTTTGATAACTGCTTCTTCAGATAATTGATCTTCTCAATATTGGACCTTGCAATGAGCATATCATCCACATATAGTAACAAAATGATATAAGAGTTGTCAAAGTATTTAACATAGCAACAATGATCTACCTAACATCTGATTTATCCTGAACTGCACATGAAATTGTCAAATTTCTTGTACCACTATCTATTAGCTTGTTTTAGACTATAAAAGTTTTTCGTTAGTTTACAAACTGAACTCTCGTTGCCTTATACTACGAACCCCTCAAGTTGGTGTATGTAGATGTCTTCTTCTAGATCCCCTTAAAGAAAAGTCGTTTTCACATCTAACTATTCAAGATGCAAATCTTCAGTAGTAACCATTGCCAGCACTAACCTGATGGTCGTGATCTTCACCATAGGAAAGAAGATCTCAGAGTAGTCAATGTCTTTTTTCTGCTGAAAGACTTTTATAACAAGTCTTGCCTTATATCTTTTATTGCCATCATGCTCAGTCTTTACATGATACACCCATTTATAAAGACACTAACTACTACTAACTCTCACTTACTCGAATTTTCATCTTATAAAGTCTTCTGATAACTTTGTGGTTCCCCACCATTTTTCAATAGACTAGAATTCAAGGTGGGTAAGAATTGTTATGGGGGTTGGATAATCCTAGTAGACCTCTAAACAATAGCTATAGGTGTAGACGATTTTGGATGACTATGGAATAATAGGAATGGGTACACTAAGCCCATTATCTCCATCACTCACATCCTTGTACTGCATTGTGACCTCCAATGGTCATCCAAATTCACGAACTCAGAGTGTTAAGGAGGAGTTGTGTCAGCAACTGTAATGGACTTGTCCTTACACATAACATTCTCATTGAATATCATGTTCCTGTTCCTGATGATGTTCCGACTCTGCTCATCCCAAAAATGATAACCAAATGCCCGTCTCCATTGCTAATAAAATAGCATTTTCTTGATTTTGCCTCAATCTTGCTATAAGCGTCAAAATTAGTGTGAACGTAAGAAACACAATCAAAAGCTTTAAAGTAAGAAAGTTTAATCTCTTTTTCACTCCAAGCCTCCTTAGGCAGTCTGCACTCTAATGGGACCGATGGCCCTCAATTTATCAAGTACACTGTAGTGTTAACTGCGTTTGCCTAAAATGTAGTTTAACCCAACATGTAGCCTCATGCTCCTCGCACGCTAATTGATGGTTCTATTTATTCATCCAGCAACACGATTCTGCTGTGAGGTCCTAGGGATAGTCTTCTCCATTCTGATACCATCAGTTGCGCAGTACTCATTGAAGCCTACATCAATGTATTCTCCATCTTTATTAGACCTCAAGCATTTCAACTTTAGGTCTATCTCCGTCTCCACTAGAGCCTTCCATTTTTTGAACATATCAAACATGTCAGATTTAAATATAAAAAATAAACCCATACCTTTATGCAGTGATCTTCGATGAACGTGACGTAGCATCGGGAGCCTCCAAGAGATGCCACTGGAGAGAGCCCCCACACGTCTGCGTGTACAAGTTCCAGTTTTCTTGATTTCAGAAATCTACCAATCTTCAATAAACTGGCCTTTTTTTGCTTTTCTAGTATAAATCTCTCACACATGTCTAGATCAACTGGTTTTAGCTCTGGTAGCTTTCCTTTTTACTCATTCCCACCACATTCAATGATTGTCCATCAATCAAGTAAACTTTTTTGAAATCACCAACAACGTAACTCCGTATGATTTCTCGATGAGAAGAGGTATGAAAAGAAGTCACTGAATTCAATATCCAATCATTGACCAAACTATGAATTACAAGAAGTAACGCATTATGTACTTCTTTAGTTATTGTGTTTGCACTGTAACCTTTCATCTTCTTCAAACTTTTACAATTCCTTTTTATATGGCCAGTCTTGTCATAATTCTAGCAAGTTGCCTAATGTCTAGGCCTTGACTTGCCCTTGTTCTTTGATTTTGATTTGCCTCTGTTTAATTAGTTCCTGTCATGTAATCTCCCATGAGCATAAACATCAGAGTAGAACTCAACCTCGAGGTCTCGTCGGGATCCTTCTTGTGCACCTCCTCAGCCAAAATCAAATAACAAATATCGTCATAATTTAATTTCATCTTTCCGTCATAATTACTAACAACTATTCTTATGGCTTCCTAACTATTTGGCAGTGATACCAATAGTATCAGAGCTCGAATCTCTTCATCAATTCAATTTCAACAAAAGATAATTGATTTGTTATAGTATTAAACTCATTTAAATATTGGACAATAGCCGTACTTTCTACCATTTTCAAATTGAATAACTTTTTATCAAGTGCACCTTGTTATTAGCAAATGAATTTTGATACATACTTGATAAAGTTGTCATGAGATCTGTTGTATTCTTCTCCTTGATAATGTTGTGTGCAACTGATCTCAACAGGGATAGCCGAATAACCCTAGGACCTATTGATCTGACAGGCTCCAATCAGCATCCTTGATACTATCTAGTTTCATTCCCAATAGTAGAAGATGAAGTTTCTTCTCATAGAGGTAGTCCTCTATTTGCATCCTCTAGTATTCAAAATCTGTATCATTGAACTTTTAAATCCCAGATATCACTACTTCAACAGCTATTGTTTTCTCTTAGACTCAGATCTTACCTCTTGATACCAATCATTGTAGAAAAAGGATGACAATAAAGTAAAAATAAATAAGAGAATAATAATAATAATAATAATAATAATAATAATAATAATAAAAAGCAATCAATCTGTCAATAGATAACGTGCCTACGTCCACGAAGATGTAGAGTATTTTATTACTTTAAGGAATCACACACTATAATGTTAAGGGCAATTTTCTGTGTTTCATACGGCCACAAGATCTTTTACATTATATTTAGAGTGTGATATGACAGAAAATCTTAGTTTTTGATTTTTTTTCTAATATTCGCTCGAGCATCATGTCGAATGCACGTCAAGCAAACTGACTTAGACTCGACAAAACCCAACAAGCCATCCACAGAGGACACTTCGAGGTGCTGACATAGGGCTGAATGTGAAGTTTGGAGATTGTAGAGTTGGAAAATTGCAACACGTGATGTTTTGGGACATGAATATGCGAGAATGTGAAATTAGTGTTTATGAGGCTTATGTGCTTGTCTCTCGACGATATTTCTAGATAGGGTTTGAAGATGGCTCTCGTGGTATTATGGTGGCCGTCTACTATAGTGAGTTGAGCATATTTTGACCAAGAAGAAAAGAAAAAGAAAATTAAAGTGAATAAAAGTACGGACAAATCAAGTTTTAATTCATGGACGTAAAATGATCAAAATCTCGAGTTTCATCCAAACTTAAGGATTTTAAGTGGGAAAGAGATGAACGCATGATAAATTGAGCTTTATAATATTTATTGATGAAAAATGATTTACACCCTGAATCAGTGTATGTATAAGTATCGCATACTAGTTTTGTTTTTTTTTTTTTTTTAAAGAAGAAAAATTTGGGATTCATGTAAAAAAAATAACTTTTATTAATAATCTTACTTTTTTCAAAATAGGCACACAAGAATTTAGCAAACTTTTTAATGATAAATATTTCATGTTACCTAAGAAAATTCAAACGGACAATAATAAGTTCATATATTATAATTTTTACTTAATTAATATACAAAGAAAAAGATAGAGATTCTGCTTGGGGATCCTGATTTTTTTTTTTTTTTTGAAGTTTTCTTTTTTAACTCAATATTAATTAAGAAAGTATAGTTTAATAATATTATAATTTTTTTTTCTTTTAAAAACATTTAAAATTATTAAAAAATATGTTTTAAAAAAAAAAAAACTACACTAACGGAACTGGACAACGAGACCCTCAGCGGGTCCCTAGTATTGCCCGTATAACAATGATGAGTCCTTTTCATCTAAAACACCCATGAAATTCAGTAAAAATTTGAGATAATACAACACCTGCAATGATATACGTCAAAAAAAGGACGATAATGGTACTGTGTTAATGATAGAATAGCAAAAGATGTGACAAGATGTTTACGGTAGTAGTACAAAATTTGGTACAGGTGTTTAATTCGTGGTTGCCCTAGATGTAGCAAGTGCGAAGAGGATAGGGCACAGCAAGTGCCCTTTCGTAGTCATTTTCTGTCTACGGATAGTCCAACCTGCAATGTTATAACAAAGGACAACAGATGATAATATATATATGGGCCAATGGCACCGTACGTCTTTATGGCATAGCAAAAGCTGTGCAAAGCTAATTAAGGGATTACTAAATTTCCAAAACATGTTCGGGAACAGCCAGCGTTTCCTAGTCATTTTCTGTCTAGGCGAGATCCATTTTCAACAGACCAACTACTTTAATCAGTCTCGAAAGAAAATGACTTCTTTTACATGTAACCTCAAGTTTGCATTAATTTAATTTGGACATTTCTATCCTCACACTCCACAAGCAAATGACTAGCTAGCAGCAAAATCTTCTCTCTTTCTCTCTCTGTGTGTGTTTTGGATGAGAGAGGTACATGTAAAATCTAGTGTTCCTTCAAGTACAAACATGTACAGTTTATTTAAAACAAAAGCCAGTTCATGTCATGACAAGGCAAAGATCTAAAGACAAAATCGATCTTCGATTATGGACAAATCATTTCAGTTTCATATAATAAAGGGGAACATCAAGCTAAACTGGATTTCTCTGTCGAAACTTGCAACACAACAGAAGTTGATAACAGTAGTAATAGCACAACTGCACGAATCTTTCATTATTGATCGATCACTGTTTATTGTACCACTTCATCCGGCAAATTAAGCCGTGGCAATTTTGCATTTTTTTTTTTTTTTGAAATAATTTCATTCTATTGAAATTCAAGAAGACGAAGTCTATAATATGATTAAAAGATCAATTAATTACATATTGAAAGATCAACTTTTAAATCTCTTAAAAAAAGAGAATTATCACGACCTCACAAGAGATATATACAAAATTGAGGAGGGGCAATTTTGCAGTTAAGCAGGCTCAGGCCGCCTTCAGAGTAATAAAACCATTAATTATTTCCTAGTCATGGCGCTTTTGCTTTTACTTACTATACTTGGCAAAGTTGTCGAAGATTGACAGTTGCATTAGATTTAGGCAAGGTTGGAAAGTTGGAAATTTTTAAAAAATTCTCAGAATGCAGTGTGTACATAATAAATATAGTGTGAACGTATTAAATGAAAAATTCATTTAATAATAAAGTTCATTTTAAAAAATAATAATAATAAAGTTCATTTTTTAATTTTTAATTTCTATTGTAATATTTATAAATAAATAATTAAAGAAATTTTAAACTGCAAAAAAAAAAAAAAACACCTACAAGTTTAAAAAATAATTAAAGATTGATTTTTATCAATTTCAATTTAAATAAAACTTCTTAAAAAAAATTGTGCAAAATTATTTTTAAAATATATTGTTAAAAAATATTTTTAATAATAATTCTTTTTGTCACTACAAAATATAAATAAAAATAACATTTTACTTTCATTAATAATCAAATCAATCAAAAATTAACACTCAACATATTTCATAGGCCACCAACCAACTCAAATTATTTTTAATAGGACCTACAAATCCACTCCAATCGATCTACTCAAATTATTCACAATTATTCTAACACTTCTCAACACTATTTTTGACATTCAAATACTACCTTAGTACTGAATGAAAACATGTTTGGTCAATTTGGTCGGTACAGCCAGCGTCAGCTCCTTAGTCCTAGTCATTTTCTGGATATAAGATCATTTTTTTTTTTTTTTTTGTTCTTGCTCCCGGTTGTATATATTACACGATCACTTGAAATATGTATCATCCCTATCCCACTACACGTCATCATGATATTGTAAATGAGTGTAATTAAAGGGATAAAAAATGTAAATATTGAAGGTCAAATATAATTATTATAAGTAATTAATCTAACTGCTAATTAGTAGAGATAATTAGACTCTAAAATGAATTTAAGAGCTCCGGTTGAAAATTTGGCTTGGTTTTATGTATGGAATAGTATAAGCTCAATTATTCTGGCTTATGCTAAATTCAACCATATGTTGTCTCACAAATAGTATTAGAGCTGTGACCTAGCTATTAATGTCATGTGGATCAAAATCTTCTTGGTAAAAAAAGATTATCTTAAGTTTTTATACATACCATGAGAAACTCAAGCGAGAGATGAAAGAAATATACGAAACGAACTATAGAATATTTATTATTCACTTAATTAATATTATTTGAAATATTTATACAGATAATAATAAATGTTTATGGAATTTTTTGTATATTTATTATCTCCCACTTGAAACCCTTAAATTTAGACAAGATATTGATGAAGACTTTATCCAAAGCACTTAGTAGATCGTTAATTTGGAGGGCCCTCCTAATATTTTTCTTTATTTTTTGTTACATATTATAGTATATTATTACTGGTCGGTTAAGTTATTTTAAATTTTGCTTTTCAAAACGAGGGTTAATGATTTTATAATTAAGCAGCGAATGGCAAGAGAGGAGAATAAAATAGATTACAAGGTACATGTGTGGACCACCGTCGCCTCCTTTACGCAGATGATCTCTAATCAAGAAAACGAAAGCAAAGTCGAGACACGGAGATCTCTAGCAAATGCAGCCTCCATAACTTAGATAAATCCGTTATTTGACTTCCATGCATCAACCAACCATATATACATATATACATATATATATATATATTATATTAAATTTTACTGTTATGATCATTATAAAACAAGTAATAAATTAGAGAAGAGAAGCGTGCGCATGATTTCTAAAATGAGAAAATGTACCCTGCCCATTGTCCTGTCCAGAACACTTTTTTTTCTCTCTTTCTCGGGAGATGTACATGCAAATATGTTCTTATTACTAGGGTTGTTCATCCGGGCTGGATTTTTTTTCGATCCGGTCCGAAACCCGGAGTTCGGCCCATAATATACTTAGAAACGGTACCGCTTTTTAAAATCCGGATCTATTCATCCCGGATGCGGATTATAAGATCCGGATACCAGTTTTAAATCCGGTTTCCGGAATTAATATAAAGTAATCGTATCTCAAGTTCTCAACATGCCCTAGCTCCGCTCCTCCCCCCGATTCACATCTCATCTACTCGCTCTCTCTCTCTGCGAAGTGCCCTAGGCCTCCCACCCTCCCTCGCCCCCAATACCTTTCTATCATCTGCTCTCTCTCGCTATTCTCTACATCTGTGATGCCCTAGCCCCTCCCGAATCACACTCTCAAGTCTCATATGCTCTCTCTCTCTCTCTCTTTGTGCTCTGCAAAATCAGTCTTAAGTCTCATTTGCCATCTGCGATGCCAACCCGTGCTTGAGTTTGGGATCCAAAAGATTAGAACGTATTTACGTTTGGGTATGTTTTCTTTCTTCCCTCTCGTTTGTTCTGTCTTTGTTGATTTTGGATTTTTTTATGAGAATGTTTGAATGTTTGAGGTGTATCTTTATGGGTTAGATCTATTTAGATTTTTACGAGTTATTATTATTTGAAAGATTTGTTTAGATCTGTTTAGGTGGATTTAGATCTGTTATATCCAAATACATACGCATATATATATATAATGAAGATATTATTATTTGAAAGATTTGTTTAGATCTTTTAAGATGAGTTTTTAGATCTGTTATATCCGAAAACATATACTCATTTATATATAATGAAGATATGTTATTGTTTGGAAGAAATGTTTTATTTTTCTCTAGATTATTTTTTTAAAAATTAGTTGCGTTTCTGGGTGAAGTTTAGAAAAAAATTGGGGCCTTTGGGTTCAGTCCAATTTCAAACCTTTAAAAGTTGTAGCCTTCCTCTTGTGGTCCATTCCCATTGCTATGTTCTGGTTCATTGACCCCGGGAGAGCGTGATTTGTGTTAGAGATTGTTACTGGTAAACATAATATATATTTTTGTGTTTACCCAGATACATTTGGTCATCTGCTTTTGTTCTATTTGTTCCTTTGATCCGATCATGCTTTAGTTTGATGTACATATCTCTTGTAGCGAACTCATCCTACTCATTATGCTATATTCTTGGAAGTTGTTTATGATTTAGTTCTTTTCTTGGGCTGTATTTTCATTTTGCAGTGCATAAGTGGTTTTTCAATTTGATAGTATCAATAAGATAACTTGCTTGCAAAAATATAAATAAGATATTATTATTTTTTTAATGCGAACTTTGATTTTTGTCATTTTCAAGCTGTTGTTGTGTTCTATGAGTTTATCTTTACTTTAATAATCAAGTTTATAATCAAGTTTATCTTTCTTATTAGTGTAATTGATGATTATTCTGTGGGAAACATGATTGTCGGTGCTCTTCGACAAGTAAGAAGGGAGAGAGGAGTGACAACAGAAAAAGATAAATGCATCAAGGATGATCTTACAAGATTGGAGTTTCAAGAGTCATTTCTTGTAGTTTTTTTGTATATTGTATTGTAAAGTAATGTGTAAATAACAAAATAATGTAATATGTAATAGATTCATGCATTTAGTTTTTCATTTTTATATATTTTATTATTCTGGAAAATGTTAATATTATGCTTATTAATATTTTAGAAAAACTTTTCACATAATATAGGCTTTTATAAAGGAGAATGATTTTCATCATTTTTTTAATTTTAAAAATAAATATAAGAGAATTATGCTTTGCAACATTTTTATATAAAATATGGGATTTTATTAATATTAGAGGCAATGTTTGAAGCCAAAAAAAAAAAAATGCGGTTTAAAATCCGGTTTTCGGTTTAAAAAAAAAAACCGGATTAATCCGGATCCAATCCGGATTTCAACCCAGATGAATCCGGATTGGAGTCCAAACCGTTTTTAAACCTTTGGATCTGGGCAGGGTTGACCCGGATTTCCAGTCCGGAACCCACTTGAACACCCTTACTTATTACAGTCAGGGGCGGACCCAAGTGCCCCAGAAAACTTTTGAAAAAATTTAATTACTGTATAGACATATATTTTTTTAATATATATAATGAAAATTTCTCCCTTGTATTAAAAATAATAATAATAAAATAAAATTCCCCCCCCCTCCAATTTTTTTATTGAAATTATTCTCTAAATTATAATATTTATCTAATTCCATTTTAACTTTTAATTTCATTAACATCCAAATCTTCAATTCATCTAACTTCATAGTTATCATAAGAGCACTGTCAAATGGCTATTCTATTCTATCCTTTAAAATATATTATCAAAATCTAATTCTTCTATTTTACATACTAAATTTTGTAATATACCATACATTGATTTATCTGTTTTTCCTTCATACCATTTGAATATTATATTTTTTTAATATTTTTTTTATTCATTTCAAATATTTTCTATAACTATCAAAGACATCCTCATATCTTTTGATATTTACAATATCTTTTCAAATACAATGTCATATATTTATGCTCTATTTTAACCTAATCCAAATTTATAAGCTAAATTAAAATATAAATTAATTCAAAAATAAAAGAAGAGATTATACAATGAAAATATTCTCAAAGTAATTAATTCACTATGTTTAGCCTAATTCTCTATCAATCGTTGTTTCAATATTAATTGCTTTGAATTATTAACTATGTTATTGTTGCTTATTGAATTCAATTTATTCTTTTCGAATGTCTTTTTTTGAAATTTTTTTATTTAAATTTTTTGTGTTGATAATGAATTTAGTGAATTACTAGACATGTATTTTTTGTATATAGTTTTATGATATATAATTTTTGTTTTAATATATAATCACGTGTAAAAAATATATATTACTTATTTTCACACGTATAATACACTTTGTCGATTCTCCAAATATTAAATCTTGGTTCCGCTCCTGATTACAGTACTAGTAAAATTTAAAAGCCACTTGATCATGGCCTTGGCACTGAAGAAACAGAAACTAACAGCTTATACTTTTATATATATGGACCTACCTATTCATGATTCAAAAAGCTTTAGGCTGATTGTTATATACTATATGGTTGGATTCAAAACCTTAGAATTAGGCCGATTGTACCCTGCCCATTTTTCCCTTCTTCTCTTACCAACGAATTTGGTTTTCGGCACACCTCTTCATTTCACCCCCTCAACTCAACTTGATTGGTGAATATTAGAGCAGAGCTCAAATGTTTTAGCGAGGAAGACCATTGATTAGCTAAGTTGAAATTTGCATATAGCAAGATATTTTATTTTACCATCCATCTTGACTAGAGCCCTAATCTTCGTATGGTTGTTACTTGAAATTCCCACTATAATTTCTATTTGCAAACCATAACATGTGAATTTGCAGTTTTGGGCCTCCTCCCATGTTGTCCTGTTTCTGATGGTGTGAAAAATAAAAATGTTGGTGTAAAATGCATATATTATATATGTATGTAAAATATATCATTCCATATGTCATTCCATTTTCGTCAAGCATAATTTTATGTGGCACATAGTTACATATACAATCTTTTATGCAATAGGTTCATGTGAATGTGGCAAGGTTTATTTTTGCGATTCTCTTTATACCTTAGTTGCAGTTCTTTGCACTTTGAATAAAATTACCTTTTATAAAAAGGTTTATTAGTGCAATTTTGAGACAGCGTATAAATAGTTATTTATATCTGCATGCTTGGAGGCATATTTAGGGAAATTATAAAAATTAATAACAATTTGCATGCTTGGGGTTAAGATAGATCATCTTATGGCTGAGCAAAACTACTCCTTTTGTATGGTCAGCTTATATATATATATATATATATATATATATGATTATGTGCTCACGTGCCTACTCATGCCTTATAGGGTATAAAGATAACAACATGCTAACTAGAAACTTTTTGTATTTGGGTTATTTGGTTGTCGTGCTTATTTGATTTAAGGTAAACTCCTTAACCTGGCATTTTTCATTAAGTTTGATCAAAATCTTCTTGGGCCTTACTATCGAGGCTTTGATATTTATACCATATGGAAGTTTGTAATTTCAGTGGAAATATGTTGGGATTTTTTTCAATTACTTTTGGGTGTTGGGTAATGAGGGCCAATTATTCGGATTCTTTCATAATTTTGTAACAGGCTCTTGTCAACTTAAGCTCGAGTTGGGTTGAAATGCTTAAAGGAGTTTCAATCATAAGAAAAAATGTCATTTTTCTCTATCTAATGATTCAATTAGTTATTTTGATGTACTTTTTTTCTTATTAACATTTAACAATTATGCAGGAACTCTTTGTTAGTAGTGAAGTTGAACTTCTGACCAAAATTGATCATCAAAATCTAGTCAAGTTGCGTGATTATATCGACAGAGGAAATGAATGCCTTATCATCACAAAACATGTGCCAAACGGTACTCTAAGAGAACATTTGGATGGTAAGATTACTTCAATTATAGGATTGGCAATCATCTTTGTATCAAATGACAACATTGACTTTTAAAAATGTTTTGTGGCTGTTACTTGTAGGTCAGCGTGGGAAAGATCTGGGATTTCTATCAGTGAGACAAAATTTCCATTGATATTGCTCATGGCCTAACTTATCTCGATTAATATGCAGGTATTTTACTTTCCATTTGCAATGGCATCTAAGACTAACAAAATTGTGATGACATTTCTCGACAGCTTTAAAGCTATTTGCGGCAGGTATAATTC
The DNA here is from genome assembly GCA_036559045.1 of Platycarya longipes. Classification (NCBI taxonomy): domain Eukaryota; kingdom Viridiplantae; phylum Streptophyta; class Magnoliopsida; order Fagales; family Juglandaceae; genus Platycarya; species Platycarya longipes. The sequence goes on from CM071797.1 coordinate 35,687,040, forward strand.
GCTAAAAAAAGTAAAGGAATTTGCATCAATTAAAGTTATTTGATGTTGAAGAGCATAAATAATCAAACGGTGGCATCCAACCACTGCCATCCAGAAAACCGATGTTTTAGCTCAAAAGCATCGGTTTTTTATACTTTTTGCAATCAAATAAACCGATGCAAAAAGGAACATTTCTTGTAGCATAAATTCGACATTCACGACACGATCCAACTAATCAATCTATCAACATTGATTTGAGTTTATATATCCTTCTTTTTTTTGGTTTATGAAAACCATTTGGCATCTATACATATTTAATGACTTCGAAGTTAAAACTGTGATCTAGAATATTGTTCGCTTTGGATTCTAGAAATAACGCCGCCGGCTCTAATACTAATTGTTATAGCCTATTCATATATTCAAAAGTTCTAACACCATTGAATACTGATTTGGTTAAATCCTTAACATTTGGCAATATCATATGCCATACCATTCAAGAATAATACTCACGAGTATTGGGTCATTTATATATGTCCCATATAGTGAGACGGAACATCTAATTATGATATTCAAAACAAAAATACTCTTACGAAGAAATGTACATACACATATATAAAAGAAAATTCTATACGCCATGCCATTATTCTACTATACAAAATGTGGCACACTTATGATTATCATTGGATGATCATTTACTCAATGATTTTTTATCATCGATCTTGATGCATGACATCTAAATAACCAATTAATTACATCCAAAAGAGGTATTTGCAACCAAGTCAATTTGTTTTAATTGTAAATAACTCTTTTGGATGCAGTTAATTAGTAGCAAATAACTATTTTTATGATCGTAGTTGCAATGATAGTGAGACGGAACATCTAATTATGGTGACAAATGTACCACATCGATCTTGTATGATGAGATGAAATTAAGGAATATGATGCATGGCATGATGTATAGCATTACTTACATATATATATTATATATATATATCACTACAAGAAAAATGACTATAAAAAATTAATTAACTGCATCTAAAAGAGCTATTTGCACGCAACTCAATCAAATTGTTTTGGTTGTAAATGATTTTTTTGGATGAAGTTAATTAATAACAAATAACTATTTTTCTTTTTATAGTGTATATTGATTCCCAACTTTAATTCTGGCTTAAAAATTGGCCAAATATTGTCTCATATGCCTTTATTGAGATGAGCGGGTGCATGGGATCGATATATGCGACGAAGACGAGCACTGAGCATGCGCACGCGCACGCATGAGAGTACCCGTACTCGAATTATTGAATTAGAAAAGGAAGGCAATATGTACGTGTGGGTGCTAGCTTATAGGTAGCTAGCTTCTAGAATTCTTGGACTAATTAATTGGGTTAAAAGTAGAAAGTTTTGAGCAGCAAAGCAAGCAAAAGCTAGCTAGCCCCATGTATATCATGAAAATGTCACTATCCTGCTTCACGTTCGAGCAGTACCATACCAGCAGCTTGGACCGTTAATAATTTGTTCTATGAATTGAAAGCAACTGATCATATTAATTCAAAAGCTTTTTCGATTCATTCACTTGCAGCATGGGGCCTGGCTCACGCAAGAGATTGCGCAATCCCCCTATTCTTCAAATGGACGGTGTATACGAATATGTCTTCAAAATAAACAAAAAGTATTTATTAATTAACTTAACGCAAGTACTTGATGTGATATATAATTTCCAAATCTATTTTACAAACATTTAAACGTGTTTTATTAAATCACGTCAATTTATAATCAAGTATATTTACATATAATAAAAAGATGTCTGGATCAGGCTTTTTCAAGTTGTTTTCTTAGACTAGTACTGCACACGTACAGTTGCTTTCGTGGGCCGCGATGAGCCTGATGAGGACGACGACTCCTTTTTGACATTCTCTTCTCTAAGTATGGTAGTAGGTTACTCGGAATTCTTCCCATATTTTGATTCCCAAGTCTACATTCATTCCCTAACCAGTGACATGATTGACATGTGAAATGGACTAATTATAAGTAGGTGTCACTTCCACCTTTGAACATCTTCTTTTGCTTCTATTTCTGTATGGAAAGTTCAATCACGAAATCCTACACTGCATGTGAACAGACCCCATGTCGAGGTGGTTTCCACCCTCCTATAGATAATCATAAAACGCGATGACTTTTATTTGACAATAATATATATCCCATTTTCTCAAAGTCTCAACCTCGATCAATGGGAGCATCAAAATTATATATGTATCTGTTTAAATTTCTTCCAATCACCACAAATAAAATAGACAAAAATAATTAATCTGATGTAACTAAAATAACTATTTTTATTAGAAATAATTTTTTATAATATTTTTTTTTTTTTTTACGAGAAAATTTAATGTCACAAAAGGCCTATTTTCTTATAGTAAATCTCTCCAAGGCTACAAGCAATAATTATTAGTTCTTGAAATTTAAAAAAGATCTGAACAAACTGTTCATTTCTGTTTAAAAAGCTGGAAAAAGAAACCATGCACTGAGAATATAATTTTCTGAAAAAATAAATTATATTTTAAATTAGTCGATGTGAATAACATATCTAGTAAAAATTCGATATCACATAATTTGATTTGAAAGATAAATATTATAAATTAGGTTTTATCATTTAAATAATCTGAATACTTTACATACCAAGTAGTTGAGAATAAAATAACTCTTATAAAAACACAAGCACATCCGCATGCACTGATTTCTTGAACAGCAAAGTAGCAAATGAAGTAGGACGTGTAACCAGCAGGCCCAGAAAAGAAAAGCAGCAGGAGTTGGATATGGGCCAACTGCACTGTCCAATGAGTCCAAATCTGGAGTACTACAAACTCTGATAGAAGACACTGGATTTAGGCTCATTGGTCATATCTAACTCTGAAACTAAAAGGTAAATCTGGACTTTTTTTTTTAAACAAAATCTGGACTTGGATTATATGCTGCTCGGACAGTTGTATTTCACATGCCTTAATTTTCAGAGTAAATAATCCACCTGATTTGATGTTGCCATGTGCTTGGGTTCGGGTGTCTCTGCCTTGCTATACAGAGAGTATTGGTATTGATTTTATTAAGAATTCTTTCAAATTTTGATAAAAATCACAAGTTTGATGAAAATTAATACATTTACATCCATAAGTTTATATTAAATTAGTCATTACATTTATCAAAATAATAATATAATATATAATTTATAAAACTAACAAACACATATATAATTTATTCTTCTAATAAACATATTAAATTAAAGACAATAAAAAATTATTTTGATAAATAAAAAATAGGCCTTCATATTCGAAGAATGAAATGAAATTATTATAGTTTAAAGCTTCTCATGGTTTCATTTAATGGATCTAATGTAAAACTATTTTAAATAAATACATAAAATTTGTATTTGCATTAGATTTTTATGGAACCAAATTCTAATGCCTAAGCTCTAAAAGTACTATGTTGGACGAGCGGTAAAGGATTGTCATCAGAAAGATTGATTTATCAGTCTTAAAAGCATATAGACCCGTAATTTGGGTTGAGGTGATGTAATCGGAGCCAAAAGATCAGCTTCCATTTCTGTAGATTACTATCATGAGATGATCATCGAAGAAATCCACTTTCTTTAATATTATAAATAAATAACTAAAAAACTATGTCAACTTTGCAGTGTTTGGGGAAAGAACTAAGACAGGTGATTACTGAAGTTGGATCAATAAGAGATTTATGGATCATGTCGAAAAATCATGTAAATGTAATGAAACGAACGATGAGAGTGAATGGACGGTTGTCGCCTCTTATCCTATCATCAAAATTATGTGAATGACCCCACCACTATTATTTTAAATATTGTATAGTGACTTGCATAGTAACTTACATAGTAATTTCAAAACCTATAAATATGAATTTCAGTTGTTATAAAATTCATAAGAAAATATATAGAATGAAAAAAGTTTCAGTTCTTGAGAGTTCTTAAAAGTTTTTTTTAGATTTCTCTCTTGTAATAATAGTAGTTTCATTTTCAGTTTTATAACAGTAAACTATTGATTCATTAAGACTAATATTTATGGAAAGTCGATTTGAGATTTATCGAGTAATTTTGAATATACTATAGGTCCAAAATTTTATTATAGTGAAAAATGGAGTATTATTAGGTTTGATAATTATATTAAAGCCATTTAATAATTATGGGCCGAGTGAGACCCTTAGTTTTGGGCCCAGAGATTTTGTTAAAACCCAAAACTACCAATTGGATGAGTTGAGTCCATTTTAGAAGTAGAGATCAGCCACTCAGCCATTTGGAGTTGTTAACTGACCTAGCCATAAAATTGGGCCTAGCATATAATAATAATAATATATAATATATATATATATATATATATATATATATATATATATATGGTAATGCTAGGTTGCTGCCCAGTAATTAGTGCCGCCTAATACAAAATGATTTTTTTTTTATCTTTTTCTTTTCATATTTTTTTAATATATTTAGATATTTTTAAAAAATAAAAAAATACATCAATACATTAAAAATTACTTCTTAATCATTAAATAAAATAAAAAAAATTAACTTGCAAAACAGTCAAATAGAGCAGTCAAACTCGGGTGGCATACTAGACTTATCCATATATATATATATATATATATGAAATAATCTATTCATCCTCCTACTATTCACACAACCTCCACACACCACACATTATTTTATTTTATTTTTAATTAAATATTTAATATATAAATAATGAATAAAAAAATTAATTTAATTTAAAAAGAACAAATTCAAAAAAAAAATATTAAAAAAATTAAAGAAAAAATAAAAAATGATGGTGTGTGGAGGTAGGGAGGTTGTGTAGAAGTGCTCATATATATATAGGATGGTGCTAGCGGGTCGCCCAACGCTTACCATTGGGCGTACTGCTAGCACAAATGTGTAGTTTATTGTTAACTATTAAGGAAAAATTAAAAAATATTTAATTTCACTAATAATTATTAAGTAAAATAAAGAAAATTCAAATATTTGAGCGATAACTTTGAACGATAATATTGAAGGAGTTAAGTAGTATTTTTCATAGATATGCATAACCCACGAAACAGGCCCAATCTATGTGCATAATTCTTTGTCGGTGAAACCCTAACTTTAGACCTGCATGTCTATAAATTAATTCTCATGTTCTCAAGCATGTCATGGAAACACAAATAGTTGGTAATGGGTCATACCCATAACCATGTTATGTCTCCATGGGTAGGGAAGTTATTTGTTAACTCCCCACCACTATATAACTCTAAAAGAATTAAGTAACTTCCACTTTTGTAGGAAAGTTAGATAACTTCCTAGTGTAGAATACTTTTTATAAATATAGTATGTATACTTATTTTTGTGTGTAAAAAGTGAGTGAAAAGTATAATAAAAAACAAAAAAAACTTCTCTCTCTCTCTCTCTTCATTTTCTTAGAGACACCATCAAGATCTCTTTATCTTAAAGCGTGGAATTTTTTAGAAGACTTTAGTAACCTCCTAAGTGACGTAGAAGAGCATACAATATAATAACATAGGCCGTAAGATGAGCAAAGATCTTACCTTTGGAAATTTCACTCCTTGAGATAATTATATTTTACGTTATTCAATATTGATATTAGAGTCTATACTGCTCTTTTTTGCCTACATGAATATGATTACATGTTTATTAATCTTTGGAATGAGTTTAAAAGCATGTAATTGATGATATACCATGATAGTTTAAGTTTCGGATTTTTTATTAGAGGATATGGTATGGCATGTTTAAGATCAAATAATTTATATGAAAAAGATTCTTATAATTTCATAAACATATCCCTTAAATTTGGTGAAGTTTCGTTGCATATAGAAGAACAAATTCGAAACCCTAATTTTAAAAGTTCATGTTAAGGCTGAGACTTCGAGTCATTTTATGACCTACCAAACCTTTTTTATGGGTAATAATATTCATATATTAGGAAATCTGGGTTCACTAGCTTTAAATTGATATATCATTTGCTTAATTTGGACTTTGTATAAATAAATTATGATTGATTGAACATGGGTGCTTGAAATTAGGAAAAACCAGAATTTTTGGCTTGAGGAAAAGATGATGAACGGTAACGTTTTGCCTAGTCCCACTCTTGGTGAGAGAGAGTGTGGTCCACCCTTCCACTTGGCTCTTATTTTGATCACTTAACGAACACAAATACACATTTAGATGACTAAACTTAGTGTTTAAAAGTTTGTAAACACCATGAGTGGAGGAGGTGATGTATACTCTCCACCGTGGCAAGTGAAAGAGGCAAAAGAAACCTTTAGAGTAAAAATGAAGCCCACACACGTAGGCGGCGCATGAGGGCACGTGCGGTAGATTTCAGTGCCATTTTTTGACGCCTCCAGCACGTATAATCATGTGTTGGTATCTTAACTTGATTCATATATTACTTGTTTTGAAACAAAGAGCTAAAATAGTTTTTGTAAATTGTTTTATTAAAAAAAAGGTAGGGGGAATTTTTTTCATACTTCCTCAAGTCCAATTTTTTTGTTACGTGTTACATAGATTTGTGGTGGATGCTTTTATTTTTGAATTATTATTAAATGTATGTCCATATTAATATGTGTCATAGATTTGATGACCTATTAAACCATTCTCATTAGTTGAGAATATGAATCTCTATCTATTGAACTATCATGCATACTATTATGATTAAATATTTAAGTTCATTTTTTTATATGGATAGAGTTAACATTGGTAATTTGTTGTGCTCATGTATAAATGTATTTTTATGTGGTGAATGGATAAGGTGTCTTATAAGAATATCGATGATGAGACATCCCTATTTATTTATTTATTTATTTTCCTAGAAGATTTGTGGTAGGATTTGCTTTGGAAATATAATATTATGAATGTAATTTTATTATTGAGGCCATGTAAAGGGATGTGTTTCATGTCTATTGATATACTATAAGGTCACATAAACATGATGCTCCAAATTACCAATGAGGCTTCGGGTGAAGCCTATGCGCTATGTGTTTAGCGCAATAATTGTTGTTTTTGCATATTTGATTAATGGATTATATGTGCATGTTTTTTGGAGGATTAAAATAATAATAATCTTAAAAATCCTCCATAAATTTTATTTAAAATTAATTAGATATGGTATTTGAGCTTATATGGTGACAGATGATTACTAGCTACTTATGAAATTTTCGTTCTCACTATATAGGAAGAAATTCCATGGTCTAGTTCAATTTTGGAATAAAATTAAATGTGTGCTAATGTTAACCTCTCGCAATGAATGTAGTGATAATGGCCACTAAGAACGTCGTTGCTAACCTTACTAAAGGAGAAAAACTAGATAGAACCAACTATGACATGTGACATAGAAAAATTCAATATCTACTTAATAAACAAGAGGTCCTTAAAAACTTGTCTCATCTAATGATACAACCTAAATAAGGGAATACTTTCCAATATTGTCGTGATATGGAAGTCTATCAGGCATGGATAAAAAAAGATCAGTACACACATTTTACCATACTTAGCAGCATGCACAATGATCTTATTGGGGAGTTTGAGAACTGCCCAACTGCCTATGACATATGGAATCAGTTAAAAATTGCTTATGAGGGGACATCAGCTACTAGACTCCGTGCTCTCACTTTGAGATTTGAGCAACATGTTATGGACTCTAAACATACCATTACTAAGCATTTGAGATCAATGTATGCCTTGATTCATGATCTAAAAGTTGCTAGCAATAATCTCACTAATGAACAGCAAGTTACTGTTGTGATACGATCTTTGCCCGAATCAAGATGGGGGCAAATGAAGCTTGTTTTGACACACTGTGAGAATATTAAGACTTTTGCTGATATATTTCGTCATTTAGAGCTAGAGGCGGAGCACATAGATGCGCACCATAATGCTTTTCTTGTTGCCCAAGTTGGGAAGCGCAAGGCATTTAGGCCTAAGCACAAGTAACATGAAAAATCTGTGGAAGTGGCAAAAAGTCTTGAGCCAAGAAATGGAAAGGTAGCAAAGTACTGCAGAGGCAAGCATGCTGGCAAGGACAAGTCTAAGTTGAAGTGTTATAATTGTGGAAAAGTGGGACACTTTGCTCGTGAGTGTACTAAGGCAAAGAAGGTATCCACTGAACACAACTCTCTTATTATTTATGTTTGTTCATATATTTTTGCTGCTCGCTCAATCCTTGAATAGATTGTAGACACAGAAGCAACCAAACATGTAGTTTGAGATCGAGTTGAGTTCATAGATTATAGAAGAATACTAGTTGGCAAACAGTATGTTATATTGGGTAACGGAACTCGGGAAAAAGTGCTAAGAGTTGGCACCTACCAACTCAAGATGCGTCTGGGGCTCTTGTTATTTCTTCATGATGTGCTATGTGCACTTGGTATTCAATGTAATCTATTTTCAGTTATTTCTATGTTGCAACTTGGTTTTATTTTTCATTTTGATAGCCCTCAACTGGACTTTTATTTGGATAGGGCTTTGTATGGACATGGTTTTCTTTCAAATGGCTTATTTATGCTGGATTTAGATAACTCCTCATTTTCTTTTTTGGCATCAAATGATGATGATGGTATTTCTAATTCATTAAAATGGCACGCTAGACTAGGCCACATAGGAAAAGTTAGAATGGCTAGACTAGCTAAAGAAGGTCTTTTGGGATCTCTTACTAGTGTCAATCTACATGTGTGTGAGCCTTGTTTAGCTGGTAAGGCTTGTAGAAAGCCTTTTGGAAAGGCTCCTAGGGAATCTTATCCTTTAGTGCTAGTCCATTCTGATATTTGTGGACCTATGAAAGTGAAAGCACGCCATGACACCTCTTATTTTCTCACCTTTATAAATGACTACTCACGTTTCAGTTATGTCTATCTGATCTCCCATCGTTTTGAAGCATTAGACTACTTCAAGCATTTTGTGGCATTGGTTGAGAATCAGAAAGAAATGAATTTAAAAATTCTACAAACTGATCGTGGTCAAGAGTACTTTTCTAAAAAGTTTTAAGAAGAGGAAAAGGGGATGCTTAAGCAATTGACGATTCTTAGCACACCACAACAAAATGGTGTTACGGAAAGGAAGAATCGAACCTTATTAGAAATGGTTCGATCAATAATGGTGCAAGCCTTCCAATATATTTTTTAGGGAATGCTCTTTTAGCTGCTACCTACATTTTGAATCGTGTATCTTTTAAATTCATCCCCTAAAGCCCATATGAGTTATGGAATAATTCAAAACCAAATTTGCAACATTTGTGTCCTTGGGGTTGTGCAGGTTATGTTCACACCACTTCCCATAAGTATAGGAAACTTGACCCTAGAGCAAATAAATACATATTTATAATATATTCAGATAGCTCAAAGGGTTATGTAATATTTGGTGGACATCCTAACGAAAGGATGACAGAAATAGAGTTACGTGATTTCACATTTATCGAGAGTGATTTTTCCACCTTTGGTGAAGCAAAGAATGGTTTTGAACTTTTTGAGTTACAAGAAATTAATAGAGTTACACCATCTTTTAGTGAGGGTGGAGAATTATCACATCCTAAAGTCGTAAAATATAGTGGGAGTGACTTGCCTCCTAGTGGGAGTATACCATTAGAAATTAACTCACAAAAGTCACAGTTACGTAGAAGCAAACGTGGAACCATTCCTCTTCGTCATTTTGAGATTAAAGGAAAAATTTTCATGTGTGCTCCGTGTATTTTGATGAACTTTCTTCTTATGAAGAAGCATTAAGTTCACCTGCTTCAAATAAACCGTTGGCTGCTATGAGAGATGAGATGAGTTGTATGGCAAAAAACCAAGTTTAGGAGTTAGTTGATCTTCCACCTGGTGAAATTTTCTTCCATTCGCCTTATTCTAACTATAGTTGCACATCTAGATTTGGAACTTTTTCAAATAGATCTGAAAACTATATTTCTCAATAGATAACTAGACGAGGAGATCTATATAGATTAACCTATTCGTTTTGAGGTTGGGGACAAGAGCGCAAAGTATGTCAGCTGAAACGTTTCATTTATAACCTTAAACAATTGTCTAGATAATGGTACTTCAGATTTTATGAGGTCACTACTTTAAATGGCTTTGAGAAGCTAGAAGAAGACCATTGTGTGTATGTCAAACGTACAGGAAAAAGTTTTCTAATTTTATCTTTGTACGTAGATGGCATCTTATTAGCTGGAAATGATAAGAAGATAATTGTTGCAACAAAAGAGTGGTTGTCCTATACATTTGAGATGAAAGACATGGGTGAAGCAAATTATGTGCTGGAGTTAAAATTTCAAGGGATCGATCTAGGAAGCTTCTTGGTTTGTCTCAAGAGACTTACATTAAGAAAATTCTAGAATGGTTTCGTATGCACAACTCCAAACCCATAGACACTTCAATTGAGAAGGGTTATACTTTGAGCTTAGAAGATTATCCTAAAAATGATGAGGAAAAGAAAGAAAACCAGAGCTCCTATACAAGTGTAATTGGAAGTTTGATATATGTTATGTTGTGTACACAACATGGCATTTACTTTGCAGTTGGATTGATCAGTCGTTATCATAGTAACCCAGGACCTATTTATTGGCAAATAGTTAAGAGAATTGTTCGATACCTTTGCGAGACAGCAGATCTCATTCTTTTCTATCAGGGTGGAGACATGAAATTGAAAGGTTATAGTGATGTTGATTGGGCTAATGACAAAGATGAGCGAAAATATACAACGGGTTACGCTTTTATGCTTAGTGGAGGAGCTATTTCTTAGTGTAGTAAGAAACAATCATGTATTGTTTTATCTACGATGGAGTCAGAGTACGTTGCTTGCTCAGCAGCTGTATAAGAGACTGTTTGGTTGAAGAGATTTTTTTAGTGCCTAGAGATTATGACTCTTGTTGATGATGCCATTAAGATATATAGTGCTAGCAAGGCAGCTTTGGCATATGCCAAAGATCTCAAATATCATGGCAGAACCAAACACATAGATATTCATTTTCACTTCATTCGAGATGTTGTTGCGCGAGGTGAGGTGACCCTACAACATATTTCTACTAGCAACATGGTAGTTGATCCTCTTACTAAGGCTACTAGTAGAAATGTTTTCCAAACTCATGTTAGGAGTTTGGGACTTTATCGAATTTGATATATGTTGTATGAGGATACCTTAAACTTTATTGTATATTTAACACTGTTAGTATCTATTGCAATGAGATTTTTGTGTTTATCTCATATTATTTGTTAATTGATACTAAGTGAAAAGCACATATTATATAGATGTCACCAGGCAAGAATCAATCTACTCACATGGACAATCACCTTGGCACTTGAATAGCGAGCAAGATGAGACAAATTGATTATTTTGGCGCTTGAAGAGCGAGCTAGTAAAATTTTAATACTTTGGAGTATTTATGATAAATTTAAAAATATCGCCTTAACTTAGCTAAGATAAGACTTATAGAAGTCGTATATGAAGAATTTACACAACTTCATAAAGTCTGATTATAACGGAATGTGAGATCTTAGACAGATGTTAAATGAGTGATTGTGCTAAGAAACTCAAGTTAGAGCGCCTTAGTGGCGACTAGACTAAGATTCCTATGGCGTTCTAAATGTGACAAACCTAATTAAGTGGGAGTTTCGCTGTAACATACGTTTCATACTGTATGTGTTATAGACAACTATATGAGGGAGTGATTGGATGGATCCCTATTCCATCACTATGTGAGCCCTAATGGTTAATAAATGATCTAATTATATGCCCTTGAACCTGGAACTATGTCATGAAATGAAAATTTGATGTTGCTACTTTAGCATGTTTTCTTAGGGCCATGAATAATACGGTTTTGTGGAGCATATCTAAGAAAGCAGTCAAATCTAATTGAATTGACATGAGTGTCTAGGAAAGATTGTTTGGATTCTTACTTATTATTTTATGTCTCATAGCCCGAGCGATTGTGTGGTTTTGACTCGATATAATCATAAGCATATTATATGTGTGAGATCAAGAATGATCTAGTAAGATCAAATAATCTGGGGTATAGACGAGATATATTGAATGATGTACTATTTTAGTATGATGGTGACTTAATATAGTACTCCTACCATTTTGTCTTCTCGTTAGGTCACACGCTTTATTTTTTGAATAAGGAAAAATTAATTGGGAGAACATGAGGAGATTGTTAATAGACATCACACCCATAGTGGACAAGTGGGAGATGTTGGTAATGAGTCATACCCATGACCATGTTGTGTCCACATGAGTGGGGAAGTTATTTGTTAACTCCCCACCACTACATGACTCTAGGGGAGTTAAGTAATTTCCACTTTTGTAGGAAAGTTAAATAACCTCCTAATGGAGAATCTCTTTATAAAAAGAGTACATACACTTATTTTTGTGTATGAAAAAGTGAGTGAGAAGTGTAGTAAAAAATAAAAGAACTCCTCTCACTCTCTCTCTCTCTTCATTTTCTTAGAGACACCATCAAGATCTTTTGATATTAAAGCGTGATATTTTCTAGGAGACTCTAGTAGCCTCCCAAGTGCCGTAGAAGAGTATACAACGTAGTGATGTGGGCTATAAGACGAGCAAAGATCCGACCTTTGGGAATTCCGCTCCTTGAGGTAATTATATTTAACATTATTCAACACAAACGAACCACCGTAACCCCTTATCTCTGCCTTTTACTCTCAGTAGCCATTGGTCGATGTCTCTCTCTCTCTCTCTCTCTCTCTTTATGTATGTGTGTATGTGGAAACCTTCCTTACCTCTCAGCCTTTCTCTCCATGCAAATAAGTCTCTCTATTTGTCATTTACGGATTGGCATGTATATTGGACATTGGACCATGCATATTGAAATGAGCCATAGGCTTGTAGATAGGTTTTATGGGTTGTGTGCATATTGGGTCGTGCAATTTTAATTGGATATTGGGTTTACACATATGCATTACGAGTTTAAGAGAAATTGTCGACTTTTGAGAATTCAGACCCACAAAAGGTTAGACTAATTCTAGGATTTAGGAAAATATAAAATTTTAATATCTCAAGTTTTAATCACGAAGTACGTGTTAAATGGAGAACTTATACAAGTTATGTGATTTTTTATATGTGACGCTTTATATTTTCTTGAAACTATTGTGAGGAAATTCCAAAAAAGTAAAAGGTTTAGGTAAACAAAATTCTTATACTAGACTTTGGATAAAACAAATAGACTAAGGTTGATTTTATGAAAAATATGTAGGTTTTGTTATGAAAAAAACTTAAAAACAACATCGATCATTCATCTACATTACTCATGAAATCCATATAAAATGAAAAGTAATTTTTGTCATGACTGATGTAGGTATGGGCTATTTTTGACTTTCTATTTCTTAACTATGCAGAAAATATCAAAAATGAAATTTGAAAATTTATGCATGACTATGTGAAGATGCTCTAAATTTGGTTGTGTTATGATGGCATGGTATGTTGAGAAGTTGATGTTTATATTCAGATTTCTTGATTATTTTAGCTAATTATTTGGAATAGTTGATTTAAAACAATGAGATCTATGTGTAATTGAAAAGTTAGAGTCTATATCTGTACCGTGAGATATGGCTTTAAGTGAAAGGTAGTAACTCTCCAACCCATCTGAGTATGAGGCGTTACATTATAGTTTCAAAAAAACCAAAATATTGATAGAGAAATTCTTTTCTCCAACCTATTTTTTAACACACCTACCACACTTCCAAAATGACTAAAATGACAAAAGGCTCGAAATGAGAGGGAAACAACTTGCCTTCTCGTGACATAGCCTTCCTTAGAAGTCAAACCCAATTTTCCTTGAGCACGGCCTTAAGCTGCTGACAACTAACCCAATATGTTCTTTGGCTTTTGCTTTTGCCAAACCAATGGATAATGATTCCTTGTGTCTAACTTCAAGAAAGGTGTAAAAGTGGATAAGTTGAAGAAATGATAAACTAATAGAAGATTTTCAAACAAACAAATTAGGAGATCCGATTATTGGGATTTATCTTGTTTCTCTCTTTTAGAGTTTTCATTAAAACCACATGTTTCTTGTAGATATGTCCAATTCAATTTCTTTATTTGAAGAAGTTAGTGTTTATACTAATGTTTTTTTTTTTTGAGAAATGTGTTTATACTAATGTTTTGAATACTATTCTAGAGGTCGTTTCAATCAAGACATTAAAACGAAATATTTCGATATCGATATCATTTCGTGTACCATTTCAAAATAGTCTATACATAAATAAATTATATATACATATATACACGCATAAACTACAAAAAGATAAAATTACTATTCTTTTTGTAGTTTATACTAACATATTAGACCTTTTATATGTACAAAAAGGAAGAAAAAAAGAAAAGCAACCCACTTAAAAAGTAAAAATATAAATAAAAAAATAAGAAACTGCCGAAATTCTATACCAACCAATATCCAAAATATTGGCCGGTGTCAGCCGAAATAGCCAAAAGACACTACAAGAAAACAGCCTTTTTGGGGCATTTTTAATTTGGCCGCAATGTTTATTACCGCAAAAGGTCAGCTATTGTGGCATCCTCTGTTTCCTGCAGCTTGATTGTTACTGAAAGGGTGTTTGCGGTGAGCTTTATGGCTATTGCGGCGAATTTCAAGCGCCACAAATAGTTATTGAAAAATTTAAATCACTCCCCCGATACTCGTCTCCCATAATCCTTAATTCCTCTCTCTCTCTCTTTTCTCTCTCTATCGCTCGCACACACACACACACACACTCTCTCTCTCCCCGATACTCGTCTTCCCCAATCTCTAATTTGTCTCCCCCGATACGCCGTGTCGCCACCCCTTCCCACGCCTTGCCATCGTCCCTTCCCAAGCCGTGCCACTACTGTTCCGTCACGCCTCTCCTAGCAAGTGAGTGTGTCTCTTTCTTTCTCTTTCTTCGTCCGTCTCTTGTTTTCTCTCTAGGTTCGTTTGTTCTCTGGTTTTGATCTGTTCATCTCTCTTTCTCTCTCTAGTTTTGATCTTCTGTATGAATGCATGGTTTATTTGCTCTCTCCCAATCCCTAGTCTATTTTTTCATTTATTTTGTTTTTCCATGTTACACGGCTGTAGGAAAAAGATGGAGATGCTGCAACAGAATAAAATGTCGAAGAAATGAAGGGGACTTAGGGTTTCGCTACCTAGGAATCACACTCTGAGATTGCCGACTCCTTTCCTCACCTTGTGGGCAAGTGATTTGTTGCATTCCATTTATTTCTGTCTTATTATTTTTTCAAATTTTTTTAAAATTATGCGACTATAACAAAGTTTTTGGGATTTATATACATTTATGCTTTCTTTTATTTTGTTACCTTCCTCACCTTGTGGATAGATTGTTATCTTCTTGTTTGTTTATTTTTTAATTTTATTTTATTACTAATAGAGTAATTAATTAGTGGATTGTCTGGAAGATCAACTTGTCCCTGTTCTCAATGTCGTTGGTGAGCAGGTATTCAATTCAACACTTGTATTCAATGGCGCATGCTAGTTCTAAGTTGTATGAATATGAATTGCAATGAAGTATAACCTATTCATGTTGTTGTCTTATGTGCTAAAAAAATCACTGTGGCTCTAATTAGTAGTGTGCTTAAATTCAACTTGTAGAAAACAAAACCTACGCAGCATAGTGTTTGGAGACTTAGAGGACTTGGCTTGACACCAAATATTCTAGCCTGTCGGAATACATAGATCCCCTATTTCTCCTTATGCTATTTCTCTTTCCACTATGTGTGAGGACAATCTCAAGTTCCTAATTCTTTTTACAGGCATTTGAGGAGAATGTGAAGGCAAAAATTGCTCAATTTTGCCATGTGCCAGTATCATCTTATACTATACCCATATGTTATGTGCACTTGTGCTCATGATTTCTAAGAAAAGCTGACTTGTTTATTTACCGGCCGAAAACATTGTCACTTTCTATGATGTTCCAAACATATGGCATGTTCCTTTGTTATTAAGAGTAAGTAGTTTTGTTATCAAATTTAAAACCATTTATATTTATAATTAATGCATAGATTTGAAAATGCTTGTCTCTGCCTATTTATCCATCCCCCAATATTCTGAATAGGATCAGAAGGCACGTGAAGCTATCCTGAAAGGGCTGAACCTTGTGTTTGTCTTGCTAACTCTTCTTCCTTGTCATTCTCTCTCTCTCTCTCTCTCTCTCTCTCTCTCTCACACACACACACACACATGGTTTGCCTGTATGGATAATATTTATGCTGTTGCAAGAGACTATTGTTTTTCCAATGGACCATTAACGTTTCCATAATTTGCAGTGTCACCAGGGAGCTTGAGTTAAAGGAATGGACTGCAAGGACAATAGTTTTTGACAAGTTGCATGATCCAGTGGGTCAAAGGCATCTCATGTTTTAGTTGAGACTTATTTATTTCTCTAATCTCAACAATAATTTCTTATCTGCCCTTTGCTTTACTAGTTAGAATTGCCATGGTTGGAAAATACACTGGCCTTTCAGACTCATACCTTTCACTTTTTTTGCATGGCTTCTTAATGTTTCAGTGATTCTTATCTTTGCTTTTATTTGTGTCAGGCAAACATGCAACATGGATCGAGCTGTGGCATTTGTCTGTGAGATGGAAGAATCAGGCATAGATGCTCCTATTGATATATATCATACCATGATGGATGCTCCTATTAATATATTTTTGCTTCTCTATTGTTCGCATTATTTTATATATTTACCTAGCCTTTCCACTTTACATTTTCTATTGTTGGTTGGGGAACAATGTTTTTACAGATGGTTCAATACGATATATTATGCTGGGATTGAAGGATTTCCTTGTACTTGAATTTAATATGGATACAGACCATTCAAAAATAAGTTCTTAATGTTATTATGTTTGTATATTCATTTTTAAATCTTTGTTTGTATATTCAAAATGCTGTTCAATATATAATATGTATTTTAAAGTTCTATATCAAAAAGGTGTAGAGGAATTGGATTGAGTAGATGCCTTGCTCTTAGCTGATTCCAATATAAATTAAGCTGTCACAGGAGAGCTATTATTTAACAAAATACTAGTGAAGCTCATCATGAGTGTTTCACTAGTATTTTTTTTTCAACTATTATTTTTGGCCTTTTTTAAAACCATTTGTGGCGATTCCATTTCGCCACAAAAAGTGGCAAATTTTATCGACAAACTCCTTACGACGAGAAACAGAGCAGATATGACGCTTATATATCTACGTGACATCTACAAGTGAAAAATCGCAGTAGTTGACTATTTGCGACAGTTTAGTTACTTCTTGGGGCAACTTTTAGGCGCCGCAAAAACCCACAACTGTTGTAGTAAGATTATTCGGTATGAAACATGAATTTTTCTATATCGATCAAGTGGCTAATACGACATATTTTTATAATACTGGTCGATATGGCACAGTATTCAAAATTATGGTTTATACTGGTCTAGAGTTAAGGAGTTCGGCGGATTAAATTCAATATTCTTTCAACTATTTCTCTACAACACCAGAAAAAGATCAAGAAAAAGATAAGCTTACTTGGAAACCCAAGTACGTTCATTTTTCATGTCTCCTTAGTTTGCAACTAGATTTGTCTTACGTTCCTTTTAGGCTTAGTGCCTGTAGGTGTTTCAAACCCCAATTCTGAAGTGATTGCGTTATCCCCGAATACTAGCCACCAATAGATTTGTACATAAGATTTGCAACAAGAATTTTCAAAGGGACTAGAACCTTTAGCTTCACAGGAGAGGCCATAATCTTCCTTGGAAGCTAAAGCAAAGAAACAACAAAGAAATAATGAAAAGAGCTTATGTTTGCCCTAAGCATTCATGTGTTTGCATCTAATTTCGAACGAGAATGCATATTATATACCCCGTTATGAGGAAGGCTAGGTCAATCAGAAAGCTAGATCTTTTCCCACAGCCGTCAAGAAGTGCAATGGAGTATGGGTTTGCTTGAGGAGTCCACAGTTTAAGGAAGAACATAACTTGGTTAAAAGAATAGATCATTTCCTATTGCCATTGGGAAGAGTAGAGGCACACTAGAGGAAAATGAGATATTGGCCAAAAAAGAGCTGTTATGGCTTCTTGTCATGGATTTAGAAATTCTTCACACGTCCCGTGCGGCCTTAGGAGGTTTTGTCCCCGACAAAGCTCCTAAGTAAGCCTTCTAAGTGACTCAAGACAAAAGAGAACAAATATAGAAAGAGAGAGTAGAGAGAGAAGTTCTAGAGAACTTGTTACTCTTATTGCTTGGTGATTTACACAAATGAGACTCCCTCTATTTATAGGGAACTCTTAGTACAAAGAATGGGTAGGATTGTGACAAGTGTCACAATCTTAAGGGTGAAGAACATTCTAGACTACTTCTAGAATTATCTACACCACTCTAAGGTTTTCTATACAACTCTACAACAATCTACTACATTCTAGAATAATCTACAAAGGACTAGGAGACTCTAGAAGGTGGTAGAATTCTCTAGAAAAATCTAGGTGGTGACATTCTGCTATGACTTTTAGAAGGTTTTTTGTCTTTAGATGAACATCAGAATAAAAAAAATAATGCATGTTTTATTTATTTAAAATCACATCACCAATACATGCTGGCCAGTGTGTTAAAAAATAGGCAAAAATTTAAAAAAAAAAAAAAGCATTGAACATTTTGTTGCCCTCCTAAAATTGTTATCGACGTAAGACACTCTTATATTGTCATATGTCACTCTCCAATTACGTGCTGGCACTTCAAGATCCTAAACTTTTTAAATAAACTTATTACACAAAATTGTTATTAAAATCTTAAATAAGAAACTTGAACTCAAAAATTATTAATATTAATTAGTTTTTGAGTAATGTTAAATACAATCGTGGAGTATTGACGCTTGACAAAACAATGATTATTTTGCAGGCTAATTTTAACAAATAATTCACAAGAAAAGAAAGCAAAATAAACACCCAAAAACTTGGAAAAAATGACTCTAATGTTTAACTCAAAATTATCAATATTCAAAAGAATGACTAAATCAACCCACAACCCGGCTACACTAGTTGAAAATCGACAATATCATAATTTTATCAAAAATAGCAAAATTTCTATAATCATGTCAAAATAAATATGTAATTAAAGAAATAATCTACCAAAAATTTGGCCTAAATTGAATTCAAAATCATTTCTTAAATGACAAATAAAAAAAATATCATAGAAGAAAATAAATAAATAAAATAGGGATAAGAAGGAGAAAACAACAAATTTTTGTCCTAAAAAAAGATGCATATGGAGCATAGCTCGTTGGCCACAACGTGCATGCCAAAAAAAGATTTTCGAATTGGCGTAACATATGTGATTCCGATATCTATAATCAAAGTTATGGCCAAAAAATCGTAATATGTCTAAAATTACATCAATAAGGAAAAGACCACGATTTCTTTTCTCATCAACCAAACAAAGCTAAAAGTTCAAACATTTCTTTCAGATACTATTATCTTAACAAAAACTAGTGGTATTCTTAACAACCACACTTAAACTTCCACACCGAACGACAAGAACAAGAAGAATCCAGCATATATCATCCAAGAAAAAAAAAACAAAGAAAGAAAGAAAAATGGACAAAAAATAAATCCAGCTAGTGCAGGTGACACCAAAACAGCGCTATCCCCAAAATCTTTCTCGGCAACCAAATAGAGCTAAAATATCAAGAACCCACCTCCCAAATAGAGCTGTCTCTAAAATCATTTGCAAAAAGTGCACACAGATTTACAAAGTTGATATGGGTCACAAGCATGTAGATCTACAAAAATTAAGTTTTTGCTGGAAGATTAATAAAAAAAAAAACCCAAAAAACAGATTTGCAAGCACAAAAACTCATATCTACAAATACAAATTTAGATCTACAAACACAAAAATTCAAATCTAAGAACACAGAAACTTAGATCTACAAATAACAGAAACTCAGATTTACAAATACAGAAACTTCGATCCAGACAAAGTGGGCAACGACCAACAAGAGATGAAAGTCATATAAACATATACAAACAGCAAAATTCAGATCTAGCCAAGTTGACAACGAAATATGAAAATAACATACAAATCGTGAAAGAGAGAGAGAGAGAGAGAGAGAGAGATGGATGCCGGACACTGCTACGCACTGGAGATGATGGATTTGATTGAAGAATTCTAGGGTTTTGTCGTGAGGAGAGAGAGAGAGAGAGAGGAAAAATCAAGAATATTGAAACACGAGAGAGGAAAAAATTGATATGTGCGTCAGTAAGGCCTTTTTAAATTCCGGTTACAGATAATACTGGTTAAAAAACGGGATCCACATGCAATCCGGCGGATACAATTTTTATTGTATCTGCCCGGATCCAATCATGATAGTTATCTGCCCACATGCATCGAAATTTCGGATTTATAATCAGATCCGAAAAAAAATCCACACTGGATGCACACCCCTAGGATGGGGGGTTGAGCACTGGAATCTAATCTAGAGTGAGTATACGTATGATTTATTAAAACACTATATGTTAAGCTCTTATTAGAGGGTGTAAACTATTAGATGTCGTTTAATTTTATAGATGAGATGATTTAAGATAAAAATTAAAAATCAAATAAAATATTATAAAAATACATTTTGTTATATTATTTATGTTTTAAAATTTAAAAAATTTAAATTGTTAATTTTATTTTATATGAAAATTTTAAAAAGTTATAATAATTAAATGAGATAAGATAAATAAAATAAAATAAGAATGGTTGTGATTTAACATATGTCGGAAAGTAAGAGCTTGTTTGAGATTTCATTTGGAATGTTAAAAAGTTTTTTTAATTATTTAAATTTTTTAAAATAATATGTTTAATTAATTTATAAAAAGTACTTTAATTGATTAAAAAAAAAGTTGAAAGTCAATTTTTTTAAAAAATACTAAATTAAAGATCTTATCAAAAAATTTATGTACATAATTATATATTTTTAAAATGTTATTATAATTAACTTCAAAAATACTTTAGATACATATTTATCAAATAATAAATAATTTTTAAAAGATAAAATTTATTATTTAAATTATAAATTGTTATGAATTATTGGGGGCGGCTCCCGCCCCCCTTAATTATTTTGTGAATGACCCTACAACCATTATTTTAAGTCTTGCACAGTAACTTGCATAGTAATTTCAACGCCTATAAATATGGGTTTCAGTTGTTATGAAATTCATAAGAAAATATATAGAAGGAAGAAAGTTTCAGAAAGTTTCAGAAAGTTTTTTAAGAGTTTCTTTTATATTTCTCTTGCAATAGTAGTAGTAGTTTTCTTTTTAGTTTTATAACACGTTATCAGCACGAGGTTCTACCGATACTGAAGCTAGTGATCTTCTACTTCAAGTAAGTTTTTCAATATATTATTTGCAGTTCTCGAGATAAATATTAAAGGTAATATTGTTGAATATTACTTGATAAAATTCTATTTTTATTCTTATGATAATGTGAATATATTTCTTAAATTCACAGATTTACTTTTGTGATAAAATGTCAAATATTGAGATTTATTACTATTGACATTTCTAGAAAAATGTTATTTATCTAAGATCTTTGATGAGATCTATTTGGATATGATGATGAACTTAGGAGATACAATCATAGAAGAAAATCATGTGTCCCTGAAGGACCGTGCTGTGTATCTCATGGTGAAAAAGTATCTTACTGTGTGAAATGAATTAAGAGAGAGATATGAACACCAGAAGATGTAATCCTCTCAAAAGATCATTATGACTTATTACACCTGAAGTTACAAGATTTTAAGAGTGGTATTGAATATTCTGCACTCTTTAAAATCAGCTCACTATTAAAATTATGCAGTGAGAAAGTCACTGATGATGATATTTAAAAGAAGACATATATTATTTTTCATACCTCAAATGTGTTCCTGCAGTAGCAATATCAAGAGTGAAAGTTCAACTAATATTCTGAACTTTTATTTTGTCTTCCAGTGATTGAGCTAAATAATGAGATTTTGTTAATAAATCACCAGTTACGTCCTATTAATGATATTGAATTTACACCAATCCCAGAAGTGAACGGTGCATCCTTTCAAAGGAATTAAGGGCGTCGACGTGGTAGAAAAACTATAGAAGTGTTGGTCCCAAAAGCAACAACACTAAAGATAATAAAAATATATCGTATCACCAGAAGTGATCCAACTCAGAGAATGGTAAAGGCCCTCAGAATAATTTTTCATAAAAAGATAAAGATGTTTGTCATAAATATGGTATAACTGAACAGTAGTCACGTACATGTTGTTCGGCCAAGCACTTGATTTACTTATACTAAGTTTTTATATAGAAGCTTATTAATATTTCATCATGTTTTGAAATAATGAAATATCGGTGCCTGAAGCACGATAGAAATTACTTGGGATAATAAAACCCTGTCTAAATTTGATCCTGTTATAAATAAATGTGAACCAGAAGTTCAGAGGATTACCTATTTGCAAAGTGTTGCAAATCAATTACAAGATGTATTTACTGACACTAAAGGTATTGTAAAATCATATATTACTGCTGTTAATGCTTAAGCAAGAATTGAAATCCCCGAAGGACGAGTTGTTAAAACAGCAATAAATGAGTCTAAGATATGCTTGAAGCGTTGAAGATCTATTGGTGCAAAAGAGAAAAAAAATCAGTACTCATGAAGAGACCGTATTTTCTGTATAAAATATAATCCTCTTGAAGAGGAAACCTCCTGAAGAGGTAACTCCTGAAGAGTATAACTCCTGAAGAGAAAACTCTTGAAGAGTACAAACCTCCTAAAGAGGAACCTCCTGTAGAGGTGTTTCATGAAATGTTTTCTCCTGGAGAGGAACAATAAAATCTCAATACATTTCATGACTACTGGAAAATTTATGGATAGAAATAAAACTGTTGTCGACAACATATATGATAACACTTGACATTACCAGAAGTAATGAAGAAAGTGAGTCAAGAATTTTCGAAGAATGTCGACGTAGAAATGATTGGCCAAAAAATGAAAAGCAACTAGAAACTGAATTAAAATCGCTAGCAAAGAGAGAGGTATTTAGACATGTTGTCCAAACAGCAAATGGTGTAATGTCTATAAGATATAAGTGAATATTTATACGAAAGCGTAATGAGAAATGAAATTATGTGATACAATTTGTCGCACAAGGTTTCTTGCAGAAACCCGAGAGTAGTTATGAGGAAACATATTTCTTTGTTATGAATACAATCCCATTCATATTTTTAATCGATTTGATTATTACAAAAGGATTAGATATGCAATTGATGAATGTGGTTACTGCATATTTATAAGGATCATTAGATCATTACATATATAAAGATATACGATACTTGAAGCATTTAATCCAAATACATTTAGGAGTATGTACTTTATAAAACTTCAAAGATTTTTATATGGGTTAAAGCAACTGGACGCATGTGGTATAATTAAATCAAAGAGTATCTATTGAAAGAAGGATTTGAAAATAATCCTATATGTCTATGTGTTTTATCAGAACTCGGATTTGTCATTATTGCAGTTTATGTTGATGATTTACCTTGTTAGAACTCCTGAAGAGAATACTAGGGCTGCTATAAATTCAAGGAATGCATTTGAAAAGGAAAGATCTTATTATTCAATTAATAGATGAGTTACAAGAATTTGAGACTTCTAATCTCATCTCTCAAATGCATTTGCCCTTCATAAAGCAACATATCATCCTTATCTAAAGGATTAGACAATTGAAATGAAGAGGCGAGTAAAGATTTTAAATCCTTATTCTCTTGCTTTAAGTCTGCAATTTTTCTGTCAGACTCTTGAACGAGTCGTTGATGTACGGAAACCTTCTCGTTAAGCTCTTCAATCTCATGATTTTTGGATTGTAATCGGTTGGAAAATCCGACAATAGAGGAGGAGTATCGGGTGCTGAGAGTTACCAGCTCATAAAAGGCTTCACGATCTGACTTATTAGCTAGATCATTTGCTTGCTGCAACATGGCACCTGTAGAAGATGCAGAAACAACTTGTAATTGAGGTGAAGGATACCTCATATGTTGATCGTTAGAAATATTGAAAGGAAATTGATGAGCCATTGAAAATTTGTAGAATAAGAATGTAAATATAGATGAATTACAGATATGAGAAGAAGATTTGATGTGAACTATATGAAACTAAAGACGGCTCTTATAGAAATGGAAATAAGAACAAGACAAACCATTATCTCTTCAAATCTCACTTTACAAGATATGCTATATGCATAATTTCAAAAGCCAGCGAGATTAATTACAGCTATCCCTATTTTATTGTAAATGCTGAACCTCTGCCGTTAGCTGCTGTTGTTGACTTTGTATTTGAGCTCTCTCTCGTTTCAGCTCTTCTACTCGTGTTTTCAAGTCATGAGAATACTAGCCTATAAATTTCTTCAGCTCCTTATTTTCTTGTCTTAAATCTTTATTTTTTTTATCTTTAGTTGCAAGCGTTTGATTCAACTCAGATATTTGATTTTTAAGATGATCAACCTCACTCGTTCTCGCCAGTAGCCTCTAAGACATGGTTGTAAGAGAGGTAGCATATTGAGCACTGAGAGTTCTTGATGCTGTAACAATTTTAGGATCAGATTTACTAGAAAGATATATCTCTGCTCCTATGAGTGGTTGAGGTATAAAAGGTTCATGGTTCAAATCCAGGACATTAGAATTTTTATCAGACATAATATCGTTCTGGATGAACAACAACTAAATCTATGAGGAATGTGAGATCTTTTTACTGGAGTAAACCAATGGTAAAATTGGTTATAACCCGAAGCTTTCAAATCTCTTCAAGATCTCGTTTGTCAACAATATCAAGCAAATTTGATTTTCCGCCGAACCGATAATATTAGACCTCAAAGCTTTTACAGTTTTTATCATACATTGATGGTTTCCAATGTTATTTCCGCCGTATATAAACAAGTTCTCCCTAATAACACCGAATGAGGGGGAGAAAATATTAAATGAAAATATTATCATATTTTCTCTAATGCATTATTTAGATAGAAATCATGTTTGAATTCGTAATCTGTTATATATGCTGAAATAATGTTTGCTTATTACTTGAAACACTAATGCATATTATCAGGGGGAGTTTAAGTATTACTGTAGGTATCAGATTTCTACTAAGTCTGTCAACCAGATATTATCTTTTACATCTTCAAATCACTGAGAGATTATTGCAATTCATGAAAACAAGTTTAGAGTTTATTTTGATTGAGATAAATGATTCTACATATTCAAGAAAAGTGCGGTCTTCCCATGATCAATGATAGTCCAACAATTTTATACGAAAATAATGCTACTTATCATTCAAATCAAAGGAGGATACATCAAATATACGATCAAGTGATAATCTAGCAGATTTATTCATGAAGGTATCACCAACTGTGACATACAAGAAAATTGTGCAGAATATTAAAATGCGAAAACTCAAAAATCTATCGTCATACATTTTCCAGGGAGAGTAAAAGTCCTGAAGACTTGTGCTGATTGTACTCTTTTTCCTTCGCTAAGGTTTTGTCCCACTGGGTTTTCCTTTGCAAGGTTTTAATGAGGCAATCTTAAAGCACTTGTGGATACATAAGAAGACTGTACTCTTTTTCCTTCACCATTGATTTTTCCTCCCACTGAGTTTTTTCTTGGCAAAGTTTTAACGAAGCAGATTTTTTATGAGTGGTCATTCAAGGGAGAGTGTTATGAATTATTGGGGGCGGCCCCTGCCCCCCTTAATTATTTTGTGAATGACCCCACCACCACTATTTTAAGTCTTGCACAATAACTTATATAGTAATTTCAACGCCTATAAATATGGGTTTTAGTTGTTATGAAATTTATAAGAAAATATATCAAAAGAAGAAAGTTTCAGAAAATTTTTTAAAAGTTTCTTTTATATTTTCTTATAATAATAATAATTTTTTTTTTAAAATTTTATAACATAAATTATATTTTTCACTGTAATCAGAAACGTGCTCTAAATATCGTTTGTTGCACACATCGTGGAAAGCATGTGAAGAGGCATACATGTTCGACCTTTGTTTCTGACTCTCAACAACTCGCTCGACCGGAAAGCATCTTTTCCCGAGCCGTAATTCTGCTCATATAATTAGTTGCCTGTAAGATCATGGGCACGTGCACAGCAGGTGCCACGTGCTTCATCTTCCTCTTCTTCTCTACTTGTTTCTGCGATGGACAGTGCGCTGTGTGAGAGAGGAGAAGAGAAGAGAGAGAAAGCCTCTCTTTTTCTTTTCCACTTCTCCTCTAGCGGATTCGATCTTAGACCATGGCCGACGAACCTCAAGTCACTCGCTGGTCGTTTATGGTACTCTCTCTCTCTCTCTCTCTCTCTCTGTGTGTTTGGATGCTGAGAAACTTTGTGACGAAAAAGAAAATCAATTTGTTATGTTGATCTTCGATTTGACATTATTCGCAATGTAATGAAACTAGAACCTTCGCTTAGCTTAGTACACTATCGGCTTTTCTGAGTTTTAACTCTTTATTTTTTTTCTTATAGGAAGTCAACAGATTCGAAAAGAGCGATTTTACGTTTTTCTTTCTTTCTCGCATTTTCTCACCATCCAAACATAGAATCAATCAATCGCCTAGCTGCATGGATCAACTTCACATTTTATAATTGGATTTCCTATTCTATCGAGAAATTTTTGTGTTGATATTTTTGAATTATGCTCACATGGTTTTTTTATTGCATTGCAAATCTTATCTTAGTTATCTAGGTGATTTTGAAAAAAAGAAAAAAAAAATCTAGCGGATAGGATTTACTGAGACTTGTGCATTGTGCATTTATCAGAGCTATCATGTGTATCTATAGGATTTTAAAATTTTTTATGATGCCAAGTTTGGTAGAAAGAGGTTGACGGAAAATGATCAAGTGGCCGATAAACCGCTGAGTAATGGAAGTTCTTCAGCTGTGACGTCAAATGGGAACTCGCATGTGAAGAACACATCTGATATGGCCATATATGAGCAGTTCCTGGGCCGGGTAGTGCATCTGGTACATCTTATGTTGAATTTGTGATGGTAGATCTTATTCAGGGGCTAATTGATGTAGTTTATTTGTTTCCAGGAGAGGAGCTCGACACGTACAAATGGAGTTCTGTCTTGTCAAACTGATGAGAGACCGTATGAGTTCTTGATTCTTTACTTCATGCAGTTTTGTTTCTTTTATCTTTTATTGGTTTCAAATTGTGGAATTCTTGATAATCATCTTATGGTACTATAGTGGAGTATAAATGGCATTTGTATTGGTTTCGCATAGAACATAAAGTTATTCATCATTACTTTTAGAACTCTAAATACAATTTTATGGGATTTGTTAATTTGTTAATCATCTTTTTCTACATTGTGAGGTGTTGACAGCCTTGTGGAAAGAGATATTTGAAAGGTCGGCATTGTTTGGGTTATGCCATTGCGAGTGGACTTTTTGGCAAGCTAGAATGGTTTTGTGGTTAGTGGCGGCAATGAAGAATTTTGTAGGGTGGTCCCCTTGTGTTTGTTTTGGTGTTTATGGTTAGAAAGAAATAGGAGGTGTTTTGATGACTGTGAACGTACCATGGGGGAAATTAGGGACTTTTTCCTTTGCTCTCTTAGTTTTTGGGTGCAGAACCTTGTAAGAGATGGGTTTTCTTGTAATGTTTTGCATCAGTTTTGTCTTTCTTTAGCTTGTCTCTAGGTATATTCTCTTGTATACTTCTTGTGTACTTGGCTATACCTATTTACTTGGAATAAAACTTCATATTACCTATCAAAAAAAGGAAATCAATTTTATTGGAAGTTCATAATGACCTGGTAACATAGTTCAAATTATCAGAGTTCGACTTTGTTGCTAGAAATATTCACAGCACAATCATTGAAAGATGTTACTATCAATTGATTACATTCAGGCAGTGCTGTGGGTGGGTTTTCTTATTTTTTATTTTTTTGGTTTTTTTTTTTGGGGGGGGGGGGGGGGGGGTGTGTTAAATAAGTAACTGCGCTGATTTGAAAGGCTATGAACATTGTGCAATCCATTCTTTTATTTTGCCTTTTAAAATCAATGGTTTTGTGTTTGTTTTTAGAATGATATGAGGAAATACAGTGTGCACATGTACTTCACATTTCCCTTGCATTAACGTATAGTTTATATGTTTTACTGATAAAAAAAAGTGTAGTTGATATGTCTTCTGAGGTATGCTAGAGGCATTTATTGGCATGTTAAGCTGATCTTTGTTTGGCTGAGGAATTTTTCTCCTTGAGCATCTCATCATGCAGTGAATAATTATGTAGTGTGTGATTATGCCTTCGAATATTGAGCATCTATGATTTATGACTTCAGAATAGCGCGTGATGGGGAGAGAGGCTATGATTGTGTTTGGATTCTTTCTAAGAATATGACAATGTTTTAACATATTTATATATCAGACATACGTATGTATATTAAAATTCTTAAGATGGGTATTGCATATTTCAATTTACAAAACGGAGATTGTATTTTGGGAACAGGCTGGAGTGGGGTGGGGAGGGATCAGTGGATTAACTCAAATATATGAGTAACACATTGATTGACATTGGCTAAAACACTGACAATTAGTACAAAATGGTCTGACGGTTCTGAATTAATTCAGCTAGCTTCATCCTTAATTTTTCTTGATGATATTGCCTACCTATTCCCTTGTAGATGCTAACCAAGGGAAATAAACACATAGTAAAAAGCCTACAAACGGTCAAGACTGCAACTTAGGGTGATTGCAACATTCCTCTGTAAAACTTTTTTTCTTCATATTTTCAGTAATGACACTGGAGTTTCTGATGCTGACAATCATATATGATGGAATCATTATTTTATGAATTCATTCTTGGAGAACCTGCTAATCTTTTATGTTCCCCTTTTCAGGCAGAAATCTCTTCTCCCTCCCTTTGAGTCTGCAGAAATGCGGACCCTGGCTGAAAGTTTAAGTAGGTAAAATGCCAACTCAAAGGAATTTGCATTAGGCAACTGTTACTATTATTGCTTCTGTGTAGTCTGGTTGGTCGAGCATTTTTCTGTTTAACTTACATAATGGAATCTTAAATTACATTTTTTTTTAAGTAAATTTTAAATCACACTTATTGTTCTTCGTTACATCTTATGCAGAGATATCATCCGTGGTAATCCAGATGTTAAGTGGGAAAGCATCAAGGGGTTAGAGAATGCCAAACGTTTACTTAAAGAGGCAGTTGTCATGCCAATAAAATATCCCAAGTAGGTCTTGTTCATGGAATAATCTATTAAGAAGTTAGTTATGTTGATCAAGTAAAGCTGATCTGTCCCGTTGTTCTAGGTACTTTACTGGTCTTTTATCACCATGGAAAGGCATTCTCCTTTTCGGCCCTCCAGGGACAGGAAAGGTTCGTAAATTGTCTTCTGATTTACTTTAGTTTGCATGTTTGCATTTAATTTATTTTCTTTCATTACACTAATTGATTGTCTTACTGTAGATAGTGATGTGTTGGGAGTTCTTTTTTACTTGTCTTGATGTTAATTGACTGAAGTGATAGTTCTATTTGATTTTGTTCTTTTGCCTGGGAAGGGGAGGGGTGGGGGCTTCATATGTCCTCTCCGCTTTTGCCCTTCAATTTTTGTATTCAGGCATTGTCCAAATTCAAATTTTCATTTGGCCCACCCCCTCCTTCCCTTGCGTTCCTCTTGCTACCATTGGAGCTAACTTGCTTCCATACAAGTTATTACTCAGGTTAGAAAAATGAGTTTCTGTAAATACTCATTCATGTAACAGAAATGTTGAACACAAATTTTAACATCCTTGTGATCTGTCTTAGTGAGATATTAATTCAATTAAAATCAAATGGGAGTATGTAATTTGGCTTACCAAAATTGACCTCCTTATGATCTGATTGCTGACTGCAAGACTGACGATCCTGACAGGAAAAAACATTATTGAGAAAGGAAATGGTTTGCCAGATCTGACATTTTGCTATTTTAATGATGAAAAATTATATTTACGGGCCTGCATATTGGTATTCCAAACATGCTGATGTGGAAGCTTGCCACATGAACTAGCAGAATATATATATATGTATATTTTATTATGATTGACGTGGTCCCACAGTAAGTGCTGTGATTATACTAGTTTGTAAGTAGTAGAACTCTTTAATGATTGATACGGTTTAATGTATCATCATTTAGTGGGAATATGTGTAACTTATAAACAAAAAGCTAGGAGCATATGTATAATGGCTTGCCACACTTCCCTCGAATGTTTCTTGATAGGCAATAGATTTTTTTAAAAATAATTCAAATATGTAGCCCAAGTACGCTGAATATATACAGGAGAAACTGAAATTAGAGGAGAAAAAAATATTGAGAAAGGAAATGGTCTGCGAAATCTGGCATTTTGTTCTTTTTATTTTAATGATGATACTCTAGAATGTGCTCACCATATTGTTTTTCTGCAGACCATGCTTGCCAAGGCCGTTGCGACTGAGTGCAAGACCACATTTTTCAATATTTCAGCATCTTCTGTTGTCAGCAAATGGCGTGGTATGTCAGCATCAAGCAGTTTTTCTTTTTCTTGCACCCATGTTGGTTCAATTCAATGCCAGTTTCATTCCTTTGGTTCGAAAACCTACAGACAACATTTGCTGTTTATTGAGAGGACCCGTGAGGAGTTGGTCTTGGTTCCCTCCTCTGGGATCAGGACCGAACATTAGAAGCTGCCTATTCAGAGATAGAATCAGTTATGTAAGAAATTGGGGCTAAGTTAATTTGATACTGTGAACAATAAACAAAACATAAACATATATTCCATACCAACCTTTTATTGTACCTGATCAGTTGTGAACAGCTCTGGCTGGTCCTGATTACCTCACCAGTCACCTCTGAGGGAGGGCTCTTGGATGAATTATTAGGGCATAAAGTACATAAAATCATCAATGTGGAAAAAGGAGCAGCAAACCGTATTTAACAAAATAAGACTGAAGCCAGTTGTAAATAGTTGAACTAAATGAGTGTTGAATTTGAAGTTTGTTTAGAGCGCCAACGGACATGTTTGCTTGATGATATGGCATGATGTGATTGGTTTTTGAGAAGAGCCATTGGAGAAGGAAGCTAGGTCATACATATGATCTCCTGTAAAAGGCAGTGGTTAGTGGATATTGATATAGGGTAGGCAAGATTGCATTGCTAGCTGCGATTAGTTGTCAAGATGGAAAGGTTTCATGAGGACTAAATGGGGACATCTAAGATCTGGAGTAGTATTTGTTGCTGGTTGTCATATCCATTCCTAATTAATGCTGCGTATGGAAGGAATTTATGAGCTTTTTTTTTCTCGTAAGTAGAAGTATTTTATGCTAATTGTTTTAATGTATACACTGCAAGAGATTTGCATATGGTTTTAGTTGTATTTAATCAAATATTTGTTGCTCATCTTAAATTTTTGGGTGCATGCCATCTAACATTGATTTTATTTTTAGTTTTGTGATGACCAATACATTTGGTCACGAAATTTATGAGATTGCTGCATTTTGATCTTTTCTCAAATACATTTCACCTTATGACTCCTATGATTTCATATGTATATATGCATGAGTGCACATCAGAGCTAAAATTACTCCAACCTCACTAACAAAGAAAACCGCCCATTTTAAACACACCAAATGTCTTAAAACAGCTAGCCTCCATAGATGGGTCTCAGTTATTACATAAACATGATAATACAGCAATGTGGAAGTTGGACAACGCTCTAAGGTAGGCACTGAAAGGGGATGATGGATGGTATTGAGCCCAATGATGTTATATGACTCAGCAAGATCTCATTGGTTGCTGGCTCTGAACTTAGAGATTCTATTGGAAAATTGTTGTGCAAGATATCTATTAGTATGGGCGGTTATCCATTTTTAAAGGAAAAGCTACGAGCTATGTTATCTTAAGTTTGTAGAGGTGCAAGGCAAAAAATAAATAAAAATTGTAGAGGTGATAAAGTAGATGAGCAGACCTGTTCTTTGTTTGGTCGAAGTGGTATTTGTTCGAGAGTTTTATTAGGAAACTGTGTGAGTGGATTTTAACTGTGAATGTGACATAAATTTGTCTAGAGGCTTAGACAGCTGCTTCCATGGTTTCTTTGCACTGGTAATGGGTTATGTATATTTTATTTGGATTGCTGGGAATTCTTTTCTTGTGTGATAGCATATTATTAGTCTAATTAAATCAGACCAATTATGATGCTAATATCTTTTTTTGCCCTTTCATATCAAATTTCACCTAAGGCTTCCTCAATTCAAAAAATGGTTCTAGATATTCCACCTCATTCATACAAAAGTGGTGGAACCTCATCAGGAAGATGTGGTGCTCTTTCATTGTTGATTTCTCCAATTCCTTATCTTTTTATTGGTTCAAGCACTCCGCTAAAGCACAGGGAGGGAAAAAAGCAAACTTATAATATTAGATGTGCTATATTCTTCTTTTTATCAATCTGATTCAGCAAGTGACTTGCATTTTGGTTATATGACATTGCAGGCGACTCAGAGAAGTTAGTTAAGGTGTTATTTGATCTTGCTAGGCACCATGCACCATCAACTATATTTCTTGACGAAATTGATGCTATTATTAGTCAACGTGGTGAAGGACGTAGTGAGCATGAAGCAAGTAGGCGTTTGAAAACTGAGCTGCTCATACAGGTGACGTCTACTACTTTATGTGCTGCTCATAAAATAAAAGATAATTCCTACATCCCAATGGTGAAAAGCCAATGATTTACCTGGTCCGTGTGATGGGGATGCATTATACTGGTCTGGGGTTTAACCAGGTTAAAGGTGTGTTGTGTTTTTATGGTTTCTGTGATTCCTAGTGAAAAAAGGATATTGGATGTTAAATATTCTTGTTGCTAACAGCAATCTCTTAATTTGTTGGATACATCTCTGTTAAGAGCAATACTTTTAGGAGGAAAGTTTTATAATCAGCCAACTTTGTCCAAGTAACTGCAATTATTATAGTTGAATAATATGTAACAACAACAGGGGTTATTATTACAAATTACTAATATGGATGGCCAATCCAAACACCAGAGGATCAAATTTAGTCTCATTTGTTTTGAGGTTGTCATATTCTCATATTCTGGATTGGCACCCATGCCCTTGTTTCATCCCCCTTTATAATTGGGATTGTCAGCTCCTGTTTGTGAGAATTCAGAAACTCAAATAAATTATATCGATGAATTATCAGTTATCTTCAGTTAATATATTAGTTTGTGGAATTATTTATCATTCATGATTTCCACGTTTCTCTAAATTAATCGCTCTGATTAAATTGCAGATGGATGGTTTAACGCGGACAGATGAGCTTGTGTTTGTTTTGGCAGCAACAAATCTCCCCTGGGAACTAGATGCAGCGATGCTCCGGCGTCTTGAGAAGCGAGTATCCTTTACAAGAATTCATTCTAGTTATACACTATCGGAAGAGGGATTAGGTTAAATGATTATAGTCTTGTAGTGGCTAATTTTGTCATTTTGGCTATAATGCTGGTCTAATTTTATCATGCAAGAATCTTAATTGTTGGCATATTATTGAATTCGTGGAGATCATTTTAAATTTGTGGTAAGTATTGAATCCAAAAACTAGTTTTTGGATCTAATTTGAAGAGGGAATTAGTTGCCTGTCGATTAAGATAAGTTGATATTTATTGTTCCTATCAAGTAGGAAAACAAAATTATACAATTTTCAACATTGCAAAACCAATATATTTAAATCCGGGGCCTGATTATTACCGAGCTTCAGTTAACTATCCAGCATCTGTTTCTTGGCTCCTGTTCTCATTGTGTTAAGATACTGTTATTGGATCCAGTAGCATCTCCTCCCACAGGACAAGGGGCAGGGGGCTAGGTCACAATTGTACTTACCATAAGAAGAAAAAAAAGAAACCCTATATAGTTGGTATTTCAGTCAGATGGTAATGTTATAGATGAAAAATATGCAAATCTTTCAGCAAAGTTTAGTTTCTATTTTCACGGTAAAATGGTTCTCCTTTGACCACGATAAATAAGATCCTAGTGCCATTGCCAGAGCCTGAAGCAAGAAGATCCATGTTTGAGGAACTCTTGCCACCACAGCCTGGCGAGGAGAAGCTTCCTTATGATTTGTTGGTTGAAAGGACAGAAGGTTATTCTGGTTCAGATATTCGATTACTGTGCAAAGAGGCTGCCATGCAGCCCCTTAGACGCATAATGGCACTCCTTGAAGAGACGCAGGAATTAGTGCCTGAGGATGGTATGTGACTTCCTCTACTTTATGCAGTTCTAAAATTTACAAAAAATGTCTGATACAAGGATCACAGGATGAGTACATAAATTTCTTTGCTTATAGCCCCCTGATGCCTTCGAGGAGAAACTGGTTGAAGAATATGCTGCTTTATTATCTCGTTCACAGTTTCTCTATGCTTGATAAGCATATACTGACAAAAAGTCCACCTTCACATGCTAAGGGATCATTGTCTGATGCAATTGTACAAGCCTTGGGCTGCTGCACAAATTCATGTCTCAAGAGTTATCACCCTAGTCTAAAATGCTTGAGGATATGACCTATATCCAATCTTCACTCCTCCGAGGGTCCCACTTATGTGGGATCGGTTCTGAGTAGTGACATCAGATATTAGATCTTATAGTCATAGGCAGAATATGCCAGAATCAAGTGAGGGTAATGAATGAGAGGGCGTCTCTTACATGCTGGTACTCAGGCGTTAGAAAATGACTTTAGGTGCACAAGGTGTTTGAATGAGTAGCATAATATGTTATGTCAAAGCGTCCAATGCTCATTTTATGTGGCATTTGGTTTGGGAGATCCAAAGTCTTCTCCAACATCCTGATTTCTAAATCCGATGTTTGGGAGTTTCAATGCCAAGAAGTGTATTGATGCTAGCAAGCACTTGATTTGCTTGGAAATTTAACTAATGGGAACATTAGATTATTATGTGCATGTTTTTGCTTGCTTTGAAGTCCTTTATACATACTTAGGAATCTTGAAAGATGTTGTTAACCAAATGTGTTATAGAGAACTGTTTGACATGATTACTGGAAAGCACCCTACAGGGTAAATTCTGTTTATTATTTTTTTTAAAAGTAACAAAAGATTTTATTCCAAAGAAGTAGGCATAAATTCAGATTATTATAGGTTACCCTCCATTCGTTGTTAATTATGTGTATAAGTGAAGCAAGTTTGACATACAAGGTCATATGCCATCAATCTTAACATACACCATTAATTTTGTTTTCCTGTAAGAAATATTATTTGTTGCAAGTCATAGGGTGCAAATATTAGAGGTTTCGGTCATTATTGTCACCCTATGGATTGGCCCAAGTGATAAAAGTCTTGGATTTGGGGGTATGCTCCCCTAAGTCTAAGGTTCAAATTATATTCGGTGCAAACAATATCAGGGCGTCATCGGACTGTGGAATTTTTCTCTTGAATTATCTGAGGTATGCTTGTAGAAAATTCCTTCCTGAGGGCCTGTGCAGCTCTGGGATAACTCGGGACACTGTTCCCGGACACCCCAATAGAAAAGAAAATTATTGTCACCCTATATGTTATAACCTTTTTCTCTCTTTTTATAAACTAAATAATCTTTGACCCATTGTAAACGTCATTTTGAACTAAAATATCAATTTTTGACTTGCAGAGTTGCCTAAGGTGGGGCCAATCGGGCATGAAGACGTAGAGACAGCTTTAAAGAACACTAGACCATCTGCTCATCTGCATGCCCACCGTTATGAAAAGTTCAATGAGGATTATGGTAGTCAAATTCTCCAATGAAGCCCGCAACCTGGCTCCTAACTTTCAACAGTAAAAAGTAGGTGTCAAAGTTACATGTTTATCAAATTGTTGTCATTCTCATTCGTTTAACCGCTGGGACTTTTAAGCAGTGTTCATAGTTACCAGCGTAGAACTCAGCTGTTCCAAGCATGTTGAACATGCACTAGCTCGATTCTTTGCAGTGCTTTATGCTGTAGCCTGTAGCTATATTTCATATTGCAACAGGTTCGACTGGATTTGAAGATTACCCGTCTGCTTTATTTCTTCCTTTTCGTTCTTTTCAATCCTGGGCATCTTTTGTTTGAAATAAGCTGTTCGATGGTATTTTTTTTTTTCAATAACTCTTCTGGGCAGAGGTAATGTATAAGCTTATTTTAACGGTTAGACAATGGGTATATTAAATGAGAGTTATTTTTGGAAACCTTTTCAAATACCTGCTGTTCTTTATCACTGTTGATGGATTGTTAAATTTGAGAGACGGCTGCGGAATGAAGTTATCTGGCCTGGGGCCGAAGCCGAAGTTGTGATATTGATCGTGGGGCTCTCTTGGCTATTTAAAAAACGTCAATCATTGTTGATTGGCTGTTGGCTTTGTTTTCCAGACGAATTGAAATCCATTGGTAATAGCTTAATTTCTTTCCTCTTGGGGGGTTTTAGCTTTACATACAAGGAAATTGGTCTCAAAGTTTTAAATTTTTAATATACGAGATGTGTTTAGATCGAGGATGAGCTTGATCCAACGATGATGCCCATTGAGCGCACAGGTTTAGGATTTATGCTAGAGAAGGGGATGATTGACAGTAGACAACCTAGCAATTCCATGAATATGGCAAGCTCCATTTATAAAGCTTTTACCATGTTTTAGATGAGGTTGAACTGCTCCATATTCCAACTTTCAAGATTTTTGGCTGCCTTCATTTTTCAAGGGTAATTTAACCTTTGACTTATAAATTCATAGAATTTTCATTTTAGTCAGACGGATTGACCACTTAACACAATCTTAAACCTAACACTAATTTAACCTGAGTTAAAAAAAACATCTAGTTTAGCTGAAAAATGAAAGTGGTTATAATTTGCAGATAAAAAAAGTATGTAAAAGTAAAGTAATTCTATGGTAAAATGGTATTGGCTTCAATGCTAATGTCGTGTATCGAGTCTCATTAATATAGAAGTTACAAAGGAGTTTGAAAGACAAAGAAAGTTAACAAGAATTCTGATGTATAACAATAATTCAAATACAAATATAATCAAGTAACTCCTAAACTTGTGGAACAATTTTGTGGCTGTGGAGATTGAGTTGGATCCAAGATAATCTCAAAAGAGATCATTCCGTTGCCACTGTTGCTGTGAATCTTAGATGAGATATCGAGTTTGGTTCTCTAGTTATCATCTCCCCGCAAGCTAATGAGTGAGAAACAATCATTAGCTTGTCACGTAAGAAACAAAAGCGAGTTGAGCTAAGGCCTTTTGTGAAAATATCAACAATTTGATCAAAGGAACAAATAAACTGAAAACAAATATCCTTATTTGCTACCTTTTCTCGAATAAAATTAAAGTCAACTTCAATGTGTTTATTATGAGCATGAAATGCGGGATTAAAAGCAAGAGCAAGAGCACCACTATTGTCACACCAAAGAATGGGAGTTAAAGGTAAGGATGTATGGAGTTCTTTGAGTAGCATTTAAATCCAATAGAGTTCTCTGATAGTGATGGCTATGCACAGTATTCTTCTTACGTGCTTGAACGAGCCATGACCGATTATTTCTTGACTGTCCACAAGACTAAACATGAGCCAAGGAAGACTCCATATCCTATAGTAGATTGTCAATCATCTGGATTACTAGCTCAATTTGAATCACAAAATTCCTATAGAGTTTGTTCACCCTTCGTATACCATAAACCCAAATCAATAGTGTCTTTCAAGTAACGTAACACACACTTTGTTCCAGACCAATGAGCTGAATTCGGGCAATGCATGTGTTGGCAGGCCGTAAAGTGACTTGTTCAATTTGCAAACATAATCTAGAAAGGCTAAATTAACAAATCCCTTAGGTTGCTCTATATCAACATCTTCTAGCAAAATGCCATGAAGAAAAGTGTTAGATACATCAAGTTGTTGTATTTTCCAATCAAATTGAACAAAAAGTATAAGAATAATTTAGACAGTAGAAGGTTTAATCACAGGACAAAAGGTCTCAGTAAAATCAACGATCTCCTATTGAGCAAAATCAAGTACCACTAATCTAGCTTTAAATCTATCAACCTCGCCGGTGAGTGTTTGTTTAACTTTATACACCTACTTGTTTCCCATCACATTGTGATCAATAGGTCTCGGGCATAATGTCCATGTCTCATTAGCTTGTAAGGCATTAAATTTCTCTTGCATAGCAGCACACCATTCAGGGAGTAAATGAGCTTGTTGATAAGAGGTTGGTTCAAATGGAGTCACAGTACTAGTTAGTGCTTGGAAAGGATATCTAGTGGAATAAAGTTTATAATCTGGAAATGTGCGAGGTTCAAGATGACTAGCTTGGGAGCGAGTTATCATGGAGTGGTGAGGTGGATTTGGAGAAGAGAGAGTTTCAGATATGGAGAAACTCGAGTCAGGGTGATTTAGAGGTGAGGGAGCTTTGGATAAGGAGAAGGTTGGGGTATGTTCAGGTGTTGAAGAATTTATAATGGAAATGTTAGAAGAATGAGATGCAAGCGAGGAGTCCAAAATGAAATTTGGTGGAGAGATGGAATCAATGGAAGGTAATTCTAGTGGGGTTATATAAGACGAATCTGAAGTAGATAAATAAAAGGAATGAAGGGTTAGAGTTGTACCTTGAAAGGAGACCACTAACATTGGTTCAGGTGGCTATAATCCATCATTAGTAGGGAATGAAGTCTCATTAAATACAGCATGCCGTGAGATTAGCACTTTTTGAGTGACAAGATTGCATTGATAGCCATGTCAATTAGAGCTATAGTCGAGAAACATGCGACTTTTTTTTTATGTAAACATTAGTTTATGAGGTGCATAGGGAGGTAGTAATGGAAAACAAGCACAATGAAAGGTGCGAAGGGAGGTATAGTCAGGATTCTTGCCAAACAATTTAAGATAAGGAGTTTGGTTGTCAAGAGTAGGAGTTGGCAACCGATTGATTAGAAAAATTGACATTAAAAATGCATCTACCCAAAACTTAGTGGGCAAGTGAGATTGAACTAACAAAGATAGACCCATTTCTACTACATGTCGGTGTTTGCGCTCAACCACCCCATTCTGTTGGAGTGTATGTAGACAAGTGAGGTGGTGTTGGATGCCATGAGAGGTTAGAAATGATTAAAATTGGTTAGGCATGTACTCTCCTCTTCCATCCGATTGTAATCGCTTAATTTTGCAAGAAAACTGATTTTCAACTAGTGTTTTAAATTTAACGAAACAAGATATACATCTGATTTGTTGTAGAGAGGATAAAGCCATGAAAATTGAGAAAAGTCATTGATGAATAGAACATAATAATTGCATCCACTAAGAGATTGAGTAGAACAAGACCATACATTAGTGTGAATTAATTCTAAAGGGAAAATAGAAATGCGGGTAGAGGGAGAGAAGGGAAATTGTTTGCCTTTGCCAAGTTGACAAGGTTCACTAAAACACATTTTATTTATTGAACCTTCAACAGGTAAGGAGTGCTTATTCAATAACTGAGTTACAATTGGAAGTGATGCATGTCCTAATCTAGAATGCCAAATGGAAATCGTTGCTTTAACTCCTACAATAGCTGCCAAAGCACGTGTTTTATTGAGAGCCAATGACTGCAAATGGATTGGATAGAGGCCACCTTCACTCATGCCTTCCAGTAATACCACTCCCATTTATAGGTCCTTAACAAAGTAATGAGAACTAGTAAGAAGAAAATAACAATGATTATCAAGACAAAATTGATTTATGGAAAGTAAATTAGCCAAAGCATGAGGATAATGAAGGACACGTTTGAGATTTAATTTAGTAACAGGTGTATGGAAAATAGCACTACTAGTATTTGAAATACTCAAACCTTGCCCATTACCAACAGCTATATTTTTCTTGTCATGTGTATGATTGCTACAAAGTGAAGTGCTCCAGATTGGCAGTAATATGTTAATTAGCTCCATTGTCAGCAAATTGGGTTGCTTCTTCATGCTTAACATTTGTATGTGCCACCATAGCAGCTAGTTGAGTCAGTAGATGACGCCCTTGATATGCATAATCCATCTGGTAATAGCAATCAAGGGCCTTGTGATTGGTTTTGCCACATATTTGGTAAGGGGACTTGGGAGTGGAGAAAGGTTATTGGATTTGGTGTGGTTGGGGTGACGAAGGATTACCAAATGGTTTGTTGGAGTATTGGGGTCGGCATGGTGGAAGATTGGTGGGTCGGTAATTGAGTTTGCCTGGGTGTTTGGGTTTACGATGGTACTGCTAGCGAGGAGATTTGAGAGTGAAAAAGGCATGATTAATGGTCTTAGGTGGTACTAAATTATGTTGAGTTTTAAGGAGCAATTCATAAAATGAGCTCGACCTAAAAATCTTCAAATGAAAGAGTTTTGTCTCGGGTAGCAAATGAGAGAGATGTGATAAAAGGATTAAGAGTTGCGTTTAGGCCACTTACATTAAGTCATCATCTTCAAGTGGCTTACCAACGGCAACTAATTCATCGAAGAACAACCTGATAGGCGTTTGCAGCCTACGTTTGAAATGGTGCACACGGGTTCTAGATTGAAATGCAAATTTATTTGCTAGAGAAGTCCATACTTCTCGGGCCAAGATGATCTCCCATAGATAGAGGAGAGCCCCTCATCTGATAATGTGGCATTAAGAGACCA
This sequence comes from Platycarya longipes, assembly GCA_036559045.1. Taxonomy (NCBI): domain Eukaryota; kingdom Viridiplantae; phylum Streptophyta; class Magnoliopsida; order Fagales; family Juglandaceae; genus Platycarya; species Platycarya longipes. The sequence continues at coordinate 35,727,723 of CM071797.1, forward strand.
AGTCTCTTAACCTATAGTATAATTCTCTTTAAGAAAGATCAGTGTGTTGTAAGCTTTTACTCTCATTTTATTTAAGTGACAGTTCTCTTTTTATTTTTATTTTTTTTATTGTACTTTAACCGTGCGTTGTTTTGCTCCGAGGTTTTTTATTTGGGTCTTTTATCCTGTGATTTTTTTTTTAACTGTGGTATTCATCAAATAGTGTTTTTTTCTATGTTTTGAATTCCGTTCCGTTCCGGCCGGAACGGCCGGAATGTTCCGTTCCGGTGCCTCAACCGGAACGGGATACCACCTTATTTCGTTCCGGTCCAAATTCCAGCCATTCCGGTCAAATTCCGGCCATTCCGGTCAAATTCCGACCGTTCCGACCGTTCCGGTACAAATTCCGACCGTTCCGGTCCCTATTCCGGTTTAGATTATTTTTGTAATTTTTTTGTGTTTGAATGATATTTTTTTTTTAATTTTAAATTTAGATGGTATTTAATTAATTTTAGAATATAAAATATATTTATATGCTTTGTAATTTTAAATACGTTTTTTTTTAAATATCATTATTTTTAATATTTTATCTATTTATTTATTTATTTATTTTTGTATCTCAACTCAAATTTGTATTTTTTCAACTTCCAATCATTTTATAAATTTTTAATTCTTCTAATATGTATACATATATATGATACACACTTACATATATATATGTTTTTATTCTATTAATTGTTAGTTTATATATATATAAATATTTATTATAATATATAATTAATCTCGAAACGAAATACCGGAACGAAACGGAACCGAAATATTCCGTTCCAGTGCCTCAACCGGAACGGTCACCAGAACGGAATTCAAAACTTTGGTTTTTTTTTTTTATTATGCCGTACTTTTTGCTTTACAAAATATAATGTTTGTAATTATTTATAAATATAGAATATCACATATTCGATAACCCACCAAATACTAGCTAGACACGATTAGAATTAAGGGGGCAGCAAACCATTGCGAAACCATCATATAATTATAACGCCAGCATCGATCCAGTCAAAACACCATTCAATAATATAATAATACAAATAAAAACGTCCCTTCACAAGCTCAAGGATACCCCTTCAATGGATCTGCTGTTTTGCCAGACCTCGCATCAGTCCATGCTTTTGCAATTGTTCGCTTCATTTCGTCATCCCCCTCCTCGTACATATTCTGAAATTTGCAAATTGAGTTTGAGAACACAAAGACATGAAAACTTTTATCACAGAAGCTTTCTGATGGATGTCCAGGTACAAGTTTGAAAATTATGGTTAATGCACAAGTGAGTGAATGTGAGGGTGATCATGCACATATATTATTGATAACGAGAAAGCAAGGTGGAACTCACCTTCATTAAATCCATGATTCCAGCCATTGGATCCCGGTCTTTGTCGACATTCGGTTTCAACTGTTCGATAAAAGAAAAATGTATTTAGTTGATGACGTTCAATGGAAACGTACACAATCCAACGACCGTACCTCTAAGATTAAGTAATTACCTTGTCCTCTTTAAACTGCAAATCTGACCAGTTCCCTTTTGAAGCTTTGAATAATGTGATAATGACCCTTGTTGGCTTAACTACCACCTTGCACTTATCTGGAACAATCTCCTTGTTTAATTTAGCAATGGCACATCGGTAGTTCTTCCCTTGGACATCATGGAATTTGACGTCAACAGACACTGGCTTAAACTCAGTTTCAATTTTTTCCTGCTCAACTCCCTCTAATGATATATATATCTGCAGGTGGCAGAATCTAGATTAGACTAAACAATGGATATGAAATAAGCACTACCAGGATTAAAAAACCATTTCTTGTCGAGAAACACAGTTGAAGATTGAAAGCGAAAGCCAACAAACACTTATATTTTGCATGTATTCTTGACTCGGTGCCTTCCAAGGACCAAATGCAAATGTAATAGCTTTCTGCAAACTCTTTTTTCAGCAACCAAAGTCAGGTCTTACCTTGACTTTGTCATTGTCCTGATCCCAGCTGAATGATCCAAGCGTAAGATACTTCAACGCTGGATCTGTTAACACCTTAGGTGCACTTGAAATAGGTGTTGGAATTTGCAAGGGAGGTGCCGAGACAGCCTCTTTTGACAGCTGCACGGCGGAACCAAGAGCAGGTCAGTATTCGCAAGCAAAATATAGAACCACAAAATTATCTCGTTTCCATAGATACCCTAGCAAACTGATTCAATCAACGGATACGACAACAGAGTATTGCGAAACCCATTGGGTGCATTTCATCATGCCAAGTAACTTGCACAAATACATGTTAAAAAATGGCTTCCAGAGAAGCCATTTCCCATTCAAGTATAAATATGGCAGGCGTAATATATATCAAAGGTAATGAGATACACAACTCTTAACATAAAAAATAAGTTATATGATAGTTTTAGGATATTTCATTTAAAACAGAATTGTAAAAGAAAAACAAAATAACAATATGTATATATCATCGCATTGTTATATATCACTTCCCTAAAAAGAATAATAATAAGAGTCCCCAAATCATCGCATTGTTATCAAAATAAAAAAAAAGTAAGTTTTATTAGTAGAAAAATCATAATAATAACCGATTCTCATATTGATATGATATCTCCATCCGCAAAAACTCAGGATTTAGATGAGTGAGTAATCAACACATATGAACTGCCTTGCAGCAAGGAGAAACAAAATGGCGTCGAAAGAGCTGTTTTTTTTTTCTCCTTTGAATTATCATTGTTGAACGTAGGGCTGCAAACGAACCAAGTGGAGCTGAATTCAACAAGAGTTCTCAAGCTCAATTAGCATGTATATGTGCTCAAACTTGACTCAAGCTGAACAAAATTGAAGACTTCTGATTGAACTCAGCTCGCCTAACATTTTTTTTTTTTTTTGGTAACATATATCAAGGTTAAACTCAACTTGAACACGAATAAAACAAATAAATGAGCTGATATGAGCTTGAGTAGCTCGAGCTCGAGCTCGAGTTAATTCTCTTGGAATAAGATTTGCTAAATATGCCAGCAAGCCCCCTAACGTATAAACCTCATCCTAATGAACTTATGAAGGCATCTTACTCACAACTATAATCATGCAGAGGATAGGAACATTTAAGTTTGTAACAGATATAAATCATATGAGCATTATAACCTAAATTTTGTGAAAAAATGTGCATTCTTTATTAAGTAATTAAACTTAAAGAGATTATAAGCCACTAAGACAAAACTAAAGAATGAAAACTGCTGCATTTAATGGAATATCTATTAGGGAAATAGAGATAAATAATTTTCTTTTAATCGATCAAGTTAGGCTCTTACCCAAGCATGAGGTGATCTAACAAAATTTGCTTCCAAAATCAAACCTATGACTCGGACAAGAGTATGAAAAAATTAAGATTTTGGATTAATTAGAATAATACAAACACCAGAGGTGCAAAGAGTCAAAGATTAAGGAGTGAGGATTCAAAGTGTTTGTAACTTTCCAATAGAAGATTGAAGCAGAAACTGAGGGTGAAGTGTGTCGTCCTGTGTTTGGGAAGGAAGAGAAAGAAATTATGAAGAGTGTTAAGTTGGGAAAAGTCGAAAACCTTACGGTGGTTTGTTGGGAACTGATTATAATCTTAAAACATACATAATAAAGTTATTAATTTAATATTAAAGTATCCAATTGTCATGATATGATACTAAATATGGCCAAATAATCAAAATGAATTATATAAGAAAGTGCCATAATCAAAATAGAGGTTCTTACTCTTTATAAACATTTGACTCATTAATTCTTTTGTAAACTGAATACATTATTATACTCAACATTATTCTTTCAACTTTGTTATCTATAAAGTAATAAAGTATATTACTTGTACAAAGTATCTAAAAAATACATATAACACATAAAAATATATACAAGAATAAGAATATAAGAATATATATATAATAAATAGAAATGTTTCGGGCATCAAAACGAGTCCAAAACGAGTCAAGTTGACTTCATACAAATTTTGTTCACCAGTCTAGACCAAGTTGAGTCGAGATTATACGAATTTATCTAATTTAATATTTTAACCAATATTACAGGTTGCAAACAACTCTTTCAAATTTTCAAATAAAATATAATAAACACTTCAATTTTTTTCAAATCTAAGAATAAAATTCCTATTAAAAAATTAAACTATAACAATATTTTTAACTTTATAATATTTTTATTCAATTTCTATCTCAACTTGTTTCATCTCAACTCAATATCCAAACCAATCCTAATCCAAAGTTGCGGTGCTAACTAGAAATTCACCATTTTAGCTTAAATTAAGAAAATAAATTAACATCCTCGAAAAGATCATGCCTAAGAAAATTTGGTCGTTTCGGGACTACATTACATAAAGGCAGGATCACTGGGTTCAATAACAAATAAAATAAAGAAAATGAGATTAAGACGAGAAAAAAAAAAAAGCGTAAGAAGAAAGAAAGGAGAACCTTCTGGAGGTTGCGGACTTCGGAGGAAATGAGAGATACAATACGAGGCCTCTTGGCAATGGTTTGGAGGTGATGAAGCTCCTCTAAGTCCAGCGCAATCTCGTCCGCCATTTTTTGATTTCTTTCCTACACACGCTTAGCTTTCCAAGTTCAATGTCACCGCAAAAGAACGTAGCGGCAGAGACTCGAAAATGGCAGTACGAGGGTTTTCAGAATGGAGTGTCTGTATGGCCTGGGAATGGAAAATGCTAGAAACTAGTGCAATCACATTATGATGAGTTGGCGGGGGCAAACTTGGGTTTTCAGATTGGGGCCGTAAGAAAAAGGGAGAAGGTTCTAGAGGAACACCAGCAGAGGGACGAATAAGCAAGTGGCACGTGTTTCATGGTACCGGGCACTACTTCGTGTTTGGGTAAGCTATCTGGTCTTAGTAAAGCACAGTATGGATTGGGCCTATAAGCCTAATTTCTCGTGCATTTAAACTCTCATCCCCCATCTTAGTCGTGAGGCCGAATTCCGGCCCAGTTTGGTTTTTAAACCCACTCTAATTTATTTTATTTTATCATTATAATTTTTTTAAATTTTTATAAATTTTTATAAATTTTTATACAAAATGTAATAAATAATTAAATTATTTTCAAATTTCAAAACACTCATAATATTAAAAAGTAATGTTTTAATAAAATTTTATTTAACTTATTTTAACTCAACTCAGTTCATCTCGACATCTAAACTAGGGGTAGCAATATATTACACAACATATTAATCCAACACGAACACAATACGATAATAGTAGATTCGGGTTTAGTCTTAACGGATTTCAAGTCAAAACAGGTTAACCCATTACGACACGATTGCTTAACGAATTGATAGTGTGTCAACTTATTTTGACCCATTATGACACATTAAAAAAATTATAATTATAATTATACTCTTATACTTAAAAGTAGATTTTTTAGAATTTTAATTTCGATATTTTTATTATTTAGATTGTAATTTCAGACTTGTAGTTAGTATTATAATTTTATAGATATTATGATTTTAATATTTATATAAAATTATGTTAAATTTAATCAAGTCAAATGGGTTAGTTTTGGGCATATTCAACTCATTTACACAAATAAGTTGAAACGGATCATATTATATCATGTTAATCTATTTTGTAATATTCACTAATGGGTCTTAACAGATTGACACGACACGATATATTAGGATTTGAGATTTTGACATGATAAACTTACCGAATCGAGTTAGAGTTGACTTATATACTATAATATACATGTCTTGACACGACACAAATACAATCTGTTGACATGATTTGACACTCCTAATCCAAATGCAACTAAGTCTTTAAAAGATGATTATAGTACCTGTATAGTCGATCTCTTAAGACCGAAATTAGAAGTATAATCTTTTACAATAGAGCAATGATACGTGTATAATTTTTTTAAAAATATTTCTATAATCATATATTAAAATGAGTATATAATCATATAGATAAAAAAATTTACTCTCATTTTAATATATGAATATAAAAAACTATAAAAGAGAAAAAAATATTCTAATTGGTGATGCCTACAAACTCAACTTATCGGAAGCTAATAAAAACATGACATGTAAGATTAATGAGAAGACTACCATAAGACTACCGTGGACTCAACAGCAAAGAATACTGGTTCGAGCTCTCATTCCAAACACTGGTTTGAACTCTCTCTCCTCTCTCCCCTCTCTCCCCACCTTATCTCTTATGCCAAAATTAGATTCCATTTGTTCGAGCTCTCTCGCATGCCTTCAACACCATCGAGCTCTCTCTCTCTCTCTCTCTCTCTCTCTTTCATGTCAAAACCAAACCCTAACCAGCTTGTGGTTCCACGGATTTCAAAACCTTACGCACTCAACCCTTAGCTCATGTAATCATAGGAAGGTTGTGTGGATGAGCCACTATGGAAGAAGCCGATGGGTTGAGATCGAAGGTTGTGCCAAAGATTAGGGGTTTTAGGGTTTCAGAGAGTTATTGGGAAGGGGAGAGAAAACGTAACTTAAAATTTCATCTAATCTGATCTTCATCATATTTGTCAAGCTTTGAATTGATGTGGGGATATTTTCAACAATTGTTCATCAATTTTTTCTTTCTATTAAAAGAATCTGTTGTTTTGGTCTTCTCTTCGTTGATGTTTGTGTGGATTTTCACCATTTTGCATTTCGTTTACGACTTCAATTAGGAATTTTGTTTAACAAGGCTAGTTGGGAATTTCGTTTGCAACTTCAATTGCAGGAACTAGATTGTTCATTCTGAATATCGATACTCTCAGAATTCAAAAACCTCCTCCGTTGGTTCGATTTCGTAGGGAAGGAGATTGAGAGGGAATGCTTTCCTTGGTGAATTCGAATCACTTGTTTTTATTTCTTGTTGATTTTCTCTGATTTCATCTAATAATTTGATAAAATCGTAACTCAAAATCAAAACCATAAAAATTTTGCAGAGATTATTAATTCTAAATTTGTAGAAGTTTTTATGAAAATTTGTGTAAAGATTTGAGTAAGGATTTGTGTTGATTTCACATGGAAGATCTGGCACTCTTGGGATATCAGGAGATGGGGTTATAGGGTTTATAGATTCTCTACAATGCATGTTTTCTTATCATTTGTGGGATTCATTACATGGCAGGTTGTTATTGGTTTTCGATAAACACCACTTATAGGTGCACCTACCCAAAGTGTTTCTCATTATAAAAAGTGTAGTAAGTATATCATTTTTCTTTACAATAAGAGGGATAGTGGTAACTTTTGTTTGATGCCATTAAGTACATGTTTGTCCTTGACTATTTGATTTTTTATTTAATGCTATTATTATATATATGTCCCTGTAGTATATTTTGGAGTGGGCTTTTAAGTGATTTGTTTTGTTTTTCACTTAAGGCCTTGTTTAGATTCAGAGATAAAATGAAATGAGATAAAAGATAAAAAGTTGAATAAAATATTTTTAGAATATTATTTTTTATGTTATTATTATTTAAAATTTGAAAAAGTTGTATTGTTTATTATATTTTGTGTAAAAATTTAAAAAATTTGTAATAATAAGATGAGATAAGATGAGGTGGAATAAATTTCAAATCCAAACGAGTGTTTAATGCATAAGTCTCAGCTTGGATTTTTTTTTATAGGAAAACAAACTTCATTAAACTTAAAATAATGTATTACAGAGATATTTTTGACTAAACAACTTGGAAAATGAAATCAGGTGCTTCATTCCACCAAACCATTAAGCTATGAAACCTCCAAGCATTTCTTGCCAAATAGGGAGATGCTTCATTTGATGATCTTCCAACATGTTGTATCTAAACATATGGCATAAGCTGCATCAACGATCTTATTTCATATAATATCAAATTTGCAAACATTGATAAGCATTCCCTTGAAGCTAGAATTGCCTCAACACTTAATAGAAGGTCAGTTTCTATGATTAGCTAACTTATTCCCAATGGATAGCATAATTGCATTCCTTTCAGAATAGCCAACAACTCTAGTACTTCCAGAGGATCAATAACTTCCAGAGCACAACACCATTTTCATCTTTTAATATCATACGAGTACCTGAGCATAATTGTTAAGCAAAAATAGCCTCATTCGTGTTTAGTTTTAGGGACCCAATAAAAGGGGTTTTCCAATCAAAGCTAGTCAGAATTTTGCTCCTCAAAGCAATAGAAGCATCTTGATGATCCTAATATAGAGATAGTGTATTGTCTATTGCTTGTTCAGGCCTAAACATCACATTTTTATGTACATACTGGTTTCTGCGATACCACATGCTCCAAGAAATAAGAATTTTTTTTTCCTAATTCTCTAGTATTACATTTTCTTCTCATGTTCTGTTCATCTTCTGATAGGATATTGAACTTTCTCCTCCAGCAAGATCTAATAAGAGGGCAGAAATAAAAGCATGAGATACGTTTCTATTCCTAATGTAACGCCCCGTACTCGAAGGGGGTCACGAAGTCCAACCTGTTTGGTATAATCCATCCTCAACTACAAATAATAGGTTTCCGACCATGTTCAAATAAAAAAATTTTTCCACATCTCAATCCATATACAATGTCCACCAAGTCATAAATAAAAGAATAAGAATAAATCATAAATGAGAGGGTTCACATTCTCCCAAAAAGTTTAACAATAAAGAATAACTAACATTCTAAAATTCAAAGAACTAGAAACCCAACATCTAAAATAAAAATTAATCTTTTTTTCCCATCTAGCCTGAGGCTCTAACAGCCTAAACATTGTCAGAACTCTACTCTTGGTCCTCTGATGGAACATCCAAATCATCTGAAAAATATATGAGATAAGGGGGTGAGTTTTTCCACAACTCAGTAAGCGAAGAACTTATACAAGCTTGTAAACATGAGCATTTACCAAGTAATAAAGTACGGAACAACATATGATTATGCATAAAAGATATAAATGATTTTCAAAACAATTAAATCATATAGTACTTTGGCATAACAAAACTGAGTATTATCACTATATCAAACGGAGCATCCCATAAAGCAAAAACCATGTTTAACCCCCGTGGTAGGGTTGTGCAAATCCCGGTGGCCAAACCAGACAGAGACAGAAGTGAAACTTTCCTTTATTCATTCTCGGAGCCCCGAGTGTGCACATAGGAAAGCCCACAATAAACCACTTTGTTTCCAAAGTGGGTGCACTCAGAGATAGGAAATTGGTACCAATCCAAACAGAACATAGACAGAGCAGAGCAGAGCAAAGCAGAGATAGAGTCAAATACCAACCAGAATACTATGCTAAAGATTTTCAGAGTTATTAAAGACACATAGTTCCAAACTATTTTCAGAATAAAGCTTGTATAAATAAAACGTCGTCAACGCAATCAAGGCATAATTTTTCGCAGATAGACAAAGACACTCTTTTTCACATTTCAGAAAATAACATAACAAAAAGCAAGCTCATGTCTACACAATGCATGACAGAAATATTTTTCCTTCTTTTATATGAGCTTCATGAATAATGCAAACAATCGACTGAGGTTGGTTTTTCTCAGGTTTTCATTTCATAACTAACAAAAGCACAAATTTTCAAAAGTCAACCTCAGTCTTCTTTTGGTATAAAACCGAGCATACGAACCCCGCTTATCTGACTGCTGTAGCAAAAAATCAAAACTTTGAGTCTGACCGCTAAGAGTTTCGTCACCTATACATGAAAATAATTTTCTTTATGTTAATGACCACCCCAAAGGCCTAAATCTGAAAAATTATAAGTTAACTACATTGCCTGCCTAAATTCATAATTTCTAGCAACCCATTGCCCAAACAATCAGCCACACAAAACTATTTAATAGCATTAAATACGCCTCCAACTAAAACAATCATTCTGGCCACCACTACATCATCTCAAGTATCACTCTGATAAAACCAACCCAACCCAACCATAGGAACATCATTCGTCCCCTTCCAAAAACTTTCACGCTCCTGGAAACAAAATAGCAACCCAACAAATATAGTATCGAATACGCTCAACGACTATTTTCCATACCCACAAAATTTCAGCAACTATTCATCATTCTAGCTTACCATGTATTTATCTCAAAACTCCAAAATACCATGAAAAAAAATGATTTCTTCATTACATACCGTTAGCCACCAAACAGAGTATTATTATATGCGTTTCAATAGAACTTCACAAACTACAAAATTTCAACACCCAAAATCATGTTCCTTCATCCTGTATCAACCCAAAAAAAAAAAATGCTCCAAACAACTCATCGACAGCACCAAAACGGCAAAAGAAATTTAGACAACCAACCCTTGAACATCCACCAAAAATCACTTCGAAAATGGATTCGAAAATTAGAGAATATAATCCATAAATATTTCAGCATAGAAAATAGTACTCAACCGGGTATATACGTTCAAATAAATCAAATTTTCCTCAATCCACACAAGGTTCAGCAACTATTCACCAAAACCCAAAACCACCGCCAACATATATATAAAAATACGATGCATAACCAGCATACGAGCTTCCGATCGGTCTCAAGAAAAAGGGTAGAAGTTCTTACCAGAAATCGAAGGGAACCCGCGAGAGAACAGAGGCCGAGACTGCTTTCCAGCTTCCTCTAAAATCGACTATAAACAACGAAATTTAACCAGGTTTTTTAAGTGATTAAAACCCCAAAGCCACATCTCATTATGGATAGAAGAAATTCGAAATACATTATGGGATTAAAAGAAAACTTACTGGGGCGAACGAAAACAGAGGAGCCTGCGATGAGACCCAAATCGAAGATGCAATTGCCGGAAGGAGAGAGGGAGAGAAATAAACCTTCCGTTGAGCCAGGTACCTGCCGAGAACGTGAGGAGTGGGCGCGAGAAGGGGCAGCGAAACAGAGGGGTAACCGTCGGGGTAGGGGATGAAGGAGAAAGAAGAAGAAGAGAAAAGAAAGGAAAGGAAAAGGAAGAAAGGAGAAGAGGCGGAAAATAATACCTGTGCGTGAAACGACGCCGTTCGGGCAAAAGGGTTGGGGCTGGGGCTGGGGCTGGGCCGGGCATGGGTCATGGGCTGGCTGAAAGCTTTGGGCCGGGCGTTACATCCTCTCCCCCTTAAACAAATTTCCGTCCTCGGAAATTACTACAAGAGCTTGAAATCTTCATTGAAGAGGTGTGGGTATTTCTCTCGCATTTCTTCCTCAAGTTCCCAGGAAGCTTCACTGCTTGTGTGATTACTCCACAACACTTTAACCATGGGGATACTACGAGTCTGTAATGTGTGTGCTTTCTTTTCCAAGATCCGCACTGGTTCTTCTATATATGTCATATCTTCCTAAATCTGCAGCGGCTCATAATGAATGATGTGAGTTGGGTCGGGAATATACTTTCTCAGCATGGACACGTGAAATACATTATGCACTCCCGCAAGATTTGGAGGAAGTGCTAACCTATATGCCAATGGTCCAACTCGTTCTAGAATCTCAAAGGGTCCAATATATCTAGGACTCAACTTGCCCTTACTTCCAAATCTCATAACCCCTTTCATTGGTGCTATCTTCAAGAATACTTCATTTCCAACTTCAAACTCTAGTGGACGACGTCGGTTATCAGCATAGCTCTTTTGTCGACTCTGAGCTGCTTTAATTCTAGCTCTAATGATGTCAATCTTTTCTGTGGTTTTCTGAATGATCTCTGGTCCCAATACTTTTCTTTCACCAACCTCATCCCAATATAAAGGGGACCTACACCTTCTGCCATACAAAGCCTCATACGGTGCCATCCCAATACTAGTCTGGAAGCTGTTATTATAAGCAAATTCCACCAATGGTAAGTGTCGTATCCAAGTTCCTTTAAAGTCCATCACACATGCCCTCAACATATCTTCTAAAATCTGAATAATCCTTTCTGATTGCCCATCTGTCAGAGGGTGATAAGCCATACTGAAGTTTAACTTAGTACCCATTGCCTCTTGTAAACTTCTCCGGAATCTAGAAGTGAAACGAGGGTCTCTATCTGACTCAATGGACACTGGTACCCCATGCAATCTCACGATCTCTTGTATGTACAATTCAGCTAGTTTCTCCAATTTATAAGAAACTTTAATGGACACAAAACGTGCAGTCTTCGTTAGGCGATCTACGATTACCCATATTGCATCTTGTCCGTTTAAAGCCCTCGGTAGACCTGTCACAAAATCCATGGATATATGCTCCCACTTCCATTCTGGAATCTGCAATGGCTGTAACAATCCTGCTGGTCTCTGATGCTCTGCTTTCACCTGTTGACATGTTAGGCATTGTTCTACAAACTTAGCAATTTCTCTCTTCATACCGTTCCACCAAAAAAACTCTCTCAAGTCCCGATACATCTTGGTACTCTCTGGATGGACTGTGTAAAAAGAGCGATGTGCCTCCTCAAGAATTATTTTCTTCAATGCATCATCTGCCGGCACACACAATCTGTCTCTAAACCTTAAAACTCCATCTTTAGAAATGCTAAAATCAGCTTTGTCCCCGTTTTTAACTTCTTCAACTAGCTTTATCAACGCTGAATCCACTTTCTGAGCTGCTTTAATTCTCTCTAACAAATCTGGTTGCACTATTAAACTGGCCACGAAAGTGCTTGTATCAGTAGTGATAACCTCAATACCGGCCCTCTCTAAGTCCATTAACAACTGGGGCTGGGTGGTAAGGGTTGCCATTGCTGGACTCAATGATTTCCTACTTAAGGCATCAGCTACAACATTCGCTTTACCTGGGTGGTAATTTATAGTACAATCGTAATCCTTTATTAACTCGAGCCATCTTCTCTGTCTCATGTTTAATTCTTTCTGGGTGAAGAAATATTTCAAACTTTTATGATCTGTGTAGATTTCGCACTTTTCCCCATATAGATAATGCCTCCAAATCTTGAGTGCGAATACCACCGCTGCCAACTCTAGATCATGTGTGGGGTAGTTTTGTTCATAAGTTTTCAATTGTCAAGAAGCGTAAGCTATAACCTTTCCGTGTTGCATTAATACGCACCCCAAACCCAATCTTGAAGCATCACTATACACCACAAAACCACCTCTCGTAGTGGGAACTGTTAAAACTGGGGCGGTCACAAGTCTTTGTTTCAAGGTCTGAAAACTTTCTTCACATTTTTCTGTCCATTCAAACTTGTTATTCTTCTTGGTAAGAGCGGTGAGAGGAACTGCTATTTTAGAGAAACCCTCAATGAATCGACGATAGTATCCCGCCAATCCCAAGAAACTCCTAACCTCACGAACATTCTTCGGTGCCAGCCAGTTAACTACTGCTTCTACTTTCCCTGAGTCTACTGAAATACCTTCTTTTGAAACCACGTGCCCCAAAAATATAACTAAATCCAGCCAGAACTCACACTTCTTTAGTTTAGCAAACAACCTTTCCTCCCTAAGTGTTTCGAGTACTAGCCTCAAGTGTTCCTCATGCTCCTCTTTACTTTTAGAATAGATCAAGATGTCATCAATGAAGACGACCACAAATTTATCCAGGAATTCATGAAATACTCTATTCATTAAATCCATGAATACCGCAGGAGCATTAGTCAAGTCGAAAGGCATGACCAAAAACTCATAGTGATCGTATCTGGTTCTGAAAGCGATCTTAGATACGTCTTCTGCCTTGATCTTCAATTGGTGATACCCTGACCGAAGGTCGATCTTAGAGAAAACTTGTGCACCTTGTAGTTGATCAAAGAGGTCCTCTATACGGGGTAAGGGATATCTGTTCTTGATAGTTACTCGGTTGAGTTCCCTATAGTCGATGCACATTCTCATTGTCCCGTCTTTCTTTTTAACAAATAAAACTGGCGCACCCCATGGGGACACGCTGGGTCGGATAAAACCCTTGTCCAATAAGTCTTGCAACTGCTCTTTGAGTTCGATGAGCTCTGATGGCGCCATTCTATAAAGAGCCTTGGACAACGGTGCCGTGCCGGGAGCAAGATCAATCGCAAATTCTGGTTCTCGGTTGGGTGGTAATCCGGACAAGTCTTCAGGAAACACTTCTGGGTATTCTCTCACAACAAGAATCTCTTCTAAACTCAACTCTTCCTTTGGTGCATCTATCACACAAGCCAAAAATTCTTGACAACCATCTCGTAATAATTTTCCAACCTGAACTGCTGATATGACTGATGGGTGTGATCGCACTTTCGACCCCACAAATTGAATTCCACCTCCCTCAGGAGGCTTGAAGATTACTTCCTTTTTAAAGCAGTCAATACTGGCATGGTATGAAGCCAGCCAGTTCATCCCCAAAATTACATCGAATTCAAACATATCAAAAATTATAAGGTCAGCTGGCATTAATCTTCCTTCAACAGATATGGGGCAGCCACAGAGAATTTTATGACAAGATACTGAATTTCCTGTCGGTGTCGCGACTACTAGGCTATACTCCAACCTTTCACCTTCCCAAGTGCAAAACTTAGCATAATTCAAAGAAATAAACGAATGCGTTGCCCCTGAATCAAATAATACAGTAGCATCGTTAGAAAACAATGGAAGAATGCCTGTGATCACAAAATAAAAATAAAAACATACTCCTTCTAGTAAAGATCCGCATTGAATACCAAGTTAATCCTAAAAGAAAACGAGAACCGAAAATACCTGTGATCACATCATCCCTGCCTTCAGCCTCTCTTGGTGTCAATGCAAAGACTCGAGCAGGTGCAGTAGGACGCTGATTGTTACCTCGTCCTGTAATTTCATTTCTCTGGGGTGGCAACATGCTCGCGTTATTGTTGTCCGGTTGCAGAGGGCAATTCCTGATGTAGTGTCCTGACTTGCCACAACGGAAACATAGTCTTGCCCCTCTTCTGCATTCTCCAGAATGCACTTAGTTACATGTCTTACACTGGTAGGGCTGCCGATTACTCTGGCCTGGCCTATTGCTTGAGCTACCCCCTTCATTTTTCTTCTTCCACGATCCTTGATTGATGCTTGCATGGTATCCAGATGAGGTAGACCTCTTCTTTTGATCAGATAAAATTGCACTTCTTTGAAGGCTTCTTTCAAACACTGTAGCCTTATTCACCAATTCTGTGAATTTTTTTACTTGGAAGCCCACTACTCGCTCAAAAAGCTTCTCGTTCAGCCCTTGTTCAAATTTGCGACACTTCTTCTCTTCATCTGGAATCAGATATGCAACAAAACGTGCCAGCTCGGTAAATTTTGCTACATATTGATGTACTGACATCGCTCCCTGAACTAAGGTGGCAAATTACATAGCTTTATCTTCCTTAACTGAGACTGGGAAGAACGCTCTAGGAAGACTTCCTTGAACAACGACCAACTTTTTATTTCCGTCTTTTCAGCTTCCCTGATAGTCCTCTCAGAAATCCACCACCTTTTCACCTCCCCGGTCAGCTTGAATGTAGCAAACGCCACCTTTTGTTCATCCGTGCAAGGCAAGACTCGAAATATCTCCTCAATATCCTGTACCCAATCCTCTGCCAGTATCGGATCGCCTCTTCCATCAAAAGACGTGGGATGCAACTTGTTGAAATCTTCCACAGTGCAACCCCTTTCACTTGTGGTGCGGTGACGACCATATGACTTTTGTGCGAGATCATCAATCAGCTGATGCGCTGCTGCTCGAAGTACTTCAGAAGCTCTTGGATTTGCTTCCCTTTCATTTCTGGCCGCATTCAAGTCCGACACACTTCGCTCACGTCGAGCTGGCATCCTGAGAACACTTGGACTATTAAACACATCGTTCACTTAAACATATAACCAGCTAGCTAAAAATAAACATCTACAGGTAATCTTAGTAGTCAAAATAAAAGTATATGATACTCCCCAAACAAAAGAGGTACCCACCACAAACAAGATCACATGATACCAAAAATAAAAGACATAAATATATAACCCTTAAATCTCCAACAATATGAAATCAGCTCACAAGCCTATATAATTCTACACCTCAAATAATTCCTAAAGTTGGCAAATTCTAGAACCTCAAATTCCTAAAACCTTATTGCATAAGTCTGCAGAATCTTAAACTTTCGCTCTGATACCAATTGTAACGCCCCGTACTCGAAAGGGGTCACGAAGTCCAACCTGTTTGGTATAATCCATCCTCAACTACAAATAATAGTTCTCCGACCATGTTCAAATAAAAAAATATTTTTCCACATCTTAATCCATATACAATGTCCACCAAGTCATAAATAAAAGAATAAGAATAAATCATAAATGAGAGGGTTCACATTCTCCCAAAAAGTTTAACAATAAAGAATAACTAACATTCTAAAATCCAAAGAACTAGAAACCCAACTTCTAAAATAAAAATTAATCGTTTTCCCCCATCTAGCCTGAGGCTCTAACAGCCTAAATATTGTCAGAACTCTACTCTTGGTCCTCTGATGGAACATCCAAATCATCTGAAAAATATATGAGATAAGGGGGTGAGTTTTTCCACAACTCAGTAAGCGAAGAACTTATACAAGCGTGTAAACATGAGCATTTACCAAGTAATAAAGTACGGAACAACATATGATTATGCATAAAAGAAATAAATGATTTTCAAAATAATTAAATCATATAGTACTTTGGCATAACAAAACTGAGTATTATTACTATATCAAACGGAGCATCCCACAAAGCAAAGACCATGTTTAACCCCCATGGTAGAGTTGTGCAAATCCCGGTGGCCAAACTAGGCAGAGACAGAGGTGAAATTTTCCCTTATTCATTCTCGGAGCCCCGAGTGTGCACATAGGAAAGCCCACAATAAACCACTTTGTTTCCAAAGTGGGTGCACTCAGAGATAGGAAATTGGTACCAATCCAAACAGAACATAGACAGAGCAGAGCAGAGCAAAGCAGAGATAGAGTCAAATACCAACCAGAATACTATGCCAAAAGTTTTCAGAGTTATTAAAGACACATAGTTCCAAACTATTTTCAGAATAAAGCTTGTATAAATAAAATGTCGTCAACGCAATCAAGGCATAATTTTTCACAGATAGACAAAGACACTCTTTTTCACATTTCAGAAAATAACATAACAAAAAGCAAGCTCATGTCTACACAATGCATGACAGAAATATTTTTCCTTCTTTTATATGAGCTTCATGAATAATGCAAACAATCGACTGAGGTTGGTTTTTCTTAGGTTTTCATTTCATAACTAACAAAAGCACAAATTTTCAAAAGTCAACCTCAGTCTTCTTTTGGTATAAAACCGAGCATACGAACCCCGCTTACCTGACTGCTGTAGCGAAAAATCAAAACTTTGAGTCTTACCGCTAAGAGTTTCGTCACCTATACATGAAAATAATTTCCTTTATGTTAATGACCACCCCAAATACCTAAATCTGAAAAATTATAAGTTAACTACATTGCCTGCCTAAATTCATAATTTCTAGCAACCCATTGCCCAAACAATCAGCCACGCAAAACTATTTAATAGCATTAAATACGCCTCCAACTAAAACAATCATTCTGGCCACCACTACATCATCTCAAGTATCACTCTGATAAAATCAACCCAACCATAGGAACATCATTCGTCCCCTTCCAAAAACTTTCACGCTCCCGGAAACAAAATAGCAACCCAACAAATATAGTATCGAATACGCTCAACGACTATTTTCCATACCCACAAATTTTCAGCAACTATTCATCATTCCAGCTTACCATGTATTTATCTCAAAACTCCAAAATACCATGAAAAAAAATGATTTCTTCATTACATACCGTTAGCCATCAAACAAGAGTATTATTATATGCGTTTCAATAGAACTTCACAAACTACAAAATTTCAACACCCAAAATCATGTTCCTTCATCCTGTATCAACCCAAAAAAAAAAAAAAACGCTCCGAACAACTCATCGACAGCACCAAAACGGCAAAAGAAATTTAGACAACCAACCTTTGAACATCCACCAAAAATCACTTCGAAAATGGATTCAGAAATTAGAGAATATAATTCATAAATATTTCAGCATAGAAAATAGTACTCAACCGGGTATATACGTTCAAATAAATCAAATTTTCCTCAATCCACACAAGGTTCAGCAACTATTCACCAAAACGCAAAACCACCGCCAACATATATATAAAAATACGATGCATAACCAGCATACGAGCTTCCGATCGGTCTCAAGAAAAAGGGTAAAAGTTCTTACCAGAAATCGAAGGGAACCCGCGAGAGAACAGAGGCCGAGACTGCTTTCCAGCTTCCTCTAAAATTGACTATAAACAACGAAATTTAACCAGGTTTTTTAAGTGATTAAAACCCCAAAGCCACATCTCATTATGGATAGAAGAAATTTGAAATACATTATGGGATTAAAAGAAAACTTACTGGCGAGAACCAGGGGCGAACGAAAATAGAGGAGCCTGCGATGAGACCCAAATCGAAGATGCAAAAGTCGGAAGGAGAGAGGGAGAGAAATACACCTTCCGTTGAGCCAGGTAACTGCCGAGAACGTGAGGAGTGGGCGCGAGAAGGGGCAGCGAAACAGAGGGGTAACCGTCGGGGTAGGGGATGAAGGAGAAAGAAGAAGAAGAGAAAAGAAAGGAAAGGAAAAGGAAGAAAGGAGAAGAGGCGAAAAATAATACCCGTGCGTGAAACGACGCCATTCGGGCAAAAGGGCTGGGGCTGGGGCTGGGGCTGGGGCTGGGGCTGGGCCGGGCGTGGGTCATGGGCTGGGTGAAAGCTTTGGGCCGGGCGTTACACCTAAGTTGCATAGCTTGCAGGTATCCACTTGTAAAATCTTCTTGACTTTCAAATTTGCACATGTAGCCAGACCATTTTTGCATGCCCTCCAAGAAAAAACTTTAACTCTATTTGGGATGTTGAACTTCCATATCTTATTACATAGCAATCTCAGTTCTGTAGAACTTGAACTCTCTCTTACATTGATTGGTTGTTTCAAACCATGGAAAAATCTGTAAGCACTTTTCACTATGAAATTACCAAATTTCTCTTTTCCCACACCAACTTGTCTCTTTTGTCAGCTGGACCTATTGATATCTTCAAGATTTCTGATGCATCATCAAGAGAGAAAACTATATTAACCACATCAATCTTCCACCAATTTGTGTTAACATCAATGAGGTCCACCACTTTTTCAAGCCCCATATAGATTGTTTGATCCTGATGTGGAGGGATGAATTTATGATTAGACATCCAGAATTGATCCATATGTTCATGGACTTACCATTTCCAACCCTCCACCTACAACTTTTTAACATGTGATCCCTTGCCTCCCATATTCCTCTTTATGCTTAGGATGGAGTGTGACCCAAATTGGCTACCATGAAAGTAGTGTGAGGAAAGTATCTAGCTTTGTATGGCTTGTGTAGCAATAAATCTTCATGTTTAAGTACTCTCCAACTTTGTTTAGCAAGAAGAGCTTTGTTGAAAGTTTGTAGATCCCGAAAACACATCCCAACATTAGATTTTGACACATCTTCATCCAACTTACCCACTTGATCTTATCTTCTTCTTTCTTTTGCTGCCACCAAAATTTGGCCATTAAATTCTCGAGTTTAGTGCATAAGGATCTAGGTAGTTTGAAGCAATTCATTTTGTAGGTAGGAATTGAAATGGCCACATTTTTTATCAACTCATTGTGTAGGTAGTTTGAAGCAACTCATTGTATAGGTAGGGATTAAATTCTCTATCCGTAAGTGAGTGCCGCCTTATTTAATCATTTGCAAAACCTGATTTTCCTCCCCAAGACATCTTTTTTGTTCGTTTCTATAGTTGGGGTGGGGTGACATTGTTAGATTGGATTTGACTTTTGAGAGTCGTGGTGAGATGACTCGTTGGTCAATTAATGGGAGATGTAGAGAATCAAAGATCAAATTCTAGAGAGCAAAGGACAAAGAGGAATCTGTGAGAAGATTTTTTATTCATCCTCGCCATTTAATACACTTGGTGGAGTGGATATTGTGTTGTTCATGGTACTGAGTATTGAAGTAGGAGATTTCAGGTACTATCATTTCTCTTTTCAATGTGGATGATATGGTTATTAGTGGTGATGATATTGCTGATATTCGAGATCTTCAAACTTTTATTAGTCAGTATTTTGAGAAAAAAGATATGGGACACCTTAACTTCTTTCTTGACCTTAGTCGGGATGATTATTATCTCACTTAAGCCAAATATACTTATGATTTGCTTTTCAAAGTTGAGTTGGTAGCCAGCAAGATAGCCACTAGTCCACTTAAGTATAATACCAAACTCCTAACCACTAATGGTGCCCCCCTTTGTGATGGAACACTTTATTGACAATTAGTTGGTAGTCTCATTTATTTTACTGTCACCAAGCCTGACATCTCATATGTTGTTCATCTAATCAATCAATTTATGAGTACATCTCAACCTACACATTTTGTGTTGTTCTTCGAATTTAATATTATATCAATGATACTCTATTTCATGGTCTGCACTTCACATCACACTCATCTCTTAATCTACAGGCTTAATTTGATGCAGACTGTACTGGTGATCCCATTGATCGTTGCTCCACCATTGGTTATTATTTTTTAATTGGTACTTCTTTGATTTCATGGTGTAGTACAAAATATTCCATTGTTTCCCGCTCTAGTACTAAGGCAAAGTTTCATGCCCTCATTGATACAACATCTGAATTTTTGTGATTGTGATAGCTTTTGAAAGATATGGGTACTCCTTAATCAACCACCTCTCCTATTTATTGTGATAATTTTAGTGTCATCCAGATTACACGCAATCATGTATTTTATGAGCGTGTGTACCAAATATATTGAGTTTGATTGTCACTTTATCCTCTATCATCTTCCGCACGCGGTGTCCTCCAGTTACTCTCAATCCCACTTGATAATTTTGCTGATATTTTTACAAAATTATAACCATTTAGTCAATTTAGTGATCTTGTTTTCAAACTCTAGTTGACTTCGCCATCACGAGTTTAAGGAGAGATATTGTTAGTGTATACATATTTATCTTAGATTATACATAATATTCTTAGAATATTATAGTAATACTCTTAATTTCCTATAATTACTCTAGGTTAGAATATTTTCTCCTTTAATGTATTTTCTTATGTAATTTGTCCATATTCAAATATATATAAGCCTATTTTGTACAGTTTTATACACAAAAAATATACACATTATTTATCCAAACCCTCTCTATCTCAATAGAAGACATGATCTTCATAAACATTACATTGATGCCTAGAACTCAGAGATATATGTGGACCTTGTTCAACTCAAATCTAAATTATTTTGAAGCACAACATGATTCATCATCATGACTAATCATCTCCCTTTGCATGCTTGGCTTGGTAACCTGCTGTGACATCTGTTGATCCATTTTCATGTATTGATCTTGTAAATGACCAATAATATTAATGCCTCCCATCGAAAAATTTTATTTTCAACATATTTTGGTGTATGTAATGAGCTAGGGTGGCCACATTTATGTATAATAAATTAGCGAATTAATTAAGGTAACACCCACTATAAGAAAAACGGGTATATAAAATCAATTAACTGTAATCAAAATAGTATGTTTTCGTTGTAAATAGTCATTTTGATTGCAATTAATTAATTATATATAACCCATTTTTCTTGTAGTAGCCCATACATTAGATTTTGTAACATGACATGATTTGCCATGTCAAAGAATATATACACACAAAAAAATGTTGGAATTACTAAGTTTTACAATATACATATATATTACTAATTAATAATATGGTAGAGCTGAGAACTCTGATTGTCGGAGTTTGTATGTACAAGGAGATGGGTTTGATTCAGGTGGAGATTAAGTGCGACTCTTTATTTTTGTTAACTAGTTGTCCTTTAATAAATGTCTAAACTGGTATCTATGAGATTATTAGGATGAGCTCCTATTGCTATTTAACGACATTCGTTTTACCACGACCCACCAGTTTAGAGAAGGTAATGTATCGGCGAATCTTCTTGTATGACAAGAGAGGAAGGTGTTATTCAAAGACACACAGATTGGACCTTGCTTCCAAAGGTTTTGATTGGCATGCTGCAATTGGATAAACTGGGACTACCGCACATCAGATAATTATAGATGCTGTTATTGTATTGTTTTTTGGTGTTTTGTTGGTTTTGATTTGTTGGGTTTGATTGGTGTATAAGGTTTTCCTCCACTATATGTGAGATTTTTTTAATAAAGTGTCGGAAGTATCGCCCTCTTTTTAGCCAAATAGATATATATTTATATTATAATAAGTGACTATCTAACGGCCACTTAACGGATTTTCTTTTTTTGTTAACTTTCTTTATTTTTCCATTAAATTTAATTTCATCCGTCAGTCCATTTGAATTGGGAAATGATATGATTATTGAAATTTAGTCTTCTGATTCAAACTTTTAAATCAAATACTTCAAATTCAAGTCTAATTAAATTCAAAACTCTTAAATTTTCAAGAATCATTATTCGAAACTCTTCCTCAACCCGAATCCATTTAGACTATCACTCAGTTACCGTTTGAATGGATTCCTAAATTGAAACCAATACTCAATTTCAAACTCAATTAAGTCTCTTTATGATCAATGTTACATTTTTCTATCATCTATAAAACTCACCTAAGACTCAGATTAAACAATACAAATTATATAAATGATATATAATTTATATAACATGCCGATTATAAAATACTAATATTTTATTAGTAATAAATTATATAACATGTAAATTATAATATAACATTATAACATTAGTAAACCTACATTATAACATTATAATATACCATTATTTTGTATAAATTATAATATATATTATATATAAATTTATATTTATGATTTTAAATTTCTATTCATTCTTTATAAAAAAAGAGAAGTGTAAAATAATTAAGTTTAAATCAGTTTGTCAACTATATTTGCAAATATAATTATTTGAATAAAATATTATTTATTTTTTAATTTAAATATATTATGTAACATTAAATTCAAATAATAATATTTTATAAATAAATTATAATAATTATTAAATAGTTATCTTTCATCACTTCACATTAGTTTATGATTTATTTTTCTATAATTTTTTATTATTAAAATATTTTTCTTTTATTATCCCTCCAATTTTTTTATTAGAAGTTACATTTTTTTTTGTGCATTACATTATTAATTGAAATTTATTTCTTTATAAAAATCATATCATTTCTTAAAAATAACTAATTCACTAAATTAGGGAAATGTGCAAGCACATTACTCCTTCCTAATATATATATATATATATATATATATATATATACATACATATATTTTGAAATATTCTGCCCTGGAGGTAGGAAGGAAAACATTTGTGGGCCTGGACCTTGCCGTTGCTAAGGGAGTAGCATACAGATTATAAGGCATGGCCAAGGTTGAAGCAAATGAACTGGGGGGAATTGGTCTAGGGACATTTCTTAGAACGGTAAATCTATTGGCAATCTTTAGTGGGGAGGAAGCCGCTGGCAAGAGGAGAGATAGAGGGGGAGTTGGAGGCCTCTAAGGAGGAACTGATTTTTTTTTCTTGCTTATGTTTTATGCAGAAATTCACGAGTAAGGAAATCAAAAATTGAATTATCAGTTTTAATATATTCAATGTCAAAATAAAAAATACTTAACATCGCTTGCCATCGTGTAAAAATATGTGTTGATGCAATGTTTTGGACATCTTTTTTTAAAACATATTTAGCACTTTTGCAATCAATTCTTAACAAAAAATTTTGATTAAGTAAATCATTTTGAAATTTTGAAATGCACAATACTATAGATAATATTTATTTTTTAATAGTACTATAATTAAGTTGTGTATGATTCCAGGTTCCGGAATCGAACAATTTATTTAAGAGAATCTGGTGAAACAATTTGTTTCACTCTTTTGGCTTCTTGTGCCGATAGGTAAATCACGGGTGAAATAGTGTTTTAAGGTAAGATCAAACCAATCCAAATGGCCATTAGATAAAGACCTCAAATTTTACCTCCCAATTCTGGTCCACACCAAATCAATTGCAATAAAACATATCTATTGCAAAATAGATACTTTAAAAATATTTTCTCACAATTGTTATCTTCTTCTATTAGTAATGACTGAAGAAGCATGGAAGACCAATCCCTATACTCTCAAGAGTATCCCAGATTCACAAATTCAGTATAATTATTATGATTATATTGAATCATGATTCAAATTTCTTTTGTTTCAAATTCTTGATTTATCGCATTTTTGGTTCTTTAATTTCGACAAGAAATGCAAACACAATTTTCTGTTTTGGTTTCAAAGATGGTGGCATCAATATGGTCTCATTCATGAAATATTTCCTGATAGTCTTCAAACGACTATCAATCATTTTAAAATTTCTAATTCACCTAAGATGGACAGTCACAGTTCAAAATTCTCATACTTAGTCCATTTCTATGCAAGATACAAAGTTCCTTGAATCTGTAAATGGACATATGAGAAGAATATAGACATCTTGGTTCGCCATTTTTTCGTCAAGTGGTGGAACAAATATCCCTACACTAATGACATTGTTTTCTATGTTTCAAGGGATTTTCCTCTTCCTGTGCCAAATCTAAAAAGCACGGAGGAATTCCGCTCCCTAGTTTCACAAACTAATTTAATCACTTATCCACTTTTCCAGGATAAGACACCTACAAATTCCTCTGCAACGGATTCATCTTCAAAGCAAAAGAAGACTTCACCCTCATCTTCCTCAACAAAGAAGAATAATTCAAAAAATTCAGATAGTTCATCATCTTCCAAGTCCAAAAAGAAATTCCTTCTTGCAGGACTGAAGAAGAAATACTTAATTCAACTGTTGAAGAAGTCCATCCAGGATGAAGCCAATAGTGATGATTCAACTAAAGAATGATAACACTCAGCAGAGGATTATGATCCTTACAATAACACATTTGGACATGATTCACCCGACTATCCCCCAAAAGAATATGAAGGATACCGGTTCAGTTAACTGATTCACTTGTCGGCACAAGAAGCCAAAAATACTTTTGGTGCAGACACCATTTCACCCGTGGTTTACCGGTTGGCACAAGACGCCAAAAGAGCTTTTGGTGCAGAAGACAGGTGTTTTACTTACTTTTACTGTTTTAATCATCATGCTTTACACTATATAGCATATGATTACTTTTGTAAAGGTAACTCCTTCATTTTTAAAAGGGAACCTTAGTTTCATTTGAGAGACAGAGCTAGTCATACCTTCTTCCATACATACATATATATATATAATATACATATATATATATATAATACATTATAATACATATATATATATATATGGCTTCACAAATTGTGTGGCCGGGACTATATATGTGTTAAAGATATATAGAATATATATGCTAAATATCATTATTTATGTAGCGATTAATATAGCCAACAAGAAATGATCTGAAGTGAAATAACTAGTTGACTTGATCATGAAGATGCCTCTGGCACTGACAAAAAGCCCCATGATATCAATTTCATAAAGCTAAAAATTAATTAAGCCATGTCCCACGCCTATAACACAAATGAATCCAAAACACTGCTCATGAAAACGACACTTTCATCTTTATATCTATTCATATGTTTAGACGTAGCCAACATCTGGCTTTGTTTACAGCTTTATATATGTTAATCTGTTGGGTCGACATGGCAAGTTGAATATCCAGCCTATTCATAAAACAACTTTATAGGGCTGAGACTTAGATCGATCGCTTCTAACTTTCTACTCGAATTTGAAATTCAAGAAAGACATAATATTAAATGCATGTCCAAGTGGAACTTACACGGTCTAGCTAGCTAAAAGCGGCCTTAGCTTGCACGTATGGAACGACACAAAATGTTACAAATTAATGTGTATATATGTTGGACCATTCAATTCGAAAAGAGAATTGATTGAATATAATCTCTCTCTCTCTCTCCTACTTTATATGCAGGTATCAAACGCAAAGAAAATAAATGGGAACATAGCTAGCTATTGCAGTAGAAGATTAAGAAAGAAGACTACATAAATATTATTCCACTACCCTTATAAAATCTCTGGCATTAACCTGATCAAAATGGCTACTTTTCTTAGTGGGATGGGATCCCGTAAAAATGATGGGCAGCATGTGCATGCACCACGTTGCATGATGTCAAACAGGTAGACCAACCCGCATCAGGTTCTACTAATTAAGGCTGAGCTAACAGCGTCTCTTATTCACAGAAAGAAAGAAGGAAAGAAAAAGGAAAGCCTTGAAAAAGCTCCTTTGCAAAAGGGTGACCAATGCTGACGGTT
The DNA here is from genome assembly GCA_036559045.1 of Platycarya longipes. Taxonomy (NCBI): domain Eukaryota; kingdom Viridiplantae; phylum Streptophyta; class Magnoliopsida; order Fagales; family Juglandaceae; genus Platycarya; species Platycarya longipes. The sequence goes on from CM071797.1 coordinate 35,753,970, forward strand.
ATTTAGGCCAGGAATAAAGCAGCTGGGCCGCCCCATTGTCCGCTTGAGGATAACAAAAAGAACCAAAAGAAAGCCTCAAACCCTCTTCCACTTTAGACTTTGATTACAGCCATCAATATATTTTTCAATAATGAGCTTTAATGATCGGTCCAGCTTGATCAGAAACTGGGAAATTAAGCAAGCATAAGAATTTTTCACTAATACAATATGAGAACAGTACTTGCATGTGGAATATTCCACGTCCCAAAGTAGAGAAAACTTTCCTTTCATTAATTAATATGATGAAGTTTTTCTGATCGCTACTCTAATTCCCTCTTACAACATACATGAAATCTCTTTGCGATAAACGGAAATGACCTTAACAACAATTGAATTTGTACATACACATATATATATCCTAATTAAATGACAAAGTAAGTTGAAGATCGAATAAATCTAGATCATATTGCACTAAAACAACAAAGATATGACTGTGTCGATCATGACTTGCTCATCACTTGCGGCTGCATGGTCTTTAACGGATGCCTGATTTTTTGAGGTTCGATCGTAAAGTAGAAATTCATTATAATAACCGTCTGATATTCTTGATGAAGGCTAGCTATGGCCCATTTTTGGCTCGAAATGTTTGTTGGATGCATGATAGAGTTACCGTTGAGAGAGTTCATCATAATTAGCGGTCTTTAACGTCATGAGCTGGCTTGAAAGTGTACGTTTAAAGGGTCTCTATATTTCAACTAGCTGTGCAAGAAAACCCCAATTTTTTCTTACCAAAAAAGGGATATATATTTGCATCAACGTAACTGATCATCTCATTCCTTAAAATGGTCTTTATCTCATAAAAACATGGAAGGTCAGCAAATACACAAACAGCGAGTACACCAAGCTTTGATATTCCATAGTTGCGGCCTGTTTCACAGTAAATTCCATTTAAAGTGGGGAAAATTAAAAACACACACACACAAAAAAAAAAAGTAACTAGATTTCCACTATTCATCGAAGTACATGCAATTTAAAAATAACACATGATCTGTAACGAAATATGTACAAAAGCTCATTGAACAGATACACTTTTCCTATTGCTATATGTGTATATATAATATTATATACAATTTCTAGAGTTCTTAATTCTATATTAATATTTTATAAGCAAATAACAAAGTGAATAAAGATGATAAAACATGAACCTATGGCTTTACCTTCATGGCAGAGGAAGTAAGAGAAATGGAACTACTCGTTGAAGTCGAAGTACTTGTTGAAGTTGAAGTACTAGTACTACTTGATATGGCAGAGGGGCCAACATTGTAACACAAGGTTCCATCAGGCCGATACAGGCCATAATTCCTTTCAGAAGTCTGTCCTGGCTTCAAATCCTCATTGAACAAAGCAAACAGATAAACATCGAGCCGCATGTTAGGACTCAAAGGTGTCCCTTCGTTCTGTAATTGCCTTATCATCAAGTTCCTATTGTAAACAGCCGCATTCTCCATCGTTGCACCAACTTCACTAGGATCACCTTTCGACGGCCACCCAGTTTCCGAGACCCTAACCTCTATTCCATTATACCCCATTCTAGCAATAGCAAAACTGACTGCATCTACTTGAGCATAGAGCATGTTGTCATAGTGTAAATGGGTATAAGGATCAACCATTCCAGAGTTAGGATTAAAAAGCACATAGTCCAAAGAAATCTTATTTGGGTTATCTTTATAAGCAAAATACGGATAGGCATTGATCCAAAAGGGTGCTTTGGTGCTCGACAAGAATTGTAGCACCTGTAACATGGTTTCGTATACCTCTGGTTTGAAGCTTCCGGCAGAAGGCGGATATGACTCGGCAAGAACGGCTAGAGAATTGGGTGTAGAGACATGAATGTGCGAGTCTAGACCTAATTGAACTAGAGCACCATGGATGCCGACCATGGCAGGAACAAGATACGACATTAGGCCGGTCGTGTCGGCGCCGGTGAAGATCTCGTTTCCTACTGCTATCCCGGTGATTCTTGTTGCAGGGAAGTAAGGCTTGATATGGGAGCTGACCCACTGAAGGGCTTGTTGGTGGTCCATTAACTGAGCTAGCATTTCGTTTTCGACAGTGACAATGAGTTCTACATTGGAATTTGCAAATGCAGTCAAAATCTGAGGATTTGTGTCGTAAATTCTTGCTTTCGTGAGTCGAAGGGAGCTTAACAGATCGAGGACTTTCTCGGGTGGTAGCAAATTATCACCCAGTTGACCATAATTGATGCCAAGTGATGTCACTTCACGTAAAAAGCCGAAGTCTGTAGAGATAAACACGATCGAACAATGAGAACTGCAAGTGCGTCGCAATTATTGATGAGAAAAAGTTATAAAAAATTATGAAAATGGGTTCCTGCGCGCCCACATATATATGTATAGAGCAATCTGTTGACTAGGAACTAATATTACCAAACACAAAATCAAAAACCAGAAGTACCCAACAAATAAAAGCGAAGAGGTACCTAAGAAGTAGAGAGAAACCACGAGAAGAATACGGAAAATGGAAGAGATTCTGCAGCTAAAATCTGCCATTGAGAGAGATGTAGAGATACCGAAGAATGTTAAGCTTTGAAAGAGATCAGATCAGGGGAGATATAAATATATTTGGGAACAGATATATATAAGGGTGCTATGTATTCCTTTCTTTTCTTGTTTGAAGTCTGTAATTGGGAGAGTATGACGCGTGGTTTTAGCTTGCCTTGGCTATCTTGGCTTTGGCTCTGACTTTGGTTTCTTATATTCTCGTCGATGGCCTTTATAAATAGCTTCTTTTCAACTGGTTTCCAATTTTGCGTGACCATAATGCCCCGGCGGCCACTTTCTTCATTCTAAAGCAAAGGGAAATCCCACCGGTTGGTTTAATATGAAGGCCAGGAGTAAGCAAGTGGGGGATCCCAAAATTGTTTAACTCCTCCATGTTGAAAAGAGATGCCACTTTAATCTAAAATATAATTGGTGTTATTAAAATATTTTCTATTTCTAGTGCAATTTATTGGGACGTGTATATATATATATATATATATATATATATATAACTAGGTATAATAAGTTGCTTCTATTTTAAAGGAAATAGCTAGAGCTGATCAGGGGTAAATTACCCTCTAAATTGTAGAGAAATGCTGATGATCTACAAGCTGTACCATAAACGGCCTATGTCGCAGTACTAGTCATGATCTTCTGTTTATATTTGTAGGAACTCTTAATATCTCATAATTAACAGCTATATGTTAACATGATTTATTGCCTGTACATATATATATATATATTAATTTGTTTGTATATTATTAACTATATTATGCGCGCATCATAGGGCACAAGTTGCAAAAAGCACTATCAAGCGTCGGTAGAAGCGACAGTATAAGGGTGTGAAAGAAATATTCAGCGTTGATTAATTTTGAAGTTTTGTTATAAGTGGGACGTTACTCGGATAGAATTATGCTTTGTACGTACTCCCAATATTACTAATTTTCCCTTTAATATATACAACAAAAACAAAAGGTAAAATAAAATCGATAACCACATACTACTAGCTAGTTTGGATCAGTAATTTGTGGTATTCGGCAACATAGCTATAGTTTGGAGTACTGATCTTTTTATTTAATTTTTTAACAGTGTTTCAATTTTGTATATCAAATTAATAATATATGTATATATATATATAAGAAGGCTGTACTTGAATTAAATTACGTCGACCCTAAATATATCAAATTTAAGATCCTGCAGATATTAAAAACATGGGTTCTTTTTTCTAAAGTTTTCGCAAAGAAAGTTTCTCATCGTAATAGCACCCTTTTTTAAAGCTATGTTCTTATAAAGAATTTTTTTTTTTTTTTTTCTTGATCCCTTTGTTCACGGTCAGACTATCACTATTCATGAAATTAAATAGCAAGTTTAGCAACTGCCAAATTTAGTCTTATATAATTAGTACTGGCAACGTCTCTGAGTAGCTAGCACTGCTGGCTGCAATTAATTAGTTGAAAGTGGTTAACCCATGCATGAGTACCATGCACCAAACCCAGAAAGGATAAGCTGGCGCCCGTAAATTGTAAAAAAGATTTTCTTTAATTAGGAAGATACAAATTACACACGCACGTAAAAGGAAACTAAGGAAAATGATGAAAATTAATAAAGATGACAACAGTACTGGTCTGGAGGGATGCTTTAGAAAGCATAACTAATTAACAATATATATATATATATATACATATATATATATATATATATATTTGTATGTATGATATGTGTATGTGCCCAAATCATTTAGTTTTTCAGAATAAAGCAAATCATAATGATTAGGCCGGCACAAATATAATCAATCTGCAAGAACTTTTTGGGGTCGGCCCGCGACCTTGGTAATTGAGACAATATTTGAACTTTGAGTGTGTAGTGGGTCTAGAAATATATATTCCTTGTTGGTCCCGTATCATATGTACGTACGTGCACCCTATATATTCACCATATCTTTTTTCCTTTTTTTTTTTTTTTCCATAGAGGATTTCTCTGCTTTTGCGAAAAAGTTAAACAAAATTATATGGTTTCTAGTGATAATTATAATCGAACGAGGAAGAGAAAGTTAGCATGGTGGAATGGTGATGATTTATTCATAAAAAAAAATATAATCTATAAGAGGCGAGCTAGCTGAGCGCATACTCATGATGTGTGAAACATATATAGATCATCAAGATAGAAATAACTAAAGGCCGGAAGGAAAAGGAGTCATCGTCGGTCAAGTTGAATAAAGTTGTTAAAGAGTCATTTTGACAAGGAGACAAATAAGGTGTGCGACATCTAGTGTGTTTCGTCGGGAGAACTCAAAGATAACTTGCGTAATTTGGCCAAATAAAGAGGGAAAAAAGTTTGATGGTGTTTGGTAAGTGGATAAGGAAGTAGAATATTACGTGGGAATGATGAGACGTTAATATTATGTCCTTATCTTAATTATAGTGCAACCTTTTTCTCTCCTTCCCGGTCCTTTAAATATTCGATGATGATGCAACACATCAGCTCATGAGAAAACTTCGTGTGGGGTTGAAACAAGTTTTGTATTAATATATATGACGCATGGGGAAAATGGAGTTCATGTGCAGGACGGCGGTCGCGGAAATTTAAGACTTGGAAAAAGAAACATCCAGGTGCATTAATTTGACATGCAAATATTACTCATGACCACGAATGGTTGATGTTGATGGTTTTCGTGAGGAACAGATATTGATCTTGAGCTTTTAAGGCCGCGGCCTTGAGTTTACGCTTACGACGTACACCCTCCATCAAAATCCAATTTGAAATATGGCGCACGCGGGGAAGGATTAGCTAACAAAAACGTTCTTGCTTAATTTGATGGGTGCATGAAATATGATATATATATATATATATATATATATATTAATTATGCACGTAATTTGAGATTGGCTCTCATGATAAGAATATATTTTGTTCTTATGTACCTTATCATGTCTATTGGATATAATTTGTGTGGCTTTCTAGAGTGCGTAATTAAAGAATATTCTCAAAAGACCAAATATGTGTTACAAGAAAAATTAAAGACAGTTGATCAGAGCAGGATATTATATATATATATATATATATATAGTACATGAGGAGCGATCAATACATATAATACTTCCGTAGAAGTTTTAAAATATTCAATATGGTTTTTAAAATGTGCAAATCCATTCACATGAGATGATAAATACTTATATATATAATTTGGCAAAAGTAGATCATAAATGCTTATCAAAATTAAATGGTTTTAATAAGTTTATACGCGCATATAATATAGTTTGAACTCCAAGCTGCAAAACTTTCGATTGGATCCTTTGTCATTGCTCGGGTTATAATCAAGATGTATGTAATGTATATGTTTGTGTGTGCGTAACAAACGATTGAAACGTAAAATACAAATGAATAAGGTGTACATTAGTGAAGATTACTACTATAGTCATAAAGAGTTAAATAAAATAATCCTACAAATTAATTATTGATTTGTTATTTTATATAATCCATTAAATTTATTTTATAATAAAAATAATTTTACAATCTAACAAATTATACGAAGCCATATCAATTTATAGAAAACTTTTGTATGATCAGTACGCCTGTAGTACTCCTAGAACTCCGTTGATCACGTGATGAAAGCAATATTGAGCAAGTAACAATTCAGGAACAGTTCAGCTAATGTTTGAGTCCAATATCAAGTGGATTCCCAGACAGTATTTCGGCAAAACCCGCAGAAAGTGAACCAAGTATTAGAAAATCCAAAAAGTAGAGAAGAAAGAGAGAGAGAGCGAGAAAAGAGGCTATAAAAATGTCTTTCGGTCTACATGGTTGAAATATCCCTTATCCAGCAGCATGAGTTCCGTCTACCTTGACAACAGGAAAAGTCCATTACCTTACCTATAACGGCACGGCTTAATATGATGAGGCTCGACAGCAAAAGAGATATAGGTAGATAAAGATAAGAACCACCTTGATCTACATAAAAGAAAGAAATCCATGTTATTAATTAATATGGCCACTTAATTACCATGGGACGTCGGGTTAGATGTTTTTACAATGCTGCACAGAAAGTGCTCAAGGCTACTGGGGACCCATGCGCGCAGGGGCTGTCTACTTGCATGGCTTTGGATTTAATTCTGATCTTCAAACAGAAAAGTTGCGCTGAGGCCGATCACCTTTAGCCAGCCTTGTGTGCCATACCTGGCCATATATGCATGTGATCGCACCGCTAACAGATCTAGGGAGAGAGAAAAAAAGAAGAAGAGACTAGCTAGAGAGAATGCTATCCTTGCATTACAAAAGCGTCTTTCGTTTAAAAGCAGAGTAGATGAAGATTTTAAAAATATAGATGAAGATTTTAAAAGTATTGTTAGAATATTAGTTTTAATATTTATTTTATTTTATAATTTAAAAAGTTCAATTATTTATTGTATTTTAAATAAAAATTTAAAAAATTATAATAATTAGATAGAATAAAATTAAATGAATTGAAAGATTTCTTGTATACAAACAACCCGTTATAAGTTGTCCTCGACACTAAGGAAATATATATTAATTAAGATAATCAAGCACCTAGCCTTGATCTACGGTGCCTAGCTTCAAGCCCCCCAACTCATCATCGGCCCATATCTCTCTCTCTCTCTCTCTCTCTCTCTCCGGGAGCAGAATATATGATAAAAGAAAGAATGGAAAAGTAATCTTCGTTCCACTGATGAATCATAAAAGTGAAAGACCAACGTAAGCCATGTTAGCTGGTCAATCCTATCTCGCCCTTTCTCCATCCAAGAAAATGTACTTATATGTGTATGACGGAGAGAGAGAAGTTTCGGAAAGAACATGCTTTTGATAAAGAGATTTTGGTGAAAAAGGAACGATTATGAATGGAGAAAGGGTGGAGAGTATGTGTGGTGCATTGGATGAAGGTTTGGTAAACAGTAGTACTGCACATGCGTATGTTTGCTCAAAGACAAGCTTCTTTTCCCTGAATTAATCTAGGCTTCGGGTGGCTGGTTAGAAGATGTTACAATCACTAACCATTTTTTAGAGTAAGCCTTGTTGGAAAACCAATATTACACGGTTCTTTGTGTAAAGTGAGGGGGCCGTGGCCAAAAGAATTCCTATATTAATTCTACTAATTGCAACATTGGATATCATGATAAGATAAGCCGATCGAATGAAAAAGTGAAAAGCAAGGATGGTTATTGGTTATGGATAGTAGCCTCAGGCTATTACTTTCAAGTGTGGTACCCATAAGTGATGCAAGGTCGCATGCATGTTATGTACATCTCATCCTTACAATATTTACAGTATACGATTCGGCCTTTTACTTTCAAGCTGCCGGCACAAGTCTAAGTAAAAGATCATAATTTAAAGATCTAGAAACTCTTTGAACCGGTATTGTATCCTATAAGTAGTATTTATCAGAGACCAATAGAATTTGGACACATCAGTTGAGCACATAAACACAACATAAATGTGACCCCCTTCAATCACATGCCCACTATTAATGCAGATTTTGTTGGCTTGGATTAGTGTTGAAATGTTTGAGTTTGAATAGGATATGATTTTATCTTATTATTAAAGTTTTGATTTTTGAATGGATGTAATTTAAACTATATATGGAATTTATCCATAATAAATTGAGTCCATTTAAAAATCTAGAGAGTCTATTATAGATGTTGGAAGACAGAATTTCAAATTTTGGAATTGTCCAATCAACAGATAATTCTAAATAAAAAAAGTTGTAGAAATTTTGGAAGCCTGTTAGCAAATTGTCAGCAGACAAATTCTAATAAAGAACGACTTGTCAACAGATGTGTCCCAACAGCACACTTTTAGACAGTTTATTTAAACCAAGTCAGATTATAATCCTAACAAGGATTTTCGGCTAAAGATGATATTTGGAGATATTTGAGAGCCGTTTGAGAGGAAAATTAGTAAAAAAAAATTCTTGTGATTTTTATATACTTGTGAGTGTGATCTTGCTCAAGGTTTGAAAAATAGTTGATTGGTATTCGTAATCAACCACTGAAGGTTCCAATAGAAAAGACTAAAGATTGGAGATCGTCAGAGGTTTCGACTACCTACTGTGGTATAAGACAAGCGGGTCGCGTGTTTTGGGTAAACGAGTTAAGTTACAAAGTTTCGTAATCATTTTACTTGTAAACATCTCAATAAATAAAATTGACTTTCTTGGATTTGATTGCCTCGTAAGGTTTTAGTACCTTTAAAGATTTTTTCAAAGGGTTTCCCTTAATAACCAATCGTTGTGTTATACTTGGTAACTTATTTATTGCATATTTCTAATTATTCACATTATTGAATTTAACATATTTAATTATGAAGATTGTTAGATATATTCGGTCATACAGGGAAACAAAGAAAAATTCAATTAGCATCATAGTGTATTTCACTCATTAGAGTGTAATCCGTGCCCTTGTAAGGTCATGTCGACATCATTACATATGTCATCATATTTTGATGGTGAAAACTATGTGTATTGGAAAGTATGTATGAGAACATTCATCAAATCATTGGATGAATTGAATAATAGCAATCTCAATAGCAAAGGGCTGAACGCCATCTTCATGGCGGTATCTCAAGAAAAGTTCAAAAGGATCTCCATGTGTGAGATAGCTAAAGAGTCATGAGACATCTTGGAGGTCACACATGAGGGAACAAAGATTGTGAAAAATTTAACATTACAATTGCTAACCTCTAAATTTGAAGAAATTAAAATGGTTGAAAATGAATAATTTTTATGCTAAACTGAATGATCTTGTGAGTTCCGAATTTAATCTCGGTGAAAAGTTTGAAAACTCAAGAGTTGTGAGAAAAATCTTGAAGTCTCTACTCAAGAGATTTGGGCCTAAAGTCATGGCTATTGATGAAAGTAAAGACTTGAATGCAATTAAAGTCGAAAAGCTAGTTGAGTCTTTACAAACGTATGAATCCGCTCTTTTCCAAACGAGAAAATGTATATCTATTACTTTGAAAACTGTAAAAGAAAAGCATGAAAATGTTTGTGGTGAGGGGAGTCTAAATGATGAGGATACAGCTCATATTGCTAGGCAATTCAAAAAATTTATGTTTAAGAAAAATACTAATAGAAAACCAAAAAAAGTAAAAGAATTTCCTACAAGAAATTAAATGAATTAAAAATTGGAATAAAGAAAAAACTAAGAAAAATGATAAGGTAAAATGCTATGAATGTTTAGGCTATTGTCATATTAGAATTGAGTATCTTAAGTTCAAGAGAAATAAAGGAAAATCATCAAATGTATCCCTTAGTGATACTCCAGATTTTCAGAGTGAAAACTCATATTTGGATAATAAAAAATTCTTTATAGCCTTTTCTATTATTGTGAATGATTTGCCTGAAATTTCATTAATAAAATTTGAAAGTATTTGTACTTCTAGTGAGTCAGACATTGCTATAGTTGATGCCGACCAAGAGTCTTCAAGATACGTACAATGAAATATGTGAAGAGGCAGTCAAGCTAAAAAAGTTCAACAAAAAGCTGTATAAAAATCTTACAATAGTAGAAAATGAGAAAAATAATTTGGGTGAGCCTCTAAAAGTTTCTAAGGTTGAGATTTTGAGACTAAAAGATCAAAAGGTTGCACTAGAACAAGAGTTAAAATTTTTTTAGGAGTACAAACAAATTTCAGCAACACATAAATTAAATGAGATGTTAAGTTTTTATAAATCAAGTAGTAATAGGATGGGCCTAGGATATATGACTTATCAAAAAGAAAAATAAATACCATCGTCCGCTGCATCTACTTCCAAAAGTATTGTGTTTGTGAATAGAAGTCAAGAGAAGAACCACCAAAAATCTGCTATGCCGAAAGCTGTTCACTCAAGAGACTTACACAAAAATTCACTACCGAGTATGATGAAGAAAGGTAAGCATGAAAGTTTATTCCTATTTGTTATAATTGTGGAATTGTTGAGCATATAAGACAACATTACTTTAATGTATCTCAAGTGCAAAAAATCAAAGTTGAAAAAAGTCCAAGAAGGAGTGGAAAAAGCCTACAGAACCAGGTTGATGAGATAAGCCAACAAATTAATTTTGTAAATCATGAGTTTGGTGAATTGATAAGGCTATACATTCAAAATAATGGAAAAGACAAGCCAAATTTCAAAGTAAAATGAGTGGTAAAAAAGACTGTTGTGTCACATTAGTTTATAGGATTACATACCACTACAACATAAATGTCTTTTTCCTATGAAAGAATCTGTCCAAAATAGTCACATTTGCTGCCAGTAATTATCTTTTTTGGCATGTTTCATTCGCAGGGAGGTGGCCAGAAATAATTGGCCCAAGATGGCTTTTTTACTTGTCATTTATTGAACTGGCAGAATTAGTGCTATTTCTGGCACTACCGGATAGTCCAAAATGTAGGTAATTATTGCCACAAATAAAAAACTAATTATTACCCAAAATGTATATATATGTTTTTTTGCCAGATTATTGTGTAAGAAAAAATTAATTCTAGGGTTGAAAACTGTCAGAAATAACTTCTTATGGCATTATATATTCATCAATAATATTTATTTCTTGTGAGTTAATTGTGTGAGAAACATAATAATTTGGGACTATTTTTTATAGTAGCAACTTTGTTGCCAGAATTCCTCTGTACAAATCTTGAGGTATAGACCTACAATCCAAGTGTTGATATATCCTTCTAGGTATATATAAATATACCTATCTCCATAAATGAAGCATTTTTTTGCTGCGGGGAAAAAGTAACAAGCATAAACATATAAATTCAATGTTTATAAAGTTACCTATTTTTATGGAGACATATTTTGTCTCCATAGAAATAGGTAACTTTTCCTATGTTGTATTATTCTTATTTCTTGTAAAAAAAAGAAAGGGGGGGAGGGGGGTTTTCTATTTCAACGTTCATGCCCAACACAATAAACAAAACATTCTAGCCAAAGCATACAGATATCAACACTGTAGTTAAATATCATATTGTAGCTTCAGTCAATTTTCTAACAAAGACACTACTGCATGTTACCAAGTTCCATATAATTACATGTTGACTAGACTTGGATACAGAGTACACAAATAAATACAATATCAGTGTATTAATCTATTTTGGAATTAGTTTAGAGCATACAAAGCAGTGTCTAGTCTAGTGCATCCATATGTCAAGCTGGAGCAATATTCTGAAATCTGCATGCATGGAGTTGAATCTTCACCCTTGGGATCTCGCATTTGAACATTTGAACGCTGCAAAATGTAATATACATGCAATTCCAAATCATCTTTCAGTGTCAAATGTTAGTGTGAAATCCAAACCCAACACCTTTTAATCTTCTGCTATATTGACAATTCCATTTACATAGGTTATAAAATTTCAAAATTTTAAACTGTCAAGGTTAGTCTTAAACATGTGTGCAACCCCTCCAAATGTTTCAAACACAAAATAAATTCTTATGCATTCGCAGCACAGATAGTGTAAGAAGTTATGTTCTAAGGAATTTATGCAAGTTCCTTTCATAAATTCCAAAAAAATCAATCAAACTGTGTCGTGCGAATAAAAAATATCAATAAAAAACTATGAACATCTAATACACACATCAAAATGCAAAAAACAAAACAAAAAACAAAACAAAACAATGTAGACCAAACAAATTGTTCTCGTGCAAAGAAGGATATGCTTTCAAATTCAAACATACTGTGATGCCCTATTCCTGAAAGATCTGGGGGTCACCTCTAATCACCTGATAAACAATTTTAAACAGCTAAAATATTCTTGAATTTTGATCATCTACCACCAAAGCTTCCAAATAACATAATCTCCAATCCAAAGAGAAACAATAAAATCCAATCTCTAAGATAACAAGCCGAAAATTATAGGGACAACAATCCTCCTATGCAAATTAACTAAAGAAAACATTGCCACTGAATTATGGTTCACAACATGTCTCTATAACCAATCAACGTAAGCTAAATTCAACTATGAAAACATAAGGCAATAAAAACAGCGACCAAATAGCCCTTTTACTACATCAGCCACTCCATATATTACATGTAAAATGCACTACAATACTAAGTCAAAAATATAAATTACAAAGTCAATGTGAAAACTCCCGGGGATAACCGAATCTGATAAAATGCTTAAAGTGAGGAAAATTCAAAGTTGCGTGGGTGAGAGAGAACAGAGAGAAGAAAATCTTAAATTTAGAAGAAAAATGTGAGAAAAGGCTTAATGTCGTTCGTTCAAGTCTGGTGAGAAAAATAGCTGCAACACCGATCCAAGAAGATTGACTCCAACAAATCCAAAATCTCTGGAATAAAAGAAAAAATAAAAACTCAATAAGATGTATTCGTAATGGAAAACTCAAAACAAAAGGGTTAACAGCGAGATCCTTACCATCAATCGCAATCACTTTGACAGTCAAACCAAGAACCACCCAAAATCACAACAATAAATCAAAAAGAAACTAAAACAACGCGTGAGAGAGACATAGGGAGCATCCGTTGAGCAAGATGAGAGTCTAATTTTTGAGTACAGGAAAACAAGAATGCAGTTGAGATGTTGAAGGAGAAGTGGGAGTAGGTCTCGGATTAAGAAAAACTGGAAAAGAAAAATCAAAGAGGAAGAGAGGAAAACCGTCAGAATCAAGAGGGAACATATCAGACTTAAAACCGTCGAGTGGGTCTTGTAAATTTGAGATTTCTTCTCATAATCTGAAAGTGCTGAGAAAACCCATTTCCCCAAAATCGAAGGAACTACGGAAAAGAGAGTTTTTGATATGAAAACCAAACCCAAAAATTGCAAAAGGGGAAAACCTAGGGTTCAAGATCAGTTTGAAGACCCAAAGAGTCACTCACTTCGCACACACTGGATGAAGCAAATACAAGGGGAATCACTTCACATCATACACGAAGAAATGTAATTGAGTGAGAAAATAGAAGCATTGATCTTCTTACCCACAAAAACGACGACCCACACAAAGACCTGTGGTGAGGAAGACTAGACGAAAGACCAGAGGAAGATAAACTCCTTCAACTTACTACCACACAAAGACTAACGAAGACAAAGACCAATGGCACTCTCGCACAAAGACAAAGGCGAGACAAAAACGAAATCTGCAAGATTTCGTATGCAGATGAAGGTCGATTGCTCGTAGAAGAGTTTGAAGATAAAAGGGCAGTGGAGATTTTTTAAATGATCTCGTAGAAGAGTTGGGAGAAAATATGTAATTATTTTAATATAATTTTTATTTTAAAGTTTTACTAACTTATTGTCACCTGATACTTTGCCGTTAAAAATAAAATTTCACCTTTTCACAGTATTGCAGACATTTTTTTTTTTGCAGTACACTCCCTTATGCTAGAATAAATAGCTTTTCTTGCAAAATAACAAGGGGTCAGAAATAATATGTCAGTAAAAGGAAAATAGGTATTTCTTGGGTGATTTTGTATCCCTGGAAAAACATTTGGACACAAAAACCATTTTTCGTTGTAGTGTACATGTTCTTATATTTCTTGCATATCGTTAGTATAGGACATGCATTTTTATTTTGTTTTGTTTTGTTTATATTTTGTTTTTTAAAAAAATAAAGGAAAATGCATTTTTTTTCTAGTTTGTTTATTTTTTCTGCTTTCCAATTTTTTGTTAAAAAATTGTGTTTCGACCCAATGATGTAAAGTGCATGATTGATGGTGTGTTGAATTTTTGGGTATGTGGATACTCACCTAATAAATTCTTGAACTCATGCATTTTTCTTATTTGTGCATGCTAACCCTATGAGTCATTTTAGCAAAAGTTCATTTATAATGCACTGTGAGAAACTTGTATAAATGTAATTTTAAAAAGGGGGCTGAATAAGTGTTATTAAGATGTTCATCATAGAGGGAGTCTAAGTCTTAAATTGACTAATATTAGTTAAACTTAATACAAAAATTAGAGATGTCTCCTCTTACCAAATACCACTCGTTGATTTATATAGAAAAAGTTGATGTTAAAATCATTGTGGAAAAAGACTAACACCTTAAACGGATCTAACTTTGAAAGTCCTTATAGAGAAAATTGTTAGTTCAATCATTGCGGAAAAAGATGAGCAACAAAAATGGACCAAAAAGAGACTATGTAAATAAAGTGTTTGAAGAAGACACTTATGTATTTAAGCTCTAGCATAAAGTTTGCCTTAAGATAGTAACAAACTATTGGGAACATCTTTAAAACAAAAATTCTTATTCAAAAAATGATGATCAAGAGAAAATGGCTTTAAATGAAAAATAGAAAATAAATTCATGAAAAAAAAATTGCTACCTTTCATAAGTTGCTCACTCACACACTCATATGAACTTTGGGTGTTGTAATCAAGAGGATGTCTAGTCTTGCATTTATTTTGTGAGTAGCACTGTGATTGAACCTAGATGCATCTTTTTATACTATTTGCTCCATTGCCGTTGTTTTTTTTTTTTTTTTGTAAATCGACTTATAAACATTTTTTTGGCAATTTATTTTTATTTCTAGCCTATAAAAAAGTTTTAATCAAAAAATAAAAGATTTTTGGTCAGTTTTTGGTTTTGCAAGTGCATGAGATGCATAAATTGAGAAGTAGTGTTTATGGCTCTTTTAAGTTTATGTTGCTCGTTTATGTCTCAATGGGACACATAGATTGTGCTCATGATAAGTTTGTATTGTGTTTAAGTCTCAATGGGACATAAAGAGGGTGTTCATGCCAAGTCAAGTTGAGTCATGATTGGTCTCATTTAGCACATGCACGACACGAGTCCAGGATAAGTAAGGTCATACATGGCAACTTCAATTAAGGTCTTAAGACCTGTGCGACAAGCCCATCCCCCTTGTTTTTCCATATCACACCGCAAGGATCAATGTGTCCTAACCTTAGAATCTCTCAAAGTTCACTAAAAAATCTCGAAGGAGATCATTAGGGTTCATAAGTCTTCCAATTATGAACATCAAACCAGATAAGTTTCACATCTCTTTGCTCTAATTTCAATGTTCTGAAGCTCGACATTATGCATTGCGAAATAGGTTTCGGATTCTTTCTATATGTGAAGTATGGGTTTGATTGTGTTGATTGGTTTATGTGTCTCAGCTCATATAGGATGTATTGGGGACTGGTTTATATTTGTATTAAGGCCAATTTTCATGGGGTTCAAACTTTTTACACTTCGATTTTTCACTAATGCACACCAAGTGTTTGACATATTGCCTCAGTCAACTTGTCTTCACTATTTTCCTCTCATTTGCTATGGATATTGTAAGACCCAAGCCCATCACTAGGCCCAAGCCCAAGTTAGTTCAGCCGCAGCCCTTAAGACCTGCAAAACGATGTCATTTCTCATTCAGGTAAAATCCTTATTTTCAGTTTTTGATTTCCCTCCTTTCTCGTTTTCACTCCCGACGGTTTCCTTCTCTTTCAAAACTTTTCTCTCAACCGAATCACTTTTAGCTCTCTCTTTCTCTCCCTCCTTTTGCTCCTTACTGTTTCTAACCCTTAGGGATTGCGCTATCAGACGTTCTCTCTTCCTCAGCCAATAGTTTTGCCCTCTGTTCTTGTGCTACGAATTTTCAGAGTTTCAAATCTGTTTCGAGTTTCCTTTTCGCATGCTGGTAAGATTCCTTCTCTAATCATCCTCTAATGTTTTAAGTCTTTTCTTCTTCCTATCTAATTTCTTCTGCACTATTTTAGGTCTCAGAAATTTTGGTTTTAGTTACAAGTTGTGGAATCGGGTGCCTTTGATTTTCTTCACCGAAGACATTATCGTGCGAAGGTAGGAGTTCTAACTCATCTCAATCTCATCCTAGTCTTTTCATCAAATTCTTTGTACTTCTTGTAACATTCAGACTCTTTTTGGTCCTCTTCAGCAGATTTTAAATCTCTCTAATTAGCATTGTTGCATTTTCTTTCTTGAAGATTAAGGGATAGATTTTCCAACTCAGGCCAGCGTGTAATCCTTTACATTCAAGAGTCTCAATCACAAATTTAGGTTTTGTAAATCTTAAGTATTCTTACCTTATGACTTTTATGGTTGTAATAATAGTTTGTTTTTGATTTATTTCGTAGGTGTTTGGGATTTGAATAGTTATGGCTAGATAGATAGTTAGATCTAATTGGAAGAGATTTGTGCAAGCTTTGGGTGGGTTAGAATAAGGATGTTGGGGCTAGTCAGCATGTCAAACATGTGTTGGTTGAATTGAAGGTGTAGTAAATTATTTTTTTTATATAAGTAAGAGATAAGTTTCATTGATGATAGTGAAAAATGTGAAGTCCAAGTATACAGGGAGTATACAAAAGAGCACCTAAGTACAAGCTAAGAACTGAAAATTAAAGACAAGAAATCATGGACATTGTTCCCATTTAAAGAAATAGCAAAGAACCATAACAATAAAGTATGCATGAAAAAATCTTGTAACTCTGGCAATGTGCGCTCCTCCTTTTCAAAGCAGCGTTCGTTTCTTTCCGCCCAAATACACCACATTATGCATAGTGGAATCATCTTCCACACTGCTATTACTTGCGGACAGCCATGTATGTTCCTCCAACCACTCAACAAATCCACCACCCTCCTTGGCATAACTCAAGCAAAAGCAATCCTGCAAAAAACCTCATCCCACAACACCCTTACAATCTCACAATGCAATAAGAGATTATCCATAGTTTCCCCATTTTTTTTTGCACATATAGTACCAATTTACTACTACACATCCCATCTTCCTCAAATTATTCGTAGTTAGAATCTTTCCAAGAGTTGTGGTCCATACAAAAAAGGCAACATTAGAAGGCACACGAGATCTCCAAATATTTTTTCAAGGAAAATGATTATACTCATGTGTTTCCAAGATTTTGTAGTAGGCCTTAACTGTACACTACTTGTGGTCATTGTGCTTCCATTTCAATCTATCTGTCCGTGCCAATGGAGTCCTCAAGGGGTGTAGAATAATGAAAAAATCTGCAACCATGGATAGTTTCCAACCATGAAAATCCCTATTGAAAA
The DNA here is from genome assembly GCA_036559045.1 of Platycarya longipes. NCBI lineage: Eukaryota > Viridiplantae > Streptophyta > Magnoliopsida > Fagales > Juglandaceae > Platycarya > Platycarya longipes. Next base: position 35,771,482 of record CM071797.1, read on the forward strand.
GTATGTTCCATTGATGAGAACCATGAGAAAAAGAACGCATATTAGCAACCGAGGCCTCCTTATTCACAACAATTCGATATAAATCTGGGAATGCTCTACCCAACGCAACCTCACCGCACCACACATCTCTCCAAAAACTTATTCTAGAGCCCTTTCCAGCCACAAAATGAATGTGACTTTCAAAACATAGCCAGTCTTTCCTAATGTACTTCCATAAACCCAAAATATAACCCCCGCTGACATCATTAGAACACCCCCCCAAGCCTCACCATATCTAGAGTCGATAATCTCCTTCCACAAAGATCTCATCTCTTGATGATATCTCCATAACCATTTTTTCAAAAGGGCTTTGTTAAAGGTTCTCAAGTTACACACCCCTAAGCCACCATATGATATTGGGGAACATACTATCTTCCAAAGGTGTAATAAATTATAGTACTTTAAATCTAGTGCAGTTTGAAGAAATGGAGGCTTTTGCTAATTGTGAGATCCCAGATTTACGTGTATTTTTACACGTTATTTTATGCTCGGTGTTAATTATTTTAATTTATTTAAATAATATATTAGTCATAATTTTATAATTGTTTGAGATATTTGACTTGAGCTATTAATTAGTTAATTCGAGTTACGTTGCTTTTCTTATTTATTTTGAATGAGTTAATTATTTTTAATGAGTGGAATTACATTCCTCTATTTTATATGTGAATTTATTTGATCCTGTCTTTCGTTATATTAACTATTGTCTTATTTAAATATTGTGCTTTGAGTCTAATTTTTATTTATATTGTGGGGCTTTATATATTTTAATTTTATTGATATTAAAATTATAGTATTTAAAAGTCTGCTTTTTATTTAATTTTGTTGTATTTTCTGGCTAGTCTCTTTTCCCTTCTTTATCCTTTTCTCCTTGTTCTTTTCATTTTCTTCTTTATTTTCTCTATTTCCTCTGCTTCCCGCGTGCCCGAACATAGAAAAAGCCCTCCCCTGCTCCGTTCACCCCCCCCCCCCCCTTTTTTTTTTTTCTTTTTTTTTTTTTTCTCTCCCTTTCGCGTTTCTCTCCCTCAGCCCCTTGAATCGCCGCCGGCCATCCCACCGGCGACCCCCCCACACCACCAGCCCTCCCCTCACGCCGACAGAGCTCAACGCACCGGTGGTGTCCCTCCGGCCACCCCTCAGCCCCACCACGGCCACAAACCCGAAATACCCATTTTTGCTTTCCTTGCATTTTCCGGCCACCAGTCGGCCACCCCTTGGCCCTCCGACCAAACCCCCACCACTAGATTCCCCAACCACTGGCGAGCATAAACGAAGTCGGAACCCACCGCCCAAAAGCCACCCATCGCCGCCGCTAAACGAAACAAAGAAAAAAAAATAAAAAAGGGTAAACAAAACACCACAGAAACAACTACTACACCAATATACAACCACCCCCCCCCCCTCCCCCCCCGCCCCAAACTCCCCCCAACTTCCCGTTCCCTACCCTGCTCCCCACCAACACTTCCTCTTACCACAACCACCACCTCCTCGCCCCTTCCCACACCCCCCCACCCCGCCCCACCTCTTACCCCACCTCGTCCCCCTCCTCCCACCCCCATCCCTGCCCCGCCTACCCCCTCACTCCACCACCACCTTCCTACCCACCCCCCTACCCCCCCCCCCCCGCCCCTCCCCCCCCCCCCATCCCCCCCTACACCACCCCCCCCCCCACCCCCGCAACCTACCCAACAGACTCATACATACCGCCGACTATACCCCCCACTACCCCCCCCACCTACCCCACTCCAACTCAACGCCCCCCCAATCCACCCTACTCCCCCCCCCACCCCCATTACCAAGCCCCCCGCCCCCCTCCCACCCACCCCCCCCCCTCCCTCTCACTCCCCCCAGCTCTCCCCTCCTCCCTACTACCCCCCTCACTCTTCCAGCCCCCACCCCACCGCCCGCCCACCTCCTCCCCACACCTCCTCCCGCGCAGTTCCCCCACCCGCTCCCCATACCCCCCCTCCCCCCCCAACCTAACTCCCCTACCCGCACCCCCCCTCCCCAATCCCCCCCACCCCCCCCCCACCCCACCCCCCTCCCGTGCCCCCACCGACCAACCCCCCCACCAGCCCCCTCCCTTCCCAAATCCCCGCATCCCCTTCCCCCCCCACCCCCCCCGCCACCTATCCTCCTCCTCCCACACCACCCCCACCACACCACACCCCGCCCCTACTACCCTCCGCCGCCCCCCCCCCCACGCCCACATCCTGAACCCCTCCCCACCACCCGAAAAGGGCCTTACCCTGACGTTCTACGCCGCTCCGCCGACCTTGACCCCCGACACTTTCACACCTCCTGCCACCAATCGACTCCCCTCACCCAGCCGGATCCAACCCCCTAGCACAGTTACTCCAACCGCGGCCCTCCACCTTCCGGTACAACCCCAAACCCGAAAAATGGGTTTTCCCGCACTTTTTGTGCCCCGTCCGCCACCTTCCGTTGGTTGTGCCGCCACAACCACACCTCCCATGAGAATTCCCCACCTTCAATGATACCTCCCTAAATTTTGGCGTCAAACCGAGTGTTTTAGCCTAACGTACATGTGACCGCTACAAACGCTGCAGAATGGCGTTTGTTCAAGGTATTGCGTTTTTACCGGCTGTAAGTGCTTTCCAAAACAAGCTATTAAGATTTAAATATATTATATGACATCAACAGTATGTTGTAATTAATTATTGCTGCTATGAGTTGGATTGATATTTGTATTTGTCGTTGAATGTGATTATTTAAATGGTGGATATTTGGTGCATGGGATGACCTGCATAGTGTATTTTACGCGCATGCTCATGAAAATATTTTGGAAAGTGGAATTTTGGCATGATTTGAGATATTCACGTGTTGAGAATGAGAACTGTGATTTAAATTGTGTTTATTGGATTTTTAAATTGGTTTTGGGCTGATCATAACGGGGACTGCGCTACCGTAACGCCCTTGTTATCACGTTGTGAGTGTGTGGATGTACATAATGGGGACGGCGATACGTAACACCCATTATGGTCATCGGGTGTGCATTTCATATCGGGACGGCGATACGTACGCCCGGTATGAATGAGTGTGGGTGTGGATCGTAAATGGGTACGGCGAAACGTACCGCCCATGTATGTTTTCGGTGTGTTGTGTAAATCATATCGGGAACGGCGATACGTACGCCCGTATGATCGATTTTTAGGATATTAATTTTAATGGAAAATGATGGGTGATTTTATTGAGGATCAAATTGGGATTAATGATGAGTGTGGTTTATTTCATCGATTATGAGGAAGATGATTTTTAGCCTCACATATGGTAATTGTTTCTTGGTTGTTGTGTGGCATTAATGTATTTTTGTCTTTTGGTTTGGATAGGGTTTGTACTTACCTGCTATGCCATCTGGCGTCGTAGTTTTGTTTGGATGCATACTTTGGGAGAGGCCGAGCCTGAGGAGATGGCCTCCCCTATTTGAGGAGATGTTATTAATTGATATCTCTTGAAAAATTTATTTTCCCCTTTTTATAATATGTATTTGGTTTTTAAATTGTATTTTTTTGGATAACTGTATTAAATCTACTGCTGGAGAGTTTTTATTAAATTGGTTTGTAAAATATTTCTAAAAATTCGGGTACTTAGATATTAACTTATTATCCGCTGCCTACCTATATATTTTATGTATGTCACGTGTGCACACACGTTTTGACACGTTGTTAGTTGGGATGTGAGGACCCGTGTTGTCATCATCTCCCTGACGCCTCGATCCCGTGTTATTTTAAGGAGAATTTGGGGGCGTCACACTAATTTTTAGTTTAAAAATATTAGATTATTTTTTTATATAGACTAAGAGTTGCTGGGCATTAATACTTGGAATCCTTTATTTTATAAATGTGACAAGGTTAATTTAGGCCGGACTCGAGAATCTGTCAATATTCTACAAGAGTCAAGTAAGCGGGATTCATATGCTTGATTTTATATCAAATGTAGTATAACGTTGATTTTCTGAAAAATTGTGCATATTTTGTTATGAAATGAGAACTTGAGAAAAACTAACCTCAGTCAGTTATTTGCATTACTCATGAGACTTATATGAAAGAGAAAGAAAAATGTTTCTGTCATGCATTGTGTAGACATGAGCTTAGTTTTTGTCATATTATTTTTGAAATGTAAAAAAGAGTGATATTGATTATTTGAAATTTTGTGCATTAATTTATAAAGATACTCTGACTCTATTTTGTTTTTGTCAGATTTATCTGAAAATATTTTGGAATTTCGTATTATTTTAGTGTGACTCTGAAATTCTTTAGCATGGTATACTGATTTTGTATTTAACTCTGTCTTTGCTCTGCTCTGTCTCTACTCTGTTTGAGTTGGTACCAACTTTTCTATCTCTAAATGCATCCATTTTGGAAATAAAGTGGTTTATTGTGGACCTTTTTGTGTGCACACTCGGTGCTCCGAGAATGATTAAAGAAAAGTTTCCACTTCTATCGTTGCCTGGTTGGGCTACTGGGATTAGCACAACCTTACCATGAAGGTTAAACATGGTCTCTGCTTTCTGAGATGCTCTGTTTAATTATGCCAAAGTACTTTATGCTTTACACAATTTAAAAATCATCGCTCTGTTATGTATAAAATATATGTTTTGTTCTGCATGTTATTTATGAAGAATGTTTTCATTATGCATACTGTACTTGATAAATGCTCATGTTTACACTCTGGTATAAGTCGTCTGCTTACTGAGTTGTGAATAAACTCACCCCCTTCTTCTAAATTTTTTTCAAATAATGTGGATGTCCCAACAGAGGACCAGGATTAGAGATGTTGAGCATGGCTAAGTTGTTAGAGTTGCACTATAGATGGAAAGACTGTTAATATTTGCGGGATGTTATATTTCTAATTTATTGGACTTAGAGTATTATTCTTTCACTATGTTAGGATTATTGGAAGATTGTGGGCACTTTTGTTTATAGCTATATTTTTATTTGTGACTTTATGTACATATTTAAGTATGGATCTAGACATGAGATTTATTTATTTATTTTAAGAAAAATTTTGGAAATATTATATGTATTCGGAGACAAGTTATTTTGGACAGGTAGTGATTCTCCAACTCCTCCGAATACGGGGTGTTACAGATTTGTTATATATATAGCATGCTTATATGTCTAGGCAGTCTATGTGAGATATTGGCTTGAAACTGAGACTAGATGCATATTTCTTATTCGATTTTTCCCATGTAAACCAACCTGTGCATTTGTTTCCACTAACCTTATTTATGTGAGAACTTAGATGAAGGTCAAATGATAAGTTGTTTTACTCTTCTCCTACATCTAACATGTTGCGGCCCATAACCTCGATGATTTGGATACTAAAGAAAGTCTCCCATGACTAAATTGATGACAAAAATGGAGAGAAAAGTGAGGAGTAAGAGGGACCAGTAGCACAACATTAAGGTGGAAAAGCATTGATAAAGAGGGAGAAAGCCCGATAAAGACATGCAAGCTGAGCTACTAATTTTTTTTATTTGTTTTGATGCAGGAATTTAGAAAATTCTATTTTGGTACTTGTAATATTGTCTAACCATAGTGTCATTATTTCTTGGAATAATATTTGATATGTTGATATATATAAATGATGAACATTATGGTAGATTAGAAGTAAATAGACTAAATTTAGTGTGATATGATTTTCAATTTTAATTGACTATTTTTTATTTTATTCATGATAACAGGAAACATACATTTATCAAAAATATTTTGTCAAAAATCAGTCAAAGGGATAGATTGTTAATATAGATTTTGTTGGCTTGGATTAGTGTTGAATTGTTTGAGTTTGAATATGATAGGATTTTATCTTATCATTAAAGTTTTGATTTTTCAATTGATGTAATTTAAACTATGAAATTTAGCTATAGTTATTTGAGTCTATTTAAAAGTCTAAAAAGTCTGTTATAGATATTGGAAAATTGAATTTCAAATTCTGGAATTGCCCAATCAGCAGACAATTCAAAATCAAAAAACTGCAGAAATTTCATAAACTTGTTAACAACCTGTCAGTAGACAGACTCTGATAAAGAATGATTTGTTAGCAAATGCGTTTCAGCAGGACACTTTTAGACAGTTTATTTAAATCAAGTCAGATTGTAAACTTAGTAAAGGTTTTCGGCCAGAGATAATATTTGGAGATATTTGATAGCTGTTTGAAAGGAAAATTAGTAGATAATTTTTTTGTGACTTTAATACACTTGCGAGTATGATCTTGCTCAAAGTTTGAGAGGATCGTTGATTGGTGTTCATGATCAACCACTGAAAGTTCCAATAAAAAAGATCAAAGATTGGAGATCGTCAGAAATTCTGACTACCCGCTGTGATAGAAGATAAATGATTCACGTGTCTTAGATGAACGGATTAAATTATAAAGGTTTTGTAATCATTTTATTTGTAAGCATCTCAATCAATAAAATTGACTTGATAAAGGATTTTCTTTTATAACCAATCATTGTGTTATATTTTATAATTTATTTATTGCATATTTTTTATTATTCAAACTATTGAAATTTAATAAATTTGATTATAAAGATTATTAGATGCATTTGACCATACAAGAGTAAAAAGGACATTTCACCCACGACCAGGAACCTGCCACACACCAGACCTGCCTTGTGCCGGAGAACAAGCAACGTTCTTTCGACGAAAAAGTGGAATCTGCCGTTCGCCATGTGTTCTCGCAAAAACAAAAACTTGCAACCCAACAGACAAGGAAAGCACCATTATTCCAAAAAAATTATTATTTTGAAAAACCAGACTAGAAGAAAAAGAAGAAATTCACATAACAGTCAAAAAACCAATCTAATCTCTCTCTCTCTCTCTCTCTCTCTCTGTGTGTGCCAAAAGCCTTCGAGAATCATTCTTGCAAAAATGGGGAATCTATTGTTCCGGTTAAAAAGTGGAATCTGCCATTCGCCATGTGTTTTTGCAAAAACAAAAACCTGCAACCTCACATACAAGCGAAGCACCATTATTTCAAAAAAATCATTATTTTGAAAAACCATACTAGAAGAAGAAGAAAATTCACAAAAAAATCATTATTTTATTGTCTTCCTTAATCAAATCCCTTCTTCTCAATATTCCTTTCAGTCTTTTAAAAAAAAAACCTCTACTTTATGTATTGTCGTTGTGGCCTTTGGGCAAATAACCTTGGTCCCGCCAAGCCTGACTTAGCTTCCAATATTCTTCTTCTCAAACCCAACCACAAAAATCCAAACATTCCACCAGCCGGCACCACCTTTTATTCCAACTCCAAGCTCCTCATTTCACTCAATATTTTTGTCATTTACAGAAATCAATTTCTGGGAAGAGTTTAATTTCTATATCAGATTATTTAATAGATTATTTGTATATCATTTGGAAGGAGATACAAAGAAAGGGAAGAGGGTTCAAGGGAGCCAAGAAGAGTGTGTTGTTTCTCTGTATTGCAGTACATGTTTGGGCCTTTTAGACTCTACGTGACAATAGCTTGTTGGAGCCTATTATTTGAGACTTAATAGATAGTTCTGTCTAAAGATAAACTCTAATTTAAATTTAACTCTATTAAATCCTGCTGGATTAAAAGTCATTATAAAAAAAATAATACTTGTAGTGAGTTATAATTTGCAACAAAAATTGACTCATTTTAATATTATATAGTCATTTTCATAAGAAGTAACTAGCAACAAGTAAGCATTTTTCTTGATAGTGACTAGTAAATTGTATCATCTATTTTGACATTTAATATAACAATTCTTCTAAGTACAAGAGGTTTGGTCAATGAATTGGCGGAGACTACAATTGTCAGAGGTTTTTTTTTTTTTTTTTTAAAGAAGAAAACATGAAGAGAAGATAAAGAAGCAGAAGACCATCGGCTTCAATGCTTCATCACCCCTTCGTCTGTCGCTTCTCTTCCAAATCCCACCTCAAATCCCTTCGTCTTCCCTTCGCCTGGTCTCCTCTGTGTGTGACCCAACTCCGCCATTCAAGAGACCTCCTTTCTGTGCGACTTACAGCTTCTACTGCAGATTGGTCAATGGGATTTGTTGGATCGATGATTGCCCAGAAGGTTCTAAATCTCTTACCGGTGGGATTTATTGGGTGGATATTTAGAATATCAATGATATTTACCGTTACAAGAAAGAGGAATACTCCATGGATACTATCAACAAGTTCAATATTTCACCTGATCAAATTCCTTTTCGGCTAGTAGATTGGATCCCCGATAAAGGTGGCTATCTCATTGGCGATGTACAACCTGCTTAAATGGATTTTGGGTTTTTTACACTTGGATATATTTGGGCCATTGTTTCGTCTTTAGGAAGTCCACAATAGAATGACGGTTTATGAGTTTGATTGAAGACAAATGAGAAGAGTTTGTGGCCGTAGGGGTGACAATATGTCACACGACTCGTTAATTCGATACAAACATGACACGATAATAACGGGTTAGGGTTTAGTCTTAAAGGGTTTCGGGTCAAAACGGGTTGACCCGTTATGACACGATTGCTTAACATGTTGATAACGGATCAACCTGTTTTGACCCGCTATGACACGTTAAGAAAGTTAAAATTATAAATATACCCTTACATTTAAAAGTAAAATTGTTAGAATCTTAATTTCAATATTTTTATTATTTATATTATAATTCATACTTGTAGTTAGTATTATAATTTGTATAGATATTGTGATTTTAACATTTGTATAAAATTATACTAAGTTTAATTAAGTCAAACGGATTAATTTTGGACATATTCAACATATTTACATAAACAGGTTGAGACGTATCATATTTTGTCGTGTTAATTTATTTCATAATATTCACTAATGGGTCATAATGGGTTGACACAACACGACACGTTATGTTAACGAGTCGTGTTAGAGTTTAAGATTTTGACACGATAAGCTTAACGGGTCAGGTTAGGGTTGACTTATATAGTATAATATACATGTCTTGACACGATACGAATACGACCCGTTAACACGATTTGACACCCCTACTTGTGGGTCAAGTGCCTCCTATATTGATGAGAATAAGGAATGAAGAATAATCACTGGAAGTGACCTAAATAATACATGAGGCTAGAACACTCTAGTCCTAGATAGGTCGGAGAGTTAATGTCTGTCACTCAAAATCATGTCTCATCAATATATAGTCATGACTCCAAAATTTAATGACACATATAACCCACTGTACATGTTTCAAATCAACAACTTCAATATACTTTATCTAATCACCACAAAATCTAAAAATAAAACTCAACCTTTTAAAATTACTAAGTCGACTAGGCAAAATAGAATTATTGAATACAAATTCTTAGATAACCAAAAAATCCTCATTGTACTTATTCCACTATATATATTGGTTTTTTGCTCTTTTGAAATCTCACATGAGAAAAATGTAGATGAAAGGGGAAGGCCAAAGCCTATGTAAGGAAGCTAAACTTCTTTGATTTAATACACCAGTCAGAAACTTATCTAATAATTTTTTACTTAAAAAAAAAATTTATGTTGTCCTTTTTGTATATAAAAAGGAAAAGAGATAAAAGTTAAAATTTTACTAGTGAGAAATTTTTTGTGGATGTCGTTGGGGTAATGAGAAAATTTATGTGATTGTAACAATTTTTTACATAGTAGATTTTTTTCTCTAGATCTGGTGATTTTTCTCCTGTTTTGAAAGTTTTCTACGTAAATTTTTGTGTTGTGTTTATTTCATTATTTTTTTTGATATTTTGTCAAAAATAGATCCTGATGGGAGGAATTTGGGAGGCCCAAAATCCCAATAATATATGATCACGTGCTCTCATACATGTTTTCTATTTTTTATCATCAGCTGAAACACCTAAAATATCTAAAAATATTGTGGAGATAAGGAGTGATTTATCAATAACTCAGTAAGCAGAAAACATATATCAATATGCAAACATGAGCATTTATATAGTATAGAATGCAGAGCAAAAAAAATTTTCACAATTAACATGTAGAACAAAACACATTTTCAAATGTAACAGAGCAATGTTTTAAAACTTACCCAGAGTACTTTGGTGTAACAAAACTAAGTATCATCATCACATCAAAATAAAACATCTCACAAAATAGAGACCATGTTTAACCCCCGTGATAAGATTGTGTTATTCCCGATGGCCAAACCGGACATAAACAGAGGTGAAACCCTTATTCATTCTCAGATTCCCAAGTGTATACATATAAAAGTTCATATAAAAACTACTTTATTTCTAAAATGAGTACACTCAAAGGCAGAGAAGTTGATACTAGCCTAAACAAAGTAAAGTACAGCAGAGCAAAAGTATAATCAGATATAAAAATTAGTAGTTCATGCCATTGGTTTTCATGCCAAAATAATATAGAGTTCCAAAAAAATTTCAGATCATTCTCACAAAAATAAAACAGAATTCTAAAAATATTTTCAGATCATCCTCACAAAATAAAATAGAAGTCAGAGTATCTTTATAAATCAATGCACAAATTTTCAAATCATCAATATTGCTCTACTTCACATTTCAGAAACAGTATGACAAAACAAAGCTTACGTCTACATAATGCATGTCAGAAAACATTTCCCCCCTTTCATACAGGTTTCATGAGTAATGCAAATAATTTATTGAGATTGTTTTTCTCAAGTTCTCATTTCATAACAAAACATGTAAAAATTTTAGTAAATAAACCTCAGTCTAACAATTTGTGTAAAGACTCAGATAGGAATTTCGCTTATTTGGACTTCTTAATTAGCTTTTTAGAAACTTTTCTACAATCGTGCCAAATGAATTATACCAATCATCATCTATATAAAAAAATACTAAACGTTACGCTAATTACACTTCTAAAAGGACTAGCTAAAACTTTCCACTTACTTAACTTCATAATACAGAAATAGCTTTGATTACTATCTAGTTATCACTAAATCTAACAAATAATTTTATTATTAAATATATTCTTAACTTATTAAAATAGAATTTTAATCAAATATGCAAAACAACTTAAATCCATTTCAAAAATTAAATAATCATATTCAAAACTCATATCTCTATAAACTATTATTAAAATGATAATTAAATACTGCCAAGATATAACATAATAGGAAATCGTAAATTTCTTAATTTATAGTAGTTCATAAAATATCTTTCATAATATCTGTAATAAAAATCATTGCAAACTAGTAATCATATCTTTTTTAAAACCATATCAGGTTTATTTCATATAATATGCTTAAAGTGTTTAAAAATAAATGATTAACCACTTAGGATTTACCACAAAAATCCAATAACAAAAGTAATAGTACTACATAATATAATGGAAGTTCTTAAATATTTTCTGTGAAACTAGGTTTATGGCTAATATTTTTATCCGAGTAAGATCATGCCTAATTTAAACCAACATTAAACACAATTCAAATTAGAAATAATACATTAGTCTCTTAGTGCAATAAAAGAAAGTCCATTAAAAAATCGTTAACCTAGCTGTAGTAAAAAATTTAAAATACAATAAATCCAATTTAAACATTAAACTCGTATGAAGTCGCCCTTTTAAATTGTTCCATGCAAATTACAATTCACAACTTAATAAAATAGTTATATCAATTTTACATAACGTAAACAACGGAAAAATCATTTTAATATACTTCAAACAGATCCATGATATAGAACCCAATATTTCAAATATCATATTTACGTATAGATTTTGATGATAACAAATAAATTAAAAACTCAAGCTCAAGTTTTCTACGTATGAAGAAAACTAAGCACATCAAGAAATCAAGCATGAGCAAAATGAAGAATAAGTCTACAAATGAAGCTCATAGAGTAATTTTGTACATCTCTTAAAATTTGAAATTGGATTAAGGCTCAAAATTAATATTTTCTCATAAAGTATCAAATTGTACTTTTTTAAATTTCCATAACTTTATTAAAATATTTAATTTTGAATTTTTTTTTCACATAAGCATACAGATTTGAATTTTTAAAATGATTGATGTCATTTTTGACATGTGCACGTGTTGTTTGAAAATCTTGAAGGGTAGTTGTGCGTTTTTTCCACAAATACAAAAGATGATTTTATTTGAGAATCTTGAAGGGTGGTTGTGTGTTTTTTTGACATATGCAAAAAGAAGATAATTTGATTTGGAAAATAAATCATACTCATTTTGTCATGTATGAAAAGTAAAAGATTTGATTTGATTTTTTTGAAAAATGAATGGAGTTATTTTTGACAAATATAAAAACGAGATGTTTTTATTTGAATATTTTGAAAAGTGAATAGTGCTCTTATTTGACATGTGAACATTTTCATATTTGAATATGAAGACTCATTTGCCTATAAATAGCTCACTTGAGTTTTGCAAAAATTATAACAAGAGCTTATACATCAATTGCTAAATTTTACATCATTTTTTCAAAACCTCATTCTCTCTTCTCTAAATTTTGTACCTTAATCCTTATTCATTTTGAGAGAGATATAAGTTACACTGTATTACTCTTATTTCACTTATTGAGGAGTGTACTCTAATACTCTACCCACTATCAGCTCTTGTATTTGTAAGATGGTGCATATAACCCTTGTGTGTGTAGAAGGTGTTCTACACAGGGAATAGTTGAATCACCAAGTGTGAGGTGATTACAAGTGTAGAGAGTGTTCTACACGGATTCTTTGTAGCGGTGTTGCTCAAAGGTGTAATAGGTTTCTATTTCCACCTGAAGGAGATTGAATAGTGAATTTGAGATTTTCAAGGGGTAGCTTGAGGGGAGGACGTAGGCAGTGGGGCTGAATCTCGTTAAAATACTGAGTTTGCTTCTTCTTGCCCTTACTCTTTATATTCCTGCTTCTTCATATGTTATTTATACTTTATATTCTATATTTGTTTTATAAATATTAATTTTTTTAATATAATCCAATTCACCCCTCCTCTTGTGTTAGTCATCTGGGCAACACATGCAAAGCAAGTTTAAAAGTTTAATATAAAATCATGTCATGGAACCATCAGATGACAAGGGTGTTTAGGGAAAATAAAAACACAACCATGGGCTTTTTGGGAAAAACATGGACACAAAGAACTTTGGAATGTCCATACCCCTTGAGAGAGAGGAGGGGTGCGACGAGCAGTGAAATGGGTGGAGATCGAGTGCAGTCAACATGGCCAAGGTGGTAGAGCTATGGGAAAATGAAAAAGAAAATGATGAGAGAGAGAGAAAGAAGCGGAAGAAGTTATAGACCATGCAACGTGGGGGCTGAGTTATGCTCGACGATCACAAAACAGGGGCGACTCAATATATTTTATGGCCTTAGGCGATCATTAAACATATTATATTTTAATTTAAATATATAATATTATTATTTAAATATTAAATAATAAAATATTATTTGAAGATTTTGAAATGCAAATATGATATACTTTATAAATTAAATACTTATTTTTATTTTAAGTAATATTTTTTTTAATACTTAATTTTAAAAATAAATAAGGTCATTAACCTCAAAATATACATCAATTTACTACTTTTCTTCTACTTTTACTATTGTTTAAAAATTTTGCACATTTTGAATAAAAATCTTATATTCATTTATTATTAATCAAAATTTTCATCTTTTACACAAAATGTGGGACCTATTTGAGATGAGGGCCTTAGGCGGTAGCCTAATTGGCTACCCATTTGAGCCGGCCCTGGACAAAAAGCAGTGGCACAGCACGACATGGAGCAACCGAGACGGTGGAGGAGGATTGGGCTTCCGTGGTTATGTGGCATGGAGATTCTACCGTAGAGGACAAACTGCTGTAGTGGGCAGTGAGGCTATTGACATGGAAGATGGCTCTCGCCTACTTAGCTTGGACGTCCAATGGGGCTAAGCTCGTTTTCTCTTATTGTTGAGGCAAACCAATGGTTCAAAGTGTTTGTTGACAGAGTTTTTTATGTCTTAAGAGACATGTCGTGAAGTTGATCGATCATGGTGTCGTGGTGCTTTGTTTCAGGTGCTTGAAATAGGGGCTTGTGCATGAGTTGGGTTGTGTGCATAGGTTGTTCCCATGGTGGTTTCTGCATGGGGTTAGATGGTGATGTGAGGCAAATGCAATGGTGGAGGCCCTAAGTTGGGTTTCTGTGATGAGACAGGATGAGCGGCAAGGTGAATGCAACGTGTTTGACAGTGGTGGTGTGACTGGTGGTGAAAACTCATGTAGAAAAATTAGAGGAGCGAGAGACAATTTGTTAACGAATGTGGATGAAAGTGAGGAGAAGTGAAACAAAAATCAAAATAGAGGATAGAAACCGCTGGAATCATGGGATTTTGGGAGAAAAACTCGGGTTTAGGGGAAGAAACTAAATATAAGAGGGAAAGAAGGGAGAACCCGTCGGGGTGAGGAGAAAAAAAAAAGAAACAAAAACTACTTGATCGTCGAACGGTGTCATTTGGCTTTAGGAAAGAAAATCTAATTAGGGCCTAGGCTTAGGCTTAGGTCTTACATCTCAAAGTCAAACAAAGTCTCTACCTAGAATCTCGTTCGATCTGGATGTCGAGCCAGAATCGAGTGAACGTACGGATTGAGTCTAGTTCGAACTAGATGTCAAGCGACGGTCAAGCAAACTTACAGGTTGAGTCTCGCTTGAACTAGATGTCGAGTAAGAGTCGAGCAAGCATACTGAAGATCCTGCAACCACTCTGATAAAGCACACTAACAATATCAAAGTAAAAGATATTGTAACTTGCACACTGCAATGTCTAAATGGTTGAAAGCACATCAAGACAACAAGCAACCTTAACCTACTCTCAATACCAAGATGATTATAGTTTTCAGTACATTAGTGTAAAGTGCAAAATTATCCTTATATAGTAGTGACAGAAAAGCACTTATCTTTTCCTTACTTTCTGATTTTTTTCACTTTGTTAAGTTGTGTATAAAAGGAGTTCATGTAAACACAAACTAATTCAATTTGAATGAAAGGGGCTTTCACTTGCTTCAACAATCTAGTGTCCTTCTCATTTTATTTTCTTTTCCTTCAACTAAAGTTTTAACATTACAGAGGCTCTTTAAGTTGTTTGTTATTTTCTTGTTTTACTCTCCCTCTTAAGCATGTTTGACCATGTGTTTGCTTGCAGCCCCTGGTCGTATAATAATGATGGATCCTGGCCAACATTGCTATGACAGGTGAGTTGATTGTTGTTTAATTTAATTTGTTTAACTAGGCCTTGCTTTAAAAGCTAATCTTTGATACTTACTGGTCATATCATAATCATCCAACTTGGTAAATATCTTGTATTTTCAATTACACTAGCCTACATTAATTAGATAGGGAGGCCAAAATTAACACGGAAGGCAGTTGCTTTGGCATATGAGAGGCTTTCAGTGGGTCAATTGCCTAAATACTATGCCACACACAGTGGGAGATTCATAAAAAAGAAATCCCGACGTTTCTAGACGTGCACAATTGACAGTTTCCTAACCTCAAAGCGTCTTCTAGAGAACCCAGCAAAGGCATCCTTGTTGTTCTAGGAGGAAGATTATGAGCTCCTTGAAACTTGTGTCTGTGCACTTAGCAAAACTGGTCGAAAGAACCTGTCGATCGGTTTTAGGGGCGAGCGTGGAAGTGCTGCATCTCTCGCCTCACCCATACCCATCATTTCATCAACCCTAATTCCATATCATCTTCAGTGCGCATGGATGTGCAAAATTGCCTGAAAGTAGAGTTTTCCTTATTACAAATTTTCTATATTTAGAGTAATAGAATCTTTCTATATAATGTGAAAAACACATCTTCTATACCATTTACATGATATATCTACACGTATCACATTGTTACTTTCTCTTTTGAAAAAGACTCAAAATTGAAGCTAACCTATAAGAAAGGGTTTAAAGTTGAATCTTGGTTTTCTCCGATTAATTAAACATGTTATTAGAAGTAGGAGGTACACTGACTTTCATACAAATATTTTTTTGGATGTGGGTATATATACTAGCTAGTAAGGACTCCACATGCAATGCACGTATGCTCGATTGGAAGTTCTTTTACAGTTATCATATTGATTTGAATAGAAATTGGATTCAATACGTAGAGTTATCAAACTGATACAAGCCAGGTATTAGCAACGCGTATGTGGCTGGAGCTAACACTCCCACCAGGTGGCCAAATTCTAACGAAGTACATGTAGTCGAGTTAGCCTTCTCTAAGTAGCGGTCGAGCACATCTTCCGTCCTTTTATGCTTCTATGATGGCGGCCTCCACTGATAAGTTTACGCGAGGAAAAGCTCATAGGTGTTGGGCAAACAAAACCATGCAAAGTGCTCATGAATTGTAGTGATGAGGCACTGGCTTGCTATGTGCAAGGTTGGAGAAGCCTCATTTACATGTCTCACAGGACCGATTCAACTTCTGGATCTCTCTCTCTCTCTCTCTCTCTCTCTCTCTCTCTCTCTCTCTCTCTCTCTCTCTCTCTCACATATGCTCCTTTTGCTTTTGCCCTAAACTTCTCCAATAAATTATAACAAAATAAATTAAAAGAAGAATCAAAGAGTGCTTATCCAAATTTGTAGGTTATCCTCTGATAAATTCTTCTCTCTCTTAAGAGAGTATGGGAGAGACGAGGAGTGGAAACTATGCAGATATTCCATTTCTTGCTAGATATATATAAAGATGAGTGTGATATATTCATAATATCTTTTACAATATTTTTCACAATATAAGCTATAAAATGAGAATATTTTTAGAAATTAATATTACTTTTATATGATATTTAAAATAATATTACTTATCATTTTATAACATGTATTGTGAAAAATATTATGTTAAACATTTTTTTATAAAGATCTCTAAGCGCTAAAAATGAGGACCCTAGTACAGACTTGAAGAAAAGCCTATGGATTACGTTGAATTAGGGAAATCGGATTTTGAGACCATTTTTTTTAATAGAAAAAATAACCACGTTACAGTCATTACTATCATAACTTCTCTCGATGACCATAGGACTACTGATCACATAGCTTTGATTTTAAGCAAAAAGAAATTTATCTACCATTTAAGGGCCCAAGGTCTAATCAATGACCTATAGTACACCCAAAAAATTATTAAATAATTAAAAATTGGGACTAATGACTGGAAAAGTGAATGGGCCTGATAAGCCTTATGAAGGAAACTTTTGGTAAAGCAAAAAGGGCCACAAAATGGACGATGAGCCATCATGAGCTTGGGCTTTTAAGATTCCTCCAAATACTCGTAAAATATATAATTTTCGGTAAACCCAAGATCAAATAATCTTCACTCTTTGTTTTAAATACTCGCTATAATCATATATATATATATACACATAAATTCTAGTTGTTAAGTCTTTATACATGTAAATTTGCGTAGAAAATATATCATCGACACTACTGATATAATAGGACTTAATATGCAAAAAAAAAAAAAAAAAAAGAGAACAAAAAAAGAGTGGTCCAAAGGAGAGGGATCTGCTTTTAAAAAAAAAAAAAAACTGTCCATCTTATGACCAGTAGTTTACTGGTTGACTGGCTAGCAACAAACTACACGACGGAGAAGGGCATGCATGCAGAAGGTCATTGACCGAGTCGTACTATATATAATGCATGGATGCATGGTCTGGATTCTTTCAAGCTTTTCTCTCAATTTAATTTTTTTATTGTTTGGAAGCTATATAATTACACAGAGAGGCCTCTTTCCTAGTTAGAAATGGTGTTTTAATTTGCAGCGTTAGTTTAAAATGGGTCGACTGAACTTTTCAACAGGATATAGTAATGACTATGAAAGGTTCTATTAAGTTGGTGGGGGTCCAACATGGGTTACCGACGCGGCAGTGCAGCGCGTAATGCGTTGGTTGCGTGATCTGGATGCGCCCTAATCCATTCTCTGATATTACTTGGTAATGTCTCTATATATGACAAGCAACCTTAAACACTGCATTGGTTCTCATGTATCCAAGATGAGATCCGCTTACAATTCTTAATAATTTATAGTCAACTTATAAAGTACTTAAGTATATTAATTTAAAGGTTGCGAGCAAGCGGGCTAAAATGTAAGCTAGAGATACCGTATACAACACATGCTATTTAAGATCTTGTTTGGATTTAGAACTCTATTCATCTACATGTCATCTAATTATTATAATTTTTTAAAATTTTTAAATAAAATATTATAAATTATTCAACTTTTTCAAATTTTAAAAAAAAAAGTTAATATAAAAAATAATACTTTATTAAACTTTCATTTCAACTAACTATCCAAGTCTCTCCTAAGAATATATATAGTAATCTTGCCCACCTTGTCCTAATTAGCTACAGGCTGGTTGGCATATGGTCGAGGTGACCTGCGATCCTGATAAGACCCCATCAAAAACCATCCTTGATCATGGTCCTAGACACACATGGACATCGGATATGGCACCACTTGTGGGGCCGAGCATCGACATGCAGATCAATAACAAAGTGTGCCCACACTACAACAAATAACACTTTTTACTGCGTTTTGCTTAACTGAAAGTTAAATTCTATCGCAAATAGTAGTATTTGCTGCGTTTTCTAATCGCAAATAGTAGCATTGCGATGAGAAATTAAGCATTTGCGACGAGAAATTAGGCTTATTGTCACGCCCAAATAGCCGCAGTTAACTCGCGATCTTCAAAACGCGGCAAATGACTTTTTGCCACGATTTTGAGGTTTTTGTGACTATTTTGAGGTTTTTTGCGGCGATTTTGAAATTTTTTGCAGCGAATTATCAAATGCCACAAAAAGCCTTATGTGTTGTAGTGCTAGGCCAAACCAGCGTGCCTCAGCATGACTGCACTATAAGCAGGCAGTAGGCATGCCTTGGCCCTAGCCATGACATGCCCAAAACACCCCAACAGGCATACCATGGCCCCCGCTAAGACATGCTCATGACACTCATCAGCGCCCACTAGCCTGTCCAGCAACAACAGCCCAGCAGCATGCTGACAGACATGCCACGACCCATGCCATGGCACCCACCTAATAGCACCACAGGCATGCCAAGGCCTTTACCATGGCATGCCCCTATCAACACCACAGCAGCCACGTAGCTAGCCTACAAGTGTGTCTTGGCCCCAGCCTTGACACGTAAGAAGGCCCTAGCAAGGCTAACCACCATGCACAGCACAACGCGTGAGCCAACTAGCGCATGCCCCATGCACGCGCTCATAAGTGCACCCCTGTGCGCACCACAGCGTGCCATGCTTCAGTGCCTACCTGCACGCCCATCCAAGTGCCCCACTGTGCGCAGCCCTGCACCATCCATGATCTGCACGCCCCTGCACGCACCACATGGCCTAGCCATTAACATGCTAGGATCATGCCAGGACATGCACACCATGCGCAACCCAGCACACGCACGCCCCGCGCACACACTTGCCCAGTGCCTAGTAGCCCCATGCATGCAACCATGCCGACAACACAATAGCACTAGGCGCCTCATCACCCACGCATGCCTGGGTGCCCCAGCACCCCTACGCGCCCTACAGTGCATCCACCTGCGCGCACGCTTGCGTGTGCACATGCGCCTCACCACTTACGTGCCCTCGTGCGCCCCACAGCGTATCCACCTGTGGGCACGCTTGCATGTACGCATGCGCCACACCATCTACATGCCCCCGTGCGCCCCAGCACCACCTAGTGAGGCTAGTAGCGTGTCTGCACAGGCACGACATCCAGCGCGCGGCACCAGCCCGTGCCGTGCAGAGCAGGATAGTGGTATGCCCACAAGGCATGTCATCCAGTGCATGGCTCCAGCCCATGCCTTGCAGAGCAAGTCAATGGCATGCACACCATGCATGCTATCCAGTGCGCGGCATCAGTCCGCGCCTTGTAGCACCCAGAGCCCAGACTGCCAGTTTGGGTCATGCATGCCTATCACCCCAGTACCCAATGCGAGCCATGCAAGACCACCGCCCAAGCATCTTGACTGGGTCACACCACCACAGTACGGTACCACCCTGTGCCCACCACCAGGCCTCAACTTGGTACCCTGCCATGCACATCAGCATCAGGCCATGCACAGTGTCATATCGTGCCCATCATCAAATAATCATATGGCAATCCACAGCACCATGCAGACATCATTAGACGTCACGGGCTAGCCAAGCCCACCAATTTTCTCTTACATGCCACGGCTGCATGGGCTTCCAAGACTATTTTATTTGCTTTTAGTTGCTTTTTATTTATTTTATTTATTAAATTATGTCCAGGGGCCTTTTAGAGGTTTCCACTTTGTAAACTCTATAAATAGGACCCTAAGCCTCCTAGTTTAAAATATTATTATCTTTGATCATTTTGGCTTTTGAAGACACCTTGTGTGTGGAGTGGCTTCCTTAAGGGTTTAGGCCGACCCCCATTGTGGCTTGAATTTTCGATATCTTGTGCACTTGGATTTTTTGGAGTGCAATTCGTGAATCCCCTTGAAGAGGAACATGCCGTGTAATTCGTGAATCGGTATTGTTCTACATCTATCCCTTTTATCAATAAACTTATTTAAGGCATTTTCTATCATTTTGTGTTCTTGTTTATTTTGGTGTTCTTTTGTTGTTGGAGTGATTTGGAGTTCCTTCTATTTGTTTGATTATTGAAAAATCATAAAAAGAGTGCGTGAGCGTTGAGTGTTGAGTGTTTAGAGTCTTATTTGAATGTCAAATTCACACGACTTGTAAATTTGAAAATTGTGTTTATTGTCCTTGTGTGAGTACCAAATTCACACCACTTGTGAATTTGAGAAGTGAGTGAGTGTGTTGAATAGGAAAGGCCGAACCACATTGGTACCCTTGTGGTTGGCTCGTCCATCTATTGCTTGAGTGTTCATCCATTTTCTTGGATGTTCATCCAAGTTCCTTGAGTTTTCTTGAGTTTTCTCATTCTCCAAACAACCCACACGGCCAGCCCTAGCCAACTCTTACCATAATTATCCCACCAAGTTGCCTTACACGCACACCAACTCTTTCCATAACCAATCATTCAATCACCACCAAATTGACCATAATTTTTTACAACCAGATCATATCCTACATGCTATAAAAGGCCTTGCTTGACCAATCCTAACTCCACTTACCAAATTCACATCATCCATTCCCTCAACAAACTTTAGCCGCCCATCACATAGTCCACTTACTTAAATTACCCAACTCGGCCACCTCACAAAGCAATCCTAGCCGAATCTTCCTATTACCTTACTCACCAATCATATCTTTTCTTATTGGATTTAATTGATCAATTATCCCTTTAATGACTCAATTAAATCATATACAATCCAACCAAATCCCCAATCAAATCTCATCCTTATCCCCACTATAAATAACCAGCCATATAACCTTCCCATTTAAAATTCAAATCTCCTACAAT
The DNA here is from genome assembly GCA_036559045.1 of Platycarya longipes. Classification (NCBI taxonomy): domain Eukaryota; kingdom Viridiplantae; phylum Streptophyta; class Magnoliopsida; order Fagales; family Juglandaceae; genus Platycarya; species Platycarya longipes. The sequence goes on from CM071797.1 coordinate 35,792,875, forward strand.
TTAGGAATTTGTCTTTCAAGATTGCCTTAGCCGAAAATCATATCTTCTATTCCCATATTTGATTAGTCAATTAACTAATTAGTTGACTCAATCAAATATTCTCTCCTCCCAATCATATCCAATCACACCTAAACACAAACTCAATCTTCCCATACCCGGCCTCATATCTTCCCTTAATTCCACAAATATTTTCCAAATCAAGCCAAGTCATCATACCATAAACAATTTATATTCGGCCATCATCCCACAACCATAGCCGAACCCTAATGCCACATCATCATATCTTTATTCCATATTTGATTAGTCAATCGACACAATACTTGACTCAATCAAATATCTTACCCTTCCAAATCACAACCTAATCACAAGCCACAATCAACCATATTCGGCCATTACCTTTCCATACTATAACCGAATCACATTGCCACATCATCTCATCCCCAACCAATCAAAGAGATAATCTTACCATCTCATAGCTGAAAAGAACCTTCCCAAATCCTAGCCAATTGTCTTCTAAAACCTAACCTAATCTCAATCTTGAAATTTTCTTAGCCATCACTAAAACCCTAGCCCTACTACGCCATATGACTCATATGCCTTACCAAAAGAACCATAATACATAGGCCTACCCAAAAGACATCACCTCAAACCATTTCAACCTGAATTTATCACATAAACCACCACATCTCTTTACTAAAATCAAACCTATCCCTAAACACCTTAACCATTACCATAGGAACTTAACAAAGCGGGAAAAGTGCCTAAACAGACCAAATCTTTGAAACTGTTTAGTCATAAGAGGATACGTGCGTGGAGGAGGACCCACATTGATTAAAGACCAGATCGAAGACTCTACTAGGCCCACCCTAGTTATGGTTGCCACCCCACTCAATTAGTCATCTCTTTCTAGTCAACATCAAGGACGTTTAATATGTGAAACAATCCATGACCTAACCTGACACGAAATTGTTTATTAATTGTGGCACCAAAAACATGACAACCTATTCTAGAAGATCATGATCAACAGCACACTGCACACCGTCGTTATATTTGTACCATATAAGAAGAAGGTGATTAATTGTTTATTAATAATGGCACCGAAAACACAACCCCACTCTAGAAGATCATGATGAACAGCACACCATAGACGTTTTGTTTGAGTTGAAAGTATTGAATCAGGAAGCTAGAAGTCACCATGGTGGGACATCAACCCCCTTTACATTAATTAAATTAATTAATGAAAGACGTTGATGCCCGGGAAACTAAACGTATATATATATATAAGCTACGTACCTTCCCTTAGCTCTCAGCTCGATCTCAAGTACGTATAAGTATGATCAAATATAACACCCTAAGTTCTTGGAAGAAAACGATATATATATTTCTTTACATGAGGACTCATGTATGATTTATATATGTTGTTTTATTTTCCAATTAAGAAACCCAATATCTTAAGATTTAAGGTCAGCATCAGTACTATATATTATCTATGACAATATTAAAATTAATAAACGATTGATCACGAGTTATTAAAAATTGGAGCTTGCTTGCGTGTACGTACTGATCCATGCGTATAAATTTTAAAGAAGGATAAACCATTTTGCCTACCAGCTGATCTAGTTCACCTTCGGCGCCTTCGTTTCACTTAGAAAAAGCTTCGCTGCTAGTTTCTCTCCGACTTTCCCTTTGGTACGCAATCATATCGGTTTGTGTGGAGGGCTTCGTTATAAACAAATTGTGTAAAATTTGCTGGTGATAATCATTTTCATCTAAATAATTCATTACAAATATTAAAGTCATCGATCACATCATAAAAAAATTATATATAAAAGAATCTCCTCCTGACGTAGGCATTTGTCCTCTCACTCGCTTGCATTGGCGTATGGACAGCCACATATTCGCCCCATGCCAGAACCAGCAACGAATACATGAACGACCATAATAATAACCTGCAATAATATATTTACATATACATATACATATATATATATATATATATTTATAAGGAGTCCCATAACCAATTATTGTCCACATGCCTGGCACAATGCCATCCAGCATCAATGCCCACGTTTTATCTCGTCTACTATTTTCTCAAACAAAATTGCATCTCTTTCTCAAATTAAATAGTATAAAAAGTACTATGACATTTTTGAAAGTGAAAATTGAAACAAAATAAGAAATAATTTAGTATTTCATCATAAGAATAAATTTATAGATTAGTGTAGTTTAATGTCAATACATTAAACTAAAAAACTAATTTTATGGCAATCATGTAGATCTTCTATAAAGTCATATCAATATATGAATTTACCTTGCTAAAAAAATGTTGTGAAGGTTACACTTTTACAAACAAAATACACTGATCGTATATATATAACTCATGTCGTAAATATATGTATATACACCTATATATGCAGCTGCAAATGAATGAAAATTCTACTGATCAGCCCACAGATATTGCAAGTCCTCCATTGGAGGCGCCTGCAAGATCATGACATCCAAATCCTTGAACGACATGCCCTTCGATAACATCGAAACACTGCGATTTCCATTATTAATATTATCGCTGCCGGATTTATCGAAGCCACTTCTGTTGACAGCGACGGGTCTTTTTCTGTTATCTACGCCGAAGGAGCTCTTCTCTATCCAAGAAACGCAAGAATCCTTACCGGTAAGGTTCTGAACTACGGATTTGAAGCTCATGGCGTCCGTTTCCACGTACTGGGTATCGATAAGCACCACTCTCACGGCCTGATCACGTCTACCACACGCCATATATATATTTTTTGTTTCTTGTTCTTCTTTTTGTTCTTGTTTTTTTTTTTCTAGCTAGGGCTTTGTTGTTGGGCTTTTCTTTCTGGGTACTTGTGCATTTTGATTAAGGGCGTGTGGCTTTTATACGAAGGACGGAAGGAGCTTGAGGAAGCTGAGGCGAAAGGGAGGAAGCCGTACAAAAAGGATGGGGAGGGGGGCTAGTTTTCAACAGTAGGCGAGGAGAAGAACCGATTGACCGCTAATCACAGTCTCCTAGGACAAAAAGTCAAAAGTCAAAGCCCGCAATTTCGGAACCGGGAAATTTGAGATGTGAGCCTTCTGTGATTCCACTCACGTGCGTTTGGCTAGCTAGCAACTACGTACGTCACTGGGAGATTCTTACCTCTTCTTGTAAACGTATATGTCAAATGAGTCTGCTTGGAAAACACAAAAATGTCAAATGGCTAGTTATGTATAAGTTTTAAAGAATAATTCTACTCTTACATACGGCGGGTTCGACTAGTTAGTTATAATTTTTTTTATATATTTTTTTTTATCACTGTTAAACATTTTTAAAAACTAAAAAAAATACAACACTAATAAAAAATATATTTTTAATCATTATATAAAAATAATAATAATCTTACATTTGCGCACTGAGATTCTCATTTGTAAGAGTAGAATTACTAAAGTTTTAAATAGATAATCTCATATAAGTTTTTTTATATATACTTTTTAAAGATAAAGTTTACATTTTTTTAAAGATAATTTATTTATTTGAAATTTGTACAAATTATTTTTCTTTATGTTAATTAGGTAAGTGCTAGCTAGCCCAGCGATAAGGTCGTATATGTTCATTAGAAAAGGTAAGAGGTACGTAAGAGAATTGAACAAGTAAAAGCAATAAATTTTTGTTAGGTTTTGATATGCATGCCGCGTAATAATGCTATATGTGATAGAGTGGGTGCGGTAGGAGGCCGGGTCTTACTTGGGGAGCGGTTCATATGCATTTGAAAGTCATTCAGGCATGCATTAATAATGGCCGGCCCCGATCAGTCTAGTGTCTAATTAATCAATTGATATTGTGTGGTGGCAAGTTTATATTAAGTGCATATGATACAATTAGTTAGATTCATTATTTTTTAACGTAATTTTGTCATTGATACAATATCAAATATTGCTTATTGAGATATATATATCAAGTAATTATTTGATTAAAAAAAGTAATCACGAGATATATATATATATATATATATATTGGGCACATGAGAAAAACATAATTAATCAAAGGTGGAAGGGATGAGCGATAAAGATAAGTTTAGATGCATGTAAGAGAGTCATGTTGAAATATTAACTTTCAGGCTACTTTTGGATACTAAGCTGATCTTAAATTATTTGAGTTAATATGTAAGTTTTACTATTTTATAGATCATATTGAGATGTATTTAAAATCTTGAATGTGTGAAATATGTTGAATTGATTTTAACTTTTTATGTAAAATTTAAAAAATAGTGGGCCCCACTAGTACCGATTGGCTGGAAATGTGACGAGGTAATTTATTTTTGTCAGTATATAGTATCTTAGTAATTTTGAATTACACTTTACCTAATTTCAATTAAATATATCCCTTCTTATTAATTTAAGTTGTGTTAGTATGACATGATGATCATCCTAAGAAATTGGCCTTCAAAATAAGTTGGTTTTAATGTGTCAATAGTCTGTATGTTATATTGTTTTAACAACTAGTGATCATTAATGATACAACTTTACTCATTAAGGAAATTTTCCTCTCCCGCGGTAGAGGCAATTTTCTCTACCCTAGTGCAGAGGTGGGCTCGTAGTGCAGAGGTGTGCTCACTGTGCAGAGGTGATTCGAGGGTGGTATCATGGATGAAAGTATTGACAATCTATACAAGCACCTCTCGTTGTTTGAGTGAGAGGAGGAAGCAGTGGTGCTAGCCTCAAGCAAGCTTGAAGATATCTCCATTTGTGGGGTAAGAGGGCTTTTGATTTCATTGTTGACTTCTAAGCTTTTCAATTGGAAGCTTTCAAGGCAATCATGAAAAGGGTATGGCGCTGTGTGAGGCCATTGAAATTTCGAGATCTGAGTTCTTCAATTTTTTTGGCTGAGTTCTTCAATTTTTCTAGCTGAGTTTGATGACATTAGGGAGAAGAAACATGTAGTCAATTCTTGGTCATTTGATAAACAAATGGTGCTGCTCAAGGAAGTTGATGGCCTTCTGCAAGTCCATCAGATCCAGATCACAGAAGCATCTATTTGGGTCAGAACTCATGATCTCCCACTGTGTGTTAGAAATGAGTATGTTGGTGGACTGGCAGGAGAGAATATCGGTAAAGTGGAGGAAGTCAATTTGGAGTTGAGTGAGTTAGCCTGGGGTGCATTTATGCCCATTCGGATTACATTGGATGTCACAAATCCTTTACTTAGAGGCACCAAGTTGTCTTTATGTGAAGGTGAAGTATGCTGGGTCCGGTTTTCATATGAGAAATTACCAAATTTTTGCTACTGGTGTGGTTGATTGGGCCATGGTGAAATAGATTTTTCACTGTGAGGATCAAAGATGCAAGGGGACATGAAGAAGGCCTTACCATATGGTGCATAGTTTCGAGCATCTACTTATGGGGATCAATTCAAAGATAGCCGAGAATGGGAATGGAAATCACAAAAAGCTGCTCCGGCGGCAATCTCACGTCCACTAGAGGCAACTGCGACGGCTGTTGCTAATAAAGGTTACGACTCTGTTTCAAGAGAGCCGTTACAAACAGGTAGCGAGTATTCAAGAGCAGTTAAGGGCAAGGTAATAATTACTACGAATCCTAGAGATGGTCAAGTTGTAAATTCAATGGTGGATTCCAAGGAGCTGAATTATGATGGAGTAAATGTTGGAGATGGTTGTTTGGAGAATGTAACTGTTGAGAATGAGAAGCTTGGAGAGGAGTCATTTCAAAATGAGGACGAGCAAACGACAACATTTTTCGAAACGGCAACATTTGGACCACTAAAAGAGTTTTAGCTACTATTAGGCCCACTACAACAGTTAACCACTCTAATGGGTCTGTAGGCATAAATGGGCCTGATGGAGTCCTAAGTAAGAAATGGAGGTGGGTTTCGGGCATTTCTCCAACCCAAAGGGGCATTTTAATCCTAATACACAAGTCGTCTATCAAACCCATAAGAGGAAGGCCTTAAACCAAGTCAAAGATGAAACAATTAGGGCTGCGAAAAGGGGTTCTTCATGTTCGGAAGACTTGAGTGCAGCTCATGATGAAACTGAAGCAAGGTCGACGGTGGCTGTCCAGTAGCACTACCGGCAACCATGAAGCTCTTATCCTGGAATGCACGTGGGCTTGGGAACCCATGTGGCATTCATACTCTCTGTAATCTGGTGCATAGAGAAGGCTCTGATATGGTGTTCTTGCAGGAGACTCGACTCTCATCGAAGGAGTTTGATTTTTGCAAGATCAGGTTAGGTTTTGTTAACTGTTTGGCTATTGGTTCGTGTGGTAGGAAATGGGGAATTGCTTTATTGTGGGGTAAGGAAGTGGATTTGTTTATTATTTCTTATTTGTCTAATCATTTTCATGCCATTATTCATGATGTCAACTTGAATTCTGAACAATGGTTTCTTACTGCTTTGTACAGGTTTCCAGAAACTCACTTGCATTTTAAAACTTGGGATTTGCTCAGAAGCTTATGGAGAATGGGTAGGGATGCTTGGTTAGTTATGGGGGATTTTAATGAACTATTGTTTCAACATAAGAAAAAAAGGAGTAACCCTAGGCCTACAAGACAATTATCCTAGTTTCGTGAGGTGCTAGCCGATTGTCAATTGAGAGATTTGGGTTTATCTAGTCCTAAATTCACATGGTGTAATGGGAGAGAAAGTCCTTATCGAGTTACAGAGAAGCTCGACAGATTTTTGATGAATTCTTCCTGGTGGTCTGATTTTCCAAATGCTAGGGTGACCCATGGAGTAACTGTCTATTCCAATCATTTGCCTATTGGGTTACATTGGAAGGAGTAAGGGAAACTCAAGGAAATAGAAAACCATTTCGCTTTGAAACCATGTGGGCAGGGGATCCAAATCGTAAGGAGATTATTAAAGGGGTATGGTTTGGAGCGTCAAGACAATCAACAATGAGAGATGTGATTGAATTGGTTAAAGAAAGTGGTCGCCAATTGGGAGCTTGGAATAAGCATTCATTTGGAAATGTTCAAATCCAATTAAACAAAGCACAAAGAAATTTGCAAGAGGTGTATGCAAGGGACCAGATGGGAACTGAAGCAAAAGAGGTTACTGATGCAAGAGATGCTGTTCAATTATGGCTTGAGAGAAATGAAGTAATATGGTGGCAATGTTCAAAACCCTTTGGCTTAAGGAAGGAGATTCTAATATAATGTATTTTCATATGAAAGCTTCACAGAGGCGTAAGAAAAATAATATTTTAAAGCTCCAAGATGAGAGAGGGCAGTGGCAAGAGAGATTGAATTGTGACAGGGTGATCATTGATTATTTTACGACGATGTTCACAAGTTCAACTCAGGCTACTTCTTTGGATTTTTGGATTTTTTAACACCACTTGCTAGGAAGATTACATCTGAGATGAACCTGGACTTGACACGACCGTTTCAAGCAGAGGAAGTGAAGGAATCTCTTTTTCAAATGAATTCCACCAAAGCACAAGGCCGGATGGATTGGCCCTTATTTTTTATCCGAAATACTGGCATGTGGTAGGAGAATTAGTTACTTCTATTGTGCTGGCGACTTTAAATTCAATTTTTTTTCTATCCTCATTAAACAGTTGTGGCTTATAAACTCATTGCTAAAGTTATTTCTAATCAGGTGAAACAAGTGTTGTCCTATGTTATGAGTGATAGTCAAAGCGCCTTTGTTCCGAGTCGTTTAATCTTTGATAGTGTTTTAATTGCATTCGAGTTAATTCATTATCTTAAACATATAAGAAAGGGACAAAAAGGTTTTATGTCGCTGAAATTAGACATGAGTAAGGCTTATGACTGTATGGAGCGGGGTTTCTTGGAGTCAAACATGGGGATTATAGGATTTCATCCAAGATTTGTGGCTTTGATCATGTGTTGTGTAAAAACAACTTCCTTCTTTGTGTTAGTGAATGGGGAACCAAAGGGGCATATTGTTCCTACTATAAGATTGTGACAAGGGGATCCATTATCCCCTTATCTATTTTTATTGTGTACTGAAAGTTTAATTTCTCTACTCCGTGTGGCTGGTCTAAAGAAAGAAATTTCTGGAATAAAGATTTGTCGAGGTGCTCCCATTATTAATCACTTATTATTTGCCGATGACAATGTTATATTCTATAGAGCTTATGTGAATGAAAATAGGAGAATAAAAAATTTATTAGCATAGTATGAGATGGCTTCGAATCAAAAGATTAATAAAGAGAAGACTGCAATAGTGTTCAGTAGGAATGTCAGTGCTGCCACTAGATTTGAAATTAGCCAGTTATGGTCGAATTGCAAGATCCAACAGTATGAGAAGTACTTAGGCTTACCCCTATAATTAGAAGATCAAAGACCCAAGCATTTGAATCCATAAAGCAAAGAATATGGCAAAAGTTGCAATCTTGGAAGAATAAGTTGTTATCTCAAAGGGGTAAGAAAGTTCTTATAAAAGCAATAGCACTTTATATTCCGACATATTCGATGAGTTGCTTTATGTTCCCATCTTCATTATGTCAGGAATTGGAAAGCATGATATTTAGATTCTAGTGGGGTCAAAAGGGGCAGGAGAAAAAAAAATTATTGGTTAAGTTGGGAGAAATTGTGTTATCCAAAAAGTGAAGGGAGGAATGGGTTTTAAGAATTTAAAAGGCTTTAATATAGTCTTGCTTACTAAGCAAGGTTGATGCTTGATGGAAAATGAAACCTCTTTGATCCACAGGTTACTTAAGTCCAAATATTTTTCAAATGATACTTCTATGCATGCTGGATTAGGGAGATATCCCTCTTATATTTGGGGAATTTCGGAGGTAAGAAAGTGGTTAGAGGCTGGCTGTAAGTGGCAAATAGGCAATGGACAAATGGTAAATGTGTGGAATGATCAATAGATTCTAGGCCATAATTATCTTGCTGCAGAAGTTATGACTATTTGAAAAGAGTTGAAACTATTATTAGTGGAATTTTCTGCCTCATCAAAGAACTTGGGATGTAAATAAGCTTAGGACTCTCTTCAATCCAAATGTGATGGCCAATATTTTAAAGATTCATCTAAGTTCTGTTGATGTAGCAAATAAGAGAGTATGGACAATTGAAAGAAATTGATGTTTTAGTGTGAAGAGTTGTTATAGTTGATTTACTCTCAAGCTAGACCTCAACAATAGGAATTTTCTAATATGCAACACCAAAGAACTATTTGGAAACATTAGTGCAAGATGAAAGTGCACAATAAAATTGGAAATTTTGCATGGCGGGCTTGAAAAAATGGGTTGCCAACAATGGAGAGTTTAATGCAAAAACGTGTTGTGCTTGAAGCTACCTATAAATTGTGTTTAGCTGGACCAGAAATTATTGTTCATATTTTGGTTCTCTATCCTACTTTGTAGGGATTGATTTTCGTATATGGTTTTGATTTAAAAGCAACACATTATTGTTCTATTTTTGATATGGCCTTGGAGTTGTGCAATTGTAATAAATATGAGCAGCTTGATGTTTTATTCAACCTAGCCTGGAGTTTCTGGTTTTGTAGGAATAAATTTGTGAATGACCAAGTGATGTTTATGCCTCAATAGGTTGCATATAATGCTTTTGTAATACTCATAAGTTTTGGGTAGACCAGAATGCATACTAGAGTTCAATTGAGATAGCACTTTAAATGGAAGAATCCTCCTGCAGGTTGGCTGAAATTAAACGTAGATGGAGCGAATTTTTCTGAAGTAGGAAAAACTGGAGTAGGGACTGTTTTAAGGGACCCTGCCTAACAGGTTCTTATGGCTGCTAGTCACATTCAATTAGACATGGATAATTTTGAAATGGTGGAGTTAATGACCATATTTCGTGGAATGCAATTATGTGCTACTATGGGGATCTCAAGGCTTTTGGTGGAGAGTGATAGCATAATTTGTGTGGAAGTCTTGTAGAATGATAGTATGCAAAATTCTTTGCTTGGTGGTCTTTATTTTGAGATAAAGTAGTTATCCTCTTGTTTTGATTGTTGTCAATTTTGTTATGTTTGTAGAGAGGAGAATTTAGTTGCTCATAAATTGGCTAAATATGTCTCAAATGTTAGTAGTGTTGCTTTATGATGGGATTGTATTTCAGACTGTATCTCTCAAGTCATTTGGTTTGATAAGTGTCGATAATCGTTTTCCTATTGAATGAAATTATGATTTCTATAAAATTAAAAATTAAAAATTAAAAAATGAAAAAAAAAACTAAAAAAAAAAATTTGTGATCGTTAATGATGCAAGAAGAATAAGCTAAGAGTATTGATAGAACTACTACTCTTTTACAATCTAATTACAACTTGTTAGTATAATTGAGTTTTTCTATTTTTGTATATTTTTTTGTAAGTATTATTTTAACATTCTTAATTATTAAGAAAAAATAAAATAAATATAAAACTTTACTAATATTCTTTTTTTTAATTATTAAGTAAAATTAAAAATTAAATACAAAAAAAATTATAAATAAATAATAAATTAATAATAATCCTATCATTTATCGTAAGGTAATACATCCTGAATTTGTTTCCCTTCACCAATATTACTGTCTGTCTTTTTCACTAAAATCCAAGCACAACCGAGCAAAAAGTTTCTTTTAACTTGTGTATATTTTTCTTGCAGGAGCCAAAAAATATAAAATAAAATAAATCTCGACATTTTCGACACCAATATGGGACATGGGTACTCATCTTCATGTTATTGCTTTTTTTTTATTTCTTCAAACATACAAAGGCTCCCGGCCAGGAAAGTTCTGTCAGCTTTCCTGCATGCTCTTGACCTAGAATTTTAAGCTGTTTCCAGCTGCTTACCTTCTTCAAACATCATATATGCATTTGGTCAATCAGTTTAATTATAAAAAATAATGTTAGATACAAATTTTAAATAGATAAATTTATATAAATCTTTAATAAAAAAAACTAAATATTTTTAATAAAAAAAAATAATTTTTATATCTTTTTTAATTAGAACTTACTTTTTAAAAAAGAAAAAATTATATGAGACTTGTATATTTAAAATTTCTACAAATTATCCTTTTTCGTTCAATAAAGTAACACGTTTCATTAATTTACAGGCCTAGAAATTAAATATATTAACGATATTTCCATGCAGCATGCATCCGACCCGGGGCGGGCTTAATTAAAGCTGTAATTAAGTCAATTCGACAACTTCCAGAACTCATGTAGTCTTTTGGTTAATCCAAGAATGTTTCTCACGACTTCATCCTCATTCTCGAATACCCGTTTACGTACGACATTAGGGAGCAGGTACTTACGTACGTACGTACGTAATTAAAATGACTGTTTTAATTAAAATTATTTTTTTAAGATATTTTTTTTTTTTTTCAACAAAATTTAATATCGTAAAAATCTAATTTTTTTTATAGTGACTATTAACGTAAAATCTAGATCAAGGTTTACCGAGATGGACTATAAAAGCGTTTTTGCAAAGATTTCTTTCCAAAGGTTTTGTATGTGTATATGAATGACCCTAATTGTGTCTTATTCACATTTGACACGTGCAGGATCTGAAGAAAAAGTTCATTGACCAGACATTTCGAGAAGAGTCTAGTATAGTACCATTGTGCGAAAGACCGCGAGTAGAGTCGTAAGTTTTATTATTATTATTATTGTAAGGAAAGGATATACTATTATAAAATTATTATTATTATTATTATTATTATTTTTTATGTAAGTCTTATAGTTATTCAATTTTTTTAAAGGAATATGTGACACTTAATGTACTGATATATGACTGTAAATATAATTTCTTAATAAATAAGTACTTATAAAATTTGGTAAACTAATGTTAGAAACTTGGGATCTTGAGTTGTATAGGACAATTATAGTTTGCTGCCTTAAAAAGAAAATTAATGACATTTCGTGCTAAGTCAAATGTTGCCTCAAAGGAATTGGGTCGAACCCCACACCATGAAGGCCCATGAACCCAGAGCCATAAGCCTACCCAATAAAAACTAAGGTTGCCACTGCCGAGAAGCATTTATGTAGATTTTGAATCTAATCGTCATTAATAGTAATTTAATGACGCTACGAAACACATCCATAACATTTCGCTAGGGGAAAAAATACATTAGGCTAATTTTGGGTAATAAAATATTTTTAATTATTTTCACAAGAGGTTTACTGGGATCGGTCGGGTCGACCCCCCATTAAAATTTGCCAACCGCTTCCAGTGGCAGTGGGCGATACCGCCCATCCCATCGGAACCGACAGGTTCTAACGAGCTCACCCTTTCGACGGCGAGTTTCGATGTGCCTCACGAAAACTTAAACCCGAAATAGGTCCGATAGCCAGTTCCAATGGGATGGGCAGTGTCGCCCACCGCCACCGGAGGCGGCGGCTTTTGCCCAGGACTGAATCCTTTTAAAATTCATCTCTATTTTATTTTTTTATTATATTTTTTATTATATTTTTATATTTTTATTGTATTTTTTATTGTGTTTTTTATTATATTTTCTTCATTTTATTTTTTTATTATATCTTGTATTTTTTATTTTATCATATTTTTTATTGTGTTTTATTTTATTTTATTTTATTTATCATCAAAAAGTAGTCTAAATATCGTTGGGTTGCTTTTGACGTTGGGGATAGCCGGACCAACCCCCAATGTCTCTCTTCTCATAATACTCAATTATTATTTATTATTTATTATTTATTATTATTTTTTAATTATTTTTTATTAATATTTATTAATATTCAAAATCTTATTATTATTTTTTTATTATTATTTAAAATTCTTCTTTAACACTTCTTATACTTTTCACTGTCCAAACGCACCATTAATCAAGGGAGGAACAAGCAAATCAATGAAGCCCACTTATATAATCCTAACACGTAGCTGCTAAAAGATTGGAACGTAGCCGTACGTCTAAGAAGTTTGGACCCGGCCGGTGGTCCAGTGTTTTGAATCAGGCCACTATCCTAACTCTTTGTCTGAGGCCTGCAAATCTGGAAAAACCCAAGTTGCCTGACTCCTAATAGTAATAAACACTAGCTCATTTGGCCACCACACGAACTTCTTTGAAAGGAAAAAAAAAAAAAAAAAAGGGTTGAACTAATTCTTTGACATCTTTTTTTATATGTCAGATAACGTGAGAGGGATTCCCGGATTGGGAGATTAAAAATGGGGAAAAAAAGACTTATATAAAAAAATGAGATTAAAAACGAGAAGTTTGAATATCAAGATAACCTGAATTAAATTGAGATAAGTTGAATAAAATATTATTAGAATATTATATTTTAATATTATAAGTATTTTAAAATTTGAAAAAATTAAATTATTTATTATATTTTATATAAAAATTGAAAAAATATATGAAGATTTAAAAAAATTATAATTCTAAAATAAGATAAATTAAGATGAATTTAAAAATCAAACTAGACCTAATCTCGTTGAGTTCAAGTAAAAAAATCAGATTTTGATAAATATTTTAGTTTAGTTGTACAAAATTCACTCAATATATCTCAAAACCCAATGTTGCTAAAATGAACTCTAATGCCAATCGAGAAGTAATACACATACAATATAATTATACAATACATTTTACAACAAATTATAAATGAGGAATAATTCTATAAAACATTTTATACACACACAACATTTTACAGAAACATCTCTCATTTAACACATTATTGTAAAATGTGTTGTATCTTATATTATATGTATATCATTTTCTATGCCAATAATATAGCTCTTTCCCTAAAATCTGTCCGTCTTCTCCCTAAATTTTAACAAGAGCTGCCTCTTCTAAAATATAGTTTGTTTTTAGAGATAAAATAAAATAAAAATAAAATATTATTATAATATTATTTTTATCTTAAAATTTGAAAAAATTAAATTAAGATTATTATTCTTAAAAATATAATAATAAATTTAAAAAAAATTTAATTAATTTTATCTCCCGAAACAAACCTCACCTTAATGTTTTTCCGTAGTCCTTTTTCTTTTATTTCATTTTTAGTTCTTTTATCTTTTCATTATCTTTTTTTTCTTTTTTCTCGGGTTAGAACATATTAGATCTGTTGCGCTCTAGCCAATAGACCATAACACGGCCACCGATGTTAAAAGCCTAAGTGGAAGTGCTGCCAAAACAATAGTGCACGCGCCACCCAAGCTATGCACTACTTTCATATCATTGACACATTTTTAGACCACTAACAACCATACGCATCGCATGGCTGGGATTTTTATACCATACCATTTTATCGGTCGGGTTTGGTCAGGTCTCACAGACGGACCGGGCCAGCAACTTTTGTGCACAGGCCTAATCCAGATCATAGTTATAGATTAAGAATGGTGAAATGAGCAATAATACCTGAAGGTCACAAGGCACTTAGAATTCGAGCAAAGAGCAATGAATCAATAATAAAACTACATAAATACTACACACCAAAACAAACTATATCCGAATTTCAGAAAATAAAAAAGAAAAAAGAAAAAACTAGTTTAACATGCTGAAAGTATCAGACCAAGGAAAGAAAAATCCCGCAATTTATATAGCCAAGAAAACAATGGAGAATAAAAAATTCTCCGGCTTCAGACAAATTATTTGTGATCTTATTTTACAGTCATACTACCTGGCTAAGCCTCTGCTCATTGCAACAATTGATACAAAAACCATTCAAGCGAAAAATTTGCAGCTAACTGTGGTTTGAATCAAATGCTACTAGCGATCTATAAATGATTTGTTCATGAGGTTGACAGCATCATCCATGAACTGCATCAAATAAACCAGTAACCCCATCAATCATGACTAAGTTATAAGCCATAAATGAAGATATTCATGTTAGGATGTGTGAAAGCTTTAATAATATTCCTTCTCCTGATATACTTCTGCTTCAAACTAAAATAAAAGCAGAAACAACAAAAAAAATTAAAGGAAAAATAACAGCAATAAAGGCTGCTATTAGTGTGGAACTATTGACCCTTCACTGCAGATCTAAAGTAATTTCAGTTTTAACATCCTTCATTGAAATGTCCTTATAGGGTAGTCACCAATTATTCAATATACGAATTGATTGTCGACATGTGCACATTATAACAGGTACCTAACACACACAAAGATGAGTTGGAGAATATAAATAAACTACTTCTCAAAACATGAAGTTATACCTTTCCAATTGACTTGAGTTCTCGTCCAACTGGTTCTAAAAATTTTAAGTTAACATTTATAGGCCATACCTGTCCATATGCAAAAGCAGATCAACAAAAGGGAATATAACCAATAGTGCAATGTCATAGAGGACAATATCAGAAATAAAACTCAAATGAGAGAAATAAAAATTAAGAAACAAATTCCACAGAAAAGCAAACACCATACCAATTAATTTAATGACTTTGAATGCTCTCTCTTAGAGATCATCCTTGTTCGGTTAGCATCACAAAACCAGAATAAGAAAGTACGTCTAAATGCCACAAAATAATTCAAAATTTAATCTAGAGATGGACAGAGGGTGAAGAGAGACCATCTACCAATAGCCACAAGCAATACATAGCTAGCTCAGATGTGCGACCTAGCTCGGTAACAACATATAAATGAAATCATAGCCAGAAGTTTTATACAATGGCAAAAACTAACGAAATCAAGAGGTCTGTAGGTCTTGGCATTCAACTATTTTTGAATCCTCGAATATTAGCAAACCAAATCAACCAAACCATTCTGAAAAACTACACATCTTGTTGGAGACAAGCTTCTATTCCACACTAAGCACCTCTTAAATTCAGGATGGCACCCAATTTGAATGAAAATCGTGTTGGTTACACAATCTGGATAGCCTGTTATGTTTCATGTGTGGGATGAGCTGGTTTGAATGTATTTAACAGCAAATAAATCAGACTAAAAAAAAATAAAATTCTATATTACAATCAGTTCAGATTTATGACAGTTTTCTATACATGTGTATTTAGATTGTAGTTTCCAATCCATCATCCCATATCAGTCTTGAAACAAAAAAAAAACTAGTATCTGCTTTTTTTTTTTTCAGTAAAAGATAAATTTCTTCCATATAACTTGAGAACACCCATATAACTTCTTCCAACAACCCAACAAAACGACTACCCTTGCTGGCATGACCTAGGGAACGTCTACCCAAAGAAAAATCCCATCCTACAACCCCCTCGCTACCTCACAATGCAAAAGAAGGTTGTCCACAGATTCACCATTCTTCTTGCACATGTAACACCAATCCATCACGACACATCCCCTCCTCCTCAAGTTGTCTGTGGTCAAAATCTTTCCAAGACCAGCCGTCCACATGAAGAAAGCTACTTTCGAAGGCACTCGAGACCTCCAAATACTCTTCCAAGGGAAGGGAACACTGTTCTGCATTGTCAGAATTATGTAGTAGGCCTTAACTGTGCATTTTTTCTAATCATTATACTGTCACTTCAATCTGTCCCTCTGTACCAAAGGTCTTCCCATGGAGTATAACAAACTGAATAAATCCGAAACAGTAGATAATTCCCCATCATGGAAGTCCTTAGTAAATAGGATGTTCCACTGATAAGAGTCATGAGACTTGTATCTGCTTCTAATATATAGTCATTACATCATAAGCTCACCAATAGCACCATTTGCACTTTTTAGTAAAGATTTCTTATAAAAAATTAATTAAGCTCGCCTAAAAGATTTTTTAATAAGGATTTCCTATATATAGAATAAATTAATAAGCTCGCCAACACCTCATAAACAACTTGATCCTTGAGTCAGGGCCAGAAGGGGGTCAGTTTGTATCCAAAATTTTCTAAAAGCTCAATAATACCTATTCTTTCACTTTTAAACCTTAAAGCACACGACTCTTCTCGTCCTCCATTGCTCTCTTCAGTGCTTGTTCTAATTTTTTTTTCCTTTCCTTTCCAAAATCTCAAGTTCGAAGGGAATGCAAAATATACTAGGTTTTCAGTTGAAAAGGGAAAACCTTTATTTACATTTTGTAATCTTCTATTATCACAAACAAGTGTTACTGTATATCAGAAAATATCCAAATAAAAAATTATTTCATTATTATAGTATCAGTTATGCCCTCCCAAAAAATAATAAAAATAAATTGGCTCTTCCACTGCATGAAGTTGCAGTATGATTTCCTTTCACAAATTCCTGCCATGACAAAGGGAAGCAAATAGGACAAAACAAACAATAAATTCTTCACTGAAGATATAACAAATGGGTTTTTCCATTCATTTGTAGCCTTGAAGTCCACTTCGTTTGTAGCCATGAACTCCTTATGCTTGATGCAATGTTTCTGTGTGTTACATGCGCTAAGGTGACATTACCATACACCTGTGTTTTATATCCTTAACATATAAACATCTTGATGATATGTGTTGAATCCTACGTATATAGTTTTTTGTACAATTATCAGTAGCAGAATACAGCTTTAAAAAGAATAATCATTATTATAATATCAGTTAGCCCCCAAAGACAAATTTTCGCTCCGCCACTGCTTGGCGTTGTAGTATGATATACCTTCCACAAATTGCATTGCAACTCCTACCCTTAACAGGATAAAGCTGCCACACCCAAAGGAATCTAGTAGGACAAAACAATCGATGAATTGTCCACAGAAGAAATAACAAGTAGATTTTCCGTTCATTTTTAACACTGAAGCACTACTACTGTAATGTCACACAGATGCCATCGAAATCTCCACAAGACAAATATGATAACGATAGGTCGACTAACAATTCCTCGAATTTACAATGTCAAACATTAAAAACAATAAAATAAAATATGACTCTTTCTGAAAATAATGAAGATAGAAAAGAAGAACCTTCACACCGAGTAATTTGATGGGGGCAATCTGTCCTGGGACAATGCATTCTGGCCCTGCCACTTCCACTATTGCTTCCGTTGCCATTCCACTTCCTATCGGATTCTGATGCTGCGCCCAAAACCCAGAAACATGAGAATCAATTTGAGTCTTGAAAAATAGTATAACTAACCGTGCAATTATATACATGTAAACAAACCATTATTACAACGTGTCTAGTGTCACAGAGAGAGAGAGAGAGAGCGCTAACCTTCATGACGAGGAGGGCATAATTGGAAGTGGGAGTTTGGGGAAGACGGAGCGAAGGAGACTGGTGAATTTTGGGTATAGGCTTTGTAGAGGGTGCCGCCCTCCATGGGGCGTCTTTTTGAAGAGAAGCAGCTGACGTTCCCTTTCTGGACATACTGTTATTTTGTGGAATAAGTGTGATAATATTGAGTATGGAGGGGAAGTGATGAGTGTTTCGGGAACCAAGGACAGGATGGAAACGCAGAGGAGAAAGAGGAGCTGGAGCTGGAGATGTGGAAGGAGGGTTCGGATTTCCTGACTTCTGATAAGAGGAAGATGAGCTTTGGTTTTGCGCACACCCGCGTGATGTCTTAAGAGGAGTAATCTCTGGCTGGGATTAGAAGGTAGAATCAATTCCTCAAATTTTGTGTTTCTAGAGCATTCCATGAGTAATGTCAACGTTTTGGAGTTATTTGGACTTAAAATTCTACCATATTTTATCATTATGAATTTATTTAGATTTATAAATGAGATAAATTTAATTTATTTTTTAATATTATTATTATTATTTTAAATTTTAAAAAAATTAAATTAAAATTTGAAAAAAATATATTAGAATTTGAAAAAACTGTATTAGAATTTATATTTTGTATAAATAATTAAAAAAATATATTGATAAAATAAAAATAAGTTGAAATACTTTTTTATATTTCAAAAAAATAATATTCTAATAATAATTTATTTAATTTTTAAGTTTGATCTAAATCTAATTCATCTCATCTTATTATCTAAACTTTAATTCTTACCTTCGTGCGGTAAGGATCATCGTTCGTCTAACTCCACTAACGATATAGTTCTCCTTTAACCTAAATATCATAGGTCCAGTAACTAGAATTTCTTATGTGACACAAGGTGCCAAACTAGACAAGTTGTGTGACGTTCTGACTCTAGTTAAGTTGAGTTGAGATGTTGAATTGAGATGAGATGTTTTGTATTTTTTTATAAATAATAGTGAGTTGAGATGGTAGAGTGAATTTTGTGGAGTATACTTAAAATGAGTTTAGATGTATTTAGATGTTAAAATTAGTTTACATATATTTCTAAAAAGTTAAAAAAATTGTGGATCTAACATATAAAGAATTGTTGAGTTTAAAAATGTTATAGGTCTCATATAAAAAGATGTATTGAATTGAGTATTTTAATGATTTGAGAGTCCTACGTTTGAATGTTGAGCTAAACTTATGATTGAACTCAAATGTAATCTTTATATTACAACCATAAAGTACAAATTACAAGTGTACACTTCAAACAATATAATGCCACACCCTAGAAACATACAACTATTGTTTGGCAAATTAAAGTATATACATGGTCACTTCTTCACAAAAGTTCTATTTCATAATTGCCGACCGATAGGTTTCTGCATCAATCTGGTCTTCTCCTAAAGGATCTACAATAAATCTATTGTTTCAATAAGGAGAGCTATCATGGAGAAATTATAAGATTTCAACAAATTATCCTTAAAATTAGACTAATGATGATATTTTATATCATATATTAACGTAACTACATATCATGCATATGAAAGGTCAATCTTGTGAACTTTTTCTTCCAAATTCCTCAATATCTCTATGTTTTTTGACTTTTCAATTTTATCCTAATTAATAATACACCATGACTTTACAAAAAGCTCGTATGCATATTAGAGCTCTTTTCATCACACTGTTGAGTAATATTTATCACTGTGACTTCATCTCAAGAGCACTTATGACTTTATCCTAGATATTCTCTAGCCTCCATCAACAAGAGACAACCTTACAATTCGTGACTATTACTTTCTTGTCCAAGTTGATTATTCAACATCAACTCAGGATCATATAAGACGTAAACTTCATTATGTCACTATTAATATAAAATCATATGATCAATGAGTATGATTAGAGATTAAGTTATATATTTTTCCTTACACGCGTTATTTGCCTTGTTTTTTGCATAATATATAACTATGAGTTAGAACTTGATATAAAACTCTTGCTAAAATGACCCATAACAATTGTTGTAACACCTAGCTCAGCACCAAGTCCAAGCTAATCGCAAGTTTTATGAACTTTTTTTAGAGTTAATATTTGCAAAAGCCTACATGAGATTTAACTAGTAATTTTGGATAGGCTACAGGTTTTTTTTTTTTTTTTTGGATAGAGTATGGACTTTTTTGGGCTTGATGATTAGGTTAAAATCTTTTAATAGACCATCTAAGAATTACCCAAAATTTTATGGACAAGTTGGATTATTTTTACAAGTCGAGTCAATACCTATAACTCACAAAAAGGCACAAACCACTTACGCCCAAAACTCAAGCCCATGAGAACCAAATCTAGACTCCACACCATGCACATTTTCACACCATGTTTGTCTCCCTCCCACTGTGTTCACAACAACAAACTGTGTATATATATATATATATATTCATGTATAAGTTGGATGTTCATTTTTATTCCCAAGCTAGGGTTGCCACACATAGTTTTCCAACAACCAAATCCTAGGACACCACCATTTTAACACACTGTTGCTCAACCACCATGAATTTTGATTATCACGTTGACAGGTAGAGACTTCATAGTGTAGCCCTTGCACGCACCAACAACCCTTCAGTCCACACTTTAGGAGCATATTAGCCATTATCGCTACTTCCTTTGCATCCAACTGCTAGCCCTTGGCTTGCCTGACGTGACTGCCAAACTACAGCACCTTGAAAAATTGAGAGAAAGGAAACCAATCCACATCTCAGTCCCACATTGCAACATCTCATCACGGTCAAATAAGTTCACACGTCTTAGTCCCACATTTCCACGTCCAAACTCAAAGATATGTTACATGTATAGTGTTCAACGTACAAAGATGGAAAATATGTTTTATTGAAAAGTCAAAAGATCACCATTTTAAAAAGTCAAATTGCATAAGCTGAGTTTTTGTGTCAAGTTCATATCTATACATTCATCTCATGATTTGCCTTTATATATTTATGTTATTTGTTGTATATTATTTGTTTACCTATTGAGATATCTCGAAATCATACTGTAATAATTTTTACTATCATTTCCTACCCCTTATGATAAAACCTTTAGTAGGACTAGGAATAGCGAGTCAAGATGATGATTAAGGTAAAGGATGAGCTCGACCCGAAGATAAGAATGGATTTAGTCATGACCTACTTCCAAATAGCTGAGATTAGAAAGATGCTTTAGTAATTTCTTTATTAAGGCATTTTTAGACAATATTGGTTATGTTAAAATGTAACATGGAGTTGGATACTTCATTACTTAAAAGTGTGATTTAAAGCTATAAATGAAGAAGTTGGGATATTAGTTTTATTCTAGTATAACATTTAGTTGACTTATTTTGCTATGATTTATTGCAGACTACTAGAATATAATAGGTGTATTGCATCTTAATTATCATGTACAAGAGTATATAGACTTGAGTTACATGTCTTGATACTTCAGTCACTGTCCAATCTCAAACAGGGTTGTGGCGTTACATCATATGAAATGAATAAGGCTAAAAGCTTAAGATATGTTACATATTTATTGATTAATATGAAAATATGAAAATGAAAAAGATGTTTATTGAAAAGTCTAAAGATCTTCGTTCATGTTTTGAAAAGTCAAAGTTATATAAGTCAAGTACATGCAAGTACATGTCCATGCATTTATTTTATGGTTTACTCTTATATGCCTATATTATCTATTGTATATTGTCCGCTTACTTGTTATGATTTCTCAAAATCTTATTATAGTAGTTTCACTACCATTCTCAACTGGAACGGTAAAAATTGTGATAGGTACATAAGATTCTATAGAGTAATGAATGTGATAAATGAGCTGGTAGAGGACAAGCTCATAGCTTAATGCCTTAAAGACATTTTACAAGCCCTTGATAAAGATGACGACGGAACCGAGTTTCTTAAGTTTGAGAAGGCCTCTGAGATTAAGGAACACATGAATTTTTCAACAGGATAGCTCAAACAAGCGAGATATTTCTCAATGGAAGCAAAATAAATCATCTCTAGTTTTGGACTTCTTAAGCCCTAACCCCTATAGACCAGGTGTATTTTCATCAATCTCATTAGTGAGAGGAACTTAGTGTTAGTGAAGTTTCCCATCTCTTGATTTATGGATTATTTTTAGGGGTCACTTGTTTTGGGAGTCATTGAAACAATTATCTATTTTAAAATTATGTTAACAATAATGACAGCTTTTAGGAGAAGTTATTTATGGTACTATGATCTATTACAATTGCTACAAAATTACCTAGTTATACGTGAACTTGTCATTGTGATTTATTGCATATTGCTATAATATAATAGGTGTATTGCATTCTAACTATCATGTATGGGAGTATGTAGCCTTGAGTTATATATCCCGACATTTCAGTCACTATCAAATCTCAAGCAGAAGTTAAGGGCTTCACAAACGAGGATATACAAGATGGACCAATGGATCCGACTGATTCAAGAAGAGCTAGACATCGATCAAAGATAGATTTTATTTTAATATTAACTCTAAACCTTCATACCTTAGAGTGTAAGAAGGACTTGATCTAATTATAGAGACTTTAGAATTTGAAGTATTTTATATTGAGGGTAGGCTACCTTATTGTTTGAACTTATGATAGTTATTAATGATATTGGGATGTTTTAGTTCATTCTAGCATGAGTTATAGTTAGTTACTCTTATTCTGCTTCGATTATAATGAATAGGGTATATAACTTTTTGTTGCATGTAGAAGACTCTTAGTCTTTGTTCCATCCTTAACAGAGGTTAGAGACATCACTTCAAATCCTGGACTCTTCTATTATGGGTGAATTGTTATAATGTAAAATTGATTTAATCAAGTGAATAAACACTAAGATAAAACTAGTTTATTTAAAGTTTAGAGGCAAACTTTGGGGTTTGGAAAAACCATTAAGATTTTGCTTTTCTCCAAGTTTTTGGGGTTTCAATTGGATTCTAAGTATTTGGGTTTTACTAGGTGTGATAACCCGAACCTAATTAGATCTCATCTATATTATTTTTTGTTGCCTTAGTATTATTTTAGGGCCATGAAATTTAGGTTTCGATAGAGGCCTTGGATCTCTAATTTAGCATCCAGAGCCCAAAAGAATAGTCACTTAGGTTGCATTTAGATGTTTAGAAGTTTTGGAAAACTTTGAGAATATTTGTGAATAGTTTGAGTAGAGATTGAAATATGGTTGTGAGTCTCATTAAAAATAGTTTGAGGTGTTTGGATGTATGAAATATTTTAATTGTTGACTTTTTGAATAAGAAGATATAAAAGGTGTGGATTCCATCAATAAATGATAGATAATGAAAGGTGAAATGATTATTTTATTTATATATTTTAGTGATAAATAAAATTATTATAAGAAAATAATTTAAATAGTTTTTAATATCTTTAAAAAATAATTTTGCAGAACAAACTTTATTTATAAAAATATTATTTACATTAAATTTGTAAAAATCAATTTTTATTTATATATTATTTTTATAAACTCACAAAAAACATTTTCACTTTTTTTTTTTATGTTATTGTCGTTTCACTATTTTTTTGTTGTCCTTTTCACACAAATAATCATTGCAAACAATGATCAATGTGGCTGAGCAAAAGCTTTTCAGATATGTTCAATATATGTTTGGATACAAAGAATTTCTATTTGTACGAGAATTATTGAAAATACTCGAGGATGTTTTGACATCCAAAGCTGTCCTTAAACTCTCACATTTCAGCCAATTAAAGGAGCTTGAGCCCAAAAATCCTAGAAAAGTCATAGGGGCAAGTCTAAGCTAAATGACTTGTGCCATTTGTCACACATGCAAGGCTCATGAACTTGGACGTAATAGTAGGCTAATGGGAGGGAGAGAGAGAGAGAGAGAGAGAGAGAGAGAGAGAGAGAGAGAGAGAGAGAGAGAGAGAGAGAGAGAGAGAGAGAAGAGCGTTTGAGAAGTCAAGGGAGGCATGCATGCCTATTCTAAAGGACTCTATCTCATGCCACTTATTAATTCCGGAGAATTTCAAGAGATTTTACCGTAAGATTTGGCTAAATACCACTTCGAGGTGCCTCCTTTTCATTATATAAAAAATAGTTCCATAAATAATTACAAAGATAAAATTGAGAATTCAATTTGAATATCAACAAACTACATATTTATCTTATCTAAACTAATCTAACTTTATCCTATCTAAATATGTACAAATTCGATTTACATGTAAGATAAGATTAGAAAAACATATCCTAATATATTTGAATTTTAGTTATGCCATATCCCAATACATTAGAAGATTAGCGACCATGTAAGCCTAGTTGTTGTAATCCTAGCCACAACCTAGTAGATTAAATGCCTACGTAACCATAGCAATCATATCTTCATAAACAAAATCCTAACTCTCCTTTGATACCTTCCCTAAAATAGATGCTAATAAGTCGACTAGCAACAATTTGCTAACTAGGTATTGATTGTTAGAAAAAAAATTTATATACGTATAGAGATTGAATGAAAAGAACAGTGAGGCGATTGTTAATCTGTCTCTCAGACAAATATTGCCTCCCACTCGTATAGAGTTCTGCAAAAGGGAATCATTAGCAATTATGTCTTCAGGATACAACACTGTTTATATAGTGTGCAGATTGCAAATTCTGAACACTAATCTTTTGAACGAAAAGATGCAATAGCAGCAGACATAACGTTTCAGTTAAAATAAAATTATGACAGTTATTGTCTGAACAGTTACAAAAATAACTGTAATTGACAGTTAATCACAACTGTCAAAAAAAAATGATCAGACACATTATTTCGCTTAGCAAAAGAATTCCGTCACTTGCGACGATGCGTACGTGCGAAGTGCTAAGTGCGTCTAAAGCGTCAATGCGTCTATGCGTCGCGCGCGCGACGCGCGTGCGCGTGTGTGCGTGCGATCAATGCTTCGCACTGGATGACGCTTCTAAACTGTCTACCATTTTATTTATTTTATGTATAGTAAAATACATTCACTTATAAACCATTAAATATTTCACTGTCTAACCAATGTGGGATTAATAAAAAATACCTTAGAGAAATTTTCAAAAAAATAGATAATTTAAAATTTGAAATAACATTTGAAAATCAAATTTTAAATATAATTTGAAATAATCTAACATTCCCCCACTTATTTCAAATAATGTATATATATATATATATATTTATTTTTTTTAAATGCTGCTATTACAATTATATGTTGACACATAAATGTAAGTACCTTTTGGGTTTGAACTTCCATGTAGCATATGATTTTCAAAGTTTTATCAATATGATAGTAGACATAATATCTTTGAACTATCATATCGTGTGATAAAATCGGAAAATCAATGCATGTCAACACATATTTCCATCGTTCTTAATAGCCGCGCATTAAAGGCCATACGCGTTATCCCGACTTCATGAGTGCTATAGGCGGTTTACCAAACCCCAACAAAAGCGGCCTGACTTTACACTCACATAGGTAGAGTTCTTCTAGGTGCTCTTGCATAAATACACCTTTTATATGAACTCACTAAGGGTCATGCTCAACCTTTCCTTTTTCACTGCAAGACTAGCACTAGTTTATAATATATATATATATATATATTTTATAAATGACGGTCTAATTCAGTGTTATTATCATCACTAATAAGACTTTGTTTTTCCCATTGAACCTAGAATTTAGAATTCTAAATCTAGGTTGGGTTGCCATCTTTTAGTGATCTATTCCATAGGTTTTAGACCCATCTCAAGCGATGTTTTACGAATCAGATCCTTATTTAGGCCTTTTGTTAGAGGATCTGCCAAGTTCGTACTTGACTTTATATAATCTACTGTGATTATGTCTTCTTTCAACAATTGTCTCACAGTATTATGTCGAAGACTTATATGTCTTGATTTTCCATTGTATGACTTGCTATACACTCTTGACAGTGTAGCTTGACTATCACAATGTAAGGAAATAGGAGGCATCGAACTTGGCCACATAGGCAAGTCTATTAGCAGGTTTCTCAACCATTCAGCCTCTTTTCCAGCAGCTCCTAAAGCCACTAATTCAGACTCCATTGTTGAGTGAGTTATGCAAGTTTGTTTCTTGGATCCCCATGAGATGGCCGCGCCACCAAGGGTGAACACCCACCCACTTGTAGATTTAGATCCATCATCTACACAATTCCAATTAGCGTCACTAAAACCCTCAATTACAGATGGATAACCTCCATAATATAGAGCATAAGACTTAGTTCCTTTCAAGTAACCCAAAATAATGGAAATTGCTTTCCAATGTTCCACGCTTGGACAACTTATGTATCTACTCAATTTGCCCACGACAAAAGCTATATCTGGACGTGTGCAATGCATTGCATACATCAGACTTCCAATAACACTAGAATATTCTAGTTGTGATACACATCGATATTTGTTTGGTCCAAGCTTTAAAGAAGGGTTGTATGGAACCCGAGATATTTTCTTATGTAAATGATTAAATTTACTTAAAATTTTATCAATGTAATGACTTTGTGATATAGCATAAGTGTTATCATTCCTATATATTTTAATACCAAGTATAGTATTCGCAACACCCAAATCTTTCATATCAAAATGAGATGACAGGAATAATTTTGTATCTCTAATGCATGAACTATTATCACTGAATATCATCATATCATCTACATATAAGCATATTATCACAAAATGATTATCACATATTTTAGAATAAATGCATTTGTCTGCTTCATTCAAACAAAAACCATTAGACAGAACTACATTATCAAATCTTTCATGCCATTGTTTAGGAGCTTGTTTTAAACCATATAAAGATTTGACTAATTTACAAACCTTATTTTCATGACCCGGAACAATGAAACCCTCTGGTTGCTCCATATATACTTCTTCATCCAAATAACCATTTAAGAATGCTGTTTTCACATCCATTTGATGGATTTCAAGATTAAATATAGAGGCCAAAGATATCAAAGTTCTAATTGATGAAATCCTAGCTACAGGCGCATATGTATCAAAGTAATCTATGCCCTTAGATTGTCTAAACCCTTTGGCTACTAATCTAGCCTTATACTTATCAACGGATCCATCAATTTTTAATTTTCTCTTGAAAATCCACTTACAACCTATAGGTTTAGAACCGGAAGGCAAATCTACAAGGATCCATGTCTTATTAGACATTATAGATTCCATTTCATCATCAATAGCCTCCTTCCAAAAAGTAGCATCCCTAGATTTCAAAGCTTCTTGTAAAGTAGAAGGGTCATTTTCCAAATTGTAACACAAACCAAACTCTTGTAAGATTGTTTTAGAATTTCCTTCTATTAGATATGTTACAAAATCAGAACCAAAACTTTTTTCTTTTCTTATTCTTTTGGATTTTCTGATTTCCAAATTCTTTTCATTTTCAGAACAAGTCTTTTCAAGATTACTATTTTTATAGAAAGTGTTACCTTCAAAAGATTTTTTAAAAAAGTTATTTTCAAAAAATTCTGCATCTCTTGATTCAATAATTACATTAGATTCTTGATCCAGAAAATGATAAGCTTTACTATGTGAAGCATATCCAACAAAAACACATTTTGAAGTTCTTGATCCTAATTTAGATCTTTTGAGATCAGGTAATCTTACATATGCTAGACACCCCCACACTTTAAGATAATTTAAGTTAGGTTTACGTTTAAACCATAACTCATATGGTGACATATTATTCTTTTTAGAAGGTACTCTATTTAAAATATAAATTGCAGAAAATATAGCTTCTCCCCAAAAATTGTCAGGTAGGCCTGATTGTTCAAGCATGGCATTGACCATATCCATAAGTGTTCTATTTTTTCTTTCTGCTATACCATTCTGTTGTGGTGTATAAGGTGCTGTGCATTGGTGTATAATACCACTATCTTCACAAAAATGATCAAAATCATTATTAAAATATTCACCTCCTCTATCACTTCTCAAAATCTTAATGTTGCAATTAAGAAAATTTTCTACCTCTGCCTTAAATATTTTGAATTTATCTAAGGCTTCATCTTTAGTTCTAAGTAGATAAATGTAAGCATATTTTGAAAAATCATCTATGTAAGTAATAAAATATCTTTTTCCGCCCCTTGTTAATTTACCATGTAAATCATATATATCTGTATGTATCAACTCAAGCAAAGTTGAAGATGATTTATTAACATTTTGAAAGGGTTTTCTTGTTAATTTAGTCTTAACACAAGTCTCACATTTATTTCTATCATCATGTAAATTTGAAGGTAATAAACCTAATTTTGTCATACGAAATAGAGAATTATAATTTACATGACCTAATCTAGCATGCCATAATGAAAAAGAATCAACAAAATAAACAGAAACATTATCCTTTATTAAATTAAGTCTGAACATCCCATCAACAGCGTATCCTTTGCCCACAAACATGCCATTCTTTGTCAATACAAATTTATCAGACTCAAATACAAGCTTATAGCCATGTTTGGACAAAAGACCGCCAGAAACCAAATTCTTACGAATTTCTGGTGCATGAAATACATCAAGTAAAGTGACTATTTTGCCAGAAGTAAACTTCAACTCGACGGTGCCTTTTCCAACCACTTTCGTGGTAGAAGAATTTCCCATGTATAGTTCGATCTCGTCACCAATCTTCTCATATTTCTTGAAGAGATTTTTGTCTCCACAAATATGACGAGTTGCACCGGTATCAACCCACCAACCAGAAGTATTGAATACCATGTTGACTTCAGACACTACAGCAATGAGATTCTCTTCAATATTGTTTGCTTGCTCTTGCTTCTTTCGAAGTCTACATTCTTTGATGTAGTGTCCTTTCTTTTTGCAGAAATGACAAGTTCCTTTCTTTTTGAAATTACCCTTACTCTGTTTGTTAAAAACACGAGTATCAATTCTAGGCTTTTTTCCTTTCTTGTTGTCTGTTTCAACAACATGAATTGATTTATTCATTTCAGCACTTTCTTCAATTTTATCCCGCAATCTCGACTCTTCTTCAATTCGGAGTTGTCTTTGAAGACCTTCAAGAGTGAAATCATCTCCCTTTCTCTTCAAAGACTTACGGTAATCCTTCCAAGTTGGCGGTAATTTGGCAATAATAGCACCCACTTGAAGTTTCTCATCAATAGGAATACCATCAGAAATAATTTGTTGGACAATAAGTTGTAAATCATGCACTTGATCAAGTATTGGCTTGTTATCTACCATTTTAAAATCAAAATAATTACTAACGAGATAGCTTTTGTTACCGGAATCTTCGGTTTTGTATTTATTATCCAGAGCATCCCATATGCCTTTGCATCTTTCTTTGGTGCGTACATATCGAACAAAGGATCAGTGAGAGTGTTGAGAATATTTCCACGGCATGTGTAGTTGTCATCTTCCCATTTTTTCCTCGCTGCAATTTCATCTTCTCGTGGAGTTTGAGTCGTAGGAAGAACTGGACAAGAGGTATCCAACACATACCGCACTTTCAAAGTAGTAAGTAAGAACTCAACTTTCTCCTTCCAACGTCTATAGTTATTTCCATCAAATCGATCCAACTTTGAAAGATCTTGTGGTACAATGCTTAAAGAAGTGATCGCAGGGTTTGCAGAAGAAGATGCCATAATATTTGTCTGAGAATTGTTAGAAAAAAAAAATTTATATACGTATAGAGATTGAATGAAAAGAACAGTGAGGCGATTGTTAATCTGTCTCTCAGACAAATATTGCCTCCCACTCGTATAGAGTTCTGCAAAAGGGAATCATTAGCAATTATGTCTTCAGGATACAACACTGTTTATATAGTGTGCAGATTGCAAATTCTGAACACTAATCTTTTGAACGAAAAGATGCAATAGCAGCAGACATAACGTTTCAGTTAAAATAAAATTGTGACAGTTATTGTCTGAACAGTTACAAAAATAACTGTAATTGACAGTTAATCACAACTGTAAAAAAAAAATGATCAGACACATTATTTCGCTTAGCAAAAGAATTCCGTCACTTGCGACGATGCGTACGTGCGAAGTGCTAAGTGCGTCTAAAGCGTCAATGCGTCTATGCGTCGCGCGCGCGACGCGCGTGCGCGTGCGTGCGTGCGATCAATGCTTCGCACTGGATGACGCTTCTAGACTGTCTACCATTTTATTTATTTTATGTATAGTAAAATACATTCACTTATAAACCATTAAATATTTCACTGTCTAACCAATGTGGGATTAATAAAAAATACCTTAGAGAAATTTTCAAAAAAATAGATAATTTAAAATTTGAAATAACATTTGAAAATCAAATTTGAAATATAATTTGAAATAATCTAACATTGATACCATTCTCTAGTTAAAACTCTGGTGAAGACATTAGCTGTTTGGTGTTTTGTGGGCGAGAATAATAGTTTTAGACTCATTAGTATCTTGGATATAGTGACAATCAACCTCGATGTGCTTCGTACATTCATGAAAAACTAGGTTGGCTACAATTTGAATAGTAATTGTATTATAAGCATGAAGAGGCATGTGATATGATTGTGTAAAGTTAAGTTCTGAAAGAATATCACACAACCATATAATTTTCGAACGTGTAGTAGGCATTGCCCAATATTTGCCACTGTAGATGACTTGATACACAATCTTACTTCTTATACTTCCAAGAGATAAGAGAATCTCCAAGGAAGACATACCATTCAATAGTAGAACATCGAGGTTTCGAACAACTGGCTCAATCTACATCACTGTAGGCAGTTAATTGATGAGAATAACCCTTAAGAAAAAAACATTCCACGATTAGGAGTTTTAGGTAGATAGAGAATAATTCAACAAATAGCTATAAAATGAAGTTTTTGAGGAGAATCCATGAACTTACTAATGGTGTGAACAGCATAGGAATATCAGGGCACAAGATGGGAAGATAAATCAAGCTGCCAGCCAACTTATGGTATAAGGTAGGACCTGAGAGAAGTTTGCATTTGTCTATTTTATACTTAGCATTTACCCCCTGAGGAGTATCATTTCTTCCAATCTTCCAAACTAAATTAGGTCTAGATTATATTTGTGTTGATTGAAAAATAAACCATGTGGCTAAAACCTAACTTCCAACCCTAAAAAGTAGGAAGATCCTCAAGATCTTTCGTGTGAATCACATTATGAAGATCTTGCTAAAGTTTTTGAATCAAAGGTCAATACAAACGAGGGATGATAATATCATCTACATATGCTAACAAAAATACTATTCTAGCATTATCCTTTGGTAAAAATAAGGAAATATCATACTTATTTTCCTTGAAAAAAATTCTATCAAAGTATTGCAAAATTTCTCAAACCAAGCTGGAGGAGCTTTCTTAAAACCATACGAAAACCTTTTCAATTTACAAACAACCGTAGGGAGGAAATATGCATACCAGATTCAAGTTTCATGTAGATATATTCCCTTTAATCATCATGCAATAGAGCATTCTTGACATCTATCTAACCTAATGCCAAGATTTAAAAGCAACAAGGACAAATAACAAGCAAATAGTAGTCATCTTGATAACTGGAGCAAAAGTCTCATCATAATCTATATTACACTATTGGCGATACTCTAAAGTAATCAATCTAGTTTAGTATCATTCTAGTGAACCATCAAAACAAAGTTTTACGAAGTATACCTATTTACTACCAATTAGTTTGATCGAAGGAGGACATTTTACCACATCCTATATCTAATTATCCGTAAATGGATCAAGTTCTATCTACATCGCTTGCTTCCAGCACTCATATTCCATAGCCTATTTCTAATGAGAAAGAATAACAATGAAATATAATGTAGTAGTCATACAAGTGGGAGAAGATAAATCCTACCAAGTTGGTGGGTGAGAGACACAAGTAGATTTTTTAAGACGGGAGTAGTAGGAATTATGATTAATGTTGAATTAGTTGCAGGAAGAGGAGAATCTTGAGAGGCCAGAGAAGACTTGGCCAAAATGACATTGAGTATAGTCAAATCCAAGTTTAAATAAAGCCATTGGAGCAAAAAAGGTATTAGGAATGAATATAGGGATGGGCTCGAGCTCATATGAAGAATTGAAAAATTAGGTGAGATGGTTGACATGAGAGAGAGAAAAATTGCAGATTTTTAAAAAATAAAACAATCTTGGAAATTCAAATTCTTCATGCATTAGGATCATAACAAATAAATCATTTTTGAATGAAACTATATACAAGAAAAGTACACTTAACAGATTGAGCAATCAATTTATGTCTTTCATGAGGTGGAAGATAAACAAAACACACACAACCAAAGATATGCAAACCAGAATAGTTAGGAATTGCATCAATTGTTTGAAATTTTGAATTTTGATTTCTTAGGTTACTTTCTTAGCAATTATATAATTCTTATTTGAAAATATTAGCAATACTTATAACATAAATATTTTAATCACATCAATTGTAGATTTATTTTTGTGAAATTTCTTTATAAACATTCTTGTACTTATAATTTACTTACATAATCGTCCTTACTATTATGTCAACTATTAAAAATGATAAGCAGATTTTCAAGAGTTTGATGACATATAATATGGTGCTTCGAATGGAAAATCTAGGTTCAATACCCCAATCCCCTTTGTATACAAATAATGATAAACATAATAATCATGAGTTAAGACTTAATCCTTATCTTATTTCTAAAAAGAAATGTGTTTGATTATTAGTAGAATTATCATCATCCTTGATTGGAATATAATAAAGTATATTTAAAGTGGAACATTCATTAACCTATTCTCATATTGATTTCATCTTTCAACACCACCTAGCGGAGCCAATTTCAAATATATGTAGAACAGAAAAAAGTTTGGGAATTGCTTGAAAGTAATTTACTTTCATTTTACCTTTTTCGCAAAATTATGTTGAAATTTTAAGGGAAAAAACAAAGGACAAGAAGTACTATTAGTAGCTCATTTTTTTTATTAGTAGCTCTCTTTTTTTTTGTAGAGAAATAGTAATGATAAGAATATCTTTAAAAACAAATTTATTTATATCTTATAGGAAGGTCACGACTTTAGGAGAAATCTCATGGTAAGAATATTCTGATCCAATCCCTTTCTTCTCACCAAGGGAACACGTCCACCCAAAGACATTTTTTGACATTGGTACAATTTGTCACTCATGCATTAGTGAAAGAAAGGTTCTTGAAGGGAGGTGGAAGAGACATTATATGAAAAATTATTATTGTAACCCAATGGTTTCGGCAACCACACTCAGCTACTTACCATATGTCATGTTTAGAGTTTATAAAAGATATAGGAAAGTAGGAGAGTCACCTAGGAAATATGCAAGGAAGAAGGAGGTTATTGCATGAGGGAGAGTGAGGATCACTTATGAGAAATGGGAAGAGACATTATGAGAAAAAGGCAAAGATCCTTATGGGAAAAAGAGATAGGAGATGGCACATTGAGTGACTCCATACACGATTGTCATTTGGTAGGCATGCAAGCCCCACTTTCTTGGAAAGATGGAGAAAGATTGAGGCAAATTACACAATTATACATAGGATCATTGAATCTGGATGCTGGGGAGGTCTAGAGGGCAATAGGTTCCGGCTAAGGGAAGAAAAGCAAGTGCCACGCCATATGTCCAACATGTATTGATCAACCAATTGACTTATAAGAGGTCGGCTTTAAAAATCACATGACATACATCCACCCCTTTTCTTCTTGCTCATTTTCAATATTTGAGGCATCCTCTCTATATTTCGTCCCTCTCATGCCACTTAGAGGATCCTTGAAATCCAAACCTAATTTTTTCACACTTGCCTACCAACCAAGCAACAACCATATACTCCCTACATTCAGTTCAAAGAGATTATGATATTTCACCAAAGAGATTATAACATTTTTTAATCACTTCAATTTGTAGATTTATTTATGTGAAATTTCTTTATAAACATTTTTGAATTTATAATCTTACTTACATAATCATCCGTATTATGTCAACTATTAAAAAGAATAAACAGAGCGCTAAGAACCTGATAGCATATAATTCGATTATTCAAATAAAAAATCTAGGTTCAATATCTCAATTCCCTTTGTATACAAAAAAATGATAAACAAATTAATCGTGAGTTAGACTTGATCCTTATCTTCTTGCTACCAAAAAAAAAAAAAAGTGCTTGGTTTTTAGTGGACTTATCATCATCCTTGATTAGAATATAATGAAGTATATATAAAGTGGAACATGCATTAGCATCATATTCATTTCAATTTTCAACACCACTAAACGAAGTCTATTTCAAATATATGTAGGCTAAAGAAGATTGGTAATTGCTTGACAGTAATTTTACT
The DNA here is from genome assembly GCA_036559045.1 of Platycarya longipes. Classification (NCBI taxonomy): domain Eukaryota; kingdom Viridiplantae; phylum Streptophyta; class Magnoliopsida; order Fagales; family Juglandaceae; genus Platycarya; species Platycarya longipes. Next base: position 35,827,230 of record CM071797.1, read on the forward strand.
TTCATATTATCTTTTTCTATAAATTATTTTGACATGATGAAGAAGAAAGTAAAAGGCAAAAGGTACTACAAGTAGCTTTTCTTTTTTTTTTTTCTTTTTTTTTGTAGTCAAATATTATGGTTAACAATATCCTTAAAACTAGATTTATTTATATTTTATAAGAAGACCATGGCTTTAGGAGAAATTCCACGATATGAACATCATGCGTCAATCCATTTCTTCTCACCCAAGGGAGCACGCCTACCCTCAAGCATTTTTTGACATTGTGTCATTTGTCATTCAAGCATTTGTAGAATGGAAGTTTTATATGGAGATTGGAAGAGACATCACATTAAAATTACTATTGCAAGCCTAGGGTTTCAACCACCATACCCAATCACTTGCCACATGTCATATTTAGAATTTTTAAGAGGCATAAGGGATTGTAGAGTTATCTAGGAAATATGCATAGGAAGAAGAATGTTGTTGCATGGGGGAGAGTAAGGGTCACGCATGGAGAAGGGAAAGAGACACCATGGAGAAGAAGAAAGATCATCATGAGAAAAAGAGAGAAGATGGCACTTTGAGGGACTCCACATGCAAATGTCGCTTGGCATGCATGCAATCCCCACTTTCTTGGAGAGATAGAAAGACTTCGAAACAAACTACATAATTATACTTATAATCATTGAACATGGACGTTGGAGAGAGCTGTAGAGGGCATTAGGGTTTTGGCCAAAGAAAGAAAATGAAGAGCCACGACACATGTCCAACATGCATTAGCTCTTAATTGACTAATTGACTTCAAAGAGATCAGCTATAAAAAGACCACATGCCATATGTCCACTCCTTTTCTTCTTGCTCATTTTCAGTTTCTAAGGCATTCTCTTTGTATTCCATTACTCTCACGTCACTTAGAGGATTCTCGAAATCCAAATATCATTCTTTCACACTTTTCTTCCAACCAAACAACGACCATACACTCTCTACATTCAATTCAATAAGATCACGATATTTCACTAGAACAATTATTTTTTTTAATTTTTTGAAGTTTTGCATTTTGATTTTTTAAGTGACTTTTTTTAGCAATTTTATATATGTAATTGAAAATATTAGTAATACTTACCAAAGAAATGTTTTAATCATATCAATTTGTAGGTTTATTTTTGTGAAATTTCTTTGTTAACATTTTTGTACTTCTAATTTACTTACATAATCATCTGTGCTATTATGTCAATTGTTAAAAAAGAGAGATTGCCAAGAGCATGATGACATATAATCCTATTCTTCAAATGGAAAATGTAGGTTCAATACTCAAGCCCTTTTGTATACAAAAAATAATAAACAGATTAATCATGAATTAGACTTACTTATAATCCTTATATTTTTTTAAAAAGAAATGTGTTTGGTTATTAGTGGACTTACAATCATCCTTAATTAGAATATAATGGTTTAAGTATATATAAAGTGGAATATCCATTGACCTATTCTCATATAGATTTTAACTTTCGACACCATCTAATGGAGTAAATTTCAAATATATACAGGACAAGAGCAGTTGGTATTTACTTGACCATAATTTTATTTTCTTATTGTCTTTTTCTCTAAATTATGTTGACATGTTGAGGAAGAAAGTAAAAGGCAAGAGGTACTATTAATAGCTCATTTTTTTTTTTGGCAGAGAAATAGTATTGCAAAGAATATTCTTTATACTAAATTTATTTATATTTTATAGGAAAACCTCAAGTTTAGGAGAACTTCCTTTGTAAGAACACCACTCTTCAATCCCTTTGTTCTCACACAAGGGCACATGCCCACTCAAGAGCATTTTATGAATTTGTGTCATTTGTCATTCATGTATTGGTAGAAGAAATGTTCTAAAAACATATTGTAAGAGACATCACATGACAAGTACTATTGTAAGCCTAGGGTTTTGGTCACCATACCAAATCACTTGCACGTGTCACTGTTAGAGTTTCAAAGAGGTATAGGGAAGTGGGAGAGTCTCCTAGGAAAAACGCATAAAAAGGAAAAATTGTTGTGTGGGAGAGAGTAAGGGTCACGTGTGGGAAGAGACAGAGACACCATGGGAAAGAGGAAGGATCCACATGGGAAAAAGAGAGATGATGGCACCTTCAAGGATTCCAAATGCAAATGGCACTTGTCATGCATGTCATCCCTGGTTCTTGAAAAGATGGAGAGACTTTGAAGTAAATTATACAATTGTATATAGGATCATTGAATTTGGACGTTGGAGAGAAATCTAAAGGGCATTAACATTTCGAGCAAGGAAAGAAAAGGAAGAGCCATGCCACATGTCCAATATGCATTGGCTCTTGATTGACAATTGACGTCTAGGAGGTAAACTATAAAAGGACTACATACCATACGTTCACCGCTTTTTTTCTTGCTCAGTTTTTGTTTCTAAGACTTTCTCGATATTTCTTTTTTCTTATGCCACTTATAGGATTTTCGAAGTCCAAACATCATTTTTCCATACTTTTCTTCGAACCAAACAACATCTATACTTCTCTACTTTCAGTTCAAGGAGATTATGATATTTCACCATGAAAATTATTTTTCTTAATTTTTTGAAATTTTGCATTTTTATCTTTTAAGTAACTTTTCTAGCAATTTTATATTTCTTATTTAAAAATATGAACAAAACTTATAAGAGAAATATTTTAATCACATCAATTGGTAGATTAATTTTTGTGAAATTTCTTTGTAAACATTTTTGTACTTATAATTTTACTTTCATAATCATACATTCTCTTATGTCAACTATTAAAAATTATAAATAGATTGCCAAGAGCCCGATGGCATATAATCCGGTGCTTCAAATAGAAAATCTAGATTCAATACCCCAATCCCCTTTGTATTCAATAAAAGAAAAGATGAACAGATTAATGATGAGTTAGACTTAATCCTTATCTTGTTTTTAAAAAAATGTGTTTAATTATTAGTGGACTTATCATCATCCTTGATTGAAATATAATGAAGCATATATAAAGCAGAACATGCATTGACCAAATCTCATATTGATCTCAATTTTTAACACCACATAACAAATATATATAGGACTAAAAAAGTTGGTAATTGCTTGACAATAATTTTACTTTCAATATTGTCCATCACAGCTTAACAATTGATTTAGATCGATCCCTCAAAAAAAAAAAACAAAACAAAACAAAAAAAAGATTTAGATCGATTTCAACAATTCAAGCCAATTCAAACTTACTAAAAATTGTTTTTGTTGTGTGTTTGAATATAAGCTTTTTTCCTTTGCTGTTTTTTCTTAAATAAAATATAATATAGAACTAAGAATAGATTAGCTTTTTTATCTCTAAGATTTGGTGAAAATGGTAGAAAAAATTGAAAAGTAAAACGTTGAATCCTATAATTTACTTGATGGAAGGGAAAAAATTATAATAGAAATGATTATTTTTATTGATATTGTTTACTATGTTCAAGATGTTACCGTATCCTCATATAACTGGAGGGTATTTTTCTCTTTTGTTTCTAATACATGAGAGAATGCTTTAGATCAAACAAAATAGGACAATTCAAATGAAATAAATTAATATTCTAATTGAAATTAGTTGATGAAATCGTACTTTAAACCTAATTATGCATGCTTTGAAGACCTAAACTGTATATTAATATTTTCTGTATCTTTTACTAACATAAATATACTAGATTCAAACTTGTCATAAAGGGTAAACCAAGAGACTAATTCAGCCGGTCTCCCAAGAAAACTAGCTCCCCAATATAATGCTGTCACGCCGTCCTATAATGTTAGTAAACATAGACTTGCCCATACCCGACTATAAACTTCTTACCCAAACTCATCCAAAGTTTCCACATTCATCTTCTCTCATTTTGTTTGGCAAACAACATGGCGAGGCACTTGACCCCCTCATTCCTGACGGCAGAGACATAGAACACGACCTCTAAACCAACAAACAACAACGTATTTGGCAAAGAACACGAGTTTGTGAAGGTTGTTTACTTGGATGCAGCATGTTTGAACTAGTGATTTGAAACTTTGCTCAAGAAGCAATTGTATTGAAAAAGAAATTAACATATAAAGGAGAAAACAAGACATTGTATATTCTCATTGATTTCACCTTGCAATTTATGAAGGAAAACGGGAGAGGGAGCAAGGGCATTACCAAGAGGTTGTGGCCCATGCATGGGGTGCTCGACAGAGGAGACACTTGCGACTGTCAATGTGAAGGGAAGAGGCTGGCTTCGATGGCTGGGCTTCTTTTGCAGTGGGTTGAGGTTGCGGTTCAACGAGGAAAGTGGGTGCTGTATTTTCGATTGGAAAAAAAGAAACTATTTTGCTTTCATGTGTGGCGTCGTTGCGTGTAGGATTAGGATGGGTCACGATGGTGCTAATTATGGTGGGATTCGCGACGGCTAAGCAGGTGTGCTACATTAGGGTTTCACCTTGTTTATTTACATTATTTTCATTTACAGGTTATCTTGTCTCCACTGGAAGCTCAATATGGAAACGGAAGAGATAATGGGATCATGGGATGCCTTGGACCTTGGGTCTCAAGAGTTTCAACCGAATAATCAATTGCATCTATATTTATTTTGGAAACCCATATTTTGCTTACATGTCACAATTTGGTTGGAGGGTTGTTTTTGGCCAAAATGCAACCCAGCTAGTCAACAACGTTTGTGTGTCATAAATCACCAGATTTATTAAATTGACCCTTGCCGGAGTCTGAATTTGCTTATGATTTTTCAAGCCTTTTTCGTAACCCAACTAGCATAATTACCACTTAAAAACACCACTGTGATAACTAAGCATTCTTAAAATATTAAAATATAAAATAAAACCGTTACCTTCAAGACATGATTGCCACATGAGAGGTATTATCATGAGCGATACACAGGAGGTGTTTTATATTTATTTAAAAGTAAAAAATAAAAAATCATGGTAAACCGAACCACCCACAATATGAGCCATGAGGACTTTCAAATAACTAATATGAAAGGAATAATAAGCTCTATTCATGGGAAGCACGAACCAAAAAAGGAAAAAGAAAAAGAAATCATCCTTATCTTTCTAAAAGAACCAGAAAGAGGTGAAAAAAAAAAAGAAAGAATACAAATATATTTCAAAACTCAGTGTTAACAACATCATATACCTAACAAATTCCATGCACTTAAATTACATTTTTATCGCTGTTCCTTACGCTATCTTCAATAATCGGACCGATCAAAAAATAAAATACGAAAATTTTCTGAAAAAGAATAGCAGGAAATGGAGAGTAGAGTCAATAATCTTATCTTCCATCCACCAAATCTCTTTTGATTGTTTCCACCCGACCCTGAGTAATCCGGCTACACCGTAACCATATCCTCTCCGGTGCTCTGTGCTGCAAAGTCCGCAAGTTTTTTCCACGTCAGCTCCCGCTGCTCTTCCACCTCTTTGGCCCTGCCCTCATTCTCTACATACTGCCTCTGGCACTCTTCAAACAATTCAGCATCCATTTCTAAGAACATTTTCCGAACGTTGACGGTCAGCCCATGAACTGCTTGGTTCCAGTGACTCTGAATATTCTTCTCCAATGCATCAAAGATAATTGGAAGTATAACACTACGATTCTGGGCAATTAAGCTCACTATATGTTCATTATTCCAAAAAAAGAGGGCTCGCTCTGCAACCTGCAATGCAAATATAACTAAGCCAAAACCTCCAAGGAAGTGAAGCTTTTTACAAAGTAAAAAGCTAAGGCCTAGTTTGCTTACAAAGTGAAGCTTTTTTTTTTTTTTTTTTTCACTTATCAAAAAAAGTTTTTGATAACTTTTCACTCTTTAACTCTCGAAAAAATTCTATGACAACTTTTCAGCAAATCTTACTCAAACACAAAAATAATAAAACTTTCACAAACTCCAAAACAAAATTAATGACAAAATTTTATAGAAACAACTTTCCAACTCTACCTACTTACTACCTTGAAAAATTACAGAAAATCTAAGTTAGTTTAATATTCTCACCCATGCATTATGCAGTCGTTGTATAAAGGAAAATAAAATATTTGATGATAAAAGATGGCTGAAAGGTATTGCTCAATCTTTAACAAGTTAATATTTAGTAACGGCCATAAGCAGCAGAGACCACCACTGAGTGCTTCGTCTGAACTAAGACTCCAAATGCATAGAAAAGGAGAAAGACAAAAAGACATGGAGTGTTCAAGCTTGAAAAGACACAATGGCCTATTGGGGGGAAAAGAAAGCAACTATATATCTGGCATTTCAGACTCAGTTCTTGACTTGCATTGATAAAGAAAGTGCAGGAATGGGGACAAGTTGAAAAACTGTGAACCTCTCCTAAAGACCTTACTACGCCAATCACTAAAGCTGTTAATACAATGAGATCAGGATAGAAGAATCATACATACCGTAAGTAAAGTTCCAAATAGGCAACCATTGGTGATCATGTTTCGAAAGATGATGTAAACTAAATAAGATCAGGTCACCCATTTACTCATAACTCACCAACCAACACTGCAAACTGGACATGATTTATCTCAAGCAGGTTGTTTCTTTTTAACTTCTTTCTTTAAACATAAACAAGGAACATCTTCTCTAACACGTGAGTGTGTGCGTGCGCATACATATGTCCATTTGAAGACTGTCTAGCATTGACAAAATAAAGTATATGGAACATCTTCTCTAACACGTGAGTGTGTGCACGCACATACATATGTCCATTTGAAGACTGTCTAGCATTGACAAGACCATCTAGCATTGAAAAATAAAGTATTTTGACATGAGACATACCATGGACAAACGGTATGTTTGCCAGTAGTGGCTTGTGCATAGTAATTTGTGGATCTGTGGTAAAGAATTTAGAAGCTTGGGTTTGTACAATGTTATGGATTGAAATAGTTAAACTTTGATGTATGAAAGAAGCAAGAAACAAGGGGCAATCAACTGGCTACAGTTTTCTGGCTGAAATAAAAGACTGCTGTTAGAATGCTTGGGCATCTTTGGGCAACAAAACCCTTTTTGAATGAAGAGGGGCTCTCGAGAATTTAGAGACTTTGCATTACAAACATGAAATATCAACAGCGTAAAAACTCCCTAGGATTTTCAAAAAAACCAAAAACTCAACAAAAATCTCCCAAATCTAACTTTTAACAAACAACACCACACAATGGGCCCGAAGATCCAACCACCCTTGGTGGCCAAAGGACTCACCACCACCACCACGACGAGGCAACTGAATCTGGGCCGCCATAGTGGCCAAACTCACAAGCAGCCCAATCTGGGCAGCAAGTGGTGGCCAGAGTCTCAAGGAGCTAAGAGTAGCCCAATCTGGGCTGCCTCTGGCTACCACGGGTGGCCCAATTTGGCCGCCTTTGGCTACAGTTTCAGGCCAACTCATGACAGCAGCCACTCTAGTCTACACACGCCATGTTTCCTGCCTCCCAAGCTGCCGATCTTCATTTTTGTGGTGGTTTCGCCACTGTTGGCTCAGCGAGTGCGCCGCACGCGCGACTCCTACCGCACAAGCTTTTCATGCACTGGCGCGTCCTATGGAGGTTTTTGGAGACACACACGGCCCCGCCGGCTTCAGAGGCCTCCGATCTTCACAACCTATCCCTCCGCTCCTCTCCTATGGTGGCATGTGTCCTACACGTGCCGCTACAGCCGGTGTTGTCCTCCCACTGGCGATCTGCTTATGTTTTGGACTATTTTGCTATGTTCATACTTTTCCTAACCGAGGATCAAGATAAAGCAGACGTGAAAATTCCTATCAGTCGGCCTAAACTAACATAGTACAGCACACACCCCTTTACTGTTCATCAGACTATTTCAAAACCGTCTCCAAGTGATCTTCCCTTTACGGGAATGGGTGGAATCAATTCTTTCGTCTCCAATTATCCAATTTTTTCATTTTCTCGTGTGTTGTATTGTGCGTTAGTTTTTTTGGAAGATTGTAGAAGACTCCCACTCCACTCAAATTTGTATCCTTTTATCCTTTAATCAATATATTAAGCTTGTTTAGGGGGCAAAAAAAAAAAAGAAGCAAAGATTCAAGCCTACAAAGAGAAGTTCCACAAAAGCAAAAAGAAAGAAGAAATATGTATGAATGAAAGTATAAAAAGGGCAGAACTCACTAACTATAGTCAGCAGAAACAAAATCTTAGGCAATATTTCAATTATGAAACCTGAAAATGAAAGCTATTGAGGCAGCGGGCAATCTGCCTGAAAAGAGGAACCATGCAGCGCTGAAATTCGGCAGATTGTGTAGCTTCCAGCACTTCCTCAAGTTCTCCAAGGAAGAGAACTTCCTTCTGGCAATTGGTGACGGGCCAGTACTTCAACAAACCCCTGATAACAGTATCAGCCAGCTTGTAATCTTTCTCCACGAATTGCGTAATGCAATACGAGAGCTGCTGATGGTACAATGCGATCGGCTTAGGCTTATGCAGCGGTATAAGAGCACGAACCAGAAACAACTTATGCTCCTCTTTCATCGGCAGGGCAAACCCGTTAATTATACTTCCCAGAATCTCCAAAAGCTCCCCGATACCACTGTGCCTCTCCGTTTCATAAATGAAACGATAAAATATATTATTGATCGCCTTACGAATAAACGGGCGATGCACCATGAACTTCCCATAGATACGGTGCAGAATTGTCTTCAAATACTCCCTCTCCCGAGGATCCTCCGAATCAAACAAATCCAGGAGTTTTAGCACGAACCAATGATCAATGTACCGTTTGGCTACCTTCGTATCGGTATCAGACGACACCACGTATCTCAACAGCAGCTCATATACTAGTTGCAAATGCGGCCACGACGGCTCCAAATACGGTTCCTCCTCTTCGGGATCGGTAGTTTCCTGGCCGGTATTCTCATGGGATGCCGGCGGCAGACACCGGAAAATGTTAACCGATACCATTTTTATCATCTCCTCCTGACACGTCTCGGTGATTTTCCCCGAACCGGATTGTATGAAATCAACCAACTCTAACAGGCTTTGCCGCTTGATTTCTTTCTCTCGGACAGATTTCAAGGTATCCGAGAAATCGAACTGGAAGCAACAAATCTGTAGTTTTCGGATAAACAAGCTCTGGCGCTCTGAGACAGGTACGTCGCGGAACGACGGGAGGGGATCAACGGTACCCGAGGGCGGGGCCATAGGCGGAATCGCGGTGGGACCGCCCGAATTGGGGCCCAATGTCGCCGGGCCAGCCCGGGACGCATGGTTGACGACCACATTGGGGGTAGAAACCGACCCAGAGTTGCGGCCCCCGGGCGGGCCGTACCCATATGCGTAGGGGTCGTTCGCGTCTGACTTAGAGGGCTTCCGGTGGCCGGCTTTTATGATTTTCTTGAACATATTTCCCCGGATGCAGCAAACCCTAACCCTAAGGCTAATAAGCCAACCCCCCAAGATCACGCTGGATTGTGGAGCTTCAGGATCAAATCAAATCGAGCTCGTGATTGGACGGTGATCGTGGAAAATGATGAACCGGCATGCATCGAGTCATTGCCCTAGGCTCCTTGTCCCAATCAATACGCGAGACTTCTTCCGTGTAGCCTCCGTGAATGAAATGGAAAGGGATGGATCTGAAAGAGGAATTGTACCGTAGCTTTTGGATTGAATCGGAGAGGAGTTTGAACTTACCAGATCGATGTGACGAGACACCCGAGTTGGAATGCCGGCGCGTTGATCGGACGTGCGGCGGGTCCCGGCGATCCAATGAGAGAGAATTCAGAATCGAGTGAGAGGAGGAAAGTTGGGCTAACGAAACGAAAGAGAGCACAAAACAACAAAAAAATATGAAAAGGAGTGATTGCATATAAAATTTAAATGGTTTTATATACGCCCGTTTGTATTTAAAGTAGAGCTCAATTCATTTTAATTTATCTTCATTTTATTATTATATTTTTATAATTTTTTATATAAAACATAAATTCCTATACACTTTTTTCAAATCCCAACATACATTTTTCAAATTCTAAAATAATAATAATATTAAAAAATAAATTAAACTCATCTCAACTCATTTCATCTCCGAATCCAAACGGGGCTAAGAATATTATTATTTAGCATTATCTTTTAAAAAGAATAAATTTATATATTTATTAAAAAATTTGATTATATTTGATTAAAAATAAAAAGATAAAAATAAATAAAAAGATAATAAAAGTAAATAAAATTTTAACTTTACTAATTACAAAAAATATTTTTATTTTATTTTTATTTTTATCTCTTTATTTTCGATTAAATATGATTACATTTTTTTAATAAATGTGTAAATTTATATTTTTTAAATAACAACTTTAAATAATTCAATAAAAATATTTATATTTTTAGTAACAAACCCTTTTTTATTTAATCCCAATAAACTTGACTTTTCCTTGCACACGCATCATATTTTTGTATATTATCTCCTTTTTAGATCATTATTTTTCAAATTATATTTTAGATTATCCAAACAAATAATTTATGGTGTAAATTAGTTAATGTTTGTAATAAATTATCATATATAGTTTATACTACAATATGTCACAACTTTCCATATTTTTATATCTTTAATGCCATCTTAAATCAATATTTTTTTCGAGAATTTCATATCATCCATGTCATTTGTTAGAAACGTCAAATTAATAATACACAAAATACAATGTTCTAACTTCTTTCCATGCCAATTGCCAATTCTTAGAATCTTACCACCTAATGCATGCTACCGCTATAACCTTTCAACGAGGGATAAAGACTATGTAGGTGTGATAATATGTGACACGACACATTAATACGAAACGAACACGACACGATAAAAGTGGGTTAGTATTTAGCCTTAATAGGTTTCGGGTCAATTCGTATCAACCCGTTAAGACACGATTTGATAACGGGTCATAACGGGTTGACCCGTTAAGACACGTTAAGAAATTTGAATTTACTTTTATACCCTTGAGCTAAATTTCAAAAAATCCTAATTTAAAATTAGTTTTATACTCTTAGATACTTTGCTATTCCATTTAAATACTTATTAAAAAGTCATTAACGAGTTAACCTATTGTTATTTAATATGTTTGGGTTATAATTTTAATATTTTACAATGTGTAGATCATATTTGTGTGTTTATCATATTTTATAGTGTACTACTTATTGAATTGTAATTTTAAGATTGTAATTTGTAATTAATTTTTTAAATTTTATAACTATTATTTAAGTTTTAATATTTGTATAAAATCAATTAGGTTAAACTCAAACATGTCACTAACGGGTTTGCGAATTGAAACGAGTCAGATCGTATTGTATCGTGTCGTGTCATGTCGTATCATATAGTGTCAAAGGTCTTAACGGGTCTTAACGGGTCGTGTTCGTGTTGACCCTTTAAGCATTATGTACACGTCCTGACACGACACGAACACGACCCGTTAACACATTTTGACACCCTTAAGACCATGCAATAAATTATTACATACAATCTTTATGGGCTGTTTAGAGTTACGTTCACCTCGTGCTCCTTCTTGCTCACTGTTATTAAGACTGGTCCTGAACTGTCCCTAAGGATGACTCTTATCCTTACCTTGCATTGGTCAGCAAAAATAGCACCATCAACATTGAGCTTTAGAGTTCCTGATGATGGCTTGATCTACCTAGCTTTCAATTTTATGCTCGGGTTAGTCTGTTTTCTAGCCTCTTGGTGGGCTTGCATGAGTGTGAGATCATGAACTAGTGACTGCTCGAGAGGGATGAGTTTTTGCTCTTGAAGCCACTGGTTCCATCGATACCACAGACTCTAGATGATCATTACAAACATACCCAAGTTCTCTTTGTTTCTCCTGTTACAAATACTTAGAACTGTTTCCAAGTAACTGCACATTTTCTCAAGAACACCAAGAGAGGCCAACCTCAGTTGACCAGTCTAGAGGTCCTTTAATTTGGGATACCATAATAGTGTATGGGCGGTGTCTTCATTGACAAATTGGCACAATTGCACTTTGTCTTGACAAGGACTTTTTCGAACTTTTAGGTTATGTTTGGTGAGAAGATTGTCTTTGCATGCCCTCCATGCAAAAATACGTACCACCACTTGAGGGACCCTCACCTCTGCTTTGGAGTTGTGCATGCTCCCTAAGTAGTTTATAAGTCGACTTAACATTATATTTATCATCCTAGATATCTTTCTAAATGAGCTTGTCCTCATAGTCCCCAAAGCTCAAACTCAGCTTGATGATCACTACAGCTACTAAAGGGAGAAAGTTCATTTTTAACAATACCTCAACTTGTAACGTCCTATTACAAATTTCCTTAACTCTATGAGAGTTATACGAACATCTCGAGTAAACTTTTCACGCACACAAATTGTCAATAATTGTTGTAGAAATATATGGCAGTCATAACTTTTAAGATCAATTATTTTTCAATCATGTGTTCGCATACATCTTGACATGTTCGAAGCATACCCATCAGGTAATTTGATTGTCAAGACCTAGTCACAGAATTTTTTTCTCTCATCGTTTGATAGTGTATACCATCCAAAGGGTATAGAGGCTCGAGGTCCATTATCTTGTAAATGCAACTCCAGCCTTATTACCAACTCCTTTAAATATTTACAGGAGTTAACTATATATTTTGTTTTTCCTTCTATTGACATCAGAGTATCGAAAATATTTTTACATATATTTTTCTCGCATGACATCTAAATTATGACGAAGTCAAACAAAAACTAGTATGATAACTCGAAGAAAATACTTTTTTATCCAATTGAATTTCACAGCTTATCGTTTCCTCTTTCGAGTTTATGTGTTCTTTCCAAATCTATTTTCTGGAACCTCGAGCAGTTGTGCAAGAATGTCATTACTAGACAGTTTTGGTGGTGATGACCTTCACTCAGTCTTCCCATCAAATATTATTCTATTCAAATACCATTTATGATTCTTAGATAAATACCGACGATATCTCATGAAATATAATTTTCTCTCATTTGCTAACCACTGGGATTGTGTATTTTTGTTGCAAACTGGACAAGTCATTTTACCTTTTGTTTTCCACCTAGACAAGTTCTCGTATGCTGAAAAATCATTTCTTGTCCATATAACTATAGCATGCATATTGAATTCTCGCGACAAGACTACATCATATGTAGTCACACCTTATTTCCACAACTCTTTCAACTTTGCTATCAGTGGCGGCAGATATACGTCTATGTTGTTTCTTGGTGATCTCAGCACTAGGATCTACAGAGCCATCATGAAATAAGGATCCTTCATACACTTTTATAGTGACAAATTATAAGGTATTAATATCACAGGCCATGTACTATGAATAGTGCTCATATTGTCGAATGGATTAAAACCATCAGTTGTCAACCCAAGGCGTACATTTCGAGACTCTTCGACAAACCATGGATACTCCCTATTAAACTTTTTCCATTGTAAAGAATCTGCTGAATGTGAGAGGAATTAATCATTTTGAACTTTTTTCTGTATTATGCCAAGTCATATCTTTCACAGTCACTTAGGAAGTAAACAATTGTTGAAGTTGAGTGATCAACAAAAAATGTCTTAACTCTTTATTTAGTACATGATGCTTATCTGATGTTCATCTTGACTCATGGCACACTAAAGATGAATCAAATTATGCATATTGCTCTCAAAAGAGTACACAGTTATTCTTACATGCATAAACAATATTATAATCAAATCTCAGTTCTCGCTTCAATTTCTTCGCTTCGTAAAAGTTATGAGGTACTATGTTATCTTGTAGTAAAAACCTCTTTAAATAATTCTAGTAACATGTTAATGGCCTTTTCAAAAATATGGCATATTGATTTGATATGTAGTAACCTCATCGTGAATAACAACTTGTTATGATGGGTATACCCCTAATACAGTTGTCATTGTGCATTCTCCCATAATCTTACAAAGTTTTCGTTTCCCTTAAAAGATTGTGAAGATATTCTTTTTCCATCTCAAATCCAAAACATGCATGCGCCAATATCCCCTACCATCTTATTCATATCTTCTCTATTATCATCAATATTATTAGAAATGGTCACATTTGTATCGTCCATATCGATCTCAGCACTAGTTTCCCTCATCCTATTGGAATGACTGACAAATCTAACTCTTTTAAGAAATGGTTCATCACGTAGAGTCCAAGACAAGTATTTAGGATCTATCACATTTACGAACAAATGTGACTCTATTACTACTAAGTTATAAGATTCGGATTTTTGCACTTTTTTTATGAACAATTTATAAAAATCCCGACTCTCAGCACTGTCTTTCACAACTCTATGAAAAATTTCACTTCATGTGCATATTCCTTATAATCTTGCCCAAATATATCTCCTAATCACATCTGACTTTTATTCATTATATTTTTGTGACCCGTTTACTGTCGAATAAAAAAAACCTAATTCATTTTATAAATATCATCAATAATAATATCTTCATATTCTCACAGCATTACTTTAATAAGGTAGTTGGTCATATCTCATTTGAGAGACTATCATCTATATCGCATATATACTTTATCTAAAATTCTAATGTTAGTCAAAATTTCGATAGCATTTTCCTACAATTCTCGAAGTATGCTAGTCACGATGTTGCATACCCAGATAATGTAAGGAAACACACACCAAAATTTTATAAACTAACATAAGAGTTTTGACTGAATATATCTATCATATAGATGATAGAAACCCAAATTTTTCACTTTAGATAATTCAAGAATTGTACCCAATCATTTTTAAGAGAATATTTGGCCATAACTCTCGAACGAGTCTAAGGTTCAATGTAGCATTAAAATTAAGTCTGACATCCAACTATAACAGTAAAGTAAGTTACAAGAGTATTACTAACAAACAATATTATTAACAAATATATTATGTATGCACGATTCTCGTTCGAATGTAAATTTATATGTTTGAATGGGAATCAAAAGAAACCCAATTCCTGTTTGGACATAAAAATGTTTGTTCGAATGAGAATCGTGCAGATACAATACCAGAACCAATCTTCAACCCCAAACAACAAATACCCAAATAAATAAATCATGTTAGAAATGAGTAATAAGATAAAATCCCCAAATAAACAAATCCTTAAACTCTATAAAAAAAAAATCAATGCACATTCAAACTTTCTAACAATTAAAAATCGAATTTTAATTTTTGTACTTCCAACAACAAAATCCAATTCAACAATACTGTCCACAATTAGAAATCACAATATGAGAAAATTTCCAACTAGTTTTAATGGAGGAAAATGATAGTAGAACTGAAAATACACAAAAAAATGCTTAGAAATCAAATTACCTCTTCTCTTTAAAGAATCATTCCTCTCTCTCACCCTAAAATCCTCCCACACTTTTTGGCCTGCTCAATCTCTCTCTCTCTCTCTCTCTAAAAAATATCCCAAAACTCGGGTGAAAATGAATTGAAGACTTAGGTGTTTAAATTTTTGAAGTAGCGTTCGGACGAGAAAGTAAATCGTTTGGATGTGAAAATTTCAAATTGCTACCTAATTTTACCACGATGAATTTCAATTTTACCAGTTCGAACGAGAAAATTTTATATTCAGACTCTATATTCTAAGCATATTCTAAGTATCTTCTGTTCGAACGGATGAGTTTCCATTCAAACATAAAATTCCGAACATCTTGAGTATTTGATGCAAAATTTCACTCAAAATTTCAAACACAAGCTACGAGATAAAATTTGTTTTAACTATACTAGATTATAGTTCGAACATGTATTTAATAATAATATGCTTAATAATATATTAGTATTATTATATCATTAGATAATATTATACTAGTATTATAATACTAATATACTAAGTAATGTTTAATTAATATATATTAGAATATATTCAATTAGTAATACTATTCTAAGTAATATATATTATAAGTTATATATATTGAAGAACGAATGATGACACTATCAATATACTAAGTAATCTATACAAGTACTTAGTATATACTAAGTACTACGCATAAATAATATAATACTTATATACTAATTAATCTATACTAATATAAATTAGTACAAGTACTTGATATATAGAAAGTAGAAGTATTTGTGTGAGATCTCAAGTTTTGTATATTTTTACATATTGCTTTTATTGTTATCGTTGACCATTTTAATATATTTTAATAAATTTTATTAATGGCTTATCTTACTTATTTTATTGTGGATTATATTGTTTTATTTACGATTGATGTTGGTTGTTTGCGACATTTTTTTATTTTAGTACTTTTAGTTAGTTAATTTTTTATTAGTGGTTTCATCATATGAATAGTTATCGATATTATTTTTGGTTTAGTGATTTTAGTTTTAATGTTGTTACAAGTTTTTGTGAGATTCTTTAATTTTAGTGTTTGCAATTATTTTATGTAATCATTAATATTGGTCTTTTCAGTTGAATGGTTAACATTATTATTTTATTGGTTAATTATTTTAGTTTTATTATAGTCTAATTAGTTGTGTTTTATTTTTACTTAATGAGCATTTTATTTTATTGAGTCTTTGCAGATTTTGGTGCTTTTATTTGAGTTTATGAATTTTGAGTTTAAACTTTTGTAAAGTGCTTTTATTTGAATTATTATTTGATTACCTTAGTTTACTTTATTATATTAATCATTCTTAGTTATTTCTATTAAATTTTATTTTGGGATTTTAATTATTTCATTTGGTTATGTTGTGCTTTTATCTTAATGTGTTAGTTTGTAATTATTATCTTTTAAGTTATTTCTATGTTTAATTATTGATTTAGTTTATTTTCTTATGTTATTTTATTGTGATACATTTATTTTAATGTTGGAATTAAAACTCTTTATTTTATCATGTTAGTATTTAAATTTAATGTTTTTTATTTTATTTTATTTTATTTATTATATTTTCGGATGGGCTTGCATATATGTAAGATATTCATGATTTGGGTTTTAATGTGTTTAAATTCAAGTTCTTTTGAGATCCTAGGTACCCCAGCCCGTGGTCCATAAACACAGCCCCTTGGTTCCTCGAAACGACACCGTTTGGTTTCTTTGTATATGTGAACCCAGGCGTCTTCTTTCTCACGTGTATGCCAGCCTTCATCATGCAAAACGGCGTCGCTTTATCACCAAATTTAATGAACCTCAAGCCTTCCTCTTCACGCACGCGACCAGGCCTTCTTCTCTTCTTTCTTTTCTTTCTTCTTCTTTCTATTCTTCCCCTGTTCTCCCGCCGTTAACCCGTGACCAAGCTCTGATCTTTACATCTCTTCGCCTCAGTTTTTCAGCCACGCGTATCTCTTTCAGTTGCCTAGAATCTTGATGAGTATTTCCCCTCTCTTTTCATCTCAAATCCGTAAGTCCCGTGCTCGAATCGCCCATTTCTTTCCAGCGATGAGTCCCTATTTTACCTCCGTTTTTCATATGAAAAGTTGGAAAATTTCTTCCATGGAATATTGTGTTTGTCTTGGCTCGTCCCTTTGTGTTCCACGCGCTTGTTTTGCCGCCCAAAACCGAAGTCTCAGTGCACCATTTCAGCCTATAAATTGGACCCGTCGACCCCCTTGCAAGCCACACCGAAACATGCTCTCTTTTCCCCTTCAAAAGTCGTGTGTTTAGCTATCTTTTTAGAGCTCTTTTCTTTTTCAACTCAAGTTTGAGTGTTTCTTTCTTCAAACCCTTTTGAATCCGAAATTTCAAAGTGAGTTTTTGTTGGTGTTTTTTTTTCCGTTTTAATTGCCGTATTACATCACTTTGAGATACTTTCGATGAGCTTTATACCCGTTTGTTTAGTTAATTAATTTAAGTGTTGATTTAATTTATATAGTTGTATTTTATGTACGTTTAAGTTTCAAAATATTTGTTCAAAATATTTGTTATTAATTGTGCTGTTTTACATATGTTGTTTTGTTTACGTTCAGGAAAATGAGTGGGAGTAGTCACATCCACTGCATCCATCTCACATGAACAGTGTTGTGCACTGTTCACAGCACTGTTCATGTGAGATGGATGCAGTGGATGTTGGCTACTCTTTAGCATCACTCTTACGTTTATTGGTTTTAATTATTCTTGGTAAATTATTTATATTATTTCTATGGTATTTTATTTGTGTTGGTCCGATGGAGGTGACTTTAGAGGTGTGTTCGTTGATTGAGAGACGCGGAGTTGCTGTCTGACATTTTTGCAAACATCCGAAATTTTTATTGAGCGTATAGTAAATAACTAACGATTGTTTGTTCTTTGTTTGATTATTTAATTGTAAACTAATCCTTTCTTTGGCAGCTAGAAGTGTTAATTAGTAATAATAATAAAAACTAGAAGTAAGTCAGATGGCCCCAAGGCCATTAATTGGAAGATGAGATAATTTCGAAATTAGAAATTATTTGGATTTGGATATGCTTGTGAAATTTATTTGTTGATTGTGTAATTATTTGTTGGATGATTTTTATTTGCTGTATGATGATGCCATGTCATCCAATAACTGCTTATCATGCATATTTTATTTCTGAGGAGTTCTAGTCATTGTCTATGGTGAGGCGTTGTTGAGATGTTTTGCTGGGTGGTTCATAGTTTGGTTTGGTTGTAGTGGTAGATGCGTGTGTATCACGATCCTAAGTTAGGATGAAGCATTATCCTGGTAGAGCTCATCTGATCACTTGAGAACAGAATATATTGACGTGATGTTGCATGGGTTGTCACCGGGCGACAACAGGATCGGACGAGATAGTAATGCTTTCATGTTGACTCCGTAGCTCCTCTACTGGTGGGGGCTAGGATATCAGACAAAATGGTAATGCTCTTGTACCCACCTACAGTTTCGTTTTATAGAATCTTAGTTTGTGATGCCGAGGACGAGGATGAGTCAGAGGAGCAGACTTCGTCGGAGGAGTAAATCCGTATGACGATGAAGAGGGATTTTTAATCCCAAATGCTATTTATGTATTTAGTGGCTTAACTTTTGAAATGAAAGTGACTTTATAAGTCTTCTTTGGGAGAATTTTATATTTCAAACTGGTTTGTAATTTTTATTTAATTTTTTGTTACGAATATTTATTTGTACACTTATTGCATGTTTCACACACACTTGGAGCACTAACGATGAGATAGTTGATCCGTGTGATGATTATTTTGGTGTCGCGAATCCGTCTAAATCCTAGGGAGAGTCGTGGATGCCACAACTTGTTATATACTTATTTATATATAACCCTATCATGTTTATGTATAGTATTTGTATATTATATTAAATATATTAGTGTTTTTTTTATTAAGTACTTTATAATATTATTAGTGTCGTATAGTACATATTAATATTATTATAACCACTCGAACTGATAGTGGATTGCTTAAACTTCAAACTCTCTAATTTTTGTTCGAATAGATATTTTATCCGTCTGAACTTTTACCTTGCACATTCGAATGTGTAAGAACGGATCAGGTCTCGATTTTATATTGCAAAATCCTGCTCGGACGCTTCTAAAAACCGTTTGGACACTCCAACTGTTACTAAACTCGTTCGGAAGGCCACTTGCTCATTCGAACGAGTATTGAGGTATATAATACCCATATCTCGCCAAACAGTTCACTTTTGCATTGAACGAGATATTCCAAAAACCACTCCAAATCGAACGTGAATCACCCTAAACCTCGTCGGACGCATCTTCTACAATGAAATCTAGAAGGTAATGGACCCTCTAACTCCTTTTATTGGTTGAAAATAGGTTATGAACAACCATTTTTGTAGGTGTTAGATTTTAAATCGAATCCAACCAATTTTTCGTAATTTTTGTATTTTTTATTTAAGTATAGATGGTTTCGAACTTTTAGAAGTGATACTAGAATTGATTTAGTCCGAATAAATATGATTTGTAGAGAAAAAGTAATGGCCGAGTCACTTGGTCATTTCTCTTTGCATGAGTTTCCATTCAAATGGAAATAACCTCCATTTGAACGAGACGTAAAAGATGACCCCTATGAATCCGAATGGGTATCTTACTTGTTCGGATGTATTATTTTCCATCCGACCAAGTAAGTGCCAAACAGAATAATTTCTGTAGTTTTGGTTTCATTCAAGTATTTTAGGTTTGATAAAACCTGTCTAACTTCTTTCATTGCTTATTTGTTGAACAGTATACAAATGACAAACAGAAGAAGAAAGTGTAGGAAAGATCAGATGACTGGGAGTTAGGGTTGTAAACAAGCCGGGCGGAACCGAGTTTTGGCTTGCTGAGCTCGAGCTTGACTCAAAATACTCGAGTTTGAGCTTGAGCCTGAGCCTTTTTATTTATTATATGTTCAAGTTCGACTCGATAAACCAAACTCGAGCTCGAGAGCTTAATTTTTTTTAAAAAAAATTTTGAATAAAATTTAAAAATAAATAAAAAATTAATATTTAATATCTAACTAGGTGATATCTATTCATCATAACAATATATTATATATTTATATATATTATTAATAAATATACATAATATGATAGAATATACATATTTCACATGCTTATCACGTACTAATATATGAAATTATTAAATTTTATAGACTAATTATTGTACAAATTATAAAATATAACTATGAAATATATTCATCATATAGATATAAGTAATAAGATTACATATTACATTTTTAATTATAAAAATACTATAATTATATTATTAGCAATACTTATATATAACATATATGTGTATATATTTATCAATATATAAATAAATTTTAATCGAGTCGAGTTAACGAGTTGACTCGAGCATAAACGAGCGAGCCTTAACGAGTCTTAACCGAGTCGAGTCGAGTTTTGTCGTGTATGTTATTTATTAATTGAGCAGGTATCTGCTTTCACGAGTGAGTTTTTTTTTTCACGAGTCTAGTTTGATTCGAGTTTAACTGAGTGATAATAGGCTCCGATCTGCAGGCAATAGGAGACTGAATATCCTGATATGGTATGCGAGTTCTACCATGCCTTGAGAGAGTAGCCTGGAGATCTCTATCACGACGTATTGATAGTGCGGGGAGTCAGCATCACTTTCTCTCCTCGCGTTATTGTAGAGTATCTGGATATCTCGCACATCGTGGATGCATATCCTCATCCGTCTGCGGCAGCAGTGACTAGATCCGCCAGGGCGGACACGGATGCTGGATCCCCATCGCCGCTAGCAGACTGGACTGTCGATGAGTTGGTTGGCGGTTCAGACACTGATAGCGATGAGGAGTACGTATTTGATGATAGTTTCACAGATGATAAGGTACGTGTGCTACTGCAACATCCTGAGGCTCCTGCATATGATGACGAGAAGGTGATCTGATAGGTCGACTATAGTCCATTCTTCTAAATGCTGAATCTGATAATCGAGTACAACTTGAACCCAAAAAAGCGCAAGACAGATTTTAGGATGGACCGTGCATGAATTTTGTTGCGGGTAACGCGGGGGGAACCGATTGATCTAGCACTTTATATTCTCTACCACATCAAACATGAGTCACGATATGGGAGTAGAGACAGTCTACCATTTGGACTGTTGATATTTAGCCTCCTATTCCAAACTGGAGTTACAGAGCAGATGAATAAGAAAAAACCCTACAAATAGGAGCTTTCAACAAGATATATATTAGCAAGAGCAAGATGTACCCCTATGCGAGAATTTCAGGTCTACTAATACTACTACTAATATTGCTGCTCAACCTGTTGCGAGCAGGATTGCTGGATTTACATTGGATCAACTGTATAGGCTGTTGTGGAGGCAGTAGTGGATAAAGTGGCAAGATGCGTGGTAGAGGACGCTGAGAAGCGCATCATAAAGAAAATAGATGATGTAGAGACACGAATCAAATCTATTCAAGTGGATATAGATTTGATACGAAAAATGTAGGCTATGTTTTTATTTTGTTTTTTACTTTATATGTTGCATTGAACAATGTTTTTTTTTTTTTTGGATGTAATTAATGTGTTTTTTTCTTTGTATTTAGAAAAATGTTTACTTATTATTTTTCTCATTTTATTTACCGCTCGTAATAAAATAAATAATATTTTGAAATTAATTACATAAATTAATTTGTGCATTTATAAATACTTTAAATGCTCCGTAAATCATAATATGGAGTATATACACATTTTTAATATTTTAAAAACTGATAAAATAAAATTAATGAAAAAATAGATATACACAAATTAATGATGATGAACAATTAAAATCTATTTTTGAACTTGTTTACCATCCAAACAGTAATTTTTTTTTGTCTCGACGGCCGTGCAAGTTTTCTGCTAGGTTTCCCTCTAATTATCCGTTCGAGCAGTTTTTTATTTTTTGAGACGATTTTTTTTGTCATTAAATGTCTTGTTCGAATATGTTTTTGTCCATCCAAATGAATTTTGAAATTCGTCTAATTTTTTAGACGAAATTTAAATTTGTCTCTAAAATTTACTTTTAGATAAAAAATTTTGTTTGTTTCTAACCAATTTCATTTTTAAAAGTAAAATTTCTTATAGATTCTGTAAGATTCTAGGGCTCAGAAGGGTGAGTGTAACAGATCCCAAGGATGGACCCAGGGGAGGGAGTAAATATCCTTCCTAGTTATCTGGTCAATTCTTATTGAACCGATTTAACAAGAATTTTATTGCTTCTTACTTTTCTGTTTTTCTTATTTTTTTTGGCAGCGCACTTTTGACAGATTCCATTTGATTGCGCCCGTCGGGCTCCCCTTGCGTGGGATAATCGAATGATGATTCCTCTCCCATGTTGCTTCATGTAGCGTGTATAATGAGCCTACATGTCCCTTCTTGCATGTTATCAACAGATGCGTGGGATTATTTAAGCCTTCCCCTTCTCATTTCTGGTTTGTTTGCCTATATTCTTTTTCGATTTCTTAGAACTTGCTTTATTGTTTCTTTCTTCTCCATCTTTTCTCTCCTTCTTTCGTGACCTTGCTATTAGATGCCCTAGTGACGATACAACCCATCACTGGTTCGTGAGGCAACAAGCAAGCTATTCCAGCTTCAAAATCTCTCTATCAAAACAATTGTACGTTATTTATAAAATAGAAAAATTACCGAAGTTTTTATAAATATACGATGAGTAGATGTCCAACATAAGAAAGTTGGGGTCATGACACTACTTAATGATTTTTCAGATCCCCATTTTCCCTAATGTTCCCAACTCAAATTTTCAGGTATATCCTCCACAAGAGGTACCACCACAGGCTCTACTAATACATCCAGCGATGGAAAGGTAACTTTAAAATTTAACATAGTAACCCGTCCACTAGGGTCAATTGTATTAATAGTGGTGGCCTGGACGGTGGCTCACCCAACTAGAAACTCATCAGCCTGGCAAAGAACCCAACCCACTATCTGCTCAGGAAAGGATTGGAAGTAGTTTAACCTCAGTAAGTAGAAAAATTATAAAAAGGAAGATGTTATTATGCCTCATAATTTATACAACCTATTTCATCTCATGATTGATATGATATCACAATGTAATTAATTAAAAAATTTTAAATAATACATATAAAAAATAAAATGTGCCCAAAAACACCGAGTCTTCTCAATTTCAAGGTGATCCAAGTATTACATCAATATTTGATTTCATTTTTTTAACTTATAAGCTATTTCCACTTCATATTTATTTTATTAATGAATAATATTCTACTCAAGCCACTAATAACTAATCACACGAGATTTTATTATAATAAATTGGAATTGTTTTAAGATAAGAAGTGCTATAATCATAAAGTGGTTTTTATAAAAGTAAACTCATAAATTGATTAACAATCAAGATATGATTATATGGGATATTATTCAAGAATGTATTCCTACAGGTCGAATTCATAAAAATTGATAATGAGATGTTTACAATAAAATAACCTAACATTTGATGAAAAATATATTTATTTCCTGTTAATTAACGTTCTAGAAAAAGGAGAAATGATAAATATATTTGTAGTCTTGCAAGTCCCTGTAAAAAACTCTTTAATGTCTTAGTTGGCTTCTGCTACTTACTTTATTTAATCCCTAGTGTAAGGATTGCGTTCCGAAATTGGCTAAAAACCAAATTAAATGAGAATTTAGTCATTAGGACTTAAAAGAAGTCATATTGAATTGTCTAAAAGGCATAAATTTTGACTCAAATAAATAATAATACTAAATATAACTCTAGATTTGGCAGCCTAAACTAATTGCCAAACTCTTACTTTATTAATTTTCTCTCTTTTCTTCATCACATGCGCTGGGCCCCAAGATGTATTGCATATTGCATTCACCAATGATTGTAAATGTATTGCAATATATTGCGTTCACTTCTGTACATAATTTGTTGAAAAAATGCCAACATGCCCAAGAGAAATGACAAAGTAGATGTTCCTTTGCTGGAATGTAAAAAGTTGATGATGTCTTGCTGCAATTGTGTTCTAAATTTTCAAATATTGTCGTTCTGTATTGTATTTAAAATGGAGCACTTATAATTCTTGGATAGAAGAGAAATTGGTAAAAAAATATATAGTTGGATGAGGAGTAAGTAAATTTTTTAAAAATATTATTAGTAATCTAATTTAAATATAATATGATTGCTAATTAATTTTTTTACCCATAATTCAATTAAAATATGATTATTAATTAACATATAATAGGTAGAATGATAAAATAAAATAAATTAATAATTACAAATAATTAAATATTTTTTTAATTATTAATTACTCATTACTATATATATCTTCATAAATAGATAATTTAATGTGCAAATTTGATGTGAATACTGAATAGCCAAAACCAAATTATTGTTATATTATTCTGTTATTATATAATAAAAAATAGCTATTTCAATATGGGGATTTATATGAATGAAATGACCTAAAGTTAAATTACTCTTTATAATAACTAAAATTATCTTTTTAATTTTAGACAATCTAATAAAAATGCTTTCACTTTCTATTATTCAATGGACAATGATTGATATCCGTATGCAAAGATTGATTTTGTTTGTTTTTTCATTTAAATTCTTTGAAATACCAACTTGCTGGCTCTTTGACAGAGGAAAACAATACGGCGAGAAATTATGGCGAGAAATTAAGGCTCGATTTAGATTGGAGGATGAGATGAGTTTAATTTATCTTTTAATATTATTATTATTTTAGGATTTGAAAAAGTTGAATTGAGATTTGAAAAATGTATATTAGAATTTGAAAAAGTTGTATTGAAATTTGTGTTTTGTATGAAAATTTGAAAAAAAATATACTGATGAGTGTAAGATGAGCTCATCTTGTGTCTACAAATCCAAACCGGCCCTAAGTGTCAGATAAATTTCAGTGGCCACTTATAATTGTTGTTCTAGAGGTTGGATGACAATGATCTCAGGCTTCGCAAATAATGGGCTCTATGAAGAGTGCTTGAATATTTTTTTTACATAAAAATGTGTTGTGGTTTGGTGAATCTGAACTCCTTGTCATTATGGAGCTGAACTTTTGGCTTGTGGGAACCCCTTCCATGAGTGGACTCAAAAAGATGGGAGTGGAGAAGCAAAATTAGCAACTTGAGTTTTAGCTTTGTGCAATTATCTATCTAAACAGTTTTTTTTTTTTTTGGGAATAAGAAGGACAACACATCCAAAACTTTAATAAAAATAACTCTAACTTATGGCAGAAGAAAATCTTAAACAACTTGACAACACCAAACAAACCAATTACATCAAAACCAACAAGAAAACCTCAAGACGGATAATTAAAGTCTAATACAAGGTAGGCCATTTTTTTCAACCTGAAGGATACCCCTCAACATTCTTGGAACTGTGCCCCATCCTCATATCTGCATGTCAAACTTGCTTCACCTTGCCTAACCAAAAAATCTGTAGCTTAGTTTGCTTCCCTATATTTGAGTCTAATATTGAAGTGGACACCTTGTAGTGCCTTAACTATTCCTCCCAAAACTCCCAAAGGTACCAATCGTATAATTACTGGAAATAATCTAGTCAACTAAGACTTTTGAATCACACTCAATTCCCAGATTAAAAAAACCCAACCATGTACAAACAACCACTCTTGCACGGATAGCACGAAGTTCGACCTCATTATTCGTTCCCTGGCCAAAAGAAACTGAGAAAGCACCTTTAAAATTTCTAAGTGCATCCCGGATCACACCACATCCCCCCACAAGAACCCGAATTACCCTTGCAACGCCCATCAATATTAAGCTTGACAAAACCAAGAGGAGGCTTGATCCGTGTAACTAACTGTGGCCTACGTCGTTGAGTCGAAACTGGGGGAAGTATCCAATGCCAGAAGCACTTGTTCGTCCATTCGAGAGACTGAGCCAAATTTTGCTTGTTCTGCTACCAGTTTTCTGAGCCACACTTTCAAAAATCCCCACACCCTTTCCACTGATTCATTAATTCCCTCCATGCATAGCTTGCAATGGCAGTGCCACAGACGCCAAATGATAAGGATCGGCATCAAATCAATCAGTAAATCCATTTGAGATGATTTTTTTGCAAAAGAGAAACAGCGAAGGACACTTCCCCACCAAGTTCTTGCAAACATGAACGGAAGTCCCAGTGCCACAACAGCTCTATCCCAAATCTAAGAGGCAAACCCGTCTGAACCAAGGATATGATCAAGAGTCTCAAATTTTCTAGCAATGCAACAATCACATATAGATGCTAAATGCACACCACAACTCTGCACTCTAGAGTCCACCGATAAGCACTGACAAAGAGCTTTCCACATGCATAATGGGATTTTTTTTTGGCAAAAGCTTATGCCAAATCTACTCTATATCTAGAACTTTTAGATGCTTCAAACGGATGACCTCCCATACACTCCTAGAAGTGAAAACCCCATTCAACGAGGGCTTCCAAGTTCCTTTCCATCCTTGTGAAAATCAAAGAAATAATATCTCCCATACCCTCATTTCCAACCAACTCCAATAATTGAAGGTTCCAACTAGAGTCAAGCCAACAATCTTTAATCTGAAGGCACAGATCAATAATCTCTGTAGCGCTCATGCATAATGGCCCTTAAGCAAGCCACTTATTAATCCAAAAAGATGTCTTGCCTTCTCGAATTTTCCAGCTAATATTCTCAAATACATCTGGGAAAACTTGCATCATTGATATCCAGAACCTTGAACAAGTTGGCATATTTTTTTGCAACAGAGAGGTGACCACATTTCACATATTTTGCTTTGAAAAAAGTTGTCCATAGATTATTCATAATCAACATGCGCCAAGTAAATTTCATGCGAAGAGATCTTTGTACATCCACGAACTTGCTAACGCCTAGACCTCCTTCCATGGTCGGCGAGCACATCTTGGTCCAAGAAAACTATTTTCTTTCGCCCTACCATTTATTTCACCCCAAAAGAAAGACGACAAAAGGGAATTTATTTTTTTCAAGGTAACCATCGAAACATTAAGCAGCTAACAAGTGTGTAGCCATACAAGAAAGCACCTACTTCAAAAGGATCAAACCCCCCTTGAGATAACAACTTTAAT
Organism: Platycarya longipes; assembly: GCA_036559045.1. Taxonomy (NCBI): domain Eukaryota; kingdom Viridiplantae; phylum Streptophyta; class Magnoliopsida; order Fagales; family Juglandaceae; genus Platycarya; species Platycarya longipes. The sequence continues at coordinate 35,854,663 of CM071797.1, forward strand.
CTTCCAACCCGCCACCTTATCATGGATTTTATCAACAGGCTCAAGAGATCTAGCCGTGAGTTGACCAGACACTAGAGGAACTGCAAGATAAGTTGTCGGAAAGGTCCCTTCTACAAACCCAAAATTCTCAGCAAGTCGCTTCTTCGAGCCAAATTGATATGCTTAGAGAAGTAAAGAGCTAATTTTTAATCATTTTTTGGCCTGACCAATTCTCATATTGTTTCAAAGTTCTCAACAGCCTCTAAAAAGACCGGCATCACTATTAGCAAAAATCAACAAATCATCTGCATAGAGCAAGTGTGAGATCAAATGGGCACCAGATGGTAAAACTTACCAATATTCCCTTCCACCAAGTTGTGCGATAAGAGCCGATAAAGAATTTAATATTCCATAATAATAAAAGGATAAAGCGATAGTGGATCGCCTTTTCACAAGCCTCTAGAAGGTTGAAAGAAGCCTTTACAAGTTCCATTTAGCATAATAGAAAACTAAAGAGATTGAACACATTCCGCAATTAACCTGAAAAATTTACACTAAAATCGAAGCCACTAAGGACCTCCAAAAGAAAAGCTCAATGCACCCTATCATTGTTGGAAATGTCAACACCAATCAAGATATGTTGGCTGTGTAAATATAAAAGAAGTTAGCTAAAATTGCTAAAATTGGCTCAACACTCTCCTATAAAAGCAGAGGAAATCTAGAGTGGATTAGCAACAAGCATAGGGTATAAACAAAAGGAAATAACTCTAACGTAAAGAGCTGAAAAAAGAAAGAGAGAGCCTGAGTGAGCTCTGAGAGAAGAGAGAGTTGAGTTGAGTAGAGTGTTATCTTTATCCTCTGTAATATTCTCTATATTCTACTATTTAATAGTAAAATTCTTTCTCTGTGGATGTAGGCATTTGCTGAATCACGTTAAACCCTTGTTGTCATTGTGCATGCATCTGTCGGTTGCTACTTGATCTCAACAAGTGGTATCAGAGCATTTTGTTGGAAGATTTTTTTTTCTTGAAAAATTTATTCTGGTAGGTTGCTCGGTTCTATAATTTGACCATACCAAAGTGTTCGTCTCAACTACAGATGACCAACGGTGTAAACCAGAAGCCCAGAAGACTGGCGCATGCTACCTGAAGATTGGAGAGTGAAGCCCATTGTCTCCACGCGCCACCACGCGCTCCAGAGGTTGAAGACACGTGGCTGACACGCGCCGAGTCGGGTCAAACGCTGCCCACCCGATTACGAAGGGACCTGACCCGCAACCAATTTCTTGACTTGGTTGACCTCTCTTATTGGAGGACGAATATTCTAGTGTTGGCATGGGAATATGCCGTTTTTAGAGGAGAATATTTCGTTTTCATGTTTTGCACATTTTGAGTGCGATTTTGATCGTTTCGGGACCAGACCAGAGTCATTTTCAAAGTTGTCAAATGTTACGGACACAATGGTGAGCTCCGTTCATTGAGATTTAGCTTCAAACATTGAGAAAAAGCTGATCAAGGCAAAAGTTAAGGTCGAATCAATGGAAGATTTAAGAACAGGTGCAATGATCAAGCCAATAGCTACAAACTATACACTATGGAGACCCCAGATGGAAGATCTCTTGAATCGCAAAGACTTGTTTGACCTGATTGAAGAAAAATGCGTGAAACTAGATTATGTGGTGGAAAAAGACTGGCAGAGGTTGAATAAGAAAACTATTGGTCAAATCCGACAGTGGATTGACCATAGTATTTTTCATCACGTTACACAAGAAATAGATGCCTATTAGCTATGAAAAAAGCTGGAAAACATGTATTAGGCGAAAACTGCTCGGAACAAGACGCTGTTGATGAGACGCCTTATCAACCTAAAGCTTAAAAACGGCATCTCAGTGGCTGAATATACTAACGAGTTCCAGAATCTCATAAACCAGCTTGCAATTGTAGATCTCAAGTTCGGAGATGAAGAATAGGCTCTACTACTTCTCAGTTCCCTACCAGATAGCTAGGAAACACTAGTGGTCACACGTAGCAATTCAGCTCCAAATGAAAAACTCACCACATCAATGGTGATAGATACCTTGTCTAATGAAGAGAACAGACAAAAAGAGGCAGGGGGAGACCAGTCAAATGCCTTTGTAATTGAAGGAAGACAACAAAGACATAGTAGAACAAGAAACCGAGAATGGAACCAGAGTAAAAGCAGAGGTAGATCCCAGAGTTGCAATGAGAAACGAAAGAAGAAGGGCAAGTACTTTTACTGTGGTATAGAGGACCACTTCAGAAAAGAATGTCGAAAGCTGCAACGGGAGCGGAATCAATCCAGTGGTCAGGCAAAGCAAAAAGAAGGTGAAATCTCAGTGACACTTTCTAGAGATTGTGCATTTCCTTCCGCCAATGAAGAATCTTGCTTGCATGTTGCAAGTCAGGAGACAGAGTGGATAATAGATATAGCAGCTTCTTACCATGCCACTTCCTGTAAAGATTTCTTCACCACTTACAAATCTGGAGATTTTGGCAAAGTCATGATGAGAAATTCAAGTTTGTCAAATATTATGGGTACAGGAGATGTCAGAATAAAGATTGATGTTGGTTGTAACTTGGTGTTAGAGGACGTTCGACACGTACCAGATCTACGACTCAACTTGATATCTGGGAGAACCCTTGATCAACAGGGTTACGAAAGTATCTTTAGCAACAATTCTTGGAAACCGAAGAAAGGAGCAATGGTTGTTTCTTATGGACATATTTGTGACACTTTGTACAAAGCCAGTGCAAAGATATGTGCTAATAGCCTCAATATTGTTGAAGACGAGACATCACTAAATTTATGGCACCAAAGACTTGGCCATATGAGGGAGAAATGGTTGTTCACACTGGCAAGGAAAGCGTTTATTGCAATAAATAAAGATATTGCACTCAACTCTTGTGAATTCTGTTTGTTTGGAAAACAACACAAAGTTTCATTCCAGACATCTGCTGAAAAGAGATTAAAGTTGTTGAGTTTAGTATACTCTGATGCTTGCGGTCCTTTTGAAGTCGAATCGATAGGAGGTAACAGATATTTTGTTACTTTTATTAATGATACTTCACGGAAGGTGTAAGTATTTCTCTTGAAGAGGAATGATCAAGTTTTTGATCAGTTCAAAAACTTTCATGCCATGGTAGAAAGAGAAACAGGCAAGAATCTAAAATGCCTGAGGATAGATAATGGAGGAGAATACACTTCTCGAGAGTTCAAAGAATATTCCGCCAGTCATGGCATCAGACATGAGAAAACTATCCCATATACTCCCACAACACAATGGTGTAGTTGAACGAATGAATCGGACCATTGTGGAAAGAACCAGAGCATGATGAGTATGGCTAAGTTGCCTAAATTGTTTTGGGGTGAAGCAGTATGAACAGCTTGTTACCTGATTAACAAAACATCATCAGTTCCATTGCAATTTAAAGTTCTAGAGATCGTGTGGTTAGGTCGCAAGATATCATACTCTTATCTAAGAGTATTTGGGTGCAAAACATTTGCATATGTATCCATAGAGAAAAGACAAAAGCTCGACGTCAAGTCCACTTCATGTATCTTCATAGGCTATGGAGATGAGAAATTTGCATACAGATTATGGGATCCTATAGAAAAGAATATCATCAGAAATAGGGACGTTGTGTTCCATGAAAATCAGTTGCATGACAACGTTATAAGATCAGAAGAAACAACTACAACTGTTCCAGAACCAGCCTCTAGTTCACACCACTTAAGTCTGCCTCAAACACTGAAGCCAGACAAGATGATTCCCTAGAAGAAGAAGAAGCTGGCAATGAAGAGACCAGTACTAAGCAGGGGGAGCAGTTACCTTCTCCATCAGAAACTACAGAATCATCACAGTTTTTAGGTGATCAGCCTCAGCATGACAGATCGTCTAGAGGCCGATTGTTGATTTCGTTTTGAACATATCTAGAATCAGATTATATTCTTCTTACAGATGAGAGGGAGACAAAGAATTTTCAAGAGGCAATATCTCATCCAGATAGCAATAGATAGATGCAAGCTATGCAGGATGAGATAAACTCATTACAGAAAAATTAGACTTATGAGTTGGTGAAACTTCTAAAGAATAAAAAAGCACTGAGAAATAAATGGGTGTTCAAGCTAAAAAATAATGGCAAGCAGGTGAAGTAAAATGCTCGCTTGATCATCAAAGGATTCCAGTAGAAGAAGGGAATTAACTTTGATGAGGTGTTCTTATTTGTTGTGAAAATGACATCAATTCGAGTGGTACTCGAATTGGTTGTGAGTTTTGACTTAGAGCTTGAACAAATAGATGTGAAGACAACATTTCTTCACGGAAACCTTGATGAGGAGATTTACATGGAGCAGCCAGAAGGTTTTCGAGTTCTTGGAAAGGAACATTTGGTCTGCAAGTTGAAAAAAAGTCTCTACAGTTTGAAGCAGGCTCCTAGACAGTGGTACAAGAAGTTTGACTCCATCATAGTGAGTCATGGCTACAAGAGAACTATTGCAGATCAGTGTGTCTACATTCGAAGACTTTTAGAAAGTAACTTTGTGATGTTACTGCTCTATGTTGATGACATGCTAATTATTAGAAAAGATTCTTCCATCATCAGCAAGTTAAAAATGGATCTCTCCAAAGTCTTTGATATGAAAGACTTAGGTGCTACCCAGCGGATTTTGGATATAAGGATTACTTATGACAGAAGAGAAAAGAAATTATGGCTGTCACAGGAGAAGTATGTTGAACAGGTATTTAAAAGGTTCAACATGAAAAAAGCTAATCCAGTTTGTAGTCCACTGGCTAGTCATTTCAAATTAAGTAAGAGTTCATGTCCTTCATCAAGGGAAAATGTTCAAGAAATGGCTGCAGTACCCTACTCTTCAGCAGTAGGAAATCTTATGTATGCTATGGTGAGTACGAAACCTGGCATTGCTCATGTTATTGGATTTGTGAGCCGTTTTCTTTCCAATCAAGGAAAAAAATACTGGAAATTAGTAAAGTAGATTCTCAGGTACCTTAATGGTATATCAAAATTGTGCTTATCAGGGGCGGAGCCACATTAGTGGGTGGGGGGCGGTATTCAAAAATTCATCTGTAATATAAATATATATAATTTTTTTTATATATAGTTAAAATTCTCTTTCAGATTATAAAAAAAATAAAAATTGTCCCCCCCAAATTTTTTTACTAAAATTATTTTCCTAAATCTCAATATACATCTACTTATATTCTAACTTTTAACTTTATTGCAACTCAAATTTCAACTCACATAATCTTACTGTTTCTCTAACAGTCTAATTCTAGCAAAAAAATTGATTATAAATTTATATGATTGTAAAATTGATTGATTATACTCACTTATTTAGTTTCACTCTAACTTGTATGATTGTGAGATATAGTTTGTTAAAAATTTAATAGCGTTACATCATTACTTATTAAAAAGTTCTCAAATTTATTTTTGATCTATAATTTTTTCTTAAATCATAGAAAAATATGAGCAAGTATTCAAGAATAATTATTATTTTTTTAAAAAAAAAATGGACGTGGACAATTTGTAGAGTAATATACGTTTAGAGAGCTCGGTAACAACAGAAAAAAATACTTCTATTACTGGTAATTATCATTCTAAAATTTATACGCACCGTACACTTTATCGATCGCCCCCCCAAACACAAAATCTTGGTTCCGCTCCTGGCGCTTATGCTATGGGGAGCTGATCCAGTATTGGATGGTTATGCAGATGCTGATATGGCTGGTGATCTTAATGGGAGAAAATCTACATCAAGATTCATTTACACATTTGCAAGGGGAGCTGTATCATGACAGTCCAGATTGCAGAAATGTGTGGCTTTATCCACAATAGAAGCATAGTACATTGCTATAGCGGAAGCAGACAAGGAAATATTGTGGCTAAAACGGTTTCTCCAAGAAATGGGAATCAATCAGAAAGAGTACAAAGTCTACTGTGATAGTTAGAGTGCTCATGACCTAAGTAAAAATTCAATGTATCACTCCCTCACAAAGCACATTGATATTTGCTGTTATTGCACAGTATCATTGTAAAGATCTATACGAAAGCGAATCCAGCAAACTTGCTAACGAAGGTAGTCACACACGAAAAACTTGGGCTATGTAGAGACATAGCCAGATTATGTACTTTGAACTAAAAGATGTCAAGATATCCTCCATTTGGTGTTGAGGGGGAGATTGTTGGAAATGTCAACACCAACCAAGATATGTTGGCTGTGTAAATATAAAAGAAGTTAGCTAAAATTGTTGAAGAATTCTTAAAGATAGGCACCGACAAAAGAACTTGAAAATTTGAACTCATCAAGATGGAGGCTGCATACTCCTTTTGTCAAGAATGAAGGTTGCATATGGCTCAACACTCTCCTATAAAAGAAGAGGAAATCTAGAGTGGATTAGCAACAAGCATAGGGTATAAACAAAAGGAAAGAGCTCTAACGTGAAGAGTTGTGAAAAGAAAGAGAGAGTCTGAGTGAGCTCTGAGAGAAAATAGAGTTGAGTTAAGTAGAGTAGAGTGTTATCCTCCTCCTCTGTAATATTCTCTGTATTCTATTATTTAAGAATAAAGTTATTTCTCTATGGACGTAGGTATTTGCTGAACCACGTTAAAACCTTGTTATCATTGTGCACGCATGTGTCAGTTGCTACTTGATCCCAACAATCATACACCTTAGCCATATTAATCTTCAACATAATATTACCACCTTGATTATTTTTGTGTAACGACTGAGCCATCTCCTGAGCAAGCATTATATTTTCAAAAATACTACACCCATAAATGAGTGCTCCTTGTTCCTGCGAATCCAACTTGTGCAACAATTTTATCATCCTTTGAACCAAAATCTTAGAAAATATTTTAGAAGTCACGAAACAAAGGCTTATTGGATCCGGCACTTTTGGAATCAAAACAATGTAAAAGGATGAATAGAATCTTGGCAAAGCCACGACATTAAAAAAAAATCTCTCGTTGCTTCTACTCTGTCATCCTTGACAATGTCCCAACAATACATATACAAACTAGATCTAAACCCATTTGGACTTGGAGAACTCTGTTTCGGAATGGAGAAAATTGCCCCTTTCACTTCATCAATGGAAGGAAGCTCACGAAGCATCGTATTATCATCAAAAGAAATCATTGGACTCACCAATTCTAAAAGGTCATCAGGTTGAACCGAAGGTGTCAAGGATAGGGAAGCCTGATCAAAATGAATCGTAGCCCCATGGTGATTACACTAACTATATGTTAATTATTAACTTCATTTTTACTTGAATTATTGTCTTCCAATTAATTCTTTTCCTCAACATAATTTATAAAACTAACTTATTCTTGAAGACTGATATGTGAACCTAATATACAAGACCAAGTAAAATATAAAAGCAGATCTTAATAAATTGAAGTAGTTATGAGCATTTGGGTCTGTTGTAAGCAGTTGGGTCTGATATTTAAAAGAAAATATACTTTTGAAGATGAACAGTACATCTTCAAAAATATGGGAGTGGAGAAGCAAAAGCAACCTGAGTTTTTGCTTTGTGCAGTGATCTTTCTAAACAATATATAATTCAATAGAAACCAAGCAGTAAAGGAAAGGATACGGAAATCTTTAGCACCAGCAGAATGGAAGATCATTTTTGATAGAGCAGTAAGAAAGAATGGATCTGCAGTAGCAGCCAGTGGCGGAACCACATTGGGGCAAGGGGGGCCATGGCCCCCCCTCCCCATGGGCCCCACCCCTACTTAAAAAAAAATTGAAAAAAATATATAATATATGTTTTTTTTTCCTAAAAAAAATTGAAAAATTAAAAAATATGTTTATGTTTTTTTATAATTTTGTAGGATAATATTAATTTTATTATGTGTTGGTCCTCTCTCTAAAAATTATTTTGGTCCTCCTCTAAAATATTAATCTAATTTAAAAATAAAATACATATCATATAAAATAAAATGATATAATAACATCAAAAAATATTTTTATTATAGATAAAAATAAAAAAAAATAAAAAAAAGTTTGATAATTTCTAATATATTTTTAATATATTTCTATTATGATGACATATTCTTATCATATTATATACTTTTTTGATATATAAATTGTATTAAATGTATTTTATTTTTATCGTAGATCTTACTATTAAATTATTTTATATCATATAAAAAATTATATATAAATAAAATAAAAAATATTTTATAGATTTTATTTTAATTTTGTCTAGCCCCTTCTAATGTAAATTTCTAATTCTGCCACTGGTAACAGCAGTATGCAGGAAGAACAATGAAGGCCCCGGTTATAAGGGAAATATGCAGACAATCATGTTAAGATAAAAATCCATATAACGTGGTGGAGTTGGAAGCTGCTCATGATCTAGCTTGCAATCTTGGCAAAAGCTGGGGACAAGAGAATTAGATCCATATAGAAGGAGATGCTCAATGATTATTCATGAAGAGTAAAAAGGAAGTCTATTTTGCACATGGGTGGGAATAGAGAATTGATCGATTGTAAAAGTAAGATCATCTTTGGGTGCTAATTTAGGTTGGAGTTTTTGTTGGGTTCAGAGGGAAGCAAGCATGCAAGCGCATGTAATAGCCCAATGGGCAGTGAGGGAAGGTACTGTTTTTGGTAGGAGGATCGGATAAAGAAAAATCCCATCTGGTTTAATTCTCTAGGAAGAGATAGTTGAGATACCATACAGGTGATTTGTTATCATTAAAAGTGGGGCATCAAACCCATGTGCTCTGTTAGCAATGATAATTTTTTTATATATATTTTTGTATTTCACTGAGGGTGCTCTAATAAGGATGCTTTTAAAATGTGGAAGTGTAGAAAATGCATGGAAAAATGTTGGATTCTTCCAAGAAATGTTAAACGTTGGTGTTAAGGAAAAACTGATTGGGTCTAAGTCAGGGAAAACCTATCGGTAATAATAAGGAAAGATGTAATCAAAAGATACGACATGAAAGAGATAAGATAAAGAAAAAATAAACTTAAAAGAAGTTGACTTAGATTCCTAAAAGGAAAATGGTTTACAAGACAAGTTGGACTCAATCACTAAAAAAAATCACCTCTATAAATAAAGGAGATCTCTACAAAGGAAGGAAGCTCTCCACAACTTATGTACCTAAATATTACTAGTCCACCACACACAATGACTCCACAAGATTTCTCTCAAGTGAGACATCGTGTTCAACCTCTTGAAATCTTAAATTTTATCCTTGTATTGATTTTAATATATAAAATCATGAGAAATTGTAAAATCATTCAATCATAATAGATTTTACCACTAAACAATATGTGGATGGAGGCATCTATGCCAAACCATGCAATGCACTCCACTAGGTTTTGCTCCTCGCCATTAGGGGTGTAATTGATCCCATTCATTCAATTTTTAGATATATTTTGAATTCGAACATGTATAGACTAATTTTGAGATTTGAAATTATGATATTACACCTATTACACTTTTAAACTTGAATGATCTTATCGATTTTGGTCGGATTCAATCAGATTTTTATTTATTTATTATATTGTGTATATATATTATTATAGTATACTATAATATATTGATAACATATTATAGCATACTGTATTATATATTATAATTGTATTTACATTATAGTGGTATATTATAATATATAATATAGTTTTATATTATAATATGGTGATAGTATTAATGTATAAGCTATTTATAATATAATAAACTAGTAGAGTGATAATATATATTTATTATATAGGATTTTAAAATTTAATATTATATTAATTAATAATTTATCATATAATTCAAAATTACTTTATATATAATTATATATATCATATATAAAAATTATATATAATATAAAAATCATATAAAAATATTTTATACAATATAAAAAATTAAAATTATGCAATGATCCGTCATGTTCGGTCTGATGTTAGAGAAAGAAAAACTGGAACGGACTGATGTTGACCAATTTTGACAAAAAAAAAAGAAGAAATCAATAATAAACCAGACCGAACCCTGAACTGAGTCCGGTTCGATTTACTTGTTCATGGATTTTTTTTCCCCTATCCATTGCCCCCGTGCACGGCCCAGCTTATACCACCAGACGGACAGCCATACAGAGCCAATAGGAGTCTTACTGCCGGTTCGTCGCCACCAGATAGTGCCCCTGAAGTTGACCGGAAATCAAATTGCCACCAATTACCCACAGCCTAGTAGCATTACCAACGGCTACCCCTGGACCTGCCGAAATATAATTCTATCGTCGGTGTGGTGGTCCCCAGCTCCACAGAGAGCCCCAGGGTAGCAAGACCCTCCTGAAAATTCCTCACCTCCACTCGCAGTGCGACACAACTCCGTGAGCAACCTTACACCAAGGAAAATGCAAAAGATTCTGGCACGGCGGCACGAATCCACACAGAGAACTTCCTTCACGAACATCTACTCTTTGCACCATCTCTGAAGTAGCAAGCACGACAAAAACCACCCATAAATTGCCACATAACTCAGATCCACCACCAAGACATGATAGTTTGGCGAGGAACCGACCAAAGCGAGAAAGAGTTTAGCTGCAAGAGTAATTATTTGATGGAGCATGGCGGGCAGCTTATCGTGATGGACATTCCTAATATGGTGAGCAACCGATTGTGTATGGCGAGAAAAAAGCTCGGATGCAAGAGTTATTATCCGATGGACATGGCGAGCAACAAATAGGGAGCAACCACTCCATAACAGGAAATTGAATGTGACGAGCAAATATGGAAAGAAAATGACCTAGCAAGTAAAGATGGCAAGCAACCAACTGTGGCGAGAAAAAGCTCAGACGCGAGAGTTATTACCTAATGGAACATGGCGAGCAGCAACACACGGATGGACAATCACTGAATGGCGGGCAGCGTGACCAACGTCTCTTGGAGCTCAACAAATGTGTCTTACCCGTACCACACCAGACCAACGTCTCCACTTCATGCCTAGCTCACAAACCTGTGCCAAGCTGGTTCATGGCAGGGTTGCCTCGCAGGTAAAATGACATCGTGACAATACCCCTTCATAGTTAGAGACAGCTAATCGACAAGAGTCCTATACGGGCCGAAGCTAATTAAGTTGACGAGGGCATTGTGGGATCAGATTTGGCCCAAAGGCCCAAAGGCCCAACAGCCAAGGGAGTCCACCAGGAAGGAAAAGGCCCAACAGCGATGGAAGCCCACCAGGAAGGAAAATCATACTAAGGACCCAGTTCTGTAGAATCTAAAATATATATCAAACCCGTCGCCACCTTTATCGGGATTTTAAGCAGATACGGAATATCAACAAACTCATAAAGATATATCATGCAGATACGCAATCACGATGATTACGGAAGGCGTTACAAGGGATATGTATCGCCCCAGAGGCTTATAAATAGACCAGGTAAACCTCAACTATGCACATGAAGAATTATTCTTGTAAATACGTGATTACTGACTTGAGCGTCGGAGCTATCCCGGGTGGAAAGCTACCATCTTCCCTTAATTCTTTTTGCAGGTAACGGGAACAGGAGGCCGGCGAGACACGTCCACAACATTGGCGACGTCTGTGGGATACGATTTTACAGACGATTAACGTGGTTCTCGCATGCCAACTATGACACGTTCCGTAGCAAACCGAATGACAGGAGCATCGATGGAAGCACGGTAAGCAGCGGTGGAGGAAAGACTGAGAACAACATTGGAAGCCTTGGAAGCACTTCAAAAAGAAAACGAGACCCTGCGACAAAGGAATGTTGAATCCAGCAACACAGTCGTACTGCCTGTCGACGGGCAGGGAGACCAACCCTCAACCGCCTTAAAGCAATAACTTCCACGTACTACCTCAAGATGAGATTCCCAACCGACAGCGGGGTAGGAGAATTAAAAGGAGAGCAGGCACTGGCTAGGGAGTGCTATGTACAGGAGTTGAAGAAAATTGGAAACGAAGTTTGCGCAATCGAGGAACCGGAAGAAGCCTTCCTCCCGCCACGTCCCCTTGCCATGGTCGAGGCCTTGCAAGGGGAAATACAGGTCGGAAACGAACCAATTCAGCAGCATGCCGAGGTCAACGAACCCTTGGAACTTATAACACTGTTCTCAGACCGCCCAGGGACAACCGTGCGCGTAGGAACAAACTCTTCCCCTGCGGATAGAGAGAGTCTGAAACGGCTGCTGGTAGAGACAGAGACATTTTTGCCTGGAGCCACGAAGAAATGCCAGGGATAGACCGCACCATCATTGAACACAGATTGGGCGTGCACCCAGCGCATAAACCTGTGCGCCAAAAAAAGAGGTCTTTCAGCGTGGAAAAATACGCCGCCATTGGCTTAGAGGTCGAGAAGCTGCTCGCAGCCAGTTTTATCAAGGAGGTCCACTACCCGGAATGGTTATCTAACGTCGTCATGGTGAAGAAAACCAATGGGAAGTGGAGGATGTGCGTAGATTTTACCGACCTCAACAAAGCCTGCCCAAAAGATAGTTTCCCCCTGTCGCGCATCGACCTCGTCTTGGATGCAACAGCAGGACACCGAACGCTCAGCTTCATGGACGCATACTCAGGATACAATCAAATACAAATGCACCCAGCGGACAGGGAAAAGACGGCGTTTATAACCGACCGGGGGTTATATTGCTATCAAGTAATGCCATTCGGATTAAAGAACGCAGGAGCAACTTACCAAAGGTTAATTAACCGAATGTTCGGGAAGCAAATGGGGCAGACCATGGAAGTCTACATGGACAACCTCTTAGTAAAAAGCAAGGAGCCTTCCCAACACATCATTGACCTAAGAGAAGCATTCAAAGTGTTGCGTCAGTATAAGATGAAGCTGAACCCAGCCAAATGCGCCTTTGGCGTCGAGTCGGGGAAATTTCTGGGATTCATTGTATCAGAGAGAGGAATCGAGGCTTCCCCCGAGAAGATAGAGGCTATAATCAATATGAAGCCGCCAAAGAACCTGCACGAGACCCAACGGTTAGCAGGGAAAGTGGCCGCCCTGGGAAGGTTCATAGCCAGGTCAACCGACAAGTGTATGCCTTTCTTCCACGTATTGCGTAAATCATACCCTTGGAATGAGGTGTGTGACGAAGCATTCAGAAACCTGAAGCAATACCTGGCCAACCCACCGCTCCTGAAGCAGCCCGAGAGGGGTGACGTGCTCTGCGCTTATCTAGCCGCCTCCCCGCATGCGGTGTCCGCCGTCCTGATAAAAGAAGACAGAGCCGAGCAACATCCCGTATATTACGTAAGCTGAGCCCTCAGAGGAGCAGAAGTAAGGTATCCTAAGATTGAAATGCTAGCCTTTGCTTTGGTAATGGCGGCCAGGAAATTACGGCCGTATTTCCAAGCCCACACAATAAGGGTATTGACAGAAGCACCGCTGGCAAAAATCCTAAGGAAACCAAACTGCAAGGGAAGACTGATAGGATGGTCAATCGAATTGAGCGAATTCGACCTGAAGTACGAACCCAGGAAGGCAGTGAAGGGACAAGCACTGGCAGACTTCGTAGCCGAGTTCACAGGTTTCCCCCAGGAAGCTCAAAATGCCGCCACGACGCAAACAAGAGCACCATGGGTAATACACATAGATGGGTCCTCCTGCAAGACCGGCGGCGGCTTGGGAATACACATCATAAGCCCCAGCGGTGAAGAAAGACACTACATGGCCACGCTTGCATTCAGAGTGACGAATAATGAAGCGGAATGCGAAGCACTGATCACCGGTCTCTCAATAGCCGCCCAGATTGGAGTGACAGAAATTGAAGCCAGATCAGATTCACAAGTCGTTGTCAACCAAGTCTTGGGACTGTACGCCACCAAGAGCGTAAAGCTGAAGAAGTATTTGGATCAGGTGTGGGAAGTACGAGACATTTTCTCATATTTTACCATAACCCAGGTCCCGCGAGCTGACAACGAAGTGGTGGATAAGCTGGCCAGGGCGACTTCGGGAACGGAAATGGCACCCCTTCCCTGGCAAGTAGAAAGAAGAGTCATTGAGATACCCGCCGTGGGTGCAGAAGTAGCAACAATAGACCGTAGCTTTCCCGAATGGGCAAACACAATAGTGGAATATCTGACGTCGGGCAAACTTCTGGAGGGACGAGATGAAGCAAGGAAAGTAAGAAGGAAAGCGACGAGATTTGTGCTTATCGAAGGGATCCTTTACAAGAGAGGACTCTCCGCCCCCCTGCTGCGATGCGTCTCGCCACAGGAAGCGCAGTATGTCCTCGCCGAAATACATGAAGGAATCTGTGGGAACCATTCAGGGGGAAGAGCCCTGACTAGGAAGGCAATCAGAGCGGGCTATTATTGGCCCAATGCAATAAAGGATGCGCAGGAATTTTCAAGAAAATGCCTCAAGTGCCAGGAATATGCGCCTATACCTCACGCCCTGCCAGAGGAATTGACCTCCATCACGGCACCCTGGCCTTTTGCCCAGTGGGGCGTGGACATGGTGGGACCTTTCCCACCTGGCAAAGGCGGCGTCAAGTTCATGATAGTAGCCGTAGACTACTTCACCAAGTGGGCAGAAGCCGAACCCCTGGCGACGATTACTAGTAAAGCGGTAACACGGTTTCTGTGGAAGAACGTAATTTGCTGATTCGGAATTCCCCACAGTATAATAACAGACAACGGGCGGTAGTTCGACTCCGACCAATACCGAGAATGGTGCGCCGAGCTACGAATCAGACCTAAGTATTCCTCGCCAGGCCACCCCCAAGCTAATGGACAAACCGAATCAACCAACAAGGCTCTACTCTCCATCCTAAAAAAGAAAGTCACAGAGAAGAAAGGGGATTGGGCAGACGAGCTTCCGGGAGTACTTTGGGCGTACAAGACGTCAGTCAAAACGCCAACCGGGGAATCCCCATTCACCCTAGCCTACGGAACAGAGGCCATACCGCCGGTGGAGGTAGGGCTGCCCAGTCACAGAACAAGTCACTTCTCGGTTAACCAAAACAACAACAAGCTTGAAGAAAATCTGGATTTAGTGGAGGAAGAAAGGGAAAAGGCAGAAGCCAGACTGTTGCAAGAAAAGGCCAAGACCGAGCCATATTTCAATAAAAGAGTCAAGCCCCGGACCTTCAAGGTCGGAGACCTGGTTCTAAGGAAATGCGGGGTGACCACCCAAAGTCCTGGAAAATTGGAACCTCAATGGAAGGGCCTTATATAGTGGTAACAAACAGTATAGGAGGATCGTATCGGCTAAAGGACAGTCAAGGGAAAGAGCTACCTCGACCATGGAACGCAGAACACCTGAAGAAGTTTTACCAGTAGAAATCTCACAGTCATTATATTTGCTTTTTATTTAAGTTTTCATAAATTTGCATTAGTCATTCTTGCTATATTTTTTCTAAAATTGCATTATTCCTGCTATATTTAAGTAAAGGGGTGCAGAGTCAAATGACCACGCCACCTTCAAGCACAGCAAAGGGGCGAAGAGTCAAATGACCACGCCACCTCCAAGCACAGCAAAGGGGCGCAGAGTCAAACGACCACGCCACCTTCAATCATGCAAAGGGGCGCAGAGTCAAACGACCACGCCACCTTTAACCACAGCAAAGGGGCGCAGAGTCTAATGACCACGCCACCTTCAGACAAAGCAAAGGGGCGCAGAGTCAAATGACCACGCCACCTTCAAGCAAAGCAAAGGGGTGCAGAGTCAAATGACCACGCCACCTTCAAGCACAGCAAAGGGGCGCAGAGTCAAATGACCACGCCACCTTCAAGCACAGCAAAGGGGCGCAGAGTCAAATGACCATGCCACCTTCAGACAAAGCAAAGGGGCGCAGAGTCAAATGACCACGCCACCTTCAAGCAAAGCAAAGGGGTGCAGAGTCAAATGACCACGCCACCTTCAAGCACAGCAAAGGGGCGCAGAGTCAAATGACCACGCCACCTTCAAGCACAGCAAAAGGGCGCAGAGTCAAATGACCACGCCACCTTCAGACAAAGCAAAGGGGCGCAGAGTCAAATGACCACGCCACCTTCAAGCGAAGCAAAGGGGCGCAGAGTCAAATGACCACGCCACCTTCAAGCACAACAAAGGGGCGCAGAGTCAAATGACCACGCCACCTTCAGACAAAGCAAAGGGGCGCAGAGTCAAATGACTACGCCACCTTTAGACAAAACAAAGGGGCGCAGAGTCAAATGACCACGCCACCTTCAGACAAAGAAAATAGGCGCAGAGTCAAATGACCATGCCACCTTCAGGCAAAGTAAAGGGGTGCAAAGTCAAATGACTACGCCACCTTCAAGCACAGCAGAGGGGCGCAGAGTCAAATGACCACGTCACCTTCGAACAAAGCAAAGGGGCGCAGAGTCAAATGACCACGCCACCTTCAGACAAAACAAGGGGCGCAGAGTCAAATGACCACGCCACCTTCAGACAAAGAAAATGGGCGCAGAGTCAAATGACCACGCCACCTTCAGGCAAAGCAAAGGGGCGCAGAGTCAAATGACCACGCCACCTTCAAGCACAGCAAAGGGGCGCAGAGTCAAATGACCACGCCACCTTCAAGCACAGCAAAGGGGCGTAGAGTCAAATGACCACGCCACTTTCAGACAAAGAAAAGGAGCGCAGAGTCAAATGACCATGCCACCTTCAGGCAAAGCAAAGGGGCGCAGAGTCAAATGACCACGCCACCTTCAAGCACAGCAAAGGGGCACAAAGTCAAATGACCACGCCACCTTCAGACAAAGAAAAGGGGCGCAGAGTCAAATGACCACGCCACCTTCAGGCAAAGCAAAGGGGCGCAGAGTCAAATGACCACGCCACCTTCAAGCACAGCAAATGGGCACAGAGTCAAATGACCACGCCACTTTCAGACAAAGCAAATGGGCGCAGAGTCAAATGACCACGCCACCTTCAGACAAAACAAAGAGGCGCAGAGTCAAATGACCATGCCACCTTCAGGCAAAGCAAAGGGGCGCAGAGTCAAATGACCACGCCACCTTCAAGCACAGCAAAGGGGCACAAAGTCAAATGACCACGCCACCTTCAGACAAAGAAAAGGGGCGCAGAGTCAAATGACCACGCCACCTTCAGGCAAAGCAAAGGGGCGCAGAGTCAAATGACCACGCCACCTTCAAGCACAGCAAATGGGCACAGAGTCAAATGACCACGCCACTTTCAGACAAAGCAAATGGGCGCAGAGTCAAATGACCACGCCACCTTCAGACAAAACAAAGAGGCGCAGAGTCAAATGATCATGCCACCTTCAAACAAAGCAAAGGGGCGCAGAGTCAAATGACCACGCTACCTTCAGGCGAAGCAAAGGGGCGCAGAGTCAAATGACCACGCCACCTTCAAGCACAGCAAAGGGGCGTAGAGTCAAATGACCACGCCACCTTCAGGCAAAGCAAATGGGCGCAAAGTCAAATGACAACGCCACCTTCAGACAGAGCAAAGGGGCGCAGAGTCAAATGACCACGCCACCTTCAAACAAATTAAAGGGGCACGGAGCCAAATGACCACTCCACCTTAAAACAGACAGAAGACGCGCACAGTAACAAGCATAAGCACGCGACAGCAAAGGTAAAAAAAAAAAAGTTTTAAATTTCCTACGCCTCAAGGCGAAGAAAATTTGCAGGGTAATTGTGGGATCAGATTTGGCCCAAAGGCCCAACAGCCAAGGGAGCCCACCAGGAAGGAAAAGGCCCAATAGCGATGGAAGCCCACCAGGAAGGAAAATCATACTAAGGGCTCAGTTCTGCAGAATCCAAAATATATATCAAACCCGTCGCCACCTTTATCGGGATTTTAAGCAGATACGGAATATCAACAAACTCATAAAGATATATCATGCAGATACGCAATCACGATGATTACGGAAGACGTTACAAGGGATATGTTTCGCCCCAGAGGCTTATAAATAGACCAGGTAAACCTCAACTATGCACATGAATAATTATTCTTGTACATACGTGATTACTGACTTGAGCGTCGGAGCTATCCCGGGTGGAAAGCCACCATCTTCCCTTAATTCTTCTTGCAGGTAACGGGAGCAGGAGGCCGGCGAGACACGTCCACAATAGGTACAATGCATACAAAGCATGTAAAGCCACCAAGCATGAACAAAGGAACAAAAATGGTGCACTTCGGTTGCTAGTTATAAGAACAGGGAGTCATAATTCACACAAGTAAAAAAAGAAGGTGCAAAAAAAAAAATATTCCTCAGGCGCGAACAACCCCGATTATGCAAAAATCACTCGGCAACAAACAACCTCAATAAAAAAAAATTTAAAAACGGCAACCAAATTACAATGGATGCTTAGGCTGGGGACACATCAAATGTAGGCACATCTGTATTATCTGCTGGCCTAATTGATTCTACGATTAGAGATCAACCAAAAGATGACGACCATCCTCATCTTGACTACAACATATTAGGGCTTTAACCGCAACATGCTTTACGGCAATAAGCTAGAAAATTTGCAGGAAATGACTTATTGCAGCCAAAACTTATTATCACATAGTTGTAGATAAAAAATTGCTAGTTATGCTGAATATTTTGGCAAAGCACCAGTTTGTGAAAATTAGTCTCTTATTGCTATAAAACTTGTTCTTGCTAATAAGAAAATATTTGATTAGAAATGGCACCCATAACAGCTCCAATTTCGATCATTATGGTTATTTTCTGCAAGCACAAGTGGCCATAGTATATGATTGGCCTCAATTTTCCTTCTCCCAATTCCCTGTTAGCAATTACTATATCTTGTAGCAATTGAAATTTATTGGCAGCCATTATCGCCTATATTGAATTTTTTGGCATAGTCAACAGGTAATTTATGAGCCACTATCGCAGGCAAACCATGAATCTTGCAATAATACGTCTCCACAAAAGATTTATTTTGGCAAAACAGTTCATTGCTAATGCTAATATTGTCATAAAAAATTTATAGACTAGAGAATCGATGAACAGAGAATGAGTCCAAAAATAGAAAAAGAATGACTTGTAATAAGCCTAAAAGCATAAATATGAAATCAATGGAGGTCCAAATTTAGCAAAATATCATATAATGATCTCAAACAAATATGTACAAACTGTGCTACCAATTTCACCTACTCAATCTCATCACAAACATAAGCCTAAAAGCATAAATATGAAATCAATAGAGGTTCAAATTTAGCAAAATATCATATAATGATCTCAAACAAATATGTAAATTTAGCAAAATATCATATAATGATCTCAAACAAATATGTACAAACTGTGCTACCAATTTCACCAACTTAATGTCATAAAAACAACTAAACTATCTCAATGTCATCAGCAACTCAATGTACAATACCAAATATTTATATTTGTGTTGACATCTTCTCAACACAAACATAAAATCATGCTGCTTGGCAAAACATGACCTCCAGAATTCAGATTAAGTAGAGAAGCAATTACTAAATCAAGACATACTTAATTTCTTCTTGAACTCATTGAAGAAGAAACACTTGGAGTAAAGGCAAAGACAACGTGCATACTTTATAGTCATTATTCGTGATAAGTATATCCATCTTGTCACAAGGAAAATCAAACTTAACTTTCTTAAACCCAAATAAAATGTTCACACAGGTATGTAGTGAGTAAAGTTTCAATATTTTTACGTAACACAAAACCTAATGTTCAAGATACATTTATAATTGAAGCAAACATTTTTGTTAAAAGATATACATCAAGTGTACACAAAATCTTGTGGACCTGCATAATCTAGTGTAGGAGAGGATGAAATTATAAATCCAGGCCTATGGTATAAAATTATATGGTAAGAGGTCATAAACAAGACCAGTGAACATAAAATTAAATCAAAACATAGTACTTATAGTTGTATTTAGTCCATTCAAATGCTTGTTTTACAAGATTATACGTTACTAGCTTATTTGAAAGCACCAAATTTGCAATTCAAAATATTTGGATATGTAATTTAGTATAAATATAATGCAAGGTGTTTTATTAAAGCTCTTCCTAATATTGATAGTGATTGGCATAATCTGGCCAATTAATTACCTATGCATCTTCTTTAATGTGTAAAAAGTATTAAATTGTTCTGCATTTGTTCTATATTATTTGTCTTGTCTCTCATCACAAAAAAAGTAAATAATAGGTGGGTTTTTTTATATAAGTAATAAGTAGTAAATAAAAACTAGTTTTATCATTCCTTATTTTTAATAATATCTATGGACCAGTACTTATCCTTTCATTGTACTAACAAAGAAATTAGGTTCCTTACACACCAAGTGAGCAATAAGGCAATCATCCAAAATTTGTTTTCCTTAATCAGTCATTAATATTCCCTTAAAAAAGAATATAAACAAGAGATATAGCAAAAAGTCTTAATGTCTGGACAACCACATCCTCATGTTACACATCCAATATATTTTTCCTTTATGAATAGCACTTCCATTAACTACTCATTATGACCATTTCAAACCATATCACGAAAAAAGAGCCTAGGTTTAAAAAAAAAAACTGGAAGTTGCAGGATCTCTAATATCAAATTCATATGTGTCAGTGTCATAGCTGCAAATCACAACATGGTGACCTATAAAGACATTACATAGTTAGTAAAGAACTAATGTGTGCACACACAAATAACTTCACTGTTAAAAATCAAAAGATATACAACACAACAATGTGCCATCAATTCTAATAACGATTTCATAAGTTAGAGAGCTAGAGATCTCAAAGCCATTAACATACGTAAAGAGTTGTAATAATAAAATATACATAATTAACACATAAGTTCTTAGGCCAAGGCTGACTATAAAGCCATATATTTGGCAAACGCGTTTAAATAATAAATTAACTCATCCCCCAATAGACATCAAATACAATGACACTAAGCATGTAAATAAACAATTCAATTACAGCATAGTCTCAACAAAGTAGATGTGGGTAGTGAAATTTCATTCAAATTCCAATCAATGCCAGAAAACTCAAAAAGAAATAAAATCATACCACTTTGTTTTTGGTTTGGTCTAATAACACTGTCAGATTTAATTAAACACTGATATGAGTGATAAAGACTTTTTACTCTTCCACCGCGTACTTGATCTATTGGAATCTCAAGAACTTGTTTTTGGAAGCAATTTGTAGCAAGAAGTCATTGAATATTCATGTAGAGGTCATTGCCAATACCTATCAATTGAGCATAACAAATCATAAATCAAGAAAATAAAAAATTTGCAAAGGTCCCTAGAGGTATGAATTGCAAACTTGTCAACATAGAAAGGAATAATAATATATTAAATGAAATATGTAAAGTAGAGACAGTGTAACACTCTGAAATATGAAAGAGGTCATAGCATATTTAAAAAGTCCTAGTTAATGCCAAGAGTTAGCAAAAATATTATAAAGAGCCTTATCATCAAAATTCTCATTGTTGGAGAAATACTCAATTCATTCAAGGTTTTAATCATCTCTTGCTCATTGCCATTGTCTACCCAACCCCTATATTTTAATACATATTTTCAATGTACGAAAAGCAAAACAATTATATAAAAGTTGGATGATTTGAATATGAAATTGTGTTAACAGATCTAGATTTTATTTCTCTAAGTAAAACAAATCAAATCCACCTTGCCAAATAAGAATGCTAAAAAGACAAATGTGATACCAAAAAAAAAGGTACAACTAGAAAGTTTATGAATTAAAGATTCTCTGATGAGGGCTAGATACTCTCCAAGGGATATAAAACCCAATATATATATATATATATATATATATATGAAATCGGAATTATCAAGCAAGAGATTATCGAGCTCAAAACTGAGGTTAATAATCTTAAACTTGAAAATTCAAGTTTAAAACAAAATTTTATTGCATTCAAAATTGAAAAAAAGCTTGATCAAAATCCTTCTGATAATGAGGAAACAAAAGTTTCTGACCATGATGAACCTTCTGACAGTCCTAAGGCTGTTTGTTTAATTAGACAATCCATGCCTATCAAATGGTATGCGAAAGTCAAAATTATTGTTTGTAGAGAATTTGAATTCTCTGTGATTGCTTTGATTGATTCGGGATCGGATCTTAATTGTATCCGTGAAGGTTTAGTCCCAACCAAATATTTTGAGAAGTCTTCTGAGAGACTGTCAGCGGCTAATGGCTCAAAGATGAAAATCAACTATGAGCTAAATGACGCCCATGTCTGTCAAGACAATGTTTGTTTTCGTATTCCGTCTGTCCTAGTCAAAAATATGACTTGGGATGTTATTTTAGGGATGCCTTTTATTAATTCTATTTGTCCTTTTTTGACTAAGAAAGATGGGATCACCATTGACCCCTTCGGACAAAAAGTCAAATTTAATTTTGTTTCCAAACTTGAGGCAGATACCTCAAGAGAGAAAATTTCGGTGATTATTGCTAAGGAACATCATCTACTCTCACTTCAGCAAGAAGTAAGAATTAGAAAAATTTCTGAGCATTTGACTGAACCATTAATGCATTCAAAAATTGAGGATTTTCACAAAAAACTCGTTTTTGAAATATGTTCCGAACTTCCCAATGCTTTTTGGAATCGGAAAAAACATGAGGTTTCTCTGCCTTATATTAAAGATTTTTCAGAGAAAAATATTCCTACTAAAGCCCGGCCTATTCAAATGAATGCTGAGACTTTAGAATTTTGTAAAAATGAAATCAATGATCTCCTTCATAAAAGATTAATCAGGCATAGTAGGTCACCCTGGTCGTGTGCTGTTTTTTATGTCCAGAAAAATTCTAAGACTGAGCGTGGTTCCCCCCGCCATGTGATAAATTACAAACCTCTCAACAAAGTCTTAGAATGGATTAGGTATCCTATCCCTAATAAAAATGACTTAGTCCAAAGATTAAGTGAAGCTGTAATCTTTAGTAAGTTTGATCTAAAGTCTGGATTTTGGCAAATCCAAATTGAGGAGTCAGACCGTTATAAGACTACTTTTTGTACCCCTCTGGGACATTACGAATGGAACGTAATGCCATTCGGTTTAAAAAATGCCCCATCTGAATTCCAAAATATAATGAACGATATTTTCAATAGTTTTTCTCATTTCACTATTGTTTATATCGATGATATCTTGATTTTTTCAAAATCCATTGATGATCACTGGAAACATTTATTGGCATTTCTTGATATTGCCAAAAGAAATGGACTAGTGGTTTCCGCCAAAAAGATTAAATTATTCCAAACTAAGATTCGATTCCTTGGTTATGATATTTGTGCAAGTAAGATCAGACCAATTCAACGGTCAATTGATTTTGCTAAAAATTTTCCTGATGTCATCCTTGACAAAACCCAGCTTCAAAGATTCTTAGGATCTTTGAACTATATTGCTGATTTTTATCAAGATTTGAGAAAACGGTGTCGTCCTCTCTTCCAGAGATTACGTACCAATCCTGTTCCGTGGACTGAAACCCACACAAATCTTATTAGGGAAATTAAGACATATGTCAAAACTCTTCCATGTCTTGGAATCCCTAATTCTGAGTATTTCAAAATCGTTGAAACAGATACCTCTGACATTGGTTATGGTGGCATTCTGAAACAATGCGTTTCACTAGGTTCTCCCGAACAGATCGTTCGATTTCATTCTGGAACCTGGAATCATACACAATTAAACTATAGTACGATAAAAAAAGAAATTTTATCTATAGTACTATGTATTTCTAAATTTCAATCTGATTTACTAAATCAGAAATTCCTTTTAAGAATTGATTGCAAAAGTGTCAAATTTGTTTTAGAAAAAGATGTTCAAAACATTGCATCAAAACAGGTTTTTGCACGATGGCAAGCTATTTTGAGCATTTTTGATTTTGATATTGAATATATTAAAGGATCAGAAAATTCCATCCCTGATTTCCTTACCCGTGAATTCTTGCAGAAAACATGAGTAAGAAGAAAAAGCCTGAGAAGCCTGAGTGTTCCCAGAAGCCCCCGCTTCTGCCAGCACCCCCAGCTTCCCTTTTAATGCCAACTTCCCCACTGGAAGTTGCAAATAGATACACTGTTCTAGGTACAATGCCTAGACCAGTAACCCCCAGTTCCTTTGCCTTGGCAGTCGCCATGCCACATGATCCCTTGTCCAATCCTTTGGGAAGAACAAGGCCCAGATTCCCTGCTCCTAACAGAGCAGAAAGTTTTCAAAAATCACATTTTTAGAGTCTGTTCTACATAGAAAATATTGTAGAAACAGATCCCTTCCAAATCGCTTTTCATTATTTTTCACCAGGATGGCATTGGGTTCCCCGTAATCCAGAAAAAGATCTAAAATTCTTCCTTTCAATTCTCTCCCATACGGGATCGATCTACTTAAAACCACTTTACGAAAAAGTGGATCCTTCTAAGATCTTTTCCCATTCTTGTTTTATCGTCAGAATTCTGACACCTGATCAATGGGGACAAAATCCAAATACTTTTAAAAGTATTCTGGATACCCAGATTCGGTATAATTATCATGATTATATCGATGCCTGGCTCCATTTTCCTTTTTATCAGACACCAAGTATGTCTCATTCTTGGTTCTTTAATTTTGATAAAAAATTCGTTCCAAAGATCCCTCTTTGGTTCATCCAATGGTGGCAATCTTTTGGCCCCATTCCAGATATTTATCCTCCAGAACTTCAGCCTGTTCTTGATCATATCAAATCGGTAACTCCAAAAATGGATTCTCCTCATTCTAAATTTCCATTTTTAATCCATTTTTGTTCTCGTTACAAATTACCATGGATTCTTAATTGGACCTATGAAAAAACTGCAGACATCCTTGTCCGCAGATTTTATGTAAAATATTGGGATAAAACCCAGATTCCTGATAACTTTTTGACTAAGATCTTAGAAGGATCCACTTTATCGTAAAGTGGTTTTAAGTAGATCGGTCAGCAGATGAAGACAAAATGTCTCTACTGCCGACACCCTTTGATCCAGTCAGCACTAAAAGACAAAACATCTTTCTGTGCAGACAACTTCATTGTCGGTCAGCCCAGCTTTCGGCGCCGACAGCTTTACCTTTACAAATAGTAATCACGTGGTGTGATTACTGTTTGCTTTTTACTTTCGGCTACTTTCGGCCGCTTTTACTTTTATTTGTCTCCCGTGATTTACCCCGGGATACTTTTGTAATGCCTCTCCATCTATATAAGGGGAGCTAAGTTCTGAGGTTAGGCAGAGTTCATTCCACCCCTTTCTTACGATAAGAAAACCTGTAAGGAATCCTCTCGCCTTAAATCTTGTGAGCCTAAATCTTGTCAAATTGTGAATATAATGAAAATGTTTTTGATTCAAATTCTATTTTCATTATCTATGTTTATGATGGTCGGCTTTGCCGCCTATTGATTTTATTTTCAGTCTTGCATGCATTGGTCGGCTCTGCCGCCTCTTAACTGCTGCAATTCTGCATTTCGTTTCTTTACTGCTGCATTTCTGCATTTCGTTTCTTTTCTTTTATGGTATCAGAGCCATCTTCTGGTTCTGGTTTTAACTGTTGAGTTTTATCTCTTCCTCCTTCTCTTTTTGACAACTGTTTGAGACGCTCTGTCTCTTTCTATCTAGTTCTTTTATTTTGTTCTGTTGCACCCCCACTTCCAGCAGTCGAGGGCCATTTGCCATAGGTAAGTCCCTGTGTTGCCGTTAGCCGAGGTAGGCGTTAGGCGTTGATGGGAACGATAGGTACCTGGTAAGGACATAAGTCTGTGAGGGATGTGTTCCCTTAGGGTATGTGTTACCCGTGCAGCAGGGTAAGGACAAAGACCTAGATCTAGAAAGTACCTGAGTTTCTTAGGTAGTTGCCAAGAAGAACAGGATGTTTAGATCCAGTTCTTCAGTTAGTTCCAGATCAGGCAAATTACCTGAAATCATTAATGAAGAAGATCAAAATTTTGATGAAATTATTTTTGAAAAAGATCCCATGATTGAGATCAATCGATGGCGCTTGCCAAAGATTGGTATTGATTCTCTTTATGATAAAACCTGGAGAGAAAAGGTTCACCTTACAGAATTTAATGTGAAGACTGTAGAGCGAACTTTTTCTATTTCAAAAACCCAGGAAAAATGTCGTCTGTTCCAACGCGATGTTGTAACAGATATGAAGAAAAGAGAATTTTCATTTATCCATATTGCTTCTGTTCAAGTTGCCATCAAACCTCTTATGAGGAAAGGTGTCAACGCTTCTGTGCTCCTTTGCTTGCGTGATGCAAGATTTAGGAATTTTGATGACAGCCAGCTTGGGATTGTTCAAGCATCCCTGGCTGAAGGTCCTGTTCATTTTGATTGTTATCCTGATTTGACAGTTGCTTTGAATGATAAAAATATTCTTGATGTTTTAACCTTGAATATTTTAACTTCTGACATTGATATGTCTGATGGCAGTCAGCCACTATCTTTAATTTACAGAATCTATTATAGACTAATGAAGACTAGCCTTAATCCTAAGGCTAAACTCCATTCGTCTAGTGACCAGACCCTTCTGATATAGAGCTCTTCTTCGAGTGCTGATATCAGAACTCCCAAAATGATTTACTGGAAAGATGTTTCTCTTCCAGATGAGTGGGTTCTTCCCCAAGAATTACCCCCAAGACAAGTCATGCCTCGTGATAAGGATGTTGACTTAATTCAACAGTATCTTGATGGTACTGTTAAGATTACTTTTGACCGACCTTCCAAGACCACAGAAAGAAGACATTCTTTCACTGGTCCTCGATCTTCCACTTCCTCGGACCTAAGAAATAGTAGAGATAAAAATCTCGAAACATTCTTAGAAGACTCTGTCAAGACGGCAGAACCTAGACGTCCGATTATAATCCAAGAAATTCCCAAGGGAAATTCCTCTGAATCCAAGTTGAAGGGAGTCTCTTCGGAGTCCCAAGTTACTTCAGCTTTTTACACTTCCAAGGATGACTTACCATCATCCAAGGGAAAAGCCAAAAAGGAAGAAACTGAAGAAGACTCTTCTGAGTCTCCAACAGCTTCGGAAACCACTAGTCCATTTCTTTTGGCAATATCAAGAAATGCCAATAAATGTTTCCAGTGATCATCAATGGATTTTGAAAAAATCAAGATATCATCGATATAAACAATAGTGAAATGAGAAAAACTATTGAAAATATCGTTCATTATATTTTGGAATTCAGAGGGGGCATTTTTTAAACCGAATGGCATTACGTTCCATTCGTAATGTCCCAGAGGGGTACAAAAAGCAGTCTTACAACGGTCTGACTCCTCAATTTAGATTTGCCAAAATCCAGACTTTAGATCAAACTTACTAAAGATTACAGCTTCACTTAATCTTTGGACTAAGTCATTTTTATTAGGGATAGGATACCTAATCCATTCTAAGACTTTGTTGAGAGGTTTGTAATTTATCACAAGGCGGGGGGAACCACGCTCAATCTCAGAATTTTTCTGGACATAAAAAGCAGCACACGACCAGGGTGACCTACTATGCCTGATTAATCTTTTATGAAGGAGATCATTGATTTCATTTTTACAAAATTCTAAAGTCTCAGCATTCATTTGAATAGGCCGGGCTTTAGTAGGAATATTTTTCTCTGAAAAATCTTTAATATAAGGCAGAGAAACCTCATGTTTTTTCCGATTCCAAAAAGCATTGGGAAGTTCGGAACATATTTCAAAAACGAGTTTTTTGTGAAAATCCTCAATTTTTGAATGCATTAATGGTTCAGTCAAATGCTCAGAAATTTTTCTAATTCTTACTTCTTGCTGAAGTGAGAGTAGATGATGTTCCTTAGCAATAATCACCGAAATTTTCTCTCTTGAGGTATCTGCCTCAAGTTTGGAAACAAAATTAAATTTGACTTTTTGTCCGAAGGGGTCAGTGATGATCCCATCTTTCTCAGTCAAAAAAGGACAAATAGAATTAATAAAAGGCATCCCTAAAATAACATCCCAAGTCATATTTTTGACTAGCACAGACGGAATACGAAAACAAACATTGTCTTGACAGACATGGGCGTCATTTAGCTCATAGTTGATTTTCATCTTTGAGCCATTAGCCGCTGACAGTCTCTCAGAAGACTTCTCAAAATATTTGGTTGGGACTAAACCTTCACGGATACAATTAAGATCCGATCCCGAATCAATCAAAGCAATCACAGAGAATTCAAATTCTCTACAAACAATAATTTTGACTTTCGCATACCATTTGATAGGCATGGATTATCTAATTAAACAAACAGCCTTAGGACTGTCAGAAGGTTCATCATGGTCAGAAACTTTTGTTTCCTCATTATCAGAAGGATTTTGATCAAGCTCTTTTTCAATTTTGAATGCAATAAAATTTTGTTTTAAACTTGAATTTTCAAGTTTAAGATTATTAACCTCAGTTTTGAACTCGATAATCTCTTGCTTGATAATTCCGATTTCATGCTGTAAATCATTAGTAGAAACATTTTTCGGTTTCTTATCGAAACGTTTTAATGTTTCTTGAAAACTGATCCTTTCTTGAGAAGATGACGATTCTCTGCGAGCCATAGTCTTCCTGAGCTGGGCGAGATATTTCTCTTTTAGCTCAGTATTCTCAAGCTGAGAGATTAAATCAAGAAGAAGGTTCTGCTGCTCCTCCTCTTTAGTTAAAACATTAATTGTTTTAACTCCAGAAGTTTTACAGCAAGAACTACTACAATTGTAGCCAAGCTTAATCATTGCTTGACCTGATGAATCTGATTCTGAGTGATAATTACTATCACTAGAACTATATTCATCACGTCTTGAGGATGAAGAACTAGAATTGTCATCAACAAGTTGAAACAATTCCTGTTGTTCATCTTCACCAATATTTAAAGCATTAAGCTTATTCTTCAATTTAGTGGGTTTTTGAGGGTTTGGACAATTATTTGCATAATGTCCCCTCTTACCACATTTAAAACATCTCTGATTTACATCAGGGTTTTTCTTTGGAAAAGATTTTTTATGGGAAAATCTTTTATGCTCAGAAGGATTTCTAAAGAGATCAGCACGGGGTTTTCTTTTTCTTTGAAAATAATCACCGTGGGGTTTTTGTGAAAACCTTTTAATATGTTTTTTCTTTTTCTCTTTCGATGGAGCGATAGGAGGAAGGCCAAATTGTTGACAGAAATTACCCATCTCGTATTTGGCTTTCTTTCTATCTTTCATCTGCTGAGAGATGAGCTTTTGATCATTACACATACTAATACCGAGTTTTGTAATTACGCTAGTAATATCACCATTGGTGTATCTATCGTAATCAACTCTACCGGTATTATCAAGTAGTGCTTCCTTAACCTTAATGGCAAATAAACGAGGGAGACCATCAATGAATTTCTCCTTCCAGTAAGGTTTATCAGAATCATCACGCATTAAAACACGTGAGATAAAAACAGTTTGGTACCAATTATAATCTGACATGTTGGGGCATCTCAGATTATTCAAATAATTAGAAAATCGATCAGTAACGTTTGAAGGTGTACCAATAAAATGCTTAATAATAGTATAAATTAAAGTATTTACACCATCAGAGACACCACGTCCTATGGTGTTATCAAAAACAGGGGTACCATCATCATTTTGCTTAACAGCAAACTAAATCCTTTGTTTAGCTTCGTCAGTAAGGTGTTTATCCCACCAAGATCGAAGCATACCCGTAAAATCAGAAACTAACATCATTACAACATCAGGTTGTAAGATGTTTTTCTGAACATAGGCATCAGCGACCATTGACATTTTTTGTAGAGTATTTAGGACTTCTTGTTCAGAGAGCCCATCAATATTCCATTCATAAATCCTGTCAGCACTAGCCGAAAATTGATCTCTGAACATACGTTCTTCGATCGCCAAATCAGGTGGAGTTGGCTTTGAAAACCAATTTTTTACGAAAACAAAATGTTCTTTTTGGCAATCCATTTTCTGTGCAGACAACTTCATTGTCGGTCAGCCCAGCTTTCGGCGCCGACAGCTTTACCTTTACAAATAGTAATCACGTGGTGTGATTACTGTTTGCTTTTTACTTTCGGCTACTTTCGGCCGCTTTTACTTTTATTTATTCAATATCAATCCTGTTCCGTGGACTGAAACCCACACAAATCTTATTAGGGAAATTAAGACATATGTCAAAACTCTTCCATGTCTTGGAATCCCTAATTCTGAGTATTTCAAAATCGTTGAAACAGGTGCCTCTGACATTGGTTATGGCGGTATATATATATATATATGATAGGCAAGTTATTTAGAATAGAAAATCAATCACTTTCCTATTAGGTAGTATGTTTGCCATCAAAAGTCAAGAGGTGAAAAAATCATAACACAAATAATGGTAGTAGTATTTAAATAGTAAGATTATCTTCTATTAGAGTGACAAGAACGCAAGGAACTAAACATGGCAGCTATTTTAAGTAATAAATTAGCATAACGAATCAAACAATGAGAATATCCACAATTTGTGTAGATTCAAAGCCATTTTTCATTCTTCATAAGCATTTTATCCAGTAAAACATAGACAACTTTTAGTCCAATTGTTTTCTATCAAGTGCTTCAATTGGTCCAAATGAAATGGGGAGAGTAATGAAATGGAATATCAAATCTAACGAGTGCTTCAATTGACCTTCTAAAATAAAACCACCTTAAAATAAAATAGAGGAGGACATTTGATATAATAAATATAGTTTATAACTAAAATAGAAATGACCTTTCCATTAAGGCTAGTTGACTTAAATATAGTGTCATTTCTTACATAAAGAATTCCCTGAAAACAAAACAGTATATACAGTATTAAGTTAACTTTTTTTTTTTTCATAGAACATAATTTTCCAAATAACATTTAGATTCAAGAAAATATATACATTTTTTTTTACTGGGCTCTCAATATAAGGAAATAGATTCATCTAGACATTGCTTGAGGATCTCAATCCCGAACAATGTGGCTCTGTATTTGTAGATAAAGGCATTTAACCAGTTAGGGTTCTTTCAATAAAAAATCAAACTTTTATTTTTTCTCTTCATCCTTTGACAACAAAATCACAACATAATAGGATCTTATATATATATATATATATATATATATATAAATAAATATATATATATATATATATACTAGGAGTGATGCAACGTGTGAGGCACGTTACCCTGTATCACTATAAAATAAATCAAAATAATATAAATATCTAGTATATATAAAAAAAAAACTTAAAATGAATGAGAATAATATATTTCATTCAAGTTACAAGCTACTAATTCAAATAGTAATATGTTTACACAATTTGTAGATCCAAGCAAATTTAGACAAACCATAATTTGCCCTATGAGAACAAGATGCATCAATTATGGCGTAATATATTGATCAAGCATAGGAGCGTACATTATAAAGAAATTACAAAAAAAAACATAGTAGTATATATATCTCTAATTAAAGTCTACCGTCTCAACGACAGACTACATAAATTTACTTATCATTCGCAATGTAAACTTAATTAAAAGGCCATAACATGTAAAGCACGTGCAAATCAATTAAGGTAGTTGCATGCTTTATACTTGGCACGTTGAACCATATTCAACCTTAACTAAGAAAACAAAAGTGCAAAAATCAGCCTCTTCCTAAATCAATAATAAGAAGCTACTTAAAGAACTTACATAGTCTATAATGGTGGAACCGTAGGCGAGGGGAGTGACTACAAACTATGACACTCCGCAATTTTAAAAAAAAAATTAAAAGAGGGAACATAAAAAACTTACCACCCTAGCAAAAACCTGCAATGGTAATGGTACCTGTTATTTAATATGGATTTGAATGACTTGGTCATCAAACTAAGCATTTAATCAAATCTGCATATGGATTTTAAGTATTAATTAAAACCCAAACTAAGCACCAAACTAAATAAAGAAATAAGGATGCTTAATTTGTTAAAACAAATGGGTTTTAGTTTCTCTATACCCATGTACTACTGAAGTATCCCCTCAAGAACTTCTTTGTAAAAATATAAAAATCCAAACTAAGCAACAAACCCAAATTCACGGATTTGATTTGGTCCTTTACTCTTCATCACTACCTGAAAAAGTAAAACAAAAAAATTATTAAAATTGTGCTCTTTGCCACTGAATACATCAACATCGGACTAATTGGAATGAAAAGCAAAAATAAAATAAGTACAACATACAAAAAATACAACATAAAAAAATCCATAGAAAAATAAACATAGAAAAACAGCAATAAAAAATACTTATTGAATATTAAATCAATGCTTCTAAGAACAACATAAAAAAACATGAACAAAATACAGAACAACATACAAAAGGAAAAAAACATGATATATACAAAACAAAATACAGAATCAAGGCCATAAGGACAATAGCATCTAGCAGCCTCGAACAAACTTAATATTCTAATCACATGCCAAAAAAAAGATCATTTTGTACTAATCAAATTCTAAACTTTGACGAGTCATTTCAATTTTTATTTCGGTAAATAAACAATACCATTTTATTGTAGTTTATGGTCCTATAAAGACACTGCTTTACTCACATGAGTAACACTATTCTAAAAATACTGGAAGGTTTGAAGTACTATGGATATGAACTATGCTAAGGAATTCAATTTGTAGAACTACATAAACATGTTTCTTTTTCTCAAACAATTAATAAGGAAAAAAGTAAAACTTAGCGCCTCTTTGCATAAAAAAATATATATCTACATGTACACAGTAACAGAAATGATTGTTAATATGTTGCATTTTTACCTATATTTACATATACATCATCATTAACTTTGATGGTTAATATAGCATTCATTAATTAACTCTAAAAAGCCAAAGGAAACAAAATCCCATCAAAACAGCTATCTATCACAAAACAAATATAGATCAGAATTTTCTAGTCCCTGCCTCAATAATAATATATAAAATCAAAATTTTCTTTCTCCAAATATATACTAACCGCTGCAATTCTATCAGGACCTAATACCTTGTACTTGCTCAAATATAATGAACTCGACAACCATCATCAACACATAATAATAATAATATATACAATCACAAATTTTCTTGAAATAAAAGGACATGCCAAGAAATTAATCTGAATAGATTCGAGATGGGAAAATACAAACATCATGAAAGAATAATTGTTTCTTCTCTGGTTATATAAATCCAATTACTGATGCTTCATTAATTCAAACTCATTAATACAACCCAATAATCCAAATAGCATAAATCAGTTTACTCATTTAGCAAAAAAAATCTGCACATGAGAGACCAACAATAGAAAATGCACAGAAAAAAAAAAAGAAACTCATTAATCTAATAAAACAAACCAAGATCAATTAAAGAAAATAAAAATAAAAAGAGCCTATCTTCTGAAGACCTCCTAACCTTATAACTAAATTGATAGAAACCCACAGTCGAGCTCTAAGTTAGCGAAAGATTTAACTAAAAACCTCCTAACCTTATGACTAAATTAATAGAAATGGATTTTAAGCATGAATCAGGATGAGTTTTAAGAATGAAAACCTATTTGTACATGCTTAATAAGCATGAATAAGGATCGGTGTTAAGAATCAAAACCTATTTGTACATGCTTAAATACCCAACATTATTCACCAAAAAAGGCAAAGTCCTAACTTGAAGAACCTAATAACAAAGTCATTCTATCAAATAGATAGGCATAACATGAAACGTGAGTTCCCAAAAGTTCATTCCAAATATCAGAATCTCATGATATTAGATAGGTTGATCAAGTTTTCAAATTTTGTGCTATTTCACTGTTCTTGCTTGATGAGTTCGTTTCCAATTTGTTTTTAAAATATAAGAAAACCTAGAATTTGTTTTTTTTTCTTCTTATTTTTTCTTTTGTTTTCTTATAAGGGCATGGAGTAAAATATTAACCAACGAGATACCCATCGTAATATATCACCGAGAATAAAATAAGAATAGGATTTTGAGGAGAAAAACAAATCCAAAACCTTAAAAAACTACTGATAAATAAAAGTAGGGAGTCTTACATTTCACGATTACTCTTTTTCTGAAGGAATTGTTCTTGAAGAGGGCACCGAAATGAGATATATATATATATATATAGAGAGAGAGAGAGAGAGAGAGAGAGAGAGAGAGAGAGAGAGGAAGAAGAAGAAGAAGAACTAAAATAAAAATATAAACAAGAACCTAGCCTGCAAAATGCAAAGTGAGATTTTAGAGAGCAAAAATATAGATTGAAAAATAAAAGGCATGCAAGTAACGAATTCGTGTGAGAGTGAGAGACTACCAGGATGAGGGTCACCATTGAAAAATCGATCAACATAATTTGGTGGGTGTATGCACGTGTAATTTCTTTGGAAATTTGCTTATTAACACCAAAAGCATCTATCGAATCCAAATCATTTAAACGGATTCCATCCATGTACTCCAAAATAAGGACTTACTCTGTTGACTATAAATACAATTTATAACATGCCTATAAATAGAATCAGCAAAACACAACATCATTTGTTGTCAGAAGCTTCAAGAATAGAGACCCTATTCCACAAATTTGATATATGTGAGACACAATGACGGAAAAGAAATCTATGCAAAGTTTACTCCTTTTTCCCGTCATTTTTGTTTATGCCAAACTATATATGAAAATCCATTAAAGGACAGACTGCAGCCCCCATAAAGAGCAACAATATATAATTTTTTTCTCAAATCTGAAAAATGAAATATGGAAAGGACATTTGGCCATTGAAACAATATGTTCAAAACACTATTCTTTATAAAGAATCAAACACGATACCTTAAATCACCAACACAACAAAATATTTTCCGTATTGAAAAGAAAAATCAATCCATATTTAGAGAAAGAAAACACTGAACTAACTCACAAAAACCCAGATCAATATTTATCAATCAACTTTTCTTAAATCTTGAAAAGGAAATATGGAAAGGACATTTGGCCATTGAAACAATATGTTCAAAACACTGTTCTTTATAAAAAATGAAACACGATACCTTAAATCACTAACACAACAAAATATTCTCCGTATTGTAAAGAAAAATCAATCCAGATTTAGAGAAAAAAAACACTGAACTAACTCACAAAAATCCAGCTCAATATTTATCAATCAACTAAAATACCCGCACTATAGGTTCTTCAATCGACTGCTGCTATGACCAGAAGCATACTTAAAGAACTTCATCTATGTGGATTTTATAAATTAAAGTAGACGACCCTCTTAGATTGCTGATATAATTAGAGAACCTAGGAAGATTTAACCAGACAAACAACAAACAAAAGGCATGCAAGTAACGAATGCAACTCAGAACCCAATAATTCATACCAATAATTCATACATATAAGTTGCACCCAGAAACCAGAATTTACAGGGACTTCAAAAATTGAATGATAGACCAACAGAAACAATTCAATAATAAAAAAAAGGGACTTATCTAGGATGAGCAAATACCCATTTCTATAGTACAACGTATTTCACTAAAACTTTTTAATTGCTCTGTTCTGCTAAGCACCAAAAAATATATGCTTTCTTGGATGCTCTGTCGAATGAATGACCAACCTCAAATTTAAGAGAGAAAATGAAGAAGAACACGCTTGATCAACCAAGAACACAAACTTTTTCTCCCAAATTTCTGTCGCTGGCTTACCATACATGAGCTTATCTCTACCCCTCCCAGCAGCAAACGACAGAGCAATAAACACGAGAGAAATCGCAAGGCAAACTTTGCATATCATGGACCCAAAAATAGAGAAGCATATTAGGTAGAGAACTAAACCATATACCCAAATAACCGATCGAAAAATGCATAAAATGTCGAACACAACTGGGAGATCAAACTTAACGATGCAAAATCAAAATAAAAGTTCAACAAGTAACAGATAATCAACATGATTCGAATCCAAACGACCACAATAGAAAAGCATGCTCACGGCGCACCAAAGGCTAAAACCCTAAGATTTACAAGTTTGTTTAGAGAAGCAAAGATATTTGGAAAACAGAAAATTAGAGAGGGAGAGAGACGGGTGTCGGGGGGCTAGACCTCACAGTGGGCTCCGTGTCAATGGGAGAAGGAAGGGGTGGTCCTGGGGTGGCCGTGCTGCTCAACGGTGGCTGTTTACAGAGACGTATGGCTGCCCGAGGGGAGGAACCCGTTTAAAACCCATTTTGGGTTGTGCTCGCGTGCGGCTGAGAGAGGGGCTGCCAAGGGGATTCGACGGTGGAGGTTGCTCGTCGGATTACGGGGAAGCTGCCGAAGGTGGCAGTGAGGCCGAGTAGCCGGCGGTGAGGCGCATTCATGGGTTGCTTGGAGGAGAAGCCGAAGAGGCGAGATTCTTGAAATGTTGTCGTGGAGAAGAAAGGAAAGGAGATTGCGAGTTGTGTTTTAGCCTGAAATCGACGGGCTGTAGCAAAGTTTTGAATTCCGTTCCGGTGATCGTTCTGGTTAAGGCACTGGAACGGAATATTTCGGTACCAGTCTGTTCCGGTGTGCCGTTTCGGGATTAATTATATATTATAATAAATATTTATATATATATATATAAACAAACAACTAATAAAATAAAGACATATATATGTAAGTGTGTATCATATATGTGTGTACATATTAGAAGAATTGAAGATTTATAAAATGATTGTAAGTTGAAAAAATACAAATTTGAGTTAAGATACAAAAATAAATAAATAGATAAACTATTAAAAATAATGATATTTAAAAAAAAGACGTATTTAAAATTATAAAGTATATAAATATATTTTATATTCTAAAATTAATTAAATACGATCTAAATTTAAAATTTTTAAAAAAATATCATTCAAACATAAAAAAATTACAAAAATAATCTAAACCGGAATAGGGACCGGAACGACTGGAATTTGATCGGAACGGCCGGAATTTAGACCGGAACGGAATGGAATTGAAAACTATGGGCTGTAGGCATATTAGAAGGGTAATTTTGAGATAAATTAGAGGTTGTTGTGTGAAACTTAAGGGTAATTTTGAAAATTTGAATGTTAAACAATTATCACTATTCATCAGGAATAGGCTCTTTTTAAGTATAAAGATATATATATATATATATATATATATATATATATAGTTGGAAAGGTCATTAGCTGTTTCCTGCTTTAGTTATAATTTGATATGTTTTACTATTTATATGGACATTAATGGACAATATTCAATGTTTGGAGATTTATTCGATGTTTTGAGATTTATTTCAT
Source organism: Platycarya longipes (assembly GCA_036559045.1). Taxonomy (NCBI): domain Eukaryota; kingdom Viridiplantae; phylum Streptophyta; class Magnoliopsida; order Fagales; family Juglandaceae; genus Platycarya; species Platycarya longipes. The sequence continues at coordinate 35,891,793 of CM071797.1, forward strand.
TGTCTTTATTTTTTATGTTATCATTTAAAAAAAAACAAAAAAAAAAACTAGTAAAAGAAAGGTACCTAGATAAAAATAATAGTAATAATAATAAATATATAAAAAGTTATTTTTCCATTTATTTTATCATCTTATCATTTTAGAAAACTAAAAAAAACTGCAAAATTTCGAAACCTAAATAACCAGATTTATGGATTTCAAAAAATTGGGTATGTTTGAGTACCGGCCCACCTGAGTGGATACTCGAATAGCATAACATATCCATGCACTGATTCCAGATATAACGAGATTTCCACCCAGTAAAACAATGGTTATCACTCTGCTCTACTAAAATAAATGGGTACTGCTAAGGTGTCGCCCCTCAGTGACTGCTAAGTGCCCTTTAGGCCATGTCCCATTTTTTATTTTTCGTTTGTTTTTGTTTTTCATATTTTTAAATATTTTTTAAAAAAAAAATACGAATACACTTATAAGGATCGTACTCCCAACTGGTCGAATGGGAAATATCTACTTTTATACCAGCCAATGAACAGCACCTGCTACATATGGGTCTCAAGAAAATCCTATTTGCACTTGCATGCAAGTGATAAAAAGTTTTTCCTCACCCTTCCTGCCAACGACATCCCTACTATCCTATTTTTGTCTCTCTTTCTTTTTCTCTCTCCCTCTCTCTCTCTACAATACGGTCTCTCTCTCTTAAAATCTTACCTGTCATTCGAAACTCCCCTTTCTCCTCCGATTGATTTTCGAGATCTGTGGGGATTGTGTTATTGAAAGTTAAAATTTTTTGTTTATCTAAAGATGAAGTGTTATTTGTGTATCAGGTGTGCGATTTGTGTTTTAGATGAAGTAAATTTTATTTTTCCTCGTGTTACAAATTTTTGGGAGAGAGAGAGAGAGGTTTGATATTCATTGTTGGTGAGGGATGGGAACGGCGGCAGCGACGTTAACGACTGTTTTCTAGAGCTGACTCCAACAAATGCACTGGCTTTCGCTTGCGACAGGAGAGGGATAAGGGGTATTGGGCTGGGGAGGAGAAAAGAAAAAGAAGAAAAGGAAAAAAAAAAAAAAAAGTAACTAGATGTGGGTAGTGATACATTAGTTTGTAAGATACTTCTGTGAGATTTTTTTTTGTGTCTTTAGCAATTTTTTTTTTTATATGTAGTTGTAAAAACACTGGTAAGTCACTATAAAAAATGTGAGTTTTTGTAATTAATAAATAGTGAGAAAAATGTAATTAATTTTAGTTATAAATAATTATTAGCTAAAATTAATTGGTTATAAAAGATTATTTTTCTCGGAGTGTGTGAAACTGAAAAAGTTTTGTTTTCTACACTATGCAAAAGGAATAAACATGAAGTTTTCATTTTGGCAAAGAATACCTCAAGCATGTATGACAAATTAGTGAGTTTAAATTTGGCGATGCAATAATGTCAAGTCTTTTCTTGTTGTGTTGCGATATCCTGAAGAGGGAAGGAAGGGGGAAGTCTAAAGAGGGGAAAGAAGAATGCTCCACGTGCGGATGCATGTGTTTTTCGCACTTCTTATGTGGCAAATTTGTATTAGCTGGTGTAAAAGCAAATCACCCACCCGACTGACGCTAAATTTCTCTCATACACTAATAGTTAGTTTCTTAACCATTCAATTAAAAAATCAAAAATTAAATAAACACATGAATGATAAAACTATAGAAAATAAAATGAGGTGACATATTATCATTTTTCAAAACAATTACATAAAACATGATAATGCGTTCATGTGTATATGGGCCCGTAAAAATTGACAAGATCACATTTTCTTTGTACACGATTTACTGTTGATAAAAGTTAGATACGATTTCAGATTTTCAATTTATTATTTTTACATTATACATCAACATGTGATTTGGTATTTTTATTATTTTATTTAAATACATATATTTATATATTAATATGAGTGTTTAAATAGAAGTATAAAAATGACAAATTACATATTAGTTATATGTAGTGTAGGAGATAAAAATAAATAAAAAAAATTTTAGATTAATGCATGGAGTGGTGGCCGTATAAGGAACTTGAGACTTGAGGGTGCTTTGAAAGGAACTTTGAAAGGAACTGCGCATATTGGCCGGTTTCAGATTGGTACTGCTGTGGGGAAATAATGGATCTCCATTCTCCACCATATATATAAATATACCTATATAAATGAGGCCGTTTGTCGTTTTTGAATTTCTATGATTACGAAAATAGAAGTGGCTGGATATGATTAGTAGTGCCAGCCATTTTACCTGGTATGGAACTCTTTCAAAAATTCGAATCCTACTTTCTCTGAAACACCGATCCCCACCTGTCATCCACGACATCTAATTGAAAGGACTACAAGGCAACTTAAGAACGAATTTTTAAACTCAAGTACTACTTGATCACTCCAAATCCAAATCCATCGAAAATATCTTTTAGGGTGAATTGGGATAATGAAATAGACTTACGTTTTATATAGATTAAAAGATGAAATGAGATGAATTATGAATAATAATAAAATAAGTAATTGAGATGAGTTAAAATTTGAAATGAATGATTGAGATAAGTTGAAAGTATGAAATGAGTTGTAAACAATAAAATTCAGTTTATTAAATAAACCGGCCCATATAAATTGATTTTGGATGAAAATTAAAAATAAAATATAATTTTTTATTATTTTTATTATTTTAAAATTTTAAAATTAAATTATTTATTATATTTTACATAAAAATATATAAAAATTATAATAATGAGTTAAGATGGTTTTCATATTCAAACATATTAAGCCAGCCTAAGACTTGTTTTAGAGCATTCTTAGTGGTTTATGCATATGCATGCACATGCATATGATAAAATGAATCTCCAAAATAATAATATTCTTTTGAGACAAAATAATAATATTTATGCAAATTTGAGACAAAATAATAATAAAATATTATTTTACTCCAACTTCTTAATTTTTCAAATCGTAGGATGCATTTCATTAATATATACATTCATACATTATATATACATATAACTGGAACGTTAACATATATATATATATAATTGAGACGCTAACATGTATGTATATATATATATATATATATATATATATAAAACTTATATAAAATATATATATATAACTGGAATATATAATATAAAATATATATAAAACTGGAATATATATAAAACTGAAATATATATATATATATAATTAGAATACATATTTTCATAAGTGAACAATAAAAGGAGAGAGAAAAAAAAATAAAATATATTTTTATAAGTAAATAGTAGCTTTCCAAATATTCATGGTTACTGTTAATAGCTATACAAATATTTGCATATGGATATTCTAATATGAAAGATTTTAAGTCATATTATGCAAATATAATTTTGAAAATGCTCTTAGTTAAAAAAAAATGCATAAAAAATTCTATAAATTGACCTATAATTTGATATTAATATTTTTTAGATTATGAAATTTATTTTTATTATAAAATAAATTCTAACGAATCAAATGAAATAATGACAATGTGCGATTGCTTTTGTTAATTCCTGTAGATTTAGATACTTACTCTTGACTAAGTTCCGTTTTACACATGATTGTTTCTTTCCCTCCTATGCATGTTAAATTCGCACGAACTCTTAACACCCATGATCATATCATGTCTAGGTCCGAATATTATATAATTGTCCGTCTCTTAGACTAAACTGATCGTCAGGATAGAAATAGTACAGAAAGATGAGGGTGAACGAATCCGGTAGTGGCTCTGGCGGGAGAGAAATGAAGGGGTTTGGGTTACAGGTGTTCCTAGGGCGATGGTTCATGATCTTTGCGTCTTTATTAATTATGGCCGTCTCCGGTTCAACCTACATTTTCGGCCTATACTCCAGCGGCATCAAATCATCCTTGGGCTATGACCAAACAACCCTAAATTTGCTCAGCTTCTTCAAGGACATGGGAGGCAATCTCGGCGTCCCATCCGGGCTTATCAACGAGATCGCGCCGCCATGGGTGGTTCTATTAATCGGCGCAATCATGAATTTCTTCGGCTACTTCATGATATGGCTCGCTGTAACTGCCCGTATTTCCAAACCCAAGGTCTGGCAAATGTGTCTGTATATTTTCATCGGCGCAAACTCGCAGTCATTTTCCAATACCGGAGCTCTAGTCACGGCCGTCAAGAACTTCCCGGAAAGCCGAGGCAGCGTTCTAGGGCTTTTGAAGGGACTTGTTGGTCTAAGCGGAGCTATTACGACTCAGATTTACCATGCTATCTATGGCGACAAATCAGAGTCTTTGATTCTCCTAATTGCTTGGCTTCCATCGGCTGTTTCTTTTGTGTTTCTTCGAACAATTCGAATAATGAAGATTGTTCGTCAATCAAACGAGCTCCAAGTTTTCTACAATTTCCTGTATATCTCACTTGGCCTCGCCGGTTTTCTCATGTTTTTGATTATCATACAAAACAGGCTCAGGTTTACGAAGCTTGAATATATTGGAAGTGTTTGTGCTGTTCTGTTCTTACTATTTCTTCCATTTGCAATAGTTATAAGAGAAGAATTCAGCCTATGGAAGAAAAAGGGCGCCAGGAACGCTCTAAATGATGCCACCCAGGTCAAATTAGCAACTCAAAATCCACCAAGTTTGGAGTCACATGGGGAAGCTCCGGCCGGCCCCGGTCACCGGAAGGCGGATTCTTGCATGAACAATATATTCAAGCCGCCGGACAGAGGTGAAGACTACACCATATTGCAAGCACTTTTCAGCATCGACATGCTAATTCTGTTCATCGCCACGACGTGCGGCTTCGGCGGAACACTGACAGCCATTGACAACTTGGGTCAGATTGGAAAGTCGTTGGGCTATCCAACTCGGAGCATCAGCACATTCGTATCCCTCGTCAGCATTTGGAATTACCTCGGACGAGTCATGTCCGGCTTTGCTTCCGAAATCTTATTAGTCAAATACAAATTTCCTCGTCCCCTAATGCTCACTTGTGTCCTCCTTCTGTCTTGTGTCGGCCATCTACTAATTGCATTTGCTCTCCCAAACTCTCTTTACGTTGCCTCGGTGATTATTGGGTTCAGTTTTGGAGCGCAATGGCCATTAGTATACGCCATTATATCTGAGATCTTTGGCCTCAAATATTACTCCACTCTGTATAATTTTGGTACTGTTGCAAGCCCAGTTGGGGCTTACATTCTGAATGTCCGAGTGGCTGGTTTTTTATATGATAAAGAAGCTTCGAAGCAGATGGAAGCCTTGGGTTTGAGCAGAAAGGCTGGGCAGGAGTTGACATGCACAGGCCAACAATGTTATAGACTGGCGTTCATTATAATCACGGCAGCAACGTTGTTCGGGTTCCTTGTTTCTGTTGTTTTGGTGCTTCGGACGAGACAATTTTACAAAGGTGATATCTACAAGAAGTTCAGAGAGGAAGCAAAGGCTGCAGAAAGGGATATGGCTTCCACGGAAATGGGATCCGGCCATTGAGACGAAACGAAGCCCCTGAAGCCAGTTTTATTGCCCTAGCTAGTCGATCAATGCTGGCTCCTACCTAGCTACCTTCGAATAAAGGAGTCTTTGATTGCTAAATTAGTTTGAGAAATATTATTCTATCCACAAAGTAATTTATTATTGATATGTCTTGACGTTGTATCAGATTGTAAAATTTATTATTAATATACACAAATTTGACAACTCATATGAATTAAATATCTTAATTTGTAAAATTATTTTTATATAATTTTGAGAGAATTGGGAGAATCATGAGGTAACTTTTTTATTTTTTATTTTTGTATTTTAGGGGAAGCTTTGCAAATACTCTCCACCTTCATATATCTGTCATCCTGTGTGCTCTTGCAATCTCAAATAAAGTTCGAAGAGGCAAGATTCATTATAAAATGGCATGATAATTTACACCATCCTATTGGAAAAGGATTCAATAATAAAGAAAAAAAAAGATCATACAGCTGCATTAAAATCAAGTTATTTCATGTCCTTTTTTATTGGACTTGTTATTTTATGGGGCACTTTTTAAGAAATATCACATTAATAGCCCCTTCATCAAAATGTTGTTAAGCATTTAGACGTAACACCATATAGCTTGATGCGTGTAATTCACAGGCTAGGCGATGTTTAGAGCTAAACAATGAGAAATCTTAGAAAAGAATAAAAACTTTTAAAAGTAAATATAATTTTGAGAAAAAAAGTACAAAATTCTAAATTTTAAAATAGAAAAATAAATTAAAGAATATATTATAATCTAAAAGTAGCTAGCTAGCTGTAAACTAAAATCTGACAAAAACGTCTAAAAACTTATATGATCAGTTTTTAAGGAGCCAGTTATAAATTTTTTTGAAAATATTTGAAGTAGTTTTATGAATAATATTTTTTATAGTTAATGTATTTAATTTTTTTATAATTAATTATTTCTTGTGACTTTTTATACATTCTTAACAACCCATAACAATCATGTAAGGCAGGATTAAATGAGATTGCACTTTGAATTGAAGTTGTCATAAAGGAAATTAGGAAATGAACTAAGATTTCGAGATATTCACGTGTTGTACGTTTTCTATCATCTATTGTTGCCTCCCAAAGTTTTCTATCCATGTGGATGTATCATGGCAAGGTACAATCATTATAAAACGAGTGGGAGTGATCTTTTAGTGAGGTGGAAGAATAGAAAGGCACCAAATCGCATATATATATATATATATTTCCTCGGCCAGTCTCCTCAAAGATAAAAAGAAGAAAAGAGCGACAAAAAAGGAACAGTGTTTGGACCACATCAATTATTCCAACCTCATCGTTTGCTCATGGCTGCGTGGTCGTTGTCCGAAATATAAATTTGAAATTCAATGGCTACATTATGAAAGTTCAAGAAATTCGACCCTCTGAAGTATGCTAGATTAAAAACAAAACAAAAAATAAAAAAAAGCAAAAAGCAAAAAAAAAGAAAGAAAGAAGAAAACTCGATCATTAATATTATTTAGGCTCTATTTGAATTTAGATGAGATTAGTTAAGTTGAAATAAGTTTTAAAAGTTGAATAAAATATTATTAATATATTATATTTTAAAATTATTATTGTTTTAAAATTTGAAAAAGTTGAATTGTTTATTATTTTTGTGTAAGAATTTTAGAAAATTGTAATGATCACTACAATAAATTTTAGTTTTAGGGACGAAAATTGTTAGGAACGAAATTTATTTCATCCTTAAAAGTGGTTTTTAGAGACCTATTTTAAAACTCATCCCAAAAATTGGACGAGTTGCAAAATCCGTTTGGACGGATAAAAATTCATCCGAACAAAACGAAAAAATAAGTTCGAACAAATAATTATTTGTCTGAACGGAATATATTTGGAGGGAAACGTGGCGGCAGAATTGCAAGTCCGTCCAAACCAAAAGTATACTGTTCGGACGAAAAACAGGTTGGAAATGGTTCATTTTTGTTCATCACTATTCATTTGTGTATATATATATATATAAATTTTTGTTTTCTATTAATTTAATTTTATCATTTTCAAAATATATATATGTTTATATTACATATTATGATTTATGGAACATTTAAAATATTTATAAATGCACATATTAATTTTATTTAATTACTTTTAAAAAGTTATTTATTTTATTATCACAAGCAATAAGTAAAATGAGAAAAAAAAAACATTGTTATGAACACCAGAAATAAAAGAAAATACTAATTACATCTCAAAATATATATAATATTGTTCGATACAACACATAAAATAAACTACTAAATAAAAATACTCCTACTACTTCGGTATCAAGTCTATGTCCTTCTGCATAGATTTGATCCGTGTCTCTGCATCATCTATCCTCCTCATGATGCGGTCCTCAACCTCTGCTACCACGCAGGTCGCCACTCTCTCCACTACGTGCTCCACCATTGCCTCCAACTGCTCCAGTGTAAATCCTGCAAGCTGGCTCTGAGCAGGCTGGGTAGCAGTACTGGTAGTAGCATCAGTCGACCTTGGAGTCCTTACATAAGGGTGCCCCTTGCTCTTGTTGATAGATATCTCGTTGAGAGCCCCCATCTGAAGTTCTCTTTTCTCACCAATCCGCTCTGTAACTCCAGCTTGGAGTAGGAGACCAGATATCAACAGTCCAAATAGTAGACTGTCTCTACTCCCATATCGTGACTCTTGTCTGATGCGGTAAAAAATATACAGCGCTAGATCAATCGGGTCCCCCCTCGCTACCCGCACTAGAAGTCGTGCCCGATCCATCCCGAAATCTGTCTTGTGTTTTTTTGGGTCTACGTTGTACCCGACTATCAGATTCAGCAATCTAAATAATGGAGTGCAGTCGACCTGTTTGATGGCCTTCCCACCATCATATGCAGGAGCCTCGGGATGTCGTAGTAGCTCGCGTACTGATCGTTTGTGAGACCATCATCAAGTACCTACTCCTCATCGCTATCATTAGCGTTTGAGCCAGTAGCCAACTTATCGGCAGTCCATGTTGCGAAGGACGATGAGGATCCAGCCTCCATGTTTGCCCTGGCAGATTTAAACGTTGCTACTGCAGAGGGATGCGGATATGCGTCCATTATGCGAGAGATATCCAAATACTCTGCAATCACCCGAGGAAAAAAGGTGATGCTGACTCCCCACACCATCAGCACGTAATGGTGATTATCTCCAAGCTGATCTCTCAATACACGTTAGAATTCGCATACTATATCAGGATATACAATCCCTTCCTGTGTGCATATCGGAGCCTATCCTCGCTCTGTGAAGATCTGGTGGATAATGTGTCCCTCCCACTCCAGCTCTTTGAAGTCATCCAAGGTGACAGGCCGCTCCACTAGAACAAACCTACGGACAGGAGCAGTGGGAGCACTGGGAGCAGCTGGAGGGACGGGGGTGGAGGCAACTGGAGTAGCGTTCACTAGTGGAGGTGTGCCACTACTTGTAATCATCTGATCTCTCCCACGCTTTTGAGTTCTGCTCGCCATTCGTATACTGTTCAACAAATAAGTGATGGAAGAAGTTAGACAGATTTGATCGAACCCAAAATACTTAAATAAAACCAAAACTTATATCAAAATTTTCTGTTTGGCACTAACTCATTCGGACAGAAAATAACACGTTCGAACGAGTCATATGTCTGTTCGAACAAATAGAATCATCTCCTACATCTCGTTCGGACGGGGGTCATTCCCGTCTGAACAGAAACCCCTGTGAAGAGAAATGGCCGAGTTGGCTTGGCCATTACTTTTTCCCTTCAAAAATCAAATCTATTCGGACCAAATCAACCTAATATCACTCTTAAAGGTCCGAAATAATGAATACTAGGAAAAAAATTAAAAAACTATGAAAAATGGGTCGAAATCGATTTGACATCCGACCCCTATAAAAATGGGTGTTCATGACCCATTTTTAACCAATAGGAGGGGTTAGATGAACCATACCTTATATATCTCACTGTAGATGCTGATTTTGGGAAGTTCTAATGTGATTCTCGTTCAAATGGGAGTAGCTACTGGAATCTATCGTTTGATGCAAAATGAGGCGTCCGACGAGGGCTGGGTATATATACCTCGACACTCTTTTAGACAAGCAATTTATCGTTCGAACAAGTTTTAGCATCCGAACGAAGTTTATAAGCGTTCGAACGGTAAGGGTATATGTTTGGACGGAGGGGTATCTGTTCGAACGAAATTAAGAGAGTTTGAGGTTTAAGCAATTCACTATCACTTTGGCTAGTTATAACGTTATTACTATATACCATACGACACTAATAGTATTATAACGTATTTAGTAAAAAAAAATACTAAAATTAGTCTTTATAATTTACATACACTATACATAACACTAGATGATAATGTTACATATAATAAGTATATATTAAGTATTTTGTATATACTAGTATATATTAGTTAGAATATAAGTATTATACTATTTACATGTAGTACTTAGTTTATAATAATTAGGTACATGTTGCTTAGATTACTTAATATATAATTTGTAGTGTCATCACTTATTCAATACACACAACTTATAATATATATTATTTAGAATAGTATTAGTAATATCATTGTATAAACATATATAATAATAATAATTAAACATTATCTAGTACATTAGTATTATAATTCTAGTATAACTCTATAAGATGATATAACACTAAGATAATATATTACATTACGTAGTACAAGCCTATTACAATAATGATATAATATTTTTTTGTATTATTTAGTATGTTAATATGAAGTACTTGTTTGAATCATCATTTACTATTATTCGAACGTACTTTATCTCGTAATTTGTGTCAAATATTTGGAGAAAAATGTTCGTGCCAAATACTGAGGACTGTTATACATCCTAACGGCCTCTAATTCGTTCGAACGATAAATACTCAGAATATGCTTAGAAAAAAGAGTCCGGACGCACAAATTTTCCGTTCGAACGCAAAAAGTTGAAATTTTTCGTAGGAAAACAAGGTGGCAATTTGAAATTTTTGCGTTCGGACAGATAAATTCTACATCCGAATGCAACTTCAATAATTTAAATACCGACTCTTCTGTTCATTTTTCACGCGGGATTGACCTATTTTTTAGAGAAGGAGGCTGAGAGAGAGGTAGAGAATGATTATATATTGTAGGAGGATTCTTGAGTGTGGAGAACTTGATATTCTTAAGAGGGAATAGGTAAATCTCATTTCTTAATACTTTTTTTTGTGTATTTCTCAACATTAAAAGTGGTTGGGAGTTTTCTCATCTTATGATTTCTAATTATGGACAGTGTTGTTGAATTGGATTTGAAGTTGAAAGTGCAAAAGTTGAGGTTAGTTTTCTATATAGAGTTTGCATACGTCTTTTGATATTTGGGGTTTTATTATATAACCCATTTCGAGCATGATTTGTTTATTTGGGTATTTATTGCTTACTTGCTTGATGTTGAGGATTGATTCTGGTATTCTGTTTGCACGAGTTCCGTTCAAACATAACTGTTCACGTCCGAACGAATGTTGAATTTTGTTGAGGTTCATCCGAATGTAAAAATATACGTTCGAACGAAACTCGTGCAGTCAAAATAAATAAATAGTGTTATGAGGATATCAATTACAGTATTATTAATTATGTTTATGAAATTATTTAAGTTTTGTTCATAGGCAGTAGATGGGTAACGAAAAAATAATGGATAAAAGTTTGATGCTATTGGGAGATAGACTTGGGCGAGACTATGAGGAATATGCACGGGGAGTGAAATTTTTCATAGAGTTTGCGAAAGATAGTGCTGACAGTCGGGGTTTTATAAGATGTCCGTGTAAGAAATCCAAGAACCTGAGTTATTTAAACATGATAGTAGTAGAGTCTCATTTGTTCGTTAATGGGATAGATCTTATATACTCGCATTGGGTTCTACATAACGAACCATTTCCTACAGGATTTAGATTTGATAGTCATTCCAATTGGATTTGGGAAACTGGTGATGAGATCGATATCGACAATACAAATGTGGTCTTTTCGGATGATAGTGATGATAATGGAGAGGATATCACTGAGATGTTAGGCGATATTGGCGCAGGCATGTTTGGGGTTCGAGATAGAGAAGGAACATCTTCACAATCTTTTAAGGGAAACGAGAATTTTGCAAGACTGTGGGAGGATGCACAACGACAACTATATGAGGGGTGTACCCATCATAGCAAGTTGTCATTCACAGTGAGGTTGCTACATATCAAGTCAATATGCCGGATTTCTGCAAAGGCCATTGGCATGCTACTTGAGTTATTTAAAGAGGTTCTACCGCAAGATAACGTGGTGCCTCGTAACTTTTATGAGGCGAAAAAATTAAAACGAGGATTGGGATTTGATTACAATATTATCCATGCTTGTAAAAATGATTGTGTACTCTTTTGGAAGTAATATGCAGAATTTGATTCATATCCAATGTGTCACGAGTCAAGATGGACATCAGATAAGCGTAATATACCGAATAAAGTGTTGAGACATTTTCCCTTGATCCCTAGACTTCAACGGTTGTTTACTTCTCGAGTGACTGTGAAGGATATAACTTCGCATAATGCAGAAAGAGTTCAAAATGATCAATTTCTCTCGCATTCGGCAGATTCCTTATAGTATAAGAAGTTAGATGGAGAGTATCCATGGTTTGCCGAACAGTCTCAGAACGTACGCCTCGGGTTAGCAACTGATGGTTTTAATCCATTTGCCAATATGAGCACTTCTTATAGTACGTGGCCTGTGATATTAATGCCTTATAATTTGCCACCTTGGAAGTGTATGAAGGACCCTTATTTCATGATAGCTTTATTGATCCCAGGGCCGAGGTCACCAGGAAATGATATAGATGTATATCTACAACCATTAATAGCAGAGTTGAAAGAGTTGTGGGAACAGGGTGTGAGTACATATGATGCGGCCTTGTCGCGGGAATTCAAGATGCACGTCGCAGTCTTATGGACAATAAATGATTTTCTAGCATACGAAAACTTGTTTGGATGGAGCACAAAAGGTAAATTGGCTTGTCCTATTTGCAACAAAGATACACAGTCTCAGTGGTTAACAAATGGAAGAAAATTATGTTTCATGGGTCATCGTCGATATTTACCTAATAATCATAGATGGCATTCGAACAGGACAGTGTTTGATGGGAAGACTGAGCGGAGGTCATCACCGCCAACACTATCTGGCAATGATATTTTTGCAAAACTACTTGAGATTCCAAAAAATAGATTTGAAAAGGACACAAGAGCGCGAAAGAGGAAACAAGATGTAGTGGAATTCAATTGGACAAAAAAAAAGTATTTTCTTCGAGCTGCCATACTGGTCTACATTGACACTTCACCATAATCTAGATGTCATGCACATTGAGAAAAATATATGTGAAAATATTTTGGGTACTCTCATGTCAAGAGAAGGAAAAACAAAAGATACAATTAATTCCCGTAAAGATTTGAAGGAGTTGAGAATAAGACGAGAGTTGCATTTACAAGATAATGGGTCTCGAGCCATCATGCCTCTTGGATGGTATACACTATCAAGCGATTAGAGAATGAAATTTTGTAACCGGTTATTGTCAATCAAATTACCTGATAGGTATGCTTCGAACATGTCAAGATGTGTACGAACACATGATTAGAAGATAACTGGTCTTAAAAGTCACGACTGTCATATATTTTTACAACGTTTGTTGGTAGTTGGTGTGCTTGGAAAACTTACTCAAAATGTTCGTATAGCTCTCACAGAGTTAGGGTCACTTTTCAGAGGCATTTGTAATAGGACGTTACAAGTTGACACATTGTTAAAAATGGAGGCTGAGATCGCAGTGATATTGTGCAAACTAGAGGGTTTGTACCCACTTTCTTTCTTTGATGTAATGGTTCATTTGGCTGTTCACCTATCTTTGAGGCTTTAGTTGCTGGCCCGGTTCACTATAGATAGATGTATCCAATTGAGCGATTTTTAGGAAAGTTTAAGTGAAATGTGGAAAATAAGTCTCATCCAGAAGGTTCGATTGCAGAGTCCTACATTGATAATGAATAGCATACTTTTTGTTCAATTATTTTCGTACGGTTGATACCAGATTTATGAGACCGGATCGAAATTATAAAGGTGAACAAATGGGTGTCTCATCATCATTTTCTGTATTTTCACAAACTGTACGTCCAATGGGCGTACAGGGGGGCTACGACTTGTGTGGATGAGATTTTTATAGAGCTCGATGGTATGTCCTGAATAACTGTGTAGAAATTGAGCACTACTTGAGGTTAGTAATGAATTTACGTATAACTAAAATAATTGAGGTTAGTATTTTCGTATAACTAATATTTCACCTGAAAACGTGCAGCGAACATTTACAACTACTTACCTCAAGTGGTGGAGCTGACGTACAAAAGAAGCATGAAGAAGAGTTCGCCTCGTGGTTTGAACATACGATATTATTAAAAAATTAATATGGATTTTATTGATATTTAATATTATACTAAATATATTTATTGATGTAATTTCAATTAAAACATGCTACAAATCCCGATGAGATCTCACTAGAACTTTATGCATTGGCATGTGGTCCAAGCAAGATGGCTATACAGTATTTAGGTTGCTTGGTGCGTGGATATAGATTTCACACACGTGATAGAGAACGATATAGAAAAACTCAAAATTGTGGAGTCGCAGTTGAAGGGAGCCATGGAGATGATAACATTGACTTCTACGGAGTTGTAGAAGATATTATAGGGTTAAAGTATGTGGGAGGTTATATTGCTTGGTTGTTTAGATGTACTTGGTGGGATGTTTCACATCCTAGATTGGGAGTGCGTAAAGATGGGGGTTTTGTCAGTGTGAATACATCCCGGACCTGGTACGAGGATGATCCTTTCATTCTCGCCTGCCAAGCGAATCAAGTTTTTTATTTAAATGATTCGAAATACGGGAACCCATGGCGAGTGGTGAAGAAGTTTGCACTAAGAAATGTATATGATTATATTCCAGAGGCAGATGAACCATATGAAGAATTTGATGGTTCGACAAATGAAGAAGCATATCAAGAAAATGAACCAGTGATCAATCTATTTGTTGACCTAAGTCAATATGACATGGTTCCACTTCGTAAAGAAGATGTTGCACCAGAAGTGATCGAGGGTGAAATGTCGGAAGAACATGAATCTACTGATGTGTCTAGTGAAGATGAAGGAGATTCGTTCAGCAAAACTGATATTGAATGAATTAAAATATCTGTGTAAATATAAATTTGATAAATATCAACAATATTTAGTTCATTACAATTGCAAATAGATATGCCTCCCAAACGCAAAGCAGTTTGTGCGCCATCCCCACCTCTACCCATTATTGACTCTCATGTACGTGATTCACTGGCCAGCAATAGTATACCAGCATCACCAGACCCAGTGTCAGGTATTTTGTCAAATTATGGTATTTACCACATGAGTTAATATATATTTACCAAATTATATATATCTGTTCTAATTACTGTACTTGTAGTTGTAAGCCAGCACCGAGGGTGAGGCATCACGAAGGGTGTCTGCATAGAGAAAATCAGAAAAATAGGTAAAATTAAAGTTGATATATTAGAGGGTCACACTGGTGGGCACAGTGATTCACAAGCATGACTTTCTACTTATGTTGGTACCTTCACTCGCACGTATGCTTCGATGTCAGTAGCCTACTGGGTAACATTCCGGAAGATGTAAAAGATTACATAAAAATTTGTTGCTTGGTAATGAGCTACATCCCAAGAAAATTCAAATTTAATGCTAATTGTATATTTACTAATTACTTATAATTTTTTAAAGGATGAGTTTGATCTAGATTTTAGTCGGCGAAAGCATCGAAAAACAGTTGATGAACTAATGTCGGGTGCATTCCGGAGGTACAAAGGTCGGTGCCATGCACATTTTGAGAAATTCAGCACTACTAGAGAGGCATGCCGAAATCCATTCCAAGCAATACCACCAGCCAAGTGGGAGAAGATTTGTGATCTGTTTGAAGATTCTGCTTATAAGGCAATATCACATTTATATTTTTTTTAATAGAAAATTATATATGTATTATAATTTGAAACTTATAATCAAATTCTTTTTTTTTTAGCAACGGAGTGCTGTGAACAAAGTAAATAGATCAAATTTAAAAATTCACCATCGTGCGGGTTTTTCATCGTTTGCATAAAAAAATGGTCAGTGCTACTAATTCCAGTCTCATATTAAATATGTACTTTTCTCTTTCAAGTTCTAATATAGTTTTTCTTTTGCAGCAAGTTGAAAATTCTAGTGACTTTGATCTAACCCATTTATATTCTAAAGCAAATAAAAATCGTGATGGTATTGGGACCAATCCTGAAACTGAGGCAAATTATGTAAGTTTAAGTATATTAAGTCAAGTCTAATAAAATATTCCTATTATTTATACTAACTTTAATGAATTTTCTTGTAGGAAAAGATGAAATCTCTAAAGGACGCTACTACAGATCCATCTGATGAATCATCTATCAACGATACTCAGATCCTATCTGAAGTTCTTGGATCACATTCTGGATATTTGAGGGGTTTAGGGCGTTGTGTGAATCCATCCTCCAGTTCATCATCCTCTTTTAAGGCTAGATACAATGAAGACAAAACTAAGGAATTAGAAGCAGCATAACTTGAGATAGAACGATTGAGGTCCAAAGAACAAGAGTTGTTGATTAAATTAGATAAAGCAGAGGAGTTAGAGTTAAGAATAGAAGAGAGACTGGAGTCGAGGACTCGAGCAATGTTTAAAGAATGGCAGAGGATGTCCCAAAACTCTATGCCACCACCACGATCTTAAAATTTATTTTTTATATTAATTGTACATTTAGCATTTTGTTTAACAACAATATTTGAACAAATTTGATGTGCAAATTACATTTTTATTATAATAGCAATGAATCTTTTAATTAAATGTGAATCTGTGTAACGGTATCATTCGAACAAAAAAATCACATTCGAATGATACATTATGATTTAAAAATTCGTCCGAACTAAAAAGAATCCGTTCAAACAAGATTAATTCCAATAAATTTATTCGTTCCAACAGATAATATCCATTCGGACGCTTATCTCATTCGAACTAGGCAATCTGTTCGAACCAAATACATATCTGTTCGAATGGCAACTGTCAGTTCGGACAACTTAAATGTTTGTTCGAACAGGTTTCTGAGACGAATTTTTTTTGTCCCAAATAAAAAAACCCGTCTGAACAGATTTGGACGGGCAAGTGAGATTTCATCTCTAAAAAACATTTTTAGGGACGAAATTCAAATTTCGCCCCTAAAATCTTTTTGAGACAGGCTTTTTGAGACAAATTTGAGACGAAATTTTTTTATCTCGAAAGATTTTTTGGGACAAAAAATAGACATTTTGAGACAAAATGATTTGTCTCAAAAAACCTATTATCTTGTAGTGGATGAGATTGAAATAAGTTGAAATGAGTTGAGCTCATTTTGAATCCAAACAGTGACTTAAGCGGAAGCCTGATTGTTTGGTAGGACAAAGTCAAATTTGAACTAGAATAAAGTAATTCAATCTTTAATAATGTAATTGATTTAGGTAAAATGGATGGAAAAGTTCTAATAGTATTCTTAGGTTGGTTAATAATTTTTAATTTATCTGATTTATTGAATAAATAGAAATTCTATAGGAGAGGGTATGTCAGATCATCTGTGACATCGCTCGTTCTTTGATAAAACGCTTGGCGAGAATTTGTGGTAACAAGAATACCAGCAAGTTGGAAACACTTAGGTTTTGTCTAGTCTAGGCTCATAATAAGGGAATAATCAGAGACTAATACTAATTATATCATCGACTTATACCACAAAAGAATTCATCCATTAATAATAATATATACATATGTCATTGTCACTTATTATCAAATAATATTATAAACCATTATTAGTTCATCACTTATATCATAATACAACAAGTCCAACATGGTTTGTCGCCTAAACAAAATATATCTTAACAAATACAAATAACTATTATCGAAGACAAACCTTCGTATTTACAACTCGGACATGGTTTGTCTTTCTTCCATGAGAAAGTTTTTATAGACTACATCTACATCCAAATCCATGATTTTAATAAACAAAATTGTAGGTAGGACCACCAAGTGAGACTCTTAAGAATCTCAATAGGTTAAAACCAATAACAAGTACTTCAAAGAGACAATAATGGAGATTAATATGCGTGCACAATTTCATTAAGTAAATTAGTGAAGATATATATTTATACATGACGAGTAGTCACCCTCTAAATAAAACTCAAGCATTGTGAGGACTGCATCAGCAAAAAATGATAAACCACTTTTTGAGGGAAAAAGGAAGACAAAAAACAAAGTCTTCCCTTGGCAAGCGAAAGTCAATGATGATCTTCCCTTATTAGTTTGGTGAAGATGAGAAGGAGAGGTCTACAAAGTACAAATAGTCCAACAAAATAGCAAGCAGCACCATATAGAAAGCTTGGTAGAAACATCTCAACACAAAGGAGCTAAAGCGGTTGGCAACTCGGATGAAAGGCAAGCTACGAGCCTAAGGTAAGTAACGATCGAGGACAAGACTCGGGCAGACATATGAGGTGAACGTATGAGCTTTTCGAGATAACATGGAAATGCTCAAAGGCAAACCTTATTGTACATTGAAGCCTATTCCATTTGAAAGGTCATATATGGGCTTGTAGGTAGAGGCTATGGCTCTACATACCATATCTTCTAAACTCAAAGGTATGGCTCAATGCCACATGGAAGGCCTGTTCTTGGAAAGGACTGTGGATTAGACGCAAGGCAAGCTACAAAGATGTGCATGCCTTGTCCGTCTAATTTTGTCATCCTACAAATGGATGGCTGAGACTAAAAGGCTCATATATATTCAAGCACATCAATGGTCAGAAGTACACCTAACACTAACCTATAAATGGTTTAAGATAAAAGCCAAAATCTCACATTTGAGATACTACGCGTTCGAGTTTCTTTAAAGTCAAAATCTTTGAAGGAAACAAAAAGCTTCAAAAGGAGCAGTGCCAACGCTACCATAGCATTTCTATTACTATGGGATTATTTACCTTCTAAGACAAAGTTGGGTAATGTGGGATAAATATTGTAGGTATGCCATGGGTCTTGCATTACATATTCTATAAACTTTTTCCTTGTTGTTCATGAAATAATAAATATTTTCTTCTATTATATTTATGAATATTTTTACTTCATGATTCTAAGATATTGATGTTTGAATGGCTTAGATTGGTGATGTGGTGATTGTGGGCATGAGTTTGTTTGAGTCTTACCTTGTGTCAATCATCATGGATGCGTTGAGGATTTTTCGAGCCATTCCTATGACATGTTTCCACTAATGTCATATGGGAATGAGAATGTCTCTAATAATTGGGGTGAAACACTTTCTTGCTAGCCTCACTTGATAGACGAGAAGGAGAAGGCTCTGACATATCATATGTGATTTCTTTGAGTTAGTTGGCCGAGTAGACGTTCCCAAGTGCAACACACACACACACACGCGCGCACACACACACACACACACACATATATATATATATATATATATATATGTATTGTTTTATTTGAAACTGTCGAATCAACTTGCGTGTTGGTCGGGTGTGAGTGATTGCCCTAGGCAAACAGTGAAGTAATTTTCCTTACTTGGCACCTGTATCTCTGTGTGAGATTTTTATATGATGAGATTTAATAGATGAGATTCTATATGATGTAATATGATATAAGTCTTACCTGCTTGAAAAAAGTGTGGTTTCTTATCTTAGGGATATATACATGTACACTTGAGTTTTGCACAAATGGTGATTCATCGCCATGCTTCTATAATTGTTTTTTACTTGTGATTTCTCGCCATAACTATGAGTACATATGTTTTGCTCAGTGGGTTATTCCTCGCCGTGCACAATGCATGTGTTCATAATAATTTTACATCAAACAGTGCATTAAATCTTAACATACATTATCTCTTATTAGTAGCCTTGTCATTGTTGTTTAATCTATCTAAGGTTTCGTTTATTGAAGCTGTAAAATCTGATGCAAAGATAGACCCAAGAAAAGTACTTGAGGAAGAAGAATCAATCCCACCCGAGTAATATATATGGAGGTATGTCTCCATTGTTAGGTGTTATTTTCTGGAGTTATATTATTTTGTCTGATGACCATTTATGTTCAGTTCTCCATATTTGGATATAAGGTACAAAGGGATGGTCTTATATATGTTTTGAAAAATAAAGATAAGGTACAAAGGGATGGTCTTATATATTTTTGAAAAATAAAGTGACATGTAAATATTTGGATGAAGAATAAGTGAACCTATTTACGATTTAAACTCTGGTATAAACAGCACTTAGCTTATACTTGTTTTGTTGCTCTTTACACATCCATTTACTTACATGTGTACTTCCTTGTGGACATTGCAAACCTAATCGTGATCTAAAACATTGCAAACCTAATCGTGATCTAAATCCTGGGTGTCGTGCCATAAGTATATAAGTATGGCGAAGAATCACCCTCTCAGCAAAACTCATTAGATATTCCTTACCAAGGCAAGGAGGAATCACCTTTTTATCAAATCTCATAAAGTCAACAATATATCATCATATAAGTCTCAACGGGAACTCGATCCAACTTGTTCAATTTGGACAAAAGTGTAGGTGGCCTTTATGTTATCCCCAGTAAAAGGTGTTAAAAGTAGGCTAAGGGGAAAGTTGATTCCAAGGTATTTTGGACCTTACGAAGTAATGAAAAAAGTCAATCCAGTGGCATATTGGATTTTGTTGCCTATGGAAAAGCTTCGAGAACTAGCAGCCTTGGGTAATTGAACTAGATCTAAACTTCTAGTCCAGCTAAAATCGATTTTACTTGCAAAAAAAGATTGATACGCATTGTAGATAGAAAGGAGTAGAGATTGAGATCTAAGATTGTATCCCTGTTAAAAGTGCGGTGGGGAGATATAGAAAAGAAAAAAATACTTTGGAAAGCAAGCGGATCACGTGGGCGCAATTCTTAAATTTATTTGAGCCTCAGCCTTGACTTGTAATGCATGAAGTTGTAACAAATGAAGTCCAGGTAAGATGGACAACACACGAGGAAGGATAAGGACATAAATAGGTAATCGTTTCCCCTAATCTTCAACTTAATACCAACAAGCCTTGGGAGAGAAAATGGTGTGGGAGAAGAAAGCCCTTTGCAAGGTAGCCATGCCACCTGAGATCATGCACCAATTCTTAAAAGAACTACGTGAAAAGGGGAGAAAAGAGGCTGAACTACAACGAATAGAAGAGGAGCGCCATTGAGATGAAGAGAGTGCTTAGACAGCCAAGGATCTAATATCTAAAATGATGGGTCACACTAGCACGAGTGTGGCACAACAAGAAGGGAAGAGGATAATGCCGAAACATGCATGCAAAATGAGGGAAAGGGTGAAGATTTGACAACATTCTGTGAAGTTGAACCTAGCCTGAGAGATTGGATACAATTGATCACAATCGGCAAACAACATTGAAGAAGAAGGCAGAGGAGAAATAAAGATCCATTACATGTCTTGACCTCCAATGAAGAGCACACTAATGCAATTAAGGGAAAGTCCCATACAGTCGAAGGCGCATATAGGCACCAATGGCTCTTTTGTTTGAACTCACCTCCTTCGAGAGGATTAAGAAAGGGAGAGGTCTATCAAATTTTGAGGACGAAGTCCCTTATAAGGTGGGAAGAATTAGAGTAATGTCCTTCTTGCATAAAAGGGTGGAGACCATTTTTGGAATTGAGTGGAAGGAAATGATGAGAAATACTCCGATGGTCTAAGGAACTAGCAGTAGGCACTATAAATCTCAGTCAATCCAGCACATGGGCGAGCAAGCACCTTACAAAGGCTCGACTGATGCATCCTAGAGCGAAGAGGAGATAAGTGTGTTATTTCAATAAAGTCAAGGATGAAAATACCACTTATTGAGAAGGCCAGAAGAAGAAGTCTTGAAAGACATTAACTCACAAAGATTTATCTGCCAAGGCGACTAGCAATCAAGAAAATGATGGGTAAGGGAGCTTTTCTGAAGTACACAAAAGTGCTAAAAAAATGTGATACAAAAACACGCAAAAGCGTCACTCCATCTGAAGAGTCACATCAATAGTGGTTCCACAATAAAAGGTGAATGCTTGAAGTGTCATTTGATTTGAACATAGCAATACGACTCAAGCCACGACCAAGACCATTTTTTGAGAAAGGTTAGAGGACCAAGCAAGAGGATCATGCTTGGAAACCTGTCTTTATTATTCTACAATATGAGAGAGAATTATTCATGGAAATTCTTACCACATATCCGGAGTCAAAAAGGACATGATAATCCCACCCTATTTAAAGGACCTGAATGTAGGACAAGATCTCAGTTTTGAGACTTTATTCACCAAAGATCTTGTAAAGTCAGCTGCTTCAGAAAATAAGGAATTGAAAGGTGAGGAAAGAACTTACGAAGTATGAATGTAGGTTAGCTTCTAAGACATTTCTGGACAATGTGTGGGTGAATGTTGTGAGTAAAAGGCATTAAATTATTTGTGCAACTTCTCTGCCCCATTCTACAAGCATGAATAAATATTTCAATCAATGTATATGCCTATATTTACACACTAACTTCCAATATTTTGAGCATCTGAACGTGTCAACTATTTCAATACTTGACTCTAGATCCCCATGTGGGAACCTAATATCTCTATGTGAGAAGTCGGTAGCGTAAATCTTTAATCATGGGACGGGAAAAATAATTTCCCAAACAATTTTTTAGAAACCTTGTCATGTACTTTACACGAGAAAGAGAATGTCTCGTGACGGTTGGGGTGGAACGATGTTGTATTTGGCTCACCCGATAGTTAAGATATAGGATCCCCCAGCGTATCACGTATTGGTGTTCTTGAATTGATTGGCTGGATAGAAGCATCCCTAATGCAACGAGTATCTATTTGTGAGAAGTTTGTATGGCGAACATCTATCTGTGTGATGAAATCTATGTGATAAGCACATGTGTAGTGAAAGAACATTACTAGGATTGAAATAGGTAGAATGTTGGTTTTTGCGGATTTTATACTTATATTGGAGACGGGTTATTCCTCGCCTTACTAATCCTAATGTGTTTATGTATTCTGCATTAAGAGTAAAGGTCAACATTCCTAGATGGTCATTCCTTGCCATGCACTAAGAGGGTGATTTGTCACCTCGTTTAAGGATGCACGTAGCTATAAGAGTGAGGGTGATTCCTTGCCAGGCATATACGTGTTCGTCTAGTATTTTCATGAAAATGTTCATAGCATTTTCAAAGGCATTATCTCTATTAGCAAGCAATTCTTTCATTACCGCCTAAGCTATCTATGTTTTCATTCTTGGAATCATAGATTTTGATGCCGATTCATATCTAGCATCACTCGAGGAGAATGACTCAAACTTGCTTGGTCCTAAAGATGGAGACTAGTAACTGCCTAGCACTAGTACCCACCGTAGTTGTCTTATGCCTTCCATTGGTATGTAAAATATTAAGTTGGGCAACTAGTTGAAATTAAGGTGGCGACTAACTTTATGTATATTTGGATGATGTAATACTTGATATTATTGAAGGGTGAGAAGCCCCTTTTGTCGTGATGTTTAATATTCTAATACTTAATAGCTAACATTGTTACTACAACTTATTCTGCTTTAAGTTTTGTTGCAATCTCATAAACATATCATTCACGTGTATTCCCTCTGAAAAGTTACACTCATATTTTAATTTCTCGAGTGTTGACCATTGGCCATCATTTTTGGCACCAGGGATATTCCTCGTCTGGACCTTCATAAGGATGGAGTGCCACACCTATTGGCCACCCTCTACCTAGAAATGAAGTTCCTGCATAGTGCACAGTTATGTAATTCTCGGTGGATTAATTACTAAGATTAATAAATATAATTCCAAAATAAGTTTCTATTAACCAATTTGATTAAAATCAGATTTTCATCTTAAGTATTATTTTGAAGCTCATAACAAATATTGGTATATAATAATATATCCAGTTACTTTATTATTTTTATTGCTAAAATTATTATCTTCATTTGTTATTTTTATCACTCCTCGGAAACTCTAAGCATAATGGCAAGGGAAAAGATAAGCGTACTTACTCATCATAAGTGCTTGGATGGTGAAGCATGCTTGTTTAGAGTATTCATGATAGCTTAGTTATTGTTTAGTTAAATTCTGACTATAAATTCCACTTTTATAAATTTTGGTTAATTACTTTTTACTATACTAAATAACAAATTCAACAATTAAAATATTAATTTTCAACTTTACATTTATTTTAATTCCAATTATAATTTGATATTGATTTGTTATTATAAAATACACATTAGTTTTTTAACATTCAAATTATTCCTAACAGATAATATTTTTTAACGGCCAAAAAAATCCGAGAAGCTAGAGTGGCAACAGGATTTGTAAACTAGAATGATGTTTTGAACAGATTTAGCCGAACGCGAAAATGAAAACAAAAATGAAAAGTAAAACTCTAGTGCAAGAGAGTAAACAAGCGGGAAGGATGAATATTTTTAGTCCCAAAAATATTTTGACTAGCATTCACCCATTCATGGCTATATTTGTTGAACCAAGAGAAAAAAAAAGTTATTTTAGCTAGCCATTTGTTAAGTTTGTTGCAGCCCTGTTTTAATACCTCTTAACTATTATTTGACTAAACAATAGATTTTGTTAAGTCCATTGTGAATGCTCTAAGATGTCAAGTACGGAAAGACCGACCGAGCATTTTGGTGCCAAAACGTTTTGAGCATACTTAGCCTAGTTTGTTTTATCAAATCGTCTCATCTCATCTCAAATTCATCATTACATTTTTTCAAATTTTCATATAAAATAAAATAAACAATTCAATTTTTTTAAATCGCAAAACAAAATTTTCAAATTCTAAAATAAAACTAATATTAAAAATATATATTATAACAATATTTTATTTATTTTTTACTTTTATTTCATCTCATTTATAAGAACAAAATTAATCATCTGCATGCTTGCTCGGAAGCCCGAGCATACTCACCAGAAATTTAGAAAATACTCGCTCGAAAACACCGATCAACGTGCGTGGAAACTCTTTCAAAATTATAGCATGCAAGGCATACAGATGGAAATTAACTTCTCGTCAATGCAAAATGTAATTTAGATTTAGAATGAGATAAATCTATAGAGAATTACTCTCTAGGTCGATGTTCTTTTCACTTTTTCAAAACTGATACCTAATGTTTAAAACGTTTAAGCGCCTATAATTATGGTCAAATTTTAAATGAGTCCTTCGGTTAGGAGACTCGCCAAAAATACTAAACAATCAAAAGACAACATGTAGCATACATACTATGCCCGGCCTAGAGAGTAAAAGAAATTTAGAAAATGTAGCATACTATGCATGCCACATCAACATGAACAGTAAAAGAATTATTCAAGATATTTTGAAAATTCAGGAAAATAGAA
This sequence comes from Platycarya longipes, assembly GCA_036559045.1. NCBI lineage: Eukaryota > Viridiplantae > Streptophyta > Magnoliopsida > Fagales > Juglandaceae > Platycarya > Platycarya longipes. The sequence goes on from CM071797.1 coordinate 35,916,805, forward strand.
AAAAAAAATTAAGAATAAAATAAAGCTATAAATTAGGTAACATAAAATAAAATAATAAGAATTGAAGGGCATCTTTTAATTTCTGCAAACTTGCAGGGGATATTTTGCCTCAACGTCCAAGTTTAGAGGTCATTTGTGCAAACTCTTTTAACTCAGGAATAAGTGTAATTTTTACATAAATTTTATTATTATTTTATTTATTGAAATCATCAGTTTTCTTTTATTTTTTTAATTTAATTTAATTTAATTTTTATTTTTGTTTCTTTATTTATTTGTGTTTAAAAGAATGAGAATGAGTATTGATAAAATATATATATATATTGATTTCTGAAAAGTCAAATTAAAAAGCACATAAATCAAGTCTACAAGGTCAATGAGATGCACCACTTTACACTTCATTGGTGCGAGACTTCAAAGCACATGTATTTTTCAAAGCCCAATAGAAGCCGATTTCACTTTCACTAAGTGGCAACTCGAGTTTAATTTGGAATATGTCTTTCACTTTAAAAACTGGGCCGCAACACATTTGGAGTTCACGTTCACTTGGCCACTTATTTGGTTTGAAGACCTGCACGTTTTCTTGGAATGGGCCGCACGTTTCTGCTGGGCATTCACTTATCCACTTAGGCGCTGCACTGGAGGGATTTCAATTGAAAGCTGCATAGGTTTTTGAGCCTCACAAATTCTGTTTGAGGCTCGGAATTGAGGTGGACTTTGTAACTAAACGAGGGGCACATATGCGTATATATTGAGTAAGAGTGTTCATTCGGGTTCTGGATTCTTAAATCCGAAATTCAGATTCGAAATTTCCTTAAACATTTAAAAAAAAAAATTCAAAAATATTAAGAAATATATAAAATTTTAAACCGGGCCGGGTACAACTCGGCCCGGATGAACACCCCTAAATTATTGAGAGCGAGAGAGCCGAACAGCAGACCTAAGAGATAAAAACAAAAAGTGAGAAACCGAGAGCGGATCAATGTAAACAATAAAAATACTGTTCATGTGTGAGTGACCTGTACAGGCCACGCTTGCACGTAGCAGTCCTCTTTTTTTTAAGTGAAGGATGTGAAGAGTAAAACGAGAATCGCATATTTTATCAAGGGTAATACTACATACAGTCGTAGGGTTGTAAACGGCGTACAGTCGCTTTAGAAAAAAAGTTAACTTTTTCACGTGGATCCCATATATATTCACTTTTTTTCAAACCGACTGCATGCCGCTTGCAACTCCATGACTGCATCTATCATTTCTCTTTTATCAATTAATTCCAACGAAAAATATAAATCTTATTTTTTTTTAAATTTTATTATGAACTAATTTTATTTTTTAAAATTTTAATGTAATCTAGAATCAAACACCGTTTATATTTTGAACTATTTTATTTTTAATATGTTTATAATTGAATGTTTAATTCTTATTCTTAATGCTTACAATTTTTTAGTCAATTATTATTTGATTAATTGAATCTCAATTAGACTGAGTGATGATTTGTGATTTTAGCTCTAGGATTAAATATCATTAGTTGAGCAAAAGTAGAGATACTTTATCGCTTTATCGCGACTAGTATAATTTTATAATAAAAATTTTAAAAACTTAATGAATTTCTAATTAATTAAATTTGCAAAGAGATATGGAGTTAATAGTTGAAAATATTTTCAATATTATTCGAGATAAAATGTTGAATAGTTAAAAGATTTTTATAATCAAAATTGGAGTACTGAAATTTAATAATTAAGATGAATAAATTGTATGAGATTTGCTAAATAAAACCAAACACTCTAGATCCATTATTATTAATTTTTTTTACAATCTTAAATTTATGCTCTTTTATTCGTAAATTTATTTTTACTAATTATTTTAATTTAATTAAATAGTAGAATCTTTTCATTTTTTCGTTTTTTCAAATAGTAATTCATTTAGTAAATTTTAATATTTAATAGCATAATTAATCATTGTAAGTTAGTCATTCATTTTCTTTAAAATATTTTACTACTTATTACGATTATGTGCGCTTGTAAATATTTTTATGCGAACAAATTTTCCTCTAACGTAGCCCTAAAGCTTGCCCGGGTTGTCCCATTCAAGTAACCTTCTCCACATAGTGGGGAGTCAGACAAAAGAGCAAATGTCACAAAAATAACTCCAGCACTGAGGCTGCCAACAAATGTGACAAGCATGTCTATTCAAAATACAATGGTATTATGTGATTGTTATGTTCAAGATTTGACAAATAACATTACACAAGTAAATACAGACAAATGTCACTACCAATCCTCCACCTTAGAATTGCCTATTATCAAGGGGGCTTGAGATTGTTATTTATGCAAAAAGTGGACAGTTATTGGCTCTCTCTTCTATATTTTCCAGCTCTTCTTGGAGTTTTGTATACCAAGTTTTATCTGTACATGGAAGAGAATATAGTTGGACTGCAAGCTTGATAATATTAACCCAACCATTAAGTAGACACTTGCACTTTAATCAGAACATGTATGAAATAGCATCATATCTACCACTTTACAATCATATTGAGAAGTATACAATGCCACGAGAACTTTTCTCTTGTTTATCTCCTCAGTACTGACTCTCATATTTCTACTTTTAACACTAGTAATAAAACAGGATGTAGAAAGACTCACAGTTTTACTACTATATAACCCTATGATCTGATGGACATTGTAACAGGGGAGAAGTGAACTGTACAGGAAGTCCGTGGCAATTTTGAAAGGAGAGGAGTTCTGCATCTGTTAATATTATTCCCATCCCATCAACATCTTCCAAACCCCTTCCTCAATCTTGTTCCAAGGAACAGGCAAGGCATCCCCTTCATCAAGCAAAACTCTGTAAACTTCATATTCCCGATCTCCGATCATGTGCCTCCCAACTTCGGCCTGGAAAAATAATCAAGTCATATTTATTTCCACCATGGACAAGGGAAAAAAAAAAACTTCAAGCAAGTTTCGAGGAATACAAATAGTGGAGAATATATCATACTGCCTTAAGATCATAGTCATCTTTGTCACATAGAGAGGTGGCTGGACAAGGGGAAGCATTTTTTTAGTAAAAACCATAAGCACCCATGATTTCATAAATTGTGACCAGAGAGCAAGTCTCTAAACTCAGAATTAGGAATTTCGGTTAGATAACGAAGATCAGATTCCAGGTTATTGTTCAGGAAGGATTTGTTGTAGTTTTATACGTATAACTGGAAGATGGAGTCTAAAATTGAAATAAGTCATTATAATTCAAGATCAAATCAGCTATGTGTGATTATTGGAATAATTTTTAGACACTCAAATGGTAGAAATACAAGCATGACAACTGATATGCTGTTCTATCCGCTAACAGCGTTAAGATATCCCTAATGCCTTAGGGGGAGAACTAACATATGAAAGAAAAACCTGTGCTAATTTGTAACTTTATGGTAAGAAGAGGAGGAATTACCGAAAAGATGCAAGTATTTAGCATCTTGAGAGCAAGGGTAATGTCATAGAAAACAAGAGGGCGACCCTTGCCAGATATTTCTACGGGGTTTGCAACTAGTAGCTCCACATCAGGACCCCGGCTGACAACTGCTACTCTAAGAGGACGAAGAAGTTCCATCCTAAGACGAGAAGATAATGCATTCTTCTTGCTAGGGTCAACTATCTTCTTCCCATCCGCTTGCATAATGAATAAGTCAATCTCACAATTTCTTCTCTGTTTTATAGAGAAGCGTCCATAAGAAATCTGCATAAGAATAAGATTGTCTGTTATTACTATCATAGAACTTGATACTGCGGTATAATCCGTGACGATTCCACTTTTTTGTAGCATCTAAGTAGCGATTTGCACCAACATTCAGTTAATTTACCTGAATATTGTAATCCTTCAAAGTTCTCATTATGTCATAAAGAAGACCTTTGTGATCTTGGCAAACGATTTGGACGAGCGTGTGAGCAGGACTCAGTGAGTTGTCCATTGTGACAGAAACACTGTGGGAGGTTAGAATTCCAGTAGGGAGTTTGGTGGGAACTTCCAAGTCAAACATATCTTCTGTGATTGCAGATGGAAGAAATGAAGATGTCTGTGAACATGCAGTAATTCCAGGGCCGACAATTTCAATATCACAAGTTATAATGGCATCCCCAAGGACATCATTTAAGCGGACACAAGTTTCATCCTGCCTGTTCTTCGTATGTAGAAGCTCCCTAATAAAGACAATTGAAGGAAAATTATAGCAAGTCTATTGCTAGTGCTCTAATAAAGACAAACAGTACAGTCACTTTTGGAACAATAACAAATTAATATTCACAACATCAAGACACATCTTTTTTATACGTGTTCCAAAGTAGACTTGTAGTATTCCTCCCAAATTCCCGCATATCTTATAATGCATGCCATAGCACAATGGTCCAAAAAGTAGCACTAAAATTATGACTTTGGGAGACCCTTTTTTTTTCTTTTTTCTTTTTTGTGATTGATCAAGTTCTGCACTCTCTTCCTCCTCTTTCCATCAGAAAGGAGATACAGCGGTTAATTAAATAAAATTAAAAATAGGAGGTATGCAGAACACCGCATATCATTCTTTTATTTATTTTTCTATTCTAACCTGATTTAAATGTCAAATCCTCATTTCCAACAATTCAATTTTGATATCGTAATAGTGGAGCTATTTAAATGACTCTAATGTTTAAAGATTTAGGATAAATATAATTTGAAACTGAAATGCTACCCAACTATTTGGACCGCATGGGTTTCTTTTTCATATTATTTCTAAATGAGATGGCATAAAGTTTGTACGGAAATATTAGCCCAATTTCAAATGAGACGTGAAATCAACTTTTAGTATCCAATGGCTACCACTTGGTAACTGCAACAATAAACTTGCAACAGATTAAGAGCCTATTTGGGATTGCATTTCGAACTTAAAAAATTAATTTTAAATAGTTAAAAACACTTTTAAAGAAAAAATGGCATATTTAGCGCATATTTGTGATTGAAGTGGGAAATATAAATTATAACTTTAGGGCTTATAGCTTATAACTTAAATAATAAACTCTATACTTCAAAAGTTGTTTACTGTTTGGCAATCATGTATCTAAAACACTTTTAAAATTAGTTACAGTAATTTTTTAAAATATACAATTATCTATATAAGTTTTTTGATAAAAACTCCAATTTAGAATTTTTTGAATAATCTGATTTTCTACTTTTTTAGCTAACTAAAGTACTTTTCATAAAATTACCAAATATTTCATTTTTTCTTTAAAAGTGATTTTAACTTCTTAAAAGCACTTTTTAAACTTCAAAACGCAATCTCAAACAGACCTTAGAGCATGTTTGGGATTGCGTTTCGAGACTTAAAAAGTGCTTTTAAGCAGTTAAAAGCACTTTTAAAGAAAAATGACATGTCTGGGTAACTTTATTAAAAGCGCTTTAGTTGGTTAAAAAAAACTAAAAATCAGCTATTTCAAAAAGTACCAAATTAGAGTTTTTATCAAAAAACTTATGCAAATAACTATATATTTTAAAAAACTATCGTAACTAACTCTAAAAGTACTTTAGACATATAGATATCAAATAATAAATAGCTTTTTAGTAGTAGAGTTTATTATATTAAACTTTAAGTTATAAACATTAAGCTAAAAGAAATATTTCTCCCCGCAATCCCATACATGCACTTAGTAACTTTATAAAAATACCTTAATCAGTTAAAAAAGTTGAAAGTCAGATTTTTCAAAAAGTAACAAATTGAAACTTTTATCAAAATTTCATGCGGATAATTATATATTTTGAAAAAAATTCTGTAACTAACTTAAAAATACTTTAGATACATGTTTACCAAATAGTAAACAATTTTTGAAATATAGAGTTTATTATTTATGTTATAAGTTATAAGCGCTAAAGCTATAAAGTACATTTCTCACCGCAATTCTAAATATGCACTAAATAGAAGAATTGCTAAAATAGGAAAAGACAAGATGTGAGATTCTGAGGAGATTGTACAAGAACATCGAACCTTGTATCTGTAATGAAAAACAGGTCCATCACTTTTCCATCTGGGGTAGTGGACACCTTCACTTTCTTTATAATTAGCTCGAGCTCACATAGAACCCCTGTAACATCTGCCAAAAAACATTAACATCCATATTAGTCACAAAATGACAATAATATCCATATTAGTCACACAATGACAAGTATACGTTTTTCGATTCCAAGACATAAAATTATAAATTTCAAACTTGGAGTCTCAAGACAAACATCCAGTGTAAGAGTGAAAATTCTCTTTTCTTTCCCCAAGACTCAACAATTTCTATTCTACTCATAGAAGGATGCAAACCAGCCATAGAAACCAAATGATAAGACTTACACAAACGATCCAAAAGAATCAAAGTAAATGTTGAATACAATGACCAACAAAAATAGCAATTGCCGCGGGAAGGAACTATTGAGTTCCCGGAATGTCACAGAAACATTAATATTTATGAATTTCCCATTCAATGAATTTCACCTAAGTCGTATCTTGCTTCTTCAGAGAAAGTCTTGTACCAGTTTATTATCAAATCCAATCCGTACCAGCTAGTCAAAACAGGACAAACATGAAGAGGGCAAATCAAGTATTGAATGAATTCCTTGAAGGAGATTTAACAAAAAAAAAAAAATACCATGTAAAAGCCCTCTTCGATCATAACAACAGAACTTCAAAAGGAACACATCGGGAGGTTTCGGCGGCTGCGATTCGGTACAGTAGAAGGAAATCCCAGAAGCTGAAGAAAAAGAAGGGCAAGCCGCCACAAGCCTCTTCTTCAACAAACTCCACCTCGTCGTCGAGTTTCCTACCACCCAGAACACTAAGTAGCACCACTTCCCGTCCGTGGATACATCTTCATCCGGACAATGAACGAACAAATTGATTAAGATTTCGACAAACCATTACTTCACAGGATTAGAGAAAAATCTCAGAAACCCACTAATTGTTTCACAAAAATTTAAACAAACCTCAAATATTCGTTACTTGTTACAGAAAACTAGAATTTCTCGCCCAAGTATATGCAAAATCTTTAGCTAATTTTCGCAGTTACCTCCTCTGACAATGCTCAAACCAAAAAAGAGAATGATACGGCACAAGTCGCAACCCAGTCCAGTCTTGTCAGGACAATTCACTGTAATCACCCTTGGCTCCCCTTCTCTCCCTGCAGGGCCGATTAGGACAACGTCGTCGTGCAGAATACCCATATTATGTTGTTCTTGATTTTCAATCTTTAAATAGCGCTGAGCTCTTCTTTATTTCCACAATTTTTGTTGTGGAACTGATATTCTTGGTTTTCCAAGTAGCTGTCAGATGAAAGCAACCTTGAAACAGCAGGGTTGAGATGTAGAAATAGCAGAGAAGCACAGAGCCTGAGAGCCAAGTCTTCTACCACTTCTCGTTGTTGCTTTCCCTTCACTGGTTCTTGTTGTTTGCTTGTCCAATTCTCTCCCACCCTCTCTCTCCCCTCGCCACTTTTCCGTATGAGGATTTAATTTGTATGGATGGTTTAAGAGGGTTGCTAGATTTCTCGGATACGGAGATATTCGTGAATCGTGCGATAAGAGGGCGTGAGAAACTTAGGTATAGTTTCTGAGAAGAAGAGAAGAAATGAGATGAAATAAAAATTTAAAAAAATATATATTATTAAAATATTAATTTTATTTAAAAATTTTAGAAAATAATTTATAAAATTATAAAATTAGATTTTTTATTATATTTTAAATAATAATTTAATAAAAATATAATAATAAATTTGAGATGAGTTTAAAATTTTTAATTTTATCTCTTAAAATAAATCAGACATGTTAATAGCTCCTACTTAAAATTAAAATTAAAATTAAATAATATTTTATTTTGTAATATTATTATTTTAAAATTTAGAAAAAAAAAATTATTTATTATATTTTAGATAAAAAATTTTAAGATTACGTTATTTTGCGAGAAAATCTATTTAAATTTCTTGTTTTCTTACACACTTACTGATGTAGCAATTTTCTCAATCAATTATGCTAAAAAGTTATTGATATTCTGATTTATTTTAAGATTATAATGAGTTCCCGTATAACTGCTGTGCCAACCTATCAATTTATGTGTAGCAGAACTTTATAACACATATTTTTCTAAAATAACTCAATATTTATTAAAAAATGAGTTCCAATAAATCTTGATCTATTTTATCTTAATATTCAGATTTGCCTTAGCATTGTTTAACATATAAAAACTGAGTATTCTTACCGTGCCGACCCAATTAAACTGCTTGCTTTGCTACACTGGTGCCATGCGGTCTATTAAAAAAATAAAAACACAAACAAATAATGTTATAGGTACACAGTCTCACGTATGTTTTGCAAAATTGATAACTTAATAATAATGTCATATCACTCGAAATATTAAAAAAATACTAAAAAAAGGATAAAAATATGATAAGAGAAAAATTAAAATAAAAAATACAAATAATTAGAAGAGAAAATACATACAAATAATATTTTTATACAATATATATACAAAAAAATATACAAATTGTGTACGAATAATATTTTTAATACAAACATAAAAGGGTTAGAGGGAATCTAGTGTTTCAATTTTCCACTTTATAAATTTTCAGGCGTCATTTTATTTGGTGCCACTCCAGTAGGCAAAGTAAGCTATTTGTCTGGGCGACGAAGTAACATTTCTCAAAACTTTTGGACAATCATCATTTACATACAACTTTACCCATAATATTATATGTTTTGAGTATTAGAGCATCTCTATTAGTTTTATCAAAATAAATTATTAAAATTTAATTAAAAAAATATAAATTTGATCAAATTTGATAATTTACTATATAAAATTAAGCAAAAAATATTTTTATACTATTTTTTACACATTTTTTTTATTAAATATGACGAAAATTTTTTTATATATGATAAATTTATGTTTTTTATTAAATTTTTATAATTTATTTTAACAAGACTAATGAGAATGCTCTAAAAGACTGAACCACCCGTTGGACAGAGGTTGGTAAGTGATGGGACTTTTGATGACTGGCCTACCTCATTTTATCGGTTTATCCTTTTTAGTTTTTATATTGAATTTTGTATCTCAAAATTTCAAAATCTTCACCATTTCAATATTGACCTTTGCATAAAATTTATATATAAATAGCATTTTACAAGAAAATTTATTTGTTTGTCTCTTCCTGCATGCACATACTAGATACAAGATGAAGATGCTAAAGTAGCTGCCCTCATTGATACAGGCACAGAGCAATGGAATCATAGGCAGCAGTAGAATCTTAGGCTAGGTTTGAATATCAAGAGTATCTCTAATATTTTTAGAATATTTTATTATTATTTATTATTTTATTATTATTTTTAACATATTTTTTATTACTATTTATTATTTTTTACTACTATTCATTATCTTTATAATATTATTTATAAATTTTTTTTAATATTTTTCACTACTCAAACGTATTCAGACGACTTAAAGAAGTCTTGTCGATTGATGAAATAGAGATTATTAGTCAAATTTCCATAAGTCATTGTACCAGATCTCATAAATTGATATGGAGATGCGCGGCTAATTGAGTTTTTTCATGAAAGAGTGCATGCGACCATGCACTCCTTCAAGAATAATTACAAGAGAGATTACAAGGTTTCGAGGACAATCATCCAGCAGAATACAATGAGTGAAATCTTGACTAAGATATGGAAGCTAGTAGCTCCAAATGTAGGAAAGATTATGTTACAGAGAGTTAGCTTAATGCACTTCCCACCAAGTTCAATCTATTCAAGAAGAAGGCAGTTGATAATCTAAATTTTCCTTTTTGCTTACATGAACTAGAATCAGTTGAGCATACTTTCATGGGAATATCCTTCAGCAGAAAATGTTTGGGGGCAATATTCAAGAAAGATTTTGACGTCAGATATAATAACGATTATTTTATAGGCTAATCTCAACAGATGATTTATAGAAAAGAATACAATAGAGAACCTGAAAAATACCAAAAAAATGCTTCTGATATTCAATTGAGAATTATCAAAATCAGGCAATGCCAAAAATCAATCCCCAAGTCATACTATATAGCCAAAAATTATCTGTATTAAAATTTTACGAAAATTAGCAAAACTCCATAATCATACCAAAATTAAATACAAAATAAAAAAAAGTAATTTGCGAAAAATCTGATCCAAATCGATCAAAACCACTTCCTAAACGATAAGTGAAATATTACCAAATAAAAAAAAATAACTTAAATTAAGAATTTGGAAGGGGAAACGATGGATTTAGACATCGAAAAATATCACAATAAGCGTAGTTTGGTAGCCATGACATACGTGCCAAAAAGAACTTTCCAAATTGAAATTGTATGTATGATTCTGACATCCGTAACTAAAGTAATGACCAAAATATCGAAACGTACCCAAAACTACCTCAATGAAAAAAATATCACGATTCCTAGCCGTCCATGACCTGACCTTCTCTCTCAAAATATCTCAGTGCCATCAACATGCTATCTAACAACTCAGTATCATTTTACTTAAATTTTCCTACATCAAATTCAGAAGAGCGAAATAATGATTAGACTTTAAGGATGCCATGCAAACAATAGTAAAGAAGCTTGATAAGGAGTTGGAAGAGATGACACATGTGTTGGATATAGAAGAGGAGGGATGATTTTGTTTTTAAGGTTATTTTCACACATCCCAATACCTTGGTGAACCAATCAACACAAGTTTTACAAGATCTCAAAGAGATGGATTATACGGTTACAAACAAGGTTGAAATATCCATAAAACAAAATGGTGGTTGGGAGGCTCCACTAATGAATGTTTTTAAAATCAACTGAGATGTTGCGGTTCATAAAATTCACTGCAAGGTAGGAGTTGGGGTTATCGTGCGTGATTGGGAGGATAATGTCATGGCGACACTAAGGATGAAAATAGACTTGTTCCTAGATCCTTTCTTGGCATAGACTTATACAGCACTACAAACTGCTGCTATCTTTGGCATTGATTGGTGCTGAGGAATGTTGTCCTATAGGGAGATGCTCTCAAAGTTGTCAAGGTCATCCAAAGTTTTTTCTACCAGACCAGCTCAGGAATGCTCCTCTCATACATAAAACAAATGCTCAACATATTTGCTCAATGAACTGTAAAACACATCAAAAGAGAAGTGAATGTAGTTGCTCATGTTTTAGATTTAAAAAAAAAAATGCTCTGGGCATTACTGATTTTTTTATTGATTTGGAGGAATTTGCTCGTTGTATTCAATCTTGTTGTAGAGGTTCTTATCAATAAAATTTGGTTTGTTTCTAAAGAAAAAATAAAACCTATTTATGCTTAAGTCAAATCCTATTTTTTGGTTGTGTTAATTTTACTCAACAATTAAAATAAATTAAATTTTTTTTGACTTTTTAGGTTAACTACATGCTTATGTATTACTAGAGGTGGAGAGGATCTATTCCCCATGGTACTTTGAGAGAGAGAAAAAAGAATTAAAAATGAATAGTGATAGTATTATATTCCATTTATTACTAGTTTATCGTTTTAATGTATTTGTTTTTTTTTTAATTTTCTTTTAAATATTTTTTTAATATCCTTAATCATTAAGAAAAATTTAAAATATATATATAATTTTATTAATAATTACTTCTTTAATTATTAAGTAAAAAAAAATTAAAAAAATTAAAAATTAAAAATAATAATAAATAAGATGTATTAGTAATAGTAGTAAGCATAATTATGTTCCATTATGGCGGCCAAAATTTTCTGTTCCGCTGTAGTACGTAATGTTAGGGCCCTTTCAGCCATTTCAGGACCTATAATCCTATTCCATTTCGGACTATTTTAATGACAGTTTTATAAATTTCTTGAGTTTGAAAGCATTTTTATAAATTTAGAGGGCATTTAGTTACTTCTATAATACAAAAGGTATTTATATCATTTTAATTCTTTTTTTTTTTATAATTTTTAATATGTCCCTTTATTCTCTCTTTTTAAAATATCATTATTATTAATAATTTCTCTTTTTTTTTTATTTCTAAATAGTATTTAATTAATTATAGAATAAAAAAAGCATTTATATCCTTTTAGATTTCTTCATAACTTTAGGTATGTCTCCTTATTTTCTCTCTTTTTAAAATAACAGTATTTTTAATAATTTATTTATTCTTTATATTTTCAACGGATGTTCATTCCATCAATCATCACTTATATATACATGTATTCATTCTAATATTAATAGTGGTTAATTTATATATACATATTTATAAATATATAATTAATTTTGTACACTGGAACATACCATACCGAGAATTATGTTTTAATACTTAAATTGAAACTATCACTAAAACGAAATTTAAAACGAATTTATAAGCAATAAATGGAAGGTATCAGCATACTTCTATGTTCTATCGAGCTTTATCGCTTGATTTGATGGTTGTTTAATTGAGCTATCAAAGACAGCCAATAATGGTAGAAACTACTTGAAAACGATATTAATATAAACAGCTGGGTTAAAGGGGACAGAGTGACAGACCGAGAAAGATCTAAGTTAGGTCAAGAATTGTCTGGTAAAAATGAATTGTTTTCACCACCTGCGTAATATTCCGTGTAATATCCTTCAAGTTATAGACATCACATCAATCATATAATCAATATAATGTTTATCATTTTATCATTCAATTTAAATACACATATTTAAGTTTTTTTTTTTTAAATAATGACATATCATATGTTGATTAGGTAGAGTCGTGTGCTGCAAAGTTTCTTATGAAATTTCTCTTTAAAATTTCTCGAAAGTCCTTTAAGATATTTAAAGACCTGCTGCTAGGATTGCTATAGGAATTTTAAGAAGTACTTAAATAGATTTAAAAGCTCTTTAATAAAAAAAAAAGAATAGATTATTTGACTGTTACATATTAAAACACTTTTAATCTCAAATAAGTTAAAAAATATGTAATTCAAATATATTTGGATAGTGATTTTGATGTTTTTCTTTGAAAATGTTTTTTTTTTTAAGATAACGAAAAACGTAATTCAAATTTTATAATGATTGCCAATGAAGAACGTCTTGTGCAACCATCTTCGATTGTCAGACTCGTATTTTGGCCTATGAGTGTGGGTCATGGCCGCAACCAGCTGCGTGCATGCTACTCATGAACTGGTTTACTTTGAGTAGTTTTGTTGCCTTTGTGTGGCTTGTTTTTTCAAGAGTTTTATGTTCTTCCTTCCAATAATGTGAATTTGGTGTTCTACATCTACTTTGATTAGATCTTATGGAGTATGTTTCACTTCAATCCAATATTTAAGTATGCTAAAAAAATCAGTAGTGATATTTTTTTAATAATAAAATTATTATTTATTCTAAAAGTTTAAATTATTAAAAAAAATTATTATAGATTTTATAACTTAACTCTCTCTCTCTCTCACGTGTGACCAGACTCTCGTCAAATATGTAATTCAATATGTTGAATATATAATTAAATAAAATAGAACATAAAAATAAAATTCGAATTCAGAATTTTTACTTTAATAATATATAAAATTATTACTTATCTCTAAAATTTAAACAAATAAAAATATATAAATTTTATTATCAATTTTACATCTTACCATTAGCTTCATCTAGAGAAACATGTAAGAAATTTATCAAAGTCATTTCCCTTTTTTATTATTATTATTTCTCGCTTAATTTTAGCTTCTTGTTATGGGTATTGGTTAGAGCTTTTAAAAAAAATTCACATGTCAGTGATATGCTGAAAATTTTAAAAATTTTAAATTTTAAATTTTAAATTTTAAAAAATGTAATAATATAATCTTATAAATAAAAATGAAAATATATATAATACACTACTCTTTTTTTTTATCTTGAAAAGAAATATATATATTAAAAGCTAACTTGTCGGCGTCGGCAACGGCAACGTGACAAAGTTCCACAATATCGGGAGAACTGGGAAATGCTTGCGATTCCTGATAAATTGGAGAGATATATTCCATCCCACAGATGGATCATGCAGGAGAGTTTCAACTTTCCACTCCTACCCCCATGTGACTCGGCCAAACCAAAGCAAACCAAAGCAGCATCAGCCGCCATCTCGTGTCTTATTTTCTGGATGGCCCCTCACGTGTCTGTCTATCTTAACGGAGGGTTCAAGAAAAGTTTTCCTTGCCAATTCTCTCTCTCCCCACTACCTTAACTTTTTTTTTCCCTTCACGTGCTTTCACCTAACCATAACCTTTTCTATTGTCAATACAATAATTTCTTTATTGAGATCCAAATAGGGTTTGTTTGGATGTAATTTTGTTATGCCTTGGTAAAAGGAATGAAGTCGTGCCGATAATGTCATCAGTTTTAGCAGATTCTAATAATTTCATTCTTTAATCAAAATGAAGAAAGCAGACTGGAATCTTTGTGCATATGGGAGTAGATAAGTATAGATCGCAAAGCTAAGAGTTTTTAAATTGTGTTTGGCCACTATCATTTTTTGGTAGTAGTGCGCACCATCTTTCTCCAAGTGAGAGAAAATGAAATAGTACTATTTTCCCCCTTTAGACTTTAGAGCAAGAATATGCAGTTGCCTAGTAGGTAGGTAGTTATCCATTTTGTTTTTGTTCTTCTTTTTCAAGTTGTCCTTATGGTTGTTTGTTTGTTTAAAGAAATAAGCTTAATTATTGGATATGATACCAACAAAGGTTGAAAAGAAATAGTGTGAGGACGCGTGTGCTCACACCAAGCCAAACCCAACATAATGTAAGCCAATAAAAAAAAAAAATTGCAAATTAGGGTGGAGAAATGAATACTTTGAAGTGGTTTTCTTAATTCTTGTACCAAAAGAATGTTGTATCACCTGAAAACAGGGTCGTTGTTTAAGGTGGTTTGGTTGGCAAAGAGACCTGCTACCATAGACATCCGCAGCAGCTTTACAGAACCATGACATCTTTGGCAGGGAAGGGCGCACTACACCTGGTTTGGATTGAGATAGATATGGGTGCTTAGATGTTAATTTGAGTTTGATATAAAATAAATTTTTTATAAATAATAATGACTTTAGACTATAAAATATATTTTGTGAGATTTATTTAAAAAAAGATTTAGATCTCTTTAGATGTTAAGATGAATTTAATATATTTATAGAAAATTGAAAATATTATGAGTCTCACGTAGTAAAGAAGTATTGAGTTAAAAAAATATAGACAAAACTACATACAATTTAAAAAATTGGATTCTTTTATAGTCAAAGTAATAAACAAATAGAAAAATCTCTATTTTTAAATAAGATTAATTAAAATATCCTTATTTACAAATAAAAAATTCTAAAAATTTTAAAAATTCGTTTTATTTAGTCATAAAATGGGAGTATTTCTATGTGGACTGCAATACAATCCATCAAATAAGAACTGCAAGAAAAATTATTCAAAAAATATTGTCGGTCTCATATGTAAAGAAATTTTGAATTAAGTGATATTTAGGTATAGTTTGGATAGTGAGCTGAAATGAAATGAATTCAGATAAGTTTTAAAAGTTGAATAAAATATTATTAAAATAATACTTTTTAATATTATTATTATTTTAATATTTGAAAAAATTAAATTATTTATTATATTATGTATGAAAAATTAAAAAAATTATAATAATAATGATTAAACAAAATGAAATAAATTGAACTCAACTCTCAATCCAACCAGACCCCTTAGTGGTTTGGAAGTTATGTGCTTAAATATTGTGATAGATCTAAAATAAAATCCAATTTAAATGAGCTCAGCTCTTTCAAGAATCCGTAACCACTGGTTTTGGAAAATGCTAGTTTGTACTTAATGTGCTTTTTAGATTTGACAATTAGTGTATTTTATTTATTTTTTTAAAATGATTAAAAATGTTATTACTGAATTTATATATATATATATTTTTTAAATATTTAAAAAAAAAATTAACAGCCACACCTAATGGTAAGCGCTGAACGGTCGATTAGCAAAAATAAAGTAGATCACACTGAAAAAAGTAACTTTTTTTTTTATACATGGATTCTATTTTTTTTCTTTTTTTTTCTAAAAAAAAAACTACGTAAACTTGTACATATTTGAAGCAAACAAATCATTACTTAATATATATATATATATATATATATATATATATAATTAGTATCTCTGCCGTTTAAACGGAGCAAAGACTCCCGAATTCACGAACCTGCATACTGAATAGACAACTAAATTAATAATACTATTTTTTTATTTATATGATTTTATCACTGAATGTGGTCGCTTTCGGTCATGGATTCATCATGTTCATTTTGCAATAAAAAAAGATGGAGACGAACCCCGACCAGTGGATATGGGGAAGGTTGCTTTCTACACTACAGACCCAAAAACAAAAAGAAGAAAATATCAATGCTTTCTCTCATCATACGCCATTTTAATGTGTGTACATATATATGCATGACGCAACAGCATGACCGCATGATTCCACTCTTAAGATTTTTTTTTTTGAAGATGTTGAGTTCTTAGTTGAATTTTTTTTATAAATAATAATAAGTTGAGATATAAATAATAAAATAAATTTTATAGAATTTATTTAAAATGAGTTTAAATATATTTAAATGTTAAAATGAATTTAGAATGTATTTATAAGAATTTAAAAAAAAAAGTTTTTAAATGAATTTAAGAATTTAAGAATTAAATCATGAATATTTAGATATTAGATTTTCATTAAAATTAGGCTAAATTAAATTGATCTGATCAGTCCAAATCCGAAACTGAATCTAAATTGCCATTGATCGGATATGCCTTCCTTGAAGGACCACACCCAACCAATTTGCAACAATTATTGCAACTTTGTCGGAGATGGACTTAAACGACTTGTGAACACGTGTATTATGTGTTGTATTGTTGTGTTGTTGTGTTGTGTTATGTCATAATATACTTTTTCACTAATAAGTGATGTTTTTATAGTTCTTTTATAATTATATAATAGAACGAGAGTAATTTAATTTAATTTTTAGTAAAGTGACATGTTTGATCTATTGATTGATTATAAATTAAGTTTTAAATTAATTCTAAAATAGTTGTACGTATATATCAACTAATATAAACTTGAAATTCTTTAATAATTGTTTTCTCTAATTTTATAATTATAGTGGTCTAGATATTTAAATTTTGAGATTTAAAAAAAAATCGTAATATTTTCAATTAAACAAAGCTATTGTGCACATTAATAGATATCTATTTTAAAAACAAAAAAGCTAAGTCCCTTTTTAAATATTTAAAGAATTATTTAAACAAGACAGTACTGGATCAATTATTGAATACTTTCACAGAGAATTATACGACAAAAGGAAAAAAATAGGTAGCAAGGTTCATAGAATCATATACAAGGATGCCCTTCTTTTTTTTTTTTTTTTTCTCAGCAAGCATAAGGTAGATTAATACTAAAGAGGGTATAGAATTGTTGGAATTACAAATTACAAATTGAATGAGGTTTTTTATTGTAAAAAGGTAGAATTTGGAGAAGAAAAATAACGAAGGACAAACATCCAAAATAGAAATTCAAAGCGATTTATTATGTTAAAAAATGCGCATATCGATTAAGAGATCGATGTATTTTATTTGTTATCCAAGCATCAAAACTGTTCAATAAATATTTAATGGCAGTGATCACATTCTCCATTTCTCAATAAGTGTATGTAGAGATCGAGTGAATAGCATCAATAATTTACTGGAAATCGTTTTCGATAAAAATTTCTTTAATGTTTCTATACGAAGAAGACAAGGTCGCCCTTCTCATAGTAGTTTTCCACTGCTCTTAAAATAAACGACAAATATCATAAATTAACCCCCCGATTCTACACGTGGAAGCAACCCAAGTTAAGAAAAAAGGTAGTTTACAAATATTTACAAAAATAAAATAAAAAAAATCGATGATCATGATTTGAGGTTGGATGACAATGATATGAAACATCTTCCTCCACTTAGGGAGGGAAAACTGTTCGAAACATAAAGGCTGCCTAATGTTCTAATAACAATAATAGAACATAATAATAATAATAATAATAATAATTATTATTATTATTATTATTATTTAATAGTTTTTCTTAAATACTTCTTTGACAAGTTCAATGGGCAGTGGATTTTGTGGGTTGGCAATTAACGTGGGTCCTAGCTAGCGGACCGAGACGCAACAAGTGGCACGTAGATAATGACTTGAATGTGTTCAACCTCATGGTCTATGCAATTTGTGTCTATCCTTAACCATTTAATATTATGAATATCCATGTTATAATAATATTCTTGGAACTATTTTACACTTTCATATTTGCAATTTCAAAAAACCAGAGTCAACAATATTTTTTTATTCCTTATATGCACTGTACCACAAAACATATTTTGGAACACTTTTTTGCTATTTTATTATATGATGTAATTATTATTTTTCAGTCTTATTTAGATTCTGAGATAAAAATAATTTTAGATGAAAATTAAATAAAATATTATTATTTTAATATTATTATTAATTTAAATTTTTAAAAAATTAAATTATTTTATATATTTTTTTTATAATAATTAAAAAAAATTATAATAGTGAGATAAAATAATTTTCGAATCCAAACGATGATTGATGTTACAAGTGTACATAAGTTCATATTTCATCATATTTTCAAAATTATTTGTTACATTTTGAACAATGTCGTGCATTTCATTTTTCCATAATAAAAACCAAGGCTGAAGGTCAGAAAGTCAGGGGTATATAAAGTATAAACTATAAAGTATCGTATAATGTTGTTCGAATAATAGTCAAGAAACGTGCTTGGAATTATTTTAATTGAATTAGTGGACAGAGAAGGGGATTAGAAAATGATCCACCAACTTGGAAGGGGGAAAAAGTATGAATAATGTGGCTTTCAGTGAATGAATATTTAAAAAGCTACTGGCAGACAAGGATTCCACATGAAGATGCATTCGCAAATGCTTTGTTTTTGTATTTTGCAACAGTCTCTTTCATCTTTCTATTCTCTCTCATTTTTCAAAAGAGTAACGTTATATACAGTTTTAATTTTAAGAATTGCAATACAAAAGGCCCAATGGCAAGGCCCAGGCTTATGAAATATTTTTACTATATGGATAGTACTACTGAAATCGATACATTATTGAGGAAATAAAGTATAATTTTATTTTTTTAATCATTTTTATATAGTTTTAAATATTTTAAAAATAATAAAAATATTAATATTCATTTTTTTAATTATTAAATATAATAAAAAATATATAATTAATTACTTTTATCGATTCAATTAGTATTTTTATTTTCTATATAGCCAAGCCACCTTATGGAGGAGGCATTTATGGAATAACCTCCTATCTTCAAAGATCCAACTCATTCAGCCTCTTGAACTCGGTTTGATAAACTTTCACAAGCTTTTCTTACATTTTGTTGATTACTTTTGTTTTACTTATATTTGTTGATGTGTGTACTCCGAAATGACCGGAGTCGAAACTTTCAAATAAAATATAAAAAATAATAATATTTTGTATATTTTAAAATAATAATTATCTTTAAATAATAGTTTCTTAATTTTATAATATTTTTTCAACTTTAAAATTTAATAAAATATGTTAATTCAAACAAATTAACTATTATTTATAAATATATTAAAATATTTAAAATCGAGCTTTTAATTGTATTGGTTTAATGAATCAAACCCAACTCATTTTCACTCATTTCAAACAAATCATTAATAGATCCACTACTTTTCAATTTTTCTTAAAAGGATTAAAGTAATCTCAATCTATTTCATACATTTTAACCTAAATGTTAAGGTCCAATTTAGATATAAAAAATATTTTATCTTATCTCATCTCATTTTATCTCATCGCATCATTATAAATTTTTTAAATTCTCACATAAAAAATAAAATAAACAATTGAATTTTTTTATATTTTAAAATAGCACCTAAACCATTTCAACCTAAATAAAAAGTTAAACTCATCTTAATAAAATCTACAAAATAACATTATTTGCAATTCTACTCAATTTATCTTAAATTCTCACATAAAAATAAAATAAATAATTGAATTTTTTAATATTTTAAAATAGCACCTAAACCATTTCAACCTAAAAAAGTTATCTTAATATTAATAAAATCTACAAAATAATGTTATTTACAATTTTGAGATTTTAAAATAGCACCTAAACTCATCTTAATAAAATCTACAAAATAATATTATTTACAATTCTACTGAATTTATCTTAATATCAAAATATAGTCAGAGCTTAAAATAAGTACATATTCTTAAGTGCCCAGTCAATTTACCAAAGACGGTAAATGGAGCAGCCTTTTTTTTCTTTTATTTCTTAAAGGTCGTGTAAGCGTTAAGGTTAGGTTGGGTCGGTTGGGTGAGTGGATTCAAAGGATCCAAATTCAGAAGAGACCGTAGAAGTTAAGGAAGTAGTTAACTATTTTAATTATTATGTCCCTTTCACGAAATGGTTGTCACTTGTCCTGAACTCAACTCTAAAACCCCCTTTTTACCGCACAATCGGCACATGCGAGGCAGAAATGCCACATCAAATCAAGACAACGTCCCCACAGAATCGTTGCTGAAGATCCGCCATTTAATCGAAAGCGAAAACACGCTGACATTTTAGACGTAAGTCCAAGCATTTCTAGCCCGCGGACCCCGACCATCATTATTAATTAAGTAATTAGTATTACGAAAAGGAAGCGCTTACTTGTTCCCACGTGTCTAGATCTAAGCTTTTGTTTTTGTTTTTTGTTTTTTGTTTTCAGATTTTAAGTGCTAAAATAGTATCGATTCCAACCTTGAAATAAATAAAAGAAATATCAGTTTATGACTTTGTTATTCACACTTTTTCAGAACTGATACTTTGATTTCCAAAGTTTAAAACTGTCATATAGGATTATCTTTAAAATTTAAATTGGTCCTCAAGGACATAAATCTCTGGCCCATATATGGAGCCCAAACTCAGTCCATGAGATGCCATCGGAAAGCAAGAGAAAAGGATATGCCCTCGGAAAGCAAAAGTAAAGAATAACAATGAGAATTGGGAGGGGAAAGAAAAGTTGGGCCCAGCTTAATATTTAGTGTATTAGAGGACAAGAATGAAAAGAAATATGATGAGACAAAGAAGGATGGGGTGTTTAGGAAAAATGAGGCTGGTAGGTGAAGTGACATGAAGCATGAGGTGAAAGGCTCATGAGATAAAGAAAAATAGGGAATTGGCATGCAGACAGGAAAAACAAGAAAGAGAAGATACGAAAGTAGATAAACTGACATACGTAAGCCAAGAAGTCCTATAAAAGTAGCAACCAGATAACAAAGGGCTCTAGTTCGAACACACGATCTCCTCAACATCACCTCTCTCTCAATTTCTCATTCTTCTCAAAAAGCATTCGGGAGTATCAACTAAAGAAATTTCCTCTATTGATATTTATATTTTTTTTTGTACAGTGAGATATGAAAGACTATAAAAATACTCATTATAGTAGATTCTCCTCTCCAAATGCCCGTGGACGTAGGCCTTCCGCCGAACTACGTAAATCTTATGTCTATATCTATTTATTTTATCTACTATTAATGTACGCGCCAGCCGCACCGAAATCTTGTCGAGAGCCTAAACGACTCCGAACGAAGCCCAAATCACACCAGTGGGCAGAGAATGACTCTTTCTCCCGCCCTAACCTGTTGACCGATTTTTACGGCATCAACAGTGGCGCCGTATGTAGGATCTAAACACATTCTACGTCGGAGGTGGAAAAATGATGATTTCTTGGCTCACTGGACAAATTATCAGACGAGCAAGGAACGTCTTCCCAGATAAGTACTCTCAATTCTTTAAATTTTATATTTATAAAATACTCACGGCAATAGATAGGAAACCAAAATGTTTTCCTTTTCTGAACGCACCACCCTTATGCAAAAATGCTTAATTCACTCGGACGTAAGGCCGAGGCAACTACATGGGACAATTTCATTCCCTAGCAGCTAGTAGGCTAGTATTGTGTACTTAGATGCATAGTACTACCACAAAATAGTGACCACACACTGGATGGTATTGTGCACTTAAAGTGCACAGTACCCATCCATGCCCTATGCATGCACGATTACTGTAAATGCATGAGTAACTGTGCATGTGCACTGTACCACACAGCGTGGCCCGAGCTCAAAATGTAAGGGTGGAAGCATTGTGCACTTAAATGCACAGTGCAACCACATCCATTGTGCACAGAACACAATACCATGCACAATGCACGAGCACAGCAAGGTGCTATGCCCAGTGGACCCTGGGCATACGCACAGAGACTCCCGGCGCCCCGTCGCGAGTCCCACTGCCACACCGATGCTCCCCAACTGGACCGCTAGCTTTTTCTGACCCCACCACCGTGGTCCCCCATCAAAGGGACCATGAACAGTGGGTTGTCGGGCACCTTGCGCACAAATGCTACAACCCAGCCACGAGGCTGCACCAAGCGGCGTCGACGTCCTCTATCTTGCTCACCGGCATCGTCTGTCCCGGGCAGGGGGTTGTCCGCGAGCCCTAGGTCTGTGATGGACCACCGTGCTCCACCCATGAGATTTGAGCCCCATGCTCATAAGTCAGGTCGAGATTGGCCCCGAAGGGTTCTCAAAAGGCTGGTCACACCGGCCACCACGAAATGGTCATCGGCGACCCCTATCTTCACTGAACCAGACCCCATGTGGTTGCTTGGACAAGTCCCACCTTCCACTCTAGAAGCCATGCTTGGGCACTCACTTGCCTCACGGGACACCACCACTTGGGATAGCATAGAACACCCACTCAGGAAATGGTCTCACTCGCCTCACGGGACACTACCACTCGAAACTATACAAAACACCCACTCGAGAAACGGCTTCACTCGCCTCACGGGACACCACCACTCTAAACCGCACAGAACACCCACTTGAGAAATGGCCTCACTTGCCTTACGAGACACCACCACTCTAGACTACACAGAACACCCACTCGAGAAATAGCCTCACTTGCCTCACTAGACACCACCACTTGGGACCGCACAGAACACCCATTCGAGAAACGGCCTTACTCACCTCACGAGACACCACCACTCGAGGATGTACAGAACACCTACTCGAGGCTGCACAGGACACCTGCTTGGGAAACGGTCTCACTCACCTCATAGGACACCACCACTCGGGACTGCACAAAACATCCCCTCGGAAACCTTACATGCGAAAACCCACTTGGGACCCTAGCGCAAGAGAGAACCTACTCGGGACCTCAACTCGGGAGCGCACCCACTCGGGACACTCACACAGAACACCCATCGGGGCACCATAATCGTCATGCATAGGGGTGATACTCGCCAAGGCAGGGGCGAGGCACCCCTACTTCCGCCCCCCGCCCCAGCTTGGGTGGGGGGCGGGAATTCAATCCCGCACCCCGGCCCCACCTACATGGGGGCGGGGTACCCCGTCCCACAGTGGGGTAGCCAGATGGGAGCCCATCCCCCGCCCCCCGCCCTCACCCTCGCCCCTGTAGGGCTTTGGCCCATTTCGCAATTTTGAGTATTTTCAACCCTGATCAAGTTTTCAAGCCATTTTTAGCCTAAAATACTATCAAATCTGATTTAAACACACAATTATATATTAAAAAATATTCGGTATTCCATTTCTAAAGTCTAAAATCATTTTAAAAAATCACTAAAATAATAAAACTTAAAATAAAGACTAAGTTATTATAAATTTACAATAATACATATTAATCCTACAAAATTATAAATTGTACTATTAACTATTAACATTACAAGTTACAAATACTATTTCAAACTTTCTAAAAATCTAAATTCTAAACTAACAAAATCATTTTACATAACATTGGTGATTTATTAATATATATAAATATTTATGTTTATATTTATATATATAAATATATATATATATATTTATATTTATATATATATAAGGAAATACGGGGGCGGGGGCGGGGGAGGGGGAGGGGTAAAAGAGGGGCGGAGGGACCCCTATATCGCCCCCGCCCCCGCCTTAAGTGTAGAAAGCGGGCGGGGGGACCCCACCCCTTGCCTACTGGGCGGGTGACTCCGTCCCCCCACGGCGCCACCCCTAATCATGCATGCAATCAGGTCGGGCTCCACCTTTATGGCTCCGGAAGCCCATACACACGAACCTCATCATGCATGCATGGGAACACCCTTGCTATGTGCAAGGGGCTCAGGAAACACGCCTTGCTAGGCATACACGGGACTCCGCTAACGGACTCATACATGGCATGCATCTCTTACTCGGGGCTTGCCGGCCAAGTTTCTCCCATTCAAAACTTGTCTGCTTCTCCCTTTTTGATTGTCTGGACAGGTTACTTGTCACCATGAACTATGGGAACTTAAAACTCGACAACTCAACGGGATCGATTTTGATAAATTTTACGTTCCGACTATGCATGCATGGACTTAGGCTAGCAACGCACTTAACTCAAACTCAACATGCACAACCTCAGATGCAACAGCCGCAAGTTCAAGAAAATCAATTGCGAAAATTCAAGACCTCTGGTTGGTATCACTTATATCATGTGAATTCATTTTTTCTATTAGCGAATTTTTTTTGTAGCAACACCTCTCCCGCGATGGAACGAGTTCCGCGCTCTCATCATATGCAGATCGCCAGCACATCTCTTGTGATAGAACGAGCTCTGCGCTATCGTCATATGCATAATGGTTGCGAAGTGCGGGGTCGGGTCATGGGCTCTCACCCACTCGTAAACCACGAGGTCGAGACTTTAGGTTAGGGCCCCAGTCGAGCATACTCGTAAATCCTTTATCCATCTCCATTAACAACTCGGTACGGTTGCGAATTGCAGAGTCGAGTTTTAGGCTTGTCCCCACTCGTAAACCCACACACGCCAATTCGCCATGGGGTCAAGGCTCTAGGCTAGGACCCTGTCCCACAATGGGGTAGCGGGATGGGATACCATCTGCCCACCCGCTCGCCCGCCCGTCCGTATAGAGCTTTGGCCCATTTCGTAATTTTGAGTATTTTCAATCCAGGTCAAGTTTTTAAGCCATTTTTAGCATAAAACACCATCAAACCTGATTTAAACACACAATTATATATTAAAAAATATTTGGTATTCCATTACTAAAGTCTAAAATCATTTAAAAAAATTAATAAAATAATAAAACTTAAAATAAAAACTAAGTTATTACAAATTAACAATAATACAAACTAATCCTACAAAATTATAAATTGTGCTATTAACTATTAACATTGCAATTTACAAATACTACTTCTAACTTTTTAAGAATTTAAATTCTAAACTAACAAAATCATTTTGCATAACATTGGTGATTTATTAATATATACAATTATATATTTATATATATCTATATATAAATATTTATATTTATATATAAGGAAAGATGGGGGCGGGGTAAAAGCGGGGCGGAGGGACCCCTATATCGCCCCCGCCCCCGCCTTAAGTGTAGAAAGCGGGCGGGGGGACCCCGCCCCCGCCTGCAGGGCAGGTGACTCCGTCCCCCCACGAAGGTGCGAGGCGGAATGCGTCCGAGGCAGCGGGTGCGGGTACCCACTGCCCACCCCTAATCATGCATGCAATCGGGTCGGGCTCCACCTTCATGGCTCCGGAAGCCTATACACACGGACCTCATCATGCATGCATGGGAACACCCTTGCTATGTGCAAAGGGCTCAGGAAACACGCCTTGCTAGGCATACACGGGATTCCGCTAACAGACTCATACATGGCATGCATCTCTTACTCGGGACTTACCGGCCAAGTTTCTCCCATTTGAAACTTGTCTGCTTCTCCCTTTTTGATTGTCTGGAAAGTTACTTGTCATCACAGACTACGGGAACTTAAAACTCGACAACTCAACGGGATCGATTTTGATAAATTTTACGTTCCAACTATGCATGCATGGACTTAGGCTAGCAACGCACTTAACTTGAACTCAAAATGCACAACCTCAGATGCAACAGCCGCAAGTTCAAGAAAATCAATTGCGAAAATTCAAGACCTCTAGTTGGTATCACTCATAGCATGTGAATTCATTTTTTCTATTAGCGAATTTTTTTCGTAGCAACACATCTCCCACGATGGAACGAGTTCCGCGCTCTCATCATATGCAGATCGCCAGCACATCTCTTGTGATGGAACGAGCTCTGCACACTCGTCATATGCATAATGGTTGCGAAGTGCGGGGTTGGGTCATGGGCTCTCGCCCACTCGTAAACTACGAGGTCGAGACTTTAGGTTAGGGCCCCAGTCGAGCATACTCGTAAATCCTTTCTCCATCTCCATCAACAACTCGGTACAGTTGTGAATCGCATAGTCGAGTTTTAGGCCTGTCCCCACTCGTAAACCCCTACACGCCAATTCGCCATGGGGTCAAGGCTCTAGGCTAGGACCTCAGCCGAGCATACTCATAAATTCTCTCTCCATCTCCATCAGCAACTTGGAACAGTTGCAAATCGCGGGGTCGAGTCCTAGGCCCGTCCTCACTCGTAAACCCTCGCACGTTGATTCGCTACGAAGTCGAGACTCGAGGCTAGGGTCCTAGCCTAAACATACTCGTCAACCCCCTTTCCATCTCCATCAGCAACTCAGAACAGTTGCGAGTCACGGGGTTGAGTTTTGGGCCCGTCTTCACTCGTAAACCCTCGCACGCAAATTCACCTGCTAGGATGCCAACGAATCGCTAGGTTGAGTCTTGGGCCCTTGCCCTCTTGTAAAACTCTGCACGGCAATTCACCCGTCTCTACCTCCTGCCACCTTGGGACTCCATGCTCCCACGCTTGTAGTTAAGTCTATCTCCTACCATGCTCGCGCTGCGCATTCCCACGCTTGCATTTCGTGTTCCCACACTTGAGGTCGAGTCCATCTCTCGTCGTGCTCACGCTACGCATTTACATGCTGTTGGTCGAGCCTATCTCCCGCCTAAACCATGCCCAGTGCTTGCACTCTACGCGATCAAAATTTTAGGAATACCGACGCAGTAAGGCATTCTCTTGATAATTATTTGTCACGTGTTTTGTGTCCTTCTTACCTCAAGCTTAGAATTTGAATTACCGCCTTTTCAGAGTTCGGATGGCAGGTGTTTCAAAATTTTTACCAAAGTACATTTGCTGAGAATTCGTGGGGTTTTGTGAGGGGAGAGAAAAGTAGAGTCCAAACCTATTATTTAGTGTACTAGAGGACAAGAATGGAAAGAGACATGATGGGACTAAGAGGCATGGGGTGGTCAGAAAAAAAGAGGCTGGCAAGTGAAGTGACATAAGGGATGGGGTGGCAGGGTAAGGGCACGCGAATAGGAAAAACAAGAAAGAAAATAAAAGAAAGTAGATCGACTTACACACACAAAATAAGAAGCTTACCTTATCGAGTAGAATTCGAATAAAGAATAAATAAAAATCTTGAACTCGGGCTCAAATATTTTAAGTTGAGTTGAGTTCGGCAAGCTAAAGCTCGATTAAATTCGACTCAATTACAGCCCTAAATGGAATAAAGTGAGGAAGGAAAAAATGTCAAGATAAAAAGGGAGGAAGTGCTGAAAAAATGAGAGAAAATGAAGAATTAGGTAAGATGTGCATTAAAGGTTGAGCTATGTCTCTCACCATAGCAGCAAAGTCTAGCTCTAGCTCTTGCTCTAACAATGCAATCAAGCTTTGTCTCCCGCCATAGCAGCACAGTCAAGCTCCAAGTCTTGCTCTAGCTGTGTAGTGGAGCTATATCTCTTTCCGTAGCAATGCGGTTGAGCTTTAGCTCCCACTCCAACAGCTCGATTGAGCTCTGTCTCTCAGCCCACCAGGCAGTCGATCACTATCTCTCACTAGAGTAGCATGGTTGAGCTCTTTGTCTTATGCTAGACGATCAAAGAGAGAATACCTCTCTCAAGTGTCCTAGTCCCCCCTTGCCTGAGTGCTACCGATTTTAGATCTGCTACAAGTTAAGGTTGCACCTGCACTCAATGACCAATGAGGAAATACCTCTCCCAAGTATCCCAATCCCCCATCGCCATAAGCCAATAAATCGTGTCTGGACCTTGGTGGTTAAAGGAGAGAACACCTCTTTTAAGTGTCTTAGTCCCTCTTCGCCATCCAATGCGGTTGGTTCTAAATCCCGCCTAGTTCTTTAGGTTGATTCTCCACTCTCAAACCTCTATAGTTGCATCTTCTCCAACGAATGCCAAGTGCTTACACATGGCACACCTACCACTAGTGGGTTACCTCTAGAAACAGGCCTCTAGACTCCACAATTGTCTTGCACGGGTTTCATTCCAGAACGAGTTGACAGGTTTTCAACGATTGCCTAAAATGGATCAGGGGATCGACAGGCTCATTGACCACTTAAGCATTGGTTATCATAAATAAACTCTAATATCTACACATAAATGGAGACTTCAAACAAACTTCTCAAATCAAGGGGCAAAAGCCCACTGAACAACGGCAGGAAAACACATTCATTACTAATGAGCTTTGTCTCCCGTACCAGCGTGACCGATTTCATCTCCTGCCCAGTCCGTAACAGTGCGGTCGTGCTCTGTGTCCTGCACCCAGTGTGGTCGAGCTCTCTCTTCTAGCTGTGTCTCTCGCACCCAGCACGGTCGATTCCGTCGCTGGTTGGTAGCAATGCAATTGAGCCCTTTGTCAGAACCCCTAGGAGAGTTGCCCAGGGTCGAGCCTTGACTCAGGCTTTGGAGGGCCAGGACAGTTCCCTGGGTAGCCTGCAGGCATGCCTTGGCTTAGGCCTTGACACGCAGCAGGTGCCTAGCGAGGCTACTGGCCATGCACAGTGCATGCGCACAGCCCGACGTGTGCCTAGCGCGCCCCACAGAGCATTCACCTGCGCACACGCGTGCGTGTGCATCTGCACCCCACTATGCGCGCATCACTACGCCCCACAACCCCACTCAGCGAGGTTAGTAGCGTGTCTTCACAGACAAGCCATTCAGCGCGCGGCACTAGCCCGCGCCTTGCAGAACAGGCCAGTGGCATGCACACCATGCATGCCATCCAGCGCGTGGCACCAGCCCGTGCCATGCAGCCCGTGCCCAGACCATCAGCTTGGGCCATGCATGCACACCACCCTGACACCCAGCCCGGGCCATGCAGGACCACCGCCCAAGCACCTTGATTGGGCAGCATCAGAGCGACGTGGCTTGACCCTGTGCCTACCACCAGGATCATGCATGGCACACTGCCATGAGCACCATCAGTTGGCTGTGCATAGAGCCATACCCCGCGCACCACTAGACGCCATGTAGCGAGACAGCACGAGACAAGCGTGACCGTGGAAGTAGTAGCACATTAGCCCACCATGGGGCACATGCACCCCACGGCCACACATGCAATTGGCGCCACCTATCCCTTTTATTTTCATGTTATTTTATTATTTTAATGCATTGGACATTTTAGTAATTAGTTATTTTTAATAAGGGACCTATTGAGGCTTTCCAAGTTGTAAGACACTTTAAATAGGTTTTCTAGGTTTCATTTTAGACATCTTTGGACAATTTGAGAATTAGACTTTTGCTCATGAGAAAGAGTTAGGCAGGCCACACTCATTGTGGTTTGGAAATCGGTGTTTAGCACTTGGGCTTCCCTAGGGTGCAATTCGTAAATCCCTTTGGAAGAGGATCATCATGCAATTCGTGAATCGGTGATCCACATCTATTCTTTTATTTGTTTTTAGTGTTTTGGTGTTGAGTGAGTTCTTGTTGGTTAATTTTATGTTTTTGTGTTCTTGAGTGGTTGTTTGATTGTTGTGTAAGTTTTGTGTTTGTGAGGCCAAATCCACACTACTTGTGGATTTGAGAACTTGTGTGTGTGTTCCCTAGAGAAATTTGAAACCCCCCTCCATTGGGAGATTCGGATTGCTCAAGAGAGTTGAGTGTGAGTGTTGTTGATTGAAGGAAGTGTTGAAGTCTTGAAGAAATTGCTTGTGCCGAACCTTGGAGTGCTTGAAGAGCATTGGTGTGTTCTTGGATATTTGAGTGTTCAATCATCATTTGGTTGATCACTTGGATTGAAAAGTATTTCCTTGCCTCAAAGTAGCCCACGGCATCAAACCCCCTAAACCATAGAGCCAGACGGCCAAAGGCCATGAAACCCTAGCCTACACACTTGCCACTTTTGCCCTTTAACCTAGTCGGCCACCTATCCCCTTCCACTCCTATATTTTCTCACTTAAATCCACTTCATCCCTCATCCAAATCTAGACCATTTTGTGCCCCCCTATCCCTTGCATGACCAGCCACCACAAGTGAATCTGAATTCAAATTGATTCAAATTTAAATCAAACCCAAAATTCCTACTTTATCTCATTCGGCCATCATCCTTTCTACCCTAGCCGAAACTCACTTGCCACCTCATTAAATTGCCACATCATTCTTTCATTTGATTGGTCTTCAATTGAAACTTTGAACCAATCAAAACCCACCTCCACATCACCCATTCGGCCACATAAGCCCTACCCCATTGCCGTCCACCCTAAATGGCTATAAGCCATACTCCTTCTTTTTAGGACTTATCCAAAACCATTCAAAACCCTAGATCTCTAACCCTAATTGACTTGGCCGAAAACCCTAGCATGCCCTAAGCCATATTCGGCCACCTCATACCCTAAACAAACCCCATCTAGCCTAAACACAAAGTGACCTAGCCGAACACCCCACAAACACCCATTGCCGTGCATCACTTTGCACCTAACCTAGCCAATTAACCTCTCATTCACCTCTAGCTCCACTAAATCCTAGCCTCACTTAACCCATTCCCTCAGCCATATTTCCCTTACCAAGCATTGGAGTCTAACTCGGTCGTTGGAGGGAACAAACCGTGCAAGGATGAACCCTTAGGTGATAGGGACAAGACCGAGGTCCCTATCACCCTTACTCTCGTCGTAGCAACTCGATCGAGCTCTATTTCCCATATCCAAAGTAGTGGATTCTAGATCCCGTGATATTCTCTAAGAACATGCTCCACACTGGCACCTCGGCAACAAAATTTTCTCTAAAAAATGCTGAGCATTCGATTTTCAAGCAAATGCTCACCACCTTGCACGATCCAATCCAGCTCTCGCCTAAGTCTCCAAGTCGAGTATTGCAATCGCTATCTTGTGCGATCAAGTCTAACTTCCACCCAACTCTCCAAGTTGAGCTCTACCCTTAAAAATCATCAATGTATCAACAAAAAGAAGATCAAGGACCAATGTTCGGAGTTTATTTTTTACTAGTAACTCAATTTGTAGATTCTCAAAATCCTTCTATGGAGCAAGACAATCTTAAAAATCGCATGATTATTGGAAGAGATAAAGTATCCTAGCCCATATGGAGCCCCAAACCTAATCCATAATATGCCATCAAGAAGGGATAAGAAAAGGACAAAAATAAGACAAAAGTTGAGGAAGGGAAAATGTGAGGAAAAATGGAAGAAGTTACAAGAAACTGAGGGAAAATGAAGAAAACTGTTAGACGTGTAGTAAATAGAGCAACAATAAGAAAATATGAAGTGACATAAAGTCGATTTTCTCACCAACCATTGATAAGGGCTTAACAAAAAGGATCTGAGATCAAAGACTTTCAAAGATTTCTTATTCTTCTTCCACACTTCTAGGTGACAAGAGAGAGCTTCTTAACCTTCAGATTAGAAACTCCAGTATTATGATGTATACAATGAGCTACGAGTGATTACAAGGGACTGTAAAATACTCTCATTTATAGTGAATTTGCACCCCAAAATGACACGTGGACGTAGGTGACTAATAAAATTCTGACAAAGACCATTTTGAAACTTGGCCAAAAATATAAGCAATAGTTTTAAATTTCTTAAACTAGAGGTACCGGTTTTTGAAAGAGTGCAAATTCCCGATGCTTGAATAGTAATTTCCCCTTAGAAAAACTCAATTTCAACAAATCATTAAATGGTTTTTTGAAAAAGAAGAAAAAAAATAGTCCAGACTTTTACTGTTCGTAAATTTACTATTAATTTTAAAGTTACTACTAGTTTTTTTCTAATCTTTTTTTTTAACATTTGCCGCGTCATGTTCACATTGTGCATATCCATTAAGTACAGTACTATACCACATGATTTCGAGATAAGTACTAAGAACATGTTTAGATATAGTAAAGTTTGGATCGGATTGTATTCAAAAGCTAATTTTTCATACACCAATCACATATTGTTATGTAGACATTTTTTAAAAAATATTGTGAACTCGCATTACATTTAATCGGACTTCTAGGGACATAAATGCCGAAAAGAGCTTAAAAAACAAAACCCAAAATGCTGGAGAAAAACCTTGAATTTTTGTTAGAGAACTAAAAACACCATAGAGGCAGAGTCGTAACAAATGAGACAGAATTTTTGTTGGAGAACCCAAAAAGATAAATGAATGCTTAAATCATTTTCATGTTGCAATACCAAAGTCGCGAGACCAAAAGGAAAGGCCACATTGTATTCCAGAAGTAGTAGTAGAAGCTAAAGCTAAACAAGTAACTGAAAAGATGAACATTGAAAGGATTTGAAGGATGAGAATGGTGGTGTAGGTGTAAACTTTGTTAGTTTAAAAAAGATGGAGGAGAAAGGATAACAGAAACAAAAAAGAAGTCAATTACGAAGCTTGGAAACAAAAGGAGCAGAGTCGCAACATGTGTTTCACGAATAAGACTAGAGAAAACTAAAAAGAAAATGCAAACTTAATACCACTTTCAACTTTCTTCTTAGATAGGTCTCTTTTGTGAAAAGATTGAAGCAACTACAGATTTGTCTTCCACACAATATGACAGTAATATCACATTTCCTTGTTTTTAGAATGACAAAAATTAGTGGTGGCTTTAGACAGAGAGAAAGACTAAGATATCGGACCAACGCCTCTAGCTTCAAAAACCTAGGAGACCTTATGATTTGTGCCTCGACATCGCGCGCAGTTTGGACCGGAACAGCCGCCTGATATGACCAAAACTTCATTTGCATCGAGTGAGGACAGAATGCGGTAAAGTACTTTTGCTCATTGGAAAGCAAGAATTTGTATCCACTTGGACCGCATATGACTGCGGTTTCCTCACCAAGAATTTTGGTCTTGAATGTATCCAGGGAATACTTCTTCATCCCATCAAAAATGAATTTTCAGGCTTCCCAAACAGGAACTCAAGAGTTATTTCCATGGATTGTGTCCGATTAGGTGTAAGGCAAGGCGGCAAGGATTCATCGATTGGGATGGGTTCGTTCATATCAAAGACGAAATTTTCTGGATTCTGGGGAATACTTCTTCATCCTATCAAAGACAAAATTTTCTGGCTTCTTAAAAAAGAACTCAAGAATTTTCCCCATGGATCGTGCCCAATTAGGTGTAAAGCAAGGTGGCAAGGATTCATCGATTGGGATGGGTTTGTTCGTAGATGGAGAAGCCTAGGTTCGAAGCTCTCTTTTGGCTTCTCCAGCAATTTTGGGGTCAGATTAGGTGTAATGCAGGTGTCTATGTGGCAACATATAATTGGCTGTCTACAAAATTAGTTTTGATGGTCCGGACCTAAGCTTTACTCGTTTGGAAAAGTTTAAGGACACCTTAATTTGAGTCCCGTTCTCAATTCTATTTGAGGTGTCGTACCATTGTGACATATTTTTTTTTCCATATGATTTCCCCAGGACCCCAACCCATGCCTCCTATCCTTATCTCTACACTGAAGTCTTCCCCCTAACTTGTGCCCTGCCCTTGCATCGGACCCATCACCAACTGGTGCCGGAATCTCCTTCATCTGATCACAAATTTGGTGGGGAATGAGAGTAATGAGTTGGGTCGACTTCTGAGTCATGGCACTTTTGCCAAGGTGTACCATGCCAGGAACTTGCAAATTTGAAAGAGAGTAGCGATGAAGGTCGTGGGGAAGGAGAAGGTTATAAAAGTTGGGATGATGGACCAGGTCAAGAGAGAGATCTCGGTGATGAAGATGGTGATGCACCCAATCATAGTTGAGCTTCACGAGGTGATGGCCAGCGAGAATTTTGTTATAATGTGGGGTTTCTGATTTTTCATTATAATCTAGTAAGTTATGTATGTTTTTTGTACATAAAGGGTTTGATGCATTCGGGAAATAAATTGAAAGTGATGAAATGACTTGAAAGCTTACAGTATACATTACAACCTCAAGATTTTAGCCTCCATGATTCTAGCTATCAATTATCATATAAATATTTATATTCTTTACAGATCAATTTGATTTATTTACACGTTGTCCGATGGATTCTTTCCTGATGCTTTCTAAAAAATGGCTAGGCCTTTGCAATATTAAAGTTGAATGGCCCATAAGAAAATAAGGTGACATCTGTAAACGTATTTGAAAAACAAACGAACAAACAAACTCATCCTAAACCTACAAGAGGCCAAACCAGGGGAGGAGCCCTCCTTCTTCCTTTCCTGCCCCCCAACCCCCCTTCCCTTCTCTATCGTGTTTTTCTAGTTTATTTTCGGTTGTAGTGGCTCCAGTGATCTTTTGGTTGGTGATGGTGGAGATTTTTGATTTGTTGGCTTCTGGAGTTCTACGGCATCCACCACCCTATCACAAACCATCTAAGGCGTTGATCTATCAGAAAGGAGAAGAAGACACCGAACATAATGGTGCATGATCCACACGAACAATCCGAAATGGGACAAACGAAGTTCACAAGTTACCGCTAGGAATGCTTTTCTGCCGCCACGTGTGGCTTCTCTAGGACCAGAACTTTCGTCTTCTTCGAATTTGAACGTCGTCCATTCTCTAAGGGTGGCACGTGATTGCACGCGCCAATACAGCTCCTCTATCGATGGTTTATGTTACTTTTTTTCATTTTTGTTCGGTTGATGTTTTTTAGTATAATAAAAATCACAGTCTCTTGGACCTTAGGTCTGAAGAGTGATCTCTAGGACTTTTACTCTGTAAGATGTGAACTACTCCATTTTTTGAACGGGTAGGAGGTTGTTTACACTCTGTCTTGGATAGAGTGATGCTATCTCTTTGACAATAGTCTGGAGAGGTTACAACAAGGGTTAGGTCATGCCAGTTGCTTTGTGTACTGGGGAACTTTCAAAATTGTAGTAGGCTTGTAATGTGAATTCAAGTCTAGTTGTAATATTCACTTTTAATGAATACAATATGCCTTTCTATAACCAAAAACAAATGCCTTTCTATAACCAAAAACAAAGTTGAATGGCCCATGCAGGTATCAACCTACGACCTTTGCGTTATTAGCACAGACACTCTAACTAGATGAGCTAATAGGCCACTTGTGACCTATGTTAGTTACATAGTAGGATATGATATGATTATATTCTAAGCTAAAAATAACTTTACAACAAAAATGTTCCACTCATAAACTAAGGCTTTGTTTTGATTGTGAAACTGTAAAAGTATTTCATCTCATTTTATTTTTTCTATTTTTATAAATGATATGGCCTCACTAAAATTAAATTAAAATTAAGTTTAGTAAGAATAATAAATTTAGTAATACGGACGCCAAAATTTTTTATTATATAATATTAGGCTTCTTCTAAAATCTAAACTGAAAATATAAGAAAAATCATTTGAGGTTGATAATTTATATGAAATACTGTTGAGAGATTTTATACTTTAGAATTTAGAATTTGTTGAGCAAGAAAAAACTTCTCAATCATAACATTATATGCTTAATGTGATATGAAAATACGTAACCCTTGTTTTGTGTTGCTGAGACATATGGCTAAGGAGAAAGTCTTTTCAATCGAAGTGAGCCGAGGAGTCGAGTGACATGACAACACTACTAATTGAATGTCAACTGTAGTTGTGCTTTCAGTAAGAAGAGAGCCAACGCCTTTCAATTCCTAGTTAGCACTTTAAAAAGATTGCAACTAGCGAGCAAGAAAACTAAAGTTCTAACAAACAGGTAAAGACGTGAAAGTCGTTGCGTGTTAGCAATATCTAGTTTTTAGATAAAACTTGATAAATTATCTTACATACCAGAATGAAAAATGACATTTTAAAAGATTATTAGATAGTTTCTATTAAGAAAATAAATTTTAAATATTTCATTACAAAAATAATAATGGGTTTCTATTATTCCATAAAATGTTATTGTCAGAAATTTGAAACATATATTAAGCTATGAATTTTAGAATTTTATTTCTATGTCTACGTTTTTTAGAAAAGTTGACCCTCTCAAAAAAATTCTTAGTTTCTCCACTGTACAATCGAATGGGACTTGATAATTCATAGTGTTGATTATTTCATTTTTAAGAGCACTCACATCCTCTCTCTCATAATATTTTCCAAATTTTAATTAAAAACTCTACTCCCTATAATTTATTTTTTAAAAAATTTAACCATATTAAAAAAACCTCCTATATCCCATCTGCTATACTTTTTTTCATATATTAAAATAATATTTTTCTATTATTTCTTTATTATTTTTCTCTTTCACCTCTATTTTTATTCTTAACCACTTACTATTTTATCTTTTTCCTCGTTTAATTATTTCCAACTTCAATTGGTTACAAAAATATAAATGTATAAAATTTTTTGGATTACGTGATTTTTGAGTACATGAATTTAATATGATAATAAACCAACCTAAAAAAATATATATTAACCTGTAATATGTAGTGTTTTATAATTAAAGGAATAAGTACCAAAAAAAAAAATTCCTAAACAATTAAATTTACAAAACATCCATGCAGTTAAGTTGTATAATTACAATTTAAGGGGTGGTATATATCTCACAATTTGTCAAAATACAAAAGTATTACAATTAACCAACTCATTAAAATACAAAATAAAAAATTCGTCTTCTATAGGGTTTCTTACGCCTCTCCACGTCAATTTTTAAACGGTGTCTACTACTTTGGATGTCCAATGAGGCTTGTATCTTCAGAAGATCATTTTTTAATTTGTTAATTATCTTCTGTCCATATGGAGGTAATTCAGGATTATATTAGCAAAAGAATCCGCGCACCTGACCAACCTACATTGAATTTACAACTAATCATAAATGTTTATAAAAATAAATTTTGGGAAACAACTACAACGGATGCGAGAACTAACCTCATAATTTTGACAACCGAAAAATTGGCGGTCATCATTCTTGTCGATGTGTGCTGTTTGTCGACAAGCTTTAATGCCACAAAAACACACTAGGTATTTGTTGCGACGCACGTATTTTGAACGTGACACACTAATGGTGCTACTACTTGACCTAGGTATTGGATTGTTTTTTGCTTCAAGTTTGTAGAAAATAAAGTAATAAAATACACACAGAATCTATGTAGACATGAGAATGTATGTAGATTAATTATAACGGGGCTCAGAGTGATAAAATGTTAACGTAATATCAATTGTCTGATACAAAACATGCATGAATGGTTGCAAAGCCGTGAAAATCGGTTGCCAATTACTGGCTATCTAGGCTTCATGGATTACCCCACCATATCAATGTGTCTCCATATCTGAATACTCATTAATTAAACCCACTCATCACAGTCTACAACCTAGACATCCATCTCCTAGAGAGACCCATTACGAAGTTAAACACCCAAAATCAAGCAACTATTTGTAAACACACTAAAATGCAGTAAAACAGACCAATTTAGCACCAACATGCAGCAAAAAGGTACCCAAATAAAAAAATAGAGCATGCAATTAGGAGTTGATAATAGTGTAGTAAGAAGAGAGATAATAGTGTTATTTTTAGAGGAGGGATATGAGTTGATAAATGGTTCGGTGATAATAGTGTAGTGAGATGAGGGATAGGAGTATTAATAATAGTGTAGATTCTGGTTGATCCACAACAAACTGAAATCATAAATGGTTGATCTTCTTCCATTAGAAATCAGGGCATCTGTAATAGTGTAGTGAGAGGAGGGATATGAGTACTAAGCATACAACTCGGATCAAGGCACTTGCACTATATCCCTCAAAAATCCGATATAATTGAATAATGATAGGTATGTACGTGCATCTCTAATACAAAAAAAAAGCTTTTTATCTTTTGAAATAGTCTATGCTTTCATTAGAGGTTGTTTCTCAAAATCCTTATATTTGTTAATAAGATCATTTATAAAATAAATTTTTTAAAACTATTTTAAACACCCAAAATTGAATAAGCAGTATACATTAGAAACAAATAAACAAATCTACAATTAAAAGTAAATAAGCAGTTTATATTACAAACAGTTTATAACACAAACAAATAAGCAGTAGACATTAGTAATAAATAATGTTAGAAGACATTACAAACACTCTAGGTCTTCCCCACGATAGTTTTCCTAGTAGAATAAGTAGAAATTACAAACACTCAAGACAACTAAATCCATGTAAATAATTAAAACTATAACAAATATAACTTATATATAAAAGTTAGATTCATTGTATAGATGTAAATCTCATAAAAAAATAAAAATCCTGCAACAAATTGTGATGTAAGTTCCAGCAAGACAGTCAAAACTAAAACATATCTATCTATATATGCCTCTAGCTAACTAATAATCCTAAATGATTATAATGTAAAACTCCAACCTTTATATGAAGAAATAAATAAACAAATTAAAGTAAATGGTTGATCTTTCAAATTTTTAAATGAGAATAACGACAACTTAATAGCCACCTCCCAAAACCATTTTTTTTGCACCAACAATCACAATCCATAAACCCAATATCTCAAAAACAATCAAAATTCACACACCATTTAAGATAGGTGTGGTAAATACTTCCACAACAATCCACAAAATCCACAACAATTAGCATTAAACAATAAGATGACAATTGTCATTGAGTAACAAACCACAACAATCAGCACAGGGGAAACAATCCACAACAATCCTATAACATCCACACCAAGGGAAAATTAAGCAACAACCAAATCGACATCAACACAAGACAAAATTCCTAGTTTCGAGAATGCAAAAAAATATAGAGATTAAATAAACTAACGGATACAAAAAAAACCCTAGTTTCAAGGTCGAGCATCAACCAAAAACCCATGAAATCCATAACAATATAAGCCAAAATCCACAACAATCAACCCATCTGCAAAGGAACAAGCCAAAATCAAAGACCCACAAAATCCAATAAAAGCAACCCGCTTGGTAATCCCAAAATCAACCCAATCGATAACAATATAAACCCTAGAACAAACCAAAATCAACCATTATTAAAGGAATGGAAGGATTCAACCCTAGAGAGATGGCTCGAAAATCGTAGATCATAAAAAATGAGGATACTTTAATATTACTGGCACAAAATATAGTGGAAATAAGGAAAAAAAGGCTAATGGAGTACAGGATCAGAGACAAAGGAGGTAGGCTGCAGTGGAGAGGGCTCGAGAGAGTGACAAATGGCATGGGGGAGATTGCCATTGTGGTCAATCATGAATGTATAGGAGACGACTGTAACAAAGATCATCCATCCAGTTAAAATGGGAGATCGAATGTGGGGGCCAAAATTTTAATCCCTAAATAATAATCACAACAATAATATATGAGGTCGGATGTGAGTGCTCTAAGAATCTCTAGCTAATTACTTTACTTTGGTCCTCCATGATGATGCAGACAATGAAAAGTATTTTCCTTCGAGATTTATGGTTTGTTTTGTGGCGAAGAGCTGAGAGAGTGAAGACGGGAGTGGGTTTTTGTACGGAGTGGAAGTGCTGGAAGAGACCAACGGAAGGGGTTAAGGATGGGTTTTTTGTCTTGTTCATTTTTTAAAATTTATAGATGATTGATTTATTAATTTTTCTTTTCAATTTCACCCTCTTAGAAAACTATTAATTTTTACAACATGATATATTGACCGTACGCTTTGAGAAGTTTGAAATATTGAGCGTACATAATATTATAAGTGTTATATTCTGATTGATCATGAAGTAGCAGTTAACTACCACATCAACAGATTAGAAAAAAAAAAATACCAACATCAGAAATTTTTATTAGGAGACTAATTAAATTTTGACAAAGAGACCGTTTTGAAACTTGACCAAAAATATTAGTAATTAGTCAAATGGTTTTTAGAAAAAATAAAAATAATTAGTCTTAGACTTTACTGTTTGTAAAATTACTATAATTTTAAAGTTACTAGTTTTTTTTTAATCTTTTTGAACATTTGTTGCGTCATGTTCACATTGTGCATGCCGATTAAGTATGGTAGTATACCACATATTTGGATAGCGAGAAGATATCTGATAATTTTAAATAAAAATTAAAAATTGAATAAAATTTTATTAAAATTTTATTTTTAATATTAATATTATTTTGAGAATTAATTATGTTAAATTATTTATTATATTTTGTATGAAAATTTAAAAATATTATAATAATAAGCTGAAATAAAATAAAATCATTTATGCATGAGACCTGAGTCTGCCATTAGTTAGTTTATTTTTTAAAAGACTTGAAACTCGATGACGATGATTGAATATGGCACTTTAACTTCCATATTTGTGATGGCGAAATTGAAACAACGGATTATTTTTTCTAGAAAAGATTCGACCAAATAGATTAGCCATCGCCCGTAACGACATAGACATAGACGTGGTAGAATTAAAAATAATAAAACTCAAGTATTGTTCTTATTATTATTTTTTTAATTAAAATTTCTCATTATTTTCTTCCTAAATGTTATCCCAACATTTCTCAAGTTATATGATTTCCACTTGGCGCTGCACCCTTAGAATTCCTAGGTCCAAGTTGGACTCCATACTTTTCTGCCAAACTCATGAAACTGGCAAATCCCAATCCAGAATCTAGAGAGCGTTCAAAACAGAATCCACAGACAAAAGAACCAAGGCAACCGGACCCTGATGAGAATATACAGCAGTTTTACGTGTAATTTGGATAGTGATTACGAAATAAGATAATTTTAGATAAAAGTTGAAAGTTAAATAAAATATTATTAATATTTTATATTTTAATATTATTATTATTTTAAAATTTAAAAAAAAAATGAATTATTTATTATATTTTATATGAAAATTAAAAAATTTTGTAATATAAAATTAGATAAGATGAAATAAAACACTTTCATTATCTAAAACGCAACTCTTTTTGGTAGTTAAAAGCTGAGTGGAAGGACCTCAATTGGGACATGCTGGACCCAACTGCGAAACATTAGGGCATAACATTAGCCTACTGCCAAACCCAACATGATACATGTCTTTCTTCTTCTTCTTCCTTTTTTTTTCCCATTTTGTGAGGGGTAAAAACTCGATGCCTACATATTCAGTTAAAGAAAAATCCTTAAAATACTATTTCAGTCATTCAAATAAATAAGTTTTGATCCCCGAGTCAAGTTTAGATTGCATATCCTTCTTTTTCTAACTTTTTTGGAAATGTAATACGTACAATTGACATATCAACACAATTTTCATACTCAATGTACGACTTCATTAATCCGATATTTTTCCACCTTTCATCTTTTTGGGCCCGACTAGTTAATATGATAAAAGGTTATAGTTTCCAACAAACATATAGTTCGGAGAATCAAAACAAAGAAAATCATAAGTAATGGCTTTCCTCCCTAATGCCCAGGCACCAAAGAAAGTAGACCAGCCTCAGTCCTGCTTGTCATCTGCCACTCCCACAGGTTTTGCAAAAGACACGGGTGGAGCAGGTTCAGTTTCCACTGCCGCCTGGAAACATGAAATCCTATCTCAGTTACTATTCGAGGAGGCCCTAAGCACCAAAACAACAGCCATATATGCGCTTACATGCAACATATGCAAGCAGAAGAGAAATGGTATAAAAGAATATGCGCGTGGGATCAGTTATCCTGTTTTCTTCATATGATCCCATGCAGAAGGATCAGTTATCCTCTTTGAAAACAAGTCAACAAGAATTTCAGAACATTAAAAACATAATCAAAAGCTTTCAACACCATTACTTAAATCATGCACATAAAAGAACAAGCAATTGAGACATTTTTTTATTTATTTAAGTAGCAATTGTGACTAAAAAAGGAAAGCAAATGAATGCCCATGAAATCAACACAGGAGCGTGGCAATGAATTAAGTATTTTTGGGTCTTTGTTTTGGTAGGGTCAGATGTAAAATATTTGCATCTCTTTTTCATCTGGGGGCAAGGAATATATATATTAAGCCAAAAATCTTCTTCCAGTTATTAAGACAATGAACTGGCTACATCAATATTTCTATTTCTTTTTTTGTTTTGAAAAAAGTAACCGACCACATCAATAATAAGGGCGACTTAAGCTTATATATACTCTTGCCGCAAAACATAAACAATCAGTGATACTCATTTTAATTCTTCCTTCCTTCCATTCCTAATGCATCTTCCTAATGTACTTCCAACTGTTCAAGGTCTACATTTACATCAAATCCTAAGGAAAGTTTGTAATGGAAATCTTCAAACTCAAGAAAGCAATTAAAGGAGGAAGCAATGGTTTTAGTTCCAAGTAGTCCACATGTTTCCATCCAGATTCTACGCATATAACATCAAGCATGTTACTCCAGCTAGCCTGATGTGATAACTCCATAATGAGTATAGATGGTGAATGGGATCCCATATTACTTGGGGGGAAGAAGTTTTTATTCTTTATAATAATTCTAAGGAGCTCCAATTGTACTCCCATTGACAATTAGATGTGGCTTGGGCCTTCTTTGGGCCATTACAATGGTATATTGTAATACTCCTATATTGAGTGAGTATAAGTTACATTAAAACTTAGGGACATAAATAGTCAGTACCCCCAAATCTTTCATTCATTATACAAAAGTAAACTTCAAATACCAAATACAAAAATATTACACAAGAAGCCTATTGTGATACCCTATATGATAAGGATAAGGGTATGTAACTTATGAAATTCTACATTGCTTAAGAATGAAAAGTTCTTACTCTTAATAAGGTTGCAATGGGGGTCCAATTGTATCATTGACTAGTCATTTTAAAGTATAAGCCATGTGATTTTAGGCTTCTATTGTGGCGTTACACCTTATCTAATAACCCTACTCAAATCAAACATTGCATTTCATATGATCTCCATCTTGGAACAAAGAAGTTCAACCCAACCACGACATGGCATCTTGTTAAATGAATTAGGCTCTTTTGACGTCACATGTAAAGTGACGACTTTGTAATTTATAAACTTGTCACAAAGCAAAGTGGCAATCAACTTAAATGCACTTAGTTCCTTGAAGAACAAGTGGGTGTATACAAAAAGTCTCATGGGTATATCCACTATAAAACCCAACTCCCCAAGAAAGTTTCCTAGCCACGTAAAATCACAAGATGAGTGAAATATAGATTGATATAATATTCTATAGGGGTGTGTGCTACTCCCATAGAGGGAGGTGACCGAGAGAGTCACTGAATAAGTGTACTTTGTAATTGGCTTTTTGCCTATTCTTTTATTAATAATACTTGTTTACTTATTCAAAAAAAAAAAGTTACTGAATAAGCAAAATATTTGTCTTTTTTTTTTTCAAACGTTTTTTTAAACTCATTTAACATTTGCAACAAGATAAAATAAAAATCACAAATTCATTAAAAAAAAATACTTACTTAACTATTAAGTAAAAACAAAAAAAATACTCAGTCGGTGGATCTAGACTTCTGGTAACAACTCTTTGTTTCTTACTTTTCTATATAGCCAAATTGCCTCTCAGGAATGTGCATCAGATACCCAAGATTCTGAGCTATATTAAGTCACAACCCAATGTAGCATCTTAGTTGTCTCTGGAAGCTGCCATCCAGACTAATGGCACATTTGGACACTTGGAGACTCTCAGAATTCTGTGCATGGTAGTGAAATGGTCTGTGAATAGTCGTGAAATGGTATGTGAATAATACTGAAATGGTTTGAGTTAAGATATTTTAATAGGCCAAACCAGTAACTTGTAATACCCTGCAAGAAACTACAAAGATCAAGATGGTACCATTGTCAAATATTGGAAATTTGAAAATGATAACCCATGAATTTGGTCAAGTGGAAGTAATGATCCTTAAAGAATTGAGCTTTTTGGACTTAATTGAGTCCTTTAGGATAATCATAAAATAACTTCCAACATTGCTCTAATTGAGATATTTGGAGCAATGAAATTTTTTGTGAAAATGGGTTGCCAAGAGGCCAATAGAAGGATGACAAGTGGCATGAGAAGAACTTGCCACCTCATTGGGCTTGGTGATTGATTCATAGAAAGTCATGGAGGCTAGATGCATACGAATAAGGCCCAAAAATTTGGTTAAATTGATGGTCCAAGCTTGATAAGAAAAGGGCCAAAGAAAAGTCCAAGACGGGTACCAATGACCAATGTAAGGCCTAAAGTTAAGGCCCAACTTAGTAAGCTATTAATGTCCAAAGAGAGGACCAACAAAACTAAAAAAAGAGGCCCAAGGGAAGGCCCAATTTGAGGCCCATATTAAGGCCTAACTTAGTAGAAACATGGGGCCAAAGTACTACTAAACTTGGAGATCAAGTTTACCCAAGAATCTCATCATGTCAATAGGAAACCTACCACCTAGCAAATAGTTGTTGCAAAAACCCTTCATCCATGCACCCCTAGGATTCATTTATCTGCCAAGTTCAGCCCTCCATCATGACTCTAGATCTCCATTTTCCAGAACACCTCATAATGCCATGAACAATAGCACATAGTAACTTTGACAATTCTCCAAGCATGATTCA
Organism: Platycarya longipes; assembly: GCA_036559045.1. Lineage (NCBI taxonomy): Eukaryota > Viridiplantae > Streptophyta > Magnoliopsida > Fagales > Juglandaceae > Platycarya > Platycarya longipes. The sequence continues at coordinate 35,961,461 of CM071797.1, forward strand.
TGTACAACCGATTACTCCTAGCACTAATTAGGCAGAAGAAATGGAAACAAGAAAATCATGAAAATCAAAGCCATTAAAATCTACAACTTTGGCCAACAGGAATAAAATTCATACAAAATGCAATCTCAGCTCCTCTAATGACTGCTCCTTGTCTTTGACCGTCTGGTCATTACGCTACTGCCATAAGTACCAGAGAATACAAGTAGGAACCATCTTCCACACATCTGTGATTTGTGGAGTACCGCCTAGATTTGTCCAACTGGCCAAAAGCTCAACCACTATGGAAAGCATAACCCAAGTTAGGTATGTACTATACTTATTGCAGGGTTGTACAGAACACAATTGTATGCTATGAGAATTTATGTGTTGAATGAACGAATTAGTTGGGTCAATCCACGGGTTACTACAGGTTGACCGCACAGCGACCCAATTATTAGGGTTTGTGTGAAAATTGACGTAAACCAAATGAGCACAACCTAACTCTATTATTCCCTATTGGATTCATCTTAGGTTTGCAGGTCATGTCAAAGACTTACAACACTACTTAAACAAAAGAAGGAATCTCTCACCAATAAAGGGAAGCACCAACTCATGCAACCAAACAGGGGTCTTCCCTTCATTAAAATGTCATCAACCTTGGTTTCCGATGCCGACGATGGTGGTAATCACCATAAAACCCACCGGTAACCAAAAAAAAAAACAAACACCGCAGACCATGAAAGAAAAATATCACAAACACCAAAGATCACTAAACATGAAGAATCTTCTTCAATTAACTTGCTGAAACACCATGGAACCACCTCAAGGTCGCCAAACAAGATTTTCTAGCATAACTACCAATGGTAATAGTATAGAAGAAATGGCATGAACGACACAATTTGCCAAACACCAAATGTGAAAGAAAACTCAATCTTGAAACCATCAACATCAAGGATTAAAAACATCTGAAAACATTTCCCAAATCACCAAATCTGCACAGATCAAGGCACAGACAGATAAAAGCTTGAAAAACCTGAGCCATTCCTATTGGTGATTTTCATCAAACAGATGATGAGCAACCAAGATCAATTCGGATCATCCAAGAAAGATTGAATGAACACCGAAGACAACCCTGCAGAGCTTCATCAAACACATCAACCATTTGATTCAAGTAGCTTGACCACAAAATTCCTGGGAGATGTGATGTCTTGGACTACTATTTCTACGGCTTCCCCACATACAAGCCGCTTATCAAAAGAGGAACTCTGCTATGAGTGAAGGCTTCATCAAGGGATAGTCCCGTGTGGGCTTAGCCCACATGGGCAGAGCTTCCAACTAAATTTTTTCAACCAAGCTGCTAAAAGCTTTAGTAAAACAACAATAAAGGAAAACAGAGATGCAGAATGAAGCTCGAATGCTCTGATACCATGTCAAAAATGGAGAGATAGGAGGAAGAGGAGAACTGCTGAGAGGGAGAGAGAGGAATTTGGGTGATCTTCATTGATAATGAGCACACGTATTTGTAGAAGTGTTAGAGCTGTGGCTCTTTACTGACAGAATAACAAACCCTATAACTAACCACAGCTGGTCAAACTAATTGAAACTAACTCTGACAGAATTAATTAACAGAAATTATAAGTCTGTTACCAACTCTCTAATAACATCCTAGCACCCCATCTACCTCAATGCTTCCTCTTCTAAGTTTGTACTTGCGAAAAGGAAATAAAGTTAATTCTTTCTCCTCTTCGGATCAAATTAATGCAATAACCAATTGCTTAAACTAACAGGATTCGGTTTTAGGGGGAAACAAAAGCGGACAATGAATATTGCATAAAACCAAAAGCATTTAGCAGTGTTTCACTCACTTGGCTATCCTTCTTGGCTGAAGGCTTATAAGGACAAGCCGGTGGAACCCGCCCCGGCCTCCTGTATTCCCAACCAAATATCCCATAAACTTTTCCCTGAAAATTTTGTAACCAGAAAATACAACGAAAAGTTAGTAAATACAATTAGAAAGAACCAAAAGTGGCCATAGACGAATTAAAGACCCGTGATTTGAGGATAAACAAACAAAAGAAATGCGAAAGCAGGAAATTCAAAAAAAAAAAAAAACTAATAAAAACATATAAGAAAGCAGGGGAGAGATGACAGCAATTTCTCAACGGAAAAGTCACAAAGCAAGCAGAGCCCAGATGGTAAAATGCGATTACGATTGCAGAGGGAGGCATCGCATACCATGATGAAATAGAACAGAAGAGGAAGAATGTTGACGATGGGTACCAAGAAAAGGGGTAATAAACACGCCAGGCAAACCTAGAACAGAAATAACACAAACATATGTTAAGGAACATGAGAATTCAACAAAGTTACGGAATAGGAGTTGGGGTTTCAGAGACTTTTACCATCTTCGTAATCGTATTCTTGGATCGATAAATTGTTTTTTGTACGACCAACGGGGATTTGATAATTTTGAGACTCTCTTGGGAACTTTGAATATGGTCTTTTAACGCCCGATGCTTATCGCAGTTTGCCCACGCGTTACTTTACACGGTGCCCGGTGGATATGTGGAAGGACAAAATAGACATTCCATATATGGAGTTTGTTCGTTTTGAAGTAAAGTTCAAGTCAGACGACAACCTTTCGAGGACCCCAATCCCTGATGCTTTCCAAAAATCGGCTGGAGCCTTGACACAGAGAAAAGCAGAGTGGCCCATGCAGGTCTCGAACCTGCGACCTTCGCGTTATTAGCACGACGCTCTAACCAACTGAGCTAATAGGCCACTTACTCTATTTAGATTAAAAATTTAAAAATAGAATATAAATTGATTATATTCCAACCTAAAAATAACTTTACAAGAAAGATGTTTCACTAGCAAACTAAAACTCCGTTTTGATTGGTGAAGGTGCAAGGTAGAACTGTCCAAATAAAATTGTCAAAAGAGAAACACGAAGGAGGGCAACAATTTAAAATAAAAACTATCCAAATTTTAATTCCCTTCTTATCTCTTCTTTATGGTCTGAATTGGGGGGCATTATTATCACCATTGAGTTGTTTTATCAAGTGGTTAAGGGACTTGGTGGATTGGGGAGTGGCTCAATCAAGAGCAAAAAATTCAATTATGCCCAAGGTCACTCGATTTGGTTTCAACTAACCTTGTAATAGAATTGGTTTGGCTTCTTGGCTTGATTTCTTGGAGACAATTCGTCCAATACTAGGGCTTGATTTGGTGCAATGCACATGAGAGTGCATCTAGGTACCGATTGGTGGTGATTTGGGCATTGCCATGACTTTGCTTCTATTGACATGTGTTGGGTCAAAATTAAACTTTTAAATTAGTCTAAGAACAATGCAAATCAACAATAAAAATAAAAAATTTTAGATTATAAATGCGGGAAATAAATTTAAAAAAAAAAAAACTAAGAACATGATTTAGACGTTACTAATCACGTGTGATGTGATTAGTGCTTCTTAACATAAGTCAGAAGCTTAACCATACTTAAATGGGAACCTTGAGGGCGTGCGACATAATTTGGACTTGGAAAACTAATGATATGGTGTATGTGCACTTCAATTGGAAGAATGAAATAAAAGACAAGACTTTAGGCTTCAAGGATTGAGTTTTTGTTGGGTCAAATGTGCAAGACTTGATTGTGGACTTTGGAGCGAGTTAATAAATGGACATAAGATCCAGATTCAAGGCTCATATTAGACCTCAAAGGCCTACCATGTTTGGGTCCAAATGAAAAGTTTTTCTAAGTTTGGGCCAGAGGTCTTCATTTTGATTAAGGTTGCGTTTGACTATCAAGAATATCTCAAGTATTTTCAGAATATTTTACTATTATTCATTACTTTATTATTACTTTTCACTTATTTTTTCTTATTATTTATTACTTTTCACTATTATTCAATATTTTATTATTATTTTTCACTTACATTTTACTATTATTCACAACTCTTCTCAACACTTCTCACTACTCAAACCTACCTGATAGGCCCAATGACTTTATATCCATCACATGGACCTAATTAGTAATTTTGAAGGTTTTTCAAGAAATGTCTATATTCCTATAACTCCCAAATGGTCTAGGACTTGTGTGCCTATTCTTAGCCCATCTTATTCTTAGTGAATTAGGGCCTAAAATATCCACTATGTAAAGCTTAAGAGAAAACTTTCAAACATGTGTCACCTATAAAACTCAAATAACAGAGGCCAATAGTTATATGCCACGTATGGCTACAGAGAGGATTTACATTAGAGCCTGGTGAGGCGCGCAGTAGAAGAAAGGAATCGGATTCGACCCCCTAATCCTTCTCTTTACTCACTCTCTCTCTCTCTCATGTTGAAACCACCAAATTTTATCACATGAATTCGACTAATGTTCTTACAGATCACATGAATCAACCGTCTCTAGAACCTCGTCTCCTTCTTTCAATCCGTGTCTTCTTCTTATTCTTTCATCGATTTTTTTGTTTTACTAAAGCATTGATAATGGGTTTCATTGATTGATAATGGGTTTTCTTGGTTTTTCTTATCCTAAATTGATAATGGGTTCTCTTAAATTGATAATGGGATTTTTTTCTTCTCCTAAAGCATTGAACTTTTTTATTCGATTTCTGTCTTCCTACTTTGAATTTGTTTATGCATTTAAAGAATGATTTGCTTTCTAAGATCTGTCAAGGAAAATCTCCAGCAACAACAAAACCCCACCTTTATCAATTGCCCTTGCATTCTCCTTCGAATTGATGAATTACGGCACAAAATGAAACCCTAAGCAGAAGCCATTTCCACGATTTCTTCCAGGAAAAAAATTCTTCGAGTTTCCATTTTAGCATTAACAAAAATCTTTCGATTTCCATTTTGCATTTTCGTTTTTCCAGGATAGAAACCTTGAGATTTCATTTTCGTAATTTCGTTTTTGTTTTCGTTCTCTTCCATTTTCGTGATTTTGTTTTCGCAAAATCGTTTTTGCGATTTTATTCTCGTGATTTCGTGTTTGCGACATCGTTTTCACGATTTCATTTTTAATTTCTCGTGATTTCTTTTTCTAATGTGAAGAAGTGCACGATTTGAGGAAACGCACGATTTGAGAAAACGCAAGGAGAAAGAAGATGCGGAGAAATGCACGGTTTAAGGAAATGATCTCATGAGAGCATTCCAATTTTTAAGAAAATGCATATGTGGTAAGATACTATTGGTCTCTGGAAAACCCCATTTGTAGATGTCACCTACTCAAAGATGCTCTCAAGTCTTAAAGTCTTATGTCCATCAAGTAGGGTTTAAAGTCTTATTTCTCACAAGTTAAGCCTAAGGTCTTTGTGTCTATCCTTAGCCTATCTCATCTTAGTAAACTAAGGTCATTATTAAACTACTCTTGGGCTTTCTCTAAATCCATTTAACATTTAATACAATTGCTTAGCTCATCTACATGTCATGTGTCATGCTTCCATTGGCCTTTTAGCATTTATCTCAAATTAATAAATCACTAAAAATTCTCCAAAATAATATTACTAAACTATTTAAGCTCCAAAAATTTCCTTTTCCTCAAAATTAATATTACATTAGAATCTTCTAATACTCAACTAAATTCAAAGTATACGGTCCTTTTGACAACTCGAGTATCCAAAAATGTTCTCATACTCACATATATCAACTCCTAATTAACTTGGACTAAGGCTACTAAGGTCAAGGCCTAATGAGTTTTTCAGATGGGGTGTTACAGTTGCATAAGAGCCCATGCATACTATGAACTCTCTGCTAGAAGGTCAGGAAAGTTTTATAGCTCTAAAGTTGGATATGAATAAGGCTTATAATAGAACTGAATAGCCATTCACTACAAGCTCTCTTTTTCCTACCTCCATCTAGATAAGCCGAAAACAAGGATCAAACCACTTTTGCGAACAAAATCATTCCATCCAAGCTCAAATTGTTGGGAAATGACATCATTTGCTGCAAGGTAGCTAATCGCATCGAGAAATTGCAAAGGGATTTCCTTTGACGTGGCTTAGGGGATGAATTCAAGTTTCATTTGATCAATTGGTCTACAATTTGTACCCTTATCTCTGGAGGAGATTTGGGGATTCGCCACTTGACGAAACTCAACAAGCTCTATTAGATAAATGGATGTGGAAGTACCAACTTGAAAGGGATGCTCTTTGAAAGCTGGTAATAGAATCAAAATTTGGAGAGGCTTGGGTAGGTTGGTGCTCGAATGACGTACGAGGCACTTATGGCGTAGGGTTATGGAAATATATAAGGGGGCATTGGGAGACCTTTCGAGGTCATGAGCACATTATGGTGGGAGATTGTTCTCGTGTCAGATTTTGGTATGATAATTGGTACGGTGACCATAGCCTTCAAGATACATATCCTACTATTTTTAAGCTTGCAAGAGAAAAGGATGTTGCGAACTTCAAGCTATTGTCTCTCTCAAATAGTCTCCCTTAATGGAATATTGATTTCACTAGGACAACTTAAGATTGGGAGGTGAAAATTATTTTAGAGTTCTTTGTAATCTTGTATTCAATAAGCATTCCAGGGGGTATTGGGGACAAGATGCATTGGAGTCACTCAAAACAAAAAAACTTATCTATTAGATCATTTTACCAAGCTTTAACGAGTCCTGGATTCACCATGTTCCCATGGAAGAGCATATGGTAGACTATTTTGTTTGGACAACATCATTGAGATCCTAACTACATATAACCTAAGGAAACATCATGTAATTGTGCTGGATTGATGTTGTATATGTAAGAAGTATGGAGAGTTAAGTAGATCATTTGCTTCTACATTGCGAGGTGTCCAGGGTTATGTGGGATGACTTTTTCACAAAAGTTAGTTGTCATGGGTCATGCCTCTCAGATTGATGAATTTCCTTGTAAGTTGGTGAGGCATTTAGGGTAACTCTTAGGTAGCAGATACTTGGCACATGGTTCCTATTTATATGTGCTAGTGTATCTTGAGAGAAAGAAATTTAATAAGCTTTGAAAATTGTGAGAGAACAATGAAGGATGTTAAACTTTTCTTCTTCAAGTCTTTGTTTTTATGGGCGGGATCTATTATTTGTGACGGTCTAAGTGTTCATGCTGTTTTTCTTGTGATTGTAAACTCTAACTAAGTGTTTCTCATGTATACTACCTGTGTACCAGGGTTTCACCTTTTTTCTATTAATAAAATTTCTATGACTACCTATATTAAAAAAAAAAATCATTTTTTGTCACTTTGTATTCTTTCGCCGAAGAATAAAATGACATAAATTTATGCTCATCCACTTCCAATAAATATAAGAAACTTGGCTCTCAAGAAAATAAGTATATCTTCATAAGATATTAATAGAACTCTGGGGCTATGTAATGTTTGATGAACATTCTAAAAGAGGAATAAATGAAATAGAGCCGTGTAATGTCATATTTATCGATAATGATTTTTCCAATATTTGTGAATCAAAGAAAGATCTTGAACTTTTTGAGTTGCACAAACTTGAGGGAATTCCACCATAATTTGATGAGCGTGAAGAATTATCGCATTTTAGAATGCAAAAGTTAATGGAAGCGACTTGCCTCCTAGTAGGAGTGCATCACTAGAAAGTTGACTTACAAGAGTCTCAATTACGTAGAAACAAATGTGGAACTATTCCTCGTTGTCTTTTTGAGATTGAAGAAAAACCTTTCATGTGTGTTTCGTGTCACTTTGATGAACCTTCCTCTTATGAGGAAGCACTAAGTTCATCTACTTCAAATAAATTGTTGCTATTATGAGAGATGAAATGAGTTTTGTGGCAAAGAACTAACTTTAAGAGTTAATTGATCTTCCACCTGGGCAAAAATCTATTGGAAACAACTAGTTTTCAAAATTAAGCATCAGGCAGATGGATCTATTAACAAGTATAAGGCTCGACTCGTGATGAAGGGCTTTGCTCAAAGAAGAGGTATAGATTATGAATAAACATTCTCCACTTTAGTGAGATTTGCTTACATTCGCCTCATTCTAACTATAGTTGCACATCTAGATTTGAAACTTTTCCAATAGATGTAAAAGCTGCATTTCTCAAAATTATTCCGATCTTGGGAGAGGTGGTGTGCATTTTTAAGAACCAAAAAGACTGAGTTGAGAGAAGCCCTATGAGTAACTGAAACGACGGTAGGAGAATTAGAAGATGAGATCTATATAGATCAACTTGTTGGTTTTGAGGTTAAGGGACAAAAGTACAAAGTATACCAGCTGAAAAGTTCCATTTATGACCTTAAATAACCGTCTAGACAATGATACTTTCGATTTTATGAGGTCATTACTTCTAGAAGAAAACCATTGTGTATATGTCAAACATATAGAAAATAGTTCTAATTTTATCTTTGTAAGTGAATTGTATCATATTAGCTAAACATGATATAAAAATAATTATCGTCACAAAATAGTGATTTTCCTCTACTTTTAAGATGAAGGATATGGTGAAGCAAATTATGTACTGAAGTTAAAATTTCAAAGGATCGATTTAACAAGTTTCTTGGTTTGTCTTAAGAGATTTACATTAAGAGAATTCTAGAACGATTTTGTATGCACAACTCCAAATCCATAAACGCTAATTAAGAAGGGTTATACATTGAACCTAGAACATTATCCTAAGAATAATGGGTAAAAGAAAGAATGACTAGAGTTTCTTATGCAAGTGTAATTGGAAATTTGATGTATGCTATGTTGTATACGTGAACTGATATTTACTTTGCAATTGAATTGGTCAATCGTTATCAGAGTAACTTAAGACCTATTCATTGACAAGCGTTTAAGAGGTTTTTTGATACTTTCGTGGGATAGCATAACTTATTCTTTGCTACCAGGGTGGAGACGTGAGATTGAATGTTAATGACAAATATGAATGAAAATCCACGACAAATTACACATTTATGATTAGTGGGAGAGCTATTTCTTGATGTAGTAAGAACCAATCATGCATTACTTTGTCCATGATGAATTCAGAGTACGTTGTTTGTTCAACATTAGTACAAGAGGTTGTTTAGTTGAGGAGATTTATCTTTTAGTGCCTAGAGGTTATAGCTCTGGCAAATGAAATCGTGAAGATATACAATGATAGTGTGATAGCTTTGGCATATGTCAAGGATCCCAAATATCATGACAGAACCCAACATATAGATTTTTGTTTTCACTATATTAGAGATATTGTTGCGTGAGGTGATGTAATTCTATAATATATCTCTACTAGCGAGATGATAGCTAATCCTCTTACTAAGTCTACTATTAGAAATATTTTTCAAACTTATGCTAGGCGTTTGGGGCTTAATCAGATTTGATATATGTTGTATTGAGGATACCTTGAACTATATTAAATATTTGATATTGTTAGTATTTATTGTATTGAGATTATTGTATTTATCTCATCTTATTAATTAATTGATATTAAGTGAGAAGCACGCATTATAAATGTCACTAGGTAAATATTAGTCCACTCACATAGATGATCACCTTGGTATTTGAACAACGAGCAAGATGAGACAAATCGATTATTTTGGTGCTTGAAAATAAGCAAGTAAACATCTTAATACTTTTAGAGCATTCAAGATATATTTGAATAATGTCGCTTTAGCTTGGCTAAGATGAGACTTTCAAGAGTTGGATATGAAAATATTTGCAAACTTTATGAAGCTTGATTTAAAGTGAAATGTGAGATTTTAAGTCGGCACTATAGGAGCAACTATGCAAAGTTAGAGTGCCTTTGTGGCGACTAGACTAAGATTTCTATGGCGTTTGAATGTGGCAGGTTCAATTCAATGGGGGTTCTGCTTTAACATACATTTCATACTGTATGTGTTATAGAGGACCATATGAGAGAGTGATTGGATAGGTCCCTTTTCCATCACTTGTGAGCTCTAATGGATTAATAAATGATCTATTACTTTGCTCTTAACTGGAAACACTGTCATAAGATGAAAACTTAATGTTGTTACTTTAAGCATGCTTTCTTAGGGTCATGAATGATATGGTCTCGTAGAGCATGTTTAGAAAAGTATTCAAATCTAATTGAATTGATATGAGTACCCCATGATGATTATTTGGATTTTTACTTGTTATTATATGTCTCATAGCCCAGACGCTTATACCGTTTTGACTTGATATAATCATGAGCATATTATATAGTGTGAGGTGAAGAATTGCTTTGAGTTTTAAACTTATGAGGGATTAAGGACCATTGATCTAGGGCATAACGAGATGTTATAAGTGATGCACTACGTTAGTAATATGGTGACTTAATATAATACTCACATTCTTTGTTTTTCTATCCAAGTGCATGCTTCATTTTTTGTACAAGGGATACTTGACTCAGAGATCAGGAGGTGACTATTATTGGGCATAGCATCCATTGTGGATAGGGATGTTCCTAGTGGATATTCCATGACCCATGATGTGTCCACATGGATGAAAAATTTATTAATTAACACTCCACTACTACCACTAAGATAATTAACCTCCCATGTAAAAATTCTTTAAATAAGAGTTATACGCACATTAAACATGTGTGAAAAAGTCTACATACAAAAGAGAAACTATCGTTTCTCTACAATTTTCTAGAGAAGCTATTTACATCTCTCAATTTTGAAGCATGACTTTTATTAGGATACTTTATTAGCTTCCTAAGCAATGTAGATGTGCAATCACAAAAAAACAATGTGAACTTAAGAGGAAAAACGATTAAGACCTTGTGAGAATTCTATTCGAATAACCTTAGTTCAAATTCGAGAGGCAATATACTCTTTTTCCCCTCTGATAAGTAATAAGCTTTATTAATTGAATGAAATTAGGCACAACCCATGCACACAGAAAGTATATAAAAAATACATCTAATTATATTTTATACGACTAAAGAGAAAACAAAAACTCTTGAACATCCTCCTTTACCACTGCACCGAAATAGTTACAAAAACGTTCCATAATTTCCTCACATTTCTCGAGAGGCAATACTTCCGACCATAATGCCTACCATGACCATCTAAATTGCAAAGATGATAGGTGTCTCGTAGGTCTTTAAATGAAGAATATTTATTTAGTATAAAATACAGGATATTTTAGTCATCTCACTCATCAACATAATTTGAAATAATCAAGATATTCCATATTGTACATTAAATTGATGCTATCAAAGAAATGTGGGGTATCCTGTTCTCCATTTCAAAGGTATCCAAACATGCAAATTCCTCCTGTATCATCCTGGAAAGAGCAGAATAATTACACTGGCAAACTGTTTTTCTTCCCATAATAGAATTGATGGGCTTCTCCCCGTAATACCTCACTAAATAGAAAAAGGTAGAACGTACTGAGTATAACCGGAACATCATCAAATTACATATTTTATAGTACCAAGTGAGAATATTGTTTGGACATGCACCCTGTAACAAGATTGTAAGTAGATGTCCCGAACATCATAGCATCGTTCATCCCATCCAGGATTTCCTTCCATTGATGACTATGCACTCTCTTCCTTGCAGGTGACATCTTTGCAGCGACAAACAGGTCGACCAGAAGCTTCCCAGCCATTGAAGCCACGTTCCAGGACCCAAATATTCTTTATTCCTGAATCTTCCTTCATCCCCTCAAGATAATTGACAATCTTTCGTGCACAAGTTGGTCCACGAACCTAGAGAACATAACAGGTAGATATTTCAGGAATCCCCCCAAGCTCGTACACAAGGTGTGATGAATAGAAGAAAATTTAGAAAGAAAAAAGATTTTTTCCCTTAAGCTAGTTTGATGGGTTTTGTTTTTTTCCCCGGTATACTTCCTGTATATCAGGGTTCCACCCTATTTAATTATTAATAAAGTTTATCTTGGAGAAAAAACTTTACAAAAGAGTTTCAATCAGACTGGAACAGAATTTATTAATGAAGCTCGGTATACTAATGCTAAGAAAAGAAGTCATAACAATTGTTGTAAAGACGATTGTTATTAAATGATGTGCATGTGTAGAATATTGGGCAGCACAGTGTGTGTGTCTGTATTTATATACATTGATAAGCTTGGGCGTCACATAATAGAGGGAAGAATCTTGATGACTAAGAAAAATTTTTGCCGAGTATGCATTCAAGAGAGCAGATGGTACATATGTATATCATATATCGTCCAAGGTACCTACATTCAGCAGCATCAAAGTCTTGGACAATATCTCACTGATCTCTCATATCAGCCATATAGAGTCATTTGAGTAAGGAGGAAAGGGAGCAAGTTGATATTTGATTAATAATTTCTCATATCATATTTTCCTTTAAGGTTCTGGGGCTCTTAAGTTTCTGAAATAGCAAAATGTGCAAAAGTTGAAGAAAAAGTCATTTTCAACAGTGACCTCAAAGAAAAGGGATACTCATAGTATATGAATGTATAAAACATTTAAATAAGCAGCCGCTTCGTATGTATTTACATATTTCTTTCATAATATATCATCCTGCCCAACTCCACCCGCTTTGTAACTTTTATCTCATTAATGCATATACCATGCTTCACTCAACTACAAGACGCATAACTTTTATTAAAAGAGAAGGATAATTCTGAATGTGAGTACCAGTCCAAAAACTTCCTATTAGTGACCTCCATATGTTCCTAGGATGCCCTTTCTTCCAACTCTACGGAGAGACAACTTGATTCAAAATGCCTGAACATGGAGGCTAACAACTTCATCAAAGCCAATAGTACCATAAGAACCTAATGATGGAACTAGAAGAAGTTGTAGACAGCCCTCACACAACATAAATATTTTATTCTCCAAGGCTGGGGTCCTAAGGACATGAAGTCTTTGGCTGGTGAAGAGATAAAGACTGAAGAGATATGCCACAGGACAAAAATAGCAGTGCAACTACTTGAGGAGGTGCAATTGCTTGAGGAGTTGCAATAGGATTTTTTTTAGCTTTCCTGCTTTATCTTTTCTCTACTCTGTTTACAACTAAGCTTCATGTTGTTACTATGATTATAATTGTTTGCTTATTGAAGAAACGATGAACAATAAAGAATAATTCATTGAGGAATTTTTTTACAGACAGCACGTGGTCTCTCCAGCTCGAAAGAAGTGTGTTTTGCTATTGATTTGCCCTTTGTTTTTTTATTTCAGCAGTGCTCAATCTTGATATACATACTTCCCAAGCATCCATCACACTTACTTAATAAGGATTATACATAATCGTTTATGAAATTCCAACTTTGGCGCACCGTCGGAAATCTTCAAAGAGATAGTCCATCCTAACTAAGTCAAGACAAGTTTAAAAGTTACTCAAACAATTCACTAACCAACATGAATTTCCCAAAAGTTCTGCCTAAAAAACAGATTAGTGGATAAAGACTGCATATACACTCACGTCCCCTTCTAGACTAAATCTAAAATGACATGAGATTGTCTTGGACATTCATGTCCAACTGAGCTGGATGAATTCATACACAGGATTGTAAGATGTTAATAGCCATATAAAACTAGATGACTGGAAATAAATATAATCATCTGCACTACTACATTCGGAAATTTGCGATAAACCAGTAATATAGTAGGACCAGAGATTTGGTGAAACACTTCAGTTATTTCCTAACACAAAACACAGAGTTTATGGCACATCCCAATGCCATATTGAAAGATCCAGAATAACCGTAGGGAGCACCAGACGGAAAAGGAAGTGAACGCAATTAAGATCTTAGACTGAATTTTACTTTTATGTGACTGGATGAGAAAAATCAAAGAACTAATTGATTAGTGATATTAACACTAATATCTTCCCGCAGCCAAGAAATTACAGGTTATATTGAATTTCGAAGCCAATTTGTTTCAGACTGCATAGAACACCTTCCCACCCCCCACAAAACCTCTATATGAGATAGTCAATAGGGGAAAAAAAAAAAAATCAAAGATAAGGCCGTAATAGGGTTTGAAAGCTGGAACAAAACCTGGCTGAGAGCGCAGTGGAAAACAAGGGTATCTTTCCCCTTCACCTCTTGAATAAGGTTGGAAATCTTGTCAGAAAAAGTGTCACTCGCGTAGTGCAGAGACCCAGCAATATGGCCGTCGTAACTTCTCTCGTCATCCCTAAAACCCATCAAAATTAGCTCAATATACGTTTCCGTAGCAAATTCCAGACCCAAGATATAAATCAAAACCAGAAAGGAGAGTGTGATGGTGAATAAACCTGACATCGATGATGGCTATATTAGGGCGGCGTTTGAGAGAGAGCAGCTGAGAGCCAGTCACGTAGGAGATACTCCGAGCCATATCTACCCTTGTGCTCTTCCTTTCTTTTACTCCACGGTTTTGTCCGAAAACAGAATCGCTTGTCAATTGGATTAATGTAAAACACGCGTGTTTCTGTATATTTAATATTTTAATATTCATCTTTTTATCAATTTTCTTTTTCTATTTTTTTTAATTTCCCACATTTCACTTTTATTTTATAAATCACGAAAAGTTACACTTTTTATATTTTTATATTTATTTTTTATTTCTTCATTTTTCCTTATTCTTTTAATTTCTCACATTTTGCTTTTATTTATAAAACACGAAAAAGTTACACATTTATTTTTTTATTTCTTCCTTTTCCTAATTTTTCTAGATTTCTCACATTTTAATTTAATTTTATAAAACATGAAAAATTTAAAATATTATAAGAATACTTTATTCTAATAAAATGAAAATTATTCATAATAAAGATTTTGCAAAACATTATAAAAGGATAAAAGGTTTATAAGAAATAAGATTAATTCATTTTTAACTCTTTTACTAGAATATTAATATCATTTTGGAGATAAAGAGATATTATAACCACATAATATATGAAAATATCGAAATATATGAGATTCTTAAAAATTTAATGGTAATTAAAAAAGAAAAAAATTATTCATATTTCTATACACCATATTTATTATTTATTTATTAAATGTGTAGTATATGAATAATAAATAAAAATATTCAATTAATTTAAGAAAAAAAAATATAATATGTGAAGATAATAAGTAGCAAAACTCTTTAAAATAATTATTCTTCTTCTCTTATTCATATCTTTGGAGTTGGGCTTCTGAAGAATTGTTGGGTGGAGTTTTTGGACCTAGTCGGTTCTTGAAAAACGTGGGCCGACAACCGAACAATGCAAGTCGAAGCGGAGTCCGTACGAGAGAATTGGTTGGGCGGCCAGTTTGTTCACGGCAATATGGTCCAAACCCATGGAAATGGAATGGGAAAGTTGATAAAAAGTGACCGTTGTAGAAGAGGAAGAAACATTACGCTTCGACGACTTTTCGAGCATTTGCAGCACTCGTCGTGTGAGCGCTGGTTTGGGTCAGTGAGCACGGCTCTCCACCATCAAAGTTTCGAGCCATCCCCCTTTCTGGTTCAGCCGTTTTAGAAAACTCGCGCTTGCGTTGCTGAGTTCCGGGCTAGCCCAAAGGCTTCCCCGCCGACGACCTTTTTGACGAGCTTTGCTTACTCCTCTCATCTCTGTTTCAGTGTCTCGGCACGCAACAGACCAGAAAGAAACTCACTTCGCGCACCCTTGTCTGCTAATGCCGGACGGCGACGGCGACGACGACTATGCTGACCCGGATTACATCCAAATTCTCCAAAACTATGAGGACCAAGAACGAGCCGAAGAAGAAGAAGAAGAAGAAGAAGAAGACGACGACGACAGGGACGACGAAGAATACGTTCCGGCGGTAGAATTGCTTGGAGTTTCGCGCAACAGTCCCATAATTCACGAGGCATTGGAATATGGGGTCGAAGAAGAGGGGCACAAGCGGAGGAGAATCGAAGGAGGAGAAGCGTGTTCGTCGACTTCGCAGGACAACGAGTGGAGTCGGAGTGAGATCGACGGCCTATTTTGCCCTATTTGCATGGAGGCTTGGACCACTGACGGCGGCCATCATATCTGGTGCCTAATCTTACACTTGCGACCCTATATTTTATACGTCTATGAAGTTTCAGCGTCTAGAATTCTCGAATTTTACTCTAATTTTGACTCCTCACACTTCAGTTACTGCCAATGTTCTATTTGTACACTCGATAGATAAAGTTCTAACTTTTTAGGGTTGATATGGGGGTAATAGGGCAGAATGGGTAATGGAATTTTGGGTTTTGTATTGATAAAATGGGTAATCTGGGATATTGGATTTGGAGGAGTGTGAAAGCATTAAAAGTATGTCTTACGAGTGTTGACATTCGCCCATGAGTGTATGTTGAGGTTTTGTTTTTTTCCATAATTAACATGGAATCTTCATATGATATAGTTATGTAGTGAGCCCTTCTACACACTACATAACATAAAATAAAATAAAACAAAATGTGGTGTGTGGTGCAAGGATGCTGAGCAGAATTTTTCTGTGGAATAGTCATTATCTCATTATTTCTTTTGTTTGGGGACTGCAGTTGTCTTCCTTGTGGGCACATATATGGTATGTCTTGCATCATCAAATGGCTGAAACAACGAAAAAACTCGGGGAAGGTGATCAGTTTCCTAGTCATGACAATCTTTTCATTAGAATCTGGAAAGAGCTATTTGTTTTGGATTAATATTCATAGTTCCCCACTTCTTAGTGTCCTCAATGCAATAGGAAATGCACATTGAAGGATGTAACTAAGCTTTTTGCATCACGGGTTGTTGCTGTTGATGAAGAATCCCAAAAGGTATCTTCAAATCTTGTTGAGAATTGCATTTTGGAAAGAAAATTACTAGCACTTAAGCTTAATCATGGATGCTAAATGTGCTGATTTTGTTTGCAGCGCATTCGGTCACTTGAGGCTAAGTGTGCTTCTCTTCAGAAGAAGGTGGGAATTTTATTGGGAAAAGGAAAAAAAAGATGGTCATTAATATGGTTTTGTATTTCTATACTGTTCCCGTAATTGATGGTGGTGGTTGCCACATAAATGGAGGTTTGGCAAACCAAAGACTGGTTTGGTAAACTAAATCTATGAAGAAGGGATAATGGTGTAAGGAGCTAGTTTTCAGTGGTCCTTGGTTTTCATGTGGTGCAGGCATTTAGTTTTATATTGTATGTGTAGGGTGCTGATTGGTGTAAAAAAGAAGCGGAATGGAAAAAAATAGAAGCCGAATTGCATGCAAAAGTTTGCCAGCTGTCAGAGGTATGCTTGATTGTTAATCATGTAAGCGTGTTGGTTGTATCCATTCTAGAGCAAGTTGTTACTGAAAGCTCTTACTGGTTTGTGCTTATTATGCTTTGGTTTGTCTTCTGTAGCAAATACCTGCAGTCATTGTTTCTGCGAGCTTCTAATATTTTATTCTTGGTGACTCATTTTGATTATAATCTTGTATGAATGCCTAAGCTTTCCATATCTTTTCATATTTGTGTCACTAGTTTGTTCAAGCAAGCATTATTAAATTATTGTTAATTGTTATTATTTAATTATTGCTTGCCTCATACCTCAATTTCAATTTTGCCAACTTGTCCGTATTGCCTTTCATATGTCTCTTCCAATTGGGCACTGTGGTTATCTGCTTTAGGCATTTGCTTATTCAGCCTTGGATTTTTGTGCATACTTCATTTAAGAATCATTAGTTTTATTGCCATGTTCACATAAAAAGAACTGAATTTAAGAACTGCATCCATTCTTTTTTACTATTTTAATCAATGTAGTTGCAAATTTCTCACTAGAAGGTTTAGTTTGAAGAGAGTTGATCTTTTTCTTTTGAACATGTTTTGCCTTGTCACGTTTTGTTTGAAAATTTTGCTTTGTAGAGGGAAATATATTTGGAGAGTTTATTAAAAGATATGCAGAGCAGGCCATCTGGAGTAGTAAAAGCTGGTGGGAATCGCCAAGGAAGATCTGTATTTGGTAATCATCTTTTTAAATGGGAATCTTTGCCTTGTGAAAATTGAATTTCATTGTGTGTATGGCACATACATGTATACATGAGTGTCTGTGTATAGAATTATATGCTTACATTTATATGCAAGTATTTCATCATGAATATATATTTATATTTCACATTCTCTAATGCAATTCTGTGGTTAGGTCATTTATGTCCACCTTCTACATTTTCTTTTTACGTAATGCTTTTATGCTTTTAGATATATTTGCCCTTCTTTTATGCTGGAGTACCAAAATGCATCATTTCTCTTCCTTTGCATTGACTTGTGTAAAAACATTTGTACCTTGTTGCAGGACAAAACTTTGGCTCAGCTCTCTGCGGGCAAGAATCTTCTAGCAGTTTCATATTACAGGTCTGTCATTTCTTGCTTTCCTCTATGCTCTGTTACCTACCCTTTTTCAACCTGCACCTAACGCTACTACATATTTTGTTCTATAACAAAACTATCATTAAAACGAAGATAAAACCTTCAGAACATAACATGTATGCAAAAGGTAAGTTAATGGAGGAGATATTTCTCCTTCTCAAAATAGTTTTTTCTGAAGTAAATAGTGCGGAAGATGATTAAGTCTAGAGACCAGGACATACGAGTAAGTTGTAATAGCTAACTGTTTGAGAGGAATGGGCAGGACAACTCAGAGATTAACTTGACTCGTCATGCTATACACGCGGGAAAGGAAGCAAAGGGAAGAGATATTGCTCCCTCATGTTTTTTCTTTCCCAAAGATTTTTTTTTGAAAAGTAAAATCAAGCAGATTTCAATACATTTTTTTTTTTATTGGCACTGGATAAAATTATCAATACATTTTAAGCACATTTCAAATCAAGCACATGTTTTTTCTTTCCCAAAGATTATAGGATAAAATTATCTTATGTATAAATTATATATAAAAAAAACAAAGAAACGGCAATACAACCAGAAAAAGATATCTCCTTTTCATACAATGATCTAAAAAATAGAACGTCTTAAGCTGGAGAATGGAAAGATCAACACCATTGATTATCTATGTTATTCCTCTCAAATCATGCTCATTATTCATAGTGGAGTATCATTCCATACCAAACTTAAAAGTTCATATTGGAAGCCCTTCCAGCCAAAATTTACTGGAGTTACATTTCGGGATCACCCAATGAACTCTCTTGCAGCACCATAATGAATCAATATATGATCAACTGATCTCCAGTAAGCTTACACATTCAACACTGATTTAGATGGATCACATTCCGTTTGACGAGTTTATCCACAGGTATATGATATGATAACTGGTGTAAAGTAGGGGGTGGTTCCAGTGGTAAAGGCCTTGGGCTTGGGGGTATGCTTTCCCTAGGTCTAAGGTTCAAATCCCCTTGGGTGCAAACAATTTCTAGGGGTCATTAGATGGGGGGATTTTCCCCTTGCATTACCCAAGGTGCACTTGCGGGAAGCACCCCTAGAATTATTCGGGACGCTGTTTCGGACACCTGTTGCCAATAAAAAAAAGATATGATAACTGGTGTGTGGAAACTGAACTGTCAATCAGTTTTCATGTTCTCGAGTGCTCTTTGTGATTAAAAGTAGAAATTCACAACAGGCCCTGTGGTAAGAGTGGAAAGAGCTAATGAAAGTTCAGAATGCACCCTGGATTATAGATGGCTTTTAAGGAATAATGTAGGTGATATAATGATGCTGGATGATAGAAGAAATTTATTAGAAGCAAAGTGATTGAGCAACTTTATTTGAGAGGGGCAAATGAATTAGTGTTTTGAAATGTTACTTCTCTCTCTCTCTCACGCATGTGCACGCACACATGAAACTTACTTTTGGAATACAGCCATTAGATCTTGATGTACGGGGGACAATTGTATTTATATTGTCTGTAAGTTTCCTTAGCATTTGTAGTCTGTCTGGACGGTTGTCATATAGTGAAATGGTTAAAACTTGTTAATTTTTTTTTTTTTTTTTCGATACCAAAGGACTTCCTCTGCAACTTAGGAGCTATCTTTTTGGTTACTTTTTTCATGTTCTTGGTTATATCCTGCCAAGAAGATTAATCAACATACGAATACTTCCAAATTCAAATATGGAAAAGAAAGAAATTAACAATGCAAAAGGATTTCACACAAGTAGGCTTTGGGTTGTGAGATTTCATGGTACAGCATTGAAAAATCTTGCTTTTCCAGGTTTTCCATGAGAAATGTATTATTTGTTACTCTTCACTTCCATCAACAACAACTTGATAGATGGACTAATGATGATGAAAACATGGATTTTGGGCCTTTCTTGTATCTTGTAGTTGAAGCTGGTAAATATTTGTATACATTTATCCAGATTGAGATTTATTGTTTCTTTTTTTCATCTCTTGTTCCTCTTCTGTTTTATTACTTCTTTATGCGCAAAATTGATTCATCAAGTACATTTATCGAGATTGAGTTTTATTGTTTCTTTTTTTCATCTGTTGTATCCTCTTCTTTTTCATTACTTCTTTATGCGCTGAATTGATTCGTCGAGTAATTTTGCTGCCCACAGAAATTAACCTTTATTTTTTCATTTTTTTTTTAAATTTCTGTAGAAAGAGTTCTGGCTAGATGGTGCACGCTTAATTGATGTAGATGCTTCTAGCCAAATTCTATTAATAGTGCGAAGGCGGTCTGAGATGGGTGCAACCTCTGTGCTGACTAAAGTAATGTTGTTGACAAAATTATTGCTTCGCTAGCATCATATGCATAATTTGGACTTGGTGGAACTTCTCCAAAAGTTATTGTAACTATGTTTCTTGTGAACATGTTATGCAGATGAGCTTGATGCCTCCACATGAAAAAGAGGATATTTTTCTTCCTTCAAATATGAAAGTTATTAAGGACCTATCCATTTCTCCTTCTAATGGTAGCCTTGTACTCTTTGCTTCATTGGGGCAGAAATTATCTGTTCTCAGGTTTGACCCTGTTTATATAAACAGTTGTTTCATTGTTTTTTTCATCTTTGCCCTTTGAGCCTGATGACCTGTTTATACCATTTGCTACAGTCTGGAAAGCAACAACATCATCCTATCCTACGATCTACCGGTAAAAGTTCAATCCATATATGTATGTATATATATTCTTTTTGTTTAAGTGCATGCTTGGGATTGTTGGAGGTAATAGAGCTTTAAATTTAGAGCTTTGTTAAAAAGTTCCAGTCTTGTAAAGCTGTTTGTTGTTTGGTAAACACATACCTAAAGCACCTTTAAATTTATTACGGTTGTTTTCAGTGTTCTCTGGAGGTGCTTATCTCAACAAAAGGTTAAAAAAAGTGGGTTTCCAGCTTTCCTACCTCTTTAGGTGCTTAAAACACTTTTTATAAATTGACCAAACATACAATTTTTTTCTTTTAAATAGTAAACCATTAAAAATAGTTTTAAGCTTATAAACTCAAAACCAAATGGACACTAAGTAACAAAAGATCTGATACCATCAAGTTAAGGTTCCATCTTGTATTATGCTGCTTCAAGAATTGTATCTCTTCATTAGGGTATGCATTCGGATCCGGATATCTGGCCTTAACCAGACCGGACCGGATTCCAAAAACTGGGCAGTTATCAATCCGGATTCAAGCCGGGCAGATAACTGGAACAAATCTGGATATCTGGATTGTAATCTAATTTTGTCTTTTAAAACCCGGATATCTGGGTTTTTAATATAACCTTGATATCCAGGATTATTAATATATATATATATTTCTAAAATAAGACTTAAAACTTAAAAAAGTGTTTTATATCACTTTTAAAAACAAAAAAAAAAAAAATTCTGATATCATCCTTAATTGCCCATATTTTAAAAAATAATAATTTAAACACTTTTAAAAAGATTTTTATAAAAAAATAAATTAAAGAACAAAAAAAATAAAAATGCAAAATAGATAATATTGTTGTTACATCATAATGCAAAACATAAATTTACAGAGAACAAAATAAATAATAATACATCACAACTAATTAAACTAATACATAGCAATGCAAAATAAATAACATTGTTGAATATTTTCTGGATCATTCTGACATTCTTTCATTTTGTCATTCTGACATTCTGGTGAATATTTCCTCATCAAGTGTTGATTACTTTTTTCTCAGCACATGAACCTGGATAAAAAGAAATGAAGATGGATAGGTTACATGCCAAGCCAACTCACCAATAAGCGAAGTACTATAAACAATTCAAAATAGGAAAAAAAAAAAATCTTGCCTTTGTCAGTGTCACTAAAGTTGGGCACTGTACTAGGTATCGGTTATGCATATGTTTATGGCTATCTATATTTGTATGAGTGCTAATAAATTATATCTATAGAACAGAAATAGGGGAAAAAGATCGAGTCATATGGAATGCGTATTAATAAATACAAACCTTAATATCAGGTCTAAGATGGTTGTGCCATCTCTCTCTACATTGCTTTCCTATCTTCCCAGGCAAAATTTGAGCAATATGCGACCATTTTCTCACCGCATACTGCTGAACCAGCTCAATCAAGAGTTTGATAGAATAAACCAAACAGGGGGAATTATTTAAACTAATGTATTAATAGACCATTAACCTTAAAACCATCCAGAAATGTATATACTGATTTGAGGAACTAAACCTTCTCTACTTGTCTTCTTCAGTAGTCCATTGCCCCTTTGCAACGTTACACTTTCTATGACCTCTGTATGCCTTCATAGTTGCTGGCAATGCAATATTATTATTCTGCTGTTATGCAGTCTTTCAACATTACTTGCAGGTTGTTCAAAATGATGTCAGAACAAAACACATGCATCTGCAACACAAGCTTCAAGCAATATTAGAGATAATCAAGTTAAAGCTGAAGGAATTAAAACTTTCCATTATGAGCTGTCAAGTTAAAAATTAAACCCAAAAGTTGCCAAAAGATAAAAATGAAGATACAAATAAAGTCTAACTTACTGCATAAGGAGAGTTTCCAATGCATAGGGTGGGAGTCCATATGCTTAAGTTGCTGAAGTTGAAGGAAGAGAGTTACCTTAATCAGGAAAAAATGTAGATGTTAAGTTAAATGGATAAATTAGTAGTAAAAAATCAAATTAACAAATAGACATGTTTACCTTCGATATCAACATCTTCTACATGCTCCTCCTCCTCCCAAGGACTAAGTGGTTCACAAGTTAACCAATTTTGGGCGCAGATTCGTGCTTGGATAGTCTCCGGTGCTAATGAGTTTCGGTATGAGTCTATTACACGTCCACCGATGTTGAATGCAGACTCGGATGCGACGGTGGAAATAGGGACGACCAATATATCACATGCGATCTCCTCAAGGATGGGATATCTAAATGAGTTCTTTTTCCACCAATCTAAAATTTAAAATTTCAGTATTTTTGTTTCAATCCCATCCGACAAATACCTCTCCATGTCCCCGCTAAGTACCGAACTGTTTTGCTCCTCAAGATTTTTTTTTGATAAGTAAAATTGGCAAAAGCTAATTACAAAAAATTGTCTATCCACTTGGAACAATTTTTTTTTTTTTTTGATAAGTAAAATGTTATATATATCAAAAGGAGTAAACAAGTACACTGGAAGTATACAAGAAAACACTTTGCCTATGAATGCTCGAAAACACCTATCCCATGAAAAAACCCAACAAGTTCAAGAAAATTACCCAAAGTACCACAAGCCCAAAATACCCATGGAATACAACACACCTCCTCAATCCTAACCCGTAGTTCCCAAAGACTAATAACCACCTGAACACCCACAAAGAGAACGTCTTCAGGATTTTCTCCCTTTAGTCTTCCCTTGACTTGAACTTTCGTAGTTGATTCCCCAAGACATATGTTGCAGCTCCCTACTATTCTTAAATCTTGATTTGGTATCACGTGAGCGGCCCTCCTCAATTGCAATGAGTAGCTTGTTAAACTGATCTTCACATCCTCCATATGAGATTCCTACGATATGCTGAATCTCATTAACCTTTTGTAAAAGCCAATCAGGTGATGATGGTGGAGGAAGAGATACCAAAGGGATAACAACTTCTCCCGACATAAATCCTGGCAATAACTTCTCATTGCACGGCTCCAACGACAAACCCTCCTCTAAAACTGCCACTTGCTCTAAAGACTCTGCACACATCACATCTGTCATGACTGGGGTCAACTCAGTGGAAGCCATCTTGACAACTGGGGTCAGCTTAGAGGAAGACGGTGACTGGGTTTGTGGCCCCCCGGGCGCAAAAGTCTCTCCTCTGCTAATAGGCGCCTCGTTATCGGCAATTGGGATTACCGACGCCAAGAAGGCTAGAGTTAACCCAGAGGAAGTTGGCGACGGGGTCAGAGACCCTTTGAGCTCAGAAGTTTCTCCCTTGCAGACAGAAGCCTCTCGCAGACCTTCTTGCGCCTTCTCAATGTTCACCGAAGCCGACTTTAGTTTCCATTTCATTTTTGGGCTTCCACGACTCAGTCCCTTAACTTTTCCTTTTTCAAGCTTTGAAACAGAGCCCTTCTTGTTGGTAATGGATAAAACTCATGAATGGCGACCCAAGCCCAGGCCTTTTACAAGTTTATTGATCCACTTCTTAACATTCTTTCTGAATATTTTTAGTATATTCTTCACACCTGTCACCTATTTTTTAAGTAAAATCAAACACCTTTGTAACTTGCTTTCTTCTCCGCAATTCTTCTTAGAAAACTTGCTGCACCCCTCTCCCTTTTGCATGTCATCGCCCTCAGAGTAGCGCTGGCCACCATGCACTGTCTCCTTGCTCCCTACACTGCCCACTGCAACTTTTGCGTATGACTTGAGCTGCCTCCCCTTCTCCTTCCCCTTCTCAGCTTCTCTGCCCTGATGTAATTTAGGCACTTGTGACTTCTTAGCAGACAGAACTTGCTTTAATTCTATAGAGAGACTTTTCCATCCCTTGCCTTCCATTCCTTCCGGGATAACTAGCAAACCACGCCCTCCGTTGCCACTACCATATTCTGTTATTTCCAAAAACCGACCAAAAGAGTTAGCCCTCCTTTGGGCAAAGAGAGCTCTTGATCCATCCCTTAAAGTCCTGTAAAATTCTTTCTCGCTCCCAATAGAGCACAATGGTTGACTGCTCTTGCCACCCAACACGCATTGGCATGACTGAGCACAACCTCTTTAAAAACTTTCCTACCCCTTTCTGAGATGCAATAGTTTTCACTCTCAGCAGCCAAAATAAAAACCTTCGTCTCAATTAATAGATGTTTAAAAACACCCATAATTAACCCACAAAAAACTGAGAAATCACTAGGCCCAGAAATCCTTCGGCAGCGTTGTGGGTGATTGCTCAATGCTGGTTCTACAAGGCATGAAAGGCACCGGTGTTGCTCAACAGACCCGTTCTGTGGGTGATTGACATGGAAAGATCGAACTTTCCACAGAAAACCATTCGTTGGAGGGATACCGGCGTCAGAAAAATCCTTGCTCAGGCCACCGGTCTTGTCTGTGTCGGAGTTGGTGACGGCAACACAAATCTGGCATCGATGGAAGAAAGCGCTACAGAACCCAGAAAACCTAGCGAAAAAGACAGTTCGTCGTACAGTTGACCACCGCCGGACGACCCTCGGCGACATCGCCGGGGACCGTCGACCTCGTCTGTGCCGGCGGTGAAGGGTCACTTGCCGGTTTGGGGTAGGTGACGTCGATATCTCCGGTTTAAAATTTGAAAAGTTTAGAGAGTGGAGAGAGAGGCTGGAAAAGCGTGAAGTTTAGGTTACGTCGATGTCTCCATTAACTTCCATTCCACTTGGAACATTTGAAATAAGAAAAGCATGAAGGTCCATGCCATTAAATATAGCAATGGACTATGTACATAAAGTTCTAAAAAATAACTCAGTCAGCTCCTCCCGTGATCTTTCATTGTTTTCAAATGTCCGCTCGTTGCGCTCTTGCCAGAGGCACCAAATAATGCAAATGAGAATTATTTTCCAGATAGCTTTGATTTGTTTTGTGCTTCGTATAGATGTCCAACTTGTCATTTTTGCTTCCACGGTTGCTAGCATGACCCATGCAAGATTCAATCTACAAAAAACCTTATTCCAAAGCATCCTAGCAATCTCACAGTGTAAGAATAGGTGGTTCGCCAACTCACTCCCAATACGGCACATACAACACCAATCTGTTATGATAATCTTTCTTCTCCTTAGGTAATACGTTGTGAGGATCTTATCTAACGCAACTGTCCACACAAAAAAACCCACTTTCGGGGGTGTCTGATGATGCCATATCTTCTTCCAAGAAAATTGAGTTCTAGGTGTATTCGATAGAGCCTTATAGAAAGAGCGAACAGTGAAAGACCCTCTCCTCACAGGGGTCCACCACAATCCATTTGCAATCTGAAGGTTAGGTCTTTGAGCATAAATGAGGCTGTAGCAATCTACAAACCTGTTAACTCCCAGTCTTGCGCTGCTTTGATGAAAATAATGTTCCACAGAATCCGCTCTCCTTCAAGCCCTACAGAGTCCGCCACTGTGGCATCCTTGTCTCTTGCAAATCCTTAAGTGTTCTGTCTGCACCCCAGACGTCTTTCCAAAATCTAATTATGTTTCCATCACACAAAAGAAGCCTAGTGTGCCGCTGAAAAGCCCCCCACCTACTTCTACTATTTCTCCACACCCCACCCCACTGGCCCCCCTTACTTCATTAGTGCTCCAACTCACCCCACCGGCCCCCCTTATTTTTGCTCCTCAAGATATTGATCTAGAGATGTATTAAAATCTTCACAGATCAAGTCTTCAGCAATAATGCTTGAGGAACTTTTATGGGCCATACTTGAGGAACTATTTTGCCCATGAAACTTGTGGTATTGCTCAATCAAACGATTCATGAGCAATTTTACTTTGGCCTTAATTTTATCTCTGCATTCATTTCCTTTGCACTTTTTTAATCAAAATGACGAGGTTGTAAATTTATATCAAGGGGTCAAGGATAAAAGCTACATAAACAATCATATTCATCTTATCCGTGTTCTCCCAATATTTATCAAACTTAACTTTCATAGTAGATGCTATCCTCATCAACATATCATCCTCATTCTGACCCATTTTGTTCAAAGTATTCTCAACTATACAAATTTGTTGAAATAACATATTAGAGGTCACGTACGATGAGCCTAAAATTTTCAAAGTGGCATCATAAAAAAACTTTTAGATAATTGACTAAAATACAAGCCATCTTCCAATCTTCAAACAGAGGCACCAAAAATGTAGACTCTCTCATTCCCATTAGCCCAAAAGCTTTTTCGTATTTTTCAGCAACACTAAGCATTAAGTATGTTGAGTTCTATCTAGTAGAAACATCTAGACACCAACCGATCAGAAAAAACAAAAAAACCATCTAGACACCATTTTTCCACGCACAATATTCAACTCTTTTGCACATGTTTTAAACATATCAAATCTTGCTGGTGAAGACCTCACAAATCTTATTGCTTCTCTAATTTTATTTATAGCGCATATATAAATTTTAAACCCTCACATATAATGAGGTTTAAAATATGTGCAACACATCGCATGTGTAAGCTCGCCTCTCAAAATTGTGAACTCTTTATCGTTGATGTTCCTCCTCACATGATCAACAACGACATCATTAGTTGTGTGATTATCTACAATGATTGTGCAAATGCGGTTAATCTCTCAATCCATCAAGTAAGACTCCAACACCCAAGCGATAGTCTCACCCCTATGATTATCAATCTTGAAAAATATAATGATTTTTTGTATGATACCCAACTTTGATCAACACAATGGCACTGTGACACAAATATAACTCTTGTTTTGCACCGATGTCCATCTATCGGTGGTCAAACAAACTCTCAACTCTTTGGTTGCTCAACAAAATCTTCAACTTTTGCTTCTCCTCCTTGTATACACAAATACTCTTTTTGGAAGGTGGTTCAGGATGGTAAGGTGTGTCTAGGCTTTAAATAACCCATAAGTTTAACAAATGCCGGATGCTCTATAACCTTGAATGACAATTCACATTGGATAAACAAATTGAAAATCATCGCTTTTAATGTTTCACGATCCTATTATCGTAACTTTTGATGACTAGATCCTTTACCTTTGATCCTAGCACCAGTGTGTGATGGTGATTTATACATCCTAGGATTTTTATTCTGTTTAATGGAGACTTTGAACAAGTATATTTTAGGTGGTGTGTCATTGATGAAGTGTCATTTTTATAATGGCATCCATAATCTTGAGGCAATGAGTGCATTGAGCTTTAGGTGCAATGGGATCAATAGGTTCAATCTTTCTAAAATGATCCCATGAAATGGATTGGTTGGTAGCCTTCTTGGTTGGCTCTCTTTGGCTTTGGGGGGAGAGATGGTGTGGGCCTAGGTTTGAGGTATTCATGGAGGAAGTTATTAAAGGACTAGTGTCTTCCTCCATTTCTAATGAAATATGAGTTGAACTAGAACCCCCAACACTACCACTAAAACTACCTTTCATCTGTTTTAAACATAAGAAAGAAAGCAAGTATAATAAAATGAAATCAACAAGTATTCAAGAAATAGTGGAAACAAACAAGTATGCATATAATCAACACTGCATATCAATCAGCAAAAAGACCGAATACAACATACCCAATAATTTGTACATCAAAAGTTTTTTTTTGATAAGTCTAATTTAGCAGACTGAATGCTCATTGTAACTTATCATCACCATGTTATTGATATCAACAACATTGCCACAGTTTCATTATACATAGACCACAAGAAGGAGCCCCCTAATTAGAATCCAAAAATCTACTGCATAATTTCTTACTTCATCAAGACTACCCATTTTTACATATTAACTTAACTCTCCTCCCCTTAACATGCAAGATAGAGCTATCTCGATTGAAAATAAGAGCCGTCTTCGCACAGTCCTCTATTAACCAGAGTTTTTCAAAAGCCTCACATAGCAAAATACAGACCAGCAACAAAAATCCCAAATATTACAACTGAAACATAATTACCCAGGGAATTTGATGATGATGTGGTGTGCACATTTAAAAGTGACCCAATCCCAACGGGAAAATAGTTTTAAACTATCACTTAATTTATAAGCAAATGGCACAGATCAATGAAACGAAGATGCCTCAATTTATAAGCAATAACAAGGTTTAATTTTCCATACACATTCAAGCGTCTAAGCACATAGACTTACACACTTGAGAATAACAGAAATGCATGCATACATATATACATACATATATATATATGTACATATATATGGTCTTGAAGCATCGAACCCATTCCATCAACAAAATCACCTAGTAAATACCCAAAGCTCACACTACGCAAACTACTAAATCAACATTCACAGTCCAACCCAGAAACAAAAACTCGCATAGCCATGAACTTAAATAGAATCCATAATAAATTAAGCATTTTAGCACCCAAATATACCTCATAGATCACTCATCTCCTATAGCCAATAGGCCGAGGGAGATACAAAGGACCAACATCTTGACCCAGTACCACAAACACCCTCCTCTTCTCAGAGACGAAGGCTCCCCCACCCCACCAAAACCTTCCTTAGGAACAAAGCTACACAAATGGTAAAAAATGGAGAGTTCAAGTTGAGAGAGAGAAGAATATACTGGAGGCAAACGACTTTGAGAGAGATGGGGCGAACGGCAAACCTTGCAGGGGCGATTTCAAAACTTGAGAGATAAGAGAGAGAGAGTTGTTTGTCGAGTGAAAAGTTGAAATGAGAGAGTCGAGGGCTGAGGGCAAATAGATTCCAGAAGTGATGGAAAGCGGCAACGTTTTCTATTAACAAACCCGAGTACGGGTATCTGTTTTAAGATCCGTAATCGGATCTGGGCGGATAACATAATTTTCTACCAGCCCGAGTTTAATCTGGGCAGATAACCACCTGGATTGGCCAGATTTTCGGGTTTTAGTTCGGACTAGAAAAAATCAGGTCCGGATTCACACCCCTACTCTTCATATTTTCAAGTTAGGGTGAACAAGATTATATATGTGTTGAGACTATAATCCTCTGGTTGGTAGATATAGGATACGCACTATATTGTATATGGAAATGGATACACATTGCATGGTGGTGAGTTCCCTTGTAAATTTGTTTCCTTGTGGTTGATGAAGATCTATTATGCAATAATCTCTATTATGTTTCACATGAATTTCTTGTAGCTAATCACCACTATCCTTTTTCAACATCCCCTTTAGTGCTCCCCCCGACCAAAAAACAAAGAGAATGATACAAGATATAAAGTATCTAGTTGATCAGCTCACATGTTCATCAGATTTTACAAAATTGCTTCAGTCAAATATAGATATCTTTGTTTTTTTATGAGCATTTCAATTGGTAGATACATTATCTAGATCTAGGCAAGTGTGGCGGGTTAAAAGGTGAAGCAGGTCATCTACATTCGAAGTGGGTTCTATGTCAAGTATGGCATGAAGCGACCGAAACGGACTAACCCTTACCAAAGGTGACTCGTAAATCGCAGACGAGTTGCGCAGACAATGCTCTTTTCATCGATTCGACGACACTTGCGACATAATCTGAGGTATTGACGAGTTTTGGGAGAGTTTCCGCTAGCCCCAAAATTCAAATGGCGACCATGGTTCCACCACTCATGTCGGATAATCGGTGTTCCTCTTCAGGTATCTTGCGGTCGACACATAACTTTGGCCAAGGTGGTGACATCATCAATAGCACTATGGAGGAGATGCAAGTTGCAAGACCTGGTATGGGGAAGGGACGAGGTTGTCATTGGTGCCTTGCCGGGTTGCCGCAAGGGGGGGGGAGGATTTTAGGGCCTGGTCTACAATTTGAAGTGGAGACGTTAGAAGATGTTGTCCCCTTGATATCTCTCCCACTGATTGACAATATAGCTGATTCATCATCGGGTTGGGTTTTGGACAAGGTAAATGAGATACAACAATGCGTGGGGATTACTTGTGAAGGATTCGAGGACCAATTCTTGGCACTACTCACTGCAATAGAGGTGGGCCATGTACTTGGCACAAAATCAAGATCTAAGAAGAGTAAAGAGTTAAAGCGTCTTACTTGGCAATCAATTGTGATGATAAGGGAGGTAGTTCAAGTTGAGGGAGGACCAGAAGGAAGACAAAACTAATTGTATATCTTTAGTATGCCCTTTCGGAGTTATAAGTATTGGGGGGTGTGTTGGAGAATTTACAGTGGCTTGGTGTAAGGGAAAAATCTGGTTTGGTGGGATAGGCATTGGTGCATTGGTGGTGGTTTGGGGCAGGCACGTCTTTGGGCTTGGGCTAGGGTTTTGTTAGGTTCATTTTTCTAGATGGGTTTATTCTATTTTTTTGCACCCCAACTAGGTGTTTTCTCTTGAATACATCCATTGTACTTGGCTATGCTGATTGGCATCAATAAATTTTTACTTATATGAAAAAAAACAATCTCTCAAGTTCTTTATTTCTTCAATTTGAAACTACTTGGGATTACCTTTAGGGGGCATCATTTCATTCGAGGCCAAAACAATCTGGGATGACATCCTGGAGAAAATGGAATGGCATTTAGCGTGGTTGAAACAACTCTATCAATCAAAAGAAGGCAGATTAAATTTTATCAAATGCACTTTAAGAAAGCAGTGGATTGTTGTGATGGACTAGTGCTGTATGTGCATGACTGGAAACTGTGAATCACTTGTTATTACATTGTGAGGTAGCTAGAGCATGATGGGATGATTACATAGACCAGTTGAAGATGGAAGAGTGAATGTTGGGGGTCACAGATATCTTATACCACCATCGATTGATCGATAGAGCAGAATGACCAGAAAAAGAAGTGAAGTCAGAAAGCCTGAACCCACTTTCTCCTGGGCAACAACACCAAACCATAATAAATGCAGGCAAGCTCTAGCCTTTGGGCTTGTGGAGTTGTATCCTTGTTGGAATAGGATGTCGATGAGTTCGAGTTCGAGTTAGTCATGATCATTCAAGAAGAGAGTTTGAATTTAAAAACATGATCTAGTAATTCATTTGATGTAGGATTAGCAATGACTGAGACTGTGTGTGGGACTTCAATCAGTGATGATTTAAATTGAAATAAACTTCTAATGGCCAATCTTTAAATTTAAAAAAGAGTCTACCTCGTTCAATAAATAATAAATGGGATTTATCTTAGTTATTGAGGTTAATTAAAACTTCTAAGCAACCTCAGTAATTTATCGCTTGTGAGCTTTATCCAATATGGCCCATTAAATATAATTTAGGCCCAATAAAAATTATCAATATTTCAACTTTAGAATTATTGGGCTGGGTTGTTACACCACCTATACTCACTCAGTACGGGATATCACATAGGTTGTGCCAGCTCAGCACAAGTAAGTGTGTCTCATTCAAGTGCTTAAAAGGTGCAGTATGTGGTTCTAGGTTTGTTGTGCTATGTTGGTGATGCTAGGTTTGGTTTTTAATTTAGTTCTTTTTCTTAGCTGGTTGAATGTGTCAATTATTAATGTCCTTTATGTTAACACCATTGTCTCTTTGTTACTTTCCCTACACCTGCCTAAACATAAGTACTTCTGGCTTTCTATATTTTCATTAACTAAACAGAAGAATATTTTCTTCCAGGCTGCTGCTTGGTCATGTTCATGGGATCTCCAGAACTCGAATTATATATATGCTGGACTGCAGGTATGACTAGTGTGTTTTTGTATGTTGCGGACCTTCATATTTTATGCTGATCTTTTACTTCCTTTCTTGTAGAATGGCTCCCTTTTGGTGTTTGATGTGCGCCAAACTGTTCGGCCTGTTAATTCCCTGAAGGGTCTGACATGCAATCCTGTGCATACCATTCACTCACTTTTACACAGTTCAACTCTTCTGCCTGGTGTTAGATCTGTCCTATCTGCTTCATCAATTGGTCTGTGTCACTGGAACTTCGGTGGTGCCGAAGAAGGGTAGGTTGTAATCATTGTATGCATATAGCTTTGAGCTTTCTCATCTTTCAAGCTCAGGAATATCGTCATGCGGATAAACTGATATTCATTGAATTTACCGAATATTTCACATTTCACCTTTGTTTAGTTAAAACTGATTACTCATGATGCAATTCAGAACTATTTTTTTCTCCCCATGTTTTCTGAAAGTAGTCTGTTGTCAGACTTCTAATGACTTTCTGTGTTTTAAAGGTGTAGAGATCCAAGAATGATTCTTCTTAATTATCATTTTGTTCTTTCTTTCATCGTATTTGATTCTTTAATGCACTTGAGAGTTTTTTTCTTCCCTGTTTTTCTGTATGTAGTCTGTGGTATCATAATGACTTTCAGTGTCTTAAAGGCGTTAAGATCCAATAATGGTTTATACTGAAGAATCAATCACTTCTACTTGTTACCCTTCAAACTGGAGAATTTCTTCATTGTCCTTTTGGCTTTTTTCATCTATATTTGGAATCACTTTCATCGACCCTTAAATATCTTTAAATTCCCTTGGGTAGGAGTGGCTCTAATTCTAAATGAATCTATTATAATATCGATCAGATCATCAATAGATTACCTTTTGATAGATTACCTTTTGAATTCCCATGTTTAAAGTCTTTTTATCAATGAAATATCTAGAGCCCCCCCAACTGCACAGTAAAGGCCACTTAGAGGTCCTCAAAGAATCTAAAAGCTTTTATGAGACAATATTGAAGAAGGTAGTGATGATTGAAGTTCTATTTATTTTGAAACTTAAATGTTCTGTCTTGCTTATATCTATCTCCTACCTATAAATTGAGCATATGAATAGTTTAGTTTGAAATTCTTTAGATTTAAGTGTAGATGTGATGAAGTTTATTGTAGGTTGTATTTTGCATGTTAGTGCTTATGTTCAAATTCAGATAGATCCTGGAAAAATAGTGTTTCTTACTTATAAAAAAAATATGGGTGTTTATATTGGCATTTATATTTCTATTCATATGGTACATGATAATGTTCCTCGAATTCCAAAATATCCTTAAGTGTTTCCATGTTTGTTGGTTCACATGGGCACTTTGTCTTTGTTTGCATGCTGTCATTCAACCTTGTGAGTGGCAGTCAGACTTTCTATTTTTTATAAGTAAGAATCCTTATTGAATCAAATGAAACTGGACAATATTCATGTACACAGGAAGTATACAAAATGAGATACCTAATTACATTCTAGAAAGCTAGAAAGTAGAAAAAAACTCATGAACATTCCCGCCTTTAGTACAATAGCCGAAAACCATTGTAAGAGATAGAGAACAAATAAATTCCAGATTTCCCCGACTGCACGCTCCTTGTTGTTAAAACACCCATCGTTCCTTTCTGTCCATAAACACCACATTAAGCACAAAGGTATCATTCGCCACACTGCTACCAATAGAGCCATTATGATGCCTATTCCATCATGCTAGTAGATCCACCACCCTCTTAGGCATAACTAAACTCAGCCCAATTCTACTAAGAAAGCCAGTCCATAACTCCCTAGCCACGTCACAATGTAAAAACAAATGATCAATTGATTCCCCATGCCTCTTACACATGAAGCACCACTCCATTACAGCCATACCCTGTTTCCTTAGATTATCCACCGTTGTAATCTTCCCAACCGCAGCTGTCCATGTAAAAATGTGACTTTAGACGTCACAAAAACCCTTCAGATGCTCTTCCACTGTAAGAGTTAAGCTGTTGGACTTTCAAAACCTTGTAAAACGATTTAACAGTTAACTTCTGACTCCCACTACCTCCTATCTTCACTGAATACGAGTAGCTGAAAGAACCTGTAAGCTCATCAATTTCCCCATCCTGAGCATTTCTAGTAAAAATAACATTCCAAAGTACGGTTCCATTTGCACAACGCAGCACCTCTGAAACAGCAGCCTGCTGGTTCCAGCCAAGTTGAAAACTATCGGAAAAGTGTTAAGAGGCCTATCGCCACACCATTCATCGAACCAAAAATGAGTTCTTCCTCCATCACCCATCTCAAACTTGAGATGTTTTCAAAGATGTTCCATCTCTTTCTAATAAATTCCCATAGGCTACCACCGCAAGACCCTCTACCCTCCTTAGAGCACCATCCCCCCACTCACCTCCATACTTCTGATCAATAACCTCTCTCCACAACAAGTTCCCTTCCATATGATACCTCTACAACCACTTTCCCAAAAATGCCTTATTAAACATACTCAAATTTCACACTCCCAAGCCACCATACACAAGCAGACAGCTCACCCTTTGCCAACTCACAAGATAAAATTTTCTCGCTCATGCCACCCATGAAATGCTCTAAAACTATTTTCTCCTCGCTCATGCCCGTCCCAAATACTCTTTGCTTTGAAAGACGCCTCCAATGGAAGCCAAGATATTTCATTGGAAGAGCAGCTACTTTGCAACCCAGTAAGTCCGCAAGAAAGTTAATATTCCTCACATCTCCCAACGTACCAATTCCGACTTTCCTAAGTTCACCTTGAGTCTCGAAACCGCTTCAAAATACAACAAAACAGCCCTTAAAGCTTGAACCTAACCACTATCTTTGTCACAAAAAATAAGGGTATCGCAACAAATAATAAGTGGGAACTGGAACTAACATCATTGCTATTGTTGCCCACCGAAAAACCAAAATTAAAGCCCCCCTTATTGCATCCTCCACCGTGCGACTCAATACCTCCATAACAATGACAAAAAGAAAATGGGATAATGGATCCCCTTGTTTCAAAACCCTCGAAATCTGAATTGAAAAAAAAAACATACTCCACTAGAGCCATGTATATGCCTCTGAGTTGGAACAACTTTGTGCGATGTAGCCCCTATCCACATCCCGATGAGCTGTGTAAAAATCCTTTCTTGCTGCCTTCAGACTCTCCTCCAAGGATTTGGAAAACCAGCAAACTGTCTCTTGCCCCAAGCTCATATTTTTTTACAACTTTCCATCCTTTCTCAATAAAGTGCACACAACGTCCATCCCTTATTACCTCAAACAACTTAGATTCAATTATAACGTGTTTTGTGGAAGATGTTTTCCTTCCAATATTGCCAGAAAGAAACGCCATCAAACACCCGTAACCACCATTGGAAATGAAAGAGAAAAAACGTGTACGTCAATGCTTCCAGTATACCTGTATGGCAATCTGACTTTCAACATACATAATGTATTCTTCTTACATTCATACAATATTAAGTTTTTTTCTTTTATTTTTAAGTGCTTTTATTTATCAATTCAGATTTCTTTTCTTAGTTCCAGGCTATTTATTTTTTATTTTTTAAATATTTAATTGTTAGCCTGATCAAAAACTCACTTAGCAACTTTGAACCTTGACTATATGCATCCAAAACCCGGCATCCACAAATATTTAATTTATGGTCATCACCACCTCTGGCATTTTTTTTTAATTCATCTATGGTCTAGTGCTTTTGCAATAAAAAATTCCATTGTACTTGCACAGTCTTCCCCTGAACTAATCCTAATATTTGTCCATTATTTACTTCTTCGGGGCTGATGAAGGCCAGATATTATTCTATAGCCTGTTCTAACATCTTTCCTTTGTTATCTGTGAAGGCCATTTTTGGTTCCTCAGACTGACAATCAAGGAGTTTGTATATCCCTTGCCTACTCTCCCAGCAGCGATGACATTGTTGCTTCTTATCGTCCCAAAGTTGAGATGCCAAATATGGCTTTTACTCAACCTTCTCTAACTCCTTCCCAATTTATTGGTCAAGGAATACAAGGCTCCCATATTTTCTATAACCGAGTGGGAAGCAACTGCTTTCAAAAGTTGGGTTCTGCATCTGCCAATGTAAATGACATTCGACTACCAAAAAAATCTGCAATTATAGACGTGGAAAGCCAAAACCGGTTGTTTGCATCCGGGGATGAAGCAAGGTGCGAGTTGATCTTGCAAGAGTTGCCATCTTTTGCAGTTTTTCAGCATCTTAAAATACAAAAACAACATATTCGTGATGTGAAATACACACATGCCCTGGGTCACGGTCTACTCAGTTGTTTAGATGAGGATAGATTGCAAATTTTCTGTATGGCGCTCTCATGAGAAAGGTAATCTCGTTTATGCAATTGATGCAACTTTTATTGTTGTGTGACTTAAGTTTGATTAAACATCTAGTTATTTATGGTTTTTTTTACTGGGGTCAGTCGATCATAACCGAAATTTTCTATGTGAAACATCTAGTTTAACACACTACTTTCAAATAGGTCCTGTGGCCTTTTTTTTATTTGTAAAAATGAGTTCTCTTTTGTTCTTTCTGTTCTGCATTTGATTTCGAAGTGCAATTATTTTTTTAATTATTTTGGAACTGATCCAATTGCTGCAATCGTATAATTAAATTTGCAAATTAATTGTATAATTTTTTCACCACTATTTGTGTCCATGGGTTGCTTTCAGCTTGGTCATGGACTTTCAAAAAGTAACCATTTTGTACTGCCTGTTCCATACTTCCTTTAAAGGTAGCCTTTTTTTGTTTTTTGTTTTGTTTTTTGGGTTAGTTTTAAAAACAATAATGGAATTCTTCCCTACCAAACCTCCTTGAATGCGAGAAGTACTACTTGGCTACAAAAGGTACAAATGAAAAAAATAAAAAAACCTCCCCCCTGCTTGGGTTCAGGGTCACTGCTGGACCGCTGGTGGTGAGGTGGCTGCTTTTATGCATAATTTGTGTTAATCTTTGTTCTCCTCTCGACTTTTGCAGGTTTTTGAGCTTCCTTTCCGAAGTTGTTAAGAGGTGATTATCGAACTTCTTTGCTAATAGCAATATTAGATAAGGTGTAATTTTTTATTTGGTAGGCAGAAAAGATGTATGCCTAGTGAAAATAAGACTGTCAATGTTCAAATGAAGCCTTTTAGGTAGCTGCTCTGGTTGTGTTATGTAAAGTTACTTGTTATGTATGCCTAGTGATGTTGATCAGAATCCACCAGTCATGTATTTCGTTGGTCTAGGCCATCTAGGGACGGCCTAATACAAATTGAGATGTAGAGCAAAATTTAAACTAGTCCATTTTAGTTATAATATAATGAGATATCAATCGTTATATTAAATATTTTCCAAATTTTAAAAGTAAAATTAGACTTTATTTGAACTTATCAAATAATTTTTTTGAATTTTATATTTAATACAAAAATTTTAAATAAGGCCTCATTGTAACTTTTGTGCCTCAATGTAGCAACATTTTAGAGCAAATTATTTAAAAGTTGAATTATTCATTGTATTAAAAATAGAAGTTAGTATCACGGGACATTGCACACATTAGAAAACATAAATTTTATTTTAATTCTTATTTTAAATAAACACATTTCACTTTTATTTTTGAGGACCTTGAATAAGGTGGGGCCTTAAGAGCATTATCATCCGGTTTCTTTCAAAATTTTTGAAATTTAATTAAAAAACACTTTCTAAATTTTTCTTAAATTTTACTCTTCTGTTAAAAATCTCATACATTCCATTTTCTATCATTTTTTTATTCTATTAAAATAATATCTCTATTATTTCTTTATTACTTTTTTCTCATTTTTATTTACAAATTTAATTACTCAATATTTTATATTTGTTCTTATGTTTTGAACTATTCCTCACTAGCGAATATTTAAAATAAAAATTTAAAATATTTTTTTGTGGGTATGAGTATATTTCTAAAATTATTATTATTATTATTATTATTATTACTTTACATTTTCATAATTATTTAAATTATTTTTGAAATTATTATTTAAGACTAACAAATATGAGCATGAGAAAAAATGTAGATGATTTGAAGAAGAGTTTGTTTTGTTTATTAGAATGAAATATTGAAAAAAATGATTTAAGGGATAAATAGTAATTCCCTATAATTAATGAACCAATGTTCAGGATGGAAGGAGGTTTTGGGTGAAAATCCTAAACTTTTTTCCAAGTTTTATAGATAAATGGGTTATATGGTACGAAATGGGAATGCTATTAGGCAATATTGCCAAAATGGCCTTAACCAACGTTTACCTGGTTATACATGCTTGCTAATCTTTCACAGAGAAACTGTCGTCGACACAGCCAAGTGATTCAAAACTTTCTTGGTCAGTTAAGGTTTAAGGTTTACCAACTAAAGAAAAGGTTAAAAGGTTGATGGAGAATTTTGTGGTATAGGGGTGAAGAAAGGGTTATTTTCCTTTAAGATGCCATGGACAGCTTTGGAGGTTTGAGCATTCAGGAACTAGGTAGGAATTAGCAATTACAGTTATCTGCTTTACCGTGCTAAGATTTTTGCTACTCTGTAAAGAACATTCTAAAATCCTTCGATTTCATCCAATGTTTTGACTTCAATTATTTCAGTTTATGCACTAAAACGGTATACTTGTACTAGTACTCATGAATATATATATATAAGGTTTCAAGATTACCAATATGCACATGTAATAAATTTTAGTACATACTCCACATTTCCTTTATGGTAAATTACACTAATGATTGATGTGTTATATTACTTTTTCACAGTGAAAATGTCATTTATTTTATAAATTCATTTTAGGTATAATAAAGCGGATGATTATGACCTATTTTAAAGCATCAACTAGGGGAGGGATTAACGTATCACACGCAGTATCTTTATAATATCCTGTTTCTGATTGCCGCTAGGGTTCTCCCTGTGCATGGAGTTTTGACTCTATATGTCTTGCCATTGCCTTGTGCTCCTCCCCCATCTCTATTGATCTTCCCCTTTGCTGCCAAAGCTCCAAGTAAAGACAAACATGAGGCTCTTGGGTTTATTTGGAGCTTTTATGGAATTTTTGACGAAGATACATATTTTATTATATCTGAACACTTCCCGACCTCACTTGTAGGCTAGATTTTCCCTCAATTAATAGGCTCAAGAAGTGAAATATTTAATTAAGTGGGGCGTAGAGTGTAGAGTTAGAATTCGAACTCAGAACCTCTACTTTGATACTATGTTGAAATAGAGAGAGTTCTGATACCATGAAATCACTACTTGTCCCAAAAATTTAAACTGATAGAAAAAAATAGATTTTATTATATCTTAACATATTAAATTCTTATCTCAAGTTTATAACTTGAATATGAATTATATGATTTTACTTCTTGAGGCTTACTTCATGAAAGTTATGGATTTAGTGTGTTTGTTCTAAGACATAATATTTTGTACTCGGTTTAGACATAGTATGCTGGCCGAATGGTTTGATAATGAGTCTTGTCATTTTGGTTGTTGTTCAAGCATTATTATTACTTAGCTTTGATCTGTGAACATGTTAATAGTGTGTTTATGAACTTTCGAAGTGCTTGGAATTGATTTGAAAAGTATTAGACTAAGAACATCAAGGATTTGTTCTAGTTGACAAAAAATTAGTGTTTTGGCATTTTTATCGATATGAGGAATTTAGATTTTAATAAAATGAATAACTTTGATGTCTTAGGACGATCTTAGAACATAGTTTGTGATTCTTAATGTTGCATGAATCGGTTTAAGTATATGTTTTGAAGTAGGCCTGATCATATGGGTTCTAGATCTGGAAATTCGAGTTTGAAAGATGAGTAATTTTCTTGAACCTCTTAAGTAAAAATACCAAAACTATTGAAAAAGAAAGAAAATTTTAGGGTTGGGTTAGGCAAAATCTGGCTCGGATGAACAAACATTTTTTGAAGTTCGAAGTAATTGCAGCAAAAACTAAGACTTTCTAACCTTAATGTTAATCGGATAATGCATTGATGTTAGTGAAGAATATAAAATTTTCTGATTGTATTTTCTGATTTAGGACAAAATTTATATTCTTAAATTTATATGAAGAATATAAATTTTGGTAGAATTTGGAGTTTGTATGCAGAATCCTAAGTTTAGAGGCAAAATGGTCATTTTTTAACATAGTTTTGATGTCTTAGGACGATCTTAGAACATAGTTTGTGATTCTTAATGTTGCATGAATCGGTTTAAGTAAATGTTTTGAAGTACGCCTGTTCACATGGGTTCCAGATCTATGAATTTGAGTTTGAAAGATGAGTAATTTTCTTGAACCTCTTAAATGAAAATACTAAAACTATTGAAAAATAAAGAAAATCTCAGGTCTGGGTTAGGCAAAATCTGGCTTGGATGAACATGCATATTTTGAAGTTTGAAAGAATTGCAGCAAAAACTAAGACTTTCTAGCCTTAATGTTAATCAGATAATGCATTGATGATAGGGAAGAATATAAATTTTTCTAATTGTATTTTATGATTTAGGACAAAATTTATATTTTTAAATTTATATGAAGAATATAAATTTTGGTAGAATTTGGAGTTTGTATGTGGGATCCTTAGTTTAGAGGCAAAATGGTCATTTTCTGAACATAGTTTTGATGTCTTAGGACGAACTTAGAACAAAATTTGTGATTCTTAATGTTGCATGAATCGGTTTAAGTATATGTTTTGAAGTAGGCCCGTTCGTGTGGGTCTCAGATCTGCGAATTCAGGTTTGAAATATGAGTAATTTTCTTGAACCTCTTAAGTGAAAATACTAAAACTATTAAAAAATAAAGAAAATCTCAGGGTTGGGTTAGGCAAAATCTGGCTCGGGTGAATAGGCATATTTTGAAGTTTGAAGGAATTGCAGCAAAAACTAAGACTTTCTAGCCTTAATGTTAATCGAATAATGCATTGATGTTAGTGAAGAATATAAATTTTTCTTATTGTATTTTCTGATTTAGGACAAAATTTATATTCTTAAATTTATATGAAGAATACAAATTTTGGTAGAATTTGGAGTTTGCATGCGGAATCCTTAGTTTAGAGGCAAAATGGTAATTTCTTGAAAGTAGATGGGTAAAATGATAATTTTACCATAAGTTAGTGAGTTTTATATTTTAAACGTTTGGTGGGATATTCTAACCCTTGAATTATCTCATTTCGGTTCGCGCTATTTTTTAGCTATTTTTGCGTCACTTGCCATCACTGTAAGTTAGCCTATAACTTACTTTTTGGTATATTTTTATATGTATGATGACAAGCCATATTTGTCATATTACTTTTATTTACGATTATTATACATGTTCTAATATACCATGTTATATTAAATATTTCAAGTATAAGCTTATCTGTTACATGTAATGTTATGTCATGCCATTTGTCACATATTTATGTTTTGTCATATCCCATGTAGGTATTTCAAAAAATAGTATTTTTAAGTTAGTGGAGTCTTTTATCTTTATCTATGGTACCCTTAGGATGATATATTATAATAGTGAGATTCCATTGTTCACATTGGAGTGTTTAAATTGGTGTGAAAGATCCATGAGTTGATAAAGTATCGTCAACAAATTTCGAATGAGATTTGAGTAACTGGTTGATGGAGTGAAGTTAGGCAACCAACACTAGTGATGCTAACCTCATGTTTATTAGCTTTCAATCATTTCAACTATATAGATATACTCACAGTTTGTATAGATGCCTATGATGCGATGCAATATTGGCATGAGCATATAGCTCAAGAAGACCTATGTAGCATCCACATGCTCATATTTAGGCCTCGTTTGGATTCGGAAGTGGGTTGAGCTCATCTAAACTCACTTCTATTTCATCATTATATTTTTATAATTTTTTATACAAAACACAAATTCCTATACACATTTTTCAAATTCTAATATACTTTTTTCAAATTCCAATACACATTTTTCAAATTCTAAAATAATAATAATATTAAAAAATAAACTAAACTCATCTCAACTCATTTCATCTCCAATATGATGACCATTGTTCTCCAGAATGATAAGTCATGTCTCAGGTTTTGGCGGGCCAACTAAGGACAGACTAGATAAGGTTAATTAGGTCTTGATGTGATGACGAGTAGCTGCCTACTTTAGTCTTCCAATTTTTAGATAAGATTGTGGCTATCTTAGCCGAGTTGCGTGAGCAACTTAACGAGCTAGCTGTTAAGTAGTTATGCTTTTTAGTATTGTGCTTATAGAGCATTGTCTCCAATACTTATTTATATTACAGTTATGATGAACAAGTTTTATATCATTTATAGTTATCAGTCTGTTATGAAGTTATGAATCATGATCATTTTTAGGATATAATTCTAGTACATATGTATATATTTAAAGAAAAAAAAAATTATCCGTTACACATGTTGCATGCATACTATTAAATACATATTAGGTGCATTGTATCTTTAACTGTCATGAATGAAGGCAGGTAATCTCATGTTGCATACATGGTTCCAATGCTTCAAATTAAGTCCATCCAATCCCAAGTAAAATCTGAGCGCATCACATTTTACACATGATGTTCTAACAAGCTCATCTATGTTAGGTATTGCTATTTCGCCTAGCATGTATTTGCGTCCACCCATGAAGGGATGCTGGGAAATCGACCTTCTGCTATTGGTCTGCATGGGAAAGAAAAGAAAATGAAGAAAAAAAAGTTTTTAAAAAAAAAGCCTCATCCATGTTAAAAATAACTAGGTCATTTGATCATAATCTCCATCGTTCATTTATATCGCAGATGCAAACTCAGGCCTTGTTTGGAGTTGAAGACAAGACGAGTTGAGATTAATTGAGTTTGTTTT
Organism: Platycarya longipes; assembly: GCA_036559045.1. Taxonomy (NCBI): domain Eukaryota; kingdom Viridiplantae; phylum Streptophyta; class Magnoliopsida; order Fagales; family Juglandaceae; genus Platycarya; species Platycarya longipes. The sequence goes on from CM071797.1 coordinate 36,004,748, forward strand.
TTAAAATTATTATTGTTTTAAAATTCAAAAAAGTTGACTTAGGAATTGAAAAAACTGTATTGAGATTTGAAAAAACTGTATTGAAATTTGTATTATATATAAAAATATAAAAAAATATAATGATGAATTAAGACGAATTTATCCCGTCTTCAAATACAAACGAGCCTCGTATGGATCACAGTTATCATGCACGCCTACGTGCCCATACGTTGAGCTAAATGATTAGCCAAACACGACAGGGTGCAGTGATCCCTAGTCCACGAGGCCAAGTTAATTGTTATGTGCATTATATAATATATATATATATATATATATTTATATATATTACTTATTAGTTGGCCTACACTATTACACATTTGTTTTTTTTCCTCTATAGTTGGGATTACGTCTAAAAAATAATATGATAATTGTAGTGTAACTTTGAAGTATTGATTTTACAAGAAGACAAATTAAAAAAAATAAAAAAAAAAACAAATAAACTAAAGAATAATAAAAAGAACAAATAAACTAAAGAAAAATATTAAGTCACACAACGGAAAATAAAAATTCATTTTAAATGTAAATTAAAATGAAATAAAGTAATTAATGAAAAAAATATTTAAATTTGACGAACAGTAAAATTTCGAGAATCCCTTGCACATATCTAGTATTTTAATTATTCTTAATTTATTGATAACTTAATTGAAAATTCAATTTTAAAATTCTCAATCAGAAGATATAGAATTATAAACCAAAAATAAATTAAATGTAATCCTTTTGAAAAATTATTCATTATTTTTAAATCACGCAAATTGTTATTCATATTGAGAAAACCCAACAACGACAATATATCCAAGAAGCGATATTACAACAGAGAATTAAATCAATATAGACAATCAATTGAAACAAACATAATCAAAGAACTAATTCATTTAATAAAAAAAGTATGACTGAATTTTTAAACGAAATAAATTCTAAAATTATTTATAGAAGAAAACATTAACAAAATATTGAGATTTTTTTTTTAATTTTGGATAAAACAATATACTGAGAATGATAAAATTAAGAGTTTTAATAAATTAAAAATCAAATACATGAATTAAAAGTAAATTAAAAATATTATATTCTACTGTATAAGTTCATTTTTAATCCTATTTGAAAATTTAATTAACATAAAATTTTCAAGAAAATCAAAGAACAATCAGACTTGAGTTCTCGTTCTTTCTTGTGCGTGAACGTCAGTCTCCTTGCTGCGGCGCTAGTTCATCCCCTATTATATGTAGGAAAATGCTATTTCTTCTTCTCAAAACCATATCGATGGTTACCCGTTTTACTTTTTTTTTTTTCAATTTTTTACATGATTTTTAAATAAATATTTCTAAATAATGTTGTGATTTTTTTTATATTTTTAAAAAATATTTTAAGATGTTAAAAAAATCATATAATTTTTTTTAACATGATTTTTTTAACATTTTAAAATATTTTAAAAACCCTTATTTAAAAATCATATAAAAAAAATAAAAACGGATACTATCGAAATAGTTTTGAACGGGGTGAGTAGCACTCCCCTCATATGTATGAGCCCTACAACTAAAACCCATGCCGCGTCCTCTTTGAAGTCAACTCCAGGCAACACTTGTTGAAGTGGCGGGCCCATGAAGTGATAATCAAGCAAATATGCAAGTGCGATATTAGAAGGCAGCGTGAAGTTCAGACCAACTGAAGCTAAACATGAAGTAGTCGTGGGCCCGTATGTCTTAAAAGGGCTACTCCTTTTAAAATTAACTCAAGTGCCTTGCAAAATCTGCTCTCATCCGTTGAATACTCATGGGCTTATGAGAATAAATCCATGTGAAGTTAAATGAACATATATGTGCTGTGTCGTGTATTGCTCCCAATGGATATGCGGCTTCAAGTGAAATTAAGCCCATCACCAACATGCGGCCCATGTGGGGTCCAAGTTTAATGGGACCTGAAAAATTAAATAATAGATATATATGGTGTAGTTGAGATTTGAAATATTATAAAATTATACTTAAGCATATCTTAATGTAAATAAAAATAAAATTTAACAATATAAATTATATCTCATTATTTCTATTCATATTTTAGCAATTTAATTTAATATTAAGGTATTTAGAGTGTACTTTCACGCACTCATCATACCCCCAACTTGTTCAGCTAGTCTATAGCAATTTTCATGTCAAAAATGATGAAAAAGACCAAATAAAATCATATATAGAGATCACCAACTCATATTTTCCGAATTCAAATATCAAAACAATTTTATAAATCTAATAACCATATCTCCATCAATTCACCTATAGCAATTCACAAGATGTGTAAGTGTTCCAAATTATATCTATCTAATCAGAAGTTCTGACACATGCAACATCAAGAACATCTCAAGCAAAAGATTCAATTCCATAACTCACGAGTAAATAGTGTTTCGTGCGAGAGTTTTTTCTATGGAGTTGACAAGGGATATACACACATTTTTATGAAAAATTAGGCAATTATATACAAGTAATAAGCAAATATTAATCTTATGATAGGAGCACTAACAAATGAGACTTCTACAACTCTTTCCAAAACCTTACTTAGAATCAGAACGATCAACACAAAAATATTGTAACGTGGCTTGAGTTAGGGACTACATGAAAAAAATGATAAAAATGATTCAAAAACTTTCAAGTACACAACAAAGAAAATTTATCTGACATCTCCATTGACTACAATTCTCACCTGATGTACTTTTCAACTTTTCAGATTATCAAATAATAATACTTTTCATTCTTCTTCAATTTTTTTCTATTTTCTCTCTCTTTTTTTTCTCTTTTCTTTTCCACTTTTTTTTTTCAATCTCTCTTTTTTCCTTTTTCTCATTTTTTTTTAAACTATTTGGTGAATAAATACATACTTTGGTATTCTTGCCATTTATACCCAACTTTGATATTTTTTGTTTTTGAACCTCACTCAATTAAACACTTTGCAACTTTTAAGGGTGCTGCCCCATCTGCAAAATTGACGAAGAAACTCTCATCCATCTCATACTTGAATGCCCTTTCTCTAGGATTATCTGGAGACATTCTAGCTGGCCTCTAAACATCTCCAGCCTCCCAATTCAATCTATCCAGGAATGGATTAATGTCTTATCAATCCATCGAGATTTCTTATTATTCCTGAAGAGGTCCATTCCTTCTAGCTGTTTGCTACCTTAGCCATTGACAACATATGGTTCATCAGGAACCAAATTATCAATGACAAGCCAAGCTCCACTCCTGAATGTTTAATTTCGCATGTCTCTAAGATGTTTACCGAGCACAAAGCAACATGACTCACAAAGAAAGCACAAGAAGAGGCGCTCATTGCGCAACATATTCCACCAGGTTTCCATTTAATTCAGTTTGACGTTGCTGTGAGAAGCAATGGTAGCATTGCGACAGCACTATGCTATGAAGAAAATGGTGAACTAGTTTTTGGACTCACTTGCCACAGTCCGAGTCCCAACAAGAACCCAAATGTTGGAAAAGCAATTATAGGCTTGATAGGCATTCAAGAAGCCTCAAACGGTGGACTGCACAAAATCCAGATCCAAGGAGATTCTAAACAGGTAGTACAAGCACTCTCGAATTCAAACACCTCAACAGATTGGGAAATGTAGTACTCCACAATACAAGATGTCCAACCCCTCCTGCGCTTATTTTAGAATGGCAAGTGAGAAAAATTAATCGAAATTTAAACCGATGTGTGCATAATTTAGCGCAACGAGCAGCTACCAAACAACTGTATGGTAGCATATCCCGTATTTTAATTCTGGAATGTCTACTCCAAATCCACAGTGTGAAAGATCCGCCTTCTTTGTAATAGCTTAAAACTAAACTATTGTAGTCTTAGATGTTATGTTTTATTGAATGCAATTTGCCAAGAAAAAAAAAAAAATGGAACCTAAAACTTAAGTTAAAAGAATGAAATTAATGCTAAAACAAGTTAGGAAATAGTATTAATTGGAAAATAAGTTCAAAATTGGAATAGAAAGCTGTCTTTTAATTCCTTTGACCCATCCAGTTTGCCCTGCAACTTGCCACCTCAAGTATGCAATATCATGCCACATCAATATCATAGATTAACGCTTGCATCAAGCTAGGTCAACACGCTTATTAAAGCTGTGCCTTTTGCTCTCGACCCCTTACATATATATATGTATTTGTTATAAATTAGTAATCGGGAAAGATTATGTATAAACAACTTTACGCAATCGAGTTATAAACAAAATAAAAACAAAAATTTAAAACTTACCAAATGTCTTGCGCAACATCGCTTGGGCGCGTGTCAGGGCCGGCACCTCAATATATATTAAGGCTTAAGGTGAAATTTAATTAAATCATTCATATATAATTATATATAATATAATAAAATATAAATTATTATATGAAAATCAAATGAGATTTTATTTAAATTTATAACTAAATTGTTTTTGAATTTATATTTAATACAACAATATTTTATAAAAAGAGACATTAATACAAATTTTGTGCCTCAATTTAGCATGACATTAAAAAAATTATTTAAAAATATAAATAATTCATGGTATTAAATATTAAAACCATTTAAAATATAAATAATTTATTGTATTAAATATTAAATTTATTATTATGGAGCCTTGCACATGTTGAAAAATATATTTATTTAAAATTTATTTAATGATATGCTTTTTTATTTTTTTTTCAAAAAAAAAAATCTAATCACTTTTATATTTGGAAGTCTTGCAGAGGATGGACCTAAAGCAATAGCCTAAGCATTGAGCCGACCCTGTCAGGTGTACAACTAAATTGTGACCAATGTCCTTATAAGGTCCTTGAAAATACGTTGTTTGGCATTTAAAACAAAAGGACAAATAATGAGAAGCAAAAAATTCCTTAAAAACTTGTAGAATTGGATCTGGATTCAGTTACGGCTAGATTCAGATTTTAAAAATCAGACAATTATTCACCTGGATAAATTTGAAAATAATCCAGGCAATAACCGGATGTGAATCCGGATATCTAGGTTATAATTGGATATCTTAATTTCTTTTTTGTTATCTTTCTCGGATGTAAATCCGGATATCCGAATTAATTAATATTTTTTTTAAAAAGACATTAATTTTTTTTAACCCAAAACGATTCTTTTAAAAAATAGGATTGGATAACTGGTTATGTAACCGGATCCATAATCGGATTCATACCTATCCAGATTTATTTTACCCTTCTGGGTCCAATCCAGTCAGATAATAGCCTGGATTCACATAGATTTCCAAATTCCGGACTGGATCCAAAAAAAATAATAATCCGACCGATTGCACTCACTTACTAAAAACTACATAAATTGATGTGTCCTTCTATATATTGACTTATATTGTGGTTTAACGTCTTTAGAAAGATGAAAACATCGTAGAAGCCTTAAAGGCCAAAACAGTCCTTGATCTTAAATTCTGCCACAAACGTGCTCTCTCCCCATTTCTTTCATTCTATCCATGCACCATGTGATTTCTGGATACTACAACCTGCAGGCTCATACCGGCCTGTATATATATTTAATACAAAACTACTACTTGTCTCTTGCCATAATGATCATCTGCATGCGTCCATTTGAATGTCCTTGAAGCTGTCACGGTAGTCACCTCGTTTCAGTCATGCATGTGTCCTTAATAATTGCCTTTTTTTACAACTACCATTCACTTTTGTTTTTCTTTTTTCAAAAATTTATTATTGTTAAATTTGTGATTTCATGCAGATAAATATCATTTCACATGAAAGATGGGGCATTTAAAGGTTAAATATATATGATGTCTAGTACAAATTAGGATAACATTTCATCACATCGATTTATGTCACTACAAAAACAATAAGTAGTTTGGGCTATTTTTATTTTTGGCGACACTAATCTCACTGGAAATAAGCTAACTATTTTAGCTAAACTATACGAAATCTGGTGTTTAATTCAAAATCTGGCCAGAAATTAATTATTTATCCCGACAATTTTGAGTCGTCAAAAATAAGTTTGCAATGTATAACACTCTTGCGTAATTATTGTCGTTGTTACATGTACTTGTTGTGGCGAGTATTACTGCCATAATATATTTTACTCATTATTTTTTGCCAGTATGATTTATTACAGCAACTTTTAGGTCGCCTTAATAAGTCCTCTAAAATCTCCAATTGTCCTGCCGGCGCTTATTTTCTCTCACTTTCTTCACTCTCACTTTCTCTCTCTTGCACGAGCGTGCGGGATTTTGACAAACTCCATCATCTTTTTGTTGATGCTACTGCTTCTTGCTGACGACGCCGCCGCCGCTTCTCCCCGACACCGTTGCTTCTTTGTAACTCTCGCTCGCTCTCTCTCTCTCTCTCTCTCTCTCTCTCTCTCACACACACACACACATTATCAGCAGGAATGGGAGTTTGGTTGTCTCTTTCTTTTTCATTTCTTACATGTTCGTGTGGAGTTTCAGAATACATACATTAATAGAAGAAGCTTGCATTCATGATGCTGCAAGTTTTCGTTGATGAATATTTCAACTGGAAACTTTAGGTTTTCAATTTCTCTTCCAATCATTGATGAACATTTTGTGTGAGTTTCGTTTAGTATTAGTCATATTTATAATAAAATTAACCTGAGTTCTGAATCACTTGTTTGACCTAGTCTTAGATCATGAGTGGGGATAATGCAGAAATTTGAGTAATACAATCTTCTTTAGCATCATTTTGGTTTTACCTTTTTTTTTTTTTTGCACATTATCAACATATATATTCATCGACTATTAAGGTTGGCCCTGATTATCAAATTTGGTCGAAACATATATAGTTAATGTTTAATAGGGCTAATATTGCTCATTGATGATTAGAAAATAAGAAGTTATTTTCTAATTAAACAATAAAATTAGAATATACAAAAGTTACAACCTGAATATTTATGAAAATTAAGAAAAATATGTAATTAGTTAAAAAACAACCTAATATGACTCAAAAGCCATGGATACTTGAGGAATCAATCGTTGCTTACCAAACAAAAACAACCTAATATGTTAAATTTTGTATTGATGAAGCCTCATTTATTTTTTTAAGAATATAGACAACATACAAAATGTTAACTGTCCAGTTTTAGTTATACATGTAAGTTCTTGTCTTTCTTGCCAAAACTTTAATTATTCTGTCAAATTCTCTAATTGTTTATATATTTTAGTTCTTATATATTTTCTTAGTGCAATTTATACCAGCTAATTTTTCCTAAAAATCTTAGTTTAAAAGTCTAGTGCTTAGTGCTTAGTGCATTCAAGAGCACTCAATAAACCTGCACTCAAGAGCATTAAGGTAAGTGTGATCTTTTCTTTCATATCATTCATTCATGTGTTAGCTATTAGAATAGGTGCATTCCCTTTTTTGGCATCCCATTTTGTTTTCATAATACTTTAGCGATTTTCTATTTGAAAACTAATTAGTTAATGCTACTAGCATGAAAAATTAGATTACAAGTTAAACTAACATATTTTAAAAGATTATTTCTAGGTAAATTAAAAGTAGAATTATTGAAAGATCAGTGCTAGTGCTGCATTAGGTACATAGGTGCAAGCTTCATACATATTACTACAACTCCAAAAGTTTTAGAAAATATTTTTGAATGATGAATGCAGCTGATCATGAGATGAAAGCCTCCAGAAACTGAAAGAGATCAAAGCTTTCGATAAAAACTTTAGCAAAACACCATCTCTCGATAAGAGTTTTGCTCTCTTAATTACTAATAGTACCTTTTCTTTTTAAATTGCTGACTATATATTATTGAATTGCTTAATCTTGTTCAGGATTTGATTTTTCAATATATAAGATGACATTCTAGGCTGTCATATTTCTGATTATGTAGAACATGATGATTATTGCTGACTATATATTATTGAATTGCTTAATCCTGTTCAGGAATTGACCTAAGTTTCATTTTCCAGATTTGGGCAGCAAAGTTCCTCCTTAACTTTTCTTGAAACCCATGGATATGAATGAAATCAAAGATTTTTTTCTTGAGTTTGGTTTGATAAAAATAGCAGGAAATTCCTAGTGTTTCTAAAACTTTGATCATATTTTCATTCATTGCAGTACATGGTGAAACAAATTCTTCTCCACCTTAACTAGACCAGCTTATTTGAAGTATAGATTTATAACCCAAGTGAGTTTATTTCTGATTATTCCATCCAATATTTCTGATCTCATAGGCTTAAACAGGTAAGACAAATGATCTATACAAAATGTTTTATTTTTCTTATCCTACTTCTCTATAAAGCAGTATTCATCCCTTCTATGGATGATCCCATCTCCATTCATCATCGTTAAATCGGAATTTTATTTTTGTGACAATGTACCTTAATTGCATATTCATACTGTAATCTATCGAATATGCCCAAATGCACTAGGATAGACTTAAGATTTATATTTATTTTAAAGGATATTAAAGGTCCACATTTAGCAATAAAGAGACAGAACAATTGAGGTCTTTTCCAGCACCAGTTCTCAAACATACTAAGTCCCCTAGAAATTTTTTTTTTATAAGTGAATCCCTAGAAATATTTAACCCACCTTTCCCTCTAAAAGAGTTGGAAGCAAATACTCGAGATCTTATCATCCATAAATCCAAACTTCTAGTGTCAGTGTTGTCACGGTTCCATTTTGACTTCTTCCATAGGTATAGGATATTTTTCCCCATTAACCAATTTTTTATCTTTTGTTACTACTTTTCATAGATGGACAGAAGTTAGATGAGAACCACTGATAGATTTCGATCCAGTGAATATGCAAGAGGCGTTAAAGATTTCCTTAGTTTAGCTCAATCTCATGCTACAAGTGATGAAATTTATTGCTCATGTATCCTATGTTCAAATAATTATTTTCTACTTATAAGTCAGGTAGAAAGACATTTGGTCATTAAAGGTATTGAACCAATTTACACAGCATGGATATTTCACGGCAAGGTTGAAGATTTATCTTGTAGTGATGATGATGACGATCTTTCTGATCCCGAACAGGCCGATCACTACATTGATGACATTGATGTTTTATTACAAGATATTCAAGCTGGGAATTTTCCTAATGTTCCTTCACTCGAGTCATTCCATGCTAGGAATTCGACTTTAGTTGGAAGTGAATCAACCATGAATTTTGACCAGTTGTTGGTTGATTCACAGCGTCTTCTCTACGAAGGTTGTACTAATTATTCTAAACTTTCATTTTTGGTTAAGTTGCTACACATTAAAACACTTGGTGGTTAGAGCGTAAAGTCACTCGATATGTTTCTTCAATTGATACAGTCAGCTTTTTTGGATGCTCTTTTGCTGAAGTCATATCAAGGGGCATGAAACTTAGAGTGAGGCTTGGACTTTATTTACACAAAAATACATGCTTGTCCCAATGACTTTATACTTTATTGGAAGGAAAATGCAGAGAAACAAGAGTGCCCTAAATGTAAGTTGTCAAGATGGATATTCAGTAAGGATAAGCAACGAGAAATTCCTTAAAAGGTTCTGCGACATTTTCCTTTAAAACCAATGTTGCAGAGATTGTTCATGTCACGTAAAACAGTAGCTAATATGAGGTGGCATAGGGATCAGTGTGCCAATGATGAAAGTATTCTAAGACATCCTGCTGACTCTAAGGTTTGAAAGGCATTTGATCAAGAACATACATGGTTTGTGGAAGATTCTTGAAATGTACGGCTTGGTTAGCTAATGACGGTTTCAACCCCTTTAATAATTTGGCAAAGCCTTACAACGTATGGCCAGTGATTTTGGTGCCTTACAACTTGCCCCCGTGGTTATGTATGAAAGATCTAATTTTCATCACCTCATTGTTGATTCCTAACCAAAATCTCCAGGAAATGATATCAATGTTTATTTGCAACCTCTAATAGACGAAGTAATATATCTATGGGTAGATGGTGTCGATACATACAATGCCAAGACCATAGAGACTTTTCGATTGCATGCAGTTTTATTGTAGACAAGTAATGACTTTCTTGCTTATGGTAATCTCTCTGAGTGGAGCACTAAGAAAAAAATGACATGTCCATCGTGCGAGCAAGAAACAGACTCGTTGTGGTTGAAATACAGTCGCAAACATTGTTACATGGGTCATCGCCGATTATTGCCACCAGATCACGTTTAGAGAAAGAAAAAGAGTATTTTTAATGGTAGCACAGAGCATTGTGGCCCACCCCAACAACTATCAGGAGAAGATATACTCAATCAACTGCACAACGTTCCATACACTAATTTTGGCAAATCTACAAAGAAGAGAAAGCGTACTATTGATGAGTTAAATTGGACCAAAAGACGCATCTTTTTCCAATTGTCGTATTGGTCAACTTTAAAGCTTAGACATAACCTTGATGTAATGTACATTGAGAAGAACATATGTGACAACATCTTAAGAACTTTGATGAATATCGTCAGGAAAACTAAAAATCATGTAAATGCACGTTGTGACCTTTCTAATCTAATATAAGAAAGGAGTTACACGTGGTTCACGATGGACAACACGTTAGTATGCCACATGCATGTTACACCTTGTGTGGAGCTGAGAGAGAAAGTTTTTGTAAATGGTTGAATGATGTCAAATTTTCAGATGATTTAGATTCTAATATTGCAGATGTGTGAATGTTGCCGATTGAAAAATCTTTGAAATGAAAAGTCATGATTGTTATATTTTTATGCAAAGATTACTTCTCATTGCAATTTGTAAATACTTACGACAAGATATACGGTTGGTGTTGACTGAGTTGAGTACACATTTCAAAGAATTGTGTGCAAGAACCGTCAAGGTTGATGTCTTAGAATGACTTCATTTTGTGCAAGCTGAAATGATATTTCCATCTATATTCTTTGATATAATGGTCCTCCTAGCCTATCATTTGCCACACGAGGCAATGCTTATAGGGCCAGTTCAATATCAATGGATGTACCCTTTTGAATGGTACATTGGAAAATTTAAGAGATACATTAAGAATAAGTCTCGTTTAGAAGGTTCAATAGCGGAGACCTATATACATATAGAATGCTTGAATTTTTGCTCTATGTACCTCCATGATTTTGAGTCTATGTTGAATTCCCAGGAGCGAAACTTTGATGGAGGAGAAGATGGTGTAGTAAATGGACTAAGTGTTTTCAGACAGAAGGTGCACCCCATGGATGTCACATCACGTCATTGACTAGATGATGCCATGTTCTTAAAAGCGACATGGTACATGCTTAATAATTGCCGAGAGATCGGACAATACCTAAAGTAAGTACTTTCAACTAGTCATCGACATAATCTTTTTTGCCTTTGTTGAATTACTTAAACACCTTGCTCATATTTACTTACCAATGATGGTCTTTTGTCTAGTGAGCACTACTTACAGGTTAGTGAAGAGTACCCTTGATAATGTTGATAGTTTGCACGCGACAAATTTTTCAAATTGGTTTAAGTCACAAGTATGTATTTAGTTTATTGTTACATACATTATTCCCACCATGTGGCTATGTAGCTTTACAACAAATAATTGTTTTGTTTAATGCAATTGTGACAGATTTAAAATCTACGTGCTAATAATCTGATGATGTTTTGTATGATCTATATCACTTGCATGTAGTCCCGACCCTTGGGTTGTGTCCTACTCTAGTTGTATCCTGAATGGCATATGATTTCACACGAGGCAACGTGAAGCACATCGTCGTACCCAAAATTCAGGTGTCTTAGTTATTGGTGAACTAGATGCTCAAAGTGTTGACTTCTATGATGTTTTAACAGACATCTTGGAAGTTTGCTACATGGGATGACACCGTGTGTACTTATTCAGATGTGACTGGTTCGATGTCTCTAATTCCAGACGAGAATATGTGTGGGCGATCATCTTACTAGTGTGAATATGTCCCGGACATTTTATAAAAATGAGCCATTTGTTTTGGTGTCCCAAGCTTCACAAGTGTTCTATCTAAAAAATCGTAGCTTTCTTGGTAATTGGCATGTGGTACAAAAGGTTGTCAATAGAAATGGGTATGATCTTCCACTTAGAAATTTGATTGAAGACAATGCTTCCAATGTTAGTGATGCAGAGGCTTACCAAGAGGATGATCATTTTGAAGAGTATATATCAGTCCATGCTGATGACAATGAGCTAGTTATAGCCATGCACATGCCTGATGTCGAGCCCACTCAGCTTGATGCGTTTTTAGTAATGGAAGTTGGTAATCGCAACTTTGATGTTGAAACGCTTATCAACGATAATAGCAGTAAATCTAGTTCCTCGTATACCATCGAACACGAGGGAAATCCTTTTAATTATTTTTCTTGTAAACATAGAACTTTACTTATAATATCTCAATCAATAAAATTGACTTTCCTGAGTTTGGTTATTCTGTAGGATTTTACCTTTGAGGAGTTTTTCAAAGGATTTCCTTTCGTAACCAAATATTGCATTTATTTTATTAAGTATTTTATGTTGGTTACTAATCAGTACTATGTATTTCTGTCAAGCATAAACATGCATAGTTAACACAAGAATTTCACTCTCTTAGCCGAAACCTTTGGTGCTTTGTAGGCTATTAACTTTGGCATTGATCTGGGTCTAAGCCAGGTTGTAATTGAGGGTGATTCACTTCAGATCATCATAGCAATTCAAAGTTGAGCTGAGTCCTAGACTAGTTTAGCATGTATGCTAATAAGGCTAGAAGTTTATTGAATTGTTTTGCCAAGTGGGATATTTCTCATGTTAAGAGGAACGTATGGTTACAATTTAGCTCACTTATTGGCAAAAGACGCTCTTTCCATTTCTGATATGATTGTAACCATGGAGGATGACCCTCCTTGTATCTCATCATTTTTAATAAAATGTGATAGGAGATTTCCCTTCAAAAAAAAAAAAAAAATCTTCCCAATTTTCTTTCTTTTATTGGAACCCTAACTAGTTAGGACGTTCAAGTACACTTGCAGCAATCTTGTTGGCAAGTGAAACCAATCTTAATAAACTCTCACTATCTTTTTAAATAAAAAGTAAAGAAGTAAAAATTTGAGTAATGTCCTTTGCATAGGAATGCAAGCAAACAGTAAAAAATCCAATTTTATTTTCAACCCCAACACTCAGGTGTTAAGGAATGGTCTCGCTTGGGATCCTTGCAATAGTTATACACCATATGGTGGCTTTGAACCCATCTCATGGCCCAGTTTTGTTGTCGAGTTAGCCCACCAGACCGGTACGGAGAGGTGGAGACTGGGCGACACCACGCAGGTGCATAGGCAGAGCAACCGCTGGCTTTGAAATTGGTGTACCGTGCCACAAATGGCTGATACCTATAATCGGCTTTATATTTGCCATCTTCGGTGGCCCATGAGGAGGCATCCCATATGGAACCATATACCCATAATGGCCTCTGTGGAAAAGTTGCTGCACTCTTCCTTGGGTACTTCCTTATGGGAATATCATCTACGAGGAATCTGAAAAAGGAAGAACAACAAAACAAATTAATGTGACAATAGCAACAAGAGTGGCTCTACAGTCACACATGGGATCTTGATTGTGATCTAGTCATTGTAAAAAAATTTTTTTTTTTTTTCATGTAATTTTTTAAAAGTTTCATATAATTTTTTTTTAAAAAAAATCACATTATTAAAAAATACATCCTTAATCAATAAAAAAAAATCTCACCGTCCGGATCCCCCATGTGTGGGAGTGGCATTTCTCTACCAACAATATTTGACACATGATATTAAATGGAGAAATATACCATGCTTTTTGAGAGCTATAATAAATGACCAACCAATCAACTTCTATAGATGCACTCACATGACATGGATATCATTTATAATCAATATATACGAACGTAAAATAAATAATAAAAAAATATCATATCTTGTTTTAAGTGAAATTGAGAAAATTCTATTTTGTGGGAAAGACTTTTTTTGATATTCCTATTGACAAATCATTTAGATGTCGAGTTTAGAGAATGCTACTTAATTGCCTCTTTTCTTTCTTCTTCTTTATTTGTTTTCTTTTCTTTTTTGTTTTTATGGAAAATCTCTCCAAGACAAAGTCCTTTGGATTCGTCCCTATAGAATAAACTTCATTCACGTGCACCGCATCCTCAAAAGTTTACTTATACGGAACATGATAATTAAGTTGCTAGTTTTTCACTAGGAGATGTGGCCCAAAGGATTGTTTGTATTTAAGAGGCATTGAACCTTGAACCTTGAACCTGAAGGAATTGATACCTCAATACCAATACCTCCACCACTTAGGCCAACCCTTGGGGTTAATTGCCTCTTTTCAATAGTCCTGTAATAATTCATTTGGGACACAACAATAATTCCCTAACACCAAATGTCGATCATTGAAGATCGAGTAAGTATTCAATGATTATCAAGTTCGAATTAGAATTCCATACGTATTACTGATGAGAGTACTTCATTATTTAGTCATCAGAGAATTGCTTAATTAATATATTAGTTTTTAAAGAGAATGGCATTCGATCAAAACTCAAACTAAATATACTTACATGAGTTCTTTAGGACTCCACAATATTGCATAGTGATGAAAGTCTTTGGTGGGATCAAACCATAAATGAAACTTCATTTCTCTGCCTACAATCCTCCCATCTCCACTCCCTCTGATGTACACATTTGTCTGCAAAGTATAAGGCTTCCCAAATGTAGTTCCCAGAAACTCAATGTCAACTTCATCGTGGAAACCCGGATGAGCTTCATTGTTCGAGAGCTGCCATTAATGACCAATTCAATAAACATACAACAAAAGAAGAAGAAGAAGAAGAAGAAGAAGAAGAAGAAGAAGATATTATTCTAAAGAAATCTCACATAAAAAGCTGTTATGACTCCTGCAGTGTAACCCGATTGAAGCTTAATGGAGGCACCAAAGTACCCAGATCGAAATGCACGGACAGATTTGAACCCACTTCCTGTTATTTAACAAACCAAAAGATAAAAGTGGAAAACAATCAGGATTTCCACAAAAGAATACATTACAAAATAGCTGAGTTAATGAGTGAGACCTGAGGTACGATCAAGCCAAATTGTTAACGCATTTTGGTCAAATCTTTGGTGAGTAGGACCCCAGAGATTTCTATATCCGTCGTAAAAGCTCATGGACCTGAACTTAGAGCTTGGCCAGAAGCCAGGTGAAGGTGGCCATGACTGAGCATTGCTTTTTGAAAGGACCATAAGGCTTAGCATTAGGAATTGTAAGAAAGCCATAAAGAGGGAAAGAAGATGAAGAGAATTTTCGATACAAAGTGGAATGATTGAGTGTGGGTATAAATGCAGGGAGAGAGGGTGAGACGCAGATCAAAAGAAAAGGAGTGTACGAAAAAAGAGTATGGCTACACTGTTGGACATTAATAAGAGGATTAGTGGGTCCCAGAGAAAGATAGATTAGGAGTAGAGGCAATAACCACATTAAAGTTTTTATTACAAAATAAATTTAACCAATTCATAAATTATATTAATTTATAAATTTATTTTAAATAATATTTTTTTTTCTTATATATAGCAATCTTAAAAAAATAAAAAAATTGATGACAAATTTAAATTCTATTTGTTTTTAGAAATAAAATGAGATAAAAATTAAAAAATAAAATAAAATATTTTTATAAAATATTTTTTTAATATTAATTTTATTTTGAGATTTTAAAAAATGATTTTAAAATTTTAAAAAATGATTTTAAAAAATATAATAAAAAATTTAAAATAAATTTAAAATTTAAAATTTTATCTTTTAAAATAAACAGGAACTTAGAATAGAAGTGGCTCGATGGACAATAATTGACTTGGCAATAATTAGCAAGTAATCGTCACATTTTTTTTACCCCCTACGACTGCAGCTTTGTTCCCCACCCATTATTAGCAAGTATTCGTCACATTTTTTTTACCCCCCACGACTGCAGCTTTGTTCCCCACCCATAATCGAGAAACACGTTAGCTAGCTTAATTTGGTGGGCATGGAATGCAGAAGGTGACGCCGTATCTCATAGCACTCCGATTAGATTGATTAAAAATTAAATTTAATTAGAATTTAAACATTAAAGTTTATTTTAAATTCACATTAAATAATTCAAAAGTCATATAATTTAATTTTTGTGAACAATAAATTTAAACCAAATAATAAATATAGTCAATCAAATACAATAATTAAATCTTTATTTTATTCTTTTATTCTTTTTATTTCTTCCTTTACTCTCTCTTCTTATAATTTTGAATAGAGAAAATTAAATCGATAAAAAAATATAGTTGGATGAGAAATAAGTAGAAATAACTTTTTATTTTTTTAAATATTGATTGGTAATTTAATTTAAATATAATAGGATTACTAATTATTTTTTAACTCATAATTTAATTAAAATATGATTATTAATTAACATATATTAGATAGAATAGTCAAATATGATAAAATTAATTAATTTAATAATTGTAAATAATTAAAAAAATTAATTATTAATTACTCATTATTATGTATCTTTATAAATAAATAATCTAATGTGAGAATTTGCGGTAAATAAATAAAGTTAAAAGTTAGTTATATTATTTTATTGTTATATTTTAAAAAAATAATTATTTTAATATAGAGATTTATATAGATAGAATAATCAAAAGCTAAAATAATGGTTAGATTAATTAAAATTGTAGTTTAGTACTGACCAATCTAATGAAAGTGTTCTAACGTGCTTTCCTGGAGTTATGTGTAGTGTTGAACCATTTTGTGTCAATTTCCTGCTACCTTCATTTCTGTCGCTACCTTTAAAGCAACAATATCCTTTTGGGTTAAGACCCCAACTTGTGCACTTAACCATTACATTTTCCGTCGTGACAAAACATAAATTATATACATAATATATATATATATATATATATATATATATATATATATATGAAAAGAAAAGGTCATACTTATGAAAAATCCTCTTGAGTGTCAAATATTTATGTGCAGGGTCAGTCAGATTCTGGTCCAGTCAAATCTCACAAAGCAAAACGTAGCTACTCATGGTGCGTGCGAAGATGTGAACGTCATAAATGGAGGAGAGGACCATACATCAGGTATCAAAACTGTGCCCGAGTGTGATTTGATAAAAATGAGAAAATTTATAGGTAAAAGGTTTAGAACTCGTTGATTACTGAACTTTTTTTTTTTTTCTCTCTTTTATGTAGTGAATAAAATATGGATGGGGATATTGTATGGACCCTAAGGCTAGAACAGAGTTAAAGTTAATTGTTTTAGGGTTCAAACAATTAGTCCTGGCTCTCTCTGACATTAATCCAAGACTACTTAGATCAAGTAATAAATTATAGTTATGAGATCCATGTTTGGACGTATCATTCAAAAGCTTGATTTCTTGGACCATGCCTCACGAGCGCCAATTAGTATTCATCTAATCATGCATGCATATGCACAGGGAATTGCACGTAGTACAGCAGTGCTGTTCATATAAGAAAATTTCATTTTTTCATGATGGTTCTACTTTCTTGAAAAGAAATAATTGCACATGACCCTAAAATTATACTTAATATTATCGAGACATAAATTAGAAATATCGCAGAAAAGTTAAAAAAAACCACTCAAGATATTTACTGAGGTAACTAATATGCATGGAAGAACTTTAGAGCATTATTATTAACAGGGTCATGATATAATCCTACTTCATATATGCTTTCTGACTTTGAGGACTTGTACAGAAATCCATTATTTTTAGCATTTCCTTTGGTTCGGTCATTGTCACGTGGGGATACCTAATATAGCCGTTTACAACAGATCCAAATTGTAAAACCAACACATCCCCCCGTTGGGCATCTCGGCTATTCAGTAGTGACAAAAAGCGACGTACTTCTTGGTAAGCTACAGTGTGAAGGCGTCAGCCAAAAATGAGGAGAAAAATGCGAGTGGAAAAAAAGGGCTAAGTCTGTCTTGATCACATGGTGATGTTTTCTTTTAGTGTGACCATTTTGGACGGTGCATATGGGCAGAAGAGTTGATGATGAATATCAAAAATGTGAAAATGAGCTTTGAAGCGATTGCAAATAAATTTTGCACCATCATCACTTTGAAGATTTTTTACACAAATGGAATGTTGATTTTCCACAAATCTTGAAATTAAATAAAAATATTGTAAAAGTCAGATTTTAGTTTCAAAGGATTAAGATGAGTGAAGCGAGAACGATTATCAATGATAGAACATAATAGATAAAACCCAAATTGAATCTAACGGGAAAATGTCTCATATGTCGCAATGAATAAGATCCAATACATTAGACGACCTATTTTCATTACGTAAATAAGGCAAACGATGATTTTGGCAAGTTGACATGGACTACACAATGCTGCAAAAGGCAATAAATATGTAAGATAAAAATTGTCTTTTTATTTAAAAAAGAAATAACAGATTGATTCATATGTCCAAGGCGAGCATGCCATAATTAATGATATGAAGCATTAATAGATTTATTCTTAAATATAGAAATAAAAGCGGAATTTTTGCACTCTAACATATATAAGTTGTCATCTCTTTTACCGATTGCCACCACCCTTCCCGTTTGACGATTTTGAACAATAAAAAGATTATTAATAAATGTAACAGATAAAAGAAAATCATATGTTAATTTACTTATTGACAATAGATCTTTAGTGAAACGGGAAACAACGAAGACATCGAATAAATGAAGATTCGATGTAGGAGAAAGGATGTCGATGTGGGTAGTGGGTAGAGAGCACATTTCCCTACAAATACACAATCATTACCTGTGTAATTACTTGAGTGATCCAAAGCGGGTTGAAGCCCCAGTATCCAACTAGCAATCAGAGGGTTTGGGTCTAGTTAAGACACGAGCTAGTGAAGGCCTTGGCAAGGTGAGCAGAAGTCTCACTTCATGCATACCTCTTGTAGCACCAATCGGCGTAGTGTCCTTCTTGTTGGCAAATTTGACAGTGCAGGGGACGATGCCTTTGACCTGAGTGAGAGCAGCCACGGTCTTGGTTTGAAGAATAATTTCCATGGCCACCGTTTCAGCCCTGTTGAGTGCGAGAGGAATTGTTCCTCTAGTTCAACCGTGAGTGGCTTCAATTAGTGGATGCAAACACCGTAGTAGGCGGAGCAAAGGGCTCAAGTGGTTTTTGGAAGAGCGTAAAGCTCTTAACTTTGGAGACCAAGTCGGCAAAGCAAGGCAGAAGCGTTTGGGCCATCTGCGCAACGGAAAAACTTGGGAACTCAGAACCAAGTCCTCAGAGGAACTAGTGCACCTTATCAATTTCGTCGATGGGTCAGCCAATTGCATGAAGTTGATTACAGAGAACCTTGAAGGCTCAACCATACTAAGAAATAGATCTTGTGCCGCACTTCATCAAGTGGAGATCGTCTTTAAAACCTATTTCTTTGGCCTTGGAATGGTGGCTGAAGGTGGTCTCCAAGGCAAGCCAACCCTTGCATGAGGTGGAGAGACTAACAACTTCAGCCATGGTCTCCTCGGTGAGGGAGGAAAGTAGAATGTTGAGTAGGTGTTGGTCAGTGTTCTTCCATGCCAAGTATTTGTTGTTTGGTATCTGAGAATCAGCAGGGTCAAAACATAGGGGGGGTTTAAGGGTTCCATCCACATATTCTAGTAATTCTTTGCTCTCAAGAAATGAAAATAGTTGACTCTTCTATAGGAGATAGTTGGATGAGGAAGCTTGATGGTGACCTTGTGAATCATGGTATTGAAATGGAGAAGGATGGGGGAGGATTCAGTAGCCATAGGAAGAAAGAGGGATCGAGGGATGCTAATCCTGAAGAGCTCGTGATACCATAAGAAGGTTTGAGCAAAACCACCACACATGCAAAGTGGTGAGTTATCTTTCTATATATTGACAATTACAGATTGTATGAGAATAAATACAAATCAATCTCATTAAAACAAATTATAAAATAAATGGAAAGTATGAGTAAATTGATAAAAGAGGATCTCCTAGAATTCAGGGTCAAGTAGGTGATCACATATATCAAGCCTTATATCAAGGCAACGTATCCTTAACACTCCTGCTACTGGAGATCTCCATCAACCGGGTTAATATCTTCGTTAGTTAGAGGTAAACAGTACTTGCTCATGTCTAAGATTCCATCTAGTGTGGCTTCTCTGAATTCGGTGGTAAATAAATGGATATTGCAGTAACAATTCAGCAGTTATTGCATGTACTTATTACAATATTATCCATGTAGAAGATCGTTAAGACTATGCTACAACATAATTGATTTTTCTGTGATCGAATGAACCGCCATGAAAAATCTTAAAACGTGTTTAAAAAAAAAAAATACTTTAATTATAAAAGAATTACATAAATGTAAACTCACATACTGATGTTCTTTGATGCATTACTTCAAATTATAAATTTACTTTTTATTATAAACTAGATATAATAGATTACATAAAACCACATACATCAATTATGTGGGTTTATTTTTGTATACTCTTTTTATCTATGTAGCACTTCTAACAAAAACTATCCCCAACTTTTGGAGTATCATCCTTACCAACACTATGTACCGTTACCAAAAGTTTTTTTGTGACGATTTACTAGACTGGCCAGTAGACTTTACTTACTTGAATGGGATTGGCTTAATTTGGTAACCCGGGAAGGATTGCAGGGTGGGGAAGGGGGATGAGTAAGGAAAGATGGTTTGCTGCGCATGCATGCATTATGAGAAGGCTCTCGTGGATGGTTTGCATCTTTGTCAACGACAAAACCTACTGGAGATTGATGGAGAATCTGACTTGAAGATTGTCATGGGAATCGCACCGTGCCTTTATATCTCGGAGGGAATAGAGATCTGATGTTGTTAGCTAGCTTGCCAAAGTACGTACTGTATTTCTAATAGATACATAATGACAAAATTGAGTGCTAAATATATTTAGAAAGCTAGTAGACGGTTAATGCTTTCAAAGATTTTTAACAAATGAATATAAAATAGATTACTCTATCATATTTGTCAGGAAGGTCCCCTCCTCCTCCTCCTTCTCCTTCACATTCTCCTTCTCCTTTCCACTACTTTTTTGTGTAGTTTTTTTTTTCCCACTAGTTAGATTTTCTCGTATCTACTACACTTTGGCCATGAAAAGCCACACACGCTCCACCATGAAATTTCCTATCCTCCGCCACTCCAAAAGCGCGAGTCGTTTGTTTCTCTATTACAGATCTGCTCTTCTGTTGCTGGTCTATCTGGATTATTACTTTTCCTAACCGGTGATCTTATTAAAGGGAATGCAAATAGGGGTGTAATCGGTTTAGTTTTGAACAAAATTAATAACCGAATCAATACCACCAATTTTACATTTCTTAAAATCAATTACGCTCCGATTATCCCTCAAAACCGGTAGTACCGGTTTTACCGGTTCCTGTCCGATTTTCCTATTTTAATAAAATGTAAATTTACAAAAATCAATATGTTTTTTTTTTTAAAATAAACTAGTTTGAAAATTATGTTTTAGTCAAAAAATAGTAATCCATTACAAAAATATGTTTTAGTAAAACAATCTATTATTTAAAAAAAAATTGCATTAAAAAAATATTATAAAATAAAAACTGTTCTATAAAGATAATCTGTTTGAGCAAAATTTGTTATAAAAAAATCTGCATTAAAAAAATCGTTATAAAATAAAAAACTGTTCTATAAAAAATTTACATTATTTCATATATAATTATAATTTATATTATTATATATCATATAGGACATATTATATAATAATACTAAAAAAATAATACAAAATAAAAAAGTAAATAGAATAGGTCTGGTTCGGTTCGGTCCGATCTTAAAATGGACGGAATCGGAACCGGACTGATATTATCCGATTTTTCAATTTATGAAACCGGTACCAGACCAGATCGATCCAAAACCAGAATTTTCAGTTCGGTTCGATTCAGTTTGGATCGGTTCTTTGATTTTTCGGTTTAAATTTACACCCATAACTGCAGACATCTCCAATAAATACCTCAAGACATTCAACTGCAGTACATCCACTTGCACTGGCTCTAGCAATAACTTACTTTCAGAACATTTTTTACGATGGTACCCTCTTTATAGGGCTTGGGTAGAGACCAATAAATTAGTCTAAAATAATGTTTTGTTTTTATTTTTGTTTTATTTTGTTTTTTATCACTAATTTTGCACTATGATTGTTGTATTGGAGTATTTATCGAGGAACTCCACCCCTTCAAACATTTATCATTTAATATTTTAATGAAGTTTTCTTACTTAGACAAAAAGATCAATATAAAAAAGATTAGCGTAGATATAAAATAAATAATAAAATCTACCTCTTCTCGTTCATTTAAAATTTTTAGATAAGTGGTAATTTCACATAGTTGAGATTCTCAATTCGAATCCTAATTTTTGACTTTACACTTTACTTTATTTATTAAACATACTCATTGAAATGAAGTCTGAACTAGTTTCGTTTGGATTCGAAGATGAGATGAGTTGAGATGAGTTTAATTTATTTTTTAATATTATTATTATTTTGATATTTGAAAAAGGTATATAAAAATTTTAAAAAAGTGTATTGAGATTTGAAAAAAGTATATAGGAATTTGTGTTTTGTATGAGAAATTGAAAAAGTATAATGATAAAATAAAGATGAATTGAGTTGAGTTGAATTGAGTCTTGAATCCAAACGGAGCCACGTGAGGGAGGTATTTAAGCTTTAAAAAAAAATTATTATTTATTTTATATCTCAACAATAATTTATATATATAATCAACTAACAAATATTTTTTTATTGTATTTATTATTTCATTGCGCTCTCTGAATTGCGTTCTCAAGATTCAAAATGTAGGCTTCATTAATTTGTAGAAAAAAACAAAAAAAAAAACAGAAATACAATTGCAGACGAAATGGGGAGCTGCACTATAGTGTCGGTGAGGGAGAGGGGGTGGGAAGTGTGGGGCCGGGAAGGGAGAAAATATATGGGCCAAATTGGCCGACAGATACATAGAAGCTCACAGGAGATCCGTTTTGTTTACTTTAAAGTGGCAACTCCGTATGAACAATGCGCTGGGAAAAAAGGACGGCAAGCGACAGCTAACTGTGTAATTTGGCATTAATTCAATGTGGGCGGTTTTGCTTTTTTTTTTTTTTTTTGTAGAAAAATAATATTTTTGTCGCCCGAAAGTGGGTGAAAAGTTAGATTCGAATGACGCGTTGCCATAACGTATAAGTTTATCTAGCATTAAACTTAATAAATTTTTAAGATAACACTTAATAATAATTTTACTAATTCAATTAAATTTTTACATTAGTTTTTAGAAAAATAAAAAAAAAAGAAGAAAAAAATATTCATTAACCGAATCGGACAGAATGTATCGATAGCTAATGGTCTGATCTGACAAAAACGATGAACAAGACAGGATCGTTTACACCTCTAAGGTCCATTATTATATATCGTCAGCCTCCTCCCACAATCATGTCTGAGAACCACCCAACGCGCACTGCAAACCAACCAGCCAACCTCTTGCCGCGTCTGTTGTGATGCCCCAACGTCCTCTACTTGTATTTTGTGTTAGGATGTGCACTAGTACTGCATGAATCACACCCTTTGTAGCTGTAGTATTTGGTGTTGGTGTGAACGTATGCTGGACACAGTACGCATGCATAAAAACTCGCAATGAAAAATGATAAAGATAATGTGTTATAACTACATCTACAAGTACCATAGATAATATATTTAAATTATCAGTCTTGACATCATAGGTGTCACCATATTGGGTTGGGTCTTCTTCCTTATACACACCCTCATCGTCCAAATTCACATCAAAGTCTACAATTTTGACAAACGAAACCATGATGGAATTTGGATGAGTCTTAGATGTTAAGACCATGAAAATAACTACAATACATGTAATCGACCCATTCCTTTGGGGCTTGTAGAGCTAGAAGAACCAAATTCTATTAGATGTAAAGCTTTGGAAAGGTGACTCCTATATGGAGACTTTATTGGAAACCACTAATATATTGACACTCAGCTGAGTACATGGGATTAGACTAAATTTGGTCACACCATAGAAATGTCTCTCCTTTACAGAAAACCCAGCCACGCCGATAAATCCAGTCCACGATTTGCACAAAAGCAAGAATTTAATCAACCACACAATCTTATATAAATTTGAAGCATTGTCATAGAGAGTTAATAGTTTTCATTTTTTTTCATCGGTGCAGATGGAAGTTAATGATACAAGTACTACTGCTTGCAGGAAGAAAAAAAACCTTGCAATCAATGTTTTTCATTCCCCAAAACAGTAGTTTTTTTTTTTTTAACTGATGAGAAGATGTGTATTCCACGTGTCCCACTGTGATTGGTTCCGTTATGTGAAGAACAACGGTGACACCGGTGTGAAGTTAAGACATTTATTGGTTATACGTCCATGTGTAAAAGATTTCCTAACAATAAAGGATTTCAGTTAACATTATTGTTTGACAAATATTTCCTTCAAACACCCTATCTAATCATCCATTGGGATTAACCGTTAGTATGAGTTTATAATTTCGTATTATCATATTGGACTTTATTTTGTAGCATTAGTGATTTAGTAAGTCTATTGGTACTACCTTTAAACTTTTGAATGTATGGGCCAAAACTTTGGAAGCCTTGGACCGGGCCTTATAAAAGTTTAAGTTTTGATATGGTAGCCTTAGAAAGGTTAATTTGACCCAAGTGTGAGGAAGCATAAGATTTTTTGGGTCTAACATAGTGTTAACATTAACTCATGGCCCATTGATATTAAGGCAAGCCTTTAAGCTAGCAAGCCCTTAAGCCCCATTCTTGTGGATCTGGAGGCCTCTCATTACCTCTTAAAAAATTGGATCTAAGGCCTCCCATCAATCTATATCCAAAGTCTATAAATCATGAAACTCTCATTCATAGCCTTTTTCAAGCCAAACATGCCCAAAGCCTTGTGTTGCATTTTCATCCTTCTATTTTGAGCCCCGCACTTACGAGTTTCTTTAGACAAAAAAAAAAAAAAAAAAAAGTTTGAACTTGAGTTAAGATCATTGATCAAAATTTTACATGATTAGTGATTTTTAAATTATGTTTTAAGTCCGATTTCCTTTTTTTTTTTTTTTTTATCATTTCTCACCTTTTTTATTTGAATTTTATTGTTTTTATTATTGTTGTTAATCATTCTTAGACTAAATTAGAAGTTTAGTCTTGATTTCACACGTCACTAAGAACAAAAATATGGCATTGCAAAAATCCACCCAATCGACTCACTTATGTACCTTCATGTGCATTTGCTCTAAAGCAGCCCCATGACCATGCAATACCATCTCATTTTTGATCCAATCTCACCAATTACACTTCATTTCATTCCTTTCAAATATCCCAAAACCAATTGCACCTAAAGGATAGTTGGATGACAACCGAATGGCATTTGCATTTTTATTTTTTTGCACTTAGTTGGATCACCACCACATGCCACCTCCTTCCTCCTCCAATACCCGTAGGCCCCTCGGGTCATCATGATAAATTTGATCCAAGTCATCTCCCAAGAAAAGCCAATAGCGAATGACATGTTGTGCAAAACCCTACTCGGCAACCACCATCCATTGCACCTTCTTCTTTCAGCTGCATCTTCATTATCAAATGGCAGCCAACCCTCCACCTTTTACCACCTCAAAAAGGCTTTAAGAAGTGACTTGATACCTATACAAAACAACCATGGAGATAAACTAAATGGATGCAAACAAATCAATATTAGCATTTCTATAGTACTGGGACACTACAACAAATCAATCAAAGGCAGACACCCATAGAGAATCAGGGACATTATCATGGCTTTATAAATTACCCTAAATCCAACTGGTGATTTCATACACCTTAGTCAAGTTTATCATAACATCCTCATACAAAGACCCCCCAAAAATCATATTGAACTATAACAGTCCACACATTTGTTGTGATCATTGCCATGTGTTCATAAAATATGCTTAGGAGCCATTGAACAAGGCTTGGAGTCCATGAAATCACATAAAACAAGAAGTCCACAATGATAAGCCATATAAAATCCACCATGTTTTATTTGAACAGACCCTTATGAAACACTACAGACTTTCTGGCTCTATATATTTAAATATATATCTATCCAACTATCTAAGCTGCACCATCAGTTTTTGAATCAAACATACTCCAACCACTACTTGCATATATATATATATCAACCTATTTATATTATATAGCCAAATTATTTTGAAAATGATGACTTCCATATGCAAACATGATGAACTAGGAATAGGAAAAGAAACATAAATATATTTCAGAAAAATATTCCACAAAACTACAACCATATATCACTTTAATAATCTTGTATTAATTCACATCATCTCATTCCTTAATCTTTCATATACACAACTTAATTAAATTCATAAAACATACTTATAACATAGTTGTTGCCCATGCACATCAATC
Organism: Platycarya longipes; assembly: GCA_036559045.1. Classification (NCBI taxonomy): domain Eukaryota; kingdom Viridiplantae; phylum Streptophyta; class Magnoliopsida; order Fagales; family Juglandaceae; genus Platycarya; species Platycarya longipes. The sequence continues at coordinate 36,031,207 of CM071797.1, forward strand.
CAACATGAACACACATATTCTATCCATTTAACTCTTGAGCTCCACACAAATCCATTACACATGACCCCAATAGTCATATATATAAACTACAGATCAACCATCCGCTCACTTCACATAGCACGACACATCACAGTTACACATTTATCACATCTTCTCAATTATCACAATCAATACGTTCAGTATATATAAATACAGATCTGTCCGTACTTCAATTTCTTGCACATATAAACTCAATATCCAACAACCTACCAATTTACAAAATTTTGCTAGCTCAACTACAAACTTACTTTGTTCATGGAATTAACACCATATCATGCAACTACACACATATAATTCAGCCAATTAATTATATATCCATTTAAACTCAATATAAGACAAAATGAAACCAAAGAAACATACTAAACCCATCTCGTGATGAAACTACACACTATAAAAAAATATGTATTCGTGACACTTTAATTACAATTAGAATGACTATTTATGATGAAAATAGTCTCACAACGAACTAATAGAGCCCCTACCTCACAATCTCCACACACCAGCTACAACTCCAATTCAATCTTAACTAGACTTCACTTCTTTCTAAGTCTACCACAATCAACACAGTCAAGATACATAAAAAAAAAAAAAATATTTATCCAATTCAACACAACACCATTTTAGCTTCACAACATAACATTTTCTAAATCATGTATAGGATAGGGAAGCCGTGTGGGGGTTCTTGATGGACTAGCACATGAGTTGAGACAGAATTAGTTGAAACCCTAATTTGGCTCATTGGATTTGTTGAATACAACAAATTTGGCTCCTTGGATCCACCATGGCTCCTTTGTAGATGATCAGCCTTGTATTTTCCACTAAATTAGTAGTTATCACTATGTTAAACGTTGCCGGGTTGTAAGGGTATTGGATGAACATGATTTTTTTAACTTCTCACATAATGTCATGTCTTAAAAAAAAATAATAATAATAATAATAATAAAGAGTCGATAAATTATTAAAAAAAAATAAGATTTAGAAAAATGACATATTTAAATTATATAAATCCCTTTAAAAAAAAAAATCGATGGAAAGATTCGAGACCCACGGGAGAAGCCATCAGACACACAGCATTTCTCTTTGTTGATCACGGTCCTAGATGCATTTCTTTTCCCATTAAATTATTAATTATTTTATTTTGACGAAATAGAAGAAAAGATGTGTCGTCCGTTATCTAATCCACTACAGAGCGGCCAACGGGGCCAACACTCCTCCCCAGTACAAAATCAAATCGAAAAGTAGTCGCCGCTAAATCTAGAGCTTCCTAGGCATAGGATAATAGGACATGGGAGGTGGGTCTGGGTTGAGTGTGGATGAGGACAGCGCCGGCAAAGAGTCAGATTTCACACTGAATCGCCACCGCAACTTGAAAACTGCTTCTAGCGATCAAAATCTCATCAACATTCTTCAGGAAATCAAGTCTACAAAAACCCCAGTAAGCACTCTTTGGAGCCCACATTCATCTTTTTCTTCACTCTTTCTGTTTTTCATTTAATTAAATTTGTATGGGTCGGAGGAATTGCAAAATATGTCTTCTTTTGGCTGCTCAGAAAACTAAAGAAATATAATGAAGTTCTAGATTTTCTGGGTTTCGATTGGGTGGGGGCGAATGGTCTTTGTACTCTTCTTATAAAGGAAATTCCTAAGTTGTTATAATTTCACATGGCTATTTTCATCTTTTTGATTCGCTACCGTCTATATTGACTTTTTGTTAATTCCTTTTCCTGGAACTCTGCAGGCGGTTATCAACTATGGTGCATCTTGGTACGTTAGAAATTCTTTGAAACTCTCATTTCGACCTTTCATTTTACTTATCCAATCTATATGCACGAATCATGCTCACACTGAAACTGAAAGGGGTATTCGTTAGCATCTTGTTTGAAGTCTGAACACAAAGTGTTTGATGTAATGATGACTGAAAATAGTAAGCTGCATATGTATTATTTCGAGAAACTTCTGCAGGAAACTGGTTTTTGTTTCTTAATTGTTGTGGGATACATGAAATCTGGACATGTCCCCTAAAACGTTGAGAAAAATTGAACCTATGGAAATTGCTTTCGTCAATTTACATATTTTAAATTTGTTTCACTTCGTTTCCCAGATGGACCAATGGCCCAGGTCTTTCACATGGATTTCCCTTGGAGGATCATAAAGCTTCTTTGAGTTTAGCATTACAATAGAACTTCCTACATTTGAGTTTGAATTGCACTAAATGTTATTTATAAGAGGGTCAAATGACTAATTGCAGGCTCTAATATAGCAGGACAAGGTCGAGTATAGTTTTGCTTGCAATATTTCTAAGATTGCTCTTAGTTTTAGCAGATACATTTGGAGTTAATTTCATCCTGTCGTGTGATTCTCTTGTTTGCAGTTCTTGATATGGAATCTACAACCTTGAATAATTTATTATTTGTTATCATTCTCCAGGTGCCGTGTTTGTAGTCAGATCCTCCCAACATTCTGCAAGCTGAGTAACAGTTTCCCAAAGCTTTCTTTCATATATGCAGATATAGATGAATGCCCACAAACAACTCAACAAATTCGTTATACACCTACATTTCATTTTTATCGGGATGGTGAAAAGGTTGATGAGATGTTTGGTGCTGGAGAAGAGCGGTTGCATGATCGTTTGTGGTTGCACTCCTGAAGGCTTTTCTCATGGTTAACAAAAGCATTTAAGTTTGGCTTACAATCTATTGGTAGTCTTTCTGCAATATAGTATATATTGTTCTTTACTTTTACCTGTGAGAGTGACATGAATGGGTGAACCTAAGATTATAGATGTCTTCAAGCTGCTATAGGTTCAAAGATTATGTGATTGTATCCTTTAATTATGAACTGCAAACTATGTACGACAGTGTTAAATCAGCATTTGATATATTATCAGCTTATTTGCATTAACTTGTTTTGGACTATCATTAGGTTCAAAATGACCAAGGATAGTATTATAACCGAAAATGAATCAATCGAAACAAATGACATTGTAGAGTCCACATCAACCATGCAGGTTGGCCGCAGAAACAATAGATAAACAATTGAGCGGTAAAACCTGAAGAAAAAAAAGAAAGTGATAAATGGTGGATGACAGATGCTGCAAATGCTACAAAATCCCTCTTATGAAACACTTCAACTTAGCACAAACATCTCTCTCCACTTCTCATCTTGAGCAGTTATGGGTATACTCGACATCTGAAGTACGCATCGAAGGTAATTTATTCTTTCTCTGCAAGCATATAATGATGGCTACAATATGAACCAATTGTTGATTCAAGCCTTGGGCTTGAGGATCTTTACTGTTTCCCATGTAAAATCTGATTCATCTCGGCCGAAATGACCATAAGCAGCAGTCTTTTGGTACCTGAAATTGCCTCCTCTCTTCAGATCTAGATGGATGGCAATCATTCCTGGCCTAAAATCGAAATTCTCCTTAATCAGAACCAGAATATCCTTGTCTGGAATCTTCCCTGTTTTGTAGGTGTCCACAAAAACTGACAGTGGTTCTGGCACACCTATGGCATAAGAAACCTGCACAATACAGCGTCGGGCAAGCCCTGAAGCCACCACACTCTTTGCTGCCTGCCTAACGATATATGCACCACTCCGGTCCACCTTTGTTGGGTCCTTCCCTGAGAAGGCACCTCCACCATGAGCACCCCACCCACCATAGGTATCAATAATGATCTTCCGACCAGTAAGCCCTGCATCTCCATGAGGTCCACCAATGACAAACCGACCCGACGGATTGAGGTGGAATATGGTCTTGTCATCAAGATACTGGGATGGAATGACAGGCTTGATCACATGCTCTTTCAAATCCTTGGCAATCTGCTCATTTGTCACAGTCTCATCATGTTGAGTTGAGATGAGAACAGTGTGCACCCGGATAGGGACCATGGCTCCATTTTCATTCCGATACTCAACAGTCACTTGAGTCTTACCATCGGGCCTCAGCCATGAGCATGTTTTATTCTTTCTGACCTCGGTGAGCTTGGCACCAAGTTTGGTAGCAAGAACATGAGTAAGCGGCATGAATTCAGGGGTCTCATCTGTAGCATAGCCAAACATGTGGCCCTGATCACCAGCTCCAATTTCCTCAGGTTTCTTGGTGAGGTGGCCATGAACTCCTTGGGCAATGTCAGGGCTCTGTTGCTCGATATTGACTAGGACCTTGCAGTTATCTGCATCAAGACCAACATCTGGTGACACAAACCCTATGCCTCTGCAAGTATCTCGAACTATTTTCTCATAGTCTACTTTAGCCTTGGTCGTGATCTCCCCGAAGACCATGACCATGTTAGTCTTTGTGCAGGTCTCGCAGGCAACTTTGCTCTCTGGGTCTTGCTCTAGGCAAGCATCAAGGATGGCATCTGAGACCTGGTCGCAGAGCTTGTCAGGGTGGCCCTCATTGACAGATTCAGAGGTGAAGAGGAAGGTATCCATCTCTATACTGGGGAAAGTGATAAAATAAGTTAGTGATCCTTCACTTAAGTACAACAAAGAAGTGGAGTCTCAAGCTTTAACTTGTAATCGACACTATCAAGCATGAAGACGAACATTAAAAATGTAAAGGAATGATCATTACAAACACTAATCTCACACAGAGTACCCAATTCCAATAGCCAATTATCTCAAAAGTAATTACAACTTACCATGATTAACTGATCTTCAAGGTTCTTGGATGAACGGTTTAAAGCAATAACCACAATAAAATGCAAGCAGCAAGGTAGATTGGGTACGACATGTGAGAATTGAGATATGGCAACACACTCAAACCTAATACCCCTACTGTCTACCACATTATATCATGCAATCACATTTAGGAGATTTGCAATGCAGACTGACCCCAAGATGAATTATACAAAAATAATTTTACAAATTGATGTGATTTTATTTGTTTTGTTAGATTTACTTTACAATAAAAGTAATTTTATAATTTGATGAATCATATTAAGTTTTATCAGTTTGTATAATTATTTTTGTATAATTCATGGGGTTAGATTATTTTCCAAAACATAAATGCAAACGTCAATTAGTTTTCGTTTTGATAATAATATCAGGAGTCGCATGACTCAATCCACAGCAGTCACGCATAGATCTGGACTCTAGTGATCTAGTGGAATTGAAATTAACAACACCATATATAACCAAAGAAATCAAACACAAAATAAAGGACCATAAATAGACAAGATCCGATGCTGTCGATTAGAGTAGAGGAAAACAGATCAAAATTGAATGTTGTTCGATGAAAGGGAATAGTTTATGCAAAAACAAATGCAGAACTCAAAAAGAAAAGAAGAAAAAGAAAATTGTTGGCATGATGGAATGAAAGTAAGAAGATTGATACAGATCTAGAACGGACCTGGAACCGTAGGTGTGTATATGACAGAGGAAAGGGAAGAGGAGAAGAAAGAGGGAAGGGTGCGAGATTTATATAGTAGAGAGAGTTGTGGTGGCGAGAGAAATTACGTCTGACTCGCTCTTTTGTTTCTTAATTTTCTCTGTGCTTTTGATTTATGAGGTGGCTTTGGTTGGTGTGCGTGCTCTTTTTATCGCATTTCCTGACCGCACTATTCGCAGGTTGGCTTTCCTGTTTGCATCTAACCTACTCCTAATGTCAGTTTGTGGGTCCCTGTCTTTACCAAATTTGCATTCTTACGTCTTCTGCAAAATAGACGGTCGAGATTGAACCAGACGTATCTGGGTCGTCCCTGATATTATTTTCTACCTCGCCCGCCATGTGCTGATTGGGGGACATGATCCCAAGTACCAGGCTCTCAGATCCAGAGTCAAGATCTCAAAGTTACAGGACAGCAAAGCCTTCCCTGTGACATTATTAAAAGGTATCTCCACTTGTTCACGACCCAACATATAAGGCTTAAATCTCTCTCTCTCTCTCTCTCTCTCTCTCTCTCTCTCCAAATGAGACAGGGCCACATGCATTCAAAGTGCATAATTATAAGAGAAATAATAGATCCACAATACTTTTTACAATATTTTACCTAACATATATTATAAAATAAGAATATTTTTATAAAATAATATTAATTTAATAAAATAATTTATAAAAATATTCTTATTTTATAACATGTATTGTATAAATATTATAAAATATTATATCACTTCTCTAATTATAATGTCTGAGTAGCCGGTTACAGTAATGGTGCATGTTGTACCATTCATTTGCAGCATAAACGTCAAAAGGGCAATTTGCAAGTGGATCATGAAACGAGCTCTAAGAGCATTAACAATGAATTCAATAATTTTTTTTTTAAAATATAAATTTATACACATATTAAATTTTTTTTATCATATTTAATCAAATGTGAAAAAAAAAGTGAAAAAAAAAAGAATAAAAATATTTTTTGTTTAGCTTTTAAATAGTAATCTATAAAAAAATGTACAAAAAAAAGTCTAAGAGCACTTTCGGACAATTTTACTTAATATGAGAAGAATTTGGTATTGATTATTGAAATCTTTATATTGGAATAGTTATTTTTTTATTATATAACAATAAAATAATATTAGATAAATTTGACTTTATATTAAATCTCCATTTTAGATAATCTATTTATTCAACGTATGGTAATAAAATAATATTATTTTTTTAATAATATTAATTTAAAAATTTTAATTTTTTTTAATTATTAATTTATTTTATTTTGTAATATTTTACCATTCTATCCATATGTTAATTAATAATTATATTCTAATTTAATTATGACATAGTAGCATGGCATAGTAATAGTTGTGATGAGAAAAAGAAAGATAAACAACAATAAAATATACATTTGACCTATGAACATTCACTTCCAAAATTGGAAATGAATTTAGTATTCACTGTAGCTAACGTCCAAATATTTGGATTTTAGCTAATCCAATATGAGGTTATTTTAAAGTCTATTAGTTAAATTTTTAATAGATATAGCCTCTGACCAATTCATATAAGATGCTTAAATAGTGGCTTATTTTATGCAATATGTTTTGATGGTAGCTGAATCCATTGAAAGTTGGTATCCTTAAATTGTCTTGCTTTATTTCCTTATTTTATTGGCATGGATTGTCCAAATCTAGTAAGATTATTCACTCTAGAATCCGAGGCCATGGATATTGAACTCAAATGCTTGAAAGAACGTCTCAATCCTCTCGCATAACCTGTCTTGGTCCAAGGATTTGTGTAAATATGCAATGTCACTAAGGGATGATTCTTCAAAAGCATAATGCAACTCAATCGTTTTCTCGTATACGAATTTTGGGTGTAATGAGTAAGATTAAAAAAATTTGTTAATAATAAGATAATATTTAGAAAACTGAATTTGACTTTTACATAATTTTCTTTGGCTATAAGATCAATCCACTTGAAGTTCGCATCAGCATGGCTTGTAGCATATGAACGAGGTAGAAAGTGTCAGGATCCTCACGTTTCTAATTAAATCACATTAGAAAAAAACCATATTAGCACCTAATTCATTAACTTACCCACAAAAATATATACTAACTAATTACAATTTTTTATGCAAGACATTGGAATGACCTCAAATCGATAAAACTCTAGGTAATGCATGAAGAATTAACAAAGTCAAGTTATAAACTATGAAATCATCATATAATTTAAAGAACTTAGAGAAAAAAAAAAATGTAATTGGTCGATGATCAGGGCTTGAGAAAATTTTGTAGCACTTCTTCCAATCATCTAAATTCATTTATTCAAATTTGTTAAATTGTTCATGACACCTACCATTATATCTCTAATTAATGTAGAGATCAACTCATTCACAATTTGAGTATCTTTTCTACGACTAAATTTGAGTTTGAATTCATTCTAAATAGTGAATGCTTAAGATATTGTTCAAAACAATAACACCCACGTTGCAAAGCAACTAATAAATTCTAAATAAGAATTTGAGAAACTCTACTCCGGATGTTGTCCTTAACCTCATTTGTAACCTCTCGCCAAAATCTTACGTAAAAACACGTATAAGTTCTAACTATTGTCCGTACATGGGAGGAAAACCATGTACCAGTCTCATCCACACTACCTGTATAGTCGTTGAGGATACTGACCTTATTTTTTCTATTTCGCCACACCTTTTCGGCTTTTCCAACCCCCACTTCACATGCCATGCCACACCCGTGATGATATAATAAATGTAGGAAAAACATATAATTCTTCCTATACATGATAGAAATAGTCAATAATATGAAATAAAGTATTTATAGTCATCAGTCGATTGGTTTGCCTTAGGAGTATCAAGAGGCGTGTTCTCCTCATTTGGTGAGTCCTCAAGTTTTGTACTGGGTGGCTTTGACACATTTCTTGTTGCATTTTTGGCTGGCTTTCTTGCGATTCTCCATCATTATTAATAGATTAGCATATAAGCGACTATGGAAAATATATTCATTAATTTAACAGAAAAAATATTTACCATCTTTATTCTCTATCATTCTTGAATATATTGTCCATGTTTATTCTAGAATTTTGTTCAAATAAGTCGTTCGCAGCTTCTTTCTCATTTTCAGGATCTTCATCATCATCATATTCTTCCTCATCCCCTTCTTCTTCTTCTGCTTCAGAGTTTTAAACATCCTCATTTGGCACATCACTTAATATTGATGCATCGAGACATCCAACTTGAACATCATCTTGCATAATGGGATTAGTTAGTATGCCCGAAATAAAATCATACCATCCACTTTCTTGGTGCTTTTATTCCACTCGACAACTTATCTCTCGATCATCTTCATCAAGCACTTCCATTGGATCAAACCAAATATTACACTATGATTGCTTGACAAACCAATAAGAATGAGTGATCTTCATATCACTTACATGCAGTGTTCACACTCTTGAAATGGCTATCTCTATGCGTTGATAACCTACCAACTATTAGATCTCACAACTAACGTTTAAATAAATATGTTAATTCCCACAAAGTATTTCAATCCAATGATGCATTAACGTTATGTATGACATCAGTCAATGTCCTTCGGTCGAGATTACTCTCGACCAACAAACTCTGTTCAAGCTCTACAATGTGAAACTTATAACCCCAAGTTGTGCAAATAGTAGTCCAAACGACTCATTTTGAAGGACCACGTGTCAATGCATACAATTAAGAAGCTATTAATTCGGGCTTGTGGTCATGTATTTGTAAAATCTAAAATGTGAAATACGAAACATTAGTGTTTTTAACGTCAAGGGTTACATTAACACTTTTCATTGAACGAATTTACGAAACATCGACAGAGGTTCCACTTTGGCATATAGACATTATCCTCTAGTGATTGTTGAAACTTAGGTCTTTTTTCAAGAGTAGGTGAGAGTTTGAAATAGCGGTACACCAAAGAAATAATACAGTAAATCCTCCTCATTCTTATCATACTACATCTAGATTTGCAAAATTCTGAAACCAATAAGAAAGCAGAGATATTTCTGGCATCAATCTTGGGCAAGGATTAGATATACTTTAGAGACGAATTTCCCCTCAAGGCTCAAGTAAATTTTTTGCTCATTTTATAGTCCAGTAAGTCTAATGCACGAGAATTGTTCTTCATTAATGATTTCCACGCTTCAAATTCAGGAACTCAAAATGGTTGCTACAAGAATGGTTGCAGAGAGGCTCTGTACTTTTTTTTTTCTATCACATACACAGAAAACTTGGGTAAGATTTCCCCATATATAGAAACTTTGCCGTGGAGAGAAATCAAGCAATCTCATTCAGAAAAACTCTACTCGTTAATGGGGGACATAATGATTTTACTACACCCCCATTATGAATATTGAATTATCTGCTTTTTTCTAAATCGTGAATTCATATAACCATGAACGCTCTTAGAAACCCAATTTGTGTTAGCTAAATTTTATCACAATAATCATCAAAGTCAAATGAGTAATGCTGTGCTTCATCCTAAATTTTGACATCCCCAACACATTTAATAATGTGACACATCATAAGTGGCTGTGGAAGTAATTGATAGAAAAAGCCACTTCAAATATGTTAAATCAAGTATGACTAGGGATGACAGGATTTAAGATGAAGAGTAACATTGCTCATACAAAATACTATTGTTTATCTACTCTCTCTGGTTCGAAATATGTACTTACCATTGGGGAGGTTAGAACTGATGAGCCGAACAGCATATTTGCCGACTCCTTTGCATGGGGAGAATTCTTAGGTCTTTAGATTTTGGTCTAGTCTCTTGCCTCCTTCCCTTGGGCACCACTCTGCAACCTTTTGGCCTAAGCATCAAATTTGCCAGTACCAAAATGTCAAGACCAAACTATCACCACGGAATTTGACTTCCATATCCATTCAAGCAGCAATTGAACTAAACTTTCATACAGTACAGATTTCAGATCAAAGAACCTGATTGCTTGCAAAGTCATATGCTGCCTTACCGAGTGAATATGAAAAAAATAAAAAGAAAACAGGAAATGACAACTATACATTGTGATTGTGCAGCATAGGCTAAAAGTGTAGTGTTGGTACAAGATAACGCTATCAACAGGATATCTACAAGGTCTTCCAGGCCTCACTTCATTTCTTTTACCTACGGTGAGCTTGATCTTTCTTCGATGCCACCTCACACATTGACAAAATGCCCTTATTTTCTGTACACTAACCAAAACCAGGACATGATAAGTATAAAAACTCTGGGTTTCTGAGGCATGACTAATAGTACATATCTAGAGAGCTCTTAAAATTTACACAGATGGAGATGTCACCAGAGAAACCAGAGACAAGCAAAATATGGCTTGAATGTATATAGCCATGCAAAGGAAAATATTATACTATAATTTGATGGATCTGTGAGAACAGTTTCTTGTAAATCTTATAGGATCGGCACAGAAGATCACACACACACTTCTAAAAATTCCTTGTCTACTGCCAATCTTGTCGCCATTGGTAGATATTAAAACCAGATTGTTTCATAGTGACATGGATTAGACAAATTAGAACAAATGAGAAGTCAATTGTCTACGGCAGTTCGTGAAAATTGTCAACAACTTCAATGAATATGTTATCAGATCTCCTTGTGACAATCTATTGAAAGACAATCCATGTCAGACATCCAGTAATGGCGCTTCAAGTATAAGGCCGTGAGACAGGGACCTAATGTTACGATTCCATGGAGGCTAACAAGCCTATTTTAAGATTATCAATTATTGCTGGTTATGAAAAACGCTCTTAAGTAATTAAGTTAGCATACCTGGAGGCCTTCTATAATAGAAACATTTAAAAGAGTGTCAATATTAGAATTTTGAAAATCCAGAATTTTGGTCAAGCAACTTGATCTTCTAACCCTTTCCTCTCTTTGGTTTTTATGTCAGCAATGAGAAACCTCAGAAACTCTTTTTGAGTGAGAGAGGAACTAAGAATTATTTATATAGTGGCTCAAAGTACTACTAAGCATCAAGAGTCATAATGAATACTCTTTTCACTTCTTTTAGAATTCAATATCATTTATGAATCTTTAGATACAAATTTTAAAGGCATAAGTTGAAAAAAACAAAAAAGGCATACATTAGAAAACTCAAAGCAAACTACTTTTTAAATAATAAATTAATTAAATATAGTATTTTTCATTTAACTAGTGTAACTTGATCACATATATTGTCTAATTCTCAACTAATAAAAACAACACTGAAGTGGATGACCAGACTTAGCAGACTTTATATAGTAATAATTTAATGGAATAGTAGGTGCATGATTTCATAGAATCAAGGCTCCATGCTTTGAAAATTGTATAGTATATAGATTAAGGAATGGTGAAAAGAATTTACCTGATGAGCAAATGGATGGCAAGGATCTCCTCACAGCCAAAATTGTATCAGTTTTCAACTTGGAGGACATTGTTACATATGTTACCCCTTGTAATTGACTCTCTTTGAGGATCAATCTTCCAGTGGCCATCAACAATGAATTTTATCTGCAACAAACGGGATATCATGTTTTTGTCAATATGACACAATGGAGTATCGCCTGCACAGTAGGGACTAATCAAATGGCTTCATGAAATCCAAACAAACGGCCATTAGAAATCTCCCTGAATATCAAAATCTGCATGGCTGAAATAATTAATTCTGTTAAAAAATGGATATCAGCAATTGCGACGGGCATTAAGCAGTAGATTTGCACACCTCATATATCCCAGGATAAAGCCATAGAACTGTTGCCCAAAGTCTGGATTGCCTGGAAGAACATATTACAACATTAGGCTTATTTTTTAATCTATTAAATGATATAGTAAACACTGCACAGGCAGGTTTGAAGAGAAAAGTCATTGACTACAACAGCAGCCAAGAAAATGCAATATTGCATATTTCTTCTGCACATAGGGAAGTCATGCAACACATTGTGTAATATGCCTTGGCCATCGGAATCATGGTATCAGACACCAAACTTTTTCACCTAGTATCTTGCAATAGATTCCACTCTGGATCAGATTGTATGTAATAGGCCCAGCCCAGGCTTGTGCAGTTAAGGTTGTTGTACACGACCTCACAAGAAAAGAATGGAAAAAAAAAAGGGACAAAAGGGGGCTTGGCCACCAGAAGACATGGATGGTTCAGCCCTTTAACGCAATCCAATATCCTATCTTTCCCCAGTGCTTTCCATCCAAAGCTTTATACTACCTTCTTACCACGCAGCATATGGAAACATATTTAAAACCGAATTAAACAATATCGAGCCAGAAGAGATGCATCTAGTGTGCTAATTGGAAGTGTGATGCCATGTTATAAACTTTTTCTACAAAAATATTATTGTTAAACTAATGACCTAGTACCCTAATCCTAGAAGAACTGCCATATGTCTAACAGAAAGGTAAAGGAGCCCAACTGTAGCCAGGCTTTAGGATGTAAGAGTATGGGGGCTCAAATGATACAGAAGTAAAATGATCACATCACACAATCGTTATTCCAACAAGCGAAGGATATATCAACAAAATAATCTTCTCTCTTTTTCCTTTTATCATGATCAACTAGCTGAGCATACCATACATATCAGGACAAGTAATATAGATATGACAAAATACAGGAGAAAAAATAACTATGCAGTGATGCTTAATTGTAAGGAGAGAACTGGAAAAATATTAAAGACCTCGATGTCGCAGGGCCCATAGTACTATATGGTGGCTGTGGATCCAATTTAATGTGATGATTCCAACCATTGAAGCTACCTGACACCTCCACAATTTCACCATCCCCGTGGAATTGAATTTGAACCTAACAGAATCAGGAAAATAAATGTCAGTTAGCAGGCTTAACTTTATAGTCTAAGCCAAAGTACAAAGACCCTATTTTCATGTTGCTAGGGCTGGAATCGAGCCAAACTGAGCTGAGCCTGTCTTTGGCTTGCCAAGCTTGGCTCGACTCAAAATACTCGAACTCAAGATTTTAATTTATTTTTTGTTCGAGCTCGACTCAGTAAGCTAAATTTCCAGCTCAAGCTCAAGTTAAGGTTCAGCTCAATCTCGAGCTCGGCTCGAATTGTTCATTTATATATTTTTTTTTAATAAGATGCAATAATTAATAAATTAGATAGATCAAAAACAAAAAGTCTAATATTGAATCTGTACAACTACCAAGTAGAACATATTTGAATTATAAGATTTTAAAAATTTATAAATAATTAAAATCTAACTAGATGATATCATAATAAAAATATCTTGTATGCTTACTGAAATTGTTAATACATACACATAATATGATAGCATATATTTATTTCATATATTGTTCTCGTATACTAGTATATGAAATTATTAAATCTATTGACTAATTACCGTACAAATTATAAAATATAGCTTTGAGGTATATTCAATATATAGAAATAAGTAATTAGGTTATATATTATACATTTAATTATAAAAGTGTTATGTTTATATTATTAACTAATACATATATATATATATATGTATATATATGTAGGTGCATGTATATATTTATCAATACATAAATGAGCTTTAATCAAGTCGAGCTAACAAGTTAACTCGGATATAAATGAGCGGCTTTAATCAGCCTTAGCCGAGACAAGTTGAGTTTTGTCAGGTATGTGTCATTTACTAATTAAGTAAGCATCCACTTTCATAGGCGATTTTTTTTTTCACGAGTCGAATTCGATTCGATTTTAACCAAGCAAGTATCGGGCAGGCTATCCAACAGACCGGTTCATTTATAGCCCTACATGTTACTAACACACAGTCTCTAAATCAATTTAAAAACAATAATCACACAGAACAGTTCTCAAATGGAAATGTGTCTTGTTTAGTTGCTGATGCCTCGATGATGTCTGTGTTTCAAATCATCATAATCCTTTTCTGTGGTAAGGGGATTTATTGTGTTTCAACGCATCCATCGTGTAATTGATGCATTCCAGTATATCCGACCAGTATCCGAGCGTTTTAGTGACATGGAAACTTAAATTTGTCATGTTACGTAATGCAATCATTTCCACTGGACTTCTGTTCAGTTTTTGCTTCAAGATTTGTTGGAGGCATAGCAATAGGGGAGCTGAGAGATTTTCACAATTGGTGGAATCTCAATCATGTATGCTATACAACTTGAAAGAGTGTTGTGCGATGAAGTATTCCAACAAAGTATTATTAAAGAATTGACATTGACTACCGGCCCTGCATATTTACACTCCCAACAGGCAGTAATTGCATGCATTATAAATTATAGATGACATAGGTCCAAGCAGAACAGCATATGGGGTACCTCTTTCAGTCCTGAAAGGCTTTCTTCACTTGCTTGTAATTCTGCATCCTTTTTCGAGATAAGCTTTTGGGCCTTGCTGATTTCAGTTACAGCCTTGGTTTGCAAGTCAGATAAGGTAAGCTGAAAGGCAAAGTGAAATGCAAAATAAAAATGTCTTATTATTGCCAATAAAAAGCATGCTTGCAAATATGGGTTAAATAGCGAAAATCAACTCTAAATATTTTACTTCAAAATATATTAATGTCTAGAATTGGTAATACAAATAAAATGCATATTTTCTGTTTTGGGCAATATGGTAGGATTCAAGAAATCTCTAGGGTATACACTAAGATATAAAAAATATGGAAAATAATACTTGCAAGGAATTTTGTGCAGGAATTGCGCATGAAATGAGTTATAGTTCATTTCTGGTTGTGTTTTGCGGTTCGGCCTTCTTAATTTTTAATTACGTTTGTGTTGGGCAAATTATTATTTCTATTTTTTTCGTTTTTTAAACTTTTTAAATTTTAGATGTAGAATTTAAAACTTGTCTCTGCACAATTCCTGCGCGAAATTCCCTATATGTAGCAAAACCCAAAAAATATTACTGAAGAGTTCACTCATTCTTCTACATGTTATGAAGCAGTATTTGGTTTTTCAATTCTCAAGTACTACCTTTTTATCTATCGCATGCTTTCTTACAAAAAGTCACCAAGTTAAGTTGCATGAACAAAAGGTTGAGAAGAATGGAAACAAATCCCTCAACGTGCATCATCTGTGGATTGAAAGATACTTTCCCAAGCCATCAGAAACTATCAAGAATTCTATAATGCATTCATTCAGTCAGCAGTTTATTTGTCCAATCTGGCAATTTTATGCGGTGGATCCTGTGAAAGAATGAAATGCAGCCCCTTGTCTGGGCCTGCCCAATAGCAGCATTACAAATTGGTTGTATACCTTTTCCTTCTTGATCTGTTCTTTCATCCGTGACAGTTCCAACTCCTTCTGATGCTACCCATAACATTTACAACAAATAATCTAATCAGATATTTAGCTCATATAACAGAACTCCATTTGGATCACAAAAATACAAAAGATAACTACCAGCATGAACCTGAGCTGGTTAATCTCAGCTTGGTTCTCTCTTTTGCCACTCTGCATCAGAGAAAATACAAAAGTCAAGGAATAATGAAAAACCATGCAGCCAATGGAAAATGACTTCCCATAAAACAATATGCACTATGACCTGTGTGTCCAAATCTTTGTCCAACTCAGCAGTCATTGATTCTTCAGACGACAATAGATCATCCCTACAATTAATTTAAACACCCAATAATATTGTTAAAGAAAACAATAAAGCTTACAATCAGCCGAAGACCACAAAGCAGAAAGAAAATTTGTGGAGGTTCAAGAAAAAGCAACATCTAATTTCTGACTTGTGGCTTAGTTGCTGAATAGATAATGTAATCAAGAAGGAAACAGAACCATTGGGAATACAGTTTCCTAAGCTGCTTCTTTTTCTTCCATCACCATGAGGGGGAGGTGGCATTTTATTATATAAAAAATAAGCACTGAAGAATATAATTGATGCACTTTGAAAGAGTGAAAAAAACAACTAACAAAAACGTGTATTAGGGATCTCCACGACAAATTTGAAGTTAATAAATTTATTCGGTTCAACCTCCTTTGGGTCTAGGACTCTAGTTCCATAAATAATTTAAACTTTCAAATTGTTAAAGAATACCCATTTCAAGAATAAATCCACGGATTAATATACAGAACACAAAAAAGGCTTAATTAATGTAGCAACGAATATGAAATTGGAAATTATATGACTTACAGGTCATGATTTTAAACACATGTGAACTAGTTTAAATAGTTATAAAAATATTAGAAGGGAAACAAGTAGGAACAGCAAGTTTGGGCACTTGTAACTTGTTACAGAATGATAAGTTACTAACCTTAAAGACTGAGTTCCTACTATAACCTCCGGAGCAACATGCTTGGACGTCAACATTTGGCCACTTAATGTCACAGCAGCATTACCTCCATTACGCGTAAGTTCAGAGTGCTCTTCACCAGGGGTCACTGAGAAATTCTGTGGTTGGACAAATTTCTTCCTTTCTTCATTGCCACTTTCGTTTAATAAACCATAGGAAATATCTGAGCATCAAGCAGCTCCACATACTCAACTTCAATATTCAAAGGCACCGGATAAATAGAAGTTAACAAATTCAATCTTCATATGGAAACCATTATGCAAAGACATAAAAATGATATCATGACAAATATTATAAGCAAAAGACATGGATAGCCGTTTACTTATGGTCACTTGAAATCATCTAAAGTGATACCAAACAAGAAAAGAAGCAACATCATTGGTGCAAACCATTAGATGACAAATATAATGTTCAACATTTTCAATGTCTTAAGTTCAGAGTGGACACATTCTTGGTCATCTTTTCTATGGTCACTCCACATGTAACAAGAAAAGAAATTACTACAAAGATTATTTCAAACTATTGAAAGGACATAAATAAAATTGTTTTTTTTTTTGTAAGACAAAGAAAATTGTTTACATCCCTTATCCTTTTTTCCTTTATCCTTTTTATGATTTTCTTCATGAAACAATATTTGAACTTCATAATCTAAACCTGTAAAACTCCAGGTACAACTGCCAACTCATGATAAAGATGATGAGAAGATGCTGACTTCTCATTCATCAGATGTTTATCATTCCAATAAAGGTAATTTGGAGAACCCACATCCTGAGAGGTCTTTTTAACTCCACAAAACCATCTCCTTTTGGGCCCAAAGCCTACCACAAAAAATAGTTCTCATTTTAGAATTCAAAGAAACATAGGAAAAAGGAGGGGGAAATATCAAAATTACCTAACTTGACACATGGTCCTTGGTCATTTAAATAGGGAATATGAAGGGATACATGTTACAAAAACAATGTTGGCAAGGCCTGAAAGTATAAAGGCAGATCCGACAACATTTATAATCCAACCATTGTTGAGCACAGAATATTCTAGCATATTTTTCTGAGGACATAGCGACATTCTGTAAGCAGTCTCTCTCATATACACAAGGGCAACATACATTACACACATCCCTTAAAATATTGACTGATGAAGTAAACATAGAGCTATTCTTGACACAGAATCTTACCATCAATCATATCCAAATCTCCATTCTGAATAAACCTAGCCACTTTTTCTTCCAAGGGTGAGTTGGCTGACGTTTCTTTCTGCACGCAGCTGTCATCACCAGAGTTGGCATTCTTAGTCTTCTTGTGCTGATCTACCAAACTATGTGAGGATCTCTCCTCCATGGACAAAACGTCTGAAGATTCTGTAGACATGCTTTTAAGGTTATTGGGATTGAAATCTAGATTTGAACTATAGGAATAGTTTTCCTTTCCTCCAATTGAAATGAGCATACCTCCATCCATATCGTTCACCTTCTCATCCGGAACTTGTAGATTAGATGAAGGCTTCTCCTCCAGAAATGAATTGACTGAAGAGCCTATAGGCATCCAGCTGTGGTCGTCACTGTTAAGATTTTGATTGATGCTTGGACTGCTTTCTATGGCGGAAACTTCACTTGACATGGAAACATCTTCAACCACATCGTTTACCTTCTTATTTTGACCACTTAGTTTATATGATACCTTTCCCTCAAATAACGAATTGGCTGAAGATTCTACAGTCAGGCCCCTAAAGTCATTAGAGTTGAAATCCGAATCACTACATAAACCAACAGAATAGTTCCTCACAATGGAGACATCAGTTGATGAGGAGACTGCATTGTTCACGTTCTTGTCCTGGCCTTTTGAAATAAAAGAGGTAATCAATTATGAAATAAAAGAGATAAATTGTGAAAACTCCAGCAAGTTGAAAAGAAACAGATATTGACCTGTTAATATATGTTCATGATCACCGATTTCATCTTGGTTCGTATCTAAGCTTTTCTTTGGATTTGGCCAATCACCGTCTGATTTTGTTGAATTGGAAATAAACTCTCTAATCAGTTTATATCCTCTCCGTCTAACAATATTTGCAAGGTCCTTCCTATAAAACATTAGCATGCCCATTACCTCTTCATGTCAAATTAAAAGAATATAGAGAACTTTCCACAGATTTTTATTTCTAATAGAACCTTATTGGCCTTTGGGGGAAAAAATGTGAGGTTAACCTAAGAAATTGAAAAAATAATAATTTCTAATTTCAGAAACTTTCATATATTGAAAAAGCCTAAAATGGAGAGATTAAAGAGCCAATTAATTATTGTCATAAATTTTTTACAGCCGGGACCAACAGCAAAAATTCATCTTCGCCTTTTTAACCAGCTTAAATGGCCATTTAATTAAAACATTAGAATTTCTGTTACAGGCAGGCGCTAGAGATTTGTTTCCACAACAAACACAGGACTCCGGTCCTCTGGACAATAAAGAACGTAAAAATAATGCATCAAGTTACTAGTTTTCAACCCATGAGGCTCTTCTTTTCCCATTCTTATTATTCTCTTAAAAGTTTCCAAGTGAATGTAATTCAACAAGATAACTGAAAACGGGACCAACTCGAGGCAAAAACATGGAGCAAAGCAAGAGAATTTAAGAACCTTCCATGCTGCGAAAGCTCCTTCGTTGACGGCACATGATCCTCTGGAAGTCCGAGCGCAGTAACAAATTCCCGTATGTCATTGCACAGCTCTTCATTGCTCTTTACTTTTCTACTCCCCCTAAATCATCCATAAATAAATATGGATAAATAATCAAGTAGAAAACCACAAAAGAGATATCTGAGAATGAAAATAAAAAATAAAAAATAAAAAATAAAAAAAATTGATAACACTAAGAATAAGAACCCAAACCTGGTGGATTTCTTAGTTGAACAAGCACAGAATGTAAATTTTTTGCGAGGAGGTGGTTCATGGGTGGCCCAGTTTAGCTTGTGTTGTTGCTGCAGCTGCTGCTGTTGTTGTGGGGCCAACAAGAGGTTGCGATAATAAAGTGAGAGGAAGCACGGGAAGTGAAAGAGGGTCGCCATGAGAGAGCACAAGTATGTGATTTTGCAGCATTGAGAGGTTAGACTGTATTTTGTGATAAGGATTTGGAATGGCAGTGAAGATGAGAATCCGAGCCGAAATGATTTTGTGGGTCGAATTGTTTTGATTCGTGTCTCACGCACGCGTACAAATGCCGGGGTTCCACATTTTTATTCAAGGGATCTCATCTCAGTTTAAACTTTTTTTTATTTAATTATTACTTTTATATATATATAAAAATCGGAATTTCATTCCTCAAAAGAAAAACAATTACAGACACTTGTCAAATTATATGGCTTGAGAGATACAATCTTGAATACGAAATGCTAAAGTCACTCTCAAAGTCACAAACAAAAATTACATATCAATAATTTTTTATTTTTAACTTAATAATTAAGTAAGTATTTTTTAATGATGTGGTGATTTTTTATTTTTAAAAAAATAATATTAAAATAATTAAAAATATATATGAAAAAAAAAACAAAAAAAAAAAGAAATTTTTTACCTTGGCAAATCCCATTCGAGATTTTGTTTGTGACTCTAGCATCACTCTTCTAGTCAATTTATGAGCAACTAAATTGTCGACGCCCCAACCCACGTTTGGAATCGCACGTAAATAGAAGCGTCGGGGAGGAACAATGCAAAGAAGTTCACCCCTCGTCATATCATACGTGTGCGTTTTTTTTTTTAAACGTCAAAGAAATATTCTTGCAGCGGAATAAAGAGGTCAAGCCTTATATAATATGCATCACATGGTTACGCTATGGATCTCAAACATAATATCATATATAACCCAGATTTCAAAATTTACATAACTTTGTCCAAGTAAATCAAAATAGTGCTTCCCACATACGGGAAGACTTTACCAAAAACATAAATACAGGGCATCACAAAATAATATGGGTCTTAACATTACCCATAAAATTCAACCGACGGGTTCCTTCTTCATCTTCTTAAGGTTTGGGCCCCAGCAAAACCGATCCAAGTCTATGCTAGGCCCTACCTCACGAATCGTCCTATAAGGTGATCCAAAAATACGCCCCAAGTAAAGGGACTCGTCAACCCCTAACACTGAGCAACACCCTGCAGGGTATAAACCGACTGAACTGTACATGGTCATCTTTAGTGACTCCACCTCCCATTGACCCAGGTGGTTCAGAGTCACTGGCCCCTAAGGGCGGCCTCAATCGGGTCCCTGAGGATTCGAGGTGTCATTATGGGGGTTGTAACCATCTGAGCCATCCTCACCTACAATTACTTCTATCGTTCTCAAGAGGGAAGGATAGTAAGGACATAAAGAGGGGGTGAGATTTCGGAGGAAATATCAGCAAGTACATCTATACTTTAACGAAAACATTTTAAGCATATAGTCAAGTGAATAACAAACAAATTTTTTACGTATGCATTAACATGGGACTCATGCTTAGACCGATGCACATGCTCGTGAAAAAAATTCATCTTTCTCATCTTTTTCTCCATTTCCAAAACATACTTGTTCAAATCACTTAACAAAACTTCTTTAATGCATATTCTTTCAAAACACACTTTGTTCAGAAACTTTTTATCTTTTCTTATCTTAGGCGCCACTTATCATATCATATCATATATGGCTCGAAAGCCTTTTTTTTTTCGTCATGACTTTATATTTTAGACACCTCACGGTTCCCTTATGCACCGTGTGCTCCCCGCTAGTTACCGTCACACCCGGCGACCAAGTCAACTTAGGTGAATACGTTTTGCGCCCTTTCGCGCTCTTCGTCATTCGGGGATTTCTCTCCGAGCAACTACAACCTTATCAAATGGTGAGGCCTAAGCCAACGCCGCTTATATGGCACCCACTAGCATTAGGTGCGACCACGCTCCGAACACCTTTTGGAGCCATACATGGTCCGCCGACTGTTTTTCGTCGACCCAGGGGTTTTCACTCAATTTAGACACTCCTGAGTGAACAGAGAGGTCCACTGGAACACTTCCCCGTCCCAGCCTTTGGGGTTCTTATAAAACTTTAATTCATTTCTTTTAAAAACATACTTTACTCAAAACATAGGTTTTCGTGCTCATGCATGGGACATGCAAACTTCCAACTTTGTGAATGCAAAACTCGAGACGAACTCGAGTACACACATTTGGTCGTTTTCCTTAAAACCTTATTCTCTAAACTCGTACTTATGTAAAAACACTTAAACAAATGCACTAGGGTGAATAGGGTGCTCGGCCTCCACCCCTAGGGTTTGGGCCGAGACCCACTTTGTCTCCAATTGATGTTCTCTTCTTCCATTGTTCTTCCTAACACCATCTAGCCCTAGTTCAATATGTAAAACAAATTTCCTAACCTTACAAGTAGGCAAACCCGAAACCTATAACCCTCAAGTTTTGTGTTTTCTTTTCTTAACCCTTCAAAGCTAGGGTCCTACTTGAATACTCTATGTGAAACCGAATCCATACATGTTATTCTCCCAATATATATATATATATATATATATATATATATACTTCTCCAAAATATCCGAATACAAATATTAAATAAAGAGCGACTTAAAACTTCAAGATTTCCACTTCAAAAAAATCCTCCAAAACATAACTCCACAAGCATGCATTTTTTTCTTTAGTAACCATCAAGCAACGATAATATCAATATCCTCCAAGATCAACATAACTAGTTTCCATCAATACTTTATACATGTTCATCCTAGTATGGCATTTCAATAGGCAAGATATTTACAACTAAAATCAAGATACTTCTTCAAATAACATACATGCATATATCCCATATTCACCAATACTCAACTAACTCAATATCTTCATGCTTACATGCTTTTCCTCATCAAACCATCAAAATCATCAATCATCTCATAACTCTTTAACCAAGAAGATCATAGGTTCTACACATGGATTCTAATCAAAATAGCATTTCTACCCTCAAAGTTTCATCATGGCAATACTAAGCAAGTAACCAAACAATACAAGCATATACACACATTCAAGCACATTCACTCAAAAATATACTAAAAATGCTAAAGGTAAAATAGAGATATACTTACCAATCTTCCTAGCTAGCTTATATAACTTCTGAAAATAAAAGAAAGACTTAGTTAGAACATGCTAAAAATTTTACCATTTTCAAAAGAAAGGGTTTTCTTTTTGAAAGCAAGAACATAGGTTTCTTGCTTATGCTTTTAAGTTTTATCTTAAAGCAAGTAAGTTACTTACCTCTTCTAGATTTCTCCTCATTCCACAAACACTATCTTCTTCTCCTTCTAAGCTTGGAGTGTTTAGGTGTCTAAGTAGTGAAAAGAAGTGAAGCAAAGTGGAGGGAATGAGGAGTGGTTGCCGTGAGGTGCAAAGTAAGGGATGTGTGTGTGTGTGTCCGAAATGAGCAAACCAAAAGAAAGGGAAAGCAAGGCCGTTCGGCCAAGATGCTCCACTAGGCTCCTAGGCCACTCATTCCCCTAAGTTTGAGTGACATGTGGTGGGCTTGAAAGACCCTTGAGTGACTCCCATCACTTGATCACATCAACCCTAATCTATCCCATCCTAGGTTGGAGATTTTGCTCCTTCTTTCTCTCCTCATGGCCGGCCTCTCATTCTAGGGTTCCAACCTTTTTCCATCATCTCACATCACCTCTTGTCTCCCCAACAATCCTCTCACATGTCAATCCAAGGGATTTGAGGATTCATTTTTGGGAGAACACACAAGTGGGGTTTCGGATCCCATGACTTCCATCCGAAACCCTCCCTTCATCTCACTCTCATTTCCCTTTTGTCACATGCTCTTTCCATCAACCAATCACCTCACATCTCACACAAGCTTGTCATGTCACTCTTACACAAATCTATAACCTAGATTTGGTGGCAAAAAGGAAGTCAAACAAGGGGAGGGGAGTTGGCTAAGGCCATACCCGAAACCCTCATTTCTTTTCCTCCTACTTTTTGATCCATCAACGCACATCTCATGTCACTTCTTCTTACACCCTCT
Source organism: Platycarya longipes (assembly GCA_036559045.1). Taxonomy (NCBI): domain Eukaryota; kingdom Viridiplantae; phylum Streptophyta; class Magnoliopsida; order Fagales; family Juglandaceae; genus Platycarya; species Platycarya longipes. Next base: position 36,054,969 of record CM071797.1, read on the forward strand.
TACACATCAAATATTATCTAATCTTACACAAATCTTACATGTTCCTCCCACCTAGATTTGGAAATGTTTAGGTGAGAAAACCCTAAGGCCATTCTGCCAAAGCCCCCACCAAAACCCCTCTCTCTTTTCTCATCTCCAAATCTTTTCAAATCCTACTTCATCATTTTACTAGATATGGTAGGATCTCATGTTGATCTTATTTGGTAAAATCTTACACCTCACACACTTATCTAGGTAGGAAAAGATGGAAAGATTCCACTCTTGTCTTCTTTTTTCTTTCTCCAACAAAACAACTAGTCAACTAGCTTACCTACTAGCATTTTTTTTTCTCTCAACTACTAGTCTTGACTCAACTTACTAAACTTTTCCTAGTTTGACATGTGTCATCAAGCATAGTTTTGGGTTGACTAGTGGACTTCCTCTCATGGACCTATGGGCTTGTCTTTCCCCCACTTAGGCCCAAAGCTCTTGTTATGGCCTTAGGGCCTTAAACTCCTAAGTTTATCTTCTTAAGGCTTTATCCATTAAATTGCCTAAGTCACTTAGCTCTACTTATTTAATTAAATAAAAGCAAAGCATGGGGATTTCAGGGTCGTCACTTGTCAAATTATATGGCTTGAGAGATACAATCTTGAATACAAAATGCTAAAGTCACTTTCAAAGTCACAAACAAAAATTACAGATCAATAATTTTTTATTTTTTACTTAATAATTAAGTAAGTATTTTTTTTAATGATGTGGTGATTTTTTATTTAAAAATAATAATATTAAAATGATTAAAAATATATATGAAAAAAAAAAAAAAAAAAAAAAAATTTACCTTGGCAAATCCCATTCGAGATCCCGTTTGTGACTCTAGCATCACTCTTCTAGTCAATTTATGAGCAACTAAATTACCCTCCTAAAATATATATAAAAAATAACAAGATTCAAAACATGTGGAGAGTTGCTTAATGGGTAGTGCTGGGTACAGTCCAGTTTTTTAGACTCTTTTACAATCCAAACTTACAAAAAAATTCTTACTTTATCATAGACTTGAACAAAAAATCCCTAAATCAAAACACTTCTAATTTAACCAAGCATTTGCACTTTACAATCCAATTCAATCTCACGCATCTGCGTTTGCGTGAATTCACTACATATTCGAATATTTTTGTATCTCTACACATTCAGCCTCTTTAGAAAAGCATTATTTACATATTCGGCCTCTTCAAAGCATAAAAGTAAATTTTACATATTCGGCTTCTTCTGGAAATCTTAGTATTAGTGTAATTTCTACAATCTCGACATCACTTCCATGGTTGCTATTTGAAGGACAAGAATTATTATCACCTCAAGCAATTTAAGAAGAATATTGAGATGAAAACTAGAAAAATTATAAGAAAGAAGAAGAAGAATCAAAATCTTCATGATGATATTAAAACACTTTCAGTGGAGGTTTCTATAGAAGCAAGGGGAGTTTCAAAACTGCCCAATATCCTCCAATAAACATCCAATGACCAAAACTCATTAGTTCTTGGGAGAATTGGAAAGAAAAAAGGATAAAATTGAAAAGAAACCAAAACAAACTCAGAAGAAACCAAAAATAGATCTTTGTGTGGGTCTTGGTCATTGTTTAGGACCTGGGTCTTAGTCTTGGTTTGAAACCGAAAATAAAATCGAAAAATCAAAAATAAATTAGAAGAAACCAACACAAAATTCAGAAGAAACCAAGAAAAAAAAGTAAGAAGAAATCAAAAGAAATACACTAGCTCCGTGGCTGCTTTGGGCATCCGAGAAATGAGATGTGCAAAAGGATAAGGGCCTTTGATGAAACCCTCACTTGTTCTGTTATTGAAACGTTACCATTTCATTTGGCCTGCATTGCAATCCACATCTCGTGGACTGCAAATAGAATTATTCCTTCAGAATAAGTTTAGAAATGCCCATAGTAACACACAATTGCATGCCTTTAAAAATAGCCATCAACTCATTAGCTTTTGGACCTTCCATTTCAAGTTCAAATTTACTAGCTACCGTAAGAACTTTGCCAAACTCATATCTCAATACAACCCTTATACCATTTTTCCCCAAATATGGTCTGACTGAAGCTTCTCAGAATAGTAGTTGCTTGGTCTGCTACTTGTTTTGGATTAATAAGTTACTGATAAGTTACTGATCATGCACATATTTGTTCCTGCGAAACCAGAAACACCAAGCCAAACCAAATAAAATGGGTAACTTATCACAGACTTCCAAGGCTAGTTCTAGGATGGTTTTGTGATTATCAATCTGCAAATCAGGGAGATAAAGCTGAGTTAACCTCTACAATGTAGAGCAATGGACCAAAGCATGTAAGACTTCTTCTAAAGTAGCAAAACATAGTTTACAAATATCAATTGTTACTATGTGTTTCTGCATCAATCTTTTTCCCATAGGTAGCCCATTTCTACATGCTTGCCATGCAAAAGTCTTTTACCTTATTCGATACCTTCATCTTCCACAAATATTTCCAAGTAACATGATGATTATGCACATTAAAAGGCTCTGGAAACTATGAACCAATCTGATTATAGATGAGTCTGTAGCAGCTTTTGAGACTGAAAATACCATTTCTCTCATGTGCGCATACCCTCTTATCTTCAGTATTAGCAGAACATAGTTGAACCTTAAGGATATCGACCACTACATTTGAATTCAAGGAAGTTCTGAGTTAATTAACATCTTAGGCTCTTTCATTTGGTAGAAACAATGAACCCATAGTAGCATGCATGTTTTCTGCCCTTCTTAACACTCCTTCAGCAACAAGAGATTTATGTTTCAGAATTAATTAATCATGTCATATATTTACTGAATTTCCAGTGCCAACTCGCCACCTACAACCTGCACTTACCCATTTCCTTGCCTCCTAAATTCCCCTCCATGTGTAAGAAGGACACCTACCCAGATCAGCACTCATAAAATTTCCAATGGAAAAATAATTTGCCTTCAATAATCTATGCACCAAAGAAGCTTCATCCTAGACTATACGTCATCTTTGCTTGACTAATAATGTCGAATTAAAACTTTTTAAATCCTTAAACCCCATCCCTCCTTTTGATTTACTTTGACATAATTTGTCACAACTCAACTAATGAATCTTTCTCTCAATTCCTTGTTGGTCCCACCAAAACCTTGTCATCATATTTTCCAATTTATTACATAAGGCATGAGGCCCAAGAAAGGGCTACTACTTTCTTGGGATAACAACTTCTTCATCCAAGACTAAAGCTTTTGCCACACTTTTTGCTTAATAGACCTAAACGTGCAAGTTTTTTTATCTTCTAACAACATGTGGGAGCCCTAAGTACTTCTCACACTACTGAATCTCACAATTAAACCACAAATTTTTAATATCAGTTATGGTGACAACATTTACATTCCCACTAAACACAATTGCAATCTTCTCCCTATTAATTATTTAACTTGAGACAACTTCATAGTGTTCTAACAAATTTTGTATTGTTTTTTTTTCAGCAACTTCAGCTTTTTATTCAAAGCTTGGAGGACTACCGAAGTGACTGAATCCCCCACTATGTGCCATTATTTTTTATAAAAAATGAGTGACATACCATCTAGGCTTGGGGCCTTTGAAGGATCCATTTGTTGTAAGGCAGCCTTAACTTCCTCAGCTTGAAATTCCCTTATCAAATCCAAATTCATTTATGTTGTTACTCTCCCAGACAAGGCATCAAGAAAATCCAAAGAGAAACTAGGGCTATTAGGGGTAGAATTGGTGAATAATTGCTGAAAGTTCCAGAATAACTCTATCTCGATTTATGTCTTCCTGCCACTGCCCATATTCATCTTGAACCATCAAAATGCTATTTTTCCTTTGTCGTTGGGAGGCTTTCATATGAAAATACTGTGTATTGGAGTCCCCTTCTTTTAGCCACAAAACTTTGGAATATTGATGCCACATGACCTCATTTCTTTCCAACCAAATCTGAACCTCGTCCTTAGTCAAATTCACTGCCTCAAAATCAGTACTTGATTGGTCTCTTTCATACATATGTTGTAGACTTTTTTGAGCCTTTATTAGTTGAGTCTGAACATGTCCAAAATTGTTTCTATTCCAAGCCCCCAACTAATTTCCACAAGCTTTTATCTTAGCAGATACATCCCTCATATCAGATTGAGTTGAAACTCAATTCCAAATTCCTTTAATAATTTCTTCACAATTTGTTTTTGCCACCCACATGGCCTCAAACTTAAATGTTTTTTTACCCCAAGATGCCTCACCTTGTCCTCCAAACTGACACAAATGGGCAAGTAATAAGAATAGGTTACCATAGCATGAGTAACTCTAGCACTGGAAAAACAATTTCACCAAGAAGAATTTACCAAAACTCTATCAAACCTTTCACTAACACGATGGTGACCAAATCTTTCATTACACCAGGTAAATTTGGGAGCGGAATATCCCAAATCCCTTAATTGACATTCGATGATCACCTCACGAAATTGGAAAAACTATCTCTCAAGCCTAGGGTTTCCTCCCTTCTTCTCATGTTGATACATCAATTCATTAAAATCCTCCATAACTTACCAAGTCTCCCCACCCATTCTACACAAAGACTTAAGCAAGTCCCAAGATTTATAATGGAGATGTGTCTCAGGAAAACCATACAAAGCAATCAAATACCAGTGGCCAATATTCAAACTAGCATATTTAATAATACCATGAAAATGATTCGAAGAGTAAGAAAAAATAGCTAGATCAACATTACGTCCCCATATCGTAGCAAGCCCCCCTTTCTACCACAAGATCCAATAGCTAAGCATTTAACAAAACCTAATTTATCCTTACAAGAATCAAACTCCTGGGAAAATAGCCTGGTTTCTTGCAAGAACACGATGTTGAGACCTTCCCTCTGAATAAGATTATAGAGGGTGCGAATGCCTCATGAGTTCCCAAACCCACGAGCATTCCAGCTAAGCATTTTGATAGCTACTGGCAGTGTTGTGCTACAGCCACCGCCGATCTCTCAGTTTTTGAACCCATAGATCTAGCATCTCCACTTGCCAAAGCATATTGTTTCGAAGCTCTGCCGTTGATTGAAATCCCTGAAGCGTACCCTTCCTCTTGTTGGCATTTTCGGGAAATTAAAGGCTCGAGATAGAGAATTATTACTTAATTATTATAATTTTTTTAAAATTTTCAAATAACATATATAAAATAATTTATTTTTTTAATTTCAAAATAAATAGAAAAATTATATATAATAATGTTTTAACTTTATAATATTTTTTTTTAATTTTTTCTCTCCTTTTTTTCAAAATTTAATAAAATTTTATAACTCTAAGTTATTTTACTATTATTCAATGATTTCTCATCTTATCTCAACTTTTAGATATTTTTTAAGATTTTCAGAAACTCTCAAGTATGTTTGGATTAAAAAATTATTAAAATTATTTTACAATCTTTTAAAAAACTTAAGATGTTACTTTTATCGAAGTTTGTAAAAATTTTGATAATGATTTGGATAAAATACTATTAAATATAATTTCAATTGTCCTTAATCAAAAATAGATAGATAAGTTTTTAAAAAGCTATTTCAATAATATTTTCAAAGGAGCTGGCCAGATGCCACAAATCTAACAGATGATGTCTCTAAGTTGTGGCATTTTATCATTAGATTTGTAATTTGAAATAGAAGAGGAACAAATATGAGAATGAAAATCCAAATATAAAATGCACCCAAAGTATAAATATCGAAAGCATTTTGAAAAATAGTAAAATTTTCCTCTTCCCTAAAACTTGATTTGCTGCTTTGGTTTATGATTTCTATAAATAAGTTGCTCAAGAATAATCTAATTGACTTCAAGATTAGCTTGATTTAAATTGTAATAGGACTGTTACAGTGAGATTTCAATGAAAATTCAGTAAGTTAAACTTATAGCGGGAACTAATAATAAAAAAATGGCGATGAATATGAATGCACAAGTTTTATATGAATCGCATATTATAAGTAAGGTGAAAAATCATATGCTAATTAAAAACACATATATTATAAGTATAGTGAGGAATCACCCTCTAAGTAAAACAACATCATCATGAATCATCATGTGATGCTATCTAATTTTCGCTTGGGAATGAATGAACTTTGAACTACTAGGACATGCATTATAAGACTACCTGTTCAGGTTCATAATAGATAAAGATGCAATTTACCTATCATACATATAAACAATATGTAATATTTGTAGAGGACAACTTTTTTTCTTGAGCAATACTATACATTAGTTATGACATATCCCAAATTAATGTAAGCATACTTCATAATGTAAGATAACAGATATTCAAAAGTTACAGTACTTATCCAAAATGTTTGTAAAATCACTAATACAGAAGACAAAGTAGCCCCCGCCGTTCCCAGCAACGATGGGCGACACCGCCCAGCTCATCGAGACCGGAGCAGGGTCTGAAACGGGTTTAAGGCCGCCCGGGGGCACACCGGAGGTCGCTGGGGCTCGCCGTCGCAGGGGTGGGGTCATCGGCTCCCTCCGGTCCCGATGAGCTGGACGGTGTCGCCCACCGCCGGTGGCGGCGGCGAGGGTTGGGTGAGGCCGAATTTACTATAAAAATTCATTTTCATTTTATTTTTTATTGTGTTTTTTATTATGTTTTCTTTATTTTATTATTTTATTGTATTTTTTATTGTATTTTTTAAATTTGATTATTTGATTATATTTTTTAATATTTTTTATTGTATTTTTGTAGGGAATTGGAGGGGGCTGTAAAGGCGCTAGAATGCAGCCCGACCGCACCCCAGCGTCACCCTAATAACTATTATACTAGCATACGGAGTAGCTCACAAATCAGCTAGGATAATCATAATCATATCCAAAAACTGTAACATCGATGTGATGAACTCCTTATGATTGCATTGCGGTCTAATTGACCAGGTCAAGATAATCCTTCACTAGTCTGCCTAATCTTAACACATGGTCTACCATTCAAGAGGAATGATAGTTGAGACTACCATGTGAGTTTTGTTATAAATCTCAGTAAATTAGCAACGGACTTAAACTAATAGTTTACAGATGCAAGCATGCAATAAAAGACATGAATGCTGCTTTGAACATGAATGAGTATAACATGACTTGGCCATGACATGTGTTGATATAATCTGGAAATTGACATGAACTGAACTAAACTGACTTGAAATTGGATTAAATGTGAACCAAACATGACTTGCAATTGAACATAATACTGAACATCAACCAAATTTGAAATTAAACATGAACTGGACTTGAAACTAAATATAAACTGAACTTAAAACTAAGCATAACTTGTAGTTGAACTCAAAACATATTCTTATCTCGTGGAGTTATCACAATATTCTTATCTCATAAAGTTGTCACAATATTCTTGTCTCATAAGGTTTCTATAATATTCTTGTCTTATGGAGTTACTATGATAGTGTAGTCTTGTCTCATAGAATTACCATGATATAATAATAAAAACTTGAACAATAACTTGACTATACACGAATGTAACATTATTAGACATGGAAAATATTTCTTGATAGACTCGTATAACTCATAACATATTCATGCGAATAATGGTATGACATAACATGGCGTATAACAGATAACACATGTACTTTGAAATAAGTCTTGTTATGACATTACATGGAGTGTAATAAATAAACATGTACTTGAAAATAAATCATAACATGACATTACATGGCGTGTAATAGATAAAAATGTACTTCAAAAGAAATCTAGCATGACATAACATGGCATACAATATAAGCATGCACTTGAAAATAAATCATATGGCATGAAATAACATAACAAAATGTGTAACAGATAAACATAACGTGACATGATATAACATGTAACAAATAAGTATGAACTTTAATGAAAACATAACATAACATGTATATAAGTATAACAAACATCTTGCTTAGAAAAACAAATATAACAAACATGAATGATGGTTTCATACTATCATACATACACAAGTATCTTGAAAGTAAGTTAAAGGCAAACTTATAGTGATTGTAATGCGGCGTAAATTAGTGCGATATAACGTGAATTGAAAGTAGATATTTCTAAAAGTTAGAAAATCGTCATTAACATACGTAGAACCATACAATTACTAACTTATGACAAAATTACCATTTTGTCCATCTATTTGTAAAAAAGTTATCATTTTACCCCTAAATTAAGGACTTTGCAGAATAATTTCAGAACTCAGCAAAATTTACATTTATCATAATCCATGTAACACCCCATCTAAATGAAACTTAGAATTCGATCAGGGTAATGATACCCTTACGACTTTCAACTACTGGTTTACTATCAAGACAACGTGGTTTTATTTTTTCTTTTTCTATTGCTGACAGTTCTCTACTCAAAAGTTTTTTCTTCTAAAGCTTATGACTTAAATGGGTATAGCTTCTGCCTATTCCTAGCTATTGTCCCATCAAAAGCAAGAAAAGAAATTTCAAATGGCACAAAAAAATAGTTATTTATCACATTTTCTCTCTTTGGTATCTTCTTTCTCTTGCAATTGTTCTTTACAACTTCAACAATGTCTATTTTTTGTTTTTCTTTGTGGATTGCCACGATCAAGCCCACGACTCAAGGCTAGTTGAAGTCCAGCCCATTCCTAGAACTCAAATGACTTCGAACCCAAACGATAGGCCCAACTTTCAAGCCCGCCTCTGCGACACCCCCTGCAGTGAGGATAAATGTCTCACCTCTGTCATGCCTTTGCATCACGTCTCATGTGGTATAAAGAAATTAGTTGCTTGTGTGATAAAATTTTCACTTTTACTTGTAATCAGTTTACAATGAGCTTTCTTGTGTATTTATCATTTTTGTAAATTTAGTTTGGTTTCTTAACAAAGAGATTTAATGTAATGGGATTTGCTTGTGTAATTAGTTTAACATTCACTAGTAAATTTAATTTTTTTTATTATAATTCTCATTTTTGCTTGTATAATCAGTTGAGAATATATATGCATATATATATATATATATATATCTATATCATATGTGTATTTGCCACTAGTACAAGTGAATATTGTATAAGAAAATATAATTAAACATAATTAAAGTCAAACTAAAATTAATAAAATATTAAATTAAGTATGGGTCAAAAAATACACATCTGATTCACTTGTAAGTTAAATAGGAATTTTTTTTTTTTTTTATGTAAGTACAAGTGAAACTAAATGGAGTTAACTTTAATACATATCCTAATTAAATAATATTATAATGATGCTTACATGCATATTAGTTAAACTTACAAGCATATTTTTTAATATATATTTTTCTTAGAAACCAAGTTTGTGTAGTCAACTTACCATTTAAACCAATCATAATTAAGTAGGACTTTTTTAACTTCACACAATGCACCAGATGTTTGACCCATAATTAAAGTTAATACAAGTGAAACCAAACAGAATTAAGTTTAATACATATGCTAATTAAATAATATGATAAGTTATGCTTACAAGCATATTAGTTAACTTACAAACATATTTCATATTTCTTACACATATATTTCTCGAATATTCTTAAAACAAGGCTGATGGAACATAACAAGTGCAAGGCAAAGATCAATGTCATATTAGGTTTTAAGGGAGATTTTTGTTTGGCCCATGTTGTCCTTGAGCACAATCATGCTCTTAATCCTTAAAAAGCAAGATATATTAGATGTCATAAAAAGTTGGATGAGTCAAGTAAGAGAATACTAGAATACAATGATATGATTGGCCTTCAATTGAGCAATGACTACAGTTTGTTTGCTTCGCTGAGGCAGGAGAATATGATAATCTCATATTTGAAGATAGATGCACGTAATTACATATGTGAGGTGATATTACTTCGACTTAGGTTAGGAGGTGCCAAAATACTACAAAACTACTTCATTCGTATGTAATTGCAAAATCATTATTTCTATTATGACATGAACGATGATGAAACCAGACCGATGAATGTATTTTGAGTAGATGCCCGTAGTAAAACTACATATGAATCGTTCAATGATATAATAACTTTTGACATGACGTACTTGACTGTGTGGGGGTTAAATTATCATGTTCAATCGATTCGATTTGGATGTGGCTTGATTTTAGGAGAGAATACGGACACATTCGTTTAGTTATTTGAATCATGATTTAAGTGCATGAATAGCCGCACACCACAAGCCATAATCACAGATTAAGATAAAACTATGTAAAATGCAATTGCAAATGTTTCTAACATCTTTTCACCGATTTTACTTGTGGCAGATCATAAAAAAAGTTTCTAAGAAATTTGGAGCGTACAGTCAATACGATGATATCAAAAGTCAGTTGCACTGGTATTTGTTTTTCTCAATTATTTCTTGAATGTATGTTATTTCTTTGTAGCATATTATAAGTAATTCAACCACTAGTCTTGGAATTGTTCACACAGGTGCTTTATGACAAGTTGAGTCATAATGAATTTGACAAGTGTTGGCAGCAACTTCTTGATAGTTTTGACCTGCATGAAAATTCATGACTTGAGTGGTTATATTTTGAGCATCACTTGTGAGTGCCAACATACGTTAGATATGCCTTTTAGGCAGGAATGCTATCTACTAAGAGAAGTGAGGGTATGAATACATTATTTGATAATTACATAAATTCAAAAAAAAAAACTTTAAAGCAATTAGTAGATTAATATGATAATGCATTTAGACACAAGAATAAGAATGAACTTGCAACTAACTTTAGACATTCCTTTCACACATAAATTTCGTGCATTACTTTTTATGGTATTGAGAGACAGTTTTAAGTAGTTTATACAAATGCAAAATTTTAAAAAGTTTAAGAAGAGTTAATTAAGAGGTTTGATTTATAAATTGTTGTGCATCAATAGTTCGAAGTGAATGTGGGATTTTTATATATCATGCGGTTGATCAAGTCTAATTTATGAATGAGTTTAGAAAAAGTACAAAAAATGTTATTGAGTTTAACAAGAAATAGTGCAAAGCGACTTGTAAATGTTAGTTGTTTAGTTTTAAGGACATTTTGTATAGACATGTCATCTGTGTGTTGACACTTCTTGATAAAGAAAAGATGTCTGCAAAATACATACTTAACAGGTGGAAGAAGGACTTGAAGTGAGATTATACATAATACTTGTAAGAAGTAGTCGCGATGATCTGAGTTATAGTCCAAATGCCCACCAAGTGAATAAACTGAACAATGTTTTTTACAAAATTTCTTCAATTACAAGAACTTTAGATGAAGGTTGTGTGAGTTTAATAACTCAATTAAGTAAGTTAAAGTTGGAATGGGTTGAGGCCTAGCGAGTATGTGATACCCTTCTACTGAGTTATTAAAGGTGATAAAAGGGTTTGATAAATTAAAAAGTCATGTTGTTACTTGCAGTAAAGGTATGCCAGTTTTTAAGAGAAAACAATTATCGACTGAAAAGGTAGTGAATCAGTTGAAAGCAAGAAAAACTCAAAGGCTAAGTTAGGTAGTTTTTGTGGTTTGTGTTTCTAATTGTATTTTGTAATCTATCGACATAACTATATGTTTTGAAATTTTTAACAGAAGAATAGTCCATGCCTAGATAGAACTATTGTTGTAGATATTGGCTCGCTTAGCTTGCCCGAGCATGATTTTCCTATTATCTCTACTGCTCAATCAATTGTGGTATTGTTCATTTATTTTCTAATTATATAATATTGATTCTTTGAGGGTTTTAATTGTGGGTATCTTGTCTTTTCTTGATAGGTACAACCATCTTTCCAATTCTTTGACGATCTTAACTCTTCTGCTACTCCTACCTATCAAGATATAGATGTCGATATCCGTACGTATATTAAATTAATTATGCTGAAATTAATGTTTACTCAAGATAGTACAATCATTAGTATAACAATATACTGCAGGTTTGAGATTGTAGATCCATTTTTTAGAACCATTTTGCAAGGCATTTGTTAAGTTAAAATAGCCATTAATATACTTGTTTAAGATGGAAGGTAGATATATTATGTTTGATATCTTAATTAAGCTAAGTAATGCCTTAAGTTTACTGTATTGCTAAGTGTGTTGATGTCTATGTGCATGCTTTTGTTATTTATGTTCATTTTGCTGATTTTGGTGTAAAAGCTGATGGTATTACTCTAAAATAAAACAACCACATATATGAAAAGTTGAGTTATACAATATTGTTGCCAATCTTGGAAGGGCTTTCTTGTTGTAAAATATTATCAAATTTGGTGGAAAACATGATCAATTTGGTGTTTATTTTATTTGGCTTGATGAAATTATTAATTGTACAAAATGAACTTCTAATTGTGTTTTGTAATGGTGTATTTAATATTTTGTAATAAACTGTGTTGTATTGTGTTTTATAATGATGTAAGATCATAAATGTTGTGCAATATTTTGTTGGAGACGGCATATAATCTCATTTTAGCTCTTTGAGAGCTATTTACAAGTTCCACTAGTACTCATCGACATAAGTTTCTTTCAAGAAAATAGAGTTTAAGTTTAGGTTTCTTTAAGTTTAGATTTCTTGCTTTATACTATGTTAATAATTTTTGTACTAAATGTAATATTTTAGAATACTAAGTTTATTTACGTTGTCTTATAATATTTTCAAGTGGTTTTGATGTTTTGTACAATAGAGGAAATGACGGATTGGTGCTAAAAGTATGCACACGGGAAGAAACAAGGAAATAAAACTACTTAGATTAGAATCTTGGATTCTCTGGAATAGATATTATGATTAATTGTTGTAATAAGATACTTTGCAATGTTTTATCCAATTTGAATGAATTTTATGACTCAATATTTTAAACCAGATGACTTAATTCAAGGATTGTTATTTGACAGTAGTGTGAATGTAGTATTTTTATTTGTGTATTAAAGATTATTTTGCACAATATGACTTGTATGTAATCACCATTTTCCATGATACAAGTATATATGTGGGATGCATCAAGGATTCATTATTGTAATGTTGTAAAAAATTGTGCACAATTTGGCACGGATGTAATCTTACTCAATATACAATGGGAATGACCTGTCCAAATAAATCATAAATAATACTTTTATGGAATCTCATTGGTAAAGAAATAAAATTTGTATAATTTCTCAGTTGGTACTTAAACATCCCACTTACTGGGATCAAAGCAGTCTCATTTTCTTTATACACATGATTTTATACACGCACAAGTCACAAATAAATAAAAAAAACTGCATTAATTGTGGACAGTTGAGCTTTCATTGATATCATTTGCATCTCTTCTTGTTTCTTTAGAAGCGTTGAAAGGAAGTTGGGGTTACAAAACATTGTGACGCTGAAAATATTACAAGACAAACAAAGTAAAGTAACTGAAAATCCATGTTTACAATTCCTTACCTCTGCAATTCATGTAATTGCACAAAAGAGATGAAATCATAATAATTTATTTTGATTTATCTAATCCACTAGAGGTAAATAAAGAAACTATCTTTTTGATAGAACTGATGATTCTAATCATGCCAAAAACTAATAACAGCTTCAACAACAGAATATTACTTCAACAAATAATGTCATTTTAGCCTGTAGAATATGGTTTCAACCCAATGCAAAATCCTATATAAATACTAAAGTAAACAAATATATCCTATCAAATGAGGTCAATTTATATTAGTTGGTTTGATATGATGCATACTAATCAATGTATGCAAACTTTGCACAAACAGACCTGAATCTATGAACCAATGATGATATTCATTAAAATTTATGTTCACATATCTGATGCAGAACATGCCTTCAAAGTTGACTGTGAGTATATTATTGAAAAAAAACTTAATAAGAACTAACATAAACTAGGTTTATTATAAACAAAAGCATAAGCACAAGAAGTTAGGGAAACCACATAAACTAGGTTTATTATAAACACAAAAATTTCTAAAAACTTGACTCACAAGGATGAAATCTAAACCTGTGATGGACAGTTGGTCCCAAAGTTTTGAAATTTGTATCGTATCGGCCAGTAAGGTCGAAATATGCTGTACCGATCAGGTAGTCGATACGCTGTAGACTACAATTTCATTTTGGGCTAAATACCGGCCATGCCAGTCGGAATTTAATATTCTGGCCAAAACAGCAATATCGTCCGGTACACTTCCTTCAGATTTTGACAATGGCTTTTTCGTTATTTATTTGAAACACATGGGCAATTTCATTAAAATGTGCAAAAATAATTACGGAATAGGATTCGAAAATTGAAATCGTCCGCCGACTGCCCTCATTTATTCTTCAGTTCTACTTCTTCTCCCTCATTTCTTCTTCAATTCTCCCTCGCCATCTTCATTATTCGAATCTTCAGTCTTCTTCTTCAGTTTTTCTCCCTCATTTCTCTGATCTCTCTAGCACCGCCAGCTCCTCCAATTTTCGTCGCACATCGCAGGCTGCCACAGCTCCTCTGCCTAGCTGCTTCCATCTCACATCGCAAGTATTGTCTTCTCCATCGCACATCTGGGCACTTCGTCGGCAGTCATTAATTATTAGTATTTTATGTTTTATCGATCTGTTAATGATATTGATATATATATATATATATATGGTTATAATCAACGAAGAGAGATATATATATATCTCTTCGTTGATTATATATTTATATATGGTGGTTGTTGAAAAGCTGATATATATATATATGATTATAATCAATGAAGATATATATATATATATATATATGTGGTTGTTGTTGAAAACTTGAAAAGCTGATATATACAGCTTTTATATATACAACTTATATATATATATATATATGGTTGTTGTTGAAACTTGAAAAGCTGATATATATATATATATATATGCTTGTCTGTATAAATATTTGATAGAACAATGACTAATTAATTAGAAAAACATTGCTATTTACTTGTAGAAAATGAATCAATTCCATATGAATTATCAACTCCGGTCTTTTAAAATTTTTAATGGCGTCTTTGGTATTGGATTTGCATAAAAAGAGTCCTTCAGGTGTAAATTTTGGAATACGGTTAATGCTTATATATATATATATATAATTTATTTAGGTGTAAACTATTCCAAAACGACATCGGTATCGAAATGATATTGATATCGAAACGGTATCGGCACCGAAATATTATCCTGAAACGGTACACAAAACAGTACCAGTATCGAAATATTTTGTACCAGTGCCTTAACCGGTACGATCTCCAGTACGGTATTCAAAACTTTGGCTGGGCCAAAAGATTAGGACACATAATGAAGGCACATAAAAAAAAGTCAAATTCTAATCCTGTTATTTTTTATTTAACTGCTTGCACCTTTAGCTGCAGAGACCCTTTCATGATTTTAAATTACAAGTGGTTCTATCACATTGTTTTATACGCTAGAGAACACAAACTTTTGCTTTGGAAATTTTAAAACACCAAATATGTGTTTGTTTTCCTAAAAAATAATCAAGGACATGCAGAGACAATGTTAACAAGCAGATTCTAGCCAAAAAAAATAATTTCTATTTATTATAACAAATAGATCTTGAGAAAAAAAATTCAATTAACAAATCCACCAAATAGTGTAAAAAAACATGCAACACAACTTGGTACCAACACCCACAAAGATGAGCAATTTGAAAAAAGAAAATCGATACCCCACTTATCATCAGAAGCCCATAAAATGATCATTCATGTAAGCAATCACGACTGTCACAAATCAGAAAACAAAATTCCCTCAAAGAGAGAAATAGGAAACTAACACTTCATACCTCGGCCACTTCTGAAACAGAGAGTGAAAATTAAAAAGAGAAGCATACAGAGTAAGAAAGAAGCATATAGACATATTAACAAGCACTTCATATCCACGCCATGCCAAAAATGGAGCTTTGCAACTCGGTTTTTGCAAAAAATAGAAGTGGAGCTTTGAGATTGTTTTGCTTTTGTGGTCTTAAATGGGAGGGAGGAAGGGAGGGAGGAAGAGCATTAGGTAGAGGATTAAAGGCAAAAATGAAATGAAAACAAGAGGGTCTGAGATTTGTGATTTTGAATTTCAAAAGAAAAACAAAAGTTCAAATTTGGGAGGGTCATCTTCTAACAGAAGGCCAATCAAATCATATTATCCTGACATAAGCTTCAAATGGTAGAGAGAACCAAAGTCCTTCATATATGGAGAGAAGAAATAAAAAAAATAAATAAATAAAGCCACGTTGGCTCAATGGTAAACCAATAGTTAAAAGTTGTACGGGTATCATTACACATTCGATTATAATAACCCATGACCATATCTAAGATAAAGTAATGATCCTTAAGGAAAGATAACTATTGGATCAAAATTTGAAAAGAATGTATTCCACCCTTAGTTAGTAAGTATTTTTCCTATAGACTCTTATATGGGGTTTTGAGGAAATAAGTGCCCATAGTAGCAGCATGAAGGAAACTTGCTTTTGAAATAGGCTTGGAACTTGGTCCAAAGTTGGTCCATAGCAAATCAAGGAAATTGGAGGGATTCTCTTGTAGAAGGCCCAAAGGTTGATTATGATAAGAGTCCAAGCTTAATAAGATGGAAGGCCAATGATAAGCCCATGATTTATAGGCCTAACTTAATAAACATAAGGCTAAGATTCAACTTAGTGAATTATTGAGGTCCAAGGAAATGACCAATAAAGATTTAAACACGAGGCCCAAGGAAAGGCCCCTTCCAAGGCCCACATAAAGATTTAAATCTTTGGTTTAAGAGTTCCAATAAGAATACAAACAAAGTTTAGGATTCTCATGCACAAGCGTATGTAAGACTTCAAAACATTGAATTTGTCTCTCTTAAATCATCCAACACGCCCCTAAGGATGTTTTCCAACCATG
This sequence comes from Platycarya longipes, assembly GCA_036559045.1. Lineage (NCBI taxonomy): Eukaryota > Viridiplantae > Streptophyta > Magnoliopsida > Fagales > Juglandaceae > Platycarya > Platycarya longipes. Next base: position 36,071,804 of record CM071797.1, read on the forward strand.
GTCAAATCCCTAACTTGAGTTTTAGGTGTCCATTTCCAAAACCCTCATCATTTGCATGAATAGTAACTTGATCATCGTGATCTTCCTAGTTTTCTTCTAGTTCTCTTCTTCGTGATTTTTGATATGCTATTATCATCTTTACCTCTTGTTTTGCATCACTCTTAGACAATGCTAGAATAGTAGATTTAATCCAACCCATGTCACTTGATGAAAGGCTTGTCAATGCCACTAAAACCCACCAATAGGCACATATAGTGCAAACCAATGCACTCCATTGCAACTAAGGCTATAATTTATCTGAGTCAAGTTGAGCTTTTGGCTTCTAATTGACTCGAGCTGGATTCAAATAATTTGAGTTCAAGTTCGAATTCGAGCTCAAGTTGAGAGCTAAGAGCCAATCAAATATGAACTCGAGCCAAGTCAAATTATTTATCAATTTTTGTTTGTACTCTTTAACAAGACCGAGCCGAGCCGAGCCGAGCCGAGTTGAGTCGAATTATTACTCGAGTTTTGTTTGTACTCTTATATATATTTCTTGAATGAATTAAATAATTAAAAAAAATACCAAATTACAAAACAAAATATTAAATCTAATAAAAAATTTATAATTGATATATAAACTATATTGAACTATAAAATTATAACATATTTATGAATACATTTCTTCTAAAGTTCATATTCAATTTAATCTCAAGTTCACATTAAGAACAAGTTAGTTCATGCTCAAGTGCACTTCATATCAAGTTCAGTTTCAAGCACAGTCTATTATCAAGTTCAATTCATGTCAATTTATGTGTTAAGTCAAATCAAGTTATTTATGATCATGTTAGGCATTCATGCTTTTACTATTATGCATGCATTTATAACTTGTATGTTAAGTTTAGTGTTAACTTGCTGAAATTTGTACTCAAATTTCGTCTTAGTAATCTTAACTATCATTTCTTTTGAATGGTAGACGATGTGCCAAGACCAAAAAAATGCACCAGGTTTATATGGTAGATTAGGCAATACAGACACGACACAGAGCTTGTACCCTCCATTATTAGATTTATAGATAGTATTTTGGCATCCTTAGTCGAGTTACACAAGTTTCTCATAAGACCATACCAATAGTTTTGTTTTATATATATACTTATGGATCTAAGTCTCCTGTACTTTTGAGATTGCAAACATTTTGGACTTGTACTATAATCGTGGCTATCTATCACTTTCATGTTTATGTAATATGTTTCAAAGTCATTTTGGGATACTTATAGTTTGGTGCAGAATATTCCTAAAAAAAAAATATTCGTTTTTGTGCTTTGCTCCCATATTTTTTTCTTTTTACTTAATGATTAAAAAAATATTATTTAATAATATTGTGAATTTTTTATTTTTTTTAAAAATATTTAAGAGTGTTTAAAAAATTATATAGAAGAAAATACACTAAGGGCCAAGGGGCACAAAAAGGAGACCTCCAACAGGTTCTGTAGCAGCTCCCTTCAAAGATATGCTTTTGTCCTGCCAAGTAAATAGTGATCTTCGAACCCATAGAGTGCCACTATTACTTTTCTCTTATAATATTAGTTCAATCCAGTCAAGATTACTACGGGCAGGTTTGGAGATTGAGATGAAATAATTTTATGAATAATAATGAATATTTTGTAAATAGTAACAAGATAGTCTAACTTGAATAATTTTTGAATTTTAAAAAATAAGAGGAAAAAAATTTAATAAAAATATTATAAAATTAAAATATTGTAAGAATATAATTAAAATATTATAAGAACATAATTTTATAATATAATTTTTGTTAAGAGATTTGAAAATGTTACAATTATTTTTAATTCTTTTAAAAGTTTGACAAAGCTGTAATGGTTAATTTAAAAACGTGATAATAATTAATTTGAAAATTTTAAATTTGGATTATGCTTGAAAATAAAATGAAATAAAATCAGATGAGAATTTTGTATCTCATTTGAGGTCAAACCTTCCCTAATCAATTTGTCATTAATATTATTGAAGTATTTATGATCATTTAAGGCCTCACTTTCACAGAGCTTTTCAATTTCATATCATCTCAACTTATTTCATTTAATTATTATAATTTTTTTAATTTTCACATAAAATAAAATAAACAATTTAACATTTTAAAATCTTAGAATAAAAATAATATAAAAAATAAGTCTAATAATATTTTATTTAATATTCAACTTTTATCTTACTTCATCTCAACAAAAATAAAAAGAGACCTTATTTAGGCCCCATTTATGATCATTTAATTGGCCATGCATTTAATTGTAGGGTGTAAAAGTCTATACCTAGGGTAAGAAATTTCTACTAGATTAACAGATATAATGTGGTCAATATCTAATATGATCGAGAATACGCAATATTCTACTTTATATTTTTGCAGTGCATTAGTGTTCAAACTTCTTAGTAGTACTGGTCAGCTTAAATGTTTTAAGCTCAGTGATATGGCTCCATCTTAAATGTCTTAAGCATCTTTCAAAACTTGACTTGGAAAAAGAAAATACAGAGAAGTTTCCGTTTGGTCTTGTTTTCTATTTTTTCAACAAAAAAAAAAAAAAAAAAATGTTAAAAATCCAGGCAATGGAAGAAACATGAAAAAGGTGAGCTTGATTTATACCTAACTTTGCCAACTTGATTGAGGATTTTTTACTTTCAAACCTCTGGTTAATTTACGAGACTATTGCTCTTTCTCGTGCATAAGGAACCTCACAATACTTTAATGATATTTTATCATTTGGATACATCTGTAAACCATGTTCTTTCTATTTGTGTAATCAATATCCATTGTTACAAAAGTTTAAGGTAATAGGAATATATATATTTAATTATTTGTATTATATTCTTAATATTCTCCACACGTATGAGTAGCCTAAATACGTAGATATTTAATTAAATAAGATAAAATATTGAGTACTTAGGATTCGATCTAACAAATACCTCTATTTTAATACAATATAAAATCACCACTTATTCTAAAATCTTAAGATCATAATAAGAAGAAATAAATTTAATTATTTGTATTATATTCCTAATAATAGTCAAATTAATTTTCTTAATGCACTATTCTATGCATAGAAAATAGAATAATCCATAAAAATACATAATAACCTTCTAAATTATGTATACTTGCGCATTACACTAGAGATCCATCCTAAATTTGAATCCTGAATAAAATATTATAATGGCCTAAAATTGAAAAGTGTTTGTATTTTTAATTTGAATATTGTTAGGAATATAATATAAATTAATTTAAAACACTTTTCAATTTAAATTGGAAAGTGTTTTAAACAAATCACGATGGCCTAAAACTTAAAGATTTGAAGTTGAAAATGTTTGAATTAATATCATTTTTTATTTGTATTTGGGTGATATTTTGAAAGAAAATTATGCGAATTTTTAAGATAAGATGTTTTAATCAACTCATCTTACTTTCCAAACATGGCCTAAATATACCTCTTCCTATCGGTTTATACTTTTAGAATAAGCATCGATCCCAACTTGATTTTAATACCCAGTAAGAGTATAGAGAATGCTAAAAAGTTGATCATTTCTTTGATATTGATATAATTGCTTATATACAATGCATGTAAGAGAGATTACAGCGCCAAATATTGTAATAAATACATATAGTACTGTACTTACAAGTAAGCATGTGAGTTATATATGGTAGCATATTTTCTGTACAACTAAGAATGTGCGCTATGTATGGCAGGAGCATCATCTTGGACCTTGGTTTTGTAAGGTAGAATGTTGCAATCATGCATGGTCATCGTTTTTGCTTGTTGTGGTCTCTATAATATGCTTGACATTAACGTTTTATTTAGATATATAGTCAAATGATATGATATGAGATGCGAAATCTATTAGTAGTAGTGAGTTGGTTTTTGAATAATAGTAAAATAATTTGAATTAAGATTTTTATTAGATTTACAAAATGAGAGCAAAATTGAATAAAAATATTACAAAGTTATAATATTATTTAAAATATAATTTATTTTAGAATATGAAAAAGTTGAATGATTATTTATATTTTATTTGAAAGTTTAAAAAAATTGTAATGATTAGATAAAAAAAAGTATAGAAATTAAATCTATAAAATACTTATACTTTAATAATGTTTGAATATTAAGATAGAATAAATGAGATTAAATGAATAGGATATTCAAATGAGAGCAACTAATAATATATGAGCAGATAATAAGGGGATAAAAAATGTCTTGGACGGTTGTAATATTCTAAACGGGCGGTTCTATGACAGTACTTTCAAACTGGCTTAATCAAGCCTGAACTGAAAACGTGGTTTACAAAAGAAATGATACATTTTCGAACAACTTTGAAGGGGTAGTGTAGTCATTCTATGTTTTGATGAATATATTTTATTTTATACTAAATTTTATTATTTTAATTACATGGTACGTATTTCAATTGACTTTTATTACATTAATACATTGAAAATTTTGATAGTTTTTTTTTTTTTTTTTTTTTGGTGTTTGGTAGCACATTTCTATTTTAAAAATTAAGGAAAAAAAAACTCAAACAAGACAAATTCAAGTAGAAAAGATGAACCTAATCTACCGAAGAAACGGGTTTAAAAAGTCGCAACTAAAGCAAAGAACCAATTTCAAACTCCTACTAAGGTTTGAATCTAAATGAGATGGAAGAAGATAAAATTTAAAAATTTAAAAATTAAATAAAAATTTATTCTTTAAAAATTTTTAAAAAATTAAATTAAATTATATATTTTATATAATAATTTAAAAAATTATAATAATTATATGAGAATATTTAAATGAACTAAAAGACTTTGTATTTTAGTATGTTCGAGGTTGCATTTTTAATTTTAACAAAAATTCAATAGTTAAAAGTATTTTTAAAAAAATTAAAAATTAGTTTTTTTAAAAAGTATCAAATTAAAATTTTTATCAAAAATTTTTGACGAATAATTATATATTTTAAAAAAAATTATTATAATTAATTTTAAAAATATTTTAGATATTTATTTATTAAATAATAAACTATTTTTAAAATATAAAATTTATTATTTAAATTCTAAATCATAAATTCTAAACTTCTTGACGTGATAACAATGAATACTTAAAATTTTATGTTTGTATCACAACGATCATTTTCCTACAAATCTTTGTTTGTGCGGGACGAGAAAAGTGCCTATCGATTTATTTTTTTATTATTATTATACATGACAATTATTGTGCAATGCATTCCGTCCAAGTACAGAGAACACAAAGTACATTATCACATGGCTTTTAGTGTCGTGGTCAAGCCAATTAATGAGGCAGGCAGGCATACATGACAACTGACAACCTGCGTTAGCATAATTATAAGGTGCCTACTTTCAAGCTCATGCTCAATAATTACTGTAGGATACAACTATTGATGACTTTCTAATATGACTGCAGCCAACCGCCCATCGGAGGTGGCGGGCTGCAGTTAAAATTGAATATTTTTTAAAATTTATTTTTATTTTATTTTTTTATTATATTTTTATTATATTTTCTTTATTTTATTTTTTATTTTATTTTTTATTGTGTGTTTTTTTATTATAAATTTTTATATTACTTTAATTTATTTTTCATCAAAAAGTAGTCTATTTATCGTTAGACTACTTCAAATACTGGGGACCAACCAGGAGACGCTGGGGATAGCCCGGCTAGTCCCCAGTGTCTCTCTTATAATATTGTCTCGTCTGAGCAACTTAGCCTCGTTTGTTTATTGAGATGAAAATTATAAAATATATTTTAAATTTTTATATAAAATATAATAAAAAATTTAATTTTTTTAAGTTTCAAAATACAATTTTTAAATTTCAAAGTAAAAATAATATCAAAAAAATATTACAATAATATTATTCTTTTTTTAATCTATAAAAATAAGAAAAATATTTTAATTATAAAAAAATTATATAAAATAAATTTATAAATTGATATAATTTAATATAATATGTTAAATTATAAAATTAATTTTAATATAAAATAAATTTAACAAATACTATAAAATCACATCAATATATAACTTTTTTTTTTTTGTGTAATTTTTTTTTGTCGGTAATAATTCTCTGAAAATAATGCGTTAAATATTTTCTTAGAAATATTGATGGTGAGGGTAATGCAGTCTAGAGTGACGTTACCGACCCTTTACTTTTTCCTTCTCCAGTTAATAAAAATTATAAAATCCGGCCCTTATTTGGGGAGGTCGAGAGATTAGCCCTCTCTCTCTCTCTCTACACGTCATGTTTTATCTCGGTGGCCGCCCTCACAATCCATTCATAAGAATGAATTGCATCATTGCACGTGTCACCAGTGGTAGTACGCATGCATTGACCATATGACCATATGACCATATGATCTATCAACTTCTATGTTTTTTTCACCACCACAGATTAATCACCCATATCCAATACTCCTCTGCTACGATACCCAAGATTAATGTTTTAAACTTTGCTCAAATCTGATTGGAATTTGTTGTTTTGGTCCCACTAATTTCTTTCAACTCTAAAATTATGCCTATTCCTGACTGTTAAAGATAAGGATATATTATTTGATATTCAAAGTGATCATGAGAAAGTTGAAGCTATTCAAAATAAGATGAAGTCACCGTACGTAGTCTAATAGGTCGATTGAGTTAGTTGAGTTGTTATTGATCTATTTGAATTGTTTGCTTTTATTTATTCGGTTTTATTTGATTTTATCTAGAGTCCAACCGTACGTATCTAGTGCTAGCACTTTCTTCTATTAATAAGATCAGATGATCACACGTGAAATGTATGAAAGTGTTTTTTCAACATGATATCAAATAAATCAACACCTACTTGTTAAAGATAGTCATTAGCTACTAGGCACGCATTGTAAAGTTCTACATTACTATTTGCTTTTCTTTTGATTCGATAGACCCATCAAAGTGCTAGCATTTGACAGTGAGGATTTTGAATTGAGTTAGTTCGTAGTCTAATATGATTGAGTTAGTTGATCTGTTGTTATTCTATTTGAATTGTTTGCTTTTATCATGACTTTGAATATCAACTTTATCCTTATCTTTAACACGGACCGTTCCGGCCACTCCACTCTATTTTCTCAATCAAATTCACATTATTTCAAATCGGAATGTAAAATTTAAATCTATCCTTCTCATGATCCGTTAATTAATATATAGATTTTTCTTCTGCTATATAATATACAATTGACAACGATCATACCCATTCCCGTTACTGATGATCATGATCTCTCTCTCTCTCTCTCTCTCTCTCTCCTCTCTCTCTCTCTCTCTCTCTCTCTCTCTATACGAGATCATCAGTGGTCCAGTACTCCGACCCTTATACGAGATCAAGTACTATCGATCGACCTTAAACTGATACAATGTTGTGAATTAATATTGTGATCACTTGATCATGTCTACATCCAAGCTGCAACTTGGTCATGACAGTCTCAAATTGCAAACCCTTGACTTTCACTGATGGTCTACATGAGTACGCGCGCGGCTCGTTATCGCATCCTAGCGCTAAGACTTCACTTACTAGTACTAATTGCTTTACGTAGAGAAACAATTAAGCATTTCCTTCATTTCTTTTGATCAAGAAGAGTGCTACAGTCAAGATTATACAAAAATAATCTTACAAAAGAACGTGATTATATCATTTTATAACTAGAATATTTTTGATCTCTGGTGAAATATATATGCATGGGTTACGAATTTGACTAGCTAGCTAGCTAGTTCCGGTCAACAAAGTGGCTACTGCGTTTATTTCGGTCATAATCTTGCCTCTTGGAGCTTAAAAAAATAATAGCTGTTGCTCATCAAGCTGCTTGGAGTGTGTATATATTCTGGCGTCTTGCTGCAACACTTTCTAGGGGCTATGTTTTAATAATGTACCCGCCAACAAACTCGCCGCCGGTCCCCCGTAAATGCTAGGTCTAAACACATGGAGATTGGCTACTGTAGCAAGTTCAACACAAGCAGCTAGCTAGCAACAGGCGAATTGGCTCGTTTTCTCTCAATTAGCAACGTAGACCGAGTTGTAAATGATCTGTAAGCGAGTGTACTTCATGTGTCTTCCCCCTTGAGCTTGGTCAATCTCTTGATCGATCCCCAAGGTGCTAATTAAGGTACAAAATTTAATTTGTAAGATTCAAAGTGTTAACGTTGATCATGCTCTCTAGCTTCTTTTAAACCAAAGTTGTATTGAATATTGATCATTAATGTATAATAATGATAAAAATGTACGAAAACTAAGTTAAATATTGGACCATTTTTTTAATTAAAGAATTTAATTATTCCAACATAATGGGCAGGTCGACAACTACTAATTAATCTTATTATAATGATCAAACAAAAATAGTGGTTTCAAATCTTTGAGGGAGCGACTCAACCACTGTCAACAAGATAACTATAATATAATATATCCAGTACCACCGTATATGCTTCCAACATATATACCATCCAATATACTGATCATGTACATTTGTGTGTATATTATATATATATATATATATATATATATAAACTGATGTATAAAACTGCTTTCAATATGACAACATTTTACCTATGAGTTGGAAAGTTGCGCACTACAAATAAAAATGTTAAATATAATCTATCTGATACATTTAAAAATTACAAAAATAATTAAAAGGAATAAAATTAGTTATTTTTATCCATTTTAAATGTATCAGATTGATTATATCTGTCTAGAAGTCTTGGTTTGGAAGATATATGTGGTAATAGCCCATCGTTTTCAATATGATCAAATTGGGTCTATTTATTTTAAGCAGACTTTGGATTCTTCGGGTGGGAAGGGAGAAGGCAGAGACCAGGTAAGCTCCTGTTGCTGATTTGTTCATATGCGATGGATGGAAACTTCTTTCAGCTAATAAAGATATGTTTTTCTGAACGTGATGATTGAAATTCGAGACGCTTTCCTTTGACTTCTGTTATCTCTCAATTAATATATCTCTAGCGTCCATTACCCCCAAGTCTTGTGTAGAAAAAAGCATCCAATCCTTTGGAAACGTTTCTCATTTTGAAAGCACCAGTTAAAAGCTAGCAAAGGTACTATCTGACAGAACAAGAAGAAATTATACAGAGAGAGAGAGAGAGAGAGAGAGAGAGATGGGAAGGGCTCCTTGTTGTGACAAGGCGAACGTGAAAAGAGGGCCATGGTCACCTGAAGAAGATGCAACGCTGAAAGAGTACATAGAGAAGCAAGGGACTGGAGGGAATTGGATAGCTCTTCCTCAGAAAGCTGGTTTGTTTATTTGTTTCTTTCATTTAGTTCCTTTTGTTTTTTTGGGCTCGCTTTCTGGGAAAATAATTTTAAGAGATCGAAATGAAGTTCTTTTGTACTTTCTATGATTTGTACTACTTATTCAGAGACCTTCTTAATTTCCTTTTATTTTTGTTCATCATAAATTAATGGTTTGGTCTTCCATCAGGTCTTAAGAGATGTGGGAAAAGCTGCAGATTAAGATGGCTTAACTATCTCAGACCCGACATTAAACATGGTGAATTCTCTGATGATGAAGACAGGATCATATGTACCCTCTTTGCTACTATTGGAAGCAGGTAATAATCCTATCTCTCCAGTTTCTCCTCTTTTTTCACTTTCAGAACTTCCTGTTTCAGGCTATGATTAAAAATCATAAACAAAGCAAAGCATGATGATAATTTCCTTTTCTTTTTTTTTTTTCTCTCTTCGGGAACTTGGGAAAAATTCACTTGTTCAAAGAATATGTTCTGAAAATAAATGCTCAAACCTGACCCAAATTGCAGGTGGTCAATAATAGCAGCTCAGTTGCCGGGCAGAACTGACAATGATATTAAGAACTACTGGAACACCAAGCTTAAGAAGAAATTCATTGGTATATTTCCTGCATCTCAGAGAAAAACTCACCCAGTTCTCACACTCTCAAATGCCCGTCAAACTTCATCATCTTCATCATCAACAACAACATCTACTTCATCATATCAAGGCAGCAACATTACTTACTACAACCCTACCACTTCTTTCACAGGCTTAGAGCCGATTCCAAGTCTTTTGAGCAGCAATTATTCTGCTGATGGAGCTACAATTTTTCAAGCCCGAGAAAATTTGGTGGGACAGCTTCAGAATTGCTATGTAAAAGATCATAATCTGCTCATGTTTGGGGGTGAAGCTAGTTGCAGCTCTTCTGACGGAAGTTCCAACAATCTGATCAGCCGTAGCAAAGAAAGAAGAGCGTATGAATTACAGATGGGTACTGATCAGAATTGCTTTTACAACGGGGTTGAGGGAAATCAGAGGTTCACGATTTCCAATGGTGGTGATTATCTTAATGGTTGGAATGAAAAGCAAAACCATAAAAAATTCTGTGAACAACAATTAGACTATGGCTTTGACGAAATCAAGCAGCTGATTAGCACCGATTGTGGCAGCAACTTTTTGTTTGATGAACACAAGACGGAGGAAAGGTTGTTGTATTATTGATGCTGACTGTGGGTAAAATCAGAAAGATTTGAAGGAAAAGGAGGGGAAAAGTTGAAGATTCAACTCAGTAGAAGGATATAAAAAGTTCAGATTCGGATTCTGTTTTGTGGGAATGGGGTCACGTTCATGAGGGGAAACACTTAGGTTAAAAGTTTCCTTTCTGTATTTCTTTTTTGGGGAATGTTGCCGTATAATGTGGTAGCTAGGACGGTTAACTGCAGCGGTTCAGGCATAAATTTCACGATAACTAGGCAAGCCATCATCTTTCAAGAATGTAGCTTTAAAGCCAAGCATGCACCATTAATTACTGTTTTTTTTTTTTTTTGAACTTACATATTTTATTGAGCACTCTTTTAATTATGATCTTATTATCTTAACTCGATTATGGCCAATATTTGTCGGTATTGCCTTGGATTCTTTTTTCTGCTTTTTTTTTTTTATTTTTTAAAATCTTAATCCTGATTTATTTATAAACACAGCACAGCTGTAGAAATTAGAAATATGGTCAACTTGTTCGCTTCATTCATTTAATGTGGATCTTTATAATAGAGGACGTAAGATGCAATATGATTAGAACCCATTTAGTTTGAGAAGTGATCTCAATTTATTTTATTATTATAGTTTTTTTTTATGATAATCACACAAATTACAATAAATATATTAATTTTTTAAAATAATTTTTTCAAATCTCAAAATAATAATTAAAAATAATATTTTATTCAACTATAAACTTTTATTTAAAACCATATCATCTAAGTCACTATCTTAAAAGACTCCTACTTTGTTATGGCCGGATAAGATATTGGAGATGAAAGAAGAGAAATAATATTCCATATTTTGAATTTCTTGATCATTTTTAATCACAGTGTTAGTCATGTATCATAGACAATATAGTATATTAATTAGCGTGAGTGAAAATAATAAAATTCAAGATATGAAAGGTTATATTACTCATAGATCAGAAGAAACGTCAGATTAATTTTTAATTTTGACGGTTTGATGATCAATAGGATGACACATGATAGCACCAACAACAAAAAATACATAAAAACTAAATACAATCGAAGATGACACATGTGAACAGCCAGATCTCAATAATTGATTATATATATTTTTTAGATAAGGACTTAATTAGCGCGATTATAAAGGGAAGAAGGTTAGATTAGACAATGGATTAATGAAAAAAGAATCCAACTTGGGGAACAGAGCTTTAATACAAGACAAGAAAAGTCTTCCATCATGCAAATTCATAGAGAACGAGCTGCCCTCACGGGGAATCAGTCCAAGAGATGCCAAAATAAATAAATAAATAAATAATGTGGTCCCCAGATAATGAACTTCATTGGTTGATGGATATTGGTGTGTGGTTTAGAGAAACGAAGCATTTAATTTAGATTGAAGATAACGACAAAAAACATGGATCAGTGTCCAAAAATAATCGCATTGACCTCTTCATCATTTTCCTTGCTTCTGGTATTGGATTAGACTAATGGAGTTTTCCGGCTATAGGCACTTTATAGTTTATACACGAGATTAAGAAAACTACTTTGTCTTCAAGCTACGGGCAATTGATTTTCTTGGAATGTCTTTTCTAGTGGCGTGTAAAAAGTCAAAAGCGGTACCACCTATACCGACAGGCTAATATAATATAATATAATATAATATCAAAAAGCATATACACATATATATATATATATATATATATTATGAAATATTAAAAGTCTCACATGGTTTAGAAATTCTAAACTTATCTTAATTTTTATACAGAGTTATCCTACTCCTTTTATATATTAGTCATTTTAAAGGAAGAAATAAGAATTTTGTAAAGTATTAAAACTTGTTTTAAGATGAATGGAAACTCACACTATTTATTTTATGATAAAAATAAAATAATAATAATAATAATAATCTACACTTGAAGAAGAGTTGTAAGGAATAAATTTCACATTATTTATGAATAAATTTTTAAACATGCATGGTAATAAATAATATACAAATCTCTTATATTAAATCGACTTTATTAAATGAGTTGAGTCCATAAATGTTTTCATAAAATAATTTCTTTATATTGCAAGTATATGGGGAGAAAAGTTATAAGATTTATTTTATAATAATGATAAGTTTATAAACTGAGTCATGTAGTTTATTTTATAGAAAAGAATATTTTATAATTTAATGCATGACATCAGACTATATTAATTTATAAGAATTTTTTAAATATCTCTTAAATTGAGGGGTTCGTTTTGACAAAATAATAATAAAATAGCTTGAGTTAAAATATTTTATTGAGTTTTGAAAATGAGAAAAAAATAAATTAATATATTATGAATCTAAAAATTGTTTGGATATTATTTGTTAATATAATTTTTATTTTGAAGTTTATAAAAGTTGTATTAATTTATGTTTTTTTTTTTAATTTGTAAAAATTGAATTGATTTTTATATTTGACTAATGATTTTGTAATAATTTGACACAAAAATTGAATATTTGGAATTGTAAAGTATTTTATATTTTTGTAATGTTTAAATGAAATTATAAAAAAAAAATAAAAAAATTGAGAAGTATCTGTCTCATCTATGTACCATCCAAAAGTTTCATTCAGGGATGAAAAAAAGGGAGGAAAGCAAATCAGTATTGGGTTAATTCAGTGTTTGTTGCTCATCCAATCAATGTTACCTTCTTACCAACATTTGGACATAACTTAGATGGTCAGTGGCAGAAGAAAGTTTAGTCGGCAGGAAGAAATTAGGCGCACTAAGAACCAGAATTTATAGACAAAAACATTAACAGATGAAGGCTAAATTACGACTTGTCTGCCCTGGATAGCGAGGTTTTTTTTTATATCTTATTTCATCTTATCATATTAATTCTTATTTCAATATTTAAATATGATAATATAAATATTTTTAATTTTTTAATTTTTAGTTTTTTCATTTAATTATTATCTAATTATTATAATTTTTTCAAACTTTCAAATAAAATATAAAAAATATTCAACTTTTCAAATTTTAAAATAAAATTAATATTAAAAAAAATGATATTATAACAATATTTAACTTTATAATATTTCATATAATTTTTTCTCTCATTTTCTAAAATCTCGTAAAATAATTTAACTCAAATAATTTATAACACATTTCATCTTATCTTAACTCAAATATCTTATCAATATTCCTAAATCATCTTAACTCATTTTATAATAATAAATTATTTTCCAAATCAGGCCTTAGTATTGTTATGATGGTGGCCACAAGTCTCACTATCCAAATCGGGCCTTACTATTGCTATTTATGTATATAATATATATATATATATATATATATATATATGTATAAAAAATTATATACATCACATTATTAGGGTACTCTCATATTATAATATAAGATATGCATATTTATTATTATCAAATAATCTTTTATTGGATGTTCTTTACATGCAAATTTTGATGATAATAAGAGATTTACTACGTACAAACTAATTTATGAATCTATCTGCGTACCAATGTCTTTAAGTACAAAATTCAAATCTGTATTATTTTTATCAATGTTTAACTATCTAATCAATCATGTTAGATTAGTGTGCGTATTGATACGTATAATTAATTAAATTTTTATGATAGTAAATATGTTACATTTTATATAATATAATAAAAACAAAATGAGAATATAGAATATATATAGGATTATTCATATACACGAGTGGCCAGAAAATGTAAAGATGCATCGCGAAATTATGGGTACTCTATATTGAAATTAATTACCCGTAGATTGAGTAGAAATAGATGATTTATTAAATATAATATAAAATTAATATACTTTGAGCCTTTAGCCAATAGGTAAATTCTTTGAAAGTGTAAAAACGATGTTAGCATGTTGACTTTTAAAATTTGGTGATTAGAATTCTCACTTACTTTGTTGCGTGGAGAGACTGAATTCGAACAGTACATTTGCCAATAGAACTGTTTTAAGTATTTTGTAATATTTTTGGATAATTCATTCTCAAAAATCACTTAAACACAAAATATATATTACTTTCAAATATTCAATTTTTTCATTATAAATTTCTCAAAAAAATATAAAAAACAATATTACTTTTTCAAATTTCAAAACAAACAAAATATTAAAAAATTATATTCAAACAAATTTTTAACTTTATAATATTTTTATTCAACTTTTTTCTCTCTCATTTTTTGGAAACTAATAAAATATCATAATGCAAATTATTTTACCACTACTCACAAATATATTACAATATTCTAAGTATTCAGATGGGTCCCAAATATAGCATGCCAAACTAATTATAATCACAAATGGTAAGGTCCCATTTGGATATGCAGATCTTCTTATTATATCAAATATCATTTCAAATATTATTTTAAATATTTTATCCAATTTATTAAATTATCTAATTTTGAAAATTTTTCTAATATATTATTTCTTAATCCTACATTGATTAGATAGTAAAATTTTTAATGGTTTATAAGTTAATGTATTTTATCACATATAAAATAAATAAAAGGGTAAGCACACTTTAGAACTATTCTTCTTCTTTAATTTCTAATCTTATTCTGTTTTTAACAATTTTGATAAGATAAAATAAGATGAGATATTTTGAATAATAATGAGATTTTCTGAGTTAAGATTAGATGAAATAATATAAAGTAGTTTTGACTTTTTCACATTTGATAAATAAGTGGGTCCTACTAATTATTAAAAATTATTTGATAATAATTGAATAATAGTTAAGAATATGAGATTTGCTACTTATAATCATCAACAACATACACCACACATTTTTTTTTTTACTTTATTATTTTTAAATTAATTGAATTCTTTTACTCATTATTCATATATCGAATATTTGTTAAAAAAAAAAAGTGTATTGTATGGTGTGAATTATGATGATTAATAGAATTTTTCTATGAATATATTAACAAAAACTAATACCTATGACTAATTAGAAAATCTATAATAAATAAATTTAAATTCTAAAATATATTGGGAATTTTTTGGCCAAAACTACTCCATAATTCCAAAAAATAATTTATCTTTTTTGAAAGATATTCTTTTAAAATATTTTATTATTCTACCAAATAATTTCAACTCTAGAATATATTGGAAAGTTGTTGGTTGAAATTAATAGTTTCTCTTTTTAAAAATATATTTTTATCTATTTACTTTTTGATATAGGAAACTCGTTATTTTTATTTTAAAATAAGTATATAAATTTATATTGTATATTTGTCTTGCGTACTTGAGATTCCTCTACCCTTAGATGAAGTCGGCAAATAATGATAATGATAGTCTTATCACTCTTATATTATTTTTTTTTAATTTTTTTAAAAAATTTCTTTTACTTAATGGTTAAAGAAGTGATTTTTAGTGAAATTATAAATTTTTAATTTTTTTTTAATAATTAAGAATGTTAAAAAATAATTGAAAGAAAATAAGAAAAAATAAATATCTTATAAGTGATAAAGTAGTGATAAAATAATTATAAACCTATTATTATTTAATATGAAATTAAAAAAAAAGTCAGTACGGATTTGAGAAGTGACAATATATTTTACTGTTATTATTTTTTACTGTAGTTATTTTTACTGTTTACATCGAAAATATCTAAGGTGAGTTTAAAAATAAATAAATAAAATAAAGATAAAAGATGAAATAATAACTATATTTCCCGAGGAATATAACCAAAAATCTACAAAAAAGGAAAAAGAAGTTTTTAAATTTTTTTAAATTTATTTTCATTCAATTGTTTTGGTATTCTTAAATAATTTTTATAAAGGAAAAAAATTCACAATATTATTAAGAAAATACTTCCTTATCATTAAGTAAATAAAAATAATATATATATATATATATATATATATTGGATTTGGAGACAGATTTTCGGAACAAACTTTCGGTGAAATAGAATTTCTTCTATTCAAATGTGCAAGATATCTCATCCGTACAAATCAAATGAGATAGCTTTATCTTAACTAAATCAGGTCTAATAGCTTATAGGCTCTTTGACTTCTAAAAGAATTTAATAAATTATTTTGAGTCCATTTGTTGTTGGGAAACTATAAAACCATGAGTTGGGAAATTTTTTTTAAAAAAAAAATGTGTTGGAGAAGACACAAAACTCTTAAAATACCAAGTACTTAGATATATCATTTGCACTTAACAACTATAATTTTATTGACATACACTTGAAATAGGAGATACACTTGATATATCATTTCCTCTACTGACATACATTTGATATAGGAGAAAATCTTTTAGGAAATTGAACTAGATTATTCTTTTCTTTTTTTTTCTTTTTAAACAGAATGACATTCATTGCATTAATCCAAGTGTTGGACTTCAACCATTACAAGAAGGAAATACAAGGAAGATCATGCATTAATCTAAGTTTGGTGGCAGGAAGATCATGCAGGTCCCCTTCTTTTGTGTCAATTCGTTATAGAAGATGGAACCATAGTTTCAACAGGGGCATCACCCATGACTCTGTGATTCATATTTGGGACTTTGAACAATCCGCCCAACAACTATATCTCTACTTTTTGACCTGAAGTTAATGTTTTTTTAAATAACATCCATATTTCTCATGCAAAACAAACCTCAACGATGCAATGCCAATCAGCACCTAAAGTTAATGGTTTTTTCTTCATCCTTTTACTGACAACTTACTTCAATTGGTTGTGAAACAAATGGTAAGTCGTGACAGTTGGCACTAACTCATCGAAGTATTATTTGTCGATGACTGAAATGAAAATGAGATAATCTATCCAATATTCTCTCAGTCCATTTCAGATCATTTGTTTAAACATCCAAATTGGCCACTGCTGAACAACTAACTAACAAAAAGTTACTTACTCAAAGTATGGCCTCTTAGCTTTAATCAATAATCTTTCCCTTATTGGTTATGATCTTTTGATAATTTGAACAAGTAACTAACAAAGCCTTTTGTAACATATTAATTGCTTTTTTGAAGACAAAAAGAATCCCCCAAATAATTTCTAGCACTAAAAGGCTAATTTAGTATTGTTGATGAGAAAGAAAAACAGAATTCATGATTCAACCCCTTTGAACTTAGAATTTTAGCAACAAATTCTGAAATCCATTAACAAGAATAAGATCCAAAAAAGGGATAGGATAGCAGAAGAAGAATAGATGAAGTTCACAAATAGAGATGAGAGAAAAGCCTAAAGAGAATTTAAAAGTGCTAAAGACAGCAGGATTTTATTAATTTATTGATGAGTTTAGAAGGGTAATGCAAAATGGAGATTGAATGTTATTGATGCTTGATTCGTGTCTATTTTCAATTGACGCATAAAAGAAGTTGATGATATCACACAATGCAATGGTGGTAATATAAATTGAATGGACCAGCATTATAACTAATATCATTTAGACCATGTTTGCATTGGTTAGAAAATGCACATTACATTTCTTTGTTGATTTCATGTAATGTTGTCTTGTTAATTTGATGTGGTCATCATATGCACATTCCACCCACAAATAGAGGGCTAAAGGAGCAACAACCTTGGTCAACTCCTACAAAGATGTCCGCTAGTCCAAGAAGAAGCAAGCATTTGTGACACCTGACACAGAAAATAAATATGTGAGTTTTCAAATAACCAATGAACCAATGACATCTAGCATAAGAGACTGTAATTACCAGTTTGCTTGTTAATAAGCAAGTAAATTTGATAACTAGTAGATGCATTTTAACTACCTATTTCTCATGTCTGTCCACTTGCAGAAGGAAATGTATGGTAAGCTTGATCAGTTACAACTTGAGGCACGCACTGAGGAGGCAGCATTGGTCTTTAGGGAAGTCTTGGGAACGAGGTCAGGATATGCTAGAGGCTTAGGGGAGATGGTCATCCCGGAGCCAACTCGACAATGTGAACGGGAACAGGAGAAAGAATACTTAGCCATACTAGAAAAATACAAGAATGAGGCTGACCACTACAAGGGTAAATACAAGGAACTGACTGGTCAGATGCAAACACTTTTGAAGCGACAGAATAGAGTCAAAAAGTTGTTAAAGAGTTTCATGTTGAATTTCCCACAATATTTTGACTCTCTTAAGGACCCTGCCTATCTTAAGGAGAGTCTCTAAGGATGTTCTAATGTTATTTTGTGAAGCTGGTTTTGTGACTTTTTGGGTGGATTTTTGGTAGTAAGATGGTGAGGGGGCAATATATACCCATATAAGAGGGGCAACACAAATATGTAGCATGGGTGTTAGTTGGGCAGGTGTGAATTTTTGGGAAAGGATATCAATATCCTGACATGGTCTAAATTAGAAATATCAATGTATTGGGTTTACTAGTTTTTGTGGTTAGCACCATTTTGTAGGATGCAGAAATGAGAATGGTATATGTAGATGTACAAAAGCCTGTAAGTAACCTAGACTATATGTAATTAGCTAAAAAAAATTTATGTGTTAATTTGTTAAATCAGTTTTGCTTGTATAGGTAAATGTTAGCAGGCTGATTAATGGAGGTGGAAGTGAACCCACATAACTGACTAAAACTTGGAACTAGAGGCTTTTAATGGCAAGAATCACCTCCCTGGCTGCAAACTCTCAAAAATGAGTAATTTCAACAACACTAATATAAGAGGTAGTGTTGAATACACTTGGCTGGTATAAAAGAATGTTTCTTTCAATGTTGCCATTTTTTTGGCACCAGCTCAAATGTGTACTATTATTATAATCCATGAATTAGTTAATGCTGATGGGTGGGCCCAACTATTAATGTTAGGAACTTATATGCATATATATACCATCACATGCACTGAGATAGGAGGGGATGGGTACACTTGCAGCATAGAGACAGTAGGACTAAGCAAGCATTAAGTCACCAAGCTCTTCTTATTTAGACAGGGATGAGTTACGTACTATCATATTGTTGTATGATAATTACTAATCTCAAATCAGCTATAATCAGTACGAAATACTGTTATAGCCTATCATCTAAAAAAAATTAGATTAAAGTGCTTGTTGTTGTGTATTTTC
Organism: Platycarya longipes; assembly: GCA_036559045.1. Classification (NCBI taxonomy): domain Eukaryota; kingdom Viridiplantae; phylum Streptophyta; class Magnoliopsida; order Fagales; family Juglandaceae; genus Platycarya; species Platycarya longipes. The sequence goes on from CM071797.1 coordinate 36,091,305, forward strand.
ATGTTGATGGGTTGTGCATGATGGAACTTGGTTATATTCAAGTGTTTTGCTTGATTATAAACTCTTTGAGAATCTGGATGATGTTACATGGTTATAGAAATTTGGTGTTTCCCATTATAGAGATAGCATGAGGATCACATTTGCAGCTGTGTTGAAGATCATCTACCAACCACTGCCTACCTGATATTGGTGCATTGCTGCCTACCATTATTCTGTACATAGAGGTGGATGTGTTATATCTATAACTCCCCCCCCTCCCTTGAGTGAAATAGCTATATATATGTGTGCCTAAATCTCAAGACTGCTATTTGTGGAACTTTGGAAAAGAATACTGCTTGTGTTTGACAATAGTTAATGTTTGTAGATCATTCTTAGCCACAAATGGCATATTTGAGGTTGTTTTTTGTTTAATGGATGTAGGGGTGTGCTCCGACTCCGAAATTGTCGGAGTTCGGAGTTTCCGACTCCGACTCCAACAATCATCGGAGTCAAAAAAGTATTCCGACTCCGACTCCGAAACACTGTCGAAGGCCGACACCGATCGGAGTTTGGAATTCCGAATTCCGATCGGAAGTTCGGAATTCCGAACCCCGATCGGAAGTTCCGATCGGAACTCTGAATTTTGATTCCTTCGACGAGTTCGGTATGGGCCAAATTACACTCATTCCGAAATTAAATGATCCCAATTAGGCCATACTAATTCCATATGAGCTCATTTGTTCAATTGAGATGTATTTTTTGTGAAGAAATAAGTTAACCGTGCTTACTTAACAATTAACATGTATGGTAGACTTGGCAACTGGCAAGTAATCAATCCATCAGTCATACAGCTGTCTGACGTGCACGATCTTTGATAATGGAGCTAAATATTTGAGTTTCCCGCATAATCTCTTTGGGTTTACCGCGCGACGCGCATGGATAGGATATTAGGAAGTAACTTTTTATATTTTAACTTGCGTAACTGCGTTTAATGGTTGAAGCTGATTTGAGATAGAATAAATTTTTTTTAATAAATAAAAATAAATTAAGATAATAAAATAAGTTTTATGAGATTTATCTCAAATGAATTTTAATATATTTTAATATTATAATAAATTTAGATATAGTTATAAAATTTTAAAAATTTATGAATTTTGTATATAAAGAAATGTTGAATTAAAATCTCATAGGTAAATAAGTTTTGACTTGAGATGAATTTACTGATATAAGAATTGAGTATTTAGATACTAGATTCAATTGAGTTGCCACAAGGCCCACAACTATTGATCTATTCAAGTTTCCGTTTTTACTACTAAGTACTAATTAATCTTAAACAATTAAACAAAAAATACAAAGTACTAAGTAGTAATTACAATACTAATGCCAGCCAATAGTGTTATAGCATAATACAAAAAATAGTAATACAAAAAATAGTCCAGGACTCTAGACTATTAATACAAAAAATAATACAAAATATAAATTAAATTATCACTGATAGTCTGATGACTCTGGTTCAATGGGACGGTTGGGACCCGTATCGATGTTACAAAATAATAATAATAATAATTGCTGCAGCAAAGTAGTTTGTTGTTGAAACTTATACGGAATCGTACCTGAGATTAAGATAAAAATAAAATGTATCATTATATATAAAAAAAATTAAAATTAACCAAACATGAAACAAGTAACTATAAATTAGAGAAAAAATATACGTAATCGATAGTTGTTCCATCAGTCATCGACAAGTATGGTAGGGTTGATAACTAAATCTGTAAAATCATAAACAGTATAAATTAAAATTTAAATAGATTTATGAAAATGAAATTATAAAAAAGATTATTGAAATAATTTAATAATTATATAAACTTTGTTACTTTAATCATTTAAAAAGAATTAAATAAATTAATTTAAGTTTACCTGACTCAAGTCTGTAGCTCACGGCATCGATGCCAATACTCTCTAGTCCAGTAGGTACATCACTGAGCCAGTTTTGTGTGCAAACGAGGGCCTCCACAGTTGACGGTGACAATGAACTCCGATAGGCATCCAACACCCGACCTCAAGTGCTAAATGCCGACTCAGATGCAACCGTAGTGATAGGAACGGCTAGTACATCTCGAGCAATGCGAGAGAGAATCGGGTACTTGGGTGAATTAGCTCTCCACCAAATCAAGATCTGAAACTCCTCACTAGGCTCCTCAACCTCTGCCAGTAAATATCGCTCAACCTCATTTGTACACTGCAATGGATTTCTTGTTGACCGTGCATGAAACGACGTCATGACGTTGAAGCCTCGGGATCGACTGGCTACACTGGCCTGACTCGAACGAGCATCTGTGCCTGGTCCTGAGCTCGAACTCGAACGTGAGGTACCCATGGCTCATGAGGATGAAGCAGGACTACTGGCACTGTAATGGGTGTACAACTCGTTCAAATCTGCCTTGAGTGCTGTGATAAACGACTTAGCCTTCACTGCCCCGAGAACCTCTGTTGCCCACCATTCTACCACTGCCAACTTCAATCGGGGGTCGAGGATCGACGCTATGAATAATAATCTATTTATCTTCTCAACTTGCCCCCAATATTTATCATATTTGGACTGCATCTGTGATGCCATACCAGATAACAATCCACTCGGGTCAGCACAACCTTCTTTCAAGTGGTGGTGTAGCATGGAGATCTCGCTAAACCACATGTTTGCCGTCGCATATGCAGATCCAGAAACCCGCATCGTAATGTCATAAAAGATTTGTAAAAATGTGACAAACGCGGATACATATTGCCAATCGATGTTGTCTGGCAGACCGAGCCCCCTTCCATCAGGCTCCAGTAAGGCATACCTCAAACCTCCATCTTCAATCTCCAACCGCTCAAATGCCTTCTGGTACTTTAGTGCCACATCCAACATCAGATATGTGGAGTTCCATCGAGTGGGAACATCCAGGCACAACATCTTTGAAGACTCAATCCCAACATGTTCTGCTATTGCCTTGAACTTTTGTAGCCTTTAAGGAGAAGTCATCGCGTACCGCACAATGTTGCGGACTTTCTTGATAGAGTCGTCTACATTTTCCAACCCCTTAACTATTTCATCATTGAAAAATATCTAATTATCATAATAATTAAAAAAATGGTACTATTTTCAAAGACTTTAATCATAAAAATATTAAAATACAAAATATAAAATTAAAACCAGAAAAACTCACCAACAATAAGGTTGATTATATGAGCAGTGCATCGAATGTGGATATACTGGTGATTTTTAATCACATCTTCTCTCGCCCTCGTATTTCGGATAAACCATTCGATGGCGGTCTCATTTGCATCGGCATTGTCAACTGTAACGCATAATATTTTTTGGATGCCCCAATCAACCAAACAATCATCCATCTCCGCTCCTATCGATGCACCCTTATGGTCAACTATTTCTTTAAATCCAATAATCCTTTTTTTAAGATTCCACTCACTATCAATGTAATATGCTGTGATATACATGTACAAGGTATTCTGTACCGACGTCCATGTGTCGGTCGTAAATGGCACTCTCTGGCCAGTGGTGGAGAACATCTTCTTCATTTCTACATTTTTCCTCAGATGCATCTTCATACAATCTCGCATTACTGTATAACGAGATGAGATTGGAAATCTTGGTTCAAGTAGCTTCACAAAATACCGGAACTCATCCTTGTCAACCGTGGTAAAGGGCATCTCATCTTTTATAATCATCATCGCAAGCGCCTCACGAAACATCTTCTCACTGTATTGAGGGACAACTAGATTCCTTATCTGTGTCCCTGTCCCATCAGTGGCTGTAGAAGTCTCGTAGCTAAGATTAGTCTGAGATTCACCTGCGTCTGCATTTGATAATTTAAATGGGATCATAATCACAAAACTAAGTAGCATATAAAGCAAGACACTAACCTCTTGATGCCATCCCCTTCGCTATTTGGTAGCGCTTGCAACCGTTTAGATGTGCTGAAAGGCAAGAAGTGCCTTGCCTTTTTGAATGACACCCAACTCGAGCGCCACAATGATTGCACTCAGCCCGTGGGTTCTGGGGATCCCCACCCTCAACCTTCTCAAAATGTTCCCATGTCCACAATCTTTTTTTATTTGACCGTGGACGGAGTGGCCTCGCAGCTGTAGGGTGTACTGGTACATCCGGAATCGTCCCCAAGGCCCATCTCCTCCTCCTCCATAAATTGGTCGAGATCTTCCACTTCTAATTCTATGTCGATTGGAAGTGAAAATCCACTGCTAGCACACGACGTTTGTGCTCGAGTGGAGGGTAGCCGACTAAGGCTCGAAGCTGCAGCGTGGAGCGCCGAAATAGTCCTACCATCCGGATTCGGAGCCTCATGTGGAGTCGGAGTCCCACTAGCACTGCGTGAGGGATCCATCTATTTGTAATTGTAGACCTAGAATTCAAGTATAATAATATAAAAAATGTTAGTAAATTCCTAAAAATTATAATGTTATAGTGTAGCAAAATACAATATTAGGAAATTGTTATTAGGTGAAAGTTCATAACTTGTACTGAATACAGAAATCATGACTTGTTTCTATAGTATTTTTTTATAAGTAAAATATTTCTATCTAAGTGTTTACACACACATTTATTTAATTATCAAGAAATCATCCAACCATTACAATCAAAGTTTGAAGTCCTGACCCAATAATCTAATTTTCTCTGAAAAAAAAACTTGTGGAATTGAATATATGCATCTTGTTTGGTGAATGGTGATGGTTTTTAATGGCAAACAACTGGAATGGAAAAAAGAGAAAATAAATACTCTAGAAACAATACAAGGCACATTAGAGCCTTCAATGATGTAATTATAAATTTATAAGCTTTTATACTCTGAAAAGTGTTTGAAAATTACTTGGAAAAAAATGTTTGAAAATTGGAACATAGCAAGCTGCCAAGCATATAGGGCATAGATCAATATAATTATCTATAGGAGAGGCCATAGGGCTCAAGATTAGGACGCTTACCTGTAATGATCCATATTAGTTTTATGCTAATCATTATAGGTTGTTTTGGCTTGGCTAATTCCTAATTAATCTCTCTCTCTCTCTCTCTCTCTCTCTCTCTCTATATATATATATATAATATATGTATGTGTGTATGTCATATGTGCAGCTTTTTGGAATAATATAAGTAGTAGATAGTTTCACTTCTCATTTGCCTAACTTTGTAATTAAAGTGTGGCATCCCGATTCCCGTTGTGTTTCAATAACTTTGTAACTAAAGGTGTTGGACGGTATTAATATTATCACCTAATTATGCTTTGGTTCCTTAACACCACGAGCTTCCATTATTAATACTTCATGATGTGATCCGTACTCATACTTGTAGGATGAGTTGATCTCTCCCTTTCCGGCTGTTCTAATTGATGATTTGATCTATTCTTGAAAAAAATTATTAATTAGAGCGGGTTTGATTACATAAAATCAAATTATTTTATTTCATTTTATATAATAAATATTTAATAAAAAAATTAAATTCATCTCAACCTATTTCATACATTCCAACAAATATTTTAATATATTTATATTCAAACAAATGATCTCAATAATAAATATAACCTACAAAGTATAAACATTAGTATTTACCTACAATATATATATATATATATATTTAATAAAAATGGTCCAAGTTTGAGTAAGTATTTTTGCTGAGTTTTACATTTAAATAGAATACACAACGACATTTAATTAGGCCAAATTCGAATTTTTTTTTCTCAATGACATTTCATCGAACAGTTTACACACATTGTCAAAACACACAATATAAACTCGAAATTATTTTATTTTATTTTATATAATAAATATTTAATAAAAAAATTAAATTCATATCAATCTATTTCGTATATTCCAACAAATATTTCAATATATTTATATTCAAACAAATGATCTCAATAATAAATATAACCTACAAAGTACAAACATTAGTATTTACAATTTTACATATAAGTTCAAATCATTTGAGATCGCGACGGCGCGTCAATATTCAAAGTTCAAACACAACCTACACTTTATTTTGTAAGTACATAACACTTAACAGAACAGGTAGTCTATTTTTTTTTACTACAATATATATATTATTTTTTTTAATAAAAATGGTCCAAGTTTGAGTAAGCCTTTTTGCTGAGTTTTACATTTAAATAGAATACACAATGACATTTAATTAGGCCAAATTAGTTTTTTTTTTCTCAATAACATTTCATCGAACAGTTTACACACATTGTCAAAACACACAATATAAACTCGAAATTATTTTATTTCATTTTATATAATAAATATTTAATAAAAAAATTAAATTCATCTCAATCTATTACATACATTCTAACAAATATTTCAATATATTTATATTCAAAAAAATGATCTCAATAATAAATATAACCTACAAAGTACAAACATTAGTATTTACAATTTTGCATATAAGTTCAAATCATTTGAGATCGCGACGTCGCGTCAATATTCAAAGTTCAAATACAACCTACATTTTATTTTGTAAGTACATAACAGAACAGGTAGTCTATTTTTTTTTACCTACAATATATATATTATTTTTTTTAATAAAAATGGTCCAAGTTTAAGTAAGCCTTCTTGTTAAATTTTATATTTAAATAGAATACACAATGACATTTAATTAGGCGAATTTCGAATTTTTTTTTCTCAATGACATTTCATCAAACAGTTTACACACACTGTCAAAACACACAATATAAATTCGAATTTTTCACAATATAATAACATACACAACTCACAAGCCAACCAACTCAAATAATCACATTAAAATAATACATTTAATTAGTTTTAATTACCCCAATTCGAATTCGCCGATTCGGAGGGCTAGCGGCCAGCGGGCATAGGGCGACGTTGTGGAGCAACGGCAGTGTGAGAGAAGCGGTGCCCACCGGAGGTTCGGAATCGCCGTTGGAGAAGACGAGCAGCGCTGCACTGGGGGATGGACTTCGGAGTCTCAGCCGCGGACGGGAGGAAGAAGAAGGAAGAAGAAGAAAGAAGAAGAAAGAGGGCGCAGGGTGGGCGCTGGGTATAAAAAACCCTAGACTAAACAACGCCGTTCCTATTTAATTGGAACGGCGTTGTTTAGCTAAATTAAATAAACAAAAAATAAAGATGCAAAACGACGTCGTTTTGCATCTTTATTTTTTTTTTAAAAAAACTTCGGAGTTCGGAGTCGAAATTCGGTATAAAACCTTACTCCAATTTCGAAATCAGACTCCGACTTCGGAGTCAGAAATTTCTGATTCCGAATTCCGAACTCTGAATTCCGACACCGATCGGAGTCGGAATCGGAGCGGAGTTCGGACGGAAGTCGGAAGTCAGAAATTTTGCCCACCCCTAAATGGATGGGCCTATTTCATGTGAACATCATATTATATATGAAGGAATATTATGTGCAAGTACAGTGACTTGTTTATGTGGATATAATTGTTCATACACATGTTTGGATGGATCATAGGCATGCCCTAGGTTTCAATATGGTACCAGTGCACAAATGTTTTAATATACTACATGCATGAATTGTAAGCACATAGAATTATATTTGGGTTGATGAAAAATGATGCATCAATAACTACAGGCGAAATGAAAAAGAAAAGGACTAAAATGGTACATTAAGGCAATTTACAATGGAAAAAAATTGGCAAAATATGATTTGCAGTGAGACAAATGCAGATGGGAAAAGAACTTAGGCATATGTTTATGTTTTTCGCAAGGAAGAAAGAATGCTGGAACTAATCCATTTGCGGCATCTTATAATTATCACCAGAAAAAGTGTTTTGACTTCGCTAACGAGTTATTATCATGGAGACTTCATTCGTTGTTAATTACTAGTTGCGGCGACAGAGAAACTTATTACGACGACGTGTGACACAACTAAATATATTATTTACGTCGAAACAGTATCGTGTGATAAAAGATTTTTTAAACTATTACAGTGACTTTTTGATTAATTGTGACGAATCTAGGGTGTTGTATTAGATCTTTTACAATGTTTTGGGTGGCATCTGGAGCCTCTAATTGTGTCGACCAAATGATATTTTGTGTCGGCAAAAATTCGTCATGAAAAAGGAATAAGTTACGACAGAAACTTTAGTTCTATGCGGATAACTTATCTCAACGAAAGTATTGCAACGGAGATGCGGCGTTGGGTATTGCGACAAGAAAACTCTATTGGAGTGAAAAAAAGGGGTTTTTTACGACAAAACCACTCATTGGGAAAAGCCTTTTCCTTTGTAGTGAATCCTAAGAGGAAGTTGGTTGATACTCCTAGAAGAAAAATACTTCTCAACTCGAACTAGACTTACTCTATAAATAACCAACTAAATAAATAACCTCTATCACTCCAAATAAATAACCTCTATAAATAGTCTACATGAGGTAACAAACAATTCATCTTCACTACTTGATTTATTTATTACTTTATATACTTACTCTTATATTGATAATTTGACTTTGGCATTGGAGTGTCCCTAGGGCAACCAGTGACACCTTTTTATTCGTTGCAGGTCCTCCATGTTGTTAGTGGTGTGAAATACGTCATTTACAGTGGTGCCATCTATGAGATTCTTATGACTTCAACATGATTTTGACATGTCAACTATCACATATTCATATGCAAATCGCAATCATCTACAAAAGCCTAAGTTCTTTAACTTATGAGACCATTTCCAAAAAAAAAAAGATAAGAATTTAATGTACTAATCTATTATTTTTCTTTTATTTCAATTTTGGTGTGTGTGTGTATATTTATATATCAATGATCCATTGACTCTCATAGAGAGCGAAAGAAGCGAAAGAAATCATTTGAATATCTATTTATCAAGCAATGATCAGATTTGTTTTAGTATGATGATGTATCAAGATCAGTGTTGAGAGTGAGACTTTTAATCTTTTGAGATGGCAGTTCCTTTATATATATTTTTAAAATAAATATGTTTGTAAAAGAAAATAAAAGAAAGAATGAGCCCGTTATAGATGTTTGTATCTTGTTGCGATGGGTTACGCATCAACGTATTTGGTAAATATATATATTCCAATATATATTTAATAAATAAATATATATACATATATATATATATTGGTAAATATATAAACAAATATGTGACTGATATACTTGAAGGAACGACTTATTTATGGCCACGATATTTTCAATGGTGAAGATTGCTACTAACAAAGCATGAATTTTGGATGTTGGAGGTGTACATTTGAAATGTTTCGAGTGTGTTATATGATGTGTTGCACAGTGTATATATCTGAATCTCTTGGTGCAAGTGTGAACTTTCTTTCCACACATGCAATTTATATTCGATCGACACTTGAATCCAATTTCAACTTTCTTAGGCCCTTGCTGAAAGGATATTTAGGCTGTCAATTATATAAGTTCGTTCGATGGGCGCTTTGTTTCACTGCACCAGACAATCAAGAATATATATTTTTAACTCTAGCTGGCTAGTGAAAAACTTGTTGACGACAGTCGAGGGATAGCTTACCTTTAGCTAGCATATAGCTAGCTGACTTGTGCTAGCTAATTCTTTTTCTTGATCAACAAAGTTTATGCTTATGCTAAAAAATTATCAAGAAGGACAATCATCAATGAATCCCTTCGAGCAAAGTTTGAAGCTACTAAGTCATCGTCTCGACGGGTTGAAAAGGATACAATCATGTTAGGGCAGCTGATCACCTCATTAATGTTAAAGAAATAAATTTGAAAAGCTTGTACAAAATAACAAATTAGAGTGATAAATTATAGGCAAGAAGGATAACCAACTCAAACATCGATCCAAAATCTCTCACTTGACATGAGATGTAACAGACATCACCGACAGCTATCTATCACTGGTGTGATTCCACGAAAGAAAGAGATGATAGAAAATTATGGCCAAGAGATCAGAGATGGGCGTTTTTCCTATTTAAAAATCATTTCAATAGCAAATAATCCCAGTTAAGAGAGAATTGAAAGCAGCAACTAAATCGCTCTGATTTGTCTCTTTCAAACTTGATATTTAAATTTTATTAATGTTAACAAATTTTGCTTTCAGAGATTCCCCTACAAAACTCATCGGGATTTCATAAAAAGCCCAGTAGCTACACATTCTGGGAATATACTTCATTGGAAATCACCTAAGTGGCATGGAATACTAACTACAAAGCCCATCACGGGCATTGCTCATGTATCTCAATTTTTCATTCACAAAATAGAACATGTGGTATCGTGGGCATCCCAAACTACCCACGGGCATATTCATGTGTCACTGGACGTCACCCACACTCTAATGGAACATCTCAGGTTTACAAATGTTGTATATAAAATATTACATCTTTAACCTTTTTAAAGATGGTTAGAAAGCCTTTAACCTTTTCATTTTTAATTGCAAGGATGTATTTAAAATAGGATCATTACTCTTGCCCCACCTTTTCGATCTCAATATGCAAATACCTAGTTTGCTTGTCATATTAGAAAAACACCCCATATGAAGCATGAGAGGTTGAGTCCAAGTCTCTTGAATGGCAGCATCACAATCATCGTAACTAGACCAAATCGCTCTATATCTACATAAACTACAAAAACAATATTGCTTTTGATCTTGTATCGAAGAGAGAGAAAGATGGGCAATGATCAAAAGAAGAAAAGGCCAAGACTTGGACTTGCCCATCAACAAATTCCCTATACCAAGGTGAAGTAGGTACAACTCTATCAAGTTTTTCATTTATAAAAGTACTATTTTCTCAATTATTAGACCATGTGAATTGGTCCTTGTAGGAACCTAAGTCAATGGATTACAATATTGCAATATTGCTCTAAAAGATTCTAGCCATTTATCATTCCTTCAAGTCTGTCCAAACTTCTCACTATGAAATAGAAACTCATTGAAATCACCTAAATAAAGTCATATTTGATGCTACAACTAGTGTAGAAATTGTAGAACATTATAACTCCATGCCTCTTCTCAGCCTCAAGATTGCTATAAAAGCATGTGAGCATTTATGTTAAACTGCATTGTTGAGTAGTAACCCATGAATTAATATGTTGATGAAAAAAATTATGAATAGTAAGTTGCAAGTCCTTTTTCCATAGGAAAGTCAGTCCACCACCTTAACCAACACCATCAACTGTAATGAGATGTTAAAAACTTGAATGCAATTTTAGCTTTTCCTACTTAGTCTTGTGTACTCCAGTTTATATTAAATATAAAATACCAGGATTTTTATCCTTAACCATAATTTCAAAGGCCCAAATTGTCTGTCAGTTGTCAAGCCCTCAACAATTCAAATTTAAAAGTAGCATTTCCCATAGTAGGGTAGAGTAACAACCTCCACCATATATTTAGACTAGGACATGAGGACCAATTTCTCCTTGATGCCTTTGATTTGATCTCAGAATCAAATATGATAGTACTTATACTCGTTATTCCTTTACAAACATCAACAAGTTTGAAAAGTGTTAATTCATCATCAACAACTTGACCCTATTCAATTAATGAACCTATTTGGGAACCAACAGAAACAATCAACTCAGTACTATCTCCATCCTTTTTGGCTATATAATAGATTAACTTACGTGTAACCAAGGCAACTCTTATTAGAGAAGTATTAGATTCCTCCATGGAAACAAAGGTCTTGTATAGTGAAGGAGTGCTTGATTAGAGCAAGACAATATAGGTAGTACTGTGATAACATTGGTAAGATATAGTGGAAAAAACTTTTTCAATTACAATAAAATATATACTAATTGTAGGAAATGACCAACAAGAGAATCATGTGATTGGTTGATAGCATGTTCGTACTACCTTCAATGTTTTTTCAACCAACGATTGATTTCCTAAAATATAATTAACACCTTCATTTCCATAATGTTCGCCACCATCAAATGTTAAACCAGTGCCAGAAGAAGATAAAGATATCCTCGTCGATTGAACACCAACAAGATGACCAATACCAAAATTGTGAAGTGGACTAGATGCCATTAGCCATGACTTATATTGTAGACTAGGTGGCGATTTTGAGGATGCTAAATCAATCTTGCGTGCCAGACTAGAAAGTTTAATCACATCATAATAGAAGCAAAAGTGAGGCAAACATTCATTCAAAAGGCACAAAAATATTTTGATTGAGTAAGAACAACATCTTACCCCTACTTAGCAGTTTCATGAGATTAAATTTAACAAAAGAGTATTGCTAGAGAGCATCCACACTTATCATACTCACCCTCACATGAACAGTAACATGAAGAGCATTGCTAGAGAGCATCCACACTTATCAAACTCACCCTCACATGAACAGTAACATGTTACTGTTCATGTGAGGGTGAGTGTGATAAGTGTGGATGCTTCCAATCATTTTTGTTAACAAAAATATGTAGAACTCGCCTCTTCCATTTCCTTAGCATCAACCTCAAAATATATCACCATACCAATTGAAGCATCAATCTCGAACCCAAATTTGTGATTCATACAATCAAAAGGTAAATTATGCAATTGAACTTAAAGGAAAATATGAGTGGAAGAAAGATCAATAGTTGGAGTAAGAACATAAAAAATAAATAAAAAATAAAAAAAAAAAAAAAAATCAGACATATAAGGCTCTAATCAAATAACCAAGGTTGTCTCCCCAAATACGATATAAATTCGACTTAGAAACAAATTTGAGTAAGAAAAGGTTGTCTCCCACTTCAGCAAATTTAGGATTGGTTTGGATATAATCTCATTTCAAAATCTCAATTACATGTTATCTAATCTTATTTTCAAACTAATAATCATAAATTTTCAAACTAATCATTACAAATTTTTTAAAATTTTCAAATAAAAAATAAAAAAAATTCAATCTTTTCAAATCTTCAAACAAAAATAATATTATAAAATCATATATCAACAAAATTTTAATTTTATACTATTTTTTAATCAAGTGTTTCTCTCTCCTTTTTCCAAAACTCAAACAATACTCAACTCAAACTATCTTACTACAATTTATAAACTATCTTACCACCATTCACAAAATTTCATCTTATCTTACTTTCTAAATGAGCCTAATGTCAGCAGTAAGTTTCCAAATTTTGAGTATGGTGGACTTGAAAGCCTCACGATTAATACATTTCTTTGTCACAACCTTACCAACCAAGTGGTATTTTTTCGTGTAATAGTGTCTTGGATATTTACCAAGACTAGAGAGAAATAAAATTGGATGTTTTGCCGTTATCCATGTTTATATTGTTCTTTTCTTGGCTTGAATAGAAAATTATAGTTTTTCTTTTGTTATTGTACATAAACCTCTCTTTAAGAAAATTGAAGAGTCTAATTTCGAACTAAACAATGATTAATCAGCTTTTATGTGTTATGCCTTTTTCAAATAATGTAATGAGATAAGAACTATGTTAATAGTTTTAAAATGATTTGTAAATAGCAGTGGATGATTTGAATTAAAATGTTTTATTAAATTTTGAGAAAAGAGTGAGAAAAAGTTAAATAACATATAAAAAAATTTATTTGAATATGATTTTCTAATATGATTGTTCTTTTGAAATTTGAAAAAATTTTATTATTTTTTGCATTTTTTCTAGAAGTTTAGAAAATTTGTCATTATTAGATACTGATTATATGAAAAAGTTGAATATTTGAAATTGAAAGATATTTTGTATTTGAGTGATATTTAGAAAGTAAATTATGAGAAATTTTGAGATTATCATTTCATCTTTGTTGCAAAACAAGGCCTTAGTTTATGTTGAAATTTATATTCTTCAACTAGTGTTCTTATAGCCAAATATAGTTCATTGTCTAATTCAAAGATTAAGATCTATCAAAGTTCTAATCCTACCAATTTACATTGACGATTGTAGCAAAAATTGAACAAAATAGTATTGTCTTAATGCAATCCTTACTATGATGCCTCCTCAATTTCCTCCTTTATATTTTTATTGAGTTGCTGCAACGCTCTTAGATTCTACTTGAGATTGATTGGACTCTAAAATGTCAGAACATACAAAAAAGGATTACTTGCCCCCATTCATGACAGTTAAAGATATAATGCACCTAGCATGGATATAACAAAATGCAACATATGCAATGAATAAATTTTGTTTTGAATAAATAACACTATACTAGACACTATATCTCAAAACATAACATGCTTTATAATTTTATCAGAGACATAACTATTGTTGCCCAGATGACTAACACAAGAAGGGGGGTGAATTAGGTTATATTAAAAAATTAATACTTATAAACTAAATATACAATATAAAATATAAACAGAATATGAAATAGTAGGAAATATAAAGAGTAAAAGTAAAAAAAAGTAAACTCAGTGTTTTAACGAGGTTCAACCCCACTACCTACATCTTCGCCTCAAACTACCCTTTAAAGATCCCAAATTCACTATTTAATCTCCTTCAGGTGGAGATAGAAACCTATTACACCTTTGAGCAACACCACTACAAAGAATCAGTGTAGAACACCTTCTACACTTGCAATCACCTCACATTTGGTGATTCAACTATTCTTTGTATAGAACACCTTCTATACACACAATGGTTATATGCACCCTCTTACAAATACAAAAGCTGATAGTGGGTAAGTCATCAGAATACACTTCTCAATGAGTGAGATAAAAATAATACAGTACAATTTATATCTCTCTCACAATGAATAAGGATTAAGGAACAAAATTTAGAGAAGAGAGAATGAGAGTTTTAAAAGAATGATATAAAACTTTACAATTGATGTGTAAACTCTTGTTGTGATTTTTACAAAACTCAAGTGAGTTATTTATAGGAAAATGAGTCTTCATATTCAAATTTGAAAAGGTTCACATGTCAAATAAGAGTACTATTTATTTTTCAAAAGATTCAAATAAAAACATCTTATTTTTATATTTATCAAAGGCAACTCCATTCATTTTTCAAAGAAATCAAATCTTATCTTTTACTTTTCATATATGACAAAATAAGCATGATTTATTTTTCAAACCAAATCATCTTCTTTTTGCATATGTAAAAAAAAAAAAATACACAACCACCGTTCAAGATTTTCAAACAAAAATATCTATCTTTTGCATTTGTCAAAAAAACACACAACCACCCTTCAAGATTTTCAAACAACACATGCACATGTTAAAGATGATAATCAATTATCTTACAAATTCAAATTTTTATGTATATGTGGAATAATAATAATAATAATAATTTTTGAAATTAAATATTTTAATAAAGTTATGCAAATGTAAAAAATGCAATTTGATACTTTATGATAAAATATTAATTTTGAGCCTTAATTCAATTTCAAATTTTAAGAGATGTACAAAATTACTTTATGGGTTTCATTTGTAGACTTTTTCTTCTTTTTGCTCATACTTGATTTCTTGATGTACTTAGCTCTTTTCATGCGTAGACAACTTGAGTTTGAGTCTTGAATTTATTTGTTATCATCAAAATCTATATGTAGATACGAGACTTGAAATCTTTTGTTTTACAATCTCCCCCTTTTTTATGATAACAAATATTTAGTAGAAATCTTAGATTTGCAGTAATATTTAAGCTCCCCCTAAAAATATGCGTTAAATTTTCAAATAAAATTTAAACATGATTCTAGCATATATAACATGGTAGTATAATACTAGTATAAGATTTCTCCCCCTTTTGACATCATTAAAAAGGAACCGCAATTGGTTTCAGTAAGATTTCTTCCTGCAATAACCAATAACCAAATAAAACGGTGCGTTAGTAGAAATTATAGAGAATTGAATAATTGGAACCACCCGTGTCTGACAAAAACTGCAAAGGCTGGAGGTCTAGCTCTAGCAATTTAGTGCTTAAAGAGATTTTGTAGAAAGTTGAATAATCTGAGTCACCCGTGATCGACAAAACCTGCAAAGGCTGGAGGCCTAACTCTAGCAATTCGGTGTGGAAGGAGATTCAAATCCGCTTGACGTTATTGACAAACGAGATTTTGTAGAAATTTGAAAGTTTTCGATTTTTGTTTAAATGACTATTTTCACCTATCAAATACTCACAAAAAAAATCTCTCATTCCTCATTGATCAAATATCTGTTTATCCAAAACGACAGAATGGCGGAGAAAAATTTTTCTGGTAATCTTTCGAATTTGAACCAAGAACCGTCTCAATCAGTCATTTCTCCCGTATCATCTAACATATCTTGTAAGTTTGACTAAATAAGATTTGAAAAAATGATAGTGTGTCTTGTTCTTATTTCCGTTTCTATAAGAGCAATCATTAACTTTATCTAATTTGCATTAAATTTTTTTCTCATCTTTACAATTCGCCCGCATTTTTATTTTACAAATTTTTAATGGCTCATCAATTTCCCTTCAACACTTATCGTGATTAATCTATTTCTGCTTCTGTCGTAGGTGCTATGAAGCAACAAGAGACTGATTTAGCTAATAAATCAGATCATGATGCCATTTATGAGATTGTAAGTCTCGAAACTCAATACTCATCATCCATTGTTGCTTTTTTCACTCGGTTGTAGTCCAAAACTCGCGAAATTGAGAAACTTAGCGAGACTGTCTCTGTACTTCAACGACTTGTTTATAAGTCAAATAGAAAAATACTATAATTAAAGCAACAAAATAAGGATTTAAAATCCTTACTTCCCTCTTCATTTCGACTGCTTAATCCTTTAAATGAAAATAACATGTCAATCTGTGAAGAGTAGATGCAGTTAAAAGATGAGGCTAGAAGTCTCAAGTTTTTGTAAGTTATTTGAGATAATGGAATAAAATGTTTAACAGATATTCATGACATGCATCATTCCTATTTCTCTTCTAATCATGCATATTCTATCTTCTGGTTGGGGTTTTATAAAAATGTCTGCCAATTGTTTCGTGTGTGCTTATGAATTCTAATACAATATCCCCATTTTGCACATGATCTCTAAGAAAATGATATCTAATTTCAATATGTTTAGTTCTAGAATGTTGTATTGGGTTTTTTGAGAGATGTATAGCACTTGTATTATCACATTTGATTGGAATGTGATTGTACATAAGTTTAAAATCCTCAAGCTGTTGTTTCATATAAAGAACTTGAGCACGAAAACTACTTGCAGCAACATACTCTGCCTCAGCAGTAGATAATGCAATATAATTTTACTTTTTACTAAACCATGAAACAAGTGCATGACCTAAGAAATTACATGTTCTACTAGTACTTTTTCAATCAACTTTGCAACCAGCATAATTTGCATCTGAATAATTGATAAGGTCGAAAGAAGTATGTTTAGGATACCATAATCCTAGGTCAATTGTACCGACAAGATATCTAAGAATGCGCTTAACAGCAATCAAATGAGATTGTTCTGGAAATGATTGAAAACATGCACATAAACATACACTAAACATAATATTAGGTCTACTAGCTGTTAAATATAATACACTACCAATCATATATCGATATACCATTGAGTCAACTGCCTTACCACTTTCATCGTTATCAAATTTGGTGGTTGGACTCATTGTGTTCCAATTACGTTCGCACCTTCCATCTTAAATTTTTTGAGTAACTCTTTAATATATTTTGACTGATTAATGAATATTCCACTTTTTACTTACTTGATTTGCAATTCAAGAAAGGAGTTAAGTTCTCCCATCATGTTTATTTCAAATTCTTCCTGCATACTCTTAGCAAAATCTTGGCACATATTTTCATTAGTAGCACAAAATATTATATCATCCACATAAATTTGAATTAGCAAAATACCATTTTGTTTATATTTGATGAAAATAGTTGTATTGATCTTCCCTCTTGAAAAACTTTTGTCAATAAAAAAAAAAAAAACTATTAAACCTCTCATATCAAGCTCTATGAGCTTATTTGAGTGCATATAATGCTTTTTTGAATTTAAAAACATGATTAGGAGAAATATGATTTTCAGGTCTAGGAACAAGTGTCCAAACATCATTTCTTTCAAACTGATTTAGCACTTCTTGCATAGCTAAGATCCATGATTCATCAAGTATTGTTTCATCAATATTTTTGGGTTCAATTTGAGATAGAAAAGCAGTGTGATTGCAAATATTTCTAAGAGATGATCGAATACTTACACCTCTTAAAAGTTCTTCTAGAATTTGTTCCATTAGACGATCTTTTACATGTTTCCATTATTTGGTTGTATCTTGTACTAAGTTTTGATGATCTTTCCTTTTATTCCCATGATCTTCCATTTTGAATTGTCTCCAAATATCACACGTCCTTCTTCTTTAGAAGTGAGGTCAATAAATTTAGTTTTGTCTCCTGTCATGTGTCTTGAGCATCCGCTGTCTAAAAACCATTTAATTTTACCTGTAGAAGACTTCATGCATACCTATAAAACCAATTATTAAAATTCTTGGTATCCCAAGTTCTTTGGGTCCTTTATTTATTAGTATTAGAATAATAGGACAAGTATAATAATTATGATCATTTCTATTGCAAAAATTACAAATAACATGTGACATATTTGAAAATTTTGAGTGATAATATTTTTCTTTAAAAAAGTTATTTTTATGAAAAAAAATTTGAAAATCTGATTTTGATTTAGTCGGTTTATCAAAGAAATTTTTATAGGGTTTGAGTTTTTCTTTTGGTATGTATTCCAAACTTACCTTATCAAAAACACATCTTTGCCTACCAATAAGTTTTTCAAAATTTCTTTTTCCATTTGTAAAGTTTTCAATAATTTTTTCTAAATCAGTCACTTTCTTTTTCAACTCATCATTTTCATCTTTTGAAACTATGTTTTGTTTTCTTAAAACATTAATTTCATTTGTTAAAGAAGAATTTTTCTTTTTCAAAACGGTATACTTGATATCCAATTTTTCAAGTCCCTCATATACCTCTTCCAAAATATTTTGCAACTCTTCATAAGAATGATTTTCAATATTTTTAGAATTTGTTACTTCAAGATCATCTTTAACCATGAGACAAAGATTTATAGATTCTTCATTACTTGCATCGCTGTCTGAGTTACTTGAATTATCATCCCATGTAGCTTTCATTGCTTTCTTGTCTTTGTATCGATTCTTCTTTAGCAGGGGACAAACTGCTTTAATATGTCTAGACTTTTTACATTTATAACAAGTTAAGGAGTCGTTTTTACCTATATCTTTGTTGGAAAACTTTTTGAAAGATTTTCTCGGATGAGCTTTATTTTTCTTTAAGAATCTCTGAAATCTTCTTGTGATCATTACAATTTCTTCATTTTTGTTATCGCTTTCCTTATCTTCATCGCTTTCACTTTCATAGGGAACCATTTTGAGTGTCAAACTCTTCTTTTACTTTCCTTTTTCTTCTCTTTTCAATGTGTACTCATGAGTAATAAGTGACCCGATAAGTTCATTTACTTTGAATTTTTTGAGATCTTTAGCTTCAAGAATCGCCGTCACTTGTGATTCCCAATGTTTTGGTAGAGAGTTGAGAATTTTTCTTATTATCTCCAAGTTAGAATAAACTTTTCTAAAAGCTGTCAAACTATTTATAATGTTAGTAAAACGAGTATACATAGAAGAAATAGATTCATCATCAATCATTTTAAACATTTCATATTCATGCGTAAGAATATAAATTTTTGATTCTGTGACTTGCGAAGTTCTTTTATAAGTTACTTTCAAGTTATCCCAAATTTCCTTTGCTGTCCTGCAAGTTATTATTCTATTAAATTCATTACCATTGAGAGCATTATACATAAGATTCATAGTCATTACATTCACTGTATAAAATCTATCATCTTCACGATCAAACTCTTCTTCTTCCTTGTTAACCTTTATTCCATCAACAATTTTTGTTGGAATATAAGGCCTATTTACAATACATTTCCAGATTTCTCGACCTTGAGATTGGAGAAATATTCTCATTTAAACTTTTCAGAAAGTATAATTGTCTCCACAAAATAGCGGAGGCCGACTACTAGATTGACCTTCAGCGAATGTAGTTGCAATGTTAACCATATAATCTTAACTCAACAGATAATTAATCTTACAATAGAGCCCTCGCTCTGATACCAATTTTTGTCCAGATGACTAACATAAGAGGGGGTGAATTGAGTTATATTAAAAAATTAATACTTATAAACCAAATATACAGTGTAAAATATAAATAGAATATAAAGCAGCAAGAAATATAAAGAGTAAGGGTAAGAAGAAGCAAATTCAATATTTTAACGAGGTTTAGCTCCACTACCTATGTCCTTGACTTAAACTACCCTTTGAGGATCCCAAATTCACTATTTAATCTCCTTCAGGTGGAGATAAAAACCTATTACATCTTTGAGTAACACCGCTACAAAGAATTAGTGTAGAACACCTTCTACACTTGCAATCACCTCATAGTTAGTGATTCAACTATTCCCTATGTAGAACACCTTCTACACACACAAGAGTTATACACACCCTCTTACAAATGCAAAAGCTGATAGTGGGTAGGTTATCAGAATGCACTCCTCAATGAGTGAGATAAAAACAATACAGTGCAACCTATATCTCTCTCACAATGAACAAGAATTCAGGCACAAAACTTAGAGAAGAGAGAATGAGAGCTTTAAAAGAATGATGCAAAACTTAGTAATTGATGTGTAAGCTCTTGTTGTAATTTTTGTAAAACTCAAATAAGTTATTTATAGGCAAATGAGTCTTCATATTCAAAATTGAAAAGGTTCACATGTCAAATAAGAGCACTATTTACTTTTCAAAAGATTCAAATAAAAACATCTCATTTTTATATTTGTCAAAGATAACTCCATTCATTTTTCAAAGAAATCAAACCTTATCTTTTACTTTTCATACATGACAAAATAAGCATGATTTATTTTTCAAACCAAATCAATTTTTTTTTGCATATGTCAAAAAAATACACAACCACCATTCAAGATTTTCAAACAAAAACATCTATCTTTTGCATTTGTAAAAAAAATACACAACCACCCTTCAAGATTTTCAAACAACACATGCACATTTTAAAGATGACAATCAATAATTTTACAAATTCAAATCTTTATGTATATGTGAAAATAATAATAATAATAATAATAATTTTCGAAATTAAATATTTTAATAAAGTTATGCAAATGTAAAAAATACAATTTGATGTTTTATGAGAAAATATTAATTTTGAGCCTTAATCTAGTTTCAGATTTGAAGAGATGTACAAAATTACTCTATGAGTTTCATTTGTAGACTTGTTTTTTTTTTTGCTCATGCTTGATTTCTTGATGTGCTTAGCTCTTTTTATGCGTTTACAACTTGAGCTTAAGTCTTGAATTTATTTGTTATCATCAAAATTTATACGTAGATACGAGACTTGAAATATTGGGTTCTACAACTATAATGTAACAATCCATCATGATTGTAGCATAAATAAATTAGATATGATGCCCAATAAATACAATACTGAATAACCTAACTATTGTGCTAATTCATTGAGCCGCTCGTGTTACTCAACAAAGAAAGTGAAAATCTCATTAGGGCCTAGTCAACCTCATCCAACCTGCCCTTAGTTGGTTCTTTAAATCTTGACATATAGTCTACCATTCTATGGGTAATTAGAACTACTATATGAAATTCGATTATAAATCTCAGTAATTAACTACAAACTTACTAGCAGTATACAATGTATGCATTACATAAAAATGAAATGATTACATCATGCCATTAACATGAGTGTGCATGACATGAATAGGCAAATAGCGGGATGTGACCTGACATGAACTGAAACTTGACATGAGCTAAAAATTAACATGATCTAAAAACTCACATGAACTTTGAATCTTGTTCAACATATATATGGTTAAATAAATATGAATATGTGGATACTATATAGGTCCCCTTTAGCCATGTGCTCCTACCAATATTACATCATATCATAGGTATTTGCACTAGCTATGAGTACATCATGATAATTGAGTTGATTAAAATTGATAAACATGATGTTGGTACCATTGACATTGGGTGCCTAACTTCACTCCAACAATCAATTACTTAGGTCGCATTCAAAATATGTTAAGAATACTTGGTCAACCTTATGAATTTCACACTAATTTAAATACTTCAAGAGGACAATAAGGTTTCACTAAGATAATATTTCATCTCAACATTTGGGGTTGTGATAAAAAAAAAGATTCCAATAACTTGAAATATTTCTCATGACATACTAACATGGCGTGATGTGTAATAATGGACATGTAATGGATGAAATGTAAGAGGTAAGCATGTAATTGAAATAATTGACACGGCATTACATATTAAAATATTTAGAATAATCATAAGTGATAAGAATATAACATTTATAGGTTTACCACTATACATACAAGAATACATTGTGAGTAAGTTAGAGGCCAACTTACTAATAAACATATGCTTCTTGACATAATGATCGTGACTTGTGACAAATATTCACACTTGATATTCATAACAATATGGCATGGTATAGCATAATTCAATGTCATAAGCTTAAACAAAACATGAACATAACTTGTGTGGATCTTAGCATCATACAAACATAAATTGTGACATATTATATGCATGGGACATGTTATGACGTGTGAAAATGGACATGTAACATGTAGCATGCCATACCATGACATATAATAAGTAAGCATGTATTTAAAATAATTGACATGACATGTTATATTTAAACATTTAGGCCTGGTTTGCTTACATGGATGAAATAAAAAACTCAAAACGCATTTCAAACTCATAATTACACTTTTTCAAATTTCTATATAAAATATAATAAAAAATTAAATTTTTTTAAATCCTAAAACAAAACTAATATTAAAAAAATATATTACAATAATATTTTATTCTTTTTTTAATTTTTATCTCATTTCATCTCTGAAAACAAACAAGGCCTTAGAATAATCATAAGTGATAAGAATATGAAACTTATGGGTTTACTACCGTACATACAAAAATATACTGGATTTAGGTTTGAAGCCAACTTATAAATAAAAATATGGTTCATGACATAATGGTCGTGTTATATGACTAATATTTATAACAATATGGCATGACATATCATAATTCAATTTAATAAGCTTGAAAGGAACATGAACATAATTTCCATGGATCTTACCACCATATATATATATATATATATATATATCTAAAATTAGAGGCTAACTTATAGTAATTGTAATGTAACGCAAGTTAAAAAACACAATCTAAAACGTGATATTTTTCTAAAGTTAGAATATTTCACTAAGACTCAAACAAGCATAAAACTTACTAGCTTAGGGCTAAATTACAAAGTTACCCCTCTACATGTAGAAAATTATAATTTTGTCTTTAAAATAAGAATTTTCTATACAACTCTAAATCTATCCAAACTTTACATTCCTCCTATAAATTTTTTTTTACATCCAAATATGCATTAGAAAATTTTAAAGAACAAGGTTTTTGTTGCAACTAGACCAAACATCCATCTAATATGCTTCAACCTGATTTTTGTAACATACAAAAAATCATGAGAGCTTTGCTGTGGAGGTTGAGGTGTGGTGCATCAATTGTGAGAGGAGCACGACCATCGAGCTAGGTTGCCCTCACGTGAAGGGGCTATGAGTTTGTTTGTCTGTATCCATGAAAGCCACATCAATGTGGGTGCCTTCCAGTGGGGTGTTGTAGTAGTGCATGGTGGAGGACTGAGCCATAAAACTTTATCTATTTTGAAGTTGGAAAGCAGAGGCTCTCAGGTGGAGCAACTGGGTGGGTTGCAATACTAGTTTCTTCTCTTGGTGGTTGATATTATATGGTATCATAAGAATGGTTCATAGGGAAGAATACAATGGTGTTGGATTAGTCTTCCACAAGTTTCAGTGTTGTCTCACAGTGCACATGATCGTTTTTGGAGGTTAACCTTCTTGTGTTTTAGGTCCAAAATTTTTATATTTCATCCTCAGTAATATTGGATTAGGTCATTACAATATTGATACAAATATGTTATTATTTAATCTTTTTTTATGGATCGAGTATTTCTTTATAACAAATAATTTTGTTTCTATTTTTTTAATAAATATGTTTAGGTGTGTAAACCAATCGAGTTCAAGCAAGTTGCGGGTTGTCAAGTCTTGTAAACTTTTGACTTTTTGATCAAACACGAGTTGAGCTGACATCGAACTTTTCATCGTGTTGGACTTTATATTTTTTGAATAACTCATTTATGTTCTAGCAAATATGAGCTTGTTTATGAATTACTTATTTTGATAAAATAGGTTACTTATTTTATATTTATCAGGATTCAAGTAATATATTTAATATTATGAACAAAATCTACTCTAATTTTTTTAAACATTAAAAAAACCTCATCATAAATATATATGGATATAAGATTATAAAAACAATAAATATGAAGTTATTGAATTTACACAAACTTATAAGAACCAAGCTTAGTTTTATATGTGTTTATCTATAACCTATCACAAAAGACTTTTTTTTATAAGCCTATCACAAAAAACTTTAGTGGTATGAACTGAAATTGTTTATCGATATCTTTTTAATTATTGTTTTACTCCTCTTTGTATAGTAATTGAGCTATATTTGAATTGAAAAATAATCTCAACTCATTTTATTTTATCTTATTACATTATTATAATTTTTTTTAAATTCTCACACAAAATATAATAAACAAGTTATAATTTTCAAATCTCAACTCATCATTTTCAATTTAAAATTAATAATAATATTAAAAAAATAATATTTTAATATATTTTATTTAATTTTTCATTTTTATTTAGAATGATTTTATCTAATCTTAATATCTTACCATCTAAATGGATCCATAATGATTAAATAATAAATAATAAATTACTTACTAATTATTTAATCTCAAATTTACAAAAATATGTATAACGATAATAAGATTAAAAAAATTGTGTATAAGACGAGACAAATTTGTTCTTTGTGAAGTAGACGTGCAGAATGGCCAAGAAGCAAGAACCAGACGATTCAATCACGGTCCCAAAGCACTCTCATCGGGTAAAATGTCCCTTTCTGCCACGTGTCATCCTCTACATGTGGCGTCGATCCCTCTTCCATTCTTCTTTACTTTTCCTTCCCAGATTCCTTTCCCTCTCTCTCCCACGGAATCTCTCTCTCTCTCTCTCTCTCTCTCATGGCGGAAACTTCCTCTCTGCGTTTTTCTCCCTTCCCTCCGCTCCCGTCGTTTCCTCGCTCCAGGGAATCTACTTCCTCCCTCTCCGCATTTTCTTCCTCTCAAAAATCCTCAACTTCTAATCATCGTCCCTGTCGCCTCCGTTTCTTGGCCAAGGCTTCTGATTCCGGAAACTTCTTTGCCCAAGATTCTTTCGGCTTCTTTCCTTGGGACGACGGTGATTGCGGTAATTCAATTTCTCTCATATTCTTATTACGGTATATATCTTTTTGAATTATTTATTTAGACTTTTTGTTTGTTCCGTATCTCTAATATTTATGATGTTTTCGGTTTATTACGGCATGATGATATGATCCCAATCCTCGAATGAGTCTGGCTATTAGATCAGAAACTACATGTAATATTTCTTAATCATCACCTTAGCAATCTGTAATGATTGATTAAGTTTATTTCTTAATCATCGCCTTAGCAATTTCTTTTGGTCAATTAAATTTTGGGTGCGGTAGAGAAGTTTCGATTTGTACATTCTACTTTATGATTTTTTCCGGTTGGCTTGTGTAATTTTCTTGATACCAAGAACATGCACTGCAGAATTAACAATCAAACCCAGAAAACTCACAAGAAATGGAAACAAGAGACACACGAAACATAGAATGATCTTCAAATGCAAGATTCCCTTCGTGAATCTTGACAGGGAATTTTCGAGGAATTCCCAACCTCCAAAAATCTATCAAACTTAAATGATCAAAGTTAAGTCCTACACAGACCATGCAACTGCTTTTATACTCGCAGAGCATGAAAGGAAATCTTAAAACGCAAAGGCTAAAATATGAAACGCACCTTATGACTACTAAGAATCAAAACGCACCATTTAACTAAACTTCAACTTGGAACTCAAACACACTCAACGACACAACATACAATTCCACTTACAAAAATGCAGCGTATCATTTAAAGAATAAACTCGCTACAAGTCGCATACTACCCAAAACTCGCCGTTTTACTAATTCAGCAACAATGACAGTTAAAATCGTTATTCTTAAATCTGCTTCTCGTCAACCCTTCTGCTACATTACTTCTCACAAAAACACAGTACCCTCACTTCATCACAGCATCACAACCATTCCTCTTCTCTTCAAGAGCCTTCCCTAAGCATCCGTGACAATCTCCACCTCTTCGAGGCCTTTCCCCCAAGGCACCCGTGACAATTATAAGACAGTGTGCACCAAATGAGGATACAAGTTTGTACAATAACTCCCAAGAGTTGTCCTCCATTTAAGCTCTTACCCACTTGATCAACACCTTAGTAGCAGCATGATTACCTACTTTCTTCATTCTTCTCTCAAGAATCCTTTGAGGCTTGGGTTGAATAGCACCTTCATCATCAACTGGAGGAAAAGTAGGCAAAGGGAAAATCTGGCCCCCTAATTTTTTCTATAGACATGATGCTTGAAAAACTGGGTGAATTTTTGATGTGGGTGGCAAATTCAACTTATAAGCAACTGAGCCAATCTTTTGAATGACTTGAAAGGGGCCATAGTATCGAGGGACAAGTTTCATGTTGTGTCTCATGGCCATTGATTTTTGTCTATAAGGCTGGAGTTTAAGAAAAACCCAATCCCCTTCCTCAAAAGTTCTTTCTGATCTCTTTCTATCAGCATACACTTTCATTCTGTTCTGAGCTTTACTCAAATTTTCTTTCAAAAAAGAAAAAATTTGTTCTCTAGTCATCAAGTGTTGATCTACTGTAGCATTAGCAGTAGTACCTGCCAAATAAGACAGCAATTTTGGTGGTGGCATTCCATATAAAACAAGAAATGGAGAAGCCCCTGTGGATGAATGCACCGTTGTATTATAATGCTACTCAGCCATGGCAACCAAGTACTCCAGCTTCTTGATTTAGATCCACTGCATGCTCTCAAATAAGCTGCAACAGCTTTATTTAAAGCCTCAGCTTGACCATCAGATTGAGGATGGTAAGCTGAGCTCATAGCGAAGATGGTGCCTTGCATTTTAAAGATCTCTTGCCAAAACAAACTTTAAAAACAACATCACAATCTGAGACAATGGTCCTAGGTAGACCGTGAAGCTTGAAAACCCCAGAGAAAATACGTCTACCACTTTAGATGATGTATATGGGTGAGACATGGGAAAGAAATGACCAAACTTGGTCAACCTATCCACCACAGTTAAAATAATTGGCATGCCATTAGAACTAGGAAGCCCCTCAATGAAGTCCATGCCAATATCAAGCCAAGGGCTTTGAGGAATAGGCAAGGGTTGGAGTAACCCTACTGGAAGTACATTTTCAGACTTATTCACTTGACAGGTCTGACATTCTTTCACGACCCTTCTTATCGTTCCTCATACCAGGCTAATAACAATCAAGCTTAGCCGTTTGTAGAGTTTTGTAATAACCAACATCCCCTGCCTCTGGACTGTAGTGGATGTGCTGCAATACTCTCTTCTGAAATAAAGAACCAGGGACTATAACCAGCTTCCCTTTTCTGAGAAGAAGCCCTTGCTGTAGAGAAAATTTTTTAGGAACCTGCTCCCCTTTTTGCAATGCATCAATCAATTGAGTAATCTCAGAAGATTCTAAGTAACTTTGCTTCAGGTCATTTATCCACACAGGTGTAGGAAATGAGATTAAGGCCAAGCTAGCTGAATCCTCTTCCATCTTTCTAGAAAGTGTATCAGCCACTTTATTATCTTTTCTCCTCTTGTACTCAAGTTTAAAGTCATAACTCATGAACTTCGAGATCCACTTGTGCTGTGCCTCTGTAGCTATTTTCTGTTCCAACAAATGCTTCAAAGCTTGCTGGTCAGTTTTGATCTTGAAAGGCTGACCAAGCAAGTATGGTCTCTATTTTCCCACTGCACTCACAAGTGCTAAAAATTCTTTCTCATAGGTTGATAAGAGTAAGGCTTTACCCTTGAGGGCCTTGCTAAAAAGGGCTATAGGGTAGCTGTTCTGCATTAACACAGCCCCCAATCCAACTCCTGAGGCATCACATTCAGTTGTGAACTCTTAAGAAAAATCTGGCGGTTTTAAAACTGGAGGGTGAGCTACAAGATTCTTGAGTTGTATAAAAGCTTCCTCAGCTTCATTGGACCAGTTAAAACAATTCTTTTTCAACAACATGGTCAATGGGGCAGCTATTGAATCATAGTTCTTAATGAACTTGTAATATCCAGTTAGCCCTAGAAAAGTCTGGTAGTTTTAAAACTGGAGGGTGAGCTACAACATTCTTGAGTTGTATAAAAGCTTCCTCAGCTTCATTAGACCAGTTAAAACAATTCTTTTTCAACAACATGGTCGGCAGCTATTGAATCATAGTTCTTAATGAACTTGTAATATTCAGTTAGGCCTAGAAAACCTCTCAAAGCCTTAACTGTTTTAGGAATAGGTCACTCCATCATGGCTGATATCTTGGTAGGGTCTGCTCACTCCTTCCCTAGAAATAATATGACCTAAGTAGTCCACTTCCATTACACCAAATCTACATTTAGATCTTTTAGCAAACAAAGTATGTTGCCATAAAACAGATGACACTGTTTTTAAATGCACAAGATGCTGAGCTAAATCTTGGCTATAAACCAAGATATCATAAAAGAATACTAAAAAAAATTTTCGAAGGAAAAGTTTAAAGACATGACTCATTTAACTTTGAAAAGTGGCAGGTGCATTGGTAAGCCCAAAAGACATTACCAAGAGCTCTCATGAGTTCTAAATCCTGTCTTAGAAATATCTTCCTCTCTCACCCTTATTTGATGATAACCTGATCTTAAATCAAGTTTAGAAAAGTGCCTTGCCCCATAGAACTCATCAAGGAGCTCATCAATCACATGAATTGGAAATTTATCCTTGACAGTTTCCTGATTGAGAGCTCTATAATCAATGCACATCCTTTCTTCACAAAAAGGATAGGTGAGGAGAATGGACTTTGCCTTGGTCTAATCACACCATTAGTCCTCAATTTCATTTTTTGGTAGTGAGGATACCTATAAGGCCTTACAGAAACTGGAGCAATGCAATCCCTCAGCACAATTTGATGATCAAAATTTCGAGGTAGAGGCAACCCAACGGGTTCCTCAAAAACAGATTTGAACTGCAGCAACACCTCTTCAATTTCTCGTAAAACTTCCATTTTCTCTCCATTATTCTGAACTGCTACAAGCTGCAATAACCAACCTTGCTGCCCAATAAAGAAGACCTCAATCCTCTACTTGCACCTTTTCAGACAAAAGACCTTGCATTAGTAACTTTTTACCACAAACCTTAAACTGCATTGACATATTTGTAAAATCGTACTGAATAGGACCCAATGTTTTAAGCCATTGAACTCCCAATACAATGTTACACCCCCCCCCCCTCTCTCTCCCTCTCCCCCTTTTTCGAAGTCAATACATGAAATGTTACTACAAACTTGGAACCTTGAATGAAATTGCATTAATTGAGACCTCAAGTATCTCAGAATCTTGTAAAACCCCTCCCTGGTCTAATGTCACCTTTTCTTGACTTTCCTCACATATTTCTTCCTCAAAGCCATCGTGATACCAAACTAGCGCTTCGCCTTTCATGTTAGAAGAAGCTATCAACAACTATGATGAAAGGGAGAGTTGGGTTGTAATAAAAAAACTGATTGGCTCTAAAAGCCCAACCAGTAGGGTTATTTCCACTGAAGTGTGGAAATTCTAATCAAAACCCCCTATGCACAGGGTTCCTTTCCCCATGGCCAGACCCATTTCTTGTATCCGCAGACCCGTAACGATTAACATTCACATGAGAGGACTCTACCAAAGAGCGAAGCACATTAAACATCCGGTCTAGTCTTTCTGTAATTCCATTGATTGCCTGCTGATGACTGTCTAATTGCTTCTGCAACATATCTTACTGCTTATGTGAATCTTGTTGATGTCCCTTCACTGCTCCTCTCACGCCTTTTGCCATTGGAGGATCGCCGATTGCTGATACCACTTGTAATGTTATTGATACCAAGAACACTGTTGCACTTCCGAACTAATAAGCAAACCCAGAAAACTCACAAGAAATGGAAACAAGAGCAACACAAAACACAGAATGATCTTCAAAAGCAAGATTCCCTTAGTGAATCTTGACATGGAATTTTGTAGGAACTTCCAACCTCCAAAAATCTATCAAACTCAAATGATCAAAGTTAAGTTCTACACAGGCCATGCAATTCTTTTATGCTCGCAGAGCATGAAAGGAAATCTTAAAACGCAAAGGCTAAAACATGAAACGCACCTTATGACTCCTACAATCAAAGCACATTGTTTAACTAAAATTCAACTTGGAACTCAAACGTACTCAACCACGCACAAGATACAATTCCACTGACAAAAATGCAGTGTATCATTTAAAGAATAAACTTTACCCAAAACTCGCCTTTTTACTAATTCAGCAACAGTGACAGTTAAAGTTGCTATTCTTCAATCTGCTTCTCATCAACCCTTCTGCTACAATACTTCTTACAGCAACACAACACACTCACTTCATCACGGCATCACAGCCATTCCTCTTCCCTTCTAGAGCCTGCCCCCAAGCACCCGTGACAGTTTGATTGTGAAGAACATGTAGAAAATCAATGGAGAAATACGAGTTCTACGTGTCTGAGTGGTCAATGAGTTATTAGGTGCTAAGTTTTCCATTCCCTTTTGTCGTGTTTTCCATTACTTCGCATGTCATGATTTTGGCCTAATTTCAATCCTGGGTGTCTCTTGTTGATTCCAATTCTTTTTTATCTTATTACAACTGAAGAAAGTGTGCACCTGTAATCAGCAAATGTGGGGCTGTAGGTAGCTTAATTAACGGATTGAGCATTTCAAGGGAAATATTTTCTGCGTTGCCCTTGGGTGGAAACAATTTTTAGGGGACATCGGATTGGGGATTTTCCTACTTGAGTTAACCAAGGTGCACTTGTGGGAACTCCTTGCCGAGGTTCTGTGCACTCTCAAGATTAGTCGTGGCGCTGTTCCGGATACCTAGTGCCAATAGAAAAAATATATTTGCTGCATTGCACCCTCGTGCTCCTCGCTTGCTACAATGCTAGCTGATTTGCATACATTGACAAGTTAGGATACAGAGAAATATTTCTGCCCTTTGAATTTTCCGACTCCTAGAAATTGATGGCTCAGAATTCTTCTGTTACAGAAATTCAGTGGGTTCCTGAGGACAGAGTGACCTTGTTCACTGCTGATGGTCTCATTCAGATTGGTGGCTCCATGGTTCCTCAACGTGTCTCTTCTTCAGATGTATGCCACTTCTGTTAAGATAATTGTATATTATACCATTTATTGTACTACCATTTCTTAAAAGAAAAAAAAAATCATCCTTTATGTTGGTGCTTTGGTGATTGGTTCTTTACTCGATAAGTCACTACACTGTTATGAGTTCACATGGTATCTTGACATGCATTTGTATAGATATTTGGTTTTAACCTCTCTGTAATTAAATTGCATCTTAGAACAAACCCCTACCAATATGATACTCAATCCTGACAATTGTTGCTTTGATGCTTATATTTCGTACATTTTGAGTATGGTGCAATTCCCATTTTAGTTTTGAATTTGTTATCAAATCAGTTAACAAAAAGTGCTAGCTTTACACAGAAGAAGCAAGGAAAACCAAAAGCTGCTCAAAAAATTCAACGGTTTCAAGAGAGGGATTACATGGATCCAAATCAAGGTCTATGTCTGGGTGCACTCTTTGATATTGCAGCAACAAATGTATGAAGTCCGATCGCTTTTCTTTAACCTGTCATCAATTGTTTGTAGTTATTGTCTTATTGCTTATAAATATAAATTCAGGGACTTGATCTGGGGAGAAGGCTTTGTATTTTTGGGTTTTGCCGTTCCATTGAGATGCTAAGTGATGTTGTTGAAGACACCGTCTTAGAGCATGGTGGGGAGGTATGTCATATTTCCCTGTGTGTATGTGCCCACTCACGCTTAGCATATTGAGGGAAAATTTATTTTTCATTCAATTGTTCCAGTCATACTTGCGTTTTACTGCTCAATGCACATCAGTGGGCTTCAGCTTTTACCAAAGTGATTCTGGAGATGTTTTAGGCTCATGACAGTTGCATGGTTTATGATTCAATGGTCTCACCAATTTTGCATGCTTGGGTTCATGTTTGAATTCTCAATGTATTTTTATGCGTTTTAAAGGTCATCATTTGGAAGTTTGAGTGGTGTTTGGATACTAAGATGAGATGAGATGGCAAGAGATAAAATAAGATGAAATGACACCATCTCATCATCCAAACAGGCCCTACTTTCCAAACATAACCTAGTCAAGAATGAGGATTCGGTTGGACTATTGTTATTTTTTAAAAGTGTTTGACCATTGCAGTTTTAGTTGGACCACTTTCCCAATCAAGAATTGAAGTTCCATTGGCTTTTTTTTCTAATTTGTTTTCTTTTGAGAAACAGACTAGTATTCCACTCGTTGATGGTATTAGGATTTCAGCCTCGTTTGGAAAGTTTGGGTTTGTTTCTTTAATAAGTTCTCCGAACATATGATAATAGATGTTGGCTCTCTCATACTTCAATATATCTCTGCACTTTACAGTTCCAAAAAATTTATGTATTTAACGAAACTGCTTGAAGTTTGTGGCCCAAAGGTGATGTTTAAAATGGTGGATCTCTAATTTTCTGGCCTCTGGACCATGTATTTTTGTTTCAAATTTTGCATTACATGTTTGACAGAGGCTACGCTTTTATAAAATTTGCATCAGCTTAGTTCCTAAAGTATGTCAAAATATATGTTCTGAATTATATGATGAATTAGTTGTTGTCTCAAGAAAGCATCATGTAATAATGTTCAGGTTGTTGCTGCCGAGAAGGCAAGCAAAGGTGGTTTGCACGAGAAGTTAACAATGACAGTTGCAGTGCCGTTACTTTGGGGAGTTCCTCCTGTGTCTGAAACGCTTCACCTTGCTGTTCAAAGTGGTGGAGGGATTGTAGAGAAGGTCTATTGGCAATGGGATTTTTTGTAGATATATAATGGAATTCTTCTAACCATCATTTCTACATTTTGTACATAAATTCGTTCTCTTCCTACGTACAAAATCCCATTTGTTGTACTTTCTTATCTTCGCATGGTGTCAACATCATCTAAGAGCATTATTAATGGAATAGGGAAATTTAAATCCCCATTTTAGCTAAATATGATTATATGCCTTTGCCTATTCCATTTATATCCCATCTCCATATTGGATTATTTATTTATTAAATAATATTAAAATAATATTAAAAAATTAATTAAATTATCTTCTTTTACCATTCTACCAATTATATCTTAATTACTAATATAAATTTAATTTAATGATTGATTAAAAAATATATTTTTAATGGTCATGTAATATTATCAATAATACACAAACGTCTAGTTAAAATCATATAAAATTTATATAAAAAAGATTCATATATAATTTCTTAATTATAAATAAAAAAAAAAAACTTCTATTTTTCCCATCCAACTAGTAAAGTTTTCTAAATAAATTATTATACAGGCTGAGCATGTTGGAAAATATCATTTCCCAATCAAAACAAATTGCTATGCAGGCTAAATTCTCATTTACATTGGAAAATGTTAAGAGAAGACTGTGTACAAAAAATATGATTAAAATAAGATTTAGTTGATGAATAGAATAGATCAAATATAGATATTTGTTTACATTTATTGAAGCAAAAATTGATATTCAAATGGTTTGCCTATTCCATTGTGGGGTACTTCTGTGTATATAGGAGTGGAAAGGCATTTTATTTATTTATTTATTTATTAACTATGCCTATTCCATTGAAGATGCTCTGATCATGATGTAATTTTAATTACTCCATTACCTGTAACACTTGAAATCATTCAGAAGTAAACCTCATACTCAATAAAAGCAGAAGAGTTGCCATTACTTATCATTTTTCTATCGAATACAACAATACTACATACAGTTGTGAAGTGTCTAAACGTCGTACAATCATTTTGAAAAAGAGTGGATATTTATTTCGTACCATCTCAATATCCAAACAGCTTACTATTATAAATACTTTTTAATTTCAAATATTTAACTTTTTCATCTAATTATTATTTAATTTTTATTAGTTTATCGAACTTCCAATTAAAACACAAAACATACTTTTCAGATTTTAAACTAAAAATAATATTCAAAATTATATTCAAACAATATTCTAATGTTATAATATTTATATTCAATTTTTTCTCTGATTTTTCGAAATTCTATTAAAACTTTAATTCAAACTATTTTTAACTTATCTTACCTCAACTTAAAATATTAAACGCAATGCCCAAAATAACACAGAATGTTGGAGAAATACTAAAAAAATACTCCAATAATGCAATCCTAGGGTATATAGCCCGCTTACCCAAATGGGCCATAGGCCGAGATATTTCTGAGTCTAAAATGACCTAGAAACACTTAAATGGCCCCAGAATGATTCTGGGCCCTAGAATTAACAAAAAAATATAAATCAAAAATTGAATTTACAATAATAATAATAATATACAAACTAAAAGAAAATGAAGTACTACTCCTAAGTACTAAGCTATTACAATAATACGAATTTATAATAATTATAATAACTAAGCTATTATAATAATAAAAATTAAAAGAAAATAATTACAAAATTACAAACATAAAAAGGAAATTGTATCAAATAATTAAACCACTTCATACAACTAAACTAACTACTAAGAGTAAGTGAGTTGTTTCACACAATGTTTTGAATATCGTGTCGCTAGTAATTGGTATATACCATACATGATAGTAATCGATATGAAGGAGATAGGTCTTTCGTACCAAGTCAAATATTGGCCATTTCAGTATATTTAGTCTATATTGGCCAATTTTTAGTTTACTAGTTGAAATTTTGTATTTTTATAATTTCACTCCAATTTCATATCTAAAGACTATTTTCTTAACTTTTTATAATCATATTTTCTCGAGGACTAAAAATCAAATTCATACTCCCATTTTCTTGATGAAATGAGTGATTATCTTTAATAGTTGAATTGAGAACTTACAAGTATTATTAAGTTTTATATATATGTATTTTAATTTTTTGAGACTTGCATTAATGTTATTTGAAAATTTATTCATGTATAATTAATTTATCTATATATAGATTATTTCGAAACGGTATCCTAAAATATTTCGTTCCAATCCCTTAATCGAAGCGATCACCAAAATGGTATTCAAAATTTTGGTTTCATATTTGGGGTAGGTGGCCATAAAATCTTGTCGTGAGTTGTGAGATTGTAAAATTTGAAATATTAACAATTTAATAGGAAGATAAGTTATTATTATAAACAAGAAATAAAAAATAAAATTAAAAACATATTCTAGAAATGAAAAATTACAAACTAAAATCTGACTAATGAAGATAAGATAGGTATCAAGATCAGACATTGAGAATGTCTCAATTGAAATTTCGTCCTTGGGTTTGGATTAGGATTGAGGCTTGACCTACGTATATGAAAATAAGATTACAAAATAATTAGATACTAAAAAGTAAAAATTATATAAAAAAAAAATTAGGGATACCAATTATACAGACTTATGTCAAATGCAAATGGCAATGGTGAGCCCAATATAGTGACCTCATACTATAATAGAGGTAGACGCTATTTTATGTATTGCTACAACAATTAAATATAAAGTTAATATCGATGATATGAATATAAATAAATAAAAATAATAAAATAAAAATTCAACAATTATCAATTTTAGACTAATCCCCATTGTCCAGCTTGTCAGTCTTCTTAAAGTTAAGAACATACAGAACATGAATTTCCATCTTTTTGATATAATTCTGCATACAAATCAATGCCTCCACGGTGATAGCAGACAATGAATTCCAAAATGAATCCAATATGCTCTCTCTAGTACTAAAAGTTGACTTTAAGGCAACAAGGCTAATAGAGATGGCCAATATATTGAGTGTTGTCTCTCTAAGGACGGGATATTTCATAGAATTAGTCTTCCACCTTGTTAATATATCAAATTTCTCCTATAGATGGGAGAAGATTCACTACCAAATATTTGTCTACCTCTGACTTCACTTCTATATATTAACAGATTAGTAAGGGGTTATGTAAGAGGCTCTCACCCCATGCCAACCTATGTTTCTCTCCGTCCCGGCTTCTAGAGGAAGTGGTGGAGTAGGTGTAGGTGTAGATACATTACCACTACTAATCACAGCAAACTCATCAAATAATTACCGAGAATTTATCTAGCCATCGTCCCAATAAGCTCAATCCATGTGGCATGTTCGCAAGTACCAAACTATATATCATGCCATCAATCTTGGTTTGGGCGTCAAGAGCAATAACTATATATAACAAAATATTTAGCCTACTCAAATCTTCCCAATACGTGACATATTTGACCCTCATTTTCATGTCATCTCCCTTATCCTAATATGGTCACTCCTACATATTTCATCAAATTATTCTTTTGCTTATTTATTGACAGAAATCATTGGATGTAGGGTACAAAGGACTAGATACTCTCAATGTGATCTCGTAGAAAAGCCTAAAAAAAACTTACAAAAATAGCAACCACCTCCTAATCATCGTTAGTAAACTTTTCTAATCTTCGTGCTCATCAAAATATTAGACATATTGAATGTCCTCATTACCCAATAATTCATCAAGCATATGCATAATGTTTTTAGCTTTTCTCTGACAAAGAAATACTTAAAACCTAATGAAATCATGAATTTTCATTCTTATTCTCATCACAAAGATCTTATAATTTCTTATTACTCAAGCAAGCAAATTAATCAAACTTCATGATTTAAACTAAAACTAAGCAGAACTAAAATATGCTTGATGATTAACACAATATATGACTTTAAAACCTATCAGCCATGCTTTCAACTTCTAATTTAAACCTTCAAAATTCATCCTAAGACATTAGTAAATCATGAAAAATTATATTAATAATGCCATGTTAAAAATTCAACCCAAAACAATTTATGCATTTAATACTTCCCATCTAACTCGGTTTTGAACTTCATATGGTAAATCTCAATTAAACTCAATTAAAATTCATTCCAATGGCATAAATTAACTCTTAACATGATATGCTAATACTTGTAACACCCCACTCTACAATAAAGTCATATTTAGAATTTTTGGGGAATCGATGTGCTACTAACTTAAACTTTAAAAAAACTTTTCTTCTAACAGAAGCACCAAGTACAAAGATTTCTTATAATACAATCTTTATCAAATACTTAAAATCCAAAAGAGAGTTTGTGAAAGTACTTGTTTGAACTCAATAAAATCTCAAGTGTTGTGATATTCTATATGAGAATGATACATATATGTGGTGTATAGGATCCCACATTGTTTGAAAAGAAGATTTATTGCTCTTTATAATATACTAATGGAGCTCTAATTGTATCATTGACTAGTTTTTTTGGAGTAGATCATGTGGTTTTAGCCGTCCATTGAAGAGTTACAACTTTTCAAGGGTAAGTGAAAGACAAAGAAGGGTCATTCCTTGGAAGACGAGTAAGCAGTGGCCTGCAAAGTGCAGCTAGTCTAACAGAGCGAGCAACATTATGTGGAAGGTCGGGTTGATAGACCTCACATAGAGTGAAACAAAGTATTTGGCACCTGGAACAGGCAAACCAACAAGAGGTGCCAACCATATCAAGGCAAGAAAGAAGAGCTAACGAGGCTGGTAGCTAGGTTGAAAAGTGACATAGGAGCCTAAGGTCAACAACAATTAAGGAAAAGACCCTATGGAAATCAGGGATTTTTTGGATCACATAGAAATACTCAGAAG
This sequence comes from Platycarya longipes, assembly GCA_036559045.1. Classification (NCBI taxonomy): domain Eukaryota; kingdom Viridiplantae; phylum Streptophyta; class Magnoliopsida; order Fagales; family Juglandaceae; genus Platycarya; species Platycarya longipes. The sequence continues at coordinate 36,129,244 of CM071797.1, forward strand.
GCAGCATTATTATACGCAGAGTCCATACTCTTCCTGAAAGGTCACATCTAGATTAAGTCTACAGAAGGAAAATTACTACTTTGCAGGCTATATCATTCTAATCCAGAGCTATGTTGAAGCTATGTGGGAGACCCTTACTCTAGAAAGGATCATGGGCTAGACTGAAAACAAGCCGTAGTAATATGCATGCCTTGTCTCGTCATTCTGTCTTTGTCATCTTCCAGAGGAATGATTAAGATGAAAAGACTCATATTCAAGCATGTCTAGAGTTAAAATTATGTCAAAAGGACACCTAATGGGCACACCCTTTAAAAGGGACAAAATCACACTTTTGATATCTTAAGCATCGGAGTTTCTTAGGAGTCAAAGTTCTCAAAGAATGCAAGTGGCTTCAAAGAGTGTGAGGGAGAGAGCAGCATTAGCATCGTTGTAGCATTTTAAATACTATTGAGGTTGGCTAGCTTTTAAAATAGTACATAGAATGTGGGGTAAATTCGTGGATGTTGTGAGACTTTCTTGCATATTCTGTAACTTTTCCCTTTTTAAAATGAAAATAATATACATCTTCTTCATTATATTTATGGATTATCTTTACAATGTGATTTTGAGATTATGGTTTTGAATGGTTTTGATTAATGATGTTGTGGATTTTTGGATGCATGAGTCTTACCATGTGTTAGTCATCATGGACAGGTTGAGGCATTCTCGTGCCATTCCTACAACATGTTACCACAAGTTTTATGGGAAGGAGTAAGGGTCCTCATGATGATCAAGATTAAATAATTTTGTATCGGCTTCACTTAATAGACAGGTTGAGAAATCCTTCAGGCATATCCTAGTGTCTTTTAGTCGGTGGATCAAGTGGAATGTGTCTAGAGGCCAATCCAATATATCTTGGAGTGTGTGATGGAAGATTTCAAACATTCAAGTATGCTTGCACATTGGTTGAGTGGGAGTGAGTCCCCAAGTTGAAGGGTGAAGCATGTGAGATCTATATGATTAGATATTATGAGTTTGTACGTTAGCATGTGGAAAGATGGTGGTTCCTCACCTTGATGAATATGAATACTTGAGATTTGTACACAAGGTAATTCTTTAGAGAGTGATTCCTCATCATGCTTATATACTTGTGTTTTATTTAGAGAGTGCTTATTCGCCATACTTATGGTGGTTCTTTTTTCAAGGGTTTGATTGATTTAAATTACTTAGTCTCATTTTGCCATCACTTTTTTTCAGTTAAGGCTAATACGAAATAAAGAGAGATTTGAGGGCTCTGATACTCATTACTATAGGTAGTAAGACTAAGAAGTGACTACGAGAGTTAAATCCTCTCCTAAAACCTAAAATTATTGTATCTAACATCAACACTAATGTGCTCAACTTTTTGCATATTTCTTAACTCACTATCCAAGTCAAAAAAAACTATCTTGGTGAAGCGCATTTTGCCTTCGTTGGGTACTCTCAAGTTTAATATTGATGATGCTTCAAAGGTAATCCTAGACCAGTTAGATGGGTGGAGTTTTACGTTATACTAATTGCACTATCATTATTGGTTTATCTTGCTAACTTTTGGGTATGGGTATTGACACTTTTTGTGAGGACCATGCTAACACAAGGCAAGACACTGCTTTTCAAAGGCAAGTGGAAGGCATAGAAGAGTGCATTTTCATTGGATGAATGGAAGCTGAGGCAATGATGGCTTGTAAAGTTCAGCTAATCCAACAGGGTGAGTAGCACTATGTGGAAGGTCAGGCTGAAACATCTCAACACAGGGTGAAATAAAGAGTTTGACACCCAAAATTGATCAAGCAAGAAGAGGCACCAACCATATCAAGGTGGGAAAGATGAGCTAAAGAGGCTAGTAGATGGGGCAAAGGGTGAGATACGAGCCTAAGGTAAGCAACAATCAAGGACAAGACTTGTATGGATGTAAGGGCTTTTGGGATAACATGAAAACGCTTATAAGGTAGCATTGTCGTACATAGAGGTCCATACTCCACCTGAAAGGTTACACTAGAGTAAGTCTGCATAAGATAAGTTATGACTTTGCAGGCCATATTATTCTAATCCAGAGGTATGGTTCAATGCCACGTGGGAGACCCTTACTTAGGAAAGGACCATGAATTTAATTGAATACAAGTTGTAGGAACATGTGTGCTTTGTTCCATCATTTTGCCTCTGTTATCCTACAAAGGGATGACTAAGACCAAAAAGATCCTATTCAAACATGTTTAGGGTGATAAGTATGTTAGAAGGACACTTGGCAGTCATGCACTTTAAAAGAAATTAGACATGGGACAAAATCTCACTTCTGAGATTGTAGGCACTGAAGTTTCTTTGGAGTCTGAGTCTTCAAAACAAAAGAAGAAAGTTTCTTCAAAAAAATTGACGAAGGGAACAACATCAACACTGTTGTATCATTTTAATTATTGAGGTTGATTAGTTTTTAAGACAGTACTAAGAATGTGGGTTAAAGTTCTGGATATGTTGTGAGATTTAGCCTTGCATATTCTGTAACTTTCTCCTCCTTTTTTTTTTTTCAAGAAAATAATATACATTTCATTATATATATATGGACTATATTTACAATGTGATTTTGAGATTATGGGTTTGAATGGTTTGGATTAGTGATGTTGTGGATTTTCAGGTGCATAAGTCTTACCATGTGTCTGTCATTATGGATGGGTTAATGCATTCTCATGCTATTCATGCTATCTTTACAATGTAGTAAGGGTTCTCACGATGATCTAGGTGGAATGGTTCCGTATTGGTTCTCATGATAAATAGGTCGACAAATTCCTCAAGTATATCCTGTGTAGAGTCTTTAAGTTGGTTGATTTGGTAGAATGTTTCCAAGAACCAATTCAATATTTCTCGACATGTGTGATGGATAATATGAAATATACAAGTCAAATTGCACATTAGTCTGGTTGGAGTGAGTTACCAAGTCAAAGGGTGAAGCATGTGGGATCTATATGATGAGATATTATGGGTTTTATGTGCTTGGAAAGATGGTGGTTCCTCGCCTCGATGATAAATATGTATACTTGAGATTTGCATAGAGGATAATTATTTAAGGGTGGTTCCTCACCATACTTATATACTCTTGTTTTACTCAAAAGGTGGTTCCTCGTCACAACTATTAATACATGTGTTTTTACCTAGATAATGATTCATCGCAACGCACAAATAAAAGTGTTCACAAATCTTTTACTTAAAATTTTACATTACATTTTCACAAATATTGTCTCTTATTAGTAGTTTTGTCATTTCTATCTAACCTACTTACGGTTTCTATTATCGAAATTGTAGATGTTGATGTAGAGGTAGTCCCAAGACAGGTCTCCCAAGAAGAAGGACTAAACCCGCTCGATCAACAATAATGGAGGCCTGTCAGCAGCATGTCTGATTAGATAGGGAATAGGCATGAAATTTTCACAAAAGGGTGCACTTGTAAACAAATAGGAACACGCTTCTATATTTTTACAGAATTGTCAACTTTGATAGCTAATGTCACTTTGTGCTACAAACTGAATATATTCGATCTTATAATTGAGACTAATTCTCTCATTGTGGTTAATTAGATTAATAATTGTTCTTTTCCCCCTCACTTCACTCAGACATTTGGGATGACATTTTACATTTCAAAAATTGTTTTTCATTCAATATTAAAGGCATGCATTTATAGAGAAGGTTGTGCGTTTGATGACAACCTAGCCAATTATGGTGTCATGGTGCATACACTAACTTTTTTTTATATCATTTTTAACTCCCTATGTTTTTATTATTCTATTCTCTATTAATTGTGCATGTCTTCCTACAATTCGATACTTTTTTTTTCTCCATTATTACTTCACCTCATTGTAATTTACTTTATATGGTCTTTATACTTTTTAGGAACTTGATTTTGAGGCTTTTATTTTTCTATAATTGTAATACTCTACTTTTTTTTTTTTTTTCTGTAGAAGGTATTCTTCCATCAAAAGGGAGGATAACCATAAAATTGGAGTACCGTTCTTTTCTTTATGACAAACAAGTTTATAGAGATTTTACTAATTATTTATGTTAACATCATGTCTTGCACATTTGTGGGCTGGACTTTCAAGAGCTTAGGTCTTTTGGGTTCTAGGCGCAAAAATGAGATAGAAGAATCGGGAGTCAGCCTTGGGGGTCGATGAGTATTCGATGCTTAAATCAATGAGATTTTTTTTGAAGTCTAAAATAATGAGAGTTGCGAAGTTAAGTGTAGAGAGTGAGTCTAGAGAGAGCTTTTGCACTACTTAGGATCCGTTATTTATACCTTGTGCCTGTAGAAGGCGGATTGTACTTGTTGTCACCCTCTGTAGATGGCACTTGTTGTCATATGAAATTTCCGTTCTCTTAGTGCCTTTAGCCTTTACCGCACTGATATTCTCTTCACGTCAGGCTGGGGAATAAAAGTTAAGAAATAAGTTGGTGCAAATTGCAAAGGATCCTTTTCTTCGATGAAGCAAATTCTTCTATTGTTTCTTTGAAAGAACTGAGAAATCAATGCTGCTAACGACAACCTTTTATGTTCTCTTTTCTTCAGACAAATACAACACATAGAAACAGGGTGAAACTTCTTTCAGGAAGTTACGTAGAATCTTTTCAACTTTAATCCAAAGGTTGATTTGGATTCCTTCGATTGAGAATTTTTTTTTTTTTAATCTTTTACTTCTTGAAAAGCTCAACTGTACAGAAGTAACAGAACATTACAAATAAATCATCAATTGCTTTAGAAATCCTCCCATTATGAACGACCAATTCATCTATGGATTCTGAACTGGTTATCATTGTTTGTCCCCCAAGACAACATCACTGAATGGCTTTGAGCTCTCTAGTATTGTGACAACCCAATAGTCAACACAATATAAGTACCCAACCCAACTAATGTTTTGATCCGGATTGCAGCCTTGACATTTATAGTTCATATGAGTGATGTTATTGTGTCGTTCAGTAGTGATTGGTAGGCGTGCTCTTTAAATAAAATTTAATTTTTAAAATGTTAGAATTTCTTTTTTTAAATTTTAAAATATTTTTAAAAATATAAAAAAATTAATGCTCTAATAATCACTTCCTTAATTAAAACTAATTAAATATATGAATTGTCAAAATGAGGAGACAAAATAGATGAGCATATTAACATTATTTTAATGCATATACTGTCTCGAACTGTATCATTATCTTCTTTTATATACATTGCATCATTACTCATTGGATTGAAAATTTACTTTTAAGGGAGACGCTGGAGTGCGGTCGGGTTGCACTCCAGCGTTTTGCAGCCCACCCCCTTCCACTTTCTGATCTCCTATAATTGATATAAAAATACAATAAAAAATATTAAAAAATACAATAAAAATACAAAAAATAAATAAAAACACAATAAAAAACACAATATAATAATAAAATGAAGAAAATATAATAAAAATAAAAATAAAAAACACAATAAAAAATAAAATGAAGATGAATTTTCAAAGAAAATTTGGCCTCACTCAGCCCCCGATGCTGGCGACAGCGGTGGGGTTCGAAACGGGTTTAAGGTAGCCGGAGGCACACCAGAGGTCGCTGGGGCTCGTCGTCGCAGGGGTAAGGTCACCGGCTCTCTCCGATTTCGATGGGGTGGGCGGTCGCCTACCGCTGCCAAAAACGGTAGGAGTTGTAACTTTTCTCTACTTCTAAGGGAAGGGGAATAAAAAAAAAAAAAAAAAAAAAAAAGGAGAAAAATGGTCAAGGAATGGGTCCAAATGCTTTTAAATTTGTTTGGAGATTTTGAAATACGATGTTACATGCTATGTAACTCAATTATGCAAGTATAAAACACATGCACCACACACCCCTTTGTTTAATTTTTAATTCCTATTTTTTTATTTATTTTTTGCGTTCTATTCAGTGAGCTGTTTGAAAACATTGCCCACCACATTGGTACTATCCAATCTTTTCAGCTTTTTAATCCTTGGTCCCCCCAATTGTTAATCAGACTTCTTAACTAACTTGGCTTTGGGTCCCACTTCACTCTCCCCTGGCCCTCAGCTTTGACTTGTTTGGCAAGCACTTGGGGTCACATGCTATGCATAATGTGGAAATTTCTTGGTTCCTTGTTCTAAACACAGTAAAATTGATCTATTATGATACTTCTCTGATGGGCTTTTGGTTCATCCCCTAGGGCCTTCGCCAAAGCAAAGAAAATAAGTGGATTGTAATTCCAGAAATGTACACCTCATAATGAAAGATACTGATGATGTTTAGACTTGATTTGTGGGGCATCTTTTGTCATTTTCGGTAATATCAATTAATTATACAAATAGTCTCACGCTAGAATGCACAAGCATCATAATTGTTTTGAAAATAAATAAAATTTATTGTTGAAAAATCAATTTTCTTATTGAAAAATAATACTTGTAAGGAATTTTGCGCAAGAAATGAATTGTAGTTCATCTTTAATTGTGTTTTACATTTCAACTTAATTTTAAATTTTTTTTGTGTTGAGCAAATGATTATTTTTAATTTTTTTAATTTTTTATAATTATAATTAATGTGAAATTTTAAACCTTTTCTTACACAATTCCTATGCAAGATTTCTTATATGTAATAGAATAATTTTTTATTAGGTTTTATATTTACTCATTTTTTTTTAAAGAGATTGTGTAACGTTTGTATACTATACAATTATAAATATAATTTCTCTGAATAGAAGAGTATGAAAGAAAATCTCTTTCATATAATGCAGCTGATATTTTCCTACAGAACTTTAATTCAAACCAAACAGCTCAACTACAATTTCATGTCAGTGCTTCCCTTTCAATTGTTTGGTTGAAGTATAACTTCAACCACCATTGGAAAATGACTCTCCACTCCCAAATAGGAGACAGGGCCTCGTTAGAACGGCTAATTGCTCTATTGGCTTCATTATAAAGTCACTGATAATTAACAGCAAATGCACAAGAAGTTGTCTTCGTCATATATATCAATTTAAATGTAGCTTCGACACAAGTTTGAACGAGGTGTGATGCTTTCTCAGTTTTGGCATTTTCAAACATGTTTTCCTAGCGAACCTCTTTTTCCACAATTTGAATCTAACTTCATTTTCTGGTACATGATTTATGACTCTCACCAAATTATGGTTCGGCAATCGTACACGTCACACACGTCACACGGGCCAGGCCTTGTTCTTTTGGTGTTACAAATTACTTCAACGTCAACATGGAGGCTGACACAGATTTGTCAGAAATTAGTACCAAAAGATTCGATTTTAGAAGAAGTGAGGGGGAATCGCTTTCGTAGATGAAGAGGAATAAAGTACACAATTATGCCTCACCAAATATATTTTTATTTAATAATAATAATAAAAAAAAAAAGTAGAGCAGATGAATATTTAGAGAAAAATAAAATCATTATGAATTTTTGCTGGGCATACAGTTATTTTGATGGTTTTTAAAATTATTAATTAATCCAAAATTAATTTACACCTATGTGATTACATAATAATAATCTTACAAACCTATGTGTCTTGATTATGTAGACTCTCAGATTATGTAGACTGTCAGATTGTAAAATTATATTTATTATAATAAAATTTGACGATTAATATAGAACTACGACAATTTATAAAATTATTTTTTATATAATCTACTTGTAGATATAATATTCCTCTGATTTGTTTTAATTGAGACACTTTAAATTAGATAAAAATACAAGAATTTTGGTCCAAAGTTTAAAAAGTTTTCTTATTAAATAATTTTACAGGACATCGCGTACCTTCTACGAATATCCACAACTAACATAGAAACTCGATAGATGTTTCCTGCTCCTCTCCTCATTTGGCCAAACGACACTAAACAATATGCAAGTTTCAGGTGCTATTTATAATGTTATAGTAAGTGAAACAATAAAGGCTAGTTGAGTTGAAATCCAAAGAAAAAAAGTAACTAAAAACTGCCAGCTCTATAAAAAAGAAAAGAAAAAGGCATTCATGCGTGCAATAGGGACAATGAAAATGGTGTTTCTTGTGGCAAACAGCTAAGTAAACAGCGTGGCCCATTCCAAAATTAAAGCAGAGCCATCTCATGACCGTACAATCAAATTTGAGTAGAGTGTGACGAAAAAGAAAAGAGAAAAAGTGATCATAATTTATTAGAAATAAAAATAATTGAAAGCAAAAAAAAAGAGAAAATAGTTGGGGAGGGGGATGGGGGTGAAAAGGAGAGAAAAGAACAGAAAATAATGGAAGGGACAAAAAGAGATGGGCCTGAAATTTGAATTTTAATCACTAAACATTACACATGGGAACCAAAACTCATACCCACTGTGAAACAAATAATGTCTCATCATTAACCCACAAAACACACACCCTTTTTGTCATTTGGTCACTAAAGGTCAACTTTCATCATCCCCATAATAACAACAATTCAAACCAACATTAATCATTTTGATTAACCAAAGACACTCCATAGCCATGGGATTACCCAACTTGGTGGTCATGTTCCAATAATTCTGTCCCTTCCCACCTTACACCAAACTTATTCTTGTGTCTTAAAATTGAGTTGTATTTTTCAGGAATAATAAATTAAAACTATAATTCCTTATACCCTCATAATTATTACCTTTCTTTTATGCCAAAATATATTGTTTTTAATTTATTTCTTCATGTCAGGTTCAAATATTTTCCCCCTTTTTTACCAAAGAAAATTGTGTAGGTAGCTTACAGTTTCAACTTCCACATTTCCAATTTCACCTATCAACCTAGGTTTGACGGATTTTTTTTGGAACTGAGAAAAAGGCAAAAGCCCGAAAGCTAGGCCTGATTTGCTTACGATGATGAAACTAAAAATCTAAAACATATTTTAAATTCATTATTATATTTTTTTAAATTTTCGTATAAAATATAACAAAAAATGTAACTTTTTCAAATCTTAAAATAAAATTAATATTAAAAAAATATATTACAACAATATATTTTTTTTAACATTTATTTCATCTCATCTTATCTCATCTCATCTCATCTCTGAAAACAAACCAAGCCTATTTCACGATTAAACTAACTAAATGATAAAATTTTTTATTTTGAAGGAGTTAGAAGCTGGTCTACGCGCGACTTTTATCACAAGAGTTTTGATACTCATCATTTTTATTTTTATGTATTAATTAAACATCATTTTTTTTTTTTTTTAGTTTTTTATACTTACTGAATTCTTTTATTCATCATCTATATGTCACACATTTAATAAGAAAAAAAGTATAATGTACAATATATGAAAATGCAACTTAACAAGGCTCTCCACCTCATGCATAGCCTACGCACACACATTGTTTACCTTACAAAAAATCCTCATAGAGAAATGTTTTATTGGCAAATTAAAAAAGTCATCTTAGAAAAATAAATCTACAAACTGATGTCATTTTATGTAATATATTAAATTGTAAAATGTAAAATAGATCTAATATATCATATGAAGTATATTAATTTGTTGTTTTATTTATATATATAAAATCTCTTTAGAATTAGAGTATTTTTCATAAAACCTGATATATATATATATATGTAATCTCTCTTTGCAACACCACTAGCACGATACACTAATGGGGTACCGTTCATTTTGAATGGCCTATAGATGGATAAATTGCGACATGAGGTTTCCACATTCAATCGTGGAAAACAGAATAATAGCTAATGAATCCACTCAAATAGTTTATATTAAAGAAAGATTGATTAAGATGTCTAAAACGCGAGGCTTTCTGCATCTTTTATCGCATAAAACTGTTAATTAAGTATTATATAAATGATAAAATCTACTTGTTTCTGTTGGTTTAAATTACTTTTTTAAACAAATGATGATTTTACTCAAACTCATGAAGTACTACGTATACTATAACAAATAAGACTTTTTTCTACATTTTATTTAGCTGAGAGTTAAATTCTACTCCAAATAGTAACATTTGTTACGTTTTCTCGCCGTAAATAATAGCATTACTGTGAGAAATTAGACATTTACCGCGAGAAATTAGACTTATTGTCACGCCTAAATAGCCGCAGTTAACCCGCGATCTTAAAATCGTGGCAAATGACTTTTTGCCACGATTTTGAAACTTTTGTGGCGATTTTGAAACTTTTTGCGGCCAATTTAAAATTTTTTGCGACGACTTATAAAACGTCGCAAAAAGTCTTATATGTTGTAGTGATAAAGCATGTTAATGCAAAATAAATTAACCGTGCAATTTAGTTGATAATTAATATGAATTTCTCCTTCACTAATCATGAAATATTAATAATAATTATTAATTATAAGAAGAAGAAGAAGATGAAGAAGAAGAAAAAAGGAGGTTTGCTACCGTTAAGGAAACCTGTTTAATTCACGAAATGGAAGACTTTTCCAATCAGATACTTCCCAGTAGGATTCCCACTTCACAAAATTAATGGAGTATTGTTTATAATGGTATTATATATATATATATATATAAATATATATATATATATATAATATATATATATATATATATTCCTTATAGAATAATGTCTACTTTCAAAAGAAAAGCACAAACAGAAGGTAGTGCACCCAGTTCCATGAATTAAAGAATTAAGTACGATGGTGTTGCATTATATATATAAATATATGGATCAATATAAACTTTGACAGGTATATATTATATATTTGGCGAATCCTGACAAATTAATGAAATGAAATGGCAATAATATGGATCTTTTTGTCACGAAGTTTCCTAATCTTTGCATTATTGGATGTGAAATATTATGTGCGCATGGAAATCTAAATATCTTAATAATTATATGATCCTGCTCTTATTATGTATGCTTTTTCTTTCTCGCCTTTTTGTGTTAGGTTATACATGGTGGGCGCGCGCTTCATTTAATGGACAGCTCAGGCGCCTGAGGGAGTACTGCTAAGCCTATGTGGAGATCCTCAAGGCCATTTTTTGTTTTTATATTAATTGGCAAATACCATGATTTATAATATAAATACTATTTTACTATTGTTTACTATGGCCGTTAATTTGGTTTTTCCTTTCCATGCAATAAAGGGGAAAAAGCCCCAAGATATTCCCTTTTTATCTACGTAAAACTGGAAAATTAGTTTATGCTATTTCCGAAGCTAATGTGTTATGTATTACTGACAAACATCCTTTTGGGATTCAGAACTTACCCAGTAAATAACATTTATGCACTTAAAAACAAATTGGGAAAATATTAAAAAATGAAAGCTTAGTATTGAGGAATAATCTCACACTTCTTATAATGGACAAAGTTTTGGGTATGTTTATTATAAAGAATGAGCGTGGTAATTATAGTAGAGTGGGATTATTCCTCATTAGCATCCTCTTTCACATGCAAAATTGTATTTTTTTTTTCTGGTATTTGTTATGGACTAAATAATGTGGGTTTCATTCGTCTTGTGGTTAATTTTGATATAGTGAAAAAATTCATGAACCAAATTCATATTATAAAACCGATTGAACAAGAGACGCATGATTTCTCATTTTTTATAAATACGTACGAGACTTTATCCACCGATAATATAAAATTATTCCTCAACATTACTTAAAGTTGTTCCTGATCCTTTTGCAAAACAAATTTGTGTTGTAAGTACATGCCAGCTTGATTGAACTTGATCGAACATGTGAAAAGTGCAGTACATGCAGGAAGCCTCCAAAGTCTTGTGTCTCTGAGATCATGAAGACGTTTCTACTTCAATTATTTTCCTGGAATTATATATGGTTGCCCAGGGTCTGAGAGTCTCAACCACTGAAAGTGGGTTTTATTTATTTATGACTTTGAATGGGTACAATATTTCTACCTTGACTTTTACCCTATTTTTACGTTCACTATCTCGCATATTTCAAACATATCTGATGCCTATCTAATCTCATAGCTTGTCACTGTCTGTTGGTAGATGATCAATTTATTTCTTACAAAATCCAAATCTTGGTGATAAGATATGCCACTCTCAACTGTTAAAAATAAGACAAATGTGACACTTTAATTACAATAAAATTAAGTAAATATAACACTTTAATATCTCATTTATTCTGTTTTATCATAATTGAACTATACGTCTGTTTCTGTTTTCTTGTAATGAGTTAAAATTATTGACTAGATTGAAGGCATGTTCGTAGTATATAATTAGCTTCAAAAACTTATTTTTTTTGTAGTGATATTCTTTTAGTTTTGTCAAGAAAATTGAATAATATATTATTATAATATTATTTTTATAATTTTATTATTATTTTAAAATTTTATTATTTATTATATTTTATATATAAATATAAAAAAATTATAATAATAAAATAAGATAAGATGAAAACGTTTGTATCCAATGGAGATCACGTTGGACTACATGCAATTTGCAAATTACCGTCTTCTAGTCCTTGATATTTCTTTCTTGGCTAACGAATTCAACTCCGAGATCTGCCTTTTTTATTTTTATTTATGCACCGTCTTATCTCCTACAATTGGATTGTTTTTTTTAATTCCTCAGACGTCCCTTTATATTTTATTTCTGATCATTAATTTACATAAAATACAAACCATAACAACAGAAAGAAAAGAAGAGACTTTAATTCAGTAGGACATATGTCACATGCTCAGGTTAGTGATCAAAAGACTTTCAACCCCATGCTATTCTTGTAGTACTGATCCCAAATTTACGACAGCTTTTTGACCTTTTAATTTGCATCTTTTGATTCATTTGGATTCTCAATTCTTTTCTATTAATTCTCACTTTTGCCAGTTAATTGAGCTTGCTCCTAGCAAGAAGAGTGGATGGTAAGATTTCTCCAATGTATTATTCGTCATCAATCTTGTCATAATTATCCTTATTATCTTTTCATCACTATAACACATAAGATTTTTTACGACATTTCATAAGTCGCTACAACAAAACTTCTAAATTGTCGCAAAAAGTTTCTAAATCGTCACAAAAGCCTCAAAATCGAAAAAAAAAATCATTTTCCGCTTTTGAAGATCGCGGGTTAACTGCGGCTATTTGGACGTGACAATAAGCTTAATTTCTCGCGATAAATGCCTAATTTCTCGCCGCAATGCTACTATTTGTGGCGAAAAAAATGTAACAAATGCTATTATTTACAGTAGAATTTAACTCTCAGCTAAACAAAATGTAGCAAAAAATTTTATTTGTTGTAGTGCATAGATCATATGTAATGATTATTTGTGGCGTGTGCAACTTTCGTATATTCTCTTAAAAAAAAAAATAGACAAATCTTATTCTCATATAAAACAAAAACTCATTTTTTAATAATAGATCTTACTTTCATTTTTTTAAAGTTCTTAAACTATATTTAACATTATTATTAGTTATAAAGGTCATATATATATATATATAAAGCAACTCATTTTGACAACATAAAACTACGTACCACAAGAAGTTTATAAACAGATGCGCTTTCATAAGATTAACGAAGCATTTTTCAATTTCTGTTGGAAAATATGACTCTGTGTTGCTGGAGAGAGAAGGTGAAGATAAAAGTTATAATTCACAAACTTATATTTAATTATTTAAACTAGAAGTTCATTTACAGAAATTAAACAAATAATGAATAAAACATTGCATCGGGGGCCGGGGTACCCAATTAGATGCAGATCTTATAAATAAAAAAAAAAGGTCAGACCAAATGAAGTGAGGCATCCAAGTCAAACATGAATAAAGAAAGAAATTGTTTGTTATTTTGGCAGTCATACATAGGAATTGATGAGTCTTGGTGGGTGGACCCAATCTAATCTTTCCTTCCAACGCTTTTCCATGCCCAGTACATTACATTAATCTTATATATATATATATATATATATATATATGAACAAATGTGGCACTTTTAATCACATTCCCACAAGGTATCCTACCATATATCGCAGGCTACTATCCTCATCAGCCGATTCCACTTTGCACTGCTCAAGAAATAAAAGCTTTCCTAGCTAGAGTGCTTGATTCTTATTCTTATGGCGATCAACACAGTATATTATATGACTAATTTGAGTTAAATAAACTCGCACCCATAATTATTAATTAGTACTTCCATTTGAGTTAAAATATTATTTGTTGCCTTTGTAACTACTAATATTATATGAAAATCTCCCTTTTTTAAAAAGAAAAATATATATATATTAGTTTATCCATTTTTTATGACGCAATTTTAAGGAACTCCGTTCAATGTGTTTTAAGAAGTAGTACGTGCTAGTAATCAAGAAAAGGAAAATGATAAACTCTCAATAACTTGCACAATATATCACATAACATGTATTGTAAAATGAAGATATTTTTGTAAAGTGATATTAATTTTATAAAGTAGTTTATAGAAATATTTTTATTTTATAACTTGTGTTGTGTAAGTGTTATAAAATGTATTGTGTGTGTATTACTTTCCAAAATGAAAAATAGTTATATATTCATGATCAAGTATTTATGACGAAAATAATTATTTATTACGCATTATGATATATTACTACAAGAAAATTATTTATCCGTGATTAATTATTCCTTATCAAAATGATTATTCATTGTCAAAATGAGCTAGTTTTTGTAATAAATAGTCATTTTCATCACAAATAATCTGTCATGAATATTATTTTTTTTTGTAGTGTTATATGTACCTAGCTTTTTAATATATCGTGTACACATCAGTAGGCAAACTTAAATATCACCACTACAAAAAAAAAAAAAAAAAAAAATACCAATACTACTCAAATTGCTCTAAACGTTTTCATCCCTTTTATATATTTGGGCAGTTTTTTTTTTTTTTTTTTTTTTTTTTTTTTTAAATCATGCTTCCTCTACACAACACCAAATTGGTCTTATTTTTACTCCCCTAAACTAGAGTACTAATTTATTATTATGAAATTTCTTTTTTAATTTGCCAAACGACACTTACGGCCAAATCGATCATCGGAATATATATATATACAAGATGATCTACAGCCCAAAGTATATATGTTGCAAATTATGAACCATAATGTACATGACTTTAATTACTTGCATGTTTTCAATCGTAATCGTTGATGATTAATTGTTAACCATGCGAGAAGTATATGTTGGAATTAATATACTGAAACGGAAAAAGAGCAGATCATCGAGCAGTATTGACTCGTACGCTTTAGGTCTTAGGATGCCAATTAAGACAGCCATGCTCATGTGGTCGCAGTTATGTCCACAAGCCACAATCATAATACTGAATAAATTAAGAGAACATAATCTCAATAAAATATTGCACTCTTAACCACAAGAAAGACAAGGGGATGCCATAATTAACAAGCACCACATGCATCACTTTTGAGAGAGAAGCATTTGAGTGGGCACTTGAGTATATTTGATTTAGGATTTATTCATTAATCCCACCCCCCCGCCCCTCCCCTCCCCTCCCCTCTTTTTCCCACTTTTCCCCATTAGAACAGGAACCGGAATTGAAATGGACCATCCCTTTATAATAACAGCAATAATAACCTCGATCGATCGATCGAGAGAGAGAGAGATCAGAGAGAGGTTTCCCGTTTTGACTTCTTCAAGGTCACACTCTGATCTTCGATCCCTTCCCCCCAAATTCAGCACAGAAACTTGCCTATAAAATACTGTACTCCAAGTAGGACTTGAATGAAATTTTTCTTTATGGAAGTTTGATCACCGACCCCACTGACTTTATACCTAATCTTTACCAAACTTTGTGGATGTTTATTTGCTACCATTATCTTATTTGTTAAATGATCTTATTGCATTGTTCATGCCGCTGTAATTAAACCATTTCTTTCTCTTGATCTTATTTGTTTCTTTTCGTTTTTGTTTTTTCTAAACAAGTAATTAGTAAACTTCATTCAAAGTAGGAAAGATGATATATAAGAAGGGGATTTGATTTTCCAACAAACGCTCTGGAACAATAACAGTGCAATGAGTTAGATAAAAAAAATTAAAAGTGAGTTTTTGGAACTGATTTATTGGTCTTCACCCATATCCTAGAAAGAGGACATCGTCTTAAAAAACGAAAATAATCCATTCGCAAAAATATATGAACAATAGAACTACAACTGAGTACCAGTAGAATCTCCGCTAGAAGCAATAAAAGTGAAGGATGCTCTACTGTTTTTTGTCTTGAGATGATTTTTAGAGTCAAATTTTTTACTCCAAATTCTTTTTTTCTTTTTTTTCATAAACTATCTATTGGCTTTGGAAAGACTGTAGAAAACTTCTATCCCATTAAAACTAATATCCTGTGAGATGCTAGTTTAGCTAAAAGTGTTTTACTAATTGATGAGGAAAAAAAGTGAACATAAGACTGCCTATAATTTTATCTTCCATTGAAAACCCAGCTCTAAACTTCCTGAGAATCTTAATTTAATGACGTACTATAATGGGTCAAAAAGTTAGGGTCACGGGATAGGTACTAAGTCATGAGGATGCAGCTTTCCTGTTTCGTGATTAATCTGTCAAGGGCATGGGGAGGACTAGAGTTGTTTTTTCCCTCCGCTTAGGGGCACGAAGCCCATATGTAATGTGGGGTCTTCTGTTCTATCATTGCGGACAGTGGTCCTTGGTGGACGGTGCCCCTTCGAATGGATTGTGGTGGTCCTTAACACTCCTGTTAGAGCTTATGCCTAATAAAAACTATTGGCTTTCTAATATTATTCAACACATTTTAAAGTCATTAGGCATGAGACTACGATGCCTAGTCCAACAAAGCAAGGAACTGAAAATTTGAAGGATATTGCTGATAACGACATCTCCAACAAAATGAGCTCATCTCAGATAATTTGTAAATAATAATGAATAATAGTACAAAAATAGTGAACAATAGTAAATTATTTGTGAATAGTAATCAAATAATATGAGACTACTTTACTTACCAAACACAGCCTAAGCGCCCTCTTGATCAAATCAGATTATAAAGGGGCAGACGAAATATAAGAATGCTTCAAATGGTCAAGTAATCACCTACTACTTTAATTGAATATTGAAATTAAGTACTACTGGTCATGGATAGAATATTAAGCAACTAATTGAACTATCAATAAAATAAAGAATCGGTGAAAAAGTTGACCGTTTGTTATATTACACAAAATTAAATCAAGATATATCCAAAGTGAATAATGTGATTTTTCTAATAAATCTTGTTGACTAAAGGTGGAGAAATCAGCCAGAGAATAAACTTAATTCCTGTATTGTTATCTGATTTGCAATAATTCATTAAAACCTAATAGTCATGTAGTTTAATTATCATCATGATTAACCAATTTTTAAGCTAAGTTCCATTCATATCAATGGGATGGTTGAAATAATTTACGTTGCAATGACTCACAAAAAGAAAATAGAAATTATCCACAAATTAGGGACATTCATTTGCCGTGCATGCAACATATGGGCAGTAATATTGAAGGGACTTGCTACGTATAAATGAATTTGCAAATTGATCTGTGCCAATGCTGCTATCTTCATATCTAAAATTTAAATTCACATCATTTTAATTAAAATTTGACTTTTTGATTAATGATATTCGATGGATACGCATATTGATATTCAAAATCGCTTATAATCAAAATTTTCTGATAATATGATATTGAAAGCAAAGTAATGATATTTACTACTCTTTTATAATTAATTTATAACTCATTTTACAAGTAATTAAAAAATTCACGTCACTCTGCCGTGAGTTGCGAGGATTTAGTGTGGGGGCCTGGTCGCCCGGGAAGAGTACTCTCGATCAGTCCCTTCCATTTCTTCACATTGATCCCAGGAACCTAACTTCTTTGACGAGGATTTCTCTATATGAGTATGAATATACCATGCCTTGTACGTCTTGATGAACAGCTAGTGACCGTTTTTAAATCGATGGCCATAAGTTTTTAAAAGTTGATATAGATCGCTGTGCTGGTGCATATATATATATATTTTATAATTTTGTTTGATTTTGGCGTGTTTGAATTAAAAATAAATATAATATTATTTATTAGAATATTTTGTAAAATCTGTATCATAATTTTTAGCATTTCGATATCTAATAATATTGACATTAGATCCATCAAATACAAATTTAATAGTTTTACTTAAAATAATCCTATATTGGACTCATAAAAATCTACCAATTCAAACCTTGAGCTACTATACTTGAGCATCATTCTTCATATTTAAAGAAATACTATTCGCCCATCAAAATATTTTTTGGTTACATTTTACTATATTTGTTAGATGAATAAATTATATATGTATTTGTTGGTTTCATAAATTGTATATTATATTATTATTTTAATGAATCTAATAATGAATTTAATGTGGAGTTATAGATGTGGAGGTGTTAGCTTTCCATTAAACTCATCCTTTCCATCAAGTTTTGAAGAAAATTCTGATATAGCTAATATCAATGCTCTAAGCTAATACATCATGCACTAGGGTTCTGTAGTAGTACCAATTCCAGCTCATATTATTCGATTCTAGACTTGGAAATTATTAAAATATACACTGTTATGTAAGAAAAAATAATGTAAACTAACGTCATTGTTCAATGTATCAATCCAGTTATCAAGATTTAAATGAAAATATAACATGGTGACTTGAATTAATGCTACATACCTCTGGGAGATTGGAGCCTTAATCGTCTGGCCATCAAATGAAACAGTTATGCCCTTGGTAAATTAGAAACTTTTTCAATATGTTATTTACAAATTGAGTAGTTATGACTTTTCATAAGTGTTATTTCATTTTTTAGTTAAGATTTTTCATAAATGCCCTTTCATTCTAGTTGTTACTTTTCACCAATGCCCTTCCATTCTCTATAAATATGACTCCACCCACAAATTTACACACTTAAAATTCTCTAGAAAATTAGAGAAACATTCCTTCCTTCATTTTGTTTTTTCTTTCTTTAGGTTTTGGCTATTTAATATCAAGTTCGAAGATTTACTTTTGTGTGCACCGAAAAGAAATTAACAGGAATTGACATTGTTTTGTCTTTAGAGTAGAAGGTCAAAACCTAGTGCATGTCTGTTAAGATTTGGAGGGGCAGAATCTACTCTTAAGGAAAGAGTCCATCACAACGTGTCTTAATATAGAGTTCTATTTTTCTAATTTGTTTTTGTCATTTTAATTTATTCTCTAGTTTACAAAGTGTATGCACAAATATCTCTTTCATTCATATTTTTTCCAACATATATTTCTTTGTTGCAATGTTTAAGTAATGGGAAATGATATTTGCAATCATAAAATACGTAAAGATCCCCACTTTTATTTTTTTAAAAAGAAAAAGAGTAAATATGACACGTATGGAAAATTAATTTTTTTAATAGTAACAACCGCTCTTTTTCAAAAGGCATGCGCGATGATTATATGATCTATGACTGTATTTAGTATTACTCAATTAACAATATGTACATTTGTTATAAAACCAAGTTTACAAAGAATGTATAATAGGACAACACAAAGTTCACACAGAATCTTAACAAAATATCTTGTCAAGTTGCTCTGTTGCCCACTAGGCGATGTTGTGTCCACTACTCCGCCCTCGCCTTGGGGTGGCGTCAACCCAACCCGTCCCATGGGGATTGGGGATCCCTGCCCATAGGGGAAATAGAGGGCGGGGGCAGGCTGAGCCCAGACCCTCCATGTCGTGCACCCCAGACTGGGCTAAGTCCAATCCAATATATATATACACTTACATACATATGAAAGAAATTAGATTTGTTACCAAAAGAATGTCGTTTTGATACCAAATTAATTTTTTTTTTATAACAAATGAAAAAAGCATTTTCGGTGGGGGTTAAGTTAAACCTAACGCCCCCTCCTCCATCCCTCGAGCTTTCTCTACTCAATTCACCCTATCTTTCTTTCCTCTCTCGTAGCACTATTCGACCTTTCTCTCCTCAATTCACCCTATCTTTCTTTCCTCTCTCGTAGCAATAGTGCCTTCCTCCCTCTTGCCATGGTGTCATCCTCCTATTTTCCTCCTCAGCATTCTTCTTCTTCTTCTTCTTCTTCTCTGGCGGATTGATTTGTTGTTTGGTAAGGACTTTGCATTTTTTTGTAGTTTAATGTTTTTGGTTGTGGAATGTGTATTTCTATTTTAATTTGGATTTGTTGTGGATTTTGACACGAAATACATTTTTTTTTTTTGTTTTTTTCCATGGCTATGGACAGTGCCATGGTGGACAGGGGGTAAAAGGTTCAGTGGTCCATTCCCGCCCCCCTGTGCGGGGGCAGATCTGAAGGGGGCAAACCCCACCCACTGCCCATGCAGGAGTGGGGTGCGAGAAGGGGGAAATCTCGCCCTGAAGGATGCGGTTAGCACCCATGCATGATCATTCGGAAGAAGCATATAAAGCTATCAAAATAAATGAAACTAAAAAAACATTCAAACAATGTCAAGGCAAAATGTAGAATTTTTATATATAGACAGTTTTGCATAAAATCTTATACATGCAAAAATAATATGTAAGAGCATTCTCAATGATATATCTAAATTTCTTTCTAAAATGGTTAGCCATAAGCCATTTTCATTCTAGCTATAAATTATTTTTAAACATACTTTACACTAGCTTATATGTTGTTCATCAATTTTGAGTAGAGTGACGCTTGGAGCCAGATGCGTGAAAATGAGAGTTTTATACCAAACAATTAAAGACCGCCATATAGGTGTCTATATGAATTTTCCTTTGCACCCTCACATAGGGGATAAAACTCTTAAGATTTTGGAGACCATGTCTGTTAGTGCTCCCCCACTCTCCCTTTGTCTCCCCCTTTCTCTCTCTCTCTCTCTCATTCTCTCTTCACAATCCGATTCTTTTTTTTCCATTGTGGTGTTCTCTACACTAATCAAAATACATGTTCTCTAAAGTTCCTCCATAGTTTTTTATAGCTTACTGGACCTAACCCAAAATATATGAGATCATTTCTGCCCCAAAATCTCAAACATTCTTTAATTCCCATCTTAAAACAGGTTTGAGGAAAAATGTTTTTTTCAATGGATATAAAGCCAGAATTTATCCATTACGACATGAGGATTTTGCACAAATAGCTATGGGGATTTAGATTCAGTAAATCACCTTGAAGAAATCTCCGTTATCATTTTTTGATCTATATCAAAAAAGTTATCAATTTTGAATCTTGATTGATACCACTATACATGCAGAAAAGTAAGAGAAAAAGAAAATGGCAAAATGGTTACATGAGAGATTAACTAGGTTTTCTCCATGTGGTTGATGAAATCGAAGGAGCTACTGTATGAGTCCACCATAAAAGCCTGGAAAACTAAAACCCTAGAAGTGGTGGACCTTGAGAGGTCTTTCTAGCATGAATAACAAGGACCTAAAAGGAAAAATAAAATGAAATCATGTACATGAAGGGTGTAAACTTTAGGTGGTACACATCTTATGTGTTGGGTTTCTATTGGTTGGTGTCAAAATTAAATTTACAACTGTCCGGTATGAAGCTTTTCTCTTTTGAATAATGTGATTGTGAAAAATATAGAGAAAGAGAGGGAAAGATAAAGAAAAAAAATAAAACATTTACATAGATTAATAGTGCTTATCCAAATGTAGAGAATCAATATAACACAACTTTATTTAGATTATTGTTTACACCTGTTGCTTGTATAATCAAATTTTTGTTATTAGGGCTAGTATTGGATCTGAAGAATATAGATGTTTTTTGTTTATTCAAATACTAGCCAAATCCCCATAGATATCCAATAAACTTTGTAATTTTACCATTCATTTATGGTGTATCTACAAAATAGGATACAATCATCAACAAAAAGAAGATGACTTATTCTTGTTCCGCCTAACAACTGATTTATCTATGAGTGCACTCAATCCCTCTGCAAATGAAATGAGAAGGTAATGAGAGAGTGGATCCTTTGCCTAATCCCACTCAAAGGTAAGATTTTCTCTCCCGGTTTTCCATTCACAAAATTAGAGTATGACACTATTTCAACACACTCCATTATCTATGAAATCCATTTCTCATCAAAATCTATTTTTTCCATAATAGTAGCCAAATACTTCCACTCAATAAGAGTCATAAGTTTTGGACACATCAAGCTTAATAGTCATACTTCTAATTTTTCTTTTTTTCTTCTAGACCTTATGGAATTGAGCATTTCATAGACAACCATTACATTATCTATAAGAAGTCTCCCAAGAATAAAGGAGTTTAGCTTTTGAAATGATTAAAGCTAAGACTTCTTTAGCCTATTAGTAAGTACTTTAGAGATCAATTTGTACATCAAGTTACATAGACTAATATGCCTTATATTGTTAGCAAACTTCGTGGTTTTAATATTTGAAAGTCATGGCTTTCAACAGAAGTTTGGCCTAGCCCACTATGTAATACATTATGAACCATAATACTAGGGCTATAAGACTCCTACGAAGTATCTTTTTTACATATCGTATCATCCTTGCCTCCAATCTGAGAGGATATGATCTGCATTATCCCTTTCAATTTGCTCTTATCTATTATTCATTTTCAACCTTCCAATCTAAAATTCCCAAGTTATCTCTGACTATTAGAGTTATACTTCACAAGAATACTCAATATTGATTAATAACCAATAATATCATCCATGAAATATAAATTAAAATAAACACGATATTGGTTACGAAGGAAAACCCAATGAAAAACTCTTTAATGATAAAACCCTACGGGATAGTCAAACCTAAGAAAGCCAATTTTATTATATTGAGATTGTTACAAGTAAAATTTTCAAATTACAAAACCTTTGCAACTAAACACTCTTATTTGACAAGATAAACCACCAGTTTGCCTTCTACCGCAGTAGCTGTCAGAACCTCTGGCAATCTCCAATCCATTTCCTTTCCTCCTAGAACCTCTAGTGGCTGAACACTTTAACTGCTTCTTTGAGTAAGCATCAACTCAAACCCTACGGCTTGAGCAACTAGAAAATTCTTCTCTTAAGAATTTTCTCTCTCACGAAAACTCAAAGACTCTCTCGACTTCAAGCTCTCAATAATATTTGTGAAAGTATTTATGAGGTGTTCATCCGAAGTCTTCAATCAAACCCTTTTATAAATAGGCAATGTGGTGTTTAGGTTATATCTATTGACGAATCTTATCCAGTTACCCAGTCTGTTACACTGTTAATAGTTTGCAAACGTATCAGACTGAAACACTTTAATTGGCTATCTCCAAGTTCAAGTCTGTTTCGATATCTTCAATGAGATCTTTTTAACCTGATCACTAGATATGTTTAGCTGGTTTCAAGACTTGAATATTTATCTTGGACCCTTTGAATCATTTATCTCGAATTTGAGAGTTCTTGATAAGAGTCACATTACAAATCAAATTCTATTCAACCTACTTGTTTGGATAAACCTTAGAGTCCTAAATTAAATTACATTCATCCAATTGTTCAGAATTTAAAACCTAATCAACTAATCCTAGCCAACATGAAATTACATTTACACAATCATTTATTCATTTTCCTTGAAGACGTCAATTTTTGGTAAGGAAACTTCCTTTTCTATAGCAAAGTCAATGTGGATCTCTTTGTTAGTTCTTCTCTTTCCATTCCTAGACCTTTTTTATTGCCTCCTAGGTGGACGTTGACTCTACCCCTTCGTGGGATTCATTTTGGCTCTGCTGATGGGTTCATCTATAACATAATGTGAGCAATTTTGAGCTTCATTTGCCTTCCTCTATCCAATTTCAGGAGCTACTCTAAGCCCTGATTCATATTGTTTGTTGGAGGTTCTGCTATGACTCTACTTCTTGCCTGTGCTACTACAACCTAATTTCTCATGAATAATCCTTCCACACTAGAAACATAACTTTAGTGATTTGTCATATCTAATAGGTATCGAAAGTAATCTGTCCCTTCACATTAATCATTTGACCACGAGCAATAGGTTTCCTCAATTCTATCCAAATTCTCATGATGACCCCAATGCAAGTCCATCCTCTTGGGCATCCATCTCTTCAACTTCTCCAATTGTGGCTCATGCATGGCTTCTAGTTTCATTGTTCATGCAAGCAAAAGGAAGGTTATGGATTTGTGCCCAGAAGACTTCACAATCAAAGCTCATGAGATGTGGTTGAATCATTTCCATCTAAATGTTGCAAGGCTAGAAGAATATTATAAAAAAGTCATGGTTTTTCCCTCGGTACACGATTTTTGTCATAAGTACTATCAAACTTGATGATGAACACATTGAATAGGTTTAGAGGAATGTCTTGAAATGAAAGTTCCCCACTTTCCGATCTTTTCCATTGTAGTTTTCACCACCTCTTTCCTTACAGTTCACTCATAGTGAAGTTTGCCCACTAAACATAATTATTCTTTTTTTTGTTATCTCTTCCATCATCACCAGATCTAGATTGATGAAGGAGCTTTTTGCTTCCGATAATCGAAATTGGTCCCATCTATTTGTGAGTTCCTCCATTTCCTCCTTCTCGATCTAGCTGCCGCCGACTAGAGGACCATACTCACCCCTATTATGAAAAGTAAATCGTGACTTCATAGGCTCCACCTATTCTCAAAGCAAGATGGTAGAGAGGAGTAACATAATTGTGGTAGAGAACCATGATGGGTTTATAAATGTTGTTTTAAGACAAACTTATAAAAGCTTTTTCATTAAAATATATTTGGTGCTTTATTGATTTCAAAGATTTTTCAAAACCATAAGTTTTGATTTAATGCTCCCTTTGTTTTGGGGCACTAGATTTAGAGTCTTGTACAAGTTCTTGAGGCCAATTCATTTACTTGCGTCTTCAACCGGTCAAAATTCCATGGCTTAAACGAGAACTTGAACCTATATGCTCTTCTATGGTCTCTTCAAGGCAGTAGGCTGCAGGACACCACATAATAAGATTGCTTACATATTGGATTTTCCCTCTGATTCCCAATCCATCTCGTTTTTCATGTTTCATACTTTGAGAAACTTCTTAGCCCTAACAAGATTTTAGTTTCAAGATTCCTTCCATAAAATTCAGTGGAATGATCAATATAGAATCTACAAACTTAGAAAGCATTAAGGTAGATTAATGCAAGGTAACATCTATTAAGGGTTGGTTTAGTTACACAAATTTTAATTATTTCATCTCATCTCATTTTATTTCATCATTATATATTTTTCAAACTCTTACATAAAATATAATAAAAATTTTATTTTTTTAAAAATATCAAAATAAAAATAATATTAAAAGATTATATTATTAAATATTTTATTTAATTTTTAACAAAATATATAATCTCACCCCATTTAAACTGCATAATCAAAAGAGACCTAAAACATATAAAAGTTGAAACATCTCTTTTGTAAAGCTGTGACAGTTTAGCATTTGTCTATTTTAATTCAAATTCAAGTAATCTTTCTTAATTATAATACAAACACACTTAGATTTACCCGCTTTAATACCATTTTATTACTTGTCTCTTGCACTTTTGGTCTTTTACACTTCTAGTTCTTTTACGCTTCTGGTCAACTTTCACCCTTTATTACCAATTCATTAGTTATCTCTTATACTTTTCATCTTTTATACTTATCTCATCTTAATTTATCTTAATTCATCTAATTACTACATTTTTTTTAAAAAAATTTCTACACAAAATAATATAAATGGTTCAACTTTTTTAGATTTCAAAACAAAAATAATATTAAAATAATATTTTAATAATATTTCATTTAATTTTAACTTTTATTTCTACTTATTTTATCTTATCTCATCTCATCTGTAAAAACAAACGAAAGTTGCAAGGTCTCTTGCTCTTCTCTTCAACTTCCACCTTTTTTTTACTACTTCATTAGCCATCTTGTACTTCCTCTTGCATTTCTAATCAGTTACAATTTTCTATTTTCTTAATTCCAATTTTACCTTAAAACCATTTCGGTTCTAGGCTATCAAAACCATCCGATTTCCAAATTATTATAGGTTAAAAATGGATAACCATCTCAAAATTAATTAATTTATTTAAACAATGTATTACAAGAAAATTTCTTATTTATAACTAGTTAATTCCGATAAAATGATTATTTATAGCTAAAATGACTCGCAAATAATCTTTTCGTCGTAAATAATTAGTTACAAAAGTCTGTTTTCTTGTAGTGCCGTTCAATTTCTAGGTTGCTTAGATTGTAGGATGCTCGATTTTTAGGATTAATTGGAAATCTGTTATACTTTCCTTTATTTATCTGCAGATCTTGGTCTTCTATTTAATGTATCATTTTTTTTTTTTTTGTCTCGCTTTCATTTTAGAGATCAGAGTAGCCGATTATCATCTTTGAAGTCATTTATGCTACTCCAAATATCGGTAACTTCTTGAGAATCCATTTGATGGAGTGGTCATGAAAGGTTCTAAAATTGGCTTAGAGATATTTTAGCACAAAGTAATTTTATAAAAGTAAATAAATAAATTGATGTGAATTGATGTATTACATCATATTATAAAATTACATTTAATGTAAAATAGATCTACCATATCATATGACACATCACATGAAATCACTTCAATTTATAAATTTATTTTTCTATAATCTTTTTGTCTGTTGTAATTTTCAAATTGATTTCACACTTATAAATGAATCTCTTAATATAAATGCCGGTGGTATTGTGGTATCGAAGACATTAGTCATATTTTTCTTTAATGTTTTCTTTCATTTTCTCTCATTGTTTCTCCTTCCTTCTCATTCATTTACTATTTTTTAATTATAAATTCCTCCAAAAAATACTCAGAAAACATTCACAAAAATCCATATCTTAATACAATGTTATTAAAATGATTGAGATAAATCATACTTATTATATTCTATCTTATATATTACCGTTTATATAAATAATAAGATGTGAGATAAAGTATAATGAGTATGGTTTACCTCTAAGATAAAAACCAATGCCATAAATGTCGACAACAGTACTTCAAAATGTACAAGGCAGTTCTTACATCATTCGACAAACGCCCGTGGGAGTGGAGGCAAAACAGAGCCTTGCTAAGAAGGGCTTGCAGAATTTGTACGTTAAGCGTGGACAGAGAAGAAAGCATCAGACTTGCTTTTCTCTTCTTCTTTTTCTGTTTCCTTGAAAAAGTTCTCTCCTTTTTTCTCAAGGTGAAAGATTTATAATGTACACAATCAAATGGAATTACCAATATGGTATTTGGGTTTTCTCAGTAGTAAAAAACCAAAATACTTTCCTGCAAAATGTGTTGAAACTCCATAACCATTTTTTAACAAAATCCCAATGAAAATGGTGATATAAATATTCCATCTTCAAGGAATTCAGTTCGGAGTGTCAGATCCCATCCACTTTGTTGTTTTTTGGCTTTTAAAAAAGGGGGGGATCTGACTCACCTAGCTCATTAAACTCCAAAAGCATGATTAAAGGCAAGCAAAGCAACCCCTTTTCATCCCCAAAACAGAGGCTAATCTTAATATTTCAGCTTTGAATTTTTAATCCAATCTTTAAACAGAATGGTGCTCACACACCCAGTATGAAAACCGCTGAAAGTTTGAGGAGAGAAGCTGTCATTTTCTTTAAAGAAATCAAAATTTGGGGAATCCCAGGATCTGTCACACGATTTTCTTTTTCATTTCGTGGATTCCTACTTCGGATTTTTCAATAGTTTTGGTGATATATTATAGAAGCAGTCATACTCACAACCACATAGAATAATACACATCTACTATCTGCATTTCTATACATTATTCAAAAAATTTTACGTAGTGGGCAGGGACAAAATTAGTGGAAAGTTTGATACTACATCTTAGCTGTGTTGTCTATAATGGTGGAACTCAAATCTAGGTTTTTATTATATTACATCACAGGGACAAGCCACGGTACTTTCTGACAAAATTGCTAAGTTTTTATTCATGCTCTTCTATTTATTCAAGTATAAAGTCAAACATTCAAACAAGGGGATGCTGTATATTTGGTTTAGTTTTTAATTTTTTTGGTTTCCTGATTGGTCGGTTCTTAATAATTTTACAAATACCCAAAAAAATATAAATGTTAAAAGGATATCTATTCTTATACCCCAAAAATATATGAATGCTCTGCTGAGAGCACACAAAAAAAAAAAATTCTCCAGTGCCAACTTGTAGCCAAAGACGCCGGATTTAAAGGAGACAGACAGAGAGGTGCAAAGTCTGAACTCTGAACTTTTTGAACATGAAATTTTCTGATACAAGCCTTTTACACTTGACTTGCAGGAGAAGCCAAAGGAGAGGAATTAAAATCGACAGTCACTGATTAAAGAAGAAGGGAAAAAAAAAAAAAATTCCATTGGGTTTTCCACCTTGAACCTGTTTTGGTCAAAAACCCATCTCCAAGTTTTCACACAGTGTTTTATGTCGGGTGGAAAATCCTTCTCTCTCTCTCTGTAGGCTCTATGCCCCTACCCATCTTCTCCATATGTCACTATCTATGTTTTTTACAGAAGAAGCGAACTGAAAAAAATCCACCAAACCTTAAAAACGCGCACAAGCTTCTGTTTTCATCTCTTGCGGATAATGTTTTAGAATCTGTGAATCACATCAACACCACCAATAAGAACAAGAAAAATGAGACCCAAAATGTAGAAGAAAAAAGAAAAAAGAAAAAAAAAATTAAGAAAGAAACAAACTGCTAAGCAAGGAGGTAAAAACAGAAAAAGAAGGAAAAGCTAGCAGGAGGAACATGAAAAGCCAAGTAGGGTGAGATAATAAAGAGAGTGGGGGAAGAGAGAGAGAGGAGAGAGAGAGGGTGGGTTTTTTGGGAGGGAGTGGGTTTGTTTCATAAAGCTATCAAGGGAATTTTGCAAATGTCACAAGATTCTGAGGAGATAAAGACGATTGAGCAGTGGAGATGGTCCGAAATGCAAGGCCTTGAGCTCGTGCCCCCTGCTCCTCCTGATCCTTTTAAAACCAACCCATCGACGCCATCGACAACGCCAACACCAACACCAACACCAACCACACCAGAGACAGAACCACGAGTCTCAGAACAAGCAGCAGTTCCTCGAGAGACTAAACCAATGGAGAGTTCTGAGCAAAAGAAGGATTCTTGTGGCGGCGGCGGCGGCGGTGGTAGTGGAGAGAAGCCTGAGGCAGTTCCCGCTGTTGGGTTTGGACAACTCTTTAGATTCGCGGATGGGTTGGATTACATTCTGATGGCAATTGGGTCTGTTGGAGCAATTGTACATGGCTGCTCTCTGCCACTGTTTCTCCGGTTCTTTGCCGACCTCGTCAATTCTTTCGGGTCCAATGCCAATAATATGGACAAGATGATGCAGGAAGTTCTTAAGGTAAATCCATTAGTCACATAATTAAGTTGAGTTCATTCATTATCTTGCCGCCTTGAATATGTGATCGAATGCTCTGCACTTTGTGCATTTTTGCAGTATGCCTTTTACTTTCTTGTAGTGGGTGCTGCAATATGGGCATCTTCTTGGGCAGGTGAGAAGTCTCTGTTGCAATCGCTTTGAACTCTTTGCTTTGGTTTTCTATATTTGATTTTTTTGTTAACGTAATCGGTTGAGCTTGAATTCGATTGCAGAGATATCGTGTTGGATGTGGACCGGAGAGAGGCAATCAACGAAGATGAGGATCAAATACTTAGAGGCGGCTTTGAACCAGGACATTCAATTCTTTGACACGGAGGTGCGGACCTCCGACGTTGTTTTCGCCATTAACTCCGATGCAGTAATGGTCCAAGACGCCATTAGCGAGAAGGTGAATGAAGAAGCTTTTTTTAATTTTTTTTTTAATTTTTATTATGATTCTTTTGGAAGTTGCTCCCTAATTAGGCCTTCTGATAAAACGTCCTCTTTTGTTTCTTCTTCTTTTTTGGGTTTTTGTGTGTGCAGTTGGGCAATTTCATCCACTATATGGCGACATTTGTGTCCGGATTTGTTGTGGGTTTTACTGCTGTATGGCAATTGGGTCTCGTCACACTGGCCGTGGTTCCTTTAATAGCTGTAATTGGTGGTATCCATACCACCACATTAGCGAAGCTCTCTGGAAAAAGCCAGGAAGCTCTCTCACAAGCAGGAAACATTGTAGAACAGGTGAAAAAACAGGCATTTGTTCATTGTTTGTGTGCGCCTTTGAGTTTTCCAATGTATTAGAGACGAAGATTAAAACTTGGTTTAACGGGGATTTTCTCTGTTTTTTGCATCTGGGTAATGCTGATTTCAAACAAACTTACAGACGATAGTTCAAATCCGGGTTGTTTTTTCATTTGTGGGGGAATCCAGAGCATTACAAAATTACTCGTCCGCACTTAAGGTGGCGCAGAGGCTCGGTTACAAGAGTGGATTTGCAAAGGGATTGGGATTGGGTGCCACTTACTTTGTTGTTTTTTGCTGTTATGCGCTTCTACTGTGGTATGGCGGTTATCTGGTTAGGCACAACTACACCAATGGCGGACTTGCCATTGCCACTATGTTTGCAGTTATGATTGGTGGATTGTAAGTACCATATTTACATATTTCGTCCTTTTAGTACATTTTTCAAAGGTTGCAACTTGTTCCTTAAAATTGTCTTGGGTCTGGTCGGCAGGGCTTTGGGGCAGTCTGCGCCAAGCATGGGTGCATTTGCGAAGGCCAAAGTTGCAGCTGCAAAAATCTTTCGTATAATCGATCACAAACCAGATATAGACCGAAACAGTGAATCGGGTTTGGAATTGGAGTCAATTACTGGACTTGTGGAGCTGAAAAATGTAGATTTTTCCTACCCATCAAGGCCTGAGGTTCGGATCCTTAATAATTTCTCCCTAAACGTCCCTGCGGGCAAGACCATAGCTTTGGTTGGCAGCAGTGGCTCTGGTAAGAGCACCGTGGTGTCCCTCATTGAGAGGTTCTACGATCCCACCTCAGGTAAATCATGAGTACTTTCATGCTAAATTATCAAACTGATGTTCTTAGCTTAATGCATTTGAAAAAGAGATAACACAAAAGCAATTCTACAAACTGACCATTGTTTTATATTATATGCCATATCTATTTTACAATAAAAGTAATTTTATAATTTGACGAACTATATGAAACCACATCAGTTTGTAAAATTGTAGAATCTATTTGTGGTTAAAGTATTTTCTTTGAGAAATTGTCCTTTGCGTGAGTGTTTTCATGTGATATGTATATTTATAGAGGATCGGGCAAGTTGTTTAAGAAGCGTCTGTCATTAAATAAACCTGCGCAGGACAAGTTCTGCTGGACGGCCATGACATAAAGACTCTAAAACTGAGATGGTTGAGGCAGCAAATAGGGCTTGTGAGCCAAGAGCCTGCTCTGTTTGCTACTACCATTAAAGAAAACATACTATTGGGTCGGCCTGATGCAGACCAAGTTGAGATAGAAGAGTCTGCGAGAGTTGCCAATGCTCATTCATTCATAATCAAGCTTCCTGAAGGTTTTGAGACTCAGGTTTGTTGTTTCAGTGCATTCATGTATAGTTATTGCATGAAACATTGGCACAGATTGTAGATATCATAGTTGCTGGTTGATCTCAACCATATTCTGTATCTTAATCAAATCAGATAGTTAACGCTGTTTGTTGGTGGATACACAATAAATAATTTACTTGTTCTGATAGTTAGACTTTATGTCTCTGAAAATGAAATAAAGAAGAAGCAAATGGTATGGTTCTTCAATATTTAATCATATTAATTGCAGTAGGTCTGTAGCATCCATACAATTTTTTAGTCTATATCGATAGTCAATCATGAATATTGACCAGAGATGTTTCGTTTCACTTTGCCTCATAATTGATTCTTATACCAAGTGAGAAATTTAGTGGTTTATTTGGTCAAAAAATTAATTTTAATATATCATTTTATTTTATGTTTTGAAAGTCAATGTAAGTGTTTGGTCATGCATGCATCTGATGTAAGGTAACATGCTTTTGTCAACAATGCATGTGCGGAAGTAAAGAGAACATAAGGGAGGAATGACCAGACCACATACCTGTTGTGTGTGTGACTGTGTACATGAGAGAGAGAGAGAGAACTCATTTCATACAAACTATAAGATAGATTAATTGTTTAATTGGACAATTAACTTGCCAGATGAAGTTCACAACATAAATTGAAAATAGTTTGCATATAGAGTTCACAAGATTACAAATAAATTACTACTATAACAAGTTCTACTCTAATCCATTTCATACAAACTATAAGATAGATTTTAGATGATGTTCTATTCAGTTAAATATCATGTTGAACAAAGATAAAGGAAGCTTTTAAAATTACTCCAATCCAATCTATATAGGATTCCGGCATTCTATTCCTTCTCCATTATATAAGAAATAATGGAGAATTGTACCATCTGTTGGGGGAGAGGGACAAGTGAATATTATCGCAATTTGGTAATCAAATAAAAGCATTAAGAAACTGAAAAAAAATGACAGGTAGGGGAGAGAGGATTGCAGCTCTCAGGAGGACAGAAGCAGAGAATAGCTATAGCTAGAGCAATGCTGAAAAACCCGGCCATCCTGCTCTTAGATGAGGCAACAAGTGCATTGGACTCTGAGTCTGAAAAGCTTGTGCAAGAAGCCCTCGACCGGTTCATGATTGGGAGAACAACCCTTGTCATTGCTCATCGCCTTTCTACCATTCGCAAGGCTGACCTTGTAGCTGTACTCCAGCAGGGCGCTGTCTCTGAAATTGGAACTCATGATGAGCTTATATCTAAAGGGGAAAATGGTGTCTATGCTAAGCTCATTCGAATGCAGGAGATGGCCCATGAAACCGCTCTAAACAATGCAAGAAAAAGTAGTGCAAGGTACCTTTCATCAAGTTTGGAGATTCCAAATCCATATTTTTTTATGTAAAGTTTTGTCCTAATGGATATTTTTGTTGTTCCTCATACACTGTTATGACAAGACTTAACTATGATTTCTGCTTAACTATGATTTCCATTTATAGGCCTTCAAGTGCCAGGAACTCAGTAAGCTCACCAATAATTGCACGGAACTCTTCCTATGGCCGGTCACCATACTCACGGCGACTGTCTGACTTCTCTACGTCTGACTTCAGTCTCTCCATCGACGCCTCACACCCCAACTATCGGTTAGAAAAGCTTGCCTTCAAGGAGCAAGCCAGTTCCTTCTGGCGCCTTGCAAAAATGAATTCACCAGAATGGGTGTATGCTTTAGTTGGATCCATAGGTTCTGTTATTTGTGGCTCACTTAGTGCCTTCTTTGCATACGTTCTAAGTGCTGTCCTCAGTGTCTACTACAATCCAAATGGTGCTTACATGAGTAGACAAATCGAGAAGTACTGCTATTTGTTAATTGGGCTTTCATCAGCTGCACTACTCTTCAACACACTTCAGCATTTCTTCTGGGATATAGTGGGAGAAAATCTTACAAAACGAGTAAGGGAGAAAATGTTGACTGCTGTCTTAAAAAATGAAATGGCATGGTTTGATCAGGAGGAAAATGAGAGTGCTAGGATTGCAGCAAGGCTGGCTCTTGATGCAAACAATGTGAGATCAGCAATTGGAGACCGCATTTCAGTGATTGTGCAGAACACGGCACTCATGCTAGTTGCCTGCACTGCAGGATTTGTTTTGCAGTGGCGCCTTGCCCTTGTCCTCGTAGCTGTCTTCCCTGTTGTTGTTGCAGCCACCGTATTGCAGGTTTTTTTTTTTAGCTGAAACCTGAATCTTGTCTAATGAAGTTTAAGAGTTTATATTTTTATTGGCTATATATAATGAAACTATCCTGAAGCTAATCCTAAACTGAAGAGGAAAAAATATGGCTGAACTTTGACAACATTTAACACAATTTTCACAATATGCACAACCTATTGAGTAGTGTGAATGACATTTTAGGAAAATGATACCCATTGATTCTTCTTGTGATGAATTACAATACTTTGATAGTCTGCTATTGATAATCCAAAATTGAAATGTGGTGTCCATAGGGTATATCTGGAATCCTTATGTCAATCCAGTTATTTACTGTTTTTGTTAAATTTTTAACAGAAAATGTTCATGACTGGTTTCTCTGGGGACCTGGAAGCTGCCCATGCCAAGGCCACCCAGCTAGCAGGGGAGGCCATAGCCAATGTAAGGACCGTTGCTGCCTTCAATTCAGAGGCAAAAATTGTTAACCTTTTCTCCTCCAACCTCAATGCTCCACTCCGACGATGCTTTTGGAAGGGACAGATTTCTGGAAGTGGATTTGGAATAGCTCAGTTTGCACTGTATGCTTCCTACGCCCTTGGTCTCTGGTATGCTTCCTGGCTTGTCAAGCATGGGATATCTGATTTCTCAAAGACAATCCGAGTTTTCATGGTCCTCATGGTCTCTGCCAATGGTGCAGCTGAAACACTAACCTTGGCTCCTGACTTTATTAAGGGTGGTCGAGCCATGCGATCAGTCTTTGATCTCCTCGATCGCAGAACTGAAATTGAGCCTGATGATCCTGATTCTACCCCAGTTCCAGACCGCCTTCGTGGAGAAGTCGAATTCAAGCATGTAGACTTTTCTTACCCCAGTCGCCCTGATGTGCCAATTTTCCGCGACCTCAGTCTCCGAGCCAGAGCAGGCAAAACTCTTGCGCTAGTAGGTCCTAGCGGATGTGGTAAGAGCTCAGTAATTGCTCTTGTACAGCGATTCTATGATCCAACATCTGGTCGGATTACGATTGATGGAAAGGATATTAGAAAATACAATCTCAAGTCCTTGAGACGACACATTGCAATGGTCCCTCAGGAGCCATGCCTCTTTGCTACTACCATCTACGAAAATATTGCTTATGGCCATGAGTCGGCTACTGAGGCTGAGATCATTGAAGCTGCAACTCTGGCCAATGCGCACAAGTTCATATCAGCATTGCCGGATGGATATAAAACATTTGTTGGGGAAAGAGGGGTTCAACTTTCTGGGGGACAAAAGCAGAGAATTGCAATCGCCAGGGCATTTGTGAGGAAGGCAGAACTAATGCTGCTTGATGAAGCAACAAGTGCACTCGATGCTGAATCTGAGAGATCTGTCCAGGAAGCACTTGAGCGGGCTTGCTCAGGCAAAACAACAATTGTTGTTGCACACCGGCTGTCGACTATCAGAAATGCACATGTTATTGCTGTGATTGATGATGGGAAAGTAGCAGAGCAAGGATCTCATTCCCATCTATTGAAAAATTACCCAGATGGATGCTACGCACGAATGATCCAGTTACAAAGATTCACACACAGCCAAGTCATTGGAATGGCATCAGGTTCAACTTCTTCAGCAAGACCCAGAGAAGATGATCAGGAGAGGGAAGGCTAAGTGGGTGGGAGAAAAGTGAAAAGCAGGAGTATTTTCCTTATACCCACCTTATTATTTTTTTGGTCCTTCGCTTTGGTTTCTCTGCTTTGGTATAGTATAGTATGTGTATTAACTATTTTGACGTACAATATATGTTCTTGTCTTCACGAATCTTCCCAAGAAAAACTATAACTGAGAATATACCCTTGAGATTGAATTACATAATTCTGCATGAATGCACCCATCCTTAAGCATTTATAGAGACATCCCTCGTGCATCATTTTTGTCCAATCTGCTTCCAAGAGTGATAATATGAGAGAAAACATGGAGAGTGTTGGAAATAATTGAGAGGGATTGGTCCTAAACCAGGCCCCAAACCAGTTCCCTACCACTCAAAATTTGACATCTACTGTTCTAAACTTCTCTTGCCCCATTATATCAGGCGGGGAAGATCAGCAGATACTCCCCAACAATGGTCAGAGACTCAGAGGGCGTGTAGATGGAGAGTGACGGTGAGTAATTGCGTTAGAATTGCATCTCTCAGACACTGATCCGCAAAGTGATGGGTCTAAGGGCCCTGGATGTAGACCTGGGGACAAAAAACATGAGGCCTCCTGAGTGTATGTATTATATGTATCGCAATCGAAACTCTAAACACAGCCTGTTGTTGACAATCTTAGGTCGTCCTATCTAGATCTCACTTGGGTCTGCCATGCTTTTATGATTAGGCTGGTGGGGAACAACATTATTGGAGCCTCAAAGCTCACATGGTGGTTGCGCATGTGCATGAGTTTTAAAGTAGATAGATGTAACAATTTGAGGGCAACTAGTAAAGAAGAAAAGAGCTGTTAGTGGACATAAAAAAGGAGAGGCGTTACGGATGTGGAAAATGACAATAGGGGATGATGGAGTTTGATTGAGGAGTGTCTAATCTATTTAGGCTAGGCATGTGTTGGCCACTTCTCATCTCTTTATTGTTAGGGTATTTAAATCTTTTTTTTTAATAATTAAGGAAGTAAATATTAGTGAATTTGTGATTTTTTTCTTAATGGTCAAGAATATTTAATAAATATTTGAAAGGAAAAAAAAAAGTGCAATTTGCACTAGTGGTAATTTGAGGGGGCAAATTCATGAGACTGAATAGCAGCACCCATTATCAAATTATATTCATATTTTATTATAAGTTGCTATATTATTAAAATTCAATATTTGTATAAATAAATTTAATAATGTTACATTTTATGATAGATAAGAGTAGCACCAATCCAAATTTCAAAACTACTTTATAGATTTTTCTCTTTAGATACCTATGATTCGTTGGAGACATAGATGTGGAAACTTGCATTCCCACTCAAGACCCAACTGTATAAATGCTCTATGTTCCCTACACTACTTCAGCATAAATTTCCATTTTCTGGTCTTACTCACTCTGACGACCTATCTCGTTACCATTTTCGGATTAGATGAAGTGAATTCACTCTTGCTCCTTCAAAAATAAAACAAAAAAAATACATATTGCTTGTGGGAGATAGTGGGAATGACACTGTTTTACTACTGACCACAATTCACTAAAAAAAGCTAAAACATACAGCATTTTGTCTGTATGAGAAACGGCAAAGACGGAAAACAAACTGAGACAACGCCTCTTTAACATATCATCTTCATCTTTACTCTCAAAAAGTTATGTTCTGTTCTCAATTACTTTGGTAAAAAGATTTTGCTGGCAAACAATATGTGAACGAGATTTGTTGAAGTAAATTTTCTTTGTAGCCGGACCAGTAAAAACTCCACCAAAATAGTCACTGCAATCTGTTTGGTCTCAAAGAACAGCTGGGGACGGATACTCTTGATGGGTAAAGTTTCGTTTGGTTATATTATTATAATATAATTTTTAAATAATTATATTTTAGAATTTAAACAAATTGAATTATTTGTTATATTTTATATGAAAATTAAAAAAAAAATATTATATGAAATGAGATGAGATGAAATAAAATAATTTAATTTCGTAGTCCATATTAGTCCAAACTAGTCATTATTTTATTTACAAAGAAATTATAAAGAAGGAGAGAGTTATAATATGACTTAATTACCTCTTTTTTAGTCTCATATACCTTTTAATGGGATTTTCAAAAATAGAGCTCGTAAATATTTGTCATGTACGAGCATTGAAATTGATAGGGTATTGATAGATATTAGTGGCCAATGTCTAAGAAGTGATTTCATTTAGATATGTAAGATTTAGTGGTACTATTTTTTAGCCACCACAAGATTCAAAAGAGGCTGGTGGGACTTCTCTTTTAGGCCTCGAAATTCGAGCCCATGGTCGTGCAACGATATAATTACCATAGTAAAAGCTTGCGAAAAGTCCAATCTGAAGAGCCTCAAAACCAGCCCTTAAAATCATTATTTTCAGTTCGTTTTGGTAGCCAGTAGTAATACAGATAAAAATAAAAAGACGAAGCCTGCAAACAACAAAAGGCCTTGAGAAGCAGCAAAGAAGATAAACACTTAAATCCAAATCACGAAACGGAGACTTGAAAAATGACAACCAAAGCAAAAGCAGATTCAAAAGAGAACAATCTTTCTGTACCGAGTGATGATGAGGGTTCTTGATTTGTTTACAGTCATGCGTGTTCAATAAACTAGCAACTTTCCCAAGTTCCAACTCAACCAAACAAGTTCAAGAGCATTGACTCCTATCAATAGAAAAAGAGACAAACCCATGATTCCATTTGAGGTTTAAATTAGTGATTGACGGCAATCGACATATCTGTCTTTAGAATTAGGAGTGGTGTTTAGAAATGATATATTGTGTATGAGATAGGGTTTGTTGAGTACTTAGAAATTAAAGGAGTGAGTTTATAAGTATATATGATCAAACTCTTGATTTCTTATTCATTTCAAAAAAATCTTTCCGTTCCTAGATTTGAAATCTATCTAGAGGGGGGTCCCTCTCTCTCTTCATGAAAGAGCTAGGGTTAGTGCCGCTTGTCTTCGACGACAACTTCATCTCACAGCTTGTTGAGGAAGGTTACTAGAACGATGGACGAAGAGCTTATTAGTAGGTGGGAACGAATCCACCTGTCGGCAAAAGAAAGCTCCACCATCCAGATCTGTGCTGAAGGAAACAAAGGGTTGCGACGGAGAAGATCTACCTCGTCGGGAAGGTGCTGTACGAGAGAGGAATCAACGGCGAAGTATTTAGGTATACTATGGCCCAGGTATAGAGATTCTCTGGGTGGGTGCATTTCAAAGACCTAAATGACCAATCCTTTCTAATCGAGTTCCAAAAGGGTGAGGATAAATATAGAGTTTTGAGTGGAAGACCCTAGGTCTTCAACCGTAACTGATCACCTTGTAAGAGATTGATAACAGGATCTCCATTAACGCGATTCAATTTAAATACGAACCCTTCTGGGTTCAATGTCACAATCTCCCAATGGGGGCTATGACAAAAGATATTGGAGAGAAACTAGGCTCGGTTCTAGGCCATGTCATTCATGTGGATGCCGAATATGATGGCTCGGCGTGGGGTAGATGCCTTAGAATAAGAGTGGTAATCAATATGCACAAACCTCTTCTCCATGAGAAATGGCTAGAGTTTAAGAATGAAAAATATTAGATTTCTTTCAAATATGAAAGACTCCAAAGCTTTTGCTTTCAATGTGGGGTGTTGTTCCACAAAGGAAAAGTTTGCCCTAAATCATGTATAAACCAAGACAAAGAGGGGAAAACAGTGTTGGAGTTTGGTCCGTGGCTCAAGACACCACCTATGAACAATTCTCTGTCTGATAACCAAAAGTATGGTGGGAAAGTTGAAGGACAAGGGGATTGTCATCAGGATCAGGAAAAGAAACTTGATAGTTTTGTAGGAAAAGGGAAAAAAAAACAAAGAAGGATACACAGAATAACCTCAAAGGCGGCCAAGAGGATAAAAGATTCCTTCCAGACAACAGTAGTAAGGGTCAGAGCAATAATGTAACTCAATTGAGAGATGAGCAGGTTTTGAATGATTGGACAGCAAATTCTACAAAGCAACAACCAATCTTCACTGAGGAAAAGGGTTTGAAGTGTTTGATGGTGCTAGATGCTACCTCTAGCATCTAGCTGACAAAACAGTTAAAGGACCCTATAAAATTTGAGTCCCCTCAACAGAAAGGTAAAATAGAGGTCCCCATCCCTGATATAGTATTAAATGTAGGTCAGGAAATGACACTTGGTATAAAACCCACGACAGTTAAAGCTAAGACTGAGGATGGCAGGAAAACTAGAAAATGGAAAAAGAATGCTAGGGATGTGGCCAACAATACTTTACCCCTTTTAGAGATCTCAAACCTTCAAATAGCAAAAATAGGTCCCCCAAAGGTGACAAGAAAACCTCCATAATCCCAAAAAAATAAAAAAATAAATATGAAAGTGGCATTGAAAACAATCTCAACTAGGTAGTGGCAAGTAATCAGCCTTGTCCT
The DNA here is from genome assembly GCA_036559045.1 of Platycarya longipes. NCBI lineage: Eukaryota > Viridiplantae > Streptophyta > Magnoliopsida > Fagales > Juglandaceae > Platycarya > Platycarya longipes. The sequence continues at coordinate 36,168,915 of CM071797.1, forward strand.
AACCAATGAGTCTACTTTCTTGGAATTGTCGAGGGTTTGGGAACTTCCAAACAATTCTTACCCTTAAGAAGCTTACTAAAGAAAAGTATCTCCATTTGGTCTTCCTCGTGGAAACCAAATGCAACAAAGCAAGGATAGAAGTAGTTAGGAGACAATTGAAGTTTGAAAGTTGCTTTACCATTGACAGGTTGGGAGCTAGTGGTAGATTAGCTCTATTTTGGAAGGAAGAGTGACAAGTTATTGTGATTAACTTTACAAGATGGCATATTTCTGCCATGATCAAGACCTCACTCGAGAGTCCCCCTGACAATTTAATAGTTTTTATGGGCATCCTGAACCTATTAAGAGAAAGGGGAGTTGGGAGTTTTTGAAGTTGCTAAAACCAAACCCTTCCTTAACTTGGATCTATGTAGGGGATTTTAACGAAATCCTCCACCACAAAGAAAAGGTAAGAGGGGGTAGTAGACCATACTACCAAATCAAACATTTCAGAAATGTTTTAAAGGAATGTGGCCTTCGAGATCTGCTTTACATAGGCTAAAGATTTACATGGGCTAATAACAGAAGTGGGGCAACCTACACAAAGGAAAGGAGAGACCGAGCCTTTGGGAATCCAGAGTGGTTGGAAAGGTTCTCAATAGGGATCTGCAATGCCCTACCAACTGTCAATTCAGATCATTCCCCACTAAACATTAGTTTGTATCGACAAAACCTTGGTTATCATAGAAAATAGATGGTTTTTAGGTATGAGGCTACGTGAGACCTAAGAGAAGATTGTAAATCCCTAATGGAGGACTCGTGGCTCAAAGGGACTTTTGGGGGCAATATGGCCGGTTGTTTGAGAACAAAGTTAGAAATGTGCCAGCAAGATCTCACTTGGTGGAACAAAACAACCAGATAAAGGGAAAATGAGGAGACTACCTGAGAATTGGGGAACTAAAAGACTCAGGTGAAGGAGCTCATATGGCACAATTAAAGACCCTACAATAGAAAGTGGACCAGTCACTAGCTAAGAAATACATGAAGTGGAAACAACGGACCAAGCAACATTGGCTTAGGTCTGGAGACAGGTATACACATTACTTTCAAATGCAATCAAATCAGAGAAAGAAGACAAACTTAATATCATCTGTGGTGGACTCAAATATGCATGTGTTCAGAAATCAGAGGGGCATCAAAGACTGCTTTACAAGTTCTTTCTCTACCTTATTTACTTCCTCAAACCCTGTTAATATTGATTTCTGTTTGAACCCTCTAAGTTCTAAAATTACTACTAAAATGAAGGAGGGGTTAGAGAGACCTTTTAGTTTTGAGGTTTGGGAAGTAGTCTTTCAAATGAATCCACTAGGTTCACCTAGACCTGATGGAATCCTTATCCACTTCTATCACAAGCATTGGGGCGTAGTGGGCGAGGAAACCACCAACTTTGTCTTACAAGTCCTCAACCATAATGGGTCTATTAAGGAAGTAAATGATACCTATATTTCCCTTATTCCTAAAGTCAAAAACCCAAAAAAGTGACCGACTTCCGGCCTATTAGCCTTTGTAATGTCCTTTACAAGTTTGTCTCCAAAACCATAGCTAATAGGTTGAAAGTTATCCTCCACCAAATCATATCCACTAATCAAAGTGTCTTTATCCTAGATAGGCTTATCTTAGACAATTCCTTAGTGACATATGAAATCCTTCACTCCATGGCAACAAAGATAAAAGGAAGCAGGGGCTATATGACCCTCAAGTTAGATATAAGCAAAACTTATGACAAGGTTGAATGACGCTTTGTGGAAGTTACAATACTCAAACTTGGTTTTTCTCAACATTGGATTGAACTAATTCAAACTAATTCAAAAATGACTCACGGCAATTTCATACTTAATTTTGGTTAATGGAGAACCACAACAATTCTTGCTCCTTCTAGAGGAATCTGACAAGGCGACCCCGTATCTCCATATTTATTAATTTTGTGTGCAGAAGCATTATCAGTTTTGTTACATAATGCTGAAGCCAAAGGGAGATAACCAGTGTCCCAATTGGGAGGTGTCCTTTGAATCTTAGCCACCTCTTCTTCGCTGATGATAGCCTGCTATTCAGTCAAGCTTCACCTTAAGAACTCTCCACAATGATTGATATCCTGGACCCCTATGATTAAGCCTCGGGTCAAGTCCTTAACAAAGAGAAATCTGCTGTATTTTTTAGCAAGAATACTCATGCTACTCAGGTTCAAATCCTTAGGACAGCTGGTATAAAAGCCACTAGGACTTTTGAGAAATACTTAGGAATTTTGTCCATCGTTGGGAGGAAAAAGGTGGCTGCCTTCCAATCCCTTGTTGATAGGGTATGGGCTAGAGTGTCTAACTGGAAAACTAGATTTTTATCTGCTACTGGCAAAGACATTTTACTCAAATCCATGCTCCAAGCGATCCCCACTTAGGCAATGGGTTTATTCCTTCTTCCAGCTTCCATCACTAATAAGTTAAATGTGTTACTCAAGAAATTTTGGTGAGATTTAAATGAGGACTCTACAAAAATCCAGTGGACTCCTTAGAACAAACTCAACTTTCCTAAGGAGGATGAGGGATTGGGCTTTAGGTATTTTAGAAATTTTAATCTAGCGTTGTTGGCAAAACAAAACTGGAGAATCATTCAAAACCCATTCTCCCTTGCATCCCAAGTTCTGAAGAAAAAGTACTTCTATTCCTCTAATCTTCTAAGTGCTACCTCAGGCCTGGACCCCTCATTTGTTTGGAGGAGTTTATTCTCAGGTCTGCCCCTTCTCAAGTCGAGTCTTCTTTGGAGAGTAGGAAATTGAAACTGCATTAATTTCTAGTCTGATAGGTGGATTTCTTCCTTATCTTCTTTCAAAGTTTCCTCTTTCAAATATAGTGATTGCTGGTGTGTTAAAGTTAGTGATGTTATTAATCCAATTCTAAAAACCTGGAATGATAATCTTTTGTTGGAAATGGTTACAGGATCTCAATTGGAGGCCATTGAAGCAATTCCCATCAACGTGGGAAGAAGACCAGACCAAATAGTATGGTAGCTAGCAAGCAATGACCTCTATTCAAAAAAAAGTGGGTACCATCATCACCGCTATTTAGAAGCGGCCAAAGAAGGTGAGTCCTCTAGAAAACAAGCTGAGAAACTGATTTAGAAGGGGATTTGGAAACTTGAGGTTGAACCTGCTGTAAAAAATTTTATCTGTAAGCCATGTAGTGAAGGCCTTTCTACTCTAGCAAATCTTAAAAGGAGAAGAGTGCTAAAATTTGATATATGCCCATTGTGCTAGGCCGAAGTTGAGACCACAGGACGTGTTTTGGGGGTGCATTTCAGCGAGGGAGGTCTAGACTTAGGCCAATAAAAAGGTTCAAAAAATATCTATTCAAAGTGACAACTTCTTCTAAATCTGGTCACATTTAGCCAGCATAATGGAATCGGAAGACTTGGCAATAATAGTGGTTATTACAAGGGGTATTTGATTCAGAAGGAATGAAGTGCTACATGGTAAGAAATTTATTTATCCCTCTACCCTTATTGTTAAAGCTTACAAAGCCCAGATTTTATATAAGGAGGCAATCTACACTAAACAAAGGGATAAACAAACTGTTAGCATGAGAGGACACCCATGGCAAAAACCAAAATCAGGTTACTACAAGACAAATTGGGATTTAGCTTTGCGGGTGGAGGCTGGCCAAATTGGAGTTGGGGTTGTAGTGAGGGATTGCCAAGGACATGTAATAGCTGCATTAAGAGCTCAAAGGCTACAAGAAGGAAACGCTTTTGATGCTGAAGCCTACAGATTGTTGCTTGCTACTTGTTTTTGCAAAGAATTAGGCATCCACAACTTGATTATTGAAGAAGATTCCAAATAGATTATAGATCAACTTAAAGACCAAAAGCCAAACTGGAGTATCAAGGGCCTCTTCATTGAAGATGCGAGGGAGCTGCTATACACTTGCTGTAAATGGAGCGCTTCACATGTCTATAAAGAAGCCAACAAAGCTACCCACAAGCTAGCTCAATCTGCTTTAATGTTTTCAAATGATGTTTACAATTTAGAGAAATACCCTACTTGTATTGACTCTATTGTAATCTCTAAACTAGATTGTCTTTTTAATGAAATCAGGTTTCATTTCAAAATATATATATGACCAAACTCTTTAATTGTTTTAATTTTTTCAATGATATGAATTTTCGGAAGATGTTGTTGGGTTCAATATTTCAGGTCTAGTCCAAGCTCAATCCATGATAAAGCTACCATCAAGAAGTTAAAGAGAGAAAGATGGAAGTAAGGTCAAGCAAAACAGACAAGTCCAACACAAAAAAGGAGATGAAGTTATATAAAATCGAATTTCTCACTAACCCTTGACAAAGTCCCATTAAAAGGGATATGAGATTTGAGGGAAGGACATATCTAGACTTTTGAGTGACTACTAGGAGAGAGAGAGAGAGAGAGAGAGAGAGAGATTTTCTTCAATCTCACAAGGCGAGACACCATTTTTATCTTCTTTTGGCTAAAGGGGTCTCAACCCATATTATATAATAAGATACGAGAGACTTTAAGAGATAATAAAATACTCTCATCATTATGAACTTATCCTCCAAATAATCCTTAGATGTAGTAGGCTCTATGGTGAACCACTTAAATATGTGTCTCACTTTCTATTTATATTTTTGTATTATTTCTTTATTCATAGCTATGGATGAACGTACAAGCACCTTAACAAAGTCCTAAGCCACCATCGTGGGCTTCAGACCACTTAATCAAAATCCTAGTTACATTTGTGGGTGGGGAATGATTATTTCTCTCATTCCGGCCTATGTGACAATTTTTGTCATTAACAATTGGCATTGTATGTGATATTTGACTTTTTTTATTTTCGATAATATAGAAGGATGATTTCCTGACTCACGAAATTGTTTCCAAAAAAGGTCAAATGAGTTTCTCGACTTTGTAACTACTAATTTACTATATTGATACTATTAGAATAAATAAGATATATATAAATGGAATGACTGGGGAAAAGGATGACGAGCACTATGCACATGAACCCTGCACAAGCACGCAACATTAATAGTATTGGACATTTGGCAAGATCAATACTGGACACCTGACACCAAGAAGAACTATAAGATGTAAATGTGAAGAAAATTAAGGTGTGAGACCATGCTACTTAAGCAAAATACTATTATATCCAATCATTCATTTAGTGTCAAACTAAACAAAATTTCAATCCTAGTAAAATTCTAAATAGTTGGAATTCAACTAAAACCCCCAAAGTCTTGGAGGAAATCAAAATCCTATATGACTTTTCTAGATCTTAAAGTTTTCCTCTAAACTTTAAACCAAACCAATTTCTAGCATTGTATTTAATCACTTGATTAAATCATTTTCAAATACTATTAATCCTCTAAATTCATTTATGCTCTCATTATTCAACAATAACCTTGGAAATATGTGTGGGCCAGGCAAAATTAGAATTGAGCTTGATAGCATCTCAAATCCTAACAAAATCTTCTTTAAACTCTAAATTGAAACCCATTTATACAAGGCCTATTAAAGCCCTTAAATTTTGGTCACCCTGACAAAACTTCTTAAGAAAGTTTTCACCTAGTCATGGTAGGCCAATCTATACCGATAACAACTCCAAATAGTCACTTGATGTGAGAGGAAAAAGCTACCTTACAACCAAATTTTTATTGGAAGTTTCATTGGCTGAAAACCGCTCATTATTTGCACCTTTTTGTGACCTAATCACCACCCATCAAAGTGTCACTCAAGCCCATACTTCATGTTTCAGAACAATATTAGTCGTGCAAGTCATCTTTTCACTCATTTCACCTTTATTCATTTCCGTTTTTGGAGAGAACACTAGGATGCTTTCTCGCACAACTTTTTAAATCTTTTTGCATGCCTTTTTGAACTCTTGTAAATTACCTCACAACGATTCCTTCATGAAAGTTGTTCTTCTTTGAGTCTAGTCTCTATGAGTACCTATCGTATTTGATTTCATGGTTATTTGATTAGTACAAAGTTAATATAACCAAAGGAAGATCAATCTAGGTGAGAAACTAGATAGTGCATTATATTTTAGAGTTTTTACCAAACTAATGGACAAATTTTGGCCCAATATTTTTATGGAGTGTTTTTTTACATGTTTATTTGAATTTGTCTTGAAGATTTGTTGCATGGTTAAAGTTTTTGAGTAAATATTTTCTCAAATCTAAAAACTTAAAAACTGGGAGAAAATAAATTGTTTCTATTTTAAGAAAGTTAAGATTTTTGTGGTTTAATATTACTCCAATGATTTTGATATTTTTATCTAGTGATTCTAAGCCTTGGATTTACAAGTTAGGATGCTGGTTTGAAAATTTCAGGTATATATTGATTTATGAGGATATGATTTTTATGTAAGAGAATACTCGGTTAGGTCAAAAGTTTGATGATCTCGGTTAGATCCATATTTGGTTATTTTTAGCCATGTGATCTTAAATTTAATGCTTGGATCTACTTGTGAACATATTTTTAAACTATTTAATGTTCTTTTTTTAAAGAATTTCATCATCTTATGTCTCAGATTTAGGGGTGAAAAAAAATTTGGTGAACCGGTAAACTAGATGAGACCAAACTGGTTAGTTTGGTTCGGTAAGGATTTTGGTTCGGTCTGATACTAGTTTCATTTTTCACAAAACTAGTCAAATTCAATCTAGTCTCGATTTTTCTTTTTCTAAAATCGGATCGAACCGGATTGGACCAGTTCATATATATATATATATATATATATATGATTTTTTATATTGTGTAAAATATTTTATATAAGTTTTTATATTATATATAATCTTTATATATAAATTTTAATAACTTATATTACTATAATCTATTGTATTAATTGTTAAATTAATACTATGTCACTATATATTATAATAAACTATAATATATTATATATTATAAAATATGTTCTATAATACAATTATAATTTATTACAATATATTATCACTACAGTATATTAAAAAAGAAAAGACTGATCCGGACTAGAATTGATAAAACCAAAAGTACTGGTTGAGGGGTGTAACCAATGCGGTATCGATTCTTCAAAAGTCAAAACCAGTATATACCATTTTGCTTTTAAAATGTCTAAAACTGAAACGGTTACAACTTACACCCCTACTAGTAATTGATCAAATCAAAATTGAGAAAAAAAAAATATGTTTTTGACTAAGTGTTGGAGCCGAGTACTTCAACTAAGATTTTTTTATTTCTTGTGACTTTTATGTGTTGATTCAAAACATGATAATTTTTACAAGTGTGTTATGACCAGGTTAGAAGAAATTTTATAATTTTTAAAAGTTCTTAGAGATGTTTTGAGCTTAAAATCATGAGATTCAAAAGTTTGTATTTTAATTAAAAAGTATGGATATTTTGCTAAAAAGTGTTGTGTTTTTATGAAGTGCTTTTTTATTGGTTGTGTTAAGCATACTTATAAGTATACGAGGTGATGATTTATGTGGCAATATTTTAGTTTAAGTATGAGTGTTGAAGTTGGAAAAAATTGCAACAATAATCAAAGAGAAATGGCTTTTGGATTTTTCGGCCCTATAGTCTTTTTCATAGTAATGTTTGATTTTAAATCTTTTTAAGTTAATATTCAAGTTCAAGATTTATAGGAGAAATATAAACTTTAGTGGTTTTTGAAGTTGAGTTGTAAAATTCTTAAACTAGGGATAAAATGATCATTTTCCTAAATTTAATAGGTAAAATAATAATATTACTCTATGTTAGCATTTTTCATGTTTCTAAATCATTAGTATTTAGCATTTAGAACTCCTACTTACAACTTTTCATGTTCCGTGCTTTGCTTCGTAAAATGCGAGAATCATCATATGTTCCCTTCTAACTTACTGTCAGATTATATGCACGAGTGATGGGTAAGAGAACTATTATTTATATACTTATGTTATCCTATATGCCATATTACATCATTTATGTCTATTATGCACATAATATTTCATCACGAAATAAGTTTCTATCACGTAATATATTTTGTTATGTAATGTTTAACTGTTTTATGTCATGTCACAAAATATTTGTCTGTTTCATGTTATGTCATGTCACGAAATATTTATGTGTTTCATTTTATGTCATGTCATGAAATATTTGTCTGATTCATGTTATGCCTAATCACGAAACGTTTCTCTATTACACATTGTGCCATGTCACAAAATATTCATTTATTTATCTGTTATACCATATCACAAAATTTTATCTATTACAATTTATCTTATATTCTATGTTATGTCATTCTTCTCACATACATCATTACGTTACATTAGATCATCTGTTCTTTTGCTTCATTTCATGTCCTGGCTCGAGTATTGAATGTGTCCTTTCGTTTCATATGCATTGCTCAGTACTGCAAAGAATGAGTCTACTATGTCGTGAGTACAAAAAATATACTCATTGTGAAAGTGTAGGAGCTACCAAAGTACTTCTATTTTCTTAATCAAAATGTATAGTTTGAGTTACACAAGCTAACATTTCCAGTTTAGTCCAGTCCACATTAAGTTCAATTCAATTCATATTGTCTCAAATTAGTTCATGTTAGTTAAAGTTCAATTCATGTTCAATTTCATGTCCAACTTTATGCCATGTTTAGTTCAATTAGTCCAGTTCTTCTCATGTCGATACACGTCTTATTAAATGTCAAGCTATGCCAAGCTTATTTACAATCGTATATACATTTATGCTTTTACCGTCATGTATGCATCTTTAACCTGTATGTTGAGTTATCTATTAACTTACTGAGATTTATAATTAAATCTCACTTGGTAGTTCTAACTACCATTTCCTTCGGAGTGGTAGACAACGTGTCAAGATCTGGAGAACTCACACATGGGAGATTGAACGATGGAACATATAAAGAGTTGATGGAGTCTAACCCCTCAATTTTTGGACGTCAGTTTGAATATCATAATTGAGCTACATGAATGTCTCAGCAATTTAGTACCATAGATCTATTTTTATACTCTTTATATTACAGACATGTTGGACAAGTACAGTAACCTTTTTGGATAGTAGCCATCATGCGAATTTTATGAAACATGTTTATTCTTTGGAATATATAACTTATGGTACATGGTATTCCTAGAAAATATTTATCCTCTACAAATTCTTACGTGTTTATTAGGTGAATTACATCCTTAATTGTCATAAATGGAGGTAGCTAACCTTGTATTACAAATCCTAACGCTTAAGTCCTGTCAAATCACAAGCGAAATTTGGGAATGTCACACGTCTTCTGTCACTATTCAACCAAGGCTTAATTTGTAATTGAGAGCAATAACTTTAACTGTGTAAAAATATTATTAGCGAACCAACAACTTTTTAACTTAAATTTGATTAGAATGTTTATTTATTTTTTATTTAGCTAGTCACTTTTCAACAACATTACAGAACAAACTCTCTAAATCTATAACTATTTTATTTAAATATCTATTTATAATTTCCATCTATATATTTTGATTATAATGGTAATTGAAATATTTATTCTTTATTAAAAAAGGTATCTTAATCATTGACCACTAATTACCACTTCTTGAATTGTCAAAAGTCGATTCATAATATGTAGTTATCTATGAATCAAATTTCTTATTTTCCTCGAAGTGTTTATGAATTCTTTACCATAGCATCTTGTTATTTTGATCTTTTCCTTACACCGCATATAAGGAACTTCATGGCATCATTCCACAAGCATCAAATCTTTCTCGTTCTAAAATTTGTACCTCATTATAACTTTCATTTAATAGGTTCAACCTCCATAACCTCAATTTGGGGTAGAGATAGTTTCTGTTCATTTAACTCATTTGTGGATTCCATGAAAAATTCAATGTTATTTAGAAGATTTGAAAGTAGGCATTTTGATGAGTTCTTGAATCCATTTCCATTAGAGATATATAGTAGGCAAGCTGAGAATATAGAAGAATATATATTCAACCTTTCTTAGTCATATACACAAACATTTGGTAGGAAATAAGGACACTAAGAAACAAAGAGAATATTAGAGCATTTTTTATTTCATGTACGACTCAAATATTTTAGCATCCACATATATAACGTCTAGGTAGATTAACCACATCTAAAATATTCAAATATGCAACCAGAAGCATTCCCATATTGTGTTTATAGGCAGAAACAAGCCTGGATAGTAAAGAAAAAGAAATCATGCATCCTTAAATTGATCTAATTACCTAATCATGTAGTGGGTTCTCATGTGAGTCCTTTCTTCTTTTTTTTTTTTTGAAATAAAGCATATTGCATTCATTAAGAATGGACATTACCACTAGACCTTAAATATGCATTACAAGCCTACAACAATATTAATTGCTCCCCAGTACATAAAAATGACTAACACGGTCTAGCCCTTGTTGCAAACTTCTACAAATCATTGTCTGAGAGACAGCATAACTTTATGCAAGACAGAGTCGAATACAAAACTCATACATGTTCTAAGAAGGAGTAGAGGACATATTCTATGGAAAAAGTCCAAAAGACCCACTCTATGGACCAATCAGAATGTACACAACCCACTTTGCCAATGCTTTCTGCAAAAAATAGAAGGAGAAATGAGAAAAAACTAGGAGGGAGGGAGGAAGGAGACGAAGCTTCTTCCTTCTTTGAGGGCAAGCTTTTTAGATATAGGGCCGGCTCTTAGCGAAAAGCCGTTGGATAAAAGAATCATTTTGGACTCCTTACTTATTTCACCATGTGATAACATAGTGGGCTTCAAGAATATTAAATTATGTTTATAAACTTGCAACAGAACTAACATACACCTATTTTACCACAACGTTACGGCCGGAATGAGGGGGATAGTAACTAAAAGGGATCTTGAGCTGAGGTAGAGGAAGGCTGAAGAATATTCAATGGTTCAAAGGAAGGAAGTTGGTTATGACAGCAAGGAAAACGGGAAAAACCAAAAGAATGGAGCATAACATATTTTTTTATTGGTTTTTTGGGTTTTGGGGGGGGGGGGGGTTGTTGGAGAAACACAACAGGAAAGGATTCAAAGGAGCAAAGTTTTTCATCTTCTTCATATTTTTCATTTTATGTTCTTCATGTTAAAACTTTCTGCATTAGTTAAATCGAATTTTACTTTTGTCATGCAAGAGTAATTCTGTGACTAAGCTCAAGAGTAGCTTGGATTAGGTTGTGATTTTGATAAATTGATTTTCCTTTGGTTTCATTTCTTAATTCTATGAAGTTGTAAATCAATTTACACTAGGTTCTTCATTTGAGTCCTTGATTTATTGTTGACAAGAGGCACAACAGATGCTTGGATTTGCAATAAAAGTCCATGTTAAAATGTTTATTCCAAAACTGTTTAGTAACCCATTAGGAGATCTTGGTGTTGATTGGAAGTTAGGTTTGATGGCTGAATTTTCGAAATGCTAATCTAGTATTTGAAAAGGTTAAGGAATTGAGATCTTTTTAAGCACAATCCACGTAGAGTGAACCCGTAGCTTAGATTTTGATATTTTGCTTCTTAGACATAAATTTTCATTCATATTTGTTTTTCTTCTATAATTCTTTGTTTGTCATCCTTAACTTTTCGTACAAATATAAGAAATCTGGTTGCAATATGATGTCAGACAGAATAGCAATTATTCTACAGGCTAATTCCAGTAGATGATTCATAGGAAAAAATACAAGAGAGAACCTCAAAAGCATAGAGAAAACACATCTGATATTCAATTAAAAATTATCAAATCAAGCAATCCTCAAATATTAGTCCACAAGCTAGACTGTATAATCAAAATCGTCATGTATTGGAATTTTACAAAAAATATAAAAAAATATCAATAATCACGCCAATATCAAATACATAATAAAAGAAGTAATTTGACAAAAATCTAGCTCAAATCGAGTTCAAAATCACTTCCTAAATGATAAATAAAATATTACCAAAAAGTGTAAAAAATAATTAAAAATAGGGATTCGAAAGGAAAAACAGCAGAATTTGAGGTTGGAAATTATGCACATTGAGTGCAGCTAGGTGGCCACGACGTAGGTGTCGAAAAGAACTCTTTGAATTGCTTATATGCGATTCTGATACTCGTAGCCAAAGTTATGATCAAAATACTATAACGCACCCAAAACTGCCTCAATTATAAAAAGATCATGAAATCTGACAATTCAACATCATCTGACTCGGATCTCCCTACATCAAAATAACTTCATCTTATACACTTTTTTATTTTTGAAAGGTCATCTTATACACTTTTCATTTGATATATTCTCATGTGTGCAGAAAGAATTAACTTAGTTTTCTTTTGAAGTTTAGATTAGTTTTACACATTAATTTGTTCACATAATTTTCCTTTATATCCTTTTATGAAATCAATAGCATCCTCAAGCATTTAAAATTCAAGTCAAGATTTCTGATCATCAATGTCCTTGTGCAACCGACCTTGGGACTCTTCCTTGAATCAACTTCACAACTTCTACACTTCGAAGGTATAGCTTTATTAGCGAATCACAAAACAGTAGAAAACTTATGTATTCCATAGGCTTAGGTCTTAAAATGATAATACGATAGAATTTCAAGAAAAGTGCTCAACTATAACAACTTGCAAATTAGTAGTCTCTAAAGTTTTGAAACACATAAATATTGGAATACAAAAATCTCAATATATCACACCACCATGTTAATCTAATTTTTTATTAGCAAGAAGTTACCACACAAAAGATAGAAAAACATCCATTTTGTACATCACAAAAATCTCATCGTTTTAGTAACTCATTCTGTATGCATAACATGCTTTTCATAATGCTTACAATCTCTACCTACTTTGAATAACAGGCAAATATCTATATATTCGAGAAAAAACAATGTAGATGTGCAATAGAGACTCGCCTAAGGAAAGAAATAGTCGATTGATTTAAGGTGGTCGAAGTCATGACTTCCTAATTTTGAACATGATGGCCGTGGAGTACTGAGAGAGAGCAAATCTGTTGGGTGTTGTTAGCTAGCCAAACATTGGCTAGATTTTATTTATGACTAGCTCATTATAAGTATTCTAAAACAACAACCCTAATGACATTTTTTTAAAGATTTGTCGATTAAAGTAGGTTAGGATTGTACGTAAATGCAGTTATGGGATAATATTCTAATGGTTTTTTTGGAAAAAATTTCAATTTCAAAATTATTATCTCATCTTATATTCTGCCTAAATCTCACTCAAATATAATACGTCTTTCAAGGGTGCTACTAGTCATCTCGATTTACTTTTTTTTTAGTTTTTTAACTTTATAATTAAGTAAGTGTTTTTAAAATAATGTTGTATTTTTTTATATTTTTAAAAAATATTTTAAGATGTTAAAAAAATCATGTAAAGACAAACTAAAAAATAAAATTGCAAATCGAGATCCCAAGTAGGAACAAATAGCATTTTTCTACTTTCAAACTAATCATTATAACTTTTCCAAATTTTCAAATTTTCAAATAAAAATAATTCAACTCTTTCAAATCTCTAAGTAACAATGATATTAAAAAAATTATATTTAAACAATATTTTTTTATTCAATTTTTTCTCTTATTTTTCAAAATCCCATAAAATATATTCACATTATCTCACTACTATCCATAAAATTTTCACTCATCTCACTCCGATCCCCAAGCATACCAATTTGACATTAAGTCAATAGAACTATTTTTGTAAAGTTTAAACTAAAGGGTTAATTGTAAATTTTTCCTTAAAAAAAGGCATCATTTTGTTGGATTGCATCTGTCGTTGGCTTTATATATGTAAAAGGAGGAGATCAAATGGCATCGATGGTGGCCACAAGGGGAAACGACATAAAGTGCAAAGTGCAAATCTTTTTCTTAAGCCATTCATGATTCAATATTGAAAAAAGTGAGACTGAAATGCAAACGTCTAGAAATGAAGACAATTAATGAATGTTGCGATTTTCCCTTGGCCAAACTACATGCGCCAACCTTAGAAGATCCACCACGATCGAGGACGATTGATTCAACGATACTAAAGATTATAGACTGCTTTAATTTGTCTATCACTCTATATATATAGTTGTCGAATATCTTGCTAGGAAAAATTTACATTTATGTAGGTTGTTCAAGATTAGGTGTTAATTAGAGAGAATTAATGGAGTATGGCTTCTATATATATGTATATATGAATCTCTAAAAGGATGAACTATAAATCTAATGATATAACACGTCTTATTCAAAGATGATCGGGTCTCGAGAGTAAAACACAATAAAACATATCTTTTAATTGTAAGAAGGAGCAGGAAGATTGGCGGCTCTCTGGAGACTAGATCAGTGGATGATCATGTTAAAATTGGTTTGATCAACTAAAAATATTTCTTACCACTGTACCTATCATTCAACCCCCTGACTGGTCACTTCCTTTTGAAATCATGTGTGATGCAAGTGAAAGTACTTTGTTGTGGGGGTTGCACTTGGACAACGAAGAGATAAGCTACCATATGTCATATACTATGCTAGTAAGACTTTGCATTTGAATGTCGGATTGAGTTGAGTTGAGTAAAATATTGTTAGAATATTAGTTTTTAATCTTATGAGTGTATTGGGATGTGAAAAAGTTGAATTGTTTATTATATTATATGAAAATTTGGGAAAGTGTATGGGGATTTGAAAAAGTTGTAATGATGAGATGAAGTGAGTTGAGTAAGGTTTGGTAACCAAACTGGACCCGCACAGAAATGCTAAGTCCAACATTCTCGTTTGGATGGTAAGAGTTTTCCAACATTCTCTAACATTCTCTACTATTATTTATTATTTTATTATTACTTTTTACCTACTTTTATTACTATTCATTACTATTCAATATTTGATTATTATTTTTTACCTACTATTTACAAACAATCATAAACACTCTTAACACACAAATGCAACTAGTGCACCTATCATAATATTTACTGATCATGTAGCTTTAAAATTTTTATTGTCAAAAAAGAACACCAAGTCGAGGCTAATAAAATGGATACTCCTATTGCAAGAATTTGATCTCATAATAAAAGACAAAAAGGGAGTGAAAAATGTGGTAACGGCTTATCTTTCTTGCTTTACACTTGAAGTTTCAAAGAAATTTTGTTTAACTTTTGATTATTTTCCTGATGAACAATTATTTTCAGATAAGACTGTACCATAGTATGCTAACCTTGTGAATTTTTTAATCATAGGAAAAACTCCACCTCATTGGAATGCTCGATCAAGAGCTTGGAAAAAATTAATGTGTGGATAAAGTCATTTTCTACTCCTCAATGATAATAATATAATTGGGAGACGCTGGGGACCGGTTCGGCTGTCCCCAGCATCTAAAGCAGCCCAACTAACGTTGGGCTGCTTTATGATGAAAAACGCATTAAAAATATAATAAAAAATATGATTAAATAAAAAAATGAAGATTAAAAATATAATAAAAAAATAAAATGAACAAAACATAATAAAAAACACAATAAAAAACATAATAAAAACATAAAAACATAATAAAAAACACAATAAAAAAAAATGAAGATGAATTTTAGGAAATTTGGCCATGGAGAAAACGAAGCCGCCGCCCGTGGGGGTGGGCGACACCGCCCACGCCATCGGGACCCGGGTCCGAAACGGGTTGAAGGCTGCCGGGGGCACGCCGGAGCTCGCCGTCGTAGGGGTAAGGTCGCTTGAGTCCGCCGGTCCCGATGGCGTGGGCGGTGTCACCCACCGCCACCGGGGGCGGCGGGGGCTGCTTTAGTGGAGGGGGGCAGCCCGTCTGCCCCCCAGGATTTGCCAATATAATTATTAACTAGAAAATAATTAGTTTGTAGATCACGTACCGGAATATGGGAAAATCATTTTCTGGATAATATTATACACCTAAACACTACTAAAAGTACCTACACAATATATATATATATATATACACGATTTACAAGAATATGTGGAAATCTTTTCTGCGCATATATGTACGATTTACGAGAACAAAAAGGTACATATTCAATCAAATAAAGCCATACCCACCCTCATATATCTTGTCACAATTGAGCTCTTTTTTGATTTTCTTTCGTCTATGCTGATTAAGAACAAGAATTCATATCCAAATAAAATAAGGGAAAAAAAGGAACAAGTGAATTATATATACAGCCAATTTGTCTGCAGAAAGTGAATGAAACCCATAAAGAGAGAGCTAATTAATTTAATGGTTTGATTTGCCATTGTAACCCTAAGTATCAAAGAAAATGAAGGTAAATCCATTTATCTACACTTAAACCTACACCTTAAAGTCCATAATTAAGACACAGAAATTAAACATTGTACTTAAGACAGGAGATTAGGTGCAGGTGCAAATGCAAATAAATGAAATAACCCTCGATTGGCTCCCTTTCCAAGACTTGTATAGAAAACAATATCCGAATCTTTTGGAGCAAGAAAGTGAGAGATTTGGAAATTTGGAGGATCAAGAAGAAAAAACATCTATATTCTCTAATACTATTGGCTATTGTTGTATCAGTATGGAGGACGAAGCCAATATATAATATATATATATATATATATATATATATAGGCATCGATGTTTCAAGATAGGAAAAGAGATGTGCATTGCATTGCATTGCACTGGCAAAATAGTTGTCATGTACGTACATAGAGATGTCATCCCACGTGATAGAAAGGGACGAGTACGTGGGGATTGGTGGATCGGGCAATCAAATTGTGACACGTTTACAAGTTATCCCTATTCTATGGAAGAGTAAATGAAGAGTGATGTTTGGTCTCGTGGACATATATTACAACGAACCCAACCAGCATGACCATCCGGTCCAAGTGATCATGACCAAACCACATTGAACGGAAAGTCAATCAATTTCTCATAACCTAATCATCTTATGAATCCCATAATTTAAACAAAAAACTATAATAAAAAGTAGTTCATATTTTCTATTGGATAGATTAGTTTCATTTGATTTTGAAATGGAAGATATACTTTCTTACATTGGAGTAGACTCTAGCATGCAATTTTAAGAAATTTATAAACCAAAATGTTGCCAAGATAACTAATTCAAGAGAGGATGATCAATTTTATTTTTATTTTTTAATTTCAATATATCAAATCGTAAAATTAAATGCGAATAGAATAGTAAAATTAACATGAATTAGAGACAAAACTCTCCTATAAATACTGGTTTATCGTAAATTCTCATTCTCATACTTTGAGATTATCAAAATCTCATAAATCTCTCTGGAGAGAGAGAGAGAGAGAGAGAGAGAAGGCAAAAACTCTAACGTCAAATGCGAAGCTCGCACTCTCACGCTTTCAGACACCTAAGTCATCATTGAACCAAGACTAAAGGCCAGATCATCAATAAGAAGCTATTCAGTGAAAAGCTCGCTACAAAGATAGGTTATTCTCTACAACAACGCTAGAAATGTTGGTTAAATGAAAATGAGTATGCCATGCCAGTACAATCTACTCGTCGTCATCCCTATTTTTTTATATTTTCCACATGCATAATACCCCCATATAATGGTTTGTTGGTTGTCTTTGTCAAAGCATTGTTATTATTTTGTAAAATTACCTCCTTTCCTTATTTAGGTGAAGTTTCTAAGTGAGTGGATCACAACACCAAGTTGAGATAAGACATTATCTTGATGGAACTTCTCTACATACCCAAGAGTGTCTAAGAATAAAACAACATCTCCTGAGTTGTAACAACACGCTTGGACAATATGATAATACTCTCAGCTTGAAATTGCACGTGGCCTCTCAATTAGCGAAGGCTAGAGGACGCCATGGTCAAGAATGGGATGTAAAGATAGACATTGTTTGTTACGAAGTTGTATATGTGTGATCGTTACAAAAGAAATCAAGGTGTCTTTATGACCATGTGAAAGGAGACACCATGACACACACATTAATAAACATAAATGATTGATAGGATGGTTTTAATGTTGTTAAAAGGACTTGGGGTCTAGGATTAAGGAAAATGATATCCTTACCACTTATCTACAACTCTTTTATTACTTTTTTTTCATTTTTAAAATTTTTAAAATTCTTCTTTTTAAGGAAGTGATTATTAGTGAAGTTGTATATATTTTTTTAAATTTTTTTCTTAATAATTAAAGATGTTTAAAAAAATACTTAAAATAAAATAATAAAAAAATAAATATACTTAAGAGTAGTAAATAGGGAGTAATTAAGTTGTAAGGGTATCACTACCTTATATCTATGGTAATTACACTACTGCGGTTATGTTCATCGAGACTGTGTAGGCTTTCTTCAGATGTAATTTAGGGTTTGTCCTTGTTTAATATCATTTTTTGTAAAGTCAATATTTGTGGTTATATTTATGTAGAGTGATGAACAAGAAGTTTTGCTATGTCATATGTTTTTAACATTGGTGGGGACGTGACTTATAGATATTATTCTTATTTTGAAAGTTAAATATTTTTACTGGTACTTATATTTCTAGTTATGTCATGCATTTTCCGCTGCAACTACTTGTACACACAAATGGATTATTTATTAAATAAATTAAATTCGAATCGAATTTTTATATTTATTAAATGAATTAGATTCGAATCGAATTTTTACGAGTCAAGCTCAAACTATTAACGAGCAACTTTTTTCATTTGCAGCCCTACAAATACACAATATTCCACAAGATGTAATCGGTGTTTGCTCATGTGGCTCAGTATCTCAAAATCTCAGCCTACCGCCAATTCCCAATCGAAGCATGGGGGGCGTCACATTAATGTTTCATTGCATGTCCTCTAGTTATGGCCAACCAAGTTTCTATAAAACAATCTTATTTAGAGAATGATTGTTTATTTTTTCTAACTTGTTCTCATTATTTTGTCGAGGATAACTAAACTGATAACAAAATCCTAGGAAATTAATAAAACTGAGTGAAGGCGGGCTTTATCCCCCATTCACATCAATAAAACACGCCTCAATAAGTGGTTCTCTAATTTGGTGTTCGAACATCCTTCTACGTGTGGCATGCACATATGGGCCATCCTTCCTATTAGACATTAACAAAGTGTCATTTCTTCATTTAAATCTTCCTGATCTTGTTGGTCCAATATTGAGTCAGGAACATGTATGTTAATTCTCTTGTCAACATGGAAAAACCAAACAATTGCCTTCCAAGAGCGTGCTAGAGTCTCGTCTTTTGATTTAGAACTACTTAGTCATTGGGATGTATTTCACCCACTTTATGATCTTAGTCGTCATCGCTACTATGTCATATTAATTTGATGATGACTAGTCTAGATTTAAATGGTTGTAACCCATTTTCAGTAAATTAAATTGATCGATGATGACTACTAGGTGATCAGTGGTACGTGCTAATTCTTCAAAGACATTTAGTCCTGTTAATAAACTTATAATTACTTTGTGAGTGGTTCTTGACGTGATCTCCAATGCCTTCATGGCATATTAGACGAGGAAACGTACATGAGGCATCATACTAGAGGATTCGTTGATCCTATTGATCTTATGTTTGTTGGCTCCATAAGGAGTTACATGTCCTTAAGTAGGCACCTCTAGTCTGGTTTACTGGGCTTTCGAACATTTACTTGATATGGGCCCTGTTGGATCACAAGTAGACACCTCTCGATTTACTCTCTCTTTACATTTCATCAAGTGGCTGTCCATATATTTTTGTTGAGAATTGTTAAATTATACAAAAATAAATTAATAAATTGATGTAATTTTATAAGATTTATTATATCTACTTTATAATAAAATAAATTTAAAATCTAACATACTACATCAAATGAAATCAGTTTGTAAGTTTATTTATACGTAATCCCTTTATGGAAAGTATTTTCCATTTTTGTTAACCTATGTGGATGACGTAGAACATAAAATTTACGAGCTAAATTTGCATAAAAGTTTCTTGGACCTCTTGGATTTTTTTTTGGAATCCAAACAACCCATAATGCCCATGGCCCATGAGACATCTTTTTGCCCAAGTAAATACATCTTAGACATGGTTCATCGTGCATGAATAGTGGGTGCTAAACCATTCGATGCTCCGTGCATCTGGTGGCAACCTTTCCTCTCAAGCTGTTGATTCCTCCCAATGTTCATGCTGGCACTCTTACAATGTCAGAGATAGCTTATTCGATTAATCAGCTTTGCCAATACCTTCATGCTCCCACAACGTCCCATTGGACCCCTCTACCAATTAATTAGCGAGATCTTCAAATCTGAAAGGGCACTTGTAACCATAGGAAATACTAAATATGTAGGTCTCTACATCTTCAAGCCTATAGTGACTCCGATTGGGTTGGCAACCCCGATTATTGGAGGTCTACCACAGGACATGGTATATTTTTAGGTCCACGTCGCATCTTATGGTCAGCAAAAAAATAAGTTGGCTCACGTAGAAGCATAGAGGCTGCGTATACGCAGCCTTAGCCATGATAGAAGATGAACATTATAATTAACTATGCATGATTTTGAAAGACTTTAAAGTTTCTCTCATCTATCGTTCCCATAGTCTAGTGTGATAATGTCGGCACACATGCTCTCATATCCAACCATGTGTTTCATGCACCAACAAAACATATAGATAGGGACAAAGATAAAGATAAGGATCATGGCAAGTGTGGGTCATCAAGTACAAGAAGATGAAGGTTATACAAGATGTTTCCCAAATGAAGATGTTTCCTAGACAAAGCATGTTAGATATTTAAGATCGTCTGTTACTCATTGTAATCTTACCCTACTAATGCCGTATACCAGTATGTACTCAAGGTAAACGTGAATGAATTACAAGGTTGAAGACACAATATTTATCTTAATTTTTCAGCACTTAGAAGTCATTTGCATTCAAAGTTGGAATCCTAGACTCAGAAGGAGCATTTTCCAAAAAACTAAGGTCCAGCCAACTCTAATGGGTAGTTTTGAACTTGTGATCTTATAACAATACAACTATATGTATTGAATGGCAGCCCCATTTTATCAATTTTTTCTTTATTAATTCGAATTTTAAAATATTCACCATTTTAATAGCCGGAACAAGAGCACATATAGTTGTGTGTCGAAAATCGTAAGTACAGACAGCATTTTCCATTCAGAAAATGTCTTTTCTTCATTTTTTTTTCTTCATTTACCTACTGCAAGTTGGGGCTTCATCACAACTCGATAGGTATATGTGGGGACATTTGCCTCCAATTAGTCCCGAAAGGAGCTACATATAGTGCTGGTCAATCAACAATATGGTTTTGATCTCTCTTCTTTTTCTTTCATTTTTATTTCGCCTAAGCAGATGGTTATGAATTTACTGCTGTTATATGTAGCATACAAGATGGTTTAGGTAGAGCTGTTATGGACCTTGTTTAACAAGTAATTAAGTATACATGATATAGAACCACGTATTGGCGCCAAAGAAAATAATTATAACCACGCTATTGATTACAGTAGAAAGAAGTGCACTCCTTCACAAATATTTTTTTCTCTAAGCACGCTTTATATATATATATATATATATATACACACGTATGTATGTATATATATTAAACAAAGATTACAAGACATATAAGAAAGGGGTGGATGACTATCAAAGAGTTGATTTCTAATGTAATCACCCAACATACAGTACACAAGCAGAATGGCTACATGTTATCAGCTGAATGGTTATAGAACACCAATTTTATCATTCACCCCATGCACAAAAATGAGTTAATTTCATTCATTTTTCTACCACAGAAAAGTTTTCGAAAAATAAAAACAAAGGTTAAACCTAACTATCAAGAATAAAATACAAAAGAAAATATAAATTCCAAAATCGTCAAATCTCCTCATTCTAGTTCATCTAGTTTGACTTCATACTGTTCACCAGAAGAAAGGATTTTGACGCTAACCATACCCCTTTGCCATTCTGAACTTCCTACCAATATTAGCCTCTGCGCATTTATCCGTGCTGCTCGTTTGAAAACCCTGAATAAAAAAATAGATAAACAGAACATCTCAGAAAAGGGCTGCAATTGGTATGAAAACCTTCAAAAGAATTGAGTACCATTTAAGCGGTTTGCTTTCCAAGACCAAATCAACACTTTGGCCTTTCTCCCTGAGTATGCTAGCAACTCCAGCAGCTGCCCCTTGGAGATCAACATCCAAAGCGGACACAATATTCTCCACTTCAAGGTTGACTTCTGGTAGAAGTCCCTTGTCCTTGAGCAACTGTAATATCCCAATCCCCAAAAATAGCCATATAATTAGTTAACCAAAAGAAGCAAAGATTAGATATACACAGGAAAGAATAATTCAAGCAAATCAGGACATGAATAGACGTAAACAAACGACAAAACGCATTGGTTGCTGTAGTTTATAAGGGTTTAACTGACAAGCTGTTTTTTAAACTACTTAGTAAAAAGGAGACAGGTGGACGAAGTTATAAGCATAGAACCCATGCTCACTCCATCGACTCTGACACTATTACCTACAAGCTCAATTTGCTTTAGAAGATTTCTCTTCATAAAGTACAATAAAATGCATGAACAAATAAAATAACCGTAGTGGTCATTTGATTCAAGCACTGTCTGCTGTACAAAAAAATGTGGGATGTGGCTGACATTCTATACAGTCCACATTCTCCTGTCAGTGAATATATGAATTAATAATAAGACAAATATCATGTTAAGTGGTAGGCCAAGGTTAAAACCAAAGTTACAGTTGATTAGATAAACAGTGGTACAGACATTGGGGTGCATCTTTTTGGTAAATGCAACATATTCTGACAGCACAAGAGTTTTCTTGTGTAATATTTTTTTGATAGGTAAAACAAAATAAGAAAGAAATGTCCAAAGGCTTGGTTGGGGGACCATTTGATGGGAAAGATGAGCAAAAGACTTGTTCTTGTATAATTTAACGGCAGCCGGGTAAATTAATGAAAGGATGAACTTACTTCGATTATAACAGCATCACCAAATCCAAATCCACATGCAGGAAGGTCATCGCCACCAAAAGTTGAGAGTAACCGGTCATATCGCCCACCACCACAAATGGCTCGCAACTTTCCTTCTCTATCAAAACCCTACAGGGAAAAGATTAAAAACTGATTAGGATGAGGGGAAAACAAAAATGTTTACATTTTTTTATCCAGTTATACAACAGTTTTGTGTCCATCTCAACTTTAGGTGAAAGAATATCACCGCAGTCACAACCCCAAAGACAAGTCTAATCTCAGTGAGAAATAATACCATGCATCCATGCCCATTCCATGTAAGGAAACACTATTCAACATTTAAGATAGAGGGAGGGGGTAGATCTATAAATTACACTTTGTTCGGTGTGGTGTTTTGTTTTCTCCCTTACATGCAGGCTAGCAGCATACATCAATCTGTATCTTAGAGGCTCATCTCTTTGCCACCTGGGCTTTCAATTTTCACCATGAATCCTTGATCTCAGCCACTTACTTCATGCATAAGCAAATGAAGGCATTGAAATATTTTAGTGCAAGGTCTAGGTACACAATAATTATGCTACAAGATCAAAACTCTACATATTCACTCATTTTCTCTATTTTTCCTTTTCACTTGTTTGAGCACCAAGAAAAATAAGAACTAAGCATTTGGTCAATGAGATGTTGTCCACAACTCTTTTTTTTTTTTATACGTAAGAGATGTTGTCCACAACTTTTAGCCCTTATGTCCCGGACTAAGGCCACTAAGGCAGCGTTGTTATAGAAACATCAGTGACTAATTAGCTACTGAAGGTAATACATGCTCTTTTTGTCAGAGATTATATCAGAGATTATCAAAACAATGTATCTACAAGCAAGGTGTCACCTAATTACTGGATGGAACTTATTTTAACAATCAACTTACACTAAAGGTGATATTCCTATTCAGACCAACATAAAAGAAGAAAACAATTATAATAGAAAACATCTCACCTCAAACACAATTCCAGTGTAGTAAGCAAGCCCACGTACAATAGATGCATCAAATTCAATCCATTCAGAATAACCAAACTTTTCAGCCAGGGAGAATAGCAGCTTTAGATCAGCAACAGCTTCCCCAGCACTTCCAAGAATTTCTACGTACACAAATATACAAAACATAATTAAAATCAATTATATCATTTCTGTTGCGAGAACTTGTACATGTAAAGAAACCAACGGACGACTTCAATTGGTAATCTATTTCAAAGGCCACTAGTAAGATGGAGAATATAATCCTTACAAAAAATTATTCATTTGAGTTTTTGCACAAGAAAAAACTTCTGAATAGAAATCAGAAAACTCAATCTAACCTTCCAATTTTGTCAATGACTTGATCGAAAGAACTTGCAATAGCTCCTCAACAGCCTTTTCTGATACGCCAACAGATTTCAACTCTTTCTTTATCTCATCCATTGGAATCTTCCCTATCTGTATCGAGATAAATATGCAACCCCCCACACAGAAGAAAACAAATAAAATTTGTAGAAACAAGCATCTTAAAATAAAGGAGAGACATGTCAAACATGAGGAAGCATGGTTTTGTTGGCTGTTTGATGCTGCTGTGATTCTGTCAGGTTTATGACAGCATTTGTTTGCACTGCTTATGGTATCACCAGTAGCATGTATAGTGATCTCCTGTAAACACCTTTGGCTCAGGCTATATCTCATAGAAGAGAGTTTAGACTTCTAGGACTCCATTGGGGGGTTGTAATTACACGAATCACTACATATGAGGAATTTCGTAGCATTATGACATGAGCCATTCAAGAAAGTTCTTGAGATTGAGAGCACACTCACCTAGGGTGGTTGGCCACTCTTACGGCTGCAATTAAGCATCCTAAATTCAGTCCTTGCAATAAAACATACACAGCAGTGGTCCATGAGAGGCATAATCACATAGCTTGAAATTCACCAAAGGCGCGCATATGTCTCTGAAATCTTCTACTTTAAAGTTGCTGTACCATAGGGTGAATCACCAAAGACTGGACTCTGCCATCCTTGACCTGGACGGTTGAAGTAAAGAAGGATTCAGTGCACGTATCTGAAGAGAATAACACAAGTAATAGAAAGGGTTTCTCTAGCTTGTTCCTTACCTCCGTTGCAGCAGAGCTTTAGGAGACTCCTTCGAATCTCTTAGCAATTGAACTCAACAGTTTGACTTGGAAGTGGGGCGGTACAGAGGAGGATTAGTGGCATTAGGCTCCTATGCACTTAAATTTGAAAACTTAGGTGAACAGAGTGGGAGTGGCTGCACTGATTTATGGCTGAATTCTCTTGGCTTCCCTTGGGAGTGCAGATGGGTTAAGAAGAGAGCTAGGGATATCTAGGAACTTCTAGGAGGCTGGTGGCACAAGCAGAATCTAGGGTTTTGTTGCTGAAGGTTTTCAACTTTGTAAGCTTCTGGCCGTTAGGAAATATGTTGCAGCTTCTAGGTCAAATCTAATTGGGAGGGGCAGCACAAGTGCATGGGGCAGCTTTTGTTTGTTAATAGGGAGACTGCTAGGATTAGGGGATGCTTGAAACCCTTGTTATTTGTGTCATTCTCTTCAAATACATGAACTGAATCCCCCTCTACTTCAGCTGTCCAGGTCGAGGGTAGAGAGATCAGTCTTCTGATTCACCCAATATTATGCACTCCATTGGTGAGTTTCGAGCTATGTGATTATGCCTCTCATGGGACACTGTTGTCAATGTATTACTGCATCAAGGGACTGAGTTTAGGGTGCTTAAGTGCTGTCCTAAGAGTTGTCGACCACCCTAGGTGAGTGTGCTCTCAATCTCATGAACTTTTTTTTTTTTTGTTTTGACAAGTAAACAAATTTTATTGATCAAAAAAAGGCGTGGCCAATTACAAACATAATGCCCTAACTAGGTAGGCACATTAGTAGCAAGAAAGTCATGAAGGGTCATGCCATGAAAATCCACAGCAATGGCCTTACACAAGGTTCTAAAAAATAAAACTTTGAGCTCCTCCAACGATCTTTCTTGGTTTTCAAATGTCCACTCATTGTATTCCTACCACAAGCACCACATAATGCAAATAGGTATCATCTTCCAAATTGCTTTAATAGGTTGTCTGCCTTTTATGTTTTGCCAGCTAGCCAAGGTTTCCTTAACTGTCTTTGGCATAACCCATGCCAACTCCACTCGAGCGAATACCTCGTTCCATATTATTATTGATGTATCACAATGTAGTAAGAGATGATCTACCGACTCACCACCCCCTGCACATGCAACACCAATCAGCGATAATAACTCTCATTTTCCTTAAGTTGTCCGTGGTGAGGATCTTACCCAAGGAGGTGGTCCCCACAAAAAATGAAGCTTTGGGGGGTGCTTTGTGTCTCAATCTCAAGAACTTTCTTGAATGGTTCATGTCATAATACTACCAAATTCCTTATACGTAGTGATTCGCTTAATTTCTTTTTGATTGGTAATAAGAAATTTTATTCCATGTAATAACTAAGTACTCAGGAAGTATACGAGAGAAAATACCTAGATACAAACTAAAGAAAGACAAATCTAAAGCAAAACATTACGAGAATCCTCATCTCTTACAAGGTTTTCCACCCAAAAAGAAAGAGTATTAGCCCGAGGTACATTCACGGTCTTCAAAACATCTCCCATTTCTTTCTAGCTATAAGCACCGAAACAAACACAAAGGCACCACCCTCCAAAAATCTGCATTGCCTCTTCTACCCATAGAGCCATTCCAATTTGCCAAAAAGTCCACTACATGTAGTGGCATTACCCAAACAATACCAGCCTTAGGAAATATTTCATTCCACAAAGCTGTCACCACTTCGCAATGTAGAAAAAGGTGATTAACAAACTCACCGTCCTTTTTGCAAATGTAGCACCAGTTAATAACAAGTAATCCTCTTTTCCTCAAGTTATCTGTGGTTAAGATCTTCTCAAGAGAGACCAACCAGCAGAAGAAAGCGACTTTGCTCGATACTTTAGATTTCCAGATGAGCTTCCAAGGAAATGCAGAGTCTCCACGACAATTTAAAACTTTGTAATATGATCTCACAGAAAATCTGGAATCAGGTTCATGTAACCACAACAAACTATCCTCCTTACAATGGTTTATCTTCAGATCAATAAATTCCCAATCTTGTAAATTTCTCTTGAATTCCACATACCAAAGCAACCAATCAATAGAAATCTGAAAATTATCAGCTATAGCAGCCCCTTTTAACTTTTTTCAATCCTGAAAAGTTTAGGATAACGGACTTGAGAGCAGAATCCCCACACCATGCAT
This sequence comes from Platycarya longipes, assembly GCA_036559045.1. Lineage (NCBI taxonomy): Eukaryota > Viridiplantae > Streptophyta > Magnoliopsida > Fagales > Juglandaceae > Platycarya > Platycarya longipes. The sequence goes on from CM071797.1 coordinate 36,196,151, forward strand.
CATGCCAAAAATAAATGTTATTCCCTTTCCCCACCTCAAATTTAGTGTTAAGGACAAAATCCCCCATCCTAACCGGATGGACTTCCATAAACTTGCTCCAAAAGCCCCTTTAACTTCTTTAGAACACCAATTCCCCCACACCCTTCCATAAATGGCATCCACGACTTGCCTCCATAGAGCGTTACTTTCAAAAATGTACCTCCAAAGCCATTTTCTAAGGAGAGCCTTATTAAAAAGCTTTAATTTTCTGATGCCCAAACCCCCACAAGACACCAAGGCACAAACTTTATTCCAACTTAACAAATAAAATTTTTTATTCGTGTAATTGCAACCCCAAGTAGTCATAGAAGTCTAAACTCACTCCTATGAGATATGGCCCGAGTCAAAAGCATGCACAGGAGATCACTATACATGCTACTGTGACACCATAGCCAGGAGACACAAAATACATCGTCAGAAGCCTGACAGCAGCATCAACAGCCAACAAAACCATTCTTTCTTATGCTTGACATGTCTATATGTAAGGGGCAGAGCCAAATCACATGCATACCACCCACACACAGCATGTAACATGTTTTTTAACTGTAGTTTCATAACTCAAAAGCCAGATTTCCTAAAAGATAGAAGTTTCAGCATATTGAGCATGAACAAACGTTCCCCAAACCATGATTTCTTGCATAATTGACATGTTATATTTGAATCAGTTACTGTTATACAATCACATGGCATAATAAACGTTAAGTTTCTGAAAACCATACGGAATACCGAAATGTGGCATGCATGATTCCTTGAAAGCTGTCAAAAATCTCTCTAAAGCTTTGAAAGGGCATGCTGTTAACAACTCCAAATGGCTCTATAAGTCAAATTTTAGCATGCTGGAACTTTTTTACCCAGATGCTAGCATGCACAGAATATATTAGATGCATAGAATGACTTTGCAAAAGTAAAGCCTAAGGTTAAATTATATTAAATGATCCACATGCTATATATATAAGGATAATTATGCATGAAGATTTCCAAGGTAAAGCCTAAGGTTAAGTCTTGTTTACCTTATGATGTGCGGTTTACAGAGTATTCGATTCACTTGTTATTTGTATTTATGTTTTAATGTCCCAGGTGATGATGATATGGACACCAAGCAGGAGGCCAGAAAAAGATGTAATTTAACAGTCTTAGATCTTACAAGTGTTATTGCCACATAGGACTAGTTTACGTTTTACACCATCATGTCATTACATTAAGTTATACAAGACATTTTCATTTTAAGCTATTGTATGATTCAATAAGATGACCAAAGTTTTTATGATGTCGAATCTCTTTACCGTTGTAAAGTTGTGTACATTCATAATATTCCTAACTCATGGGAAGGAGTGTTACAATTTCACGTTCTCCAAATAATTTTATTGATAGCTGAATGCTTTCTTTTTCTTTTATTGATAGCTGAATATTTATCACATCATGAGCAGCACTAAAACACGACAGAATAGCAACATGCTCTAATTTTCAAATGAGCAGTCACATACTGAAGCTTACAACCTTGCATACCTCACCTTGTCTATAATTATGCAAACCTTGGTGAATAAATTTTCAGGTATAGAGTAGGACCTCAATACTTCTTGTAAAACCTGTAATAAAGGGGGGAAAGCTCAAATAATAATTAACATATTCAGACATCACCTACACCCCCAAAGGAATTAAAAATAAATAAAAAACTAAAGCCGAAATTGTTCAAACCAGATGCAGTAGTTCAAAAAAAGTGGGAGGAAAATTTGTAAAATCAATTTCACTCGAGGCTCACTTTAGATGGGGCTGACTCATATACCAAAACCGTGTAAGAAGTTGAGAACGGCACAGACTTGCATATAAAGGTGGACCAGTTACAATAAGGTGTTTAGTTTTGAAGGCTCAAGTCAATAATGTAACTCTTATTGCCACTCTATCCAATAGCTTAAAACAATGACATTATCCCATTCAAGTATTATTCACCCAAAGAGAATCTACAATAAGAAGTAAAAAAATACCTAACCTTCTAAGTATGCACATGAGTTATTAAGACACTTAGAACTGTTTCCCTTCACAATAAGAATTAGTCAAGCAATTACTGATCAAGAGAAAAAAAAAATAGTCAAGAAAGTAACTATAGTTCATTGCAACTGAAGCTTGAAAACTAATTCCAAATGTCCTGGAAGTATTCAATAATTCAAAGATTTTTATTTTTAATTTTTTGATAAGTCAGTATAACTTGACAAAAGTTCCCTGCAATTAACAATAGTCCATATTTTCGTATCAGAACAAAAGTGGATTCCTAAATGTCTTGAGAAGAATTAAGTAATACAATGACTTTGCAAAATAAAAGATAACTTCCGAAAATATTATGTTATTGTTAAAGATGTCTGATTGCCCATGCACAGAAAGAGTTGTTTTCACCTTTCGGCTAGAAACCTTGAATCCAACGTCTGATGCTGTAATTCCAATTCGCTTGAAAAAAGTGACAATAGATGAAATAAGTTCTGCTTCAGCCTGTATCAAAACAACATAATATCAAGCTTGACAAAGAAATAAATATGTAACTGCATTTGGATATAAATATGTAACTGATAGATTTGGATATTAACATCAATATCAATTACGATTGAAGTTTTTGAGGAAGCTTTAAAACATCTAAGCAAAATATGGAGTGAATCGAAGAAAAAGGTACACAAAACAATATCACAAAAAGAAAAAAGAAGAATTTGAATGACAGCCTTCACCTACTTGTCTCAAACTCACATATAGTAGCAAAGTACCAACCATCCATGACTAAACAAAAATTTTATTGGTAAGAACAATAGGTTTAGCCCAAGTATATGCATACTTTTAGTCATGAACGTGTTTCTCATGGAACTTCATACAATGGTGAGATGATGATCTATATAATATACATTCTACCTTCTTGAGGATATGAAGCTGGTTCATGGAAGACTACATTGGATTATAGGCTTATAGTTTGAAACTGGATGGAAAACGTTTAGTGGAAGGAATTTGGATAATTTGATTGTTTTATGCTGTTGGATCAAGTGTCAATCCGATTTAAATTGTTCACTCGAGCCTTAGAAATTATGATGTTTCTGTAATCTGGTCCACCCTTACATGAAAGTCTATTCTGTTCTGACTCAGCTTTTAGTATAATTCATAATTTTGGATTTCCAAGAAGTTGCAAATTAAAGTTGTATTAATATGGTTAAACACTTTCAAACTATACATCCAGTGCACATCAAGGCCAACATTACTTAAGTCGGTGGAGGGGGAAAAAAGGAGCCAGCATGGAAGTTCATAGAGTATGTCAAGTCAGCTGCTCCTACCGTAACATCAGGTACACCAATAATATCCATATTCCACTGATAGTGCTCACGACGCCTTCCTCTTGTCATTCTCTCATAACGCCAACACTGTCCTATAGCAAACCATTTCAACGGTAGAGAGAGAGATTTTCTGGACAAGAAAAAAGATGGAGATCAAATTCTGGCATCTGTACCTGGATACAAAAACCATAAGTAAATAATATATATAACAAAATTTCCAGACATCAAATAAAGATGATGAAGATTGTGCATTGCTTCATGTAAAATGCATCTGCCGAATCGGGATCAGTACCCTTTCTGTATCACCAGCCTCGCCAACGAAGGAGTGAGCTCTGGCCTCAATGCAACTCGACGATTTCCCCGATCTTCAAAACAGTATAGCTGCACATGAAAGAGTTTTAGTTTAAAAGATCTCAATAGTTACTCTTTCCAGAAAATTGAGAATCAAATGCTTAACAAGTATCACAACAATAGAAACAAACACATAAAAGTGAGCGAAAGTTCGCTTGATATACAAACATTAAGAATTGGTTAGTCGTTAACTATTCTAGAGGAGATGATCTTGATTGGCTAACATGTTTGTGTTCTAAAAAAGTTTTGAAGGATCAACTATATGGCATTAGTTGATATGTGTGCAAACTTGTACTTTTTGAAGACAAACTTTTACACAAACTTTTAGTTTTACTATTCACTTTTGAAGATAAAAAGTATTTTTATTCCTTTTTTCCACTTTTTTTCTCCTCATTTTTGATCAAATATGACCAAAATTTTTTTATATGTGTGCAAACTTGTACTTTTTTAAGTTTAGTTTTGGACAATCCAATAACTATGCTCTCAACCATGAAATGTATTATGAAAAGTCTTATATTTCTTATGTTTAGGTTATGATGGGTTTTTTTATGAATTCTCAATTCATTTTAGTTTGTTTTATATTTTTAACCACGCTAGATGAGAATATTTATGAAGATAGAGCTGCAGGACTGGATTTGGCCCAGGGAAGTGTGGCATAGGCCTAGATCATGCACAGAGCCTTTACGTTATGATTTTAAAAGTACAATGTTCGAGAAATTTTAATAAATGCTTCCACGTATTCTTTTTTATGATTTCAGTATTTTGAACGATTTTATTTATTATACAGAATAAATAACTATTAAAAAAAAAAATTTAAAATTATTGTAAAGAATCTTAGTACATGATGCTCCTTAAAAATAAAAGAAGAGATAATTTTTTAAGTCAAGGCCAGTAGTAGAACTCATTTCACTCGATTTTCAAAAATATGAAGTCTTTCTTATCTCTGGGGAGCGGGGTGTTACACTCCCAAAGCTAATTATTCCAGTCTGAGCAATGCTAAGTGATCAAATAGGCAAAATAGTTGTTGCCCAATTTCGAGTAAGTACGTAATGTAACTGGTAAAAAATGAAGCAATGCTTCAAAGAATTAAAAAACAACAACGTATAGCAGAGACTAACCTGATCCCTAATCTCCTCCCCGGCTTTTCTAATGAACAACGCCTCCGATTCTAGCACAGGAAAATCAACTTCCTCGAACCCAAACAACAGCGAAACCTGGATTGAGTTCACAAGAATTCCACAGCCATCTCTAATTGAATATAAACATACATATATACAGAGTCACAAATGTTTCGAAACTCCAACCTCTCGAAAGTTGCGAAAGAGCCAATTGCGGAGGCGCATTTCCTCGGGGGGAAAGTCCCTGGTTCCCCTGGGAGGATTGACGTCGATCCTCCGCACGTCATCGGTGGTTGGAGGCGCAGAAAGCGCACCGGACCTACCTCTGTCACTGCCATTGTCTTCAGTAGACTGCGTTGTCGCGGCGGATGATAAAGACGATAGGTCTCTACGGTTTATCGGAAATAGTGGTTTGGGGATAGGAAATCTTCGAATGCTATTGAAGGTCAGAGATGGAGATGAGAAATGGGGGAGGGAGAGAAAGAAGGGTTTGAGGTAGAGATTAAGGTGGGGATGGAGGATAAGGAGCAAAGAAGGGATTGCAGGCATGGTGGTGTGAAGATTGTGGCAGAGAGGGAAGGAGCGAGCGGGAGCGCATTCGCAGGCTTTGCAACTTGCAAGACCCGTTCCGCTTATCTGCCACGCGGGTTATCGTGGTTTGTTGGGCCTCGTGAATTTGCTCGGACCAGCCCACCTCATTTTCTAAAGCCTCCCGTTTCCTCCCCCAAACACACACGCACACACACAGCCCCCCAAAGAATATTAAGTTTCTGTTTATTTTTAGAATTAAGATAAGATAAAAATTAAAAATGAATAAAATATTATTATTATAAATTTTTTTAATATTAATTTTGTTTTGAGATTTATAAATGTGATTTTAGAATTTGAAAATGTTGAATTTTTTATTATATTTTGTATGAAGATTTGAAAAAATGTAATGATTAATTTGAAGTTTTAGCTTTATCTTCCAAAACAAACAGGTCCTAAGAGTTCTTTGGGGGGATGAATTGAGTACAGATAAGGTGAAAGCATCTTGTACAGTCAAATGAGATCTAGCATCCAAATGATATATGAGACACAATATCATCTCATCCCACATTTCTCAACTTGTGCGCTCTGTTTAATGAGAAGACCTTTTAATGACTATGTAGTGAATTGCAATGAAGGGAAAAGTTTCGGTTTCTCTCTCCCACTTTAAAAAAAAAATGGCTATATAGTGAACTTGTTCCCTTCTTTTGAGTCAACCCCTCCTCCCAACATCAGTCTTTTTCTCCCTCTTTCATACAGCTCAACCTCCATCATCCATTCCACGACCTCCCTCATCTCTCTAAGAAATTTTTGCTCCTTATCATTCTCTTTGTCCTACCTTATTATGACTGATTCTATTTTCTTGGTCAATTTTAGTGAAGCACAATACTAGTCAGAACCACAACAACCCATACTTCCTCCTTCATGGTGTCCACACAAAACACCCCCATTTGAGTAACCCACACTTGCTCTCATCTCGATGCATCAACACCATTTCGTCTCTTTGTTGTGGGAATTGTCAACTTTAACTTGGCTTCAAGTTGTGCAAATCTCTGCCCCTAACTTGTCCAATTTGTATTTTTCCTTCATAATTCAAAAAGTTGTGATTTATCAATTAAGTTATTTTGGGCCAAAATAAAATTGAAGATTTTTCAACCTAGAGGAAAAAATTCTAATTGTGTTTTTTACAATGTTTGTTATTAATTTTGGAATTTATTGAATTATATAGTCAAGTGTTTGAGTTGTCTTTAACACTCTGCAATCTGCACCCGAGTTGTCGACTAATTGTTTGGTGCACAGGTTCGTGCAACTGTCAGTACTTGAGTGCCAGGGTTGCCCTTAACACTTCTGTCGCGGGTTATTGGTCATCCATTATGCCAATCTTTCTAACTAGGTTCTACGCTCAACACGTCTTCCTCCTCTACTCCCCCATGGACTTATTGAGTTGGTCTGGTGTTCCTCGACCTAATCCCAATCTACATTACTCGCGCTTTATGGGTTGGGCTCCCTTGGTCTAACTCAAGCCTAGGAAATTACTCCCTCTCACTTCGATAGTCATACACCTTGCATCAAAGAATACTCACCTCAAATATCTCTAACGGCATACTATATTGAAAGGAGACCCTATATAAAGTAACTTCCAAAGTCCTTCAATAGGGAATAGAGCCCTCCTCCTCACTAGGATGCTCATTATTGACTTCGGCAGAGTTTTGACAAATGAAGAGAAAGTGAGAGAAAAATGATGCAATAAGAGAGACTCAAGTGGTATTTATAAGTAAACTTCTAGTTGAACATTTGGATGGAAATTGGGGCCATATTGCACGCTAATAGGTTACACATGATAAAAAAATTGGTCATTCAATGAGTCAATGTATGGATACATGTAGGTTAATGTCCCCATGCTTGAAGTGTTTACATGGTTTATTCTATACAAGATTTTTGTTCAAACTTCCAACATCTAACTTCTTTTACTATGGTCCAAGCAAAATAATAGAGTTTTAGAGTATGCAATCTCTACGTATTCCTTTTGAAAAAAAATGAAAAGTATGATTAAAACAAAATTTTTTATATGGATCCAAAATGTATCCCCTTTCTTCGTAGAGAAATGATAAACTTATAACATCTTTTACAATATTTTATATTACATATGTTATAAAATGGGGATATTTTTATAAAGTGATATTAATTTTATAAAACAACTTTCAAAAATATCCCTACTTTATATAACAAGTGTAAGTGTTGTGAAATACATTGTGTGTTTCACTTCTCTTCATTATATATGCATCATACAGGATTTTCTCATTTGAGGGAGCTCTAGGTGACAAAATAGGTTAGGAATGGTGTTTAGTCACAAATTAAAAGAATCCATATATCTTTTGAAACTTGCCCTAAATTTGAAGAACTCATTTGTCTTTTGAGAAATCCTTTCAATAATTGACACGAGGAAGCACCACGCAAGCGTGTTCTATGTCGTTAATGAAATGATTTGTTTCATGCATTTTTAGATTCCATGAAGACAAGCTACTCAAATTGTTTATTTCTCCTTCTCCCTTCCACTTCAATGTTTTCCTTCTTTCTCTGATCTTCCTTCTCCTTCTCACCCTTCCTCCTCGCAAGATCTGTTTTCCACTTTCGTGTGTCCTCCTTGCAAGATCAATTTCCCTCAACGAAGACAAGATGCAAATGATTGGCTTTTGTGCTTTGTAAATTGTAAGGCTTTAGTAAATTGAGTAGCATAAATTATTTCACTGAGTGGGTCTAGCCGTAGATATGAAGCTAAGGCCTGGTTTGTTTATTGAGATGAAACCAAAACTTCAAAACACATTTTAAACTCATCATTACACTTTTTCAAATCTCCATACAAAATATAATAAAAAATTTAAGTTTTTCAAATTCTAAAATACCTTTTTCAAATCTCAAAACAAAACTAATATTAGAAAAATATATTATAACAATATTTTATTCTTTTTTTTACTTTTATTTTATCTCATCTCATCTCATCCCATCTCTTCAAAAAAATCAGGCCTAAAAGTAGTTTTTTTTCTTGTTATATTCATAAATGAATTAATCTAGTGGTAAATGCATTTGGAGAGGTCTAGCTAGTGAAGGGTTATAGCTTTTCTGGGTTGACTTTCAATTTTTTGGTTGGTGAAAAAAATATCAAAAAATGAGGTTGGATTCCAATGTAGATTGTAAAATTGTATTTTTTTAATGAAAGTAGTTGTGGTGATATATTTACCAAACTCGACAAGGAAGTTTATGATATAAAGAAAAATGCTATTGTCAGCCAATTTTTCTTGGTGGAGAAATGCTTCAAAGTCCTACAAAATCTAGGTTGTGGCCTCACACAAACTTAATCAACTTTCTAAAGAAATTTGCTTTGCTTTACATTCGAAATGTTGTTTACTTCAAAGCATCTAGTCTGCAACTTAACCAAAGAAGAAGAAATATCTCACAATTTTCTTTACTTTGGTGACTTGGTCTTTTCTTTGCTTTTTCCTCTTCGTTTTCTTTATTTCTTCCACGTAAGTTTTGCCCCTAAACTCGGTTGCACACCGTTTGCACATGCTAGTTATCCGTAACAAGTCTCTTGTCATTTTGACATTTAGAACCACTTGATTCAGAGTGTGAATCAAGTGGTAGATGTAGTGCACGTTAGAAGTTGTGAAAGTGCTAGTTATCCGTAACAAGTCTCCTGTTGTCGATACTAGTAGAACCGAAGTTGGAAGAGCTACTTGAATTAAAGGAAAGAGGAGTTGCGCCCTCTCCCCCCCCTCCCCCCCCCCCCTCTTTTCTCCTCTATTAGGAAGGAGAATAAACTATTGAAAATAGAGAATGAGATAAGAAAGGAGAATGAACTTAAGAGGGAGAGAGAGAGAAAGAGATTTACAAAAAGAATATAAATTGAATAGGGATCTTAAAGGCCAATATTAGGCTTACTTGTCTATTACTTTGTGTATTAGGGTGTATGATCTATTACTAGAATTCGCTAGCTATTGGTATTACTTATTGATTTCAAGCCAAGTAATTTTGAAAATGTAATCAAGTCTTGGCATGGTCTGAATTTCAGAGAAAGAAAAAGTTTTGGTATGGTATAATCGATAATGACTGCAATTCTTTCACTTTTATGGTAAAATGCAAATTGAATATGAAAAATGCTACTATTCCTACTAGTAGTTCTTGTTTATTTTTAAATTTTGATAATTAAATATGTACTTTTTATAATTTTGTGATTTTTTTTAAAGTATTTAAAAGTGTTAAAAGAATATATGTAAAAAAAACGCATAAAATGAAATAGCAAAATCTCCAACGAGAACTCCCAATAATAACTATAGAGCCACCTTGAATAACTAGATTTGTTATGGCGTATGCAACGAGGGCAAGTCTCTCACTTTTTATGGCATATGCATCTTGGATTATGGAATAAGATTTTAGTGTAATTTGGTCAATTAGTGCATTTTTTTTTTCTTTCACATTGAGTTTGTAACTAATTTCTTCATAAATTACAACTTTGGATCTTGAATAAATAAGTCAAAATCAAGAAGGAAAATGCTACATGGACCGATTGTTTTAGATCGATATTTAACCGATGCTATGTGTTCAATTTTGAATGGCCCATATTTAAAAATAAAAACTGCAGGATTAAAAACTCATTTCCTACCCACCACATCCCTTCCCTCTCTCATCTAAACTCTCGGCCACCTGCAAATTTTTTTCAATCCCATCATCCCCTTCCAGTGATCTTTCATACAGTTTCTCGCTCGATCTCCTCTTGGCAGATTTTTCTCTCTTGTTCTCTCACGTCTACGAGGTGATGAATCTTCTTGGTGGGTTTTCGTGATAAATGACTCATCTAAACATTTTCACAAGGCAGTAGTTTGATGGTGTTATCTGCAACACAATTAAATAGATATTTATCTTTCAAAAGTTCCCCTAGTTCTTCAACTCACCAAGCAATCACCAAGAGATGGATTGCCACCCAATAAACCCCTTTGGGCCCTTTCTGCTTTTCATAATCAATTAGAGTTTACAAAATTCTTTAGTTGACTTTCGCACAAATAAAACAAGGTGAAAATGGAACACATCCTTACCTGATCCAAGTTTGTCAACACAAAAAAGAAGGAAAAAAACATGTAACCAGAATTTCCGGGGCAAACATCCCGAAGGCCAATTTAGAGTAGTTTTTGCATGAAAATTAATCTTCACAATCAAAATTATTCCTCGAAAATGGAGAGAGGATAATATCAAGATAAATGACTCATCTATGCATTTTCACAAACACCCTGAAGGCATCACTGGCATTTCAGCCATTACGTAAAGATCGTTTTATCCTCAACTCATTGAAATAGCACCAATAGAGTATAATGTTTGTGACAACCCAAAATTTCCCCTATTAGAATAGTTAAAATTGTTTTGGCTCATTTGTGAGAATTTCTTGGATATATATTTGATATGCATAATTGAATTTTCTTTAATATTAAAAAATAGAAACAAGAATTATAGAAATTCTTTATGGTATTTTTTAGCCAAACAAATAGAGAAATTTAGTTGATATGGCCTTTGAAAAGTCAAGGAAGTCAAGAAGAATTCGAAGTTAGGAAAATTGAGAAAGAAGCAAGGGATACCATATGGTAAAATCGGATTGGACAGATTCTAGGTAGTTTCGTCTTCTTCTAGTAAACCAAGCATAACTCTTTTATTCGATCTCCAAATGAGATGGTTCAAGATGTTATAGAATACCAAGAAAAAGATCTATAACTTTTATGTTTTGACTTTTAAGTGATACAGACCCAATCAAGGATAAAATTGGGATTTAATTTGATAGAACCAAGTTGGGCGTGGTGAACACAACTTTGAGTTATATTTTTCAATATTTTCATAGGCATGGATGATTATGTGAAAATAGCTTAATTTTGCTATTTTCTACACTAAAAGAACTAGATTATATGTTTATTTTAGAAAATAAATATAATTTGTGACATTTTAATTATGACATCTCCATTTTTTACTTTACATGGTGGTTTATTTATTTGTTATTATTTATTTGTGTTAAGTATAAGTGTAGAAGAGTAATATTGGAAATTATTTTAGGGGTGGAGCATAATATTGGCAATGTATGAAAGATGAGATGTAATATAATAAATATATATATGTGTGTGTGTGTGTGTGTGTGTGTCTGTGTGTATAGAGTCGGTGGAAAGAAATAGAAAGTGCTGGGAGTTGACTAAGTCATCGTAAGTTATGGGAGACGTTCGACATCAAAATAGCAATGGCAATTTTTGAAAATATTAACGCATGGAGTAAGGTGTTAGGTAGGATAATTTAGAGAACTATCTAAGCATGTAAATTGGTTGGGCGATGCATAGATTCCAGCCGGCCACATTTTGTTTTGTTGACTCTTTCCCATTGATTGATTACCCTTAGAAGAATTAAGGGAATACATGGCACGTTGGAAATGGGAATTTACATGTAAACCCAGCTAGATTTTGGATGGCTGGAATGTGTATTGGCCGAGTGGTTGCTTGTATTACTTTGACTTGGTCTCCCTCAAATAAGTTGGATAAGGATTAAGGGTAACTTTACAACTAAGCCTACTTGAGCAATCCTTTAATCTAATACCCAGATGGACACTTGGATGGCTGGGAATAAAATGGAATAAACAAAAATATACTAAGCAAAGGTAAGCACGTCTATCACCAAGGAAGAAAAGCAAACACCTATACCTATATATATATATATAGGTAGCTCTCGACGGATGGTAGCTCTCGACGGATGGGACGTTTTCTTTTCTTCACTCTTTGTCTTCCTTCTCTCATCCCTTGAACATATTTTCTTAGTGTCTTGGTGAGGGTTATTTCAAATAATTGGAGAATATTTTTCATTGACAAGGATTCCTTAGCTTAGTTCTTGAAAAATTGTAAGTACTCACTTCTAATTAATTCTTGGATCTTTTGTATACGTATGAATCAAGTATGATTTTGGTTACTTGTTTTGAATATGAAATAAACAAGTTATATTTCCTATATTTTGATAAGGTTAAATTCTAAACTTTTATTCAAGGAGTCCTAGATAAAATATAGTAAACATTTAGTAAAATAATACAAGGATTAGGATAGATTGATTTTCGGTTAGGAATTAAAGTAATTCCTATATAATATCAAGTGAAAATATTTGATTTGGAGGGCTTAGATACTTCGGTTATAAAGGGGTTTGAGAGTGAAAATTTAGGCAATTACTTATTCAGTAAAGCTAAAATATAAGTTAAAATTTAAAGAGATTTAAGAGTAAGTATTGGACATGAGAGAAGTTGCGAAAAGAAAATAAATTAAAGAAAACTTAAAGATTTATAGCTAGGTCCTCTATTAATAGAAAAATAAATTATTTTCCTATAAGAAGTTATGAGTTAATAAAATAAAATAGAAGACAAAAATCTAAGTTTTGGATTTTGGTAGAATTCGGCCTTACCTCATTTTGAGCCATAGTATGATGGAAATTATTTTTATTTTAATAAGTATGATTGAATTTAATTCCTTATTTTGAATAAATATAATTTTCTTGGAAAATGGTTAATTAGGTGTTTTGGACTTGCATACATGATAAGTCTCATAAGTTCCATGAAGTGTATAAGAAATGTCTGTCTCATATGTTTCTTGAATTATAGGTCACATGCATGTTTAGTAAAGTGATGAGTTTCATATCCTTTGAGTCATCATGTTGTTTAAAAGAAAATAAGATAAGAAATATTTTCATAAGAACCCTAAAAATTGGGATGGGGTATTGACCCAGTAGAACTCCTCTGGCCACTCTAGAGTGCTTAAGAATGGAGTGGTAACCCCTGAGTCAACGAAAAATAGTAGACGGGCCATGAATGGTTCATTTTTAAAGGTTCATGGAACGTGATTGCACCTAACGTTGGTGAGTACCAAAGACGAAAAATGTGTAATAACATGCCGTAATAATTATGATTATGATTATAACGTATTTACCTTAGTGTGATGCGATAACCAGTAAGGAACACACGGTGCATAGGGGAGCCGGATGTATCCAATATGACAAGTATGACAAAAAATGTTAGTTTAAAGAAAAATATAAACAAGAAGAATAACACATAAAGTTATAAATAATAAGAAAATACATGAAAAGTTTTTTGAAAAGTTTCAAGTTCATGATAAGTTTTGAATACGTGTCAACAAGAATCAAAAAAATATGAAAGTCTGTTTTCATGAAAAGTAAGAAAGTCTTTTATGAAGAAGCATGATAAGTCATGCATAAGTGTCATACATAAGTGTCATGCATAAATATCATGCATAAATCATGTCTCACATCTAATGGTCATGGTATATGTATTCGCTAACGATGCTGGTATTGTAAGATTTCTGAGTACTTACTAAGATTTATGAAAATCTCACTTTCTAATTTTATCTACCATTCCTTACGGAATGATAGACATGATTGCAGGAATAGGAAGTCCAGCATGAGACCTCGACGTCACAAGAAGTTCTGAGTAGCCTTAAGGGTCCTTTAGATCGTTCCTCTTATGATGAAAAGAATCATTCTCTATTAGGTAAAATTAAGAAAAAGTTCCACAAATGGGAAAAAAGTAGTTTTATATGTGTATTTGAAGAATCTAACAATGTTATGTAATTTGTAAAGTTAAGGGTTTTTAAATTAGCTTACCATGTGACTTTCGCAAAGAATTAGATGTCTTTGCTGAAATTTAGAATTTGACATCTTTCCACTGCAAAATATTCTAAACATTGCTAATAAGTTATGTGCATACATCTATATTCAAGCATAACCCAAATGGATTGTTGCCTAACATTATAAGCCGTGACATTTTAGTTTACGTGAAATCCCTTACGTAAATTGGGACGTTACAATGTTTCTAAAACTCACTATAAAGAAATTAGTTATTGTAATTCGTTATTGTAATTACATTTTAGTTATTGTAATTCTTTATTCTAAAACTCACTGTAAGACATTTTAGTTACAGACTTCTCTCAAGTTATTGTAATTCGTTATTCATTATTTTTTGTATATATATATACATCAAATAACATCAATGAAATTAGAGAAGTTTTTCCAAATATTATTTTTTGTTAACATGGCATCAGATCCTCACGACTAACGTCCCCATCAATGGCCTCTGCATTGTCTTCTTCCTCCTCTTCTTCTCACTTGCTATCCTCCTTTTCTCATATTGTCACCACCAAATTGACAAATGAAAACTACTTACTCTGGAAAGTATAGATACCTGCATATCTTCACGGGCAAGATCTTTATACCCATGTCGATGGTTCTCTTCCCACCCCTCCCGAGTTTCTCTTTTCCTCCGCTGACCCTACACCTAAACCCAATCCAGCCTTCTTTGTTTGGCAACAAACTGAACAAATGGTTCTCAATATTCTCTTTTCTTCCCTCTCTGACTCCATCCTTGGTCATGTCCTTTCTTCAACCTCTGGTCAATCTCTCTGGTCTACTCTAGCTTCGATGTACTCCTCTCATTCTTAGGCAAAAGAATTTCAAATTCGTTTTCAGCTCACAAACCTTTCCAAAGGTGAGTAAAATATCACTGATTATTTTGGGAAAGTTCGCTCCCTCATTGACTCATTGGCTACTTCTGGCACCTCTCTTCCTGATAAGGAGGTTGTCACCTACCTTCTAAATGGATTAGGACCTAACTATGAACCCTTTGTTACCTCTGTAACAACTCGAATTGAACCCCTTTCTTCTCATGAACTATTTCAATTTCTCCTTGTTCAAGAAAGCCGAGTCTCTCATCAGAATAGGACCTCTATCTCCCTTGAACCTTTTGCAAATCTCACTATTTCTAACCAGAGAGATCGACAAGGCTGTGGAAACTTTTGTGGTGGTCGTCAAGGACGCGATCGTGGTCGCTCATCCAACAACTCTCGTGGAGGTCACAGCTCATCTCCTTCCACCCAGCCGAGCTACAATACTAATAGGCAACTTGTTAGGTTTGTAATAGGACAGGCCATGTCGCATTGCAATGTTGGCATTGCTTTGATCATAGCTTCCAACTTGATGCTCCCAGATCCTTCTCAGCTAACTATGTTGCCCCTGGTACTGTGATTGATGCTGCCTGGTATTCGGATTCTGAAGCAACACACCATCTCACAAATGACCTTAGTAACTTGAACATATCTTTAGATTTTTACACTGGTAGTGATTCCATACGAGTGGGTGATGGCATAGGCATCTCCATTTAAAATTTTGGTGACTCCTATCTCTCCTCTCACACTTCTCATTTCATCTCAAAAATCTATTACATGTTCCCGCTATCACAAAAAATCTAGTCTCTCTTCTTCATTTTTGCCAGGATAATTCATGTTATTTTGAGTTTCACTCCTCCCACTTTTCTGTAAAGGACAATCAAACAGGGAAAGTGCTCCTCACAGGGCCCACTCATAATGGACTATATGTGTTTCCTCCTCCAGTGTCTTCAACCACTCCGGGACCTTCCACTAATCTTGGTGAACGTACAGATCCGGCCCACTGGCACCTCAGACTTGGTCACCCCTCCCTACACCTTATCTCACGTATTCTCCATCAATACTGCCTTCCTACCACATCCACAAACTCCAAGTTTTTTTTTTTTGTAATGACTGCCCACATGCAAAAGCCCACCAACTCCCTTTTAATAGTAGTAATAGGACTATAGTGGATAAACCCCTTCATCTTTTATGCGTTGATGTTTGGGGCCCAGCACCCCATGTTTCTAGACTTGGTTTCAAATATTATCTATCTTTTGTTGATCAATTTACAAGATATACATGGTTCTTTCCTTTAAAACTCAAATCTGATGTTACTTCCATTTTCACCAATTTTTTACCTTATGTTAAAAGGTTGTTTAACTCAAAACTCCTAATCCTTCAAACAGAATGTGGTAGGAAATTTCAACCTTTCACCAAAATTTGTCGTACACATGGAATTACATATTGTCTTTCTTGTCCACATGCACATCAACAAAATAGACTCATTGAATGCAAACATAGACATATCGTCAAAACTGGACTTGCACTTCTAGCCCATTCCTCCTTACCTTTTTCTTTTTGGGCTGATGCATTCGAAACAGCAATCTATTTAATCAATTTTCTTCCTTCTCTAGTTACCAAAAATAAATCGCCTCATTTCTTAGTCTATCAAAATGAATCGGACTACAAATTCTTAAAAAATTTTGGTTGTGAGTATTGGCCCAATATTCGGCCTTATCTCAACCACAACATTTCCACTCACTTTCGTGTCTGTTCTTGGGCTATAGACCATCTCACAAAGGCTACAAGTGCCTTGACTTAGCCAACAATCGCCTTTATATTTCTCGTGACATCGTTTTTAATGAAGACTCATTCCCATTTTCTCATTTTTGGTCTCCTTCCTGTCCTACATCTTCCCAGACTACAACTACTCTCTTACCTCTTCCAACTCCCTCACTCCTTGGACCTATCCCGTCCTCTTCTGGCCCATCAACTAACTCTAATTCTCTACCCCCTTCATTGCTTGGGCCTGCTCCAAACTCCACTCCCTCGGCCCCAACTCACAGGTTATCTTCAACCTCCCGACCTCAAACTTCCTCACCAGAGTTTGATTCTCCACCCACAACAAACATTGGCCCTCAATTCTCTTCCTCTCTAATCCCACCTAGTCTTCCTATTATACGCACCCAAATTGATCTTCCTCCATCTCTAATCCCACCTCATTCTCCCATTATAACCCATGCCAAAACCAATTCCTCACATCCCAAAATATTTACTAAAGGAACTATGATGTCTTCCTCTCAATATTGTTTTACTATCACTGCTAATACTTCTGATGATCCTTCAAGTTGTTCTGCAGCTATCAAATGTCCAGATTGGTGTGCTGCCATGTGACAAGAGTTTCAAGCCTTGCAACAAAGTCAAACATGGTCTTTAGTACCCCCACCTCCCTCAGCAAATATCATTAGCTACTGCTGGGTTTATCGCACCAAGACTAAGGCAGATGACTCATTTGAATGCAAGAAAGCACGCCTAGTTGCGAAAGGGTATCATCAACTCCATGGTCTCGACTATACCGAGACGTTCAGGCCGGTGGTGAAGCTGTCCACAATACGGCTCATTCTTTCCATCACAGTTACTCGAGCATGGCCTCTACGACAGCTTGACATCCAAAATACTTTTCTCCATGGATCCCTCTTTGATTTTGTGTTTATGCAACAACCATAGATCTTCATCGATCCAGCTCATCTTGATTACGTTTGCAAGCTTCACAGGGCAATTTATGGCCTAAAACTGGCACCACAAGCGTGGTTTGCCCAACTTAGCTCCTGACTTCTAGCCTACGAGTTCAATGCTTCGAAAGCTTATCCTTCTCTGTTTGTTTTCCAACATTCTGATGTGCTTATCTATTTCTTAGTTTATGTGGATGACATTGTCATCACTGCTTCCCATTTCTTTGCCATTGACAAACTTATTGCAGCATTGGTTCAAGCATTTCTTGTGAAGGATCTCGGCACTCTATCATTCTTTCTCGGTCTTGAAGTTGAATACACCAAGTAAGGGCTACTTCTATGTCAACGAAAATACATCAAACAATTATTAACCAGAAGCAAAATGACTGATGCCAAGCCGATTACTTCTCCAATGGCGGCTAATCTCAAGCTCTCTAAATTTGATTCACATGATTTTGAAGATCCTACTCTTTATCGGAGTATCGTCGGTGACCTTCAATACCTGTCTTTCACTAGGCCAGATCTCTCCTTTCCCGTCAACAAGGTGTGCCAATTTATGCACAACCCTAAGACCTCTCACTGGACTGCAGTAAAGCGAATTTTGAGGTATCTTAAATTCTCAATCAACTATGGGTTATTGTTTAAGCCTCAAACCTCATTTCAACTTCAAGCCTACTCGGATGCCGATTAGGGGGGCTGTCCAGACGATCGTCGCTCAATAGGAGGGTTCTGCATATATCTTGGCAGTCATCTAGTCTCATGGAGTTCAAAGAAACAAAGTACTATTGCCCATTCTTCAACAGAGGTAGAGTACAAATCACTTGCAGCCGCAGCAGCATAGGTCATATGGTTGCAAACAATCCTTCGAGACTTAGGCATTTTTCTTCCCACTGCTCTTGTTCTATGGTGCGATAATTTCAGAGCAACCTACGTATTAGTAAATCCGGTTTATTATTAAAAAATAAAACACATGGACATTGATTTTCATTTCGTCGGGGATAAGGTTGCAGCCAATACCTTAAAGGTCAAGTTTTATAGTTTCAAAGATCAGATTGCTGATCTTCTTACAAAACCTGTTGTTGCTAATAGGTTTTCTCATTTTCAATCGACTCTCAACGTGGTAGACACCCTGTTGGATTTGCAGGGGCGTATCAAGATAAATGACTCATCTATGCATTTTCACAAATACCCTGAAGATATCACTGGCACTCCAGCCATTACATCAAAATTGTTTTATCCTCAACTCATTGAAACAGCACCAATAGAGTAAAATGTGTCTAGAAACTCACTGTAAAGAAATTAGTTATAGACTTTTCTCAAGTTATTGTAATTTGTTATTCATTATTTTTTGTATATATATACATCAAGTAACATCAATGAAATCAGAGAAGTTTTCCAAATATTGTTTTCTGTTAATAGATGGGAAGGGGTGGGTATCAATGAAGGGATGATGAAAATGAAGGTAGAAGGGTTATGGAGGACAGATGGGTATCAGGCTTGAAAGGTTTTGCTCTATTTTTCCTTTTATAATCAATGTTTTCATTTATTTATTTTTTAAATTTCCAAGGGATGATACATTCGGGCACATCAGCAATTGATAAAAATCATGTGAGTAGTCATTTATCAATAAAACTTGTGGGCTCCGTAGCATCACCCAATCAAGAAAGGGCAAGACGAAGAGTTAACTGCTAAATCGGCCACAGACAGACATCTCAAAGGACATGAGCAACCCATAACCCAACATGACTTGACTGCCAGCAGTTAATCCATTCCCCTTCCTCCTCACTTGGGCTATAAAAAGACTAAACCGGATCGGACCGGGATCGGACCAGACCGAATCAAATCCCATTCGGTCCAGTCTGAATTTATAAATGGACCGAATAATTTCGGTCCGGTCATGATCCAAGGGTATTTTCCCCCTGGAACAGACCGGATCGGACCGAACCCCCATCATATATATATATATATATTTTATATATATGTATATATAAATAATTGTATATAAATTATAATATTAATATTAATATAGATTAATATAATAACATATTAATATATAATATATGCTCTTATAATATTAACATATTATAATTTATAGTAGTTAACTAATTGTAGTATAAAAATATAAATTATAGTATATCTATATAGAGTATTAATAATAACTTATAAGTAATAAGTGTATTATTATTATTTAATATATTATTAATAATTTATCATTATTTACTAACATATAAATATATAATATACTAATGTAATAATATTATTAGTTATAATTTATTAACATACTTAATATATAATATATATTAATATATAATATATACTCTTATAATATTATCATATTATTTTTTGTTTATTTAATATATAATATATACTCTTAAGGACTCTTAAGTCTTAAGAGTTAGTTTTTTTATTTATTTAGATTTTTAAGGATTGATTTTTTTCCTATTTTTTTATTTATATTATTTTTCTTTTGCCATTTTTTAAGAATAGTTGTTTTTAATATTTTCTGACTTAAATCTATGATAAATACGTAAATTGGGCTGAAAATAATTAAATTTGAGCCAAAAAAATATTTGATTATTACAAAATTTTAAATTAAATTTAGTCCATTAAATCATATGGAGTACTCATGTACCTGATCAGACCGTCCCTGAACTGAATTGGATCGGACTGGTATGGATCGAATAGGAGTTCGATCTGATCCAAGATGAGAGAATTATTAGACCGAATAGAATCGGTCTACAAATTTTTCAAACCAGACCAAATCTAACCATTTACACCCCTACTCCCCACATCCATATTACCACGCTGCGAATGCCAACTATGGAGCACCGAATGGCCAAACAACCAGAGCAGCAAGTAAAACACATAAAACTGGATCAAGGGTAAGACAGTAATTTAAACCATCAAATAAACTGCACTATTCACAAGTCGGTAGAGGGCAGAGGCTTTTATAATTGTTATTGATAATTAATAGATTTTATGTAATTATTTTAATATATTGCATGATTGCTTTATAAAGACTCGCTAGGGCCAGGCTCAGGGTTAACCAATTTTTTTTTTTTTATCAAATTATCGCAGTCCACATTATTTTTTCAACTAATGTAATCTCATTTTATCTAATTATTAAATTAAAATATTATTATAATATAAAATAAATAATTGTTTTTTTCAAATTTTAAAATAAAAATAATATAAAAAATATATATTTTATTTTATTTTTAAATTTATATCTCAATTCATTTAATAAAAAAACAATCATTTTTAACAGAATATTCCACACCTGCTGACCTGTCATTATTATACTTTTAAGGAGTTTTATACGATCTTTCATTTTTCACGTATTATTTTTTAATTATTTTTTAATTTTTTAATATTTTAATTTTGATTTTTTTAAAACTAATTTAATTTTTTTTATTTATTATTTATATATTAAATATTTGATTAAAATAAAATAAAATATGATGTATAGAAATTATGGCCCCGTTTGTATTTGAAGATGAGCTCAACTCATTTTCATTTCATCATTATATTTTTATAATTTTTTATATAAAATATAAATTCCTATACACCTTTTTCAATTTTCAATACATATTTTTTAATTCTTAATATACTTTTTTCAAATTTTAAAATAATAATAATATTAAAAAATATATTAAACTCATTTCAACTCATCTCATCTCCAAATCCAAGTGGGGCTTATATGAATAAAAAGAAATTGAGTAAATTTTTTCGATCAAAGCTTGGTGCCCACGCCTCTGGCTCTCTGACTCGGTGGCTATCCGATTCCCATTAATGCCTATAAAACTTCGATCATATATCCCCATTATTTTTCAAAGTTCCAAACAATCGATCATGGATGTGGTCAGTCTCAAGTCTCTCTTCTTCGATTATCATTTATCCCTGTCTAAGATACGTTCCGTATGATAACTTGCGTTGTTCTTTTCCTTTTTTTTTCCTTCCTTTTTTTCTCTTTTTGTTTTTGTGGGAAGCAGAAATATCACGGCGGGATGAATGCGTGGGAGAAGAAGGCCAATGGCAAAGTCACCGCCGTTTTCAAGATGGAATTCCACTGCGAGGGCTAAGCCAAGAAATTCGAGAAAGCCGCTCGCAGTCTCGATGGTATTCATGGAAATTTTAAATCACTTCTTTTCCAATTCTTGGCATAAGCAGCTTGTTCCTGAAAGCTTTGTTGTTGATGATCCATGAATTATATAGGTTTTGAAGAAGTGAAGGCAGATTGTGCGGCAAACAAATTGACGGTAACGGGGAAAGAGGACCCAACGGTAATGAAGAAGATGCTGGAGAAGATGAAGAACATCAAGAATGTGGAGCTCGTCTCTCCGCAGCCGAGGGAAGACGACCATGGGAATAAGAAGCCGGAGGAGAAGTCGGAGACGGAAGAAGAATATGAGAAGCCCAAAGAGGTACACGCTCTAATCTGCTCTTCGCAATCGTCCTGATCTCGATCGTAAACATATGTGCACGATGCGCCCATTGCCATCTTATCTGACTTCAGTTCGCACAGAACGCGCTCTCTTAGCCCGTTATCTAAAAAGATGAATTAATTCGATACCAGCAAGGGAAGTTTTGAGTTTGAATTTATTAGTCAATCTGTTTTGCGAACTAATTTTTGAGTATTTTTTGTGAATCCAGAGTACGGTATTTCTGAAGATCAGACTGCACTGTAACGGTTGCGTCAAGGAACTAAAGAAGATCGTGGGGAATTTCAACGGCAAGAAATTATCTAACCCCCCCTCGTTTTTCATTTTAGTCCTCCATAATTATCCAGTATCTGTAATCAAACTGTTTCTGGGTGGGGTTGCAGGAGTTGAGAAGGTGGATGTAGCCGACCGCAAGGATCTGGTGACGGTGAAGGGCACCATGGACGGGAAGGAGCTGGCTGCCTACCTTTCAGAGAAGCTGAAGAGGAGCGTCGAGATCGTTGCGCCCAAGAATCACGAATTAGGTGGAGATGAGAAAGCAAATATATATTCTGATGGTAATAAGAAAGAGAAAGATGATGATGATTTATGCTTGATGGAAGCTCTGGCATTACTGTGGCTGCGGAAGAAGGGATTTTATTAGCTGTTACAAGCTGTTTGAGAAACGATCGAGGTTTTATGGAGGTTATGAAACCTTTGTTTGTGTTTGAAAAGAACAAAGTTTTGAGAGATGTTTTTTTTATTTTTATTTTTGTGTGTGAAGAGTTTTGAGAGATGTTTTATTGAACGAATAAAAACGACAAATAGTAGAAGATGTTAATTGTTAAGTATGTTTTTTCTTTTAATAATATCTCAAGTTGTCCAGCCGCCAGCGAGACGTGCCCCAGCACATTAGGAATTTAGGATGTACTTGGTGGTCGGAGGACACAGGGATCGAAAAACCATCAGGGAACTCATGTTTTTAAATGCTAAAGAATTTACAGTCGGAGGAATTAAGCTTAGATATTGGAATGGGCCGTCGCACATTTAGGGATGGTTTGTATTGTTTGTATTGTTCTTTTTTTTTTTTTTTTGCAAGAAGGATGGTTTGTATTGTTATAAGAGAACTATTGAATAGATAAATAAGATTATCTTACAAAAAAAAAAGATTATATAAAAATAAATTTATAAATTGATATAATTTTATAATTTATTTTTGTAAATTCTTTTATAGCTTAAGTATTTTTTATAATATTTTAAAATATTTGTGAACTATAAAATTTAAATTTATTTGAATATAATTTTTATTTTTATTTTTCAATTTTTTTATATCTTATTTAAAAGTTTATAAAAATTATTATGATTAGATGAAAGAATTAAAAATTTAATACATTTTATGTTTGAGAAAAAAATATTTAAAAATCTAGAATATATACTGCAAATGATTAGTTGTTTGCAATAGATTAGGGAAGTACGTTTTCCAATTTTTAATTGTCCATTGGAGATGCTTGCAATTCCACCTTGGTGAACTGCCAAAAGGATTTGAGAATACTACTCATCATCCTATATTATATATTTTATATATTTTAAATTTATTTTGTTTTTTTTAAGTTTTAATTCAATTTTATTGTTTTTATATTAATTGAATTGTTTTATTTATCGTTTATAAATCACATACTTGTTAAAAAAATGATAAAATAAAATTAATGAAATGTGTTGCGTATAGGGGTACCAAATAGAATTATTATTCAAAGGGTAGTACCATGGAAGCAATTGCTGTCCCGAAGGCTGAAACAAAGTAATTTATGCTCTTTAATTTGGTTAAAATATTGTATATTTATTAACGATCATTGCATTGGAAATGAAATATTGTATATTTGATGGTTGTTACCCCTTAAAACTAAGCAAATATAAGAAAACGTCAACTGTCAAATCATTTCCATTTAAGAATCAAAAGTATGCGGCCTTTAAGAAAGGCGCATGACACAAGCAACCGACCAGCTTGACTAGCATGCATGCAGACGCGAGCATAGAGCACTTTTATTAAATTAGTTAAAATTTATCTTTTAAAAAATATATTTTTATATAAAAAAAAATGGTTGGAAGCATCCATATTCATTATATTCATTCTCACATAAATAGTACATATGTATTGTTCATGTAAGAGTGAATGTGATGAGTATAGATACTTTCTAGTATTACTCTTTATATAAATACTAAAAATTAAATATAATATTTGATCATAAAATATGTGAAAAAAATTCATAAAATACTTTTTATAAATAATAAAATTAAAATCTTATATAAAAAGTTAAAACAATTATCAAATTTAATAATTATTTTAATTTTTTAATAATTATTTTAATTTTATTATTTATAAAAATACTTTTTAAATATTTTTTTATATATTTTATTATCTATTTGATCAAATATGATATTTATTTTTTAAAATTTATAAAAAATAAATTTTTTATTTAATAATTTTTAACCAATCTATTAAAATTACATTTATAAATACGAAATTGATTTGAGTAGCATCTCGACTCACGAGACTATCCCACCTTTAACGCAACTTGATATGGCGCTTGTTTTTATAAAAATATTTTATTTTATTTTACATTTATTATTATATTTTTAACATTTTTATATAAAATAAAATAAATAATTTAATTCTTCAAATTTCAAAATAATTTTTTCAAATTTTGAAATAAAATTAATATTAAAAAAATATTTTACAATAATATATTTTTTAATTTTTATCTCATCTCATTTAAA
This sequence comes from Platycarya longipes, assembly GCA_036559045.1. Classification (NCBI taxonomy): domain Eukaryota; kingdom Viridiplantae; phylum Streptophyta; class Magnoliopsida; order Fagales; family Juglandaceae; genus Platycarya; species Platycarya longipes. The sequence goes on from CM071797.1 coordinate 36,220,911, forward strand.
AAAAAAATTATTGTTTTGTTTTCATTTGTTTAGATTTGCTGCTGTAATTGAGAGTGTATTTGAATTGAACATAAAAACTAATTAAATTCTTATACAAACACCAATTAACAATCAGGCAAGTCAGCTTTTTGGAAGAACAATAACAAACGACCAATATAACAATCAGACAAGACAAATCCATTAACAAAGGCTAATTATTCTTCGAACCCACTTCCAATAATTCATCACTAACAAAGATCTTCTGTTATAACTGAAGTTTACATTAAAAAAAAATTCACCGATCGAATTCTAGTTTCTGATACTAAATTTTGTACATTTTCTCATAAGAACACGAATTCTCATTTCTCAGTACCTCATAAATTTTGGGTCAATGATAAGCATTTAAAATCAAAGGAAGTCTTTCTATTTTTAATAATTCTTTTTGTAATTCACATAAAAACGTTCTCATTTTATGATTAAATGAAATAAATTTTAAACTTTTTAAAATATTTTTATTTATAAATAAATATATTTTAATTAATTTTATCTAAAAGAATGAACTACAGATGCCAGTAACAAGAGATACAAGTTCGTTGTTAATTGTGCACCTTAATCCACAAATCTTAACCCAAACAAAAAATAGCAAGCACCTGCAGTAATAGAATTGAGCAAACATTTCATATATGCTTGAGCTAAATGCTAAAAAATAACAGTTTCTGACTCTACCTTGATATAAAATCAGCAAATGACTCTTCCTCCCCATAAAATTAAATTAATATTAAACAAAGTAATAGAATTGATATCCACCAAAAAAGGAAAACTCCTTTTTGTCGTTAACCAACACTAGCAGTTGACAATAGTAGCGGCCGCTGTCCACATTAATAACCAAACAGAAATGTTATAGCCGGTTATTTTTGATTGGGAATTCCATTTGTAACTTTTGATTTTTTTTTTTAATTTAATGATTAAATATATACTTTAAAATAATGTTATAATTTTTTTAAAATCTAAAAATATTTAAAAAATATATGAAATTAAAAGATAAAAAAAAAAAGTTTAACACAGACGAAATTTTTATTCAAAAATTTCTGTCTGTGATCTAGAAGTACTCATGACCAAACCTCGTTCGTCGGCACATATTCTTCTCTCTTTCAAGTTTCAACCCACTTTTTTTCAACTACCGCCACTTTTTTTCAACTACCGGTCAACTCTCTCTCTCTGCGCGAGGGCAGCTTTTCCTGCATAAATTATATTTTTTTGAGAAATAATAATCCTACAAACGAGGGCGGGAATCCCGATTATGAAATTTATATATTTTTTTTTATATTTTTTTTTATTTTTACATAATAATTAAAAATATATAATTTTATAATATTTTAATTTTTTTATATATATTTTTTATAATCATTAAAGAATATTTAAAAATATATAAAAGAAATACAAAAATAAAAAAATAAAATCTCAACACTAGACGGGATCAGGAGTAACAGTAGCAATTCTCATTTTTTCCTCACTGCAGTGAGTTTTGGGGCGCGCACTGAGGGATAAAAAAGGCAAGTACTGACAGTGAATACTTATAATACCATCAATTTTACAATTTTTTATAAAAATTATAAATTCATCTTATTATTTAAATATATTTTAAATTTATTTAAATACAACTTATAAAATTCACTCAATTATTTCAATTCATTATTATTTATAAAAAATTCAAATCAAATCAATTTAACTTCACATCTAAACACAATTTAAAATACATAAAATAGAATAAAATTATAAGACAAAAATTTTAAATTTTCATTTTATTTTTAGATAATACATTCAATAACTATTACTTACAGACATTCAATCAAATACATATAATTACATATTAGGGGTACAATAAAAAGGACAAGGGCATGTCTCTCGCTTTTTTATGGCATCGTGCATCTTGGATGATGGAATAAGATTTTATATAGTGTAATTTGGGCAATTAGTGCATTCTTTTTCTTCCACATTCATTGAGTTTCTAACTAATTTCCTTCATAAATTATAACTTTAATTTTTAAGAGCACTCTCATTATATTATCTATTGTTAAATAATAGTTTTAGCTTACATAACCTATATTTTGGTTTTTTAGTTATTTTATTCACACAAGTTCTCATATTAGAATAATTATTTTTTTATTTTATAATAATAAAATAATATAACAATAATTTGATTTTGACTATTCACATCAGATTTTTATATTAGATTATTTATTTATGAAGATATATAATAATGAGTAATTAATAATTACAAAATTATTTTTATGAATAATTATTATTTTACTTTTCATCTTTTACTATTCTACCTATTATTTGTTAATCAGTAATCATATTTTAATTAAATTATGACTCTAAAAAAGTAATTAGTAATTATATTTTATGTAAATTAAACTATTAATAGAAATTTGGCAAGAAAGAAAATAATAAAAAATTAATTAATAATCATATTATATATGATGAGAAAGGAAAGAGAGATAAATTAATAAAATAAAATTTTGACCATTAGTTTAGAGTTTCTAAATTTAGAGTTTTGTTTTATTTTATTGTATGAATAATTCTAAATTATTGATATTTAGATATTTTAATGTAAAATTATTTAAGCTCCTTAATAATTAAAAATATATTAAATTAGACATATAGCCAATTTAATAAAAATATTCTAAATAAATAAGTCAGAATATAAAAAGGGCGAGACCAAGAGTTAACAGCAAATCGACTAGAGACAGACATCTCGGACTCGGAGGACATGACCCCATAACATGACCGCTTGCAGTTAAATCCATGCCCCTTCCTCCTGCCGCTCCTTCCCCAATCCATATTACCACGCTGCAAATGCCAAATATGGAGGCACCGAATGGCCAAACCAGAGCAAACTCATTAAACTGGATCCAAGGGTAAGACAGTAATTTACACCATCAAATAAACTGTACCATTCACAACCCGGTAGAGGCTTTTATTACGGTTATAATTAACTTATTATAATTAATAGATTTTATGTAATTATTTTAATATATTGCAGGAATTTTTTTGAGCTAATATATATATATGAGAAATGTTTTAACTACAAAGAAATTCTATAAAATAAATTGCACAAAATAAATGATTTCATATAATTCATCGGATTGTGAGATTAGTTTTATAATAAAATTGATCTAATAGATTATATGAAATCATATTAATTTATAAAATTGATTTTATAAGATATCTTTTTGATATAACAGTGCTTTATACATATATATTGCATGATTAATTGCTTTTGAGAAGACTCGCCAGGGCCGGGCCAGGCTCATGGTCAATCAATTTCTCATAAAATTATCTACGTTCAACTGAATATTTCACACTTGCTGATCATGTCATTACCAGTGTTTTAAATATCGTGCCAAACCGGTTGGTACGGCCAAAATTTTTTGTACCGGCCGATCGACCAGTACAAAAAAAATAAGATTTTGTTTCGGCCGATTTTTCGGTCGTACCGGCCGGTACGGCCAAAATCGGCCGAAAAATTTCCGGTACTGCCGGTACCGGCCGTACCGGATTTCGGCCTTCTAGGTTTTTTTTTTTTAATTTTTTACTATGTTTTAATCTCAATTTAGACTAAATTAATTACATATATATATTTATCTATATAATTTATTTATATATTGACTATTATTTTGAAATATAATTTATAATTGTATTTATATATATAATTTATTTATGTATAAATTATTCCGAAACGGTACACGAAACGGTACCGATATTGAAATATTTCGTTTCAGTGACTTGACCGGTACCGGTACTAGTACGGTATTCAAAACATTAGTCATTACTCCACTTTCAATTAAATTAAAGGACGATTTGTTTTTCAAACTTAATTTTATTATTTATAATTTATTTTAACTAATTTTAATTTTATTATTCACAATTCATTTTATCTCATTTCTAAATTTAAAAGGACTCTAAATCTACGTTAAGATGAATTTAATTTTTTTATAATTAGTAATAAAGTTAATATGATAGAATAGTTTTGTGAAGGTTTCTTTTTATGGGATGTTTTCAAAAAGACAATTTGGTGAGATCTATTTGAGATAAATTTAAATATATTAAAATGAGTTTAGAAGTATTTATAAAAAGTTAAAAAAAGATAATGAATTTTACATATAAAAAAATACTAAATTAAAAAAAATTATAAATTTCATGTATAAAAGTATTTTAAATTGAGGTAAATTTAATAACTTAATAATAAAATATTATGATATTAAACCTTGCTTTAAATTAAATTAAAGTGAATGAATTTTAGACCTTATTCGTTTTTATAAATAAAATGAGATAAAATGAAATAAAAATTAAAAATTGAATAAAATATTGTTATAATATTAATTTTGTTTTGAAGTTTGAAAAAAATTATTTTAAAATTTAAAAAAGTTGGAATATTTATTTGCTTTTATATATATATTTTAAAAATAATAAAATAAAATAAGATGAGATTACTTATAAAAATAATTGAATCCAAATTCAAAATGATGCCACACGATCAAGCTTTACGACCACGTCTCTCGCAATCGAGGGAAGACGACCATGGGACGAATAAGAAGCCGGAGGAGAAGTCGAAGACGGAAGAAGAATATGATTAGAAGCCCAAAGAGGTGCACACTCTAATATGCTCTTTACAATCGTCCTCTCCATCGTAAACATATATGCACGATGTGCCCAGAGCCATCGATGACCTCGCAGATCGCACACAACATGGACCAGTAAGGAAAGTTTTGATCTTGGGTGATTAGCTTACGAACAATACCTCTTCCAAATTAAACGTTTGACCTTGGGTGCTTACCCACTAAGGTAAAACCCACGATTCACCTTAAGGTCAAGACAATAAGACCTATACTTTACTTTTCCAATTGCCCTCATCCTGATACATGACTTAGGCCTGCCAAGTCACGCATCCTAATATTATATGATACACCCGACACTCTGGGCTTACATCTCATCATTATCCTTATTCTCACCCATGTATACCATGTGCTTTACGCAAACTCTGGAGTTTAACATCACATATCCTTGCTCATGATACATTATCCATTACCTATGGTAACTTCGTCTGATACACGTGTTTCACCAGATATACATGTACCCTACCTCCTTATCACCTAAGATCAACATACAAAACATTGATCACCTACATGTACAAGCAAACACCATACATCGATAGCAACCTTCTCCACACTAGTTGGCAGGACTATTCCCACTTCCCGACCATTTACGAGTTCTCCCAATACTTGACACGACAAGTTTCATCTCAATTGTATCTCCATCACGTCACGTAGTTCGAGACTATTATCGAGCTATCCCATTATCCACCGCTTCACATGAAATTACACCACGTGATTGCTACACCAATTTCTAACTCGTCATGAGTACGGTTCCTCACGTACTCTTGTCATATCATGACACTGTATCACGTTTTCATTACTCACTACTACGTGATTCTATCTCTTCGCACGTACTCTGAGATATAATACGGCTACATAGACACGCTCATTATTGAGACTAGGGTCACATCACAACTATTCTGGGATATTATTAAACAGTTCCCTACGGTTCACATATACAATAGCCACACTGCTAAACGGTGACTCTCATCACTATGACCACATAACTACTTCTTAACTCCTTCAGGATACTACTCCTCATATCCTGACATTTCACATGCTCTACATTCCTCAATCACGCATCTATTTATTTTTATGACAAGCCTTACGGTGCCACACGACTACATCACATAGAATACACCCTATACGTACTTCATTCCATTCATTCTACACTACGTAGAGTATACTCTACGTATTACTCTCTTTACAGTACAATATGCTACATCCCATACGACACACGATACACGGTTATCGCTTTGCCCCATGGAGTACATTCTGTGTGTACTCCCTTCACAATATACTATACCACGCCATATATGATACACGTCATACAGTGTATCGCTTAATCTCATGGAGTACCCTCCACGTATACTCCCTACAAACCACACTGTGCCACATCACCATTATGGCACACACAACACTTCCATACTTCACAGCACAGCCAGCCAACTACACAACTACATCCAACATTTCAATACATAGCTACAACTGCCATAATACAGCCAACCAACTTCACACAACTAACTAGCGAACTCCACAACTAACAACACAATCCATAACCAATCAACTAACATAATTACAAGAGAGAGGGTTATACCATCGCGAGGTAAACTTATATGTCACTTGCTTCCTGGAATGACCAGTGGCGTCAGAAGCCACTAACTCAAGCGATAACCGCTCTATCAAGGTGAGTGCCGTGACTTCACAACGGGAATATCTCAAGGTTTGAGTCTAAGATTTTGTTGCTATATTACGAGGTGACCAACATGGTGGGGAATTCGTTGATGGCAGTGGAAGGGTCGTATGTCGTGGCTAACACTGCATACGGTGACGTACAATTGTGCAAAGTGGTGATTTGGGTTAGGGTGCTCAGTTCCTCATGAAAAGTTAGAGGAAGACTCATCGAAGGAAGGGAATCTCATGGCGGTGGTGGTAAGGTGGCTGATCTACACAAATGGGTCTAACTCTTGCTTGAGAGAGTGAGGGAGAGTGTGAGAAGGTGAAGCTGTGGCTAGGCAAAAAGAGATATAGGGGAGGTCGTTGGTGAGTGGGTGAGTGATTGGTGTTGCCCAGATGACTAACACAAGAGGGGGGGTGAATTGAGTTGTATTTAAGAAAAATAATAATTATAAATCAAATATATAATATAAAATATAAACAAAATATAAAACAACAATAAATATAAAGAGTAAGGGTAAGAGAGAAGCAAACTCAGTATGTTAACGAGGTTCGGCCCCACTGCCTACGTCCTCGCCTCAAGCTACCCCTTGAGGATCCCCAAATCCACTATTCAATCTCCTTTAGGTGGAGATAAAAACCTATTACACTTTTGAGCAGCACCGCTCCAAAGAATCCGTGTAGAACACCCTCTACACTTCCAATCACCTCACACTTGGTGATTTAACTATTCTCCGTGTAGAACACCTTCTACACTTCCAATCACCTTACACTTGGTGATTTAACTATTCCCCGTGTAGAACACCTTCTACACACACAAGGGTTATACACACCCTTTTACTGATACAAGAATTGATAGTGGGTAGGCTATCAGAAAACACTCATCAATGAGTGAAATAAAAACAATACAGCGCAAACTATATCTCTCAAAATGAACAAGGGTTAAGGCTCAATGCTTAAAGAAGAGAGAATGAAAACTTCGAATGAATGTTGTATGCTCTTAGTGTTGTAAATGTGAAGCTCTCAAATGATCTATTTATAGGCATATGAGACTTCATATTCAAATTTAAAAAGATTCACATGTCAAAGACATCATCATTCACTTTTCAAAAATTTCAAATCAAATCTTTTTACTTTTTGCATGTGATAAAAGGAGCACACTTTATTTTTCAAAAATTTCAAACCTAATCTTTTACTTTTTGCATATGACAAAAGGAGCACACTTTACTTTTCAAAATTTTCAAACAAAGACATCTACCTTTTGCATAAGTCAAGAAAATCATCCACCACTTTTGAAAATATTCAAATAAAACATGCACATGTGAAAGATGACAATCAATCATCTTAATATTTTCAAAGTTCAAACCTTTAATCATATCATGTACATGTGAAAGATGACAATCAATCATCTTTCAAAATTTTCAAATTTAATTTTCAAAATATTCATGCACATGTGGAAAATGTATTTTAATGCTTTATGATAAAATATTTATTTTTAGCCTTAATCCTAATTTCGAATTTTTTAGAGATTTACAAAATTACTCTATGATTTTAATGTGAACTTGTTCCCTTCTTGCTCATGCTTGGTTCCTTGATGTGCTTGATTGTATTGTGTAGACAACTTGAGCTTGAGACTCCTTTATTCTTTGAATTCATTTGTTATCATCAAAATCCATGTGTAGATTTACATGAACCTTGAAACCTTGAGTTCAACAATCTCCCCATTTTTGATGATGACAAATACTTGATAGAACTTGAAACCTGTATGAATACTTAAGCTCCCCCTGAGAATGTGCGTTAGTTTTTCAAGCAAAAATATAAATATAATTCCAAGCATATATAACAAGTTTAGCAAATTAAACAATGTTAATATTCTAGTCTAAAACTTCTCCCCCTTTTGGCATCATTAAAAAGGAATCATAATTAGCTCAATAAAATATATTCCTACAATAACCAATAGACAAATAAAACGCTGCGTTAGTAGAGACTGTAGAGAATTCGGTGCGTAGCCACACGTGTTCGACAAAACCTGCAAAGGCTGGAGGCCTAGTTTCGGTAATTCGGTGCGGAAGGAAATTTTGTAAAGAGCTGAATAATTGAAACCACCCGTGCCCGACAAAACCTGCAAAGGCTGGAGGCGTAGCTCTGGCAATTCGGTGCAGAGATTTGATCCGCTTGATGTTGCTGAAAATTGAGATATCATCATGATTTATAAGTTTGTCTTGTTCTTATTTCCGTTTCTATAAGAGCAATCCTTAGCTTTATCTATTTTGCATCAAGCTTTCTTCTCATCTTTGCAATTTGCTTGTATTCTCATTCTACAATTTTTCAATGGCTCGTAGAATTCCCTTCAGTGCTTCTCTTGATCAAGATTTGAGGTATCCATCACCTCAGTCTCAATCTATTTCTGCATCTGTCGTGGGTGCCATGAAGCAACAAGAGACTGATTTAGCTAATAAATCAGATCATGACGCCATTTACGAGCTTGTAGGTCTCGGAACTCGATACTCATCATCTATCGTCGCGTTTTCTGCTCGGTTGCAGTCCAAAACTCGCGAAATTGAGAAGCTTAACGAGACTGTATCTGTACTTCAACGACTTGTTTATGAGTCAAACAAAAAAATAGTAGAGTTAAAGCAACAGAATAAGGATTTGAAATCCTTGCTTACCTCTTCATTTCGATTGCCTAATCCTTTAGACAAGGATGGCATGATGATTTATGAGGAGCAAATGCATTTGAATGATGAGGCTAAACGTCTCAAGTTTCTGTAGGTCATTTAAGATAATGAAATAAAAGTATCTAGCAGATATCCATGGCATGCATCATTCCTATTTCTCTTCTAATCATGCATAGTCTATCTTCTGGTAGGGGTTTTGTGAAAATGTCTGCCAATTGATCATGTGTACTAGTGAATTCTAATACAATATCGCCCTTTTGCACATGATCTCTAAGAAAATGATATCTAATTTCAATATGTTTGGTCCGAGAATGTTGTATTGGATTCTTTGAAAGATTTATAGCACTTGTATTATCACATTTGATTGGAATGTGATTGTACATAAGTTTAAAATCCTCAAGTTGTTGTTTCATGTAAAGAACTTGAGCACAACAACTACCTGCAGCAACATATTCTGCCTCAGCAGTAGATAGTGCAACAGAATTTTGTTTTTTACTAAACCAGGAAACTAGTGCACGACCTAAGAAGTGACATGCTCCACTAGTGCTTTTTCGATCTATTTTACAACCAGCATAATCTGCATCTGTGTAGCTGATTAGATCGAAAGATGTGTGCTTAGGGTACCATAACCCTAAGTTCATTGTACCACTAAGATATCTAAGAATGCGCTTAACTGCAATTAAATGTGATTCTTTTGGAGATGATTGAAAGCGTGCACATAAGCACACACTAAACATAATATCTGGTCTACTGGCTGTCAAATATAATAAGCTACCAATCATACCTCGATATACCTTCGAGTCAACTGGTTTACCGGTTTCATCTTTATCAAGTTTAGTGGATGGGCTCATTGGTGTTCCAGTTTCCTTAGCACCTTCCATCCCAAATTTCTTCAGCAATTCCTTAATATATTTCGATTGATTGATGAATGTCCCACTTTTTGCTTGCTTAATTTGCAATCCGAGAAAGAATGTAAGCTCTCCCATCATGCTCATTTCAAATTCTTCCTGCATAGTCTTAGCAAAAACTTGGCACATATTTTCATTAGTAGCACCGAATATTATATCATCAACATAAATCTGAATAAAAAGAATATCATCATTTTCGTATTTAATGAAAAGAGTTGTATCAATTTTTCCTCTTGAAAAGCCTTTTTCAATCAAGAAACCACTAAGTCTCTCGTACCACGCTCTAGGAGCTTGTTTGAGTCCATATAGTGCTTTTGTGAGTTTGAAAACATGATTTGGAGAAATATGATTTTCAAAACCTGGAGGTTGCTCAACATATACCTCTTCATTTATAAAACCGTTTAAGAAAGCACTTTTAACATCCATTTGAAAAAGTTTGAAATCTTTATAACAAGCATATGCAAGTAGCATTCGAATAGCTTCTAATCTTGCGACTGGTGCATATGTCTCATCATAATCGATTCATTCTTCTTGATTGAAACCTTGGGCTACAAGTCGAGCCTTATTTCTAGTAATGACTCCGGACTCATCTTTCTTGTTTCTAAAAACCCATTTTGTTCCAATAATAGTATGATTTTTGGGTCTAGGAACAAGTGTCCAAACATCATTTCTTTCAAATTGATTAAGCTCTTCTTGCATAGCTAGAATCCAAGATTCATCAAGAAGTGCTTCATCAATATTTTTAGGTTCAATCTGAGATAGAAAAGCAGTATGATTGCAAATATTTCTAAGAGATGATCGAGTGCTTATACCTCGTGAAGGTTCCCCCAGAATTTGTTCCACTGGATGATCTTTCACAAATTTCCACTGTTTGGTTGCATCTTGTATTAAATTTTGATGATCTTTCCTGATATCTCCATGCTGGACTTCCTCTATTGTGTTCTCTTTGTTGAGATTGAGACTTTCCGTATTATTTATACCTCCTGTTTCTTCATCAATAGATTTCTTGGAGAGTAGAGAATTAGATTCATCAAATACTACATGCATAGATTCTTGTACAGTCAAAGTCTTTTTATTGAATACTCTATAAGCTTTACTATTAGTAGAATATCCGAGAAAGATACCTTCATCAGATTTTGCATCAAACTTGCCTAAATTATCCCTGTCATTTAAAATAAAACATTTGCATCCAAATACATGAAAGTAACCAATGTTGGGCTTTTTCTCATTCCAAAGCTCATAGGGGGTTTTATCTAATTTAGACCTTAGCATAACTCTATTTATAACATAACATGCAGTACTTACCGCTTCAGCCCAAAAATAACTAGGCAAGTTATTCTCATTGAGCATTGTTCTTGCCATCTCTTGAAGAGATCTATTTTTCCTTTCTACTACCCCATTTTGTTGAGGAGTTCGAGGAGCAGAAAAATTATGCACAAAACCATTTTCATCACAAAATGTTTCAATATTTTTATTAACAAACTCTTTTTCCCCTATCACTTCGGATACTTGAAATAGTATAACCCTTTTCATTTTGAATTCTCTTGCATAACTTGGTAAAAGCATTATGTGCCTCATCTTTATGAGTAAGAAAGATGACCCAAGTATATCTAGAGAAATCATCAACAATAACAAATGCATAATATTTTCCTCCTAAACTTGCAACTCTATTTGGTCCAAAAAGATCCATGTGTATCAGTTGCAGTGGTCTAGTAGTGGAAATATGTTTCTTGATTTTAAAAGAAGTTTTTGTTTGTTTACCAAATTGGCATGCATCACAAATTTTGTATTTAAGAAAATTTGCCTTTGGTAAACCTCTCACAAGATCATTTTTTGAAAGTTTGGAAATAAGTTCCATGTTGGCATGACCTAGTCTTCTATGCCATAACCGATTAGTTTCATTTTGAGCTGAAAAACAAATCGCATCTTGTGAGGTAATTTCTTCAAAATCAATTGTATAAACATTGTTACTTCTAAAAGCAATAAAACAAATATTACAATCATAATCATTCAATATAATGCACTTATCCATTTTGAAAGTAACTGTAAATCCTTTATCACATAATTGACTTATGCTTAAAAGATTATGTTTTAAACCTTCAACAAGTAGAACATCTTCAATTATAAGAGAAGACTCATTACCAATTTTACCTATTCCCACGATCTTTCCTTTCGAGTTGTCTCCAAATGTCACGTGTCCTTCTTCTTTAGATCTAAGATAAAAGAACTTAGTCTTGTCTCCCGTCATGTGTCTTGAACATCCACTATCTAAAAACCATTTATTTTTGTTCGTGGAAGACTTCATGCACACCTATAAAAACAATTAAAATGATTTTTTTTGGTACCCAAGTTCTTTGGGTCCTTTATTTATTAGTATTAGAAGAAACAAGATTTTTAGGTACCCATATGGCCCTGATAGTCATTGTATGTTTTCTTCTAATAGGACAACCAAGATAATTATGACCATTTCTATTACAAAAATTGCAAATAGCATGTGACATATATGAAGAACTTGAGTGATTATAATAGTATCCTTTTTTAACAAAATTATTTTTATGAAAAGAATTTTGAATATTGGACTTTGATGTAGAAGGATTATCAAAGAAGTTTTTATAAGGTTTGTATTTTTGTTTTGGCATATATCCCAAGCCTGCCTTATCAAAAACACATCTTTGACTACCAAGAAGTTTTTCAAAATTTCTTTTTCCATTCGTAAAGTTTTCAATAATATTTTCTAAATCAGTTTTCTTTTTCTTCAACTCAAAATTTTCATCTTTCAAAACAATATTTTCTTTTCTTAAAATATCAATTTCGTTTGTTAAAGAAGAATTTTTCTTTTTCAAAACAGTATACTTGATACCCAATTTTTCAAATTCCTCATATACCTCTTCTAAAACATTTTGCAATTCTTCATATGAAGGATCTTCAATATTATCAAAATTTGTTACCTCAATGTCATCTTTAGCCATAAGACAAAGATTTGCTGATTCTCCATTGCTTGCTTCACTATCTGAGCTACTTGAATCATCATTCCACGTAGCTTTCATTGCTTTTTTTGCCTTTGTTTCGATCTTTCTGTAGCAGAGGACAATCTGGCTTGATATGACCAGGTTTATTGCATTTATAACAAATTAAAGTGTCATTTTTACCTGAATCTTTCTTGGAAAACTTATTGAAGGATTTCTTTGGAGGAGTTTTATTTTTCTTTAAGAACCTCTGAATTCTTCTTATTATCATCGCAACTTCTTCATCTTTGTCGTCATTTTCCTCATTTTCATCACTTTCACTTTCATGTGGAACAGCTTTAAGTGCCAAACTCTTCTTTGAATTTCCTTCTTCTTCTCCTCTTTTCAATGTGTACTCATGGGTGATAAGTGACCCGATGAGTTCATTCACTTCGAGCTTCTTGAGGTCTCTAGCTTCAAGAATCGCTGTCACTTTTGACTCCCAACGTTTAGGTAGAGAGTTGAGAATTTTTCTTACTATCTCCACTTTGGAATAAACTTTGCCAAGAGCTGTCAAGCTGTTTATGATGTTAGTAAAACGAGTGTGCATACTAGAAATAGATTCATCATCATTCATCTTAAACATTTCATATTCATGAGTAAGAATATAAATTTTTGATTCCTTGACTTGAGAAGTTCCTTCATAAGTAACTTCCAAGTTGTCCCAAATTTCCTTTGCTGTAGTGCAAGTCATTACTCTATTAAACTCATTAGCATTAAGAGCATTATATAATAAATTCATAGCAGTTAAATTCAAAGTATAAAGTCTATCGTCTTCACGATCAAACTCTTCTTCTTCCTTTTTGACCTTTACTCCATCAATCACTTTTGTTGGAATATAAGGTCCATTTACAATGCATTTCCAGATTTCTCGACCTTGAGCATGAAGGAATATTCTCATTCTAATTTTCCAGAATGAGTAATTGTCTCCACAAAAGAGTGGAGGCCGACTGCTGGATTGACCTTCACCAAATGAAGCTGCAATGTTAGCCATAAGATCTTAACTCAAAAGATAGTTAATCTTATAATAGAGCTCTAGCTCTGATACCAATTGTTACTGATCATAGGCCGCACCTATGTCACCTAACAACTGTACCTATCAGACTAGCCGGCCACCGTCTCTACCGGTGCACCGTCACCCATGGTCGGAGAGTCTTGCTTCGGTGACACAGTCACAAGCGAGAGTTCCCATGAGTGATCTGCCTGTATGAACAGTACAGGTCAACTAGCTCTGATACCAATTGTTGCCCAGATGACTAACACAAGAGGGGGGGTGAATTGAGTTGTATTTAAGAAAAATAATAATTATAAATCAAATATATAATATAAAATATAAACAAAATATAAAACAACAATAAATATAAAGAGTAAGGGTAAGAGAGAAGCAAACTCAGTATGTTAACGAGGTTCGGCCCCACTGCCTACGTCCTCGCCTCAAGCTACCCCTTGAGGATCCCCAAATCCACTATTCAATCTCCTTTAGGTGGAGATAAAAACCTATTACACTTTTGAGCAGCACCGCTCCAAAGAATCCGTGTAGAACACCCTCTACACTTCCAATCACCTCACACTTGGTGATTTAACTATTCTCCGTGTAGAACACCTTCTACACTTCCAATCACCTTACACTTGGTGATTTAACTATTCCCCGTGTAGAACACCTTCTACACACACAAGGGTTATACACACCCTTTTACTGATACAAGAATTGATAGTGGGTAGGCTATCAGAAAACACTCATCAATGAGTGAAATAAAAACAATACAGCACAAACTATATCTCTCAAAATGAACAAGGGTTAAGGCTCAATGCTTAAAGAAGAGAGAATGAAAACTTCGAATGAATGTTGTATGCTCTTAGTGTTGTAAATGTGAAGCTCTCAAATGATCTATTTATAGGCATATGAGACTTCATATTCAAATTTAAAAAGATTCACATGTCAAAGACATCATCATTCACTTTTCAAAAATTTCAAATCAAATCTTTTTACTTTTTGCATGTGACAAAAGGAGCACACTTTATTTTTCAAAAATTTCAAACCTAATCTTTTACTTTTTGCATATGACAAAAGGAGCACACTTTACTTTTCAAAATTTTCAAACAAAGACATCTACCTTTTGCATAAGTCAAGAAAATCATCCACCACTTTTGAAAATATTCAAATAAAACATGCACATGTGAAAGATGACAATCAATCATCTTAATATTTTCAAAGTTCAAACCTTTAATCATATCATGTACATGTGAAAGATGACAATCAATCATCTTTCAAAATTTTCAAATTTAATTTTCAAAATATTCATGCACATGTGGAAAATGTATTTTAATGCTTTATGATAAAATATTTATTTTGAGCCTTAATCCTAATTTCGAATTTTTTAGAGATTTACAAAATTACTCTATGATTTTAATGTGAACTTGTTCCCTTCTTGCTCATGCTTGGTTCCTTGATGTGCTTGATTGTATTGTGTAGACAACTTGAGCTTGAGACTCCTTTATTCTTTGAATTCATTTGTTATCATCAAAATCCATGTGTAGATTTACATGAACCTTGAAACCTTGAGTTCAATAGTTAGGGTGCTCAGTTCCTCATGAAAAGTTAGAGGAAGATTCATCGAAGGAAGGGAATCTCATGGCGGTGGTGGTAAGGTGGCTGATCTACACAAATGGGTCTAACTCTTGCTTGAGAGAGTGAGGGAGAGTGTGAGAAGGTGAAGCTGTGGCTAGGCAAAAAGAGATATAGGGGAGGTTGTTGGTGAGTGGGTGAGTGATTGGTGGTGACGATGACGCCATACGATGGCTGATGGCGGTGCGACAAAGTGAAACTCGTGGGTTTCATATCCATTTCGGCCGGAGGAGAGATGGGGAAGAAGGGACTACCATGGGTGGCTGGAGAGACACCGAAGTGGGGGAGGCCATTGGTGGTGGTGCAGTGGCCATAGGTTGGCTTACGGCGATGCTAGGAGTTGCACATGATGGCTTCAAGAATGAGAAAACCCATTTCGGGTTTGGGGCTGCATGCAGGAGGGTTGCCGTGAGTTACACCATTAGCATGGGTGGTTTGCCGGCATGAGGTGAGTCTAACGGTGAGGCTAGGCGGCCGATGGTGGCAAGGGGTTGGGCTGAAGAAGATCTGGCCATGGAGGTGGGCTGGATGCATGAGGAGAGAGAAGGAGAGGGAGAAAGAGAGGAGAGAGAAGGAGAGGGAAAAAGTGTTGGGGGCCTAAGGTTTTCCTTTTGGGGGTATTTATAGACCTTATGCCTTAGGACTTTCAAACGAACAAACGATGAGTTTTAAATACTTATTTGAAAATGTGTAAAACTAACTTAACTTAAAACACTGAGAGGAGTCAAGATAGAATAATACTTTAACTTAACTTTAGTTTATAAAATAATATTTCTTCATCATTAATAAAATGATGAAACTTTACTAGTTATTTTAAAATAATAAAGTCATATATAAAAATCAGAGCTTAAAGCACAATATAAATCCCATAATATTTTAAATAATTAGAATTATTGTAATAAAGTGATTTGTACAATTATAATATTTTGGAACGCTTCAAAATATTATAATTGAATTTTCTTAGAAATCAGGCTTAGGTCCAATAATACTAAAAATATCTCATATAATATTTTCAGGATATTTAAAGTATTCGAGAACATTAAAATACAAGGTGTATTATAAAATTAACTGTTATCTTTTAAAACACGCCATCGGGGTTCGACACATACATCAAGACTCATCTCAATCAAAGGGGAGAGAAATAGGCTGTCACATTATTTCTTCGAGATTTGCTAAGCATTAGAGAAAAGAATGAGCGAGTGTTACATATATTGATAAATATATACATACATCTATGTGATGAACTAATAATATAAGCATTTATAATTAAATATAGAATATATAATATAATTACTTATGTCTATATATAATATACAAATTCATAGTTGTATTTTATATTTGTATAATAATTAGTTGATAAGATTTAATAATTTCATATACTAGTATGTGAGAACTACATATGAAATATATATATATATGCTATCATATTATGTGTATATATTAATAATATATATAGGTATATAAAATATTGTTATTATGGATAAGTATTAACTAATTACATATTAATTATCTATGGATTTTTAAAATCTTATAATTCAATTGAGAATACTACTTTTTAATTCAATAAGACTTTTATTTTTTTTATTTATCTAATTTATTAATTTTCAAATATTATTCAAAATATAAAAAAAAATCTAAATAATTCGAGCTCAAGCTCAAGATTTTTATTTATTCTTTGTTCGAGCTCGAATTCGAGTTCGGCAAGTCTTAAACCTTTTATTTATAATGAATGAACAAGTATGAAAGATGAGCTTTGTTACTCATTATACCCATACATCACATACTATAATTTTTTAATTTATTTTTTATATTTTTTAATTTTATTAAAGGATTTATTTTTCATAAACTAATTAAATTCTTCTACTTATTATCAATATGCCAAACATTTAATAAAAAAAAAATTATGGTGTGTGGTATATGGATGATAAATAAAATTTTTCCTAGACACATTACATTTTTTTTAAAATTTTTAAAATTTAATTTTTTGAGTTTATTTTTCTTAAAGTAATTGAATTTTCCTATTGATTTTTCATATATCAAATATTTGATAAAATAATAAAGTAATAAAAATATAAAAAAAAAGTATGGTGTTTTGAAGTTGAGTAAATAGTAGGAGATTGCGTAGTTTTTTTCTTTAAATAATGTCAGTAGCAGAGCCACGTTGGGGTAGGGGGTCCCCCCCCTAGAAATTTGAAAAAAAAAATATGTTAATTTTTTTAATTTAGTAAAATAATATTAATTTCTCATGCATTGGCCACTCCTCTAAAAATTATTTTAGCCCTCCATAAAATTTAATCTGATATAAAAATGAAACAAATAAAACACATCTCATATAAAATAAAATACATATTTTTATTATAAATAAAATTAAAAAAAAATTCTAACTATAACCGGCATTTCTATCATCTTTCCATTTTTTAAAGCATTTTAATCTCTAAATTATAGCTTATGACAACGGGCAACTGCCACTTACAGACTGTCATTTCTTTCGCATACGGCACGACACATCATACTTCACATTTCGTTCTTCACATTTTGTTTTCTCCATTTTCCAATATCAAAACAAAGAAAAGAAATAGATCAAGACGCTTTACCTACTCGACTGTGAGCTGTGAGGCGCGACGAACCCATTTCAGCATTTCTAGTTTCTTGATCTCCAGACTCTAGTCCCCAAAATCTTCTCAGTTCTCACCTCTTCGCATCTTCGCACAGGGAAAATTAATATCAAGCATCTCACAATCGCATGATCGACTCTCTCTCTCTCTCTCTCAGTTTGGCCCTTTTAGATTTTTTGAAGCTTCTAGAAATGAGAAACGGGCTCGCCACGGCCACTAGTTACTTATTTAGGCTTGACATTCACTATTTCACAAGAATCCAAGATTATTTATTTATTTGTTTAGTATATTAATGGTTTTTTCTACTTAGACTTATAGTATACGGAGTTGACTAATGATTTATTTATATTTAATAGACTAAGTGCCAATTTTTGAAGCTTCCAGAATCGGCTTCATAATTTCTTTATTTTATTTTTTATTTAGTAAATTAATGATTTTTTTTTTCTATATAGTAAACTAACATTTTTTTTTTAATTAGATTAAGTGCATGTTGGGAATTGCAGTGGAAAATATTATTTTTAGCTTAAGACTTATAACTTAAAGTTTAATGTAATAAGTTCTACTACTAAAAAGTTATTTACTGTTTGTGATCTATATGTTTAAAATGCTTTTTAGAGTTAATTACGGTATTTTTTTAAAATATATAATCATTTGCAGGAGCTTTTTGATAAAAGCTTCAATTAGATACTTTTTGAAAAAACTAATTTTTAGCTTTTCTAATTGCTTAAAACACTTTTGATAAAATTACCAAACATATCACTTTTTTCTTTAAAAATGCTTTTAACTGCTTAAAAGTACTTTTTAAGTCTCGAAACGTAATCTCAAACAGGTTCTAACAGTCGAATTTGAAAGCCCCTATCAGTTTTCATGGTCCACGAAGCACCATTTCCATACTCCTTTGTCTGAATGCGAGTATGTTTTTTTTATATTACATATTAGTGTTAATCATATTATATATATATATATATATATTTGTTTTTTTCATATATTAGTTGTGTATGGTTGTATGTATTGTTATCGATTTAAGTTACTTTATTTTTATAGCATTATGTGTATTAATAAATTATTTGCTTTTCAATTTTAAATTATTTGACTTTAATTTGAGACCTTATTATTAGAATATCTATAAAGTTTATTTAAATTTTTACCTTTATTTTATATATTTCAATTTGATTTTAGTTTAGGTTCATGAATGATGTCTAAATTAAAAACTATCGACTCTTCCAGTGTTTACAGCAACCAGTAAATGAGTATTGCAGATTTATGCCGAAGATTGTTAGAGACAGAAATCAAAGACATATTATCTTATTGACAGATGGATTCGTGTAATTTTGACTCTTCCAGCGTCTACAGCAACCAGTGAACGAGCATTTTTAATTATGAAGATTGTTAGAACAAGGTTTCGCAATAATACAAAAGATGAATTCTTAGCAAATAATTTAGTTGTCTATATTGAAAGAGAAATAGTTAAGAATTTTAATTTAAATTCAATACTTGATGATTTTGTTTGTTTAAAACAACGCAAACTACAATTTTAAACCCTCTATATTTTTTTTATTTAATATATTTGTATGAATATCTTTATATTATTTTAATGATATAATGTTTTTAACATATCAAATACATTTTTAATACACAAGTTATTTTGAACGTATTTTATTTTTATTATAAATCTTCTTATCAGATTAGTATATAAAATAAAACAAATTATATAAAAGTAGAATAAAAAATATTATATATATATTGCTCTAGTTTGTTTGGCCCTTAGAGTAAATTCCTGGATCCGCCATTGAGTAATGTGAATGATGTACTCTACACACCAACTTGTAAATAAAATAACTCTTCATTTTAATACAGTAATTAAAAATTATGAATTCGCATGTATACATAGTTTTTTGAAGAGTAGAATTATTTAGGTTTAAAAATTGTACAAAATCTAGATTTAATAAAGGATTAGCAAAACTCCTAGAAAAATCATAGTTAATGAGGTTACGTTTAAATAAATAAAAACTGGCAACCATTTGAATGCAATTACGTTGGACTGGCTATTCTTTTTTCCGCGATTATGTTTACAACGGATCGAAAATTTCAAAACACGGTGAGGAATTCCAACGGTACAAAATCTTGTCGAGAGAGGGCCATTTAAGTACTCTGCATTTTCTCTAGCCTCTCACCTGTGTTTCATCTTCTTCACCTGAGAGAGAGAGAGAGAGAGAGAGAGAGAGAGAGAGAGCGTCCGTTCTATCAATTTTTCTACAGAGTGCATATGGATTCGCTCGTGTAGGAAGCTTTTCTTTGTAAGACTCAGAGACCAAAGATTTTACCCTAATTTATTTTCTTCTTGACAATCGATTCTGGTAATCTGCTCTTTGTTTGTTTTCTTCTGATTCTATTCTCGGATTTCAATCTTGCTTCGTTTGGAATAAGTATCTGTTCTTGCTTTCTGTGATTGTGGAGGAAAACAGGGGATTGGTTTTTTTAATTGTTTAAAATGGTGCATCTTTTACTTATGCACATCAATGCAATGCAGTACATTTCTAATTGTCCTTTTATGTCTCCGTCGCTCTCTCTCTCTCTCTCTGTATGCTTAGAGTCTTTGCTTCTCTGTCATTGGCTTTCACAAAAGTCATTCAGTGTTACAAATATTTCTTCACATCATCTCCAAAATGATCAAATTCTATATATCTGTTCATGTTTGATTCCTGTTGGCATGATCAGAGTGAAAATCTGTCAAATTTCGTCTTTAGTTCTGTACACGTGGGTTTTCTCTCTTAATATAAAATGTTCAAAGGACTTACACAAGGAAAAAAAATTTTGTCAAAAAAGTGATGACTTTCTGGGTCTCACTCAAAGTTGTTGGTATTGGAATCTTATTTTGTTGGTGGATTCTGGGTTTCCATCGTCTTCTAGTTATAGCTAACCCCTTTTATTCAAATGATGAATCTGATGCTAAGCCTGCAGGATGAACTGCCCCGGAACATGTGCTGATAATCCCAAATTCTAATACCGACCCCTTTGACGAGGTGGACGATGATGATGGAAGAAGAGGGCCTTCTTCTTCGTCAACCTCGTATTCTAGTTCTGCAGTGGCAAGAGATATATATAAATAATCTGATGTTACTTCCATTTTCACCAATTTTTTACCTTATGTTAAAAGGTTGTTTAACTTAAAACTTCTAATCCTTCAAACAGATTGTGGTGGGGAAATTCAACCTCTCACCAAAATTTGTCGTACATATGGAATTACACATTGTCTTTCTTGTCCACATACACATCAACAAAACAGACTCATTGAACACAAACATAGACATATCGTCAAAACCGGACTTGCACTTCTAGCCCATTCCTCCTTACCTTTTTCTTTTTGGGCTGATACATTCAAAACAGCAATCTATTTAATCAATCTTCTTCCTTCTCTGGTTACCAAAAATAATAAATCACCTTATTTCTTAGTCTATCAAAATGAATCGGACTACAAATTCTTAAAAATTTTTGGTTGTGAGTGTTGGCCCAATATTCGGCCTTATCTCAACCACAACATTTCTGCTCACTTCCGTGTCTGTTCTTGGGCTATAGCTCATCTCACAAAGGCTACAAATGCCTTGATTTAACCAACAATTCTTTATATTTCTCGCGACGTCATTTTCAATGAAGACTTCTTCCAATTTTCTCATTTTCGGTCTCTTTCCTGTCCTACATCTTCCCAAACTACAACTACCCTCTTACCTCTTCTAACTCCCTCACTCCTTGGACCTAGCCCATCCTCTTCTGGCCCATCAACTAACTCTAATTCTCTACCCCCTTCATTACTTAGGCCTGCTCCAAACTCCATATCTTCAACCTCCAACCTTAATCTTCCTCACCAGAGTCTCATTCTCCACCCACAACAAACACTGGCCCTCAATTCTCTTCCTCTCTAATCCCACCTAGTCTTCTTATTATACGCACCCAAATTGATCCTCCTCCATCTCTAATCCCACCTCATTCTCCCATTATAACCCGTGCCAGAACCAATTCCTCACATCCCAAAATATTTACTGATGGAACTATGCCGTATTCCTCTCAATATTGTTTTACTACCACTGCTAATACTTCTGATGATCCTTCAAGTTGTTCTACAGCTATCAAATGTCCAGATTGGTGTGTTGTCATGCGACAAGAGTTTCAAGACTTGCAACAAAGTCAGACGTGGTCCTTAGTGCCCCCACCTCCCTCAGCAAATATCATTGGCTACTGCTTGGTTTATCGCACCAAGACTAAGGCAGATGACTCATTTGAACGCAAGAATGCGCGCCTAATTGTGAAGGGGTATTATCAACTCCATGGTCTCGACTATACCGAGACGTTCAATCTAGTGGTGAATCTGTCCACAATACGGCTCATTCTTTCCACCACATTACTTAAGCATGGCCTCTACGACAGCTTGACATCCAAAATACTTTTCTCCATGGATCCCTCTTTGATTTTGTGTTTATGCAACAACCACAAGGCTTCATTGATCCAGCTCATCTTGATTACGTTTGCAAGCTTCACAGGGCAATTTATGGCCTAAAACAGGCACCACAAGCATGGTTTGCCCAACTTAGCTCCTGACTTCTAGCCTACGGGTTCAATGCTTCGAAATCTAATCATTCTCTATTTGTTTTCCAACATTCTGATGTACTTATCTATTTCTTAGTTTATGAGGATGACATTGTCATCACTGCTTCCCATTCCTTTACCATTAACAAACTTATTGCAGCATTGGGTCAAGCATTTCCTGTGAAGGATCTTGGCACTCTATCATTCTTTCTTGGTCTTGAAGTTGAATACACCAAGCAAGGGCTACTTCTATGTCAACGAAAATACATCAAATAGTTGTTAACCAGAAGCAAAATGATTGATGCCAAGCCGATTACTTCTCCAATGGCGGCTAATCTCAAGCTCTCTAGATTTGATTCACTTGATTTTGAAGATCCTACTCTTTATCGAAGTATCGTTAGTGACCTTCAATACCTTCTTTCACTAGGCCAAATCTCTCATTTCTCGTCAACAAGGTGTGCCAATTTATGCACAACCCTAAGACCTCTCACTGGACTGCAGTAAAGCGAATTTTGAGGTATCTTAAATTCCCAATCAACTATGGGTTATTGTTTAAGCCGCAAACCTCATTTCAACTTCAAGCCTACTCTGATGCCGAATGAGGGGGCTATCCAGACAATCGTAGCTCAATAGGAGGGTTCTGCATTTATCTTGGCAGTCATCTAGTCTCATGTAGTTCAAAGAAGCAAAGTACTGGTGCCTATTCTTCAACAAAGGCAGAGTACAAATCACTTGCAGCCGCAGTAGCATAGGTCATATGGCTGCAAACAGTCCTTCGAGACTTAGGCATTTTTCTTTCCACTGCTCCTGCTATATGGTGCAATAATTTCGAAGCAACCTACCTATCGATAAATCCTGTCTATCATTCAAAAACAAAACACATGGACATTGATTTTCATTTCGTCAGTAATAAGGTTGCAGCCAATACCTTAAAGGTCAAATTCTGTAATTTCAAAGATCAAATTACTGATCTTCTTACAAAACCTGTTGTTGCTAATAGGTTTATTCATTTTCAATCGACTCTCAATGTGGTAGACACCCCGTTGGATTTGCAGGGGCATATCAAGATAAATGACTCATCTATGCATTTTCACAAATACCATGAAGGCATCATTGGCACTTCAGCCATTACGTAAAAATTGTTTTATCCTCAACTCATTGAAACAACACCAATAGAGAAAAATGTTTCTAGAAACTCCTTATAGAGAAATTAGTTATAAACTTCTCTCAAGTTATTATAATTCGTTATTCATTATTCTTTGTATATATATATATACATCAATGAAATCAGAGAAGTTTTCCAATATTATTTTCTATTAACAGATGGGAAGGGGTGGGTATCAATGAAGGGATGATGAAAATGAATGTGGAAGGGTTATGGAGGATAGATGGGTATCGGGCTTGAAGGGTTTTGCTCTATTTTTCCTTTTATAATCAATGTTTTCATTTTTTTAAAAAATTTTCAAGGGATGATACATTCGGGCACATTAACAATTGATAAAAAAATCATGTGAGTGGTCATTTATCGATAAAACTTATGGGCTCCGTAGCATCACCCAATCACGAAAGGGTGAGACCAAGAGTTAACTGCTAAATCGGCCACAGACAAACATCTCGGAGGACAAGAGCACCCATAACCCGACATGACTTGACCGCCAGCAGTTAATCCATACCATTTCCTCTTGCCGCTCACTGCCCTTCCTCTCCGCTTAGGCTATAGAAAAGACTGAATCGGATTGGATCGGGATTAGACCGGATTGGACCGGACCAAATTTTCATTCGGTCCGGTCTAATCCAATTTATATATGGACCGAATAATTTCGGTCCGGTCCCGATTCAGGGGAATTCTCCCCCTAGACCAGACCGAACTCCCATCATAGATATATATATTTTATATATATGTATATATAAATAATTGGATATAAATATAATATCAATATTAATATAGATTAGTATAATAACATATTAATATATAATATATATTAACATATTAATATATAATATATACTCTTATAATATTAACATATTATAATTTATAGTAGTTGACTAGTTGTAGTATAAAAATAGAAATTATAGTATATCTATATAGAGTATTAGTAATAACTTATAAGTAATAAGTGTATTATTATTATTTAATATATTATTAATAATTTATCACTATTTACTAATATATAAATATATAATATACTAATGTAATAGTGTTATTAGTTATAGTTTACTAACATAATTAATATATAATATATACTAACATATTAATATATAATATCTTATAATATTAACATCTTATAATTTATAGTAGTTGACTGGTTGTAGTATAAAAATATAAATTATAGTATATTTATATAGAATATTAGCAATAACTTATAAGTAATAAGTGTATTATTATTATTTAATATATTATTACTAATTTATCACTATTTACTAACGTATAAGTATATAATATACTAATGTAATAGTATTATTAGTTATAATTTATTAACATACTTAATATATAATATATATTAACATATAATATATACTCTTATAATATTATAATATTATTTTTTGTTTGTTTGGACTCTTAAATCTTAAGGACTCTTAAGTCTTAAGAGTTAATTTTTTTTTATTTGGATTTTTAAGGATTGATTTTTTTCCTTTTTTTTTTTATATTATTTTTCTTTTGTCATTTTTTTAAGAGTGATTTTTGTAAATATTTTTTTACTTAAATCTATGATAAATACGTAAATTAGGCTGAAAATAATTAAATTTAAGCAAAAAAAATATTTGATTATTACAGAATTTTAGATTAAATTTAGTCAATTAAATCATATGAGGTATCCCTAAACTGGACCGGACAGACCCTAAACCGAATTAGACTGGACCGGTATAGGCCGAATAGGAGTTCAGTTTGCTCTAGAATGAGAAAATTCTTGGACCAAATAGAATTGGTCTACAAATTTCTCAAATCAGATTAGATCGAACAATTTACACCCCTACTCCCCACATCCATATTACCACACTGCAAATGCCAACTATGGAGCACCGAATGGCCAAACAACCAGAGCTGGAAGTAAAACACATAAAACTGGATCCAAGGGTAAGACAGTAATATAAACCATCAAATAAACTACACTATTCACAAGTCGGTAGAGGCTTTTATAATTTTTATTAATAATTAATAGATTTTATGTAATTATTTTAATATATTGCTTGATTGCTTTATAAAGACTCGCTAGGGCCAGGCTCAGGGTTAACCAATTTTGTTTTTATCAAATTATCGTAGTCCACATTATTTTTTCAACTAATGTAATTTCATTTTATCTAATTATTAAATTAAAATATTATTATAATATAAAATAAATAATTGTTTTTTTTTCAAATTTAAAATAAAATTAATATAAAAAATAGATATTTTATTTTATTTTTAATTTTATATCTCAATTCATTTAATAAAAAAAGAATCTTTTTTAACAGAATATTCCACACCTGCTGACCTGTCATTATTACACTTTTAAGGAGTTATATACAACTTTTTATTTTTTACATATTATTATTTTTTATTATTTTTGAATTTTTTAATATTTTAATTTTGAATTTTTTTTAAAATTTAATTTAATTTTTTTACTTATTATTTATATATTAAGTATTTGATTAAATATAAAATAAAATAAAATAAAATAAAATATGATATATAGAAATTGTAAGAATGATAAGAGATTGATTAGATTTTTTCCCAATTAAATTAAAGACGATCAAAGCTTGACGCCCACGTCTCTGACTCTGACTCGGTCGCTATCCGATTCCCATTAATGCCTACAAAAGTATCCGCGATGCAAAACTTCGATCATATATCCCCATTATTTTTCAAAGTACCAAACAATCCTTCCAGCATATCTCTAAAAGCCGTCGATCATGGATGTGGTCTATTGAGGACGTGTCTCGCCGGCCTCCTGCTCCCGTTACCTGCAAGAAGAATTAAAGGAAGATGGTGGCTTTCCACCCGGGATAACTCCGACTATCAAGTCAGTAATCACGTATTTACAAGAATAATTCTTAATGTCCATAGTTGAGGTTTACCTGGTCTATTTATAAGCCTCTGGGGCGATACATGTCCCTTGTAACGCCTTCTGTAATCATCGTGATTGCGTATCTGCATGATATATCTTTCTGAGTTTGTTGATATTTCGTATCTGCTTAAAATCCAGATAAAGGTGGTGACGGGTTTGATATATATTTTGGATTCTGCAGAGTTGAGCCCTTAGTATGCTTTCCCTTCCTGGTGGGCTCCCATCGCTGTTGGGCCTTTTCCTTCCTGGTGGGCTCCCATCGCTGTTGGGCCTTTGGGCCAAATCTGATCCCACAATTACCTCACAAAATTTCTTCGCCTTGAGGCGTAGGAAATTTAAAACTTTTTTTTTTTGACCTTTGTTGTCTCGTGCTTGTGCTTGTTACTGTGTGCGTCTTCTGTCTGTTTTTAGGTGGCGTGGTCGTTTGGCTCCGTGCCCCTTTAATTTGTTTGAAGGTGGCATGGTCATTTGACTCTGCGCCCCTTTGCTCTGTCTGAAGGTGGCGTGGTGATTTGACTCTGCGCCCCTTTGCTCTGTCTGAAGATGGCGTGGTCATTTGACTCTGCGCCCCTTTGCTCTGTCTGAAGGTGGTGTGGTCAAGTGGCGTGGTCATTTGACTCTGTGCCCCTTTGCTGTGCTTGAAGGTGGCGTGGTCATTTGACTCTGTGCCTTTTTGCTTTGTCTGAAAGTGGCGTGGTCATTTAACTCTGTGCCTCTTTGCTGTGCTTGAAGGTGGCGTGGTCATTTGACTCTGCGCCCCTTTGCTTTGTCTGAAGGTGGCGTGGTCATTTGACTCTGCGCTCCTTTGCTTTGTCCGAAGGTGGCGTGGTCATTTGACTCTGCGCCCCTTTGCTGTGCTTGAAGGTGGCGTGGTCATTTGACTCTGCGCCCCTTTGCTTTGTCCGAAGGTGGCGTGGTCATTTGACTCTGCGCCCCTTTGCTTTGTTTGAAGGTGACGTGGTCATTTGACTCTGCGCTCCTTTTGCTTTGTCTGAAGGTAGCGTGGTCATTTGACTCTGCGCCCCTTTACTTTGTCCGAAGGTGGTGTGGTCATTTGACTCTGCGCCCCTTTGCTTTGTCCGAAGGTGGCGTGGTCATTTGACTCTGCGCTCCTTTGCTTTGTCCGAAGGTGGCGTGGTCATTTAACTCTGCGCCCATTTTGCTTTGTCTGAAGGTGGCGTGGTCATTTGACTCTGCGCCACTTTTGCTTTGTCTGAAGGTGGCGTGGTCATTTGACTCTGCGCCCCTTTGCTTTGACTGAAAGTGGCGTAGTCATTTGACTTTGCGCCCCTTTGCTTTGTCTGAAGGTGGCGTGGTCATTTGACTCTGCGCCCCTTTGCTCTGTCTGAAGGTGGCGTGGTCATTTGACTTTGCGCCCCTTTGCTTTGTCTGAAGGTGGCATGGTCATTTGACTCTGTGCCCCTTTGCTGTGCTTGAAGGTGGCGTGGTCATTTGACTATGCGCCCCTTTGCTTTGTCTGAAGGTGGCGTGGTCATTTGACTCTGCGCCCCTTTACTGTGCTTGAAGGTGGGTGGTCATTTGACTCTGCGCCCCTTTGCTTTGTCCGAAGGTGGCGTGGTCATTTGACTCTGCGCCCCTTTGCTTTGCTTGAAGGTGGCGTGGTCATTTGACTCTGCGCCCCTTTGCTGTGTCCGAAGATGGCGTGGTCATTTGACTCTGCGCCCCTTTGCTGTGCTTGAAGGTGGTGTGGTCATTTGACTCTGCGCCCCTTTGCTTTGTTGAAAGGTGGCTTGATCTTTGATAAAATGCGATTGGGCGAAAATTCAGAAAAAATATAGCAGGAATGACTACTGGTAAATGCAGATTTACGAAAACTTAAATAAAAAGCAAATCTAAAATGACTATTGGAAAATGCAAATTGACGAAAACTTAATTGATATAAGGTCGAGGTAACTCTTTCCGTTGACTGTCCTTTAGCCGATACGATCCTCCTATACTGTTTGTTACCACTGTATAAGGCCCTTCCCATTGAGGTTCCAATTTTCCAGGACTTTGGTTAGTCACCCCGCGTTTCCTTAGAACCAGGTCTCCTATACTGTATTTCCCCTTGCGAGGCCTCGACCGTGGCTGGGGGGAAGTGGCGGGAGGAAGGCATCTTCTGACTCCTCGATTGCGCAAACTTCGTTTCCACTTTTCTTCAACTCCTGTACATAGCACTCCCTAGCCAGTGCCTACTCTCCTTTTAATTCTCCTACCCCGCTGTCGGTTGGAAATTTCATCTTGAGGTGGTACGTGGAAGTTATTGCTTCGAGGCGGTTGAGGGTTGGTCTCCCTAGTATAACGTTGTAGGAGGAAGGGGTTTTTACTATCAAGAAGTCGGTCATGGTGGTTGCCGTTTGTGCTCCACTCCCGGCGGTAACTGGGAGTGTGATGGCTCCTACTGGTTGGATTGTTTCACCGGAAAAACCTTTCAGTGGTGTTGGGGAAGTTCATAACTGCCCGGGATCAATGCCCATTCTGTTGAATGCGTCCCAGAATAATATATCGGCAGAGCTTCCGTTGTCAATTAATACCCGCCTAGTCGTGTAGTTGGCTATGATGAGGGTGACTACCAGGGCGTCGTCATGGGGGTACAGTATCCCTTGCCTGTCCGCCTCTCCAAAGGATATTACTTCTCGCTCTTGGTTCAGTTTTTGCTGTTTCGGTGCCCTATCCATTGCATATACTTCCTCGTACCGAGCTCTTCTGGCGTGCGCCTTGCGGCTGGACGTGGATACCCTGCCTCCAGCGAATCCTCCGGCTATCGCCCTGATTTTCCCGATTGGTTCTCTGTTATTGTTATTTCTCGGGAGAGTCCTATTCCTGCCGCCTCTGGTGGGATCCTGCTTCTGCCGCCGTTCTCCCTGTTGTTCGCCCGGTTATGATCATTGCGAGGGTTGTTGCCGCGGTTTCTTCGCTCGGGGCTGAAGCTCCTTTTCCTTCTTCGCCCGGTTTCTTGGCGCCAAGAAGGTTTTGACCGTTCTGCGATCATGTGTTCCAACTCCCCTGTTCCCATTAGGTCGGCGACCCACTTTTTCATGGTTGTACAATTTTCGATCCAATGGGACGTTGTCTGGTGGTACTTGCAATACCGATCTGCTGTCTGATGTGGGCGCCCTTCGGCCTCACCATCCTCTTCCTCTTTGACACTTAGGTTATTATGCATTAACCTGGGGTGTCGATCCGTGTACCTTTCTCGCCTTCTTTCCTGCCGTCTTGTTCCCGTTTTCTCGTCATCGCGCCTGCTTCGCCGTTCGTCCCTCCTGTTTTCTTTGCAGGGGTTTACCAACGCTTGCAGCTTGTCTTCGACGTTGACAAAGTTGTCCGCTTGATCCATGAACTCCCTCAGGGTGGAGGGAGTCTTCTTTGCCAGATCGACCATGAAGGGGCTCTGAGGCCAGATCCCTCCCAGGAGGGCGGCCAGAGTGATCTTTTCGTCCTTGTCATCCGTTGTTAGGCGTTCCTTGTTGAACCGTGTGAGGTAGGTCTTGAGGTCCTCGTCCTCCATTTGCTTGACTGTTAGCAGGTAGGCGGCTGGTCGCCGGCGCCTTCTGCTCGGCATAAATTGAGTTATGAAAAGCTTAGCTAATTCCTCAAAGCTGTCTATCGACCTTGGCCGGTCCCGAACCAGCCCCTCGCTGTCCCCTTCAGGGTTAAAGGGAAAGCCCGGCAGGCGATCTCGCCTGGGAAGCCGTGGAGCGTGATGTGAGCTTTAAAGTTTTTTAGGTGGTCCACGGGGTCTCTGGACCTATCGTACAGTTCGATTTGGGGAAGTTTGAATTTTGGCGGCAAAGGGATTCCCATGATGCGCTCGCTGTATGGCAGGTCAGTTTGGCTTAGTATGCTGTCAACCGAAGATTGTCCCCCCACTTTTTTGGCTATTTCCTCATATTTGCCCGCAAGATCCTTCAACTCTTCGTGCAGCTTCTGTTTTTCCAGGCGCTCAAGCTCGACCCCTGCATTACTATCCGCCTCTTGCTCTCCTTGCCTGTCGACAGGAGGTATGGCTGTGTTGCTGGATTCAACGTTCCTTTGTCGCAAGGTCTCGTTCTCTTTTTGAAGTGCTTCCAAGGCTTCCAATGTTGTTCTCAGTCTTTCCTCCGCCGCTGCTAACCGTGCTTCCATTGATGCTCCTGTCATTCGGCTTGCTATGGAACGTGTCACAGTTGGCATGCGAGAACCACGTTAATCGTCTGTAAAATCGAATCCCACAAACGGCGCCAATGTTGAGGACGTGTCTCGCCGGCCTCCTGCTCCCGTTACCTGCAAGAAGAATTAAAGGAAGATGGTGGCTTTCCACCCGGGATAACTCTGACGCTCAAGTCAGTAATCACGTATTTACAAGAATAATTCTTAATGTCCATAGTTGAGGTTTACCTGGTCTATTTATAAGCCTCTGAGGCGATACATGTCTCTTGTAACGCCTTCCGTAATCATCGTGATTGCGTATCTGCATGATATATCTTTCTGAATTTGTTGATATTTCGTATCTGCTTAAAATCCCGATAAAGGTGGTGACGGGTTTTATATATATTTTGGATTCTGCAGAATTGGGCCCTTAGTATGATTTTTCTTCATGGTGGGCTTCCATCGCTGTTGGGCCTTTTCCTTCCTGGTGGGCTCCCATCGCTGTTGGGCCTTTGGGCCAAATCTGATCCCACATGGTCGGTCTCAAGTCTCTCTACTTCGATTATCATTTATCCCTGTCTAAGATACGTTCCGTATGATAACTTGCGTTGTTCTTTTTTTTTTTTCTTCCTTTTTTTCTCTTTTTGTTTTTGTGGGAAGCAGAAATATCACGGCGGGATGAATGCGTGGGAGAAGAAGACCAATGGCAAAGTCACCGCCGTTTAGATATTAAAGAGATTAGAAAGATATTCAACGATATAAAAAAAGAGGAGATTGATCACTGACAGAGAGTGAATGATATCGAGTTAGTGCTATCCAATATGGATGAGGAGTTTGTGTATTTTATACGTGAAGCCGTCGAGTTTATTGGACTCTTATATTTGTTGTAGCATGTTACTTGTAGTCTGTTAGTAATTTTAGATTTAGTGCTAGAAGTTAGTGCTATCCAATATACATCCCTCCATCCATTAAAGTTATAAACTAGAGATTCATTGCAGTTATAAACTAGAGATTCATTGCAGGATTCCTGAGGTAACAATAAAAATTCTTATAGAATATGTCTTGAGGCAACAATAAAAACAAAATCATATATATGATATCTGAGTCCAATTTCTTTTCTTACAAGCATAAAAATCCAATTAGAACTATATATGATCCTCTGATTCCGATGGTGGCAGAGACTCAAATATTTTTGCTTGCTCTGATTCTTCCACGCGCACTCTATTTTTCAGATTTTGATTTCTCCCTCTCTTCAACTTTTGCCTTTTTTTATTTTTTTATAAATTAGTTCTGCTGACATGGTATTGTGTGTCCGCACCGTGTATACAAGCCGTGTGTACCTAGCACCACTCATAAATTAGAGACGGTCAAAGCTTGATCCCCAAGCCTCTGACTCTCTAACCTTTAATGACCTTTAAAATTATCCGCGATGCAAAACTTCGATCATATATCCCCGTTATTTTTCAAAGTTCCAAACAATCCTTCCAGCAAATCTCTAAAAGCCGTCGATCATGGATGTGGTCAGTCTCAAGTCTCTCTACTTCGATTATCATTTATCCCTGTCTAAGATACGTTCCGTATGATAACTTGCGTTGTTTTTTTTTTCTTCCTTTTTTTCTCTCTTTGTTTTTGCGGGAAGCAGAAATATCACGGCGGGATGAATGATCATGAGTGGGAGAAGAAGGCCAATGGCAAAGTCACCGCCGTTTTCAAGATGGAATTCCACTGCAACTGCGAGGGCTGCGCCAAGAAATTCGAGAAAGCCGCTCGCAGTCTCGATGGTATTCATGGAAATTTTAAATCACTTCTTTTCCAATTCTTGGCATAAGCAGCTTGTTCCTGAAAGCTTTGTTGTTGATGATCCATGAATTATATAGGTTTTGAAGAAGTGAAGGCAGATTGTGCGGCAAACAAATTGACGGTAACGGGGAAAGAGGACCCAACGGTAATGAAGAAGATGCTGGAGAAGATGAAGAACATCAAGAATGTGGAGCTCGTCTCTCCGCAGCCGAGGGAAGACGACCATGGGAATAAGAAGCCGGAGGAGAAGTCGGAGACGGAAGAAGAATATGAGAAGCCCAAAGAGGTACACGCTCTAATCTGCTCTTCGCAATCGTCCTGATCTCGATCGTAAACATATGTGCACGATGCGCCCATTGCCATCTTATCTGACTTCAGATCGCACAGAACACGCTCTCTTAGCCCGTTATCTAAAAAGATGAATTAATTCGATACCAGCAAGGGAAGTTTTGAGTTTGAATTTATTATTCAATCTGTTTTGTGCGAACTAATTTTTGAGTATTTTTTGTGAATCCAGAGTACGGTATTTCTGAAGATCAGACTGCACTGTAACGGTTGCGTCAAGGAACTAAAGAAGATCGAGGGGAATTTCAACGGCAAGAAATCATCTAACCCCCCCTCGTTTTTCATTTTAGTCCTCCATAATTATCCAGTATTTGTAATCAAACTGTTTCTGGGTGGGGGGTGCAGGAGTTGAGAAGGTGGATGTAGCCGACGGCAAGGATCTGGTGACGGTGAAGGGCACCATGGACGGGAAGGAGCTGGCTGCCTACCTTTCAGAGAAGCTGAAGAGGAGCGTCGAGATCGTTGCGCCCAAGAATCACGAATTAGGTGGAGATGAGAAAGCAAATATATATTCCAATGGTAATAAGAAAGAGAAAGATGACGATGATTTATGCTTGATGGAAGCTCTGGCATTACTGTGGCTGCGGAAGAAGGGATTTTATTAGCTGTTAAAAGCTGTTTGAGAAACGATCGAGGTTTTATGGAGGTTATGAAACCTTTGTTTGTGTTTGAAAAGAACAAAGTTTTGAGAGATGTTTTTTTTATTTTTTGTGTTTGAAGAGTTTTGAGAGATGTTTTATTGAACGAATAAAAACGACAAATGGTAGAAGATGTTAATTGTTAAGTATGTTTTTTCTTTTAATAATATCTCAAGTTGTCCAGCCGCCAGCGAAACGTGCCCCAGCACATCAGGAATTTAGGATGTACTT
This sequence comes from Platycarya longipes, assembly GCA_036559045.1. Classification (NCBI taxonomy): domain Eukaryota; kingdom Viridiplantae; phylum Streptophyta; class Magnoliopsida; order Fagales; family Juglandaceae; genus Platycarya; species Platycarya longipes. The sequence continues at coordinate 36,254,826 of CM071797.1, forward strand.
GGTGGTCGGAGGACACAGGGATCGAAAAACCATCAGGGGAACTCATGTTTTTAAATGCTAAAGAATTTACAGTCGGAGGAATTAAGCTTAGATATTGGAATGGGCCGTCGCACATTTAGGGATGGTTTGTATTGTTATAAGAGAACTATTGAATAGATAAATAAGATTATCTTACCAAAAAAAAAAAAAAGATTATATAAAAATAAATTTATAAATTGATATAATTTTATAATTTATTTTTGTAAATTCTTTTATAGCTTAAGTATTTTTATAATATTTTAAAATATTTGTGAACTATAAAATTTAAATTTTTTTGTATATAATTTGTTTTTCAAATTTTCAATTTTTTTTTATATCTTATTTAAAAGTTTATAAAAATTATTATGATTAGATGAAAGAATTAAAAAGTTAATACATTTTAGGTTTGAGAATAAAATATTTAAAAATCTAGAATATATACCGCAAATGATTAGTTGCTTGCAATAGATTAGGGAAGTACGTTTTCCAATTTTTAATTGTCCATTGGAGATGCTTGCAATTCCACCTTGGTGAACTGCCAAAAGGATTTGAGAATACTACTCATCATCCTATATTATATACTTTAAATTTATTTTGTATTTTTTTAAGTTTTAATTTAATTTTATTGTTTTTAAATTAATTGAATTTTTTTATTTATCGTTTATATATAAAAAAAAAAAGAATGAAATGTGTTGCGTATGAGGGTACCAAATAGAATTATTATTCAAAGGGTAGTATCATGGAAGCAATTGATGTCCTGAAGGTTGAAACAAAGTAATTTATGCTCTTTAATTTGGTTAAAATATTGTATATTTATTAACCATCATTGCATCGGAAATGAAATATTGTATATTTGATGGTGTTACCCCTTAAAACTAAGCAAATATAAGAAAACCTCAACCGTCAAATCATTTCCATTTAAGAATCAAAGATTCAAAAGTATGCAGCCTTTAAGAAAGACACATCACACAAGCAACCGACCAGCTTGCTAGCATACATGCAGACGAGAGCATCCAAATTAGAGCACTTTTATTAAATTAGTTAAAATTTATTTTTTTAAAAATATATTTTTACATAAATTTTAAAAATTAAGTATAATATTTGATCAAATATAATAATAAAATATGTGAAAAAAATTCATAAAATACATTTTATAAATAATAAAATTAAAATTTTATTTAAAAAGCTAAAACAATTATCAAATTTAACAATTATTTTAACTTTTTAACAATTATTTTAGTTTTATTATTTATAAAAAGTACTTTGAATATTTTTTTATATATTTTTTTATCATATTTAATCAAATATAATATTTATTTTTTAATATTTATATAAAAATAAATTTTTTATTTAATAACTTTTAACTAATTCAATAAAAATGCACTTATAAATACGAAATTGATTTGAGTAGCATCTGGACTCACGAGAGTATCCCACCTTTAAAGCAACTTGATATGGCGCTTGTTTTTATAAAAATATTTTATTTTATTTTATATTTTATTATTATATTTTTTAATTTTTTATATAAAATAAAATAAATAATTTAATTCTTCAAATTTTAAAATAATTTTTTCAAATTTTAAAATAATATTAATATTAAAAAAAAAATTTAAATTTTTATCTCATCTTATTTTTAAAAATAAAAATAAAAATTGTTATTTTGTTTTCATTTGTTTAGATTTGCTGCTGTAATTGAGAGTGTATTTGAATTGAACATAAAAACTAATTAAATTCTTATACAAACACCAATTAACAATCAGACAAGACGGAGAAATTCTTATACAAACGACCAATATAACAATCAGACAAGACAAATCCATTAACAAAGGCTAATTATTCTTCGAACCCACTTCCAATAATTCATCACTAACAAAGATCTTCTGTTATAACTGAAGTTTACATTTAAAAAAAATGCATCGATCGAATTCTAGTTTCTGATACTGAATTTTGTACATTTTTTCATAAGAACACGAATTCTCATTTTTTAGTGCCTCATAAATTTTGGGTCAATGATAAGCATTTAAAATCAAAGGAAGCCTTTCTATTTTGAATAATTTTTTTTTGTAGTCTACGTAAAAATGTTATCATTTTATGATTAAATAAAATAATTTTTAAAATTTTTAAACTTTTTTTATTTATAAATAAAAATATTTTAATCAGTTTTATTCTAGAAAAAAAACTACAGATGCCAGTAGCAAGAGATACAAGCTCGTTGTTAATTCTGCACCTTAATCCACAAATCTTAACCCAAACAAAAAATAGCAAGCACCTGCAGTAATAGAATTGAGCAAACATTTCATATATAAAATCAGCAAATGACTCTTCCTCCCCAATAAAATTAAATTAATATTAAACAAAGTAATAGAATTGATATCCACCAAAAAAAAAAAAAGGAAAACTCCTTTTTGTCGTTAACCAACACTAGCAGTTGACAATAGTAGCGGCCGCTGTCCACATTAATAACCAAACAGAAATGTTATAGCCGGTTATTTTTGATTGGGAATTCCATTTGTAACTTTTGATTTTTTTTTTTAATTTAATGATTAAATATATACTTTATAATAATGTTATAATTTTTTTAAAATCTGAAAATATTAAAAAAAATAGACGAAATTAAAAGATAAAAAAAAAAAAAGTTTAACACAGACGAAATTGAAAATTTCTGTCTGTGATCTAGAAGTACTCATAACCGAACCTCGTCCGTCGGCACATATTCTTCTCTCTTTCAAGTTCCAACCCACTTTTTTTCAACTACCGCCACTTTTTTTCAACTACCGGTCAACTCTCTCTCTCTGCGCGAGGGCAGCTTTTCCTGCATAAATTATATTTTTTTGAGAAATAATAATCCTACAAACGAGGGCGGGAATCCCGATTATGAAATTTACATTTATTTTATTTTATTTTTTTTATTTTTACATAATAATTAAAAATATATAATTTTATAATATTTTGATTTTTTTATATATATTTTTTATAATCATTAAAGAATATTTAAAAATATATAAAAGAAATACAAAAATAAAAAAATAAAATCTCAACACTAGACGGGATCAGGAGTAACAGTAGCAATACTCATTTTTTCCTCACTGCAGTGAGTTTTGGGGCGCGCACGGAGGGATAAAAAAGGCCAGTACTGACAGTGAATACTTATAATACCATCAATTTTATAATTTTTTATAAAAATTTTAAATTCATCTTATTATTTAAATATATTTTAAATATATTTAAATATAATTTATAAAATTCACTCAATTATTTCAATTCATTATTATTTATAAAAAATTCAAATCAAATCAATTTAACTTGACATCTAAACACAATTTAAAATACATAATATAGAATAAAATTATAAGACAAAAATTTTAAATTTTCATTTTGTTTTTAGATAATACATTCAATAACTATTACTTATAGACATTCAATCAAATACATGTAATTACATATTAGGGGTACAATAAAAAGGACAAGGGCATGTCTCTCGCTTTTTTATGGCATCGTGCATCTTGGATGATGGAATAAGATTTTATACAGTGTAATTTGGGCAATTAGTGCATTCTTTTTCTTTCACATTCAATGAGTTTCTAACTAATTTCCTTTCATAAATTATAACTTTGATTTTTAAGAGCACTCACATTAAATTATCTATTGTTAAATAATAGTTTTAGCTTACGTAACCTATATTTTGGTTTTTTAGTTATTTTATTCACATAAGTTCTCATATTAGAATAATTATTTTATTATTTTATAATAATAAAATAATATAACAATAATTTGATTTTGACCATTCACATCAGATTTTTATATTAGATTATTTATTTATGAAGATATATAATAATGAGTAATTAATAATTAAAAAAATTATTTTTATGAATAATTATTATTTTACTTTTCATTTTTTACTATTCTACCTATTATTTGTTAATCAGAAATCAAATTTTAATTAAATTATGACTCTAAGAAAGTAATTAGTAATTATATTTTATGTAAATTAAACTATTAATAGAAATTTGGCAAGAAAGAAAATAATAAAAAATTAATTAATAAAGAATATGATGAGAAAGGAAAGAGAGATAAATTAATAAAATAAAATTTTGACCATTAGTTTAGAGTTTCTAAATTTAAAGTTTTGTTTGATTTTATTGTATGAATAAGTCTAAATTTTTTATATTTAGATATTTTAATGTAAAATTATTTAAGCTCCTTAATAATTAAAAATATATTAAATTAGACATATAGCCAATTTAATAAAAATATTCTAAATAAATAAGTCAGAATATGAAAAGGGCGAGACCAAGAGTTAACAGCAAATCGACTAGAGACAGACACCTCGGACTCGGAGGACATGACCCCATAACATGACCGCTTGCAGTTAAATCCATGCCCCTTCCTCCTGCCGCTCCTTTCCCAATCCATATTACCACGCTGCAAATGCCAAATATGGAGGCACCGAATGGCCAAACCAGAGCAAACTCATTAAACTGGATCCAAGGGTAAGACAGTAATTTAAACCATCAAATAAACTGTACCATTCACAAGCCGGTAGAGGCTTTTATTACGGTTATAATTAACTTATTATAATTAATAGATTTTATGTAATTATTTTAATATATTGCTTGAATTTTTTTGAACTAATATATATATATGAGAAATGTTTTAACTACAAAGAAATTCTATAAAATAAATTGCACAAAATAAATGATTTCATATAATTCATCGGATTGTGAGATTAGTTTTATAATAAAATTGATCTAATAGATTATATGAAATCATATTAATTTATAAAATTGATTTTGTAAGATATCTTTTTGATATAATAGTGCTTTATACATATATATTGCATGATTAATTGCTTTTGAGAAGACTCGCCAGGGTCGGGCCAGGCTCATGGTCAATCAATTTCTCATCAAATTATCTACGTTCAACACAATATTCCACACCTGCTGACCGTGTCATTACCAGTGTTTTAAATACTGTATCGTACCGGTCAGTACGGTCGAAATTTTCCGTACCCGCCGATTGGCCGGTACAAAAAAAATAAGATTTCGTATCGGATTTCGGCCTTCTAGGTTTTTTTTTTTTAATTTTTTACTATATTTTAATCTCAATTTAGACTAAATTAATTACATATATATATTTATCTATATAATTTATTTATATATTGACTATTATTTTGAAATATAATTTATAATTGTATTTATATATATAATTTATTTATGTATGAATTATTCCAAAACGGTACACGAAACGATACCGATACCGAAATATTTCGTTTCAGTGACTTGACCGGTACCGGTACCGGTACGGTATTCAAAACATTGGTCATTACTCCACTTTCAATTAAATTAAAGGACGATTTGTTTTTCAAACTTAATTTTATTATTTATAATTTATTTTAACTAATTTTAATTTTATTATTCACAATTTCTTTTATCTCATTTCTAAATTTAAAAGGACTCTAAATCTACGTTAAGATGAATTTAATTTTTTTATAATTAGTAATAAAGTTAATATGATAGAATAGTTTTGTGAAGGTTTCTTTTTATGGGATGTTTTCAAAAAGACAATTTGGTGAGATCTATTTGAGATAAATTTAAATATATTAAAATGAGTTTAGAGGTATTTATAAAAAGTTAAAAAAGATAATGAATTTTACATATAAAAAATATACTAAATTAAAAAAAATTATAAATTTCATGTATAAAAGTATTTTAAATTGAGGTAAATTTAATAACTTAATAATAAAATATTATGATATTAAACCTTGCTTAAAATTAAATTAAAGTGAATGAATTTTAGACCTGATTTGTTTTTATAAATAAAATGAGATAAAATGAAATAAAAATTAAAAATTGAATAAAATATTGTTATAATATTAATTTTGTTTTGAAGTTTGAAAAAAATTATTTTAAAATTTAGAAAAGTTGGAATATTTATTTGCTTATATATATATATATTTTAAAAATAATAAAATAAGATGAGATGAGATTACTTATAAAAATAATTGAATCCAAATTCAAAATGATGCCACACGATCAAGCTTTACGACCACGTCTCTCAACAACCGAGGGAAGACGACCATGGGACGAATAAGAAGCCGGAGGAGAAGTCAAAGACGGAAGAAGAATATGATTAGAAGCCCAAAGAGGTGCACACTCTAATATGCTCTTTACAATCGTCCTCTCCATCGTAAACATATATGCACGATGTGCCCAGAGCCATCGATGACCTCGTAGATCGCACACAACACGGACCAATAAGGAAAGTTTTGACCTTGGGTGATCAGCTTACGAACAATACCTCTTTCAAATTAAACGTTTGACCTTGGGTGCTTACCCACTAAAGTAAAACCCACGATTCACCTTAAGGTCAAGACAATAAGACCTATAGTTTACTTTTCCAATTGCCCTCATCCTGATACATGACTTAGGCCTGCCAAGTCTCGCATCCTAATATTATATGATACACCCGACACTTTGGGCTTACATCTCATCATCATCCTTATTCTCACCCATGTATACCATGTGCTTTATGCAAATTCTGGAATTTAACATCACATATCCTTGCTCATGATACATTATCCAGTACATATGGTAACTTTGTTTGATACACGTGTTTCACCAGCTATACATGTACTTTACCTCCTTATCACCTAAGATCAACATACAAAACATTGATCACCTACATGTACAAACAAACACCATACATCGATAGCAACATTTTTCACACCAGTTGGCAGGACTATTCCCACTTCCCGGCCATTTACAAGTTCATTCCAATACTTGACACGACAATTTTCATCTCAATTGTATCTCCATCACGTCACGTAGTTCGAGACTACTATCGAGCTATCCCATTATCCAGCGCTTCACATGACATTACGCCACGTGATTGCTACACCAATTTCTAACTCGTCATGAGTACGGTTCCTTACGTACTCTTGTCATATCATGACACTGTATCACGTTTTCATTACTCACTACTATGTGATTCTATCGCTTCGCACGTACTCTGAGATATAATACGGCTACATAGAGACGCTCATTATTGAGACTAGGGTCACATCACAACTACTCTGGGTTATTATTACACAATTCCCTACGCTTCACATATACAACAGCCACACTATTAAACGGTGACTCTCATCACTATGACCACATAACTACTTCTTAACTCCTTCGGGATACTACTCCCGATATCCTGACATTTCACACGCTCTACATTCCTCAATCACGCATCTATTCATTTTTGTGACACGCCTTACGGTGCCACACGACTACATCACATAGAATACACCCCATACGTACTCCATTCCATTCATTCTACACTACATAGAGTATACTCTACGTATACTCTATTTACAGTACAATATGCTACATCCCATACGACACACGATACACGGTTATCGCTTTGCCCTATGGAGTACATTCCGTGTGTACTCCCTTCACAATATACTATACCACGCTATATATGATACATGTCACATAGTGTATCGCTTAATCTCATGGAGTACCCTCCATGTATACTCCCTACAAACCACACTGTGCCACATCACCATTATGGCACACACAACACTTCCATACTTCACAGCACAGCCAGCCAACTACACAGCTACATTCAGCATTTCAATACACAGCTACAACTGCCATAATACAGCCAACCAACTTCACACAACTACCTAGCAAACTCCACAACTAACAACACAATCCACAACCAATCAACTAACATAATTACAAGAGAGAGGGTTATACCATCGCGGGGTAAACTTATACGTCACTTGCTACCTGGAATGACCAGTGGCGTCAGAAGCCACTAACTCAAGCGATAACCACTCTATCAAGGTGAGTGTCGTGACTTCACAACGGGAATATCTCAGAGTTTGAGTCTAAGATTTTGGTTGCTTTATTACGAGGTGACCAACATGGTGGGGAATTCATTGGTGGCAGTGGAAGGGTCGTATGTCGTGGCTAACACCGCATATGGTGACGTACAATTGTGCAAAGTGGTGATTTCGGTTAGGGTGCTTGGTTCGTCATGAAAAGTTAGAGGAAGACTCATCGAAGGAAGGGAATCTCATGGCGGTGGTGGTAAGGTGGCTGATCTACACAAATGGGTCTAACTCTTGCTTAAGAAAGTGAGGGAGAGTGTGAGAAGGTGAAGCTGTGGCTAGGCAAAAGGAGTTATAGGGGAGGTCACTGGTGAGTGGGTGAGTGATTGGTGGTGACGGTGACGCCATACGGTGGCTGATGGCGGCGCGACAAAGTGAAACTCGTGGGTTTCATATCCATTTCGACTGGAGGAGAGATGGGGAAGAAGGGACTACCATGGGTGGCTGGAGAGACACCGAAGTGGGGGAGGCCATTGGTGGTGGTGCAGTGGCCATAGGTTGGCTTACGGCGATGCTAGGAGTTGCACATGATGGCTTCAAGAATGGGAAAACACATTTCGGGTTTGGGGCTGCATGCAGGAGGTGGGGTTGCCGTGAGTTACACCATTAGCAATGGTGGTTCGCCGGCATGAGGTGAGTTTAACGGTGAGGCTGGGCGGCCGACGGTGGCAAGTGGTTGGGCTGAAGAAGATCTGGCCATGGAGGTGGGGCTAGATGCATGAGGGAGAAAGAGAGGAGAGAGAAGGAGAGGGAAAAAGTGATGGGGGCCTAAGGTTTTCCTCTTGGGGATATTTATAGGCCTTATGCCTTAGGGCTTTCAAACGAACAAACGATGAGTTTTAAATACTTATTTGAAAATGTGTAAAACTAACTTAACTTGAAACACTGAGAGGAGTTAAGATAGAATAATACTTTAACTTAACTTTAGTTTATAAAATAATATTTCTTCATCATTAATAAAATGAAGTAGTTATTTTAAAATAATAAAGTCATATATAAAAATCAGAGCTTAAAGCACAATATAAATCCCATAATATTTTAAATAATTAGAATTATTGTAATAAAGTGATTTTGTACAATTATAATATCTTGGAACGCTTCAAAATATTATAATTGAATTTTCTTAGAAATCAGGCTTGGGTCCAATAATACTAAAAATATCTCATATAATATTTTTAGGATATTTAAAGTATTCGAGAACATTAAAATACAAGGTGTATTATAAAATTAACTGTTATCTTTTAAAACACGCCATCGGGGTTCGACACGTACGTCAAGACTCATCTCAATCAAAGGGGAGAGAAATAGGCTGTCACATTATTTCCTCGAGATTTGCTAAGCATTAGAGAAAAGAATGAGCAAGTGTTACATATATTGATAAATATATACATACATCTATGTGATGAACTAATAATATAAGCATTTATAATTAAATATTGAATATATAATATAATTTCTTATGTCTATATATAATATACAAATTCATAGTTGTATTTTATATTTGTACAATAATTAGTCGATAAGATTTAATAATTTCATATACTAGTATGTGAGAACTACATATGAAATATATATATGCTATCATTTTCTGCGTATATATTAATAATATATATAGGTATATAAAATATTGTTATTATGGATAAATCTTAACTAATTACATATTAATTATCTATGGATTTTTAAAATCTTATAATTCAATTGAGAATACTACTTTTTAATTCAATAAGACTTTTATTTTTTTTATTTATCTAATGTATTAATTTTCAAATATTATTCAAAATATAAAAAAATCTAAATAATTCGAGCTCAAGCTCAAGATTTTTATTTATTCTTTGTTCGAGCTCGAATTCAAGTTCGGCAAGTCTTAAACATTTTATTTATAATGAATGAACAAGTATGAAAGATGAGCTTTGTTACTCATTATACCCATACATCACATACTATAATTTTTTAATTTATTTTTTATATTTTTTAATTTTATTAAAGGATTTATTTTTCATAAACTAATTAAATTCTTCTACTTATTATCAATATGCCAAACATTTAATAAAAAAAAATTATGGTGTGTGGTATATGGATGATGAATAAAATTTTTCCTAGACACATTACATTTTTTTTAAAATTTTTAAAATTTAATTTTTTGAGTTTATTTTTCTTAAAGTAATTGAATTTTCCTACTCATTTTTCATATATCAAATATTTGATAAAATAAAAAAGTAATAAAAATATAAAAAAAAGTATGATGTTTTGAAGTTGAGTAGGAGATTGCGTAGTTTTTTTCTTTAAATAATGTCAGTAGCAGAGCCATGTTGGGGTGGGGGGTCCCCCCCGCTCCAGAAATTTGAAAAAAAAAATGTTAATTTTTTTAATTTAGTAAAATAATATTAATTTCTCATGCATTGGCCACTCCTTTAAAAATTATTTTAGCCCTCCATAAAATTTAATCTGATATAAAAATGAAATAAATAAAACACATCTCATATAAAATAAAATACATATTTTTATTATAAATAAAATTAAAAAAAATTCTAACTATAACCGGCATTTCTATCATCTTTCCATTTTTTAAAGCATTTTAATCTCTAAATTATAGCTTACGACAACGGGCAACTGCCACTTACAGACTGACATTTCTTTCACACACGGCACGACACATCATACTTCACATTTCGTTCTTCACATTTTGTTTTCTCCATTTTCCAACATCAAAACAAAGAAAAAAAATAGATCGAGACGCTTTACCTACTCGATTGTGAGCTGTGAGGCGCGACGACCCATTTCAGCATTTCCAGTTTCTTGATCTCCAGACTCTAGTCCCCAAAATCTTCTCAGTTCTCACCTCTTTGCATCTTCGCACGGGGAAAATTAATATCAAGCATCTCACAAACGCATGATCGACTCTCTCTCTCCTCTCTCTCTTTCTCTCTCTCAAGGTTTGGCCCTTCTAGATTTTTTGAAGCTTCCAGAAATGAGAAACGGGCTCGCCACAGCCACTAGTTACTTATTTAGGCTTGACATTCACTGTTTCACAAGAATCCAAGATTATTTATTTATTTGTTTAGTATATTAATGCTTTTTTCTACTTAGACTTATAGTATACGGAGTTGACTAATGATTTATTTATATTTAATAGACTAAGTGCCAATTTTTGAAGCTTCCAGAATCGGCTTCATAATTTCTTTATTTTATTTTTTATTTAGTAAATTAATGATTTTTTTTTCTATATAGTAAACTAACATTTTGTTTTTTTATTAGATTAAGTGCATGTTGGGAATTGCAGTAGAAAATATTATTTTTAGCTTAAGACTTATAACTTAAAGTTTAATGTAATAAGTTCTATTACTAAAAAGTTATTTACTGTTTGGGATCTATATGTTTAAAATGCTTTTTAGAGTTAATTACGGTAGTTTTTAAAAATATATAATCATTTGCAGGAGCTTTTTGATAAAAGCTTCAATTAGATACTTTTTGAAAAAACTAATTTTTAGCTTTTCTAATTGCCTAAAACACTTTTGATAAAATTACCAAACACATCATTTTTTTCTTTAAAAATACTTTTAAGTACTTAAAAGTATTTTTTAAGTCTCGAAACGTAATCCCAAACAGGTTCTAACAGTCGAATTTGAAAGCCCCTATCAGTTTTCATGGTCCACGGAGCACCATTTCCTTACTCCTTTGTCTGTATGCGAGTACGTCTTTTTTATATTACATATTAGTGTTAATCATATTATATATATATATATATATATATATATTTTCATATATTAGTTGTGTATAGTTGTATGTATTGTTATCGATTTAAGTTACTTTATTTTTATAGCATTATGTGTATTAATAAATTATTTGCTTTTCAATTTTAAATTATTTGACTTTAATTTGAGACGTTATTATTAGAATATCTATAAAGTTTATCTAAATTTCTACCTTTATTTTATATATTTCAATTTGATTTTAGTTTAGGTTCATGAATGATGTTTAAATTAAAAATTATCGACTCTTCCAGTGTTTACAGCAACTAGTAAATGAGTATTGCTGATTTATGCCGAAGATTGGTAGAGACAGAAATCAAAGACATATTATCTTATTGACAGGTTGATTCGTCTAATTTTGACTCTTCCAATGTCTATAGCAACCAGTGAACGAGCATTTTGAGTTATGAAGATTGTTAAAACAAGGTTTCGCAACAATACAAAAGATGAATTCTTAGCAAATAATTTAGTTGTTTATATTGAAAGAGAAATAGTTAAGAATTTTAATTTAGACTCAATACTTGATGATTTTGTTTGTTTAAAACAACGCAAACTACAATTTTAAACCCTCTATATTTTTTTATTTAATATATTTGTATGAATATCTTTATGTTATTTTAATGATAAAATGTTTTTAACATATCAAATACATTTTTAATACACAAGTTATTTTAAACGTATTTTATTTTTATTATAAATCTTCTTATCAGATTAGTTTATAAAATATAACAAATTGTATAAAAGTATAATAAAAAATATTATATATATATTGCTCTAGTTTTGTTTGGCCCTTAGAGTAAATTCTGGATCCGCCATTGAGTAATGTGAATGATGTACTCTACACATCAACTTGTAAATAAAATAACTCTTCATTTTAATACAGTAATTAAAAATTATGAATTCGCATGTATACATAGTTTTTTGAAGAGTAGAATTATTTAGGTTTAAAAATTGTACAAAATCTAGATTTAATAAAGGATTAGCAAAACTCTTAGAAAAATCATAGTTAATGAGGTTACGTTTAAATAAATAAAAACTGGCAACCATTTGAATGCAATTACGTTGGACTGGCTATTCTATTTTCCGCGATTATGTTTGCAACGGATCGAAAATTTCAAAACACGGTGAGGAATTCCAACGGTACAAAATCTTGTCGAGAGAGGGCCATTTAAGTACTCTGCATTTTCTCTGGCCTCCCACCTGTGTTTCATCTTCTTCACCTGAGAGAGAGAGAGCGAGAGAGAGAGAGAGAGAGAGAGAGAGAGAGAGAGCGTCCGTTCTATCAATTTTTCTACAGAGTGCATATGGATTCGCTCGTGTAGGAAGCTTTTCTTTGTAAGACTCAGAGACCAAAGATTTTACCCTAATTTATTTTCTTCTTGACAATCGATTCTGGTAATCTGCTCTTTGTTTGTTTCCTTCTGATTCTATTCTCGGATTTCAATCTTGCTTCGTTTGGAATAAGTATCTGTTCTTGCTTTCTGTGATTGTGGAGGAAAACAGGGGATTGGTTTTTTTAATTGTTTAAAATGGTGCATCTCTTACTTATGCACATCAATGCAATGCAGTACATTTCTAATTGTCCTTTTATGTCTCCGTCGCTCTCTCTCTCTCTCTCTGTATGCTTAGAGTCTTTGCTTCTCTGTCATTGGCTTTCACAAAAGTCATTCAGTGTTACAAATATTTCTTCACATCATCTCCAAAAAGTTCAAATTCTATATATCTGTTCATGTTTGATTCCCGTTGGCATCATCAGAGTGAAAATCTGTCAAATCTCGTCTTTAGTTCTGTACACGTGGGTTTTCTCACTTAATATTAAATGTTCAAAGGACTTACACAAGGAAAAAAATTTTTGTCAAAAAAGTGATGACTTTCTGGGTCTCACTCAAAGTTGTTGGTATAGGAATCTTATTTTGTTGGTGGATTCTGGGTTTCCATCGTCTTCTAGTTATAACTGACCCCTTTATTCAAATGATGAATCTGATGCTAAGCCTGCAGGATGAACTGCCCCGGAACATGTGCTGATAATCCCAAATTCTAATACCGACCCCTTTGACGAGGTGGACGATGATGATGGAAGAAGAGGGCCTTCTTCTTCGTCAACCTCGTATTCTAGTTCTGCAGTGGCAAGAGATATATATAAATAATTTTTGTGACTCGGGGATGATTGCAGAAATCGGCTATGTGTTGCTTCGTCAGTGTGAACAAATCACTAGGACCCACATGATGAATGCCGATATTGAATAAGGATTTGAGTCAGGTAAGGCTATTTATATTCTTGCTCATGAGAACTTCATTCTTAAGTATGAAACTCAGGAATGGTTTGTGATTTAGCGGTTAATGTGTGGTCGAACATTATTGATATCCTATCCATCTTTGACTTTGAATATCTAGGATTGTTTCTACGTTCTTGAAGATGGTAGAAATTTATAATTTGAAGTACAACACTTGAGAAGCTGGTTTGCATATCAAATTGGCTGAACTGAATTTAGGGTTGCATATAATTTCAAAGAACGTGGGTGTGAGGTTATGCATCGTGTGGCAGGGTGTCTGGTTGTCGGCATTTGCGAGGGGACGAGCATGGCCGCATGTGTGTGTTTGGTTGTGGATGCGCGTGGATATGGGCGTGTGCACGTGTGGGTGCGTGTGTGCGTTTCGTTGTGTATGCTAGCCGCTAGGGTGGGTATCTGGTTGTCTGTGCGCGTAAGGGTATGGGTGTGCATGCATGTGCAGTGTGTGCGTATCTCTGTGTGGTGGATAATACTTGTTTGCGTGTGTGCGTAATTGTGCGCGTTTCTGGTATTCAATTGAAACTGCATGTAGGATAAAAGTCAACTTGGACATTTACAAGTTCCACAAGCATGCAAATGTATCTCTTACTTTTCAATTTTTCATTTACACAAACTGAGTAGGTCATTGAGGTTATATACAGTCCATGATCAGCTTGATCCATTTGTCCTCAAAGCCTAATTTCTTCAAAATAGCCTCCACAATGCCCCATCCAATTTGGTCATATGCCTTTGGCATGTCCTATTTGATTGCCATTGATCCAACTCTGCCTTTCTAATTTGTCTTCTTAGATTATAATAACTCCAAAGCAGTGAATAACATTATCAGTGATCAACTTGTTGGGTATGAAGGCATTTTGGTTGATTGAGACAATGGAATTCAATACATGCTTCACCCTATTTGCTAACACTTTGGAGACCAATTTGTATAATACATTGCATAGGCTAATAGGTTTAAATTGATTGAGTAGGTTCTTTCGCTTTGGGAATAAGAGCAATAATTGTGGAATTGATACTCTTATCAAAACAACCCCCATTTAGAAAGTGAAAAATAGAATCACATACCTCATTCCCAACTATATGCCAATAGGACTGATAAAATTGAGCATTAAATCCATTTGGGCCAGGGGCTTTGATGGGTCCCATTTGATGAAGAGCTACCACGATCTCTTTCTTTTGGAACTACTACTCTAGTCCTTTTAGTCATTTCCTCACTTACTTTCACATCAATACAATTCAGGTAGCTTTCTAACTGTGAAGTGGTAGGTCTGGTAGATGTAAAAATCTCTTGAAAGTATTGATTGAGTGCTAAGCTAATCTCATCCTGATTTTCCCACTTGTAGCCATACATGTCTGTGATGTAGGATATGTGGTTCTTTTTTATCCTTGGGTGGCACATAAGTGAAAAAACCTGGTATTCTTATCTCCAATTTGATACCAATGAACTTTAGCTCTTTGTCTCTATTTCAGGTCATCTTGCTCAAGTAAAACCCCCAATTTTCTTGCAATTGTTTGATTTCCACAATATTTTGAGGCCCCTCAACACTTCGTAATTGTTTTAGTTCCTCAGTTTTGAGCTTTTTTTCCAGATCGTAATTCATATTCTACCTCATACCCTACTGTGAGAGCTTTTGAGAGAAATGCTGTAAATTTTGTTTAATTAGAAACTAGCCCCTTTGTCCCTTCTACTCTTTTTTCCATTCAGATATGATAATCTCCCAACTCTTCTCCTTTTTAACCCATTTTGCCTCAAATTTGAACAGGTTTTTTCTTAACAGGGATATAATATTCTTTTCTTTGGAAAGTCATCAACAGAGGTCTGTGGTATGATTTTCTAGATGTTAGAGTTTCTATGGAAAACCTCTTGAAGATGTTTTGCCACTGTAAATTAGCTACCACTTGATCAAGTCTCTCTTTTGTAAAATTGGGACCTTCTTGTTTAGTGCTCTAAGTAAAACTACTTCCTTCCCACCCAAGATGATGTAGGAAGTTGTAGAATAATGCATTCCTAAACTTTTCCATTTGCCTTTCAGGTTTTTGTTTTCCTCCAACCTTTTCATGAGGCTAAAATTTCATTGAAGTCACCCATTACACACCAAGCATGGTTAAATGTTGTGCTGATCATAGATAGTAAGTTCCTGGTGTTACTTCTTTTGGTGCTTTCTAAATGTCAAAAATCCAGTACAAAACCAATTAGTTTGGTCCTCTTTCTCATTAAGCAGAACTTGAATATGATGTTGCAAATAGCTGATGATTCCTATTGCATATTCTTTGTTCCATAACACAGCTAATCCCCCTTTCTTCCTAAGGGATCTACTACAAAATAGAACTCATAACCAAGCCTTCTCTTGATGTTGTCAAAACTATGGTCTCTTAGGCTTGGTTTGCTTACAGGACACACCTGTTTTCATCTCATTTTATCTCATCCAATCATTACACTTTTTTCAAATTCTAATACAAAATAATATAAACAATTTAACTTTTTCAAATCCCAATACAAAAATCATAATAAAAAAAAATATATTATAACAATATTTTATTTAACTTTTCACTTTAATTTCAACTCATTTAGACTTATCTCATTTTATATCAATCTCATCTCTAAAACAAACTAGGCCTTAGTTTTGTCTCCATGAGAAAAACTCAGTTTACAGAGATCATGAACTGCTAGGAGGTTTCCAAGCCCTCGATAGTTCAAACTTAACCCCCTACCAATGAATGAGTAGATGTCTATTCTTCCACCATAGAAATGAATTTTTCTTTTTTCAAACCTGTGCTCTCCATTCATTGTGGAGGTTCTTTTACTTCCTAGTCTAAGCGACATGTCTATTGTCATAACATACAATAGATGTCTGTTGTCCCTTTAATCCTTGCTCTCATTTTCCATGTCCCTTGGATAGGTATCATTGATAAACATCTATTCCTGTGGGGTTTTCCATAAGTTCAATGTGATTTTTTGGACAGAATTTGTCAGTCATAACAGTTTCAATTTCTGCTGTTCAATTTTGTTCCACATCTAACATCCCTTCTGCATGTACCGCCTTAGAATTAGCCGCATTCACTATATTGTCTGCACTCACACTGCAATTTAGATATATCCTTTTTGCTCTTTGAGAACTTCTAAGAAGGAACATCTGCCCCTTCCTTATCTCTCTAGTTACATGTTAAAGCACTTCACTCTTCATCCACTATTTCATCTCCATCCAATTTTGTGAAAAAATTACCTCTTGGTTTAGTTGTTGCTTAGAGCCAAGCCCTATATTGCTTATTATCTGCCATGTCCTGTATTTATTAAGGGGGAGACGCTGGGGATTGGTTTGTTTGATCTCCATTAAAAAACAGCCCCCATTAAAAACACAATAAAAATTTTTAGAAAATATAATAAAATATATAATAAAAAATACAATAAAAAAATAAAAATTAAAAAATACAACAAAATAAAATAAAGAAAACACAATTAAAAACACAATAAAAAAATAAAATGAAGATTAAAGGAGACGTTCGGCCTCAACCCAGACGGAGCCGCCGCCGGCCACTGTGGGCGACACCGCCCATACTATCGTGACCGACGACCTCACCCCTGTGACGGAGACTCTCATCGAGAATCTATCTCCCAGCAGGTTAATGAATTTTTCTCTCATGAGGAGTTGCCTGATATCCAATTCTACCTTAACTCGTAGGAAAAATCCCCATGCCATACAATCTTCTCTGAAATCCATTCCTTTAAACAAGCCCATTGAGCTTACAATCTATCCACTAATCTTTTTTATTCATGCATGTGACAGGTAATTTTCTTCTATATTCAATGTTCTATTTTCTAATTTTGAAAGATGACAATTCTCCCATTGTTCACTCAATTGTTCCATTTTTCTGTAATTCTCGATTCACACAGATTAGACTAAATTCACTAAACCCTACGGATGCTCCTAAGAACAATCAAGACTCACCTCACCACCTTATTGCCCTTTCTTCAAAGCAAAGAAAGGAAATAAGCAGGACTCTTTCTAGATAATATCTTCTTCAGGTGCAGGAACTTCACTATAATAGATGCACCCGAACATTATAATGGGTTCAATAAAGTAAAGTTTTATTTATCAAAGTTTTGCTTTTGAAATTATATTCTCTTTTAGTATAATGTACTCATGCTTCAATAACTTTCCATTTACTAGGAAATATTTATATTTAATATTTCGGACACTTTTTATTTTGATTTTTCTTAAGCATTTCTAAACACCCTTCCATTAAAAAAATAAAATAAAATAAAAATATAAACTCTCTAATAGTCACTTCTTAACTCATCTTTGCTCATTCTCCACCATCATCATTGTCATCAGCTTCTTCTTCTACTCGTCCCATTACTTCTTCTCTTCCATTTCTACGTCTGCTCCTCCTACACCTACACCTAACCTACTCCTACTCCTACACACTCTGATTCGTACGTGTACTCCAACTCCCTTCTACCTCTTCCACGCATTCTCTTCATCTTCTCATCCTTCATATATTTCTTTGCATTCTCCTCATCCCCTTCATTTTGCTTTCGGTTTTGGGTGTGTGTGGGTGTGGGTGTGTGTGGGTGTGAGTGTATGCAAGTTGGTGGGTGAGTGTACGTGCTTGTTTGCATGTGCGTGTGGTTGGGTTCTTGTGTGTGGTATTCGATTGAGATTGTATGTAGGAGAAACTAAGCTTGGACATCTACAAGTTCTACAAGTATGCAAAGGTACGTGTCTTAGTTTATATAGCAATGCTTTCTCATTTTCTCACTCTAATTTATCTTTATGTGTTATTTATTCAGTTGAAAATTTATCTTGGAGGAATTCCAATTAGTTGTAATCAGGCTCTAGAGGTGCTTTTTTAATACAATTAAACTTTACATGACAATTTTTTTTTTCTCCATTACAGACAATAATGACAAGGAACATATTTTTTGGCCTTTGTTTCATCATACATGAAGGTGCATAAATTTTGCTAGAGCAGTCGCGTTCAACATTATGATGGCTTCAATAAGCTATAATCTATTTATCAATATTAGGTTTGAAATCATGTTATTTTTTGGTGTAATGTAGTCTGTTTCAATAATTTTTTATTTACGAGGGAATATTTATATTTATGTTATTAATCTAAAAGTCTCTATAATCTTTTTATCAATATTAGGTTTGAAATCATGTTCTATTTTGGTATAACGTAGTCTGTTTCAATAATTTTTCATTTACGAGGGAATATTTATATATAGGTTATTAATCTAAAAATTTTATTTTTTCCTTCATTTTTCTCACATTCTCGCATTCTTTCCATCGTCGTCATTGTCATCTTCTCCTATCCTCCTCTATCTACTCTCAAGTTTCAGCTTCAACTCCTCCTCCTCTGACAGTGATGCCTACTCCTACTCTTACTCTTACTCCTACACCTATTCCAACTCCTTTCTCCCTCTTCTTCATGTTTTCCTACTCTTAATATTCTTCTCGTCCTTCTTTTACTTCTTCTCCTACTGCTTCTGGCTCCTCCTCCTCCTTCGAATCTTACTCCTACTATTACTTATGCTCATACAACAACTCCAACTTCATACTCCCTCTTCTTTGCCTTCCATCTTCATCTTCTTTATATTCATCCTCTTTCTCTCTTCTGCCTTCTTCACCTTCTTTTCTTCTCGTATCCTTCTATTCTCCTTTCATTCACATTCTCTCAATCCTCTGAAGCTTTCTCGTTCTTCTTCTAAACTTATTCTTGGAATTATTTTTTATTCAGATAGATAGATCTAGGAATTTTGCTTTGGTCTTGGGTGCATGTGCACGTGGGTGTGGTTGTGCGTGCATATGCTGGAGTGTGTTCGCGTGTGAGTGGGTGGAGATTGTGCATGGAGATTGTGCATGCTTGTTTACATGTCCAGATGTCTGCGTGGTTTTGTAAGTGTTTGTGGTATTTGATTGGAACTCGACTTGGACATCTATAAGTTTTACAAACATGCAAAGGTATGTCTTACTTTTTACCAGCGCTTTCTCATTTTCTCACTCAATTTATCTTTATGCATATTATTTACTTGATTTAAACAGTATCTTGAGTAACACTAATGATTGGTCACCAGGCTCTATAGGTGCGTATTACTTTTTGTTTGTTTTTTGCATTACAGAAAATATCGATGATAAGGAATATACTTTTGACTTTTACTCCATCATATAAGAAGTTATATGATGTTTTTACTGTAACAATCGCGTCCAACATTTTGATGGCTTTAATAAGGTATAATTTATTTATCAACGTTTACTTTTGAAATTATGATCATTCTTTTAGTATAACATATTAACTGTGTCAATAATTTTCTATTTGTGACTATTTGTATTTATTCTACTAACCTAAAAATTATAATTTTTTCTTTCATTTTTCTATCATGTCCCAATATCAATCATCGTCATCATCATTGTCTTCATCTTCATCTTCATCATCTCCTGCTTTTGTTTCTCATCCTCCTCCTCTTCCTTCCATATTGTGCATGCACTCGAATTCTGACTCCTATTTCAACCTCGACACCGACGAGTACTCCAATTTCCTTCTGCCTTTTCTGCGACTTATCTTCATTTTCTTCTCATAATTCCTCTACTCCTCGTCCTCCGACTCGTACTCCAACTTCCTACTCTTATTCCATCACTTTATACTACTCCAAGTCTTGTTCCTACTCTTATCTTCATTTTCTTCTCATAATTCCTCTACTCTTATCCCTCTATCTATCTTTGTTACTTTTTTTTAAATTGTTTCATGGAGGAACTTCAATTAGTGGTACTAGGCTTTATAGGTGCTATTTTTATTATATGTAAACTATTTTGCTTTCTACTTATTGAAGTTCACTATGAATCTTTGGGTAACTTTCATGAGATTTATGAGCCCTACGTAATAGTAAGAAGTATATGAAAAGAAGTTATTTGATTGATTGTTTCTTGAATTGATCTCTTAGTCATTGAGAGGGTTCCCAAAAACCATATATAAGGCGTACCCAATAATACTTTACAAGTAAACCTGATATAGAGCTCGCCACTAAGGTTGTTGTTTCCATTATTATATAGCTGTAAGACTACAATGGATCTATGATAAGATCATCTATTCTCCTTTCATTAACATTGTCTCAATCCTCTAAAGCTTTCTCGTTCTTCTTCTCAACTTATTCTTGGATTTGTATGTTATTTAGATAGATAGATCTAGGAATTTTGCTTTGGTATTAGGTGCATGGGCACGTGGGCGTGGTTCTGCGTGCACATGCTGGAATGTGTTCGCGTGTGAGTGAGTGGAGATTGTGCATGCTTGTTTATATGTCTAGATGTCTGCGTGGTTTTGTAAGTGTTTGTGGTATTTGATTGGAACTCGACTTGGACATCTATAAGTTTTACAAACATGCAAAGGTATGTCTTACTTTCTACCAGCGCTTTCTCATTTTCTCACTCTATTTATCTTTATGCATATTATTTACTTGATTTAAACTGTATCTTGAGTAACTCAAATGATTGGTCACTAGGCTCTATGGGTGCGTATTACTTTTTGTTTGTTTTTTGCATTACAGAATATATCGATGATAATGAATGTACTTTTGACATTTACTCCATCATATAAGAAGTTATATGATGTTTTTACTGTAACAATCGCGTCCAACATTTTGATGGCAGTAATAAGGTATGATTTATTTATCAATGTTTACTTTTGAAGTTATGATCTTTCTTTTAGTATAACATACTAGCTGTGTCAATAATTTTCTATTTGTGACTATTTATATTTATTTTACTAACCTAAAAATTATAATTTTTTCTTTCATTTTTCTATTTTTTCCCATTATCTGTCGTCGTCATCATCATCTTCTTCATCTCCTGCTTTTGTTTCTCATCCTTCTCGTCTTCCTTCCTTATTGTGCCTGTACTCTAATTCTGACTCCTATTTCAACCTCGAATCCGACGAGTACTCCAATTTCCTTCTTCCTTTCCTGCGACTTATCTTCATTTTCTTCTCATAATTCCTCTACTACTCGTCCTCCGACTCTTACTCCAACTTCCTACTCTTATTCCATCACTTTATACTACCCCAAGTCTTGTTCCTACTCGTACTTCTACTCCAAATCCAACTCCAACTTCCTATGCACATTTCTTTTCCTTCTCTACCTCTTAATTTCGATTTGGCTGTGAGTGATTGTGGGTGTGGTTGTGTGTAGGGGTTTGTGTTTGCGTTTGTGTTAGTGGGTGGGAAAGTTTGCTTGCTTGTTTGCGTGTCCACATAGTTGTGTATGTGTGTGGTAGTCGATTATGTAGGGAACTCAGCTTAAACATCTACAAGTTTTACAATCCTGCAAAGGTATTGTGTCTTACTAGTTCTTTCACTTCTCCCTGTATTTATCTTTATGTGCATTATTTACTTTTTTTTAAATTGTATCTTGGAGGAACTTCAATTAGTGGTCACTAGGCTTTATAGGTGCTATTTTTAATACATGTACACTATTTTGCTTTCTACTTATTGAAGTTCACTGTGAATCTTTGGGTAACTTTCATGAGATATATGAGCCCTACCTAACAGTAAGAAGTATAAGAAGAGAAATTATTTGATTGATTGTTTCTTGAATTGATCTCTTAGTCATTGAGAGGGTTCCCAAAAACAATATATAAGGCGTACCCAGTAATACTTTACAAGTAAACCTGATATAGAGCTCGCCACTAAGGTTGTTGTTTATATTATTATATAGCTTTAAGACTACAACGGATCTATGATAAGATCATCTATTCTCCTTTCATTCACATTCTTTCAATCCTCTGAAGCTTTCTCGTTCTTCTTCTCAACTTATTCTTGGATTTGTATTTTATTTAGATAGATAGATCTACGAATTTTGCTTTGGTATTGGGTGCATGGGCACGTGGGTGTGGTTGTGCGTGCACATGTTGGAGTTTGTTCGCGTGAGTGAGTGGAGATTGTGCATGCTTGTTTACATGTCCACAGATGTCTGCGTGGTTTTGTAAGTGTTTGTGGTATTTGATTGGAACTCAACTTGGACATCTATAAGTTTTACAAACATGCAAATGTATGTCTTACTTTGTACCAGCGCTTTCTCATTTTCTCACTCTATTTATCTTTATGCAGATTATTTACTTGATTTAAACTGTATCTTGAGTAACTCTAATAATTGGTCACCAGGCTCTATAGGTGCGTATTACTTTTTGTTTGTTTTTTGCATTACAGAAAATATCGATGATAAGGAATGTACTTTTGACATTTACTCCATCATATAAGAAGTTATATGATGTTTTTACTGTTACAATCGCGTCCAACATTTAGATGGCTGTAATAAGGTATGATTTATTTACAATGTTTACTTTTGAAGTTATGATCTTTCTGTTAGTATAACATACTCGCTGTGTCAATAATTTTCTATTTGTGACTATTTATATTTATTTTACTAACCTACAAATTATAATTTTTTCTTTCATTTTTCTATCTTGTCCCATTATCTGTCGTCGTCATCATCATTGTCTTCATCTTCATCATCATCTTCTTCATCTCCTGCTTTTGTTTCTCATCCTTCTCGTCTTCCTTCCTTATTGTGCATGCACTCGAATTCTGACTCCTATTTCAACCTCGACTCCAACGAGTACTCAAATTTCCTTCTTCCTTTTCAGCGACTTATCTTCATTTTCTTATCATAATTCCTCTACTCCTCGTCCTCCGACTCTTACTCCAACTTTATACTAACCCAAGTCTTGTTCCTACTCGTACTTCTACTCCAAATCCAACTCCAACTTCCTATGCACATTTCTTTTCCTTCTCTACCTCTTAAATTCGATTTGGCTGTGAGTGAGTGTGGGTGTGGTTGTGTGTAGGGGTGTGTGTTTGCGTTTGTGTTAGTGGGTGGGAAAGTTTGCTTGCTTGTTTGCGTGTCCACATAGTTGTGTATGTGTGTGGTCGTGGATTATGTAGGGAACTCAGCTTAAACATCTACAAGTTTTACAATCCTGCAAAGGTATTGTGTCTTACTAGTTCTTTCTCTTCTCCCTATATTTATCTTTATGTGCATTATTTCCTTTTTTTAAAATTGTATCTTGGAGGAACTTCAATTAGTGGTCACTAGGCTTTATAGGTGCTATTTTTAATACATGTACACTATTTTGCTTTCTACTTATTGAAGTTCACTATGAATCGTTGGGTAACTTTCATGAGATATACGAGCCCTACCTAATAGTAAGAAGTAAAGGAAGAGAAATCATTTGATTGATTGTTTCTTGATATGAACTCTTAGTCATTGAGAGGGTTCCCAAAAACAATATATAAGGCGTACCCAGTAATACTTTACAAGTAAACCTGACATAGAGCTCGCCACAAAGGTTGTTGTTTCCATTATTATATAGCTTTAAGACTACAACGGATCTATGATAAGATCATCTGTTCTCCTTTCATTCACATTCTCTCAATCCTCTGAAGCTTTCTTGTTCTTCTTCTCAACTTATTCTTGGATTTGTATTTTATTTAGATAGATAGATCTAGGAATTTTGCGTTGGTATTGGGTGCATGGGCACGTGGGTGTGGTTGTGCGTGCACATGTTGTAGTGTGTTCGCGTGTGAGTGAGTGGAGATTGTGCATGCTTGTTTACATGTCCAGATTCCTGCGTGGTTTTGTAAGTGTTTGTGGTATTTGATTGGAACTCGACTTGGACATGTATAAGTTTTACAAACATGCAAAGGTATGTCTTACTTTTTACCAGCGCATTCTCATTTTCTCACTCTATTTATCTTTATGCATATTATTTACTTGATTTAAACTTTATCTTGAGTAACTCTAATGATTGGTCACCAGGCTCTATAGGTGCATATTACTTTTTGTTTGTTTTTTGCATTACAGAAAATATCGATGATAAGGAATGTACTTTTGACATTTACTCCATCATATAAGAAGTTATATGATGTTTTTACTGTAACAATCGCGTCCAACATTTTGATGGCTGTAATGAGGTATGATTTATTTATCAATGTCTACTTTTGAAGTTATGATCTTTCTTTTAGTATAACATACTAGCTGTGTCAATAATTTTCTATTTGTGACTATTTATATTTATTTTACTAACCTAAAAATTATAATTTTTTTCTTTCATTTTTCTATCTTGTCCCATTATCTGTCGTCGTCATCATCATTGTCTTCATCTTCATCATCATCTTCTTCATCTCCTGCTTTTGTTTCTCATCCTTCCCGTCTTCCTTCCTTATTGTGCATGCACTCGAATTCTGACTCCTATTTCAACCTCGACTCCGACGAGTACTCCAATTTCCTTCTTCCTTTCCTGCGACTTATCTTCATTTTCTTCTCATAATTCCTCTACTCCTCGTCCTCGACTCTTACTCCAACTTCCTACTCTTATTCCATCACTTTATACTATCCCAAGTCTTGTTCCTACTCGTACTTCTAGTCCAAATCCAACTCCAACTTCCTATGCACATTTCTTTTCCTTCTCTACCTCTTAAATTCGATTTGGCTGTGAGTGATTGTGGGTGTGGTTGTGTGTAGGGGTGTGTGTTTGCGTTTGTGTTAGTGGGTGGGAAAGTTTGCTTGCTTGTTTGCGTGTCCACATAATTGTGTATGTGTGTGGTAGTCGATTATGTAGGGAACTCAGCTTAAACATCTACAAGTTTTACAATCCTGCAAAGGTATTGTGTCTTACTAGTTCTTTCACTTCTCCCTGTATTTATCTTTATGTGCATTATTTACTTTTTTTTAAATTGTATCTTGGAGGAACTTCAATTAGTGGTCACTAGGCTTTATAGGTGCTATTTTTAATACATGTACACTATTTTGCTTTCTACTTATTGAAGTTCACTGTGAATCTTTAGGTAACTTTCATGAGATATATGAGCTCTACCTAATAGTAAGAAGTATAAGAAGAGAAATTATTTGATTGATTGTTTCTTGAATTGATCTCTTAGTCAATGAGAGGGTTCCCAAAAACCATATATAAGGCGTACCCAGTAATACTTTACATGTAAACCTAATATAGAGCTCGCCACTAAGGTTGTTGTTTGCATTATTATATAGCTTTAAGACTACAACGGATCTATGATAAGATCATCTATTCTCCTTTCATTCACATTCTCTCAATCCTCTGAAGCTTTCTCGTTCTTCTTCTCAACTTATTCTTGGATTTATATTTTATTTAGATAGATAGATCTAGGAATTTTGCTTTGGTATTGGGTGCATGGTCACGTGGGTGTGGTTGTGCGTGCACATGTTGGAGTGTGTTCGCGTGAGTGAGTGGAGATTGTGCATGCTTGTTTACATGTCCACAGATGTCTGCGTGGTTTTGTAAGTGTTTGTGGTATTTGATTGGAACTCGACTTGGACATGTATAAGTTTTACAGACATGCAAAGGTATGTCTTATTTTTTACCAGCGCTTTCTCATTTTCTCACTCTATTGCAGATTATTTACTTGATTTAAACTGTATCTTGAGTAACTCTAATGATTGGTCACCAGGCTCTATAGGTGCGTATTACTTTTTGTTTGTTTTTTGCATTATAGAAAATATCGATGATAAGGAATGTACTTTTGACATTTACTCCATCATATAAGAAGTTATATGATGTTTTTACTGTTACAATCGCGTCCAACATTTTGATGGCTGTAATAGGGTATGAATTATTTACAATGTTTACTTTTGAAGTTATGATCTTTCTTTTAGTATAACATACGAGCTGTGTCAATAATTTTCTATTTGTGACAATTTATATTTATTTTACTAACCTAAAAATTATAATTTTTTCTTTCATTTTTCTATCTTGTGCCATTATCTGTCGTCGTCATCATCATTGTCTTCATCTTCATCATCATCTTCTTCATCTCCTGCTTTTGTTTCTCATCCTTCTCGTCTTCCTTCCTTATTGTGCATGCACTCGAATTCTGACTCCTATTTCAACCTCGACTCCGACGAGTACTCCAATTTCCTTCTTCCTTTTCAACGACTTATCTTCATTTTCTTCCCATAATTCCTCTACTCCTCGTCCTCCGACTCTTACTCCAACTTTATACTACCCCAAGTCTTGTTCCTACTCGTACTTCTACTCCAAATCCAACTCCAACTTCCTATGCAGATTTATTTTCCTTCTCTACCTCTTAATTTCGATTTGGCTGTGAGTGAGTGTGGGTGTGGTTGTGTGTAGGGGTGTGTGTTTGCGTTTGTGTTAGTGGGTGGGAAAGTTTGCTTGCTTGTTTGCGTGTCCACATAGTTGTGTATGTGTGTGGTCGTCGATTATGTAGGGAACTCAACTTAAACATCTACCAGTTTTACAATCCTGCAAAGGTATTGTGTCTTACTAGTTCTTTCTCTTCTCCCTGTATTTATGTTTATGTGCATTATTTACTTTTTTTTGAATTGTATCTTGGAGGAACTTCAATTAGTGGTCACTAGGCTTTATAGGTGCTATTTTTAATACATGTACACTATTTTGCTTTCTACTTATTGAAGTTCACTATGAATCGTTGGGTAACTTTCATGAGATATACGAGCCCTACCTAATAGTAAGAAGTATAGGAAGAGAAATTATTTGATTGATTGTTTCTTGATATGAACTCTTAGTCATTGAGAGGTTCCCAAAAACAATATATAAGGCGTACCCAGTAATACTTTACAAGTAAACCTGATATAGCGCTCGCCACAAAGGTTGTTGTTTCCATTATTATATAGCTTTAAGACTACAACGGATCTATGATAAGATCATCTATTCTCCTTTCATTCACATTCTCTCAATCCTCTGAAGCTTTCTCGTTCTTCTTCTCAACTTATTCTTGGATTTGTATTTTATTTAGATAGATAGATCTAGGAATTTTGCTTTGGTATTGGGTGCATGGGCACGTGGGTGTGGTTGTGCGTGCACATGTTGTAGTGTGTTGTGTTCGCGTGTGAGTGAGTGGAGATTGTGCATGCTTGTTTACATGTCCAGATGTCTGCGTGGTTTTGTAAGTGTTTGTGGTATTTGATTGGAACTCGACTTGGACATGTATAAGTTTTACAAACATGCAAAGGTATGTCTTACTTTTTACCAGCGCTTCCTCATTTTCTCACTCTATTTATCTTTATGGATATTATTTACTTGATTTAAACTGTATCTTGAGTAACTCTAATGATTGGTCACCAGGCTCTATAGGTGCGTATTACTTTTTGTTTGTTTTTTGCATTACAGAAAATATCGATGATAAGGAATATACTTTTGACATTTACTCCATCATATAAGAAGTTATATGATGTTTACTAGCTGTGTCAATAATTTTCTATTTGTGACTATTTATATTTATTTACTAACCTAAAAATTATAATTTTTTCTCTCATTTTTCTATCTTGTCCCATTATCTGTCATCGTCACCATCATCGTCTTCATCTTCGTCATCATTTTCTTCATCTCTTGCTTTTGTTTCTCATCCTCCTCGTCTTCCTTCCTTATTGTGCATGTACTCTAATTCTGACTCCCATTTCAACCTCGACTCCTACGAGTACTACAATTTCCTTCTTCATTTTCTATGACTTATCTTCATTTTTTTCTTATAATTCCTCTACTCCTCGTCCTCTGACTCTTACACCAACTTCGTACTCTTATTCCCTCACTTTATACCACTCCAAGTCTTGTTCCTACTCGTACTTCTACTCCAAATCCAACTCCAACTTCCTATGCACATTTCTTTTCCTTCTCTACCTCTTAATTTCACTTTGGCTGTGAGTGAGTGTGGGTGTTGTTGTGTGTTGGGGTGTGTGTGTTTGCGTTTGTGTTAGTGGGTGGGAAAGTATGCTTGCTTGTTTGCGTGTCCACATGGTTGTGTATGTGTGTGGTAGTCGATAATGTAGGGAACTCAGCTTGAACATCTACAAGTTCTACAATCCTGCAAAGGTATTGTGTCTTACTAGTTCTTTCTCTTCTCCCTCTATTTTTGTTTATGTGCATTATTTACTTTTTTTTTTAAATTGTATCTTGTAGGAACTTCAATTAGTGGTCACTAGGCTTTATAGGTGCTATTTTTAATACATGTACACTATTTTGCTTTCTACTTATTGAAGTTCACTATGAATCTTTGGGTAACTTTCATGAGTTAAATGAGCCATACCTAATAGTAAGAAGTATAAGAAGAGAAATTATTTGATTGATTGTTTCTTGAATTGATCTCTTAGTCATTGAGAGGGTTCCCAAAGACAATATATAAGGCGTACCCAGTAATACTTTACAAGTAAACCTGATATAGAGCTCGCCACTAAGTTTGTTGTTTCCATTATTATATAGCTTTAAGACTACAACGGATCTATGATAAGATCATCTATTCTCCTTTCATTCACATTCACTCAATCCTCTGAAGCTTTCTCGCTCTTCTTCTCAACTTATTCTTGGATTTGTTTTTTTATTTAGATAGATAGATCTAGGAATTTCACTTTGGTCTTGGGTGCATGTGCACGTGGGTGTGGTTGTGCGTGCGTATGTTGGGGTGTGTTCGCGTGTGAGTGAGTGGAGATTGTGCATTCTTGTTTACATTTCCAGATGTCTGCGTGATTTTGTAAGTGTTTGTGGTATTTGATTGGAACTTGACTTGGACATGTATAAGTTTTACAAACATGTAAAGGCATGTCATACTTTTTACCAGCGCTTTCTCATTTTCTCACTCTATTTATCTTTATGCATATTATTTACTTGATTTAAACTGTATCTTGAGCAACCCTAATGATTGGTCACCAGGCACTATAGGTGTGTATTACTTTTTGTTTGTTTTTTGCATTACAGAAAATATCGATGATAAGGAATGTACTTTTGACATTTACTCCATCATATAAGAAGTTATATGATGTTTTTACTGTAACAATCGCGTCTAACATTTTGATGGCTGTAATCAGGTATGATTTATTTATCAATGTTTACTTTTGAAGTTTTTATCTTCCTTTTAGTATAACATACTAGCTGTGTCAATAATTTTCTATTTGTGACTATTTATATTTATTTTACTAACCTAAAAATTGTAATTTTTTCTTTCATTTTTCTATCTTGTCCCGTTATCTGTCGTCGTCATCATCATTGTCTTCATCTTCATCATCATCTTCTTCATCTCCTGCTTTTCTTTCTCATCATTCTCTTCTTCCTTCCTTATTGTGCATGTACTCTAATTCTGACTCCTATTTCAACCTCGACCCCGACGAGTAATCCAATTTCCTTCTACCTTTTCTGCGAGTTATCTTCATTTTCTTCTCATAATTCCTTTACTCCTCGTCCTTCGACTCTTACTCCAACTTCCTACTCTTATTCCATCACTTTATACTACCCTAAGTCTTGTTCCTACTCGTACTTGTACTCCAAATCCAACTCCAACTTCCTATGCACATTTCTTTTCCTTCTCTACCTCTTAATTTCGATTTGGCTGTGAGTGAGTGTGGGTGTGGTTGTGTGTAGGGGTGTGTGTTTGCGTTTGTGTTAGTGGGTGCGAAAGTTTGCTTGCTTGTTTGCGTGTCCACAAAGTTGTGTATGTGTGTGGTGGTCGATTATGTAGGGAACTCAGCTTAAACATCTACAAGTTTTACAATCCTGCACAGGTATTGTGTCTTACTAGTTCTTTCTCTTCTCCCTGTATTTATCTTTATGTGCATTATTTACTTTTTTTTAAATTATATCTTGGGGGAACTTCAATTAGTGGTCACTAGGCTTTATAGGTGCTATTTTTAATACATGTACACTATTTTGCTTTCTACTTATTGAAGTTCACTATGAATCTTTGGGTAACTTTCATGAGATATATGAGCCCTACCTAATAGTAAGAAGTATAAGAAGAGAAATTATTTGATTGATTGTTTCTTGAATTGATCTCTTAGTCATTGAGAGGGTTCCCAAAAACAATATATAAGGCGTATCCAGTAATACTTTACAAGTAAACCTGATATAGAGGTCGCCACTAAGTTTGTTGTTTCCATTATTATATAGCTTTAAGACTACAACGGATCTATGTTAAGATCATCTATTCTGCTTTCATTCACTTTCTTTCAATCCTTTGAAGCTTTCTCGTTCTTCATCTCAAGTTATTCTTGGATTTGTTTTTTTATTTAGTTAGACAGATCTAGGAATTTTGCTTTGGTATTGGGTGCATGTGCACGTGGGTGTGGTTGTGCGTGCATATGTTGGAGTGTGTTCACGTGTGAGTGAGCGGAGATTGTGCATTCTTGTTTACATTTCCAGATGTCTGCGTGATTTTGTAAGTGTTTGTAGTATTTGATTGGAACTCGACTTGGACATCTATAAGTTTTACAAACATGCAAAGGTACGTCTTACTTTTTGCCAGCGCTTTCTCATTTTCTCACTCTATTTATCTTTATGCATATTATTTACTTGATTTAAACTGTAACTTGAGTAACTCTAATGATTGGTCACCAGGCTCTATAGGTGTGTATTACTTTATTACTTTTTGATTGTTTTTTGCATTATAGAAAATATCGATGATAAGGAATGTACTTTTGACATTTACTCCATGATATAAGAAGTTATATGATGTTTTTATTGTAATAATCGGATCCAACATTTTGATGGCTTTAATAAGGTATGATTTATTTATCAATGTTTACTTTTGAAATTTTGATCTTCCTTTTAGTATAACATACTAGCTGTGTCAATAATTTTCTATTTGTGACTATTTATATTTATTTTACTAACCTAAAAATTATAATTTTTTCTTTTATTTTTCTATCTTGTCACGTTATCTATCGTCGTCATCATCATTGTCTTCATTTTCATCATCATCTTTTTCATCTCCTGCTTTTGTTTCTCATCCTTCTCGTCTTCCTTTCTTTTTGTGCATGTACTCTAATTTCTGACTCCTATTTCAACCTCGACCCCGACGAGTAATCGAATTTCCTTCTTCCTTTTCTGCGACTTATCTTCGTTTTCTTCTCATAATTCCTCTACTCCTCGTCCTCCGACTCTTACTCCAACTTCCTACTCTTATTCCATCACTTTATACTTCTCCAAGTCTTATTCCTACTCCTACTTCTACTCCAAATCCAACTCTAACTTCCTATGCACATTTCTTTTCCTTCTCTACCTCTTAATTTCTCTTTGGCTGTGAGTGAGTGTGGGTGTGGTTGTGTGTAGAGGTGTGTGCGTTCGTGTTTGTGTTCGTGAGTAGGAAAGTTTGCTTGCTTGTCTGCGTGTCCACATGGTTGTGTATGTGTGTGGTAGTCGATTATGTAGGGAACTCAGCTTGAACATCTACAAGTTTTGCAATCCTGCAAAGGTATTGTGGCTTACTAGTTCTTTCTCTTCTCCCTCTATTTTTCCTTATGTGCATTATTTACTTTTTTTACATTGTATCTTGGAGGAACTTCAATTAGTAGTCACTAGGCTTTATAGGTGCCATTTTTGATACATGTACACGATTTTGCTTTCTACTTATCGAAGTTCACTATGAATCTTTGGGTAACTTTCATGAGATTTATGAGCCCTACCTAATAGTAAGAAGTATAAGAAAAGAAACTATTTGATTGATTGTTTCTCAAATTGGTCTCTTAGTCATTGAGAGGGTTCCCAAAAACAATATATAAGGCGTACCCAGTAAACCTGAAATAGAGCTCGCCACTAAGGTTGCTGTTTCCATTATTATATAGCTTTTAGACTACAACGGATCTATGATAAGATCATCTATTCCTCTTTCATTCACATTCTGTCAATCCTCTGAAACTTTCTCGTTCTTCTTCTCAACTTATTCTTGGATTTGTTTTTTTATTTAGATAGATAGATCTAGGAATTTCACTTTGGTCTTGGGTGCATGTGCACGTGGGTGATGTTGTGCGTGCGAATGTTGGAGTGTGTTCGCGTGTGAGTGAGTGGAGATTGTGCATTCTTGTTTACATTTCCACATGTCGGCGTGTTTTTGTAAATGTTTGTGGTATTTAATTGGAGCTCGACTTGGACATCTATAAGTTTTACAAACAAGCAAAGGGATGTCTTACTTTTTACCAGCGCTTTCTCATTTTCTCACTCTATTTATCTTTATGCTTATTATTTACTTGATTTAAACTGTATCTTGAGTAACTCTAATGACTAGTCACCAGGCTCTATAGGTACGTGTTACTTTTTGTTTGGTTTTTGCATTAGAGAAAATATCGATGATAAGGAACGTACTTTTGACATTTACTCCATCATATAAGAAGTTACATGATGTTTTTACTGTAAGAATCGTGTCAAACATTTTGATGGCTTTAATAAGGTATGATTTATTTATCAATGTTTACTTTTGAAATTATGATCTTTCTTTTAATATAACATACTAACTGTGTCAATAATTTTCCAATTGTGACTATTTATATTTATTTTACTAACCTAAAAATTATAATTTTTTCTTTCATTTTTCTATCTTGTCCCATTATCTTTCATCGTTGTCATCGTCATCATCATTCTCTTCATCTCGATCTTCACCTTCTTCATCTTCTGCTTTGGTTTTTCATTCTCCTCCTTTTCCTTCCTTATTGTGCATGTACTCTAATTCTGACTCCTATTTCGACCTCGACTCCTGCGAGTACTCCAATTTCCTTCTTCCTTTTCTAGGACTTATCTTCATTTTCTTCTCATAATTCCTCTACTCCTCGTCCTCCGACTCCGACTCCGACTCCAACTTCGTAGTCTTATTCCATGACTTTATACTACTCCAAGTCTTGTTCCTACTCCTACTTCTACTCCAAATCCAACTCAAACTTCCTATGCACATTTCTTTTCCTTCTCTACCTCTTAATTTCGCTTTGGCTGTGAGTGAGTGTGGGTGTGGTTGTGTGTAGAGGGGTGTATTTTCGCGTTTGTGTTAGTGGGTGGGATAGTATGCTTGCTTGTTTGCGTGTCCACATGGTTGTGTATGTGTGTGGTAGTCGATTATGTAGGGAACTCAGCTTGAATATCTACAAGTTCTACAGTCCTGCAAAGGTATTGTGTCTTACTAGTTCTTTCCCTTCTCCCTCTATTTATATTTATGTGCATTATTTACTTTTTTTAAATTGTATCTTGGAGGTGGTCACAAGGCTTTATAGGTGCTATTTTTAATACATGTACACTATTTTGATTTCTACTTATCGAAGTTCACTATGAATCTTTGGGTAACTTTCATGAGATTTATGAGCCTTACCTAATAGTAAAAAGTATAAGAAAAGAAATTATTTGATTGGTTGTTTCTCGAATTGAGTGTGTTCGCTTGTGAGTGAGTGGAGATTGTGGATGCTTGTTTACATGTCTAGATGTCTGCGTGGTTTTGTAAGTGTTTGTGGTATTTGATTGGAACTCGACTTGGACATCTATAAGTTTTACAAACATGCAAAGGTATGTCTTACTTTTTACCAGCGCTTTCTCATTTTGTCACTCTATTTATCTTTATGCGTATTATTTACTTGATTTAAACTGTATCTTGAGTAACTCTAATGACTGGTCACTAGGCTCTATAGGTGCGTAGTACTTTTTGTTTGTTTTTTGCATTATAGAAAACATCGATGATAAGGAACGTACTTTTGACATTTAGTCCATCATATAAGAAGTTACATGATGTTTTTACTGTGACAATCGCGTCCAACGTTTTGATGGCTTTAATAAGGTATGATTTATTTATCAATGTTTACTTTTGAAATTAGGATCTTTCTTTTAGTATAACATACTAACTGTGTCAATAATTTCCCATTTGTGACTATTAATATTTATTTTACTAACTTAAAGATTATAATTTTTTCTAATTTTTCTATCTTGTCCCATTATCTGTCATCGTCATCATCATTGTCTTCATCTTCATCTTCATCTTCTTCATCTCCCGATTTTGTTTCTCATCCTCCTCCTCTTCCTTCCTTATTGTGCATGTACTGTAATTCTAACTCCAATTTCAACCTCGACTCCTACGATTACTCCAATTTCCTTCTTCCTTTTCTACGACTTATCTTCATTTTCTTCTCATAATTCCTCTACTCCTCGTCCTCCGACTCCTACTCCAACTTCCTACTCTTATTCCATCACTTTATACTTCTCCAAGTCTTCTTCCTACTCCTACTTCTACTCCAAATCCAACTCCAACTTCCTATGCACATTTCTTTTCCTTCTCTACCTCTTAATTTCACTTTGGCTGTGAGTGAGTGTGGGTGTGGTTGTGTGTAAAGGTGTGTGTGTTCGTGTTTGTGTTAGCAAGTGGGAAAGTATGCTTGCTTGTTTGCGTGTCCACATGGTTGTGTAGGGAACTTAGCTTGTCCACATGTTTGCGTGTCCACATGGTTGCGTGTCCACATGGTTGTGTGTGGTAGTCGATTATGTAGGGAACTTAGCTTGAACATCTACAAGTTCTACAATCCTGCAAAGGTATTGTGTCTTACTAGTTCTTTGTCTTCTCCCTCTATTTATCCTTATGTGCATTATTTACTTTTTTTACATTGTAACTTGGTGGAACTTCAATTAGTGGTCACTAGGCTTTATCGGTGCTATTTTTAATACATGTACACTATTTTGCTTTCTACTTATCGAAGTTCATTATGAATCTTTTGGTAACTTTCATGAGATTTATGAGCCCTACCTAATAGTAGGAAGTATAAGAAAAAAAACTACTTGATTGATTGTTTCTCGAATTGATCTCTTAGTCATTGAGAGGGTTCCCAAAAACAATATATAAGGCGTACCTAGTAATACTTTACAAGTAAACCTGATATAGAGCTCGCCACTAAGGTTGCTGTTTCCATTATTATATAGCTTTAAGACTATAACGGATGTAACGCCCCAGTTCCGGAGGGATTTGAGAGTTACTACCTATCACATATACTCACATTCAATATTATAATTATAGACTCCAAATTTCCAAATATCATATAAAACTTGGTTTGAAAATCACTTTCCTCAATATCACCAATTCCAGAAATACTAAGTCACCAGACTACAATAATATTTTCTTACTAAACCTTATCAATGTTCATATAATTCTCTATACTTAATCAAGCATTCTTGAGTCATTTCACCCAATGCTTCGTAATCCAATCATTGGTTGAAATATTCAAACTCATATGAAAAATATTCAAAGATAAGGGGTGAGTTTAACCACAACTCAGTAAGTAGAGGACATATACAAGAGTGTAAATATGAGCATTTTCAAAAGAAACTTCATATGCATGAACCAGAAATCCTTTTATTTTCATATATAAATTTCTAAAATATTATCAATAAAGTAGAGCGACTTTTCAATTCTTTTACATTTAGAAAATCACTATTCATTATCAAAAACGCTTTGGCACAAATAACTGTACAATCTCATCTTATCTTCATATCCGAACATGTACCATGTTTAACCCCCGTGGTAGGGTTGTGCTATCCCCGGTGGCCAAACTAGGCAGTATCATATTGTGAGACTTTCCCTTATTCGTTCTCGGAGCCCTGAGTGTGCACACAGGAAAGAAACACATATAGGATTTCCAAAGTAGTTGCACTCCTATCATATCATATCATGGTGGTACCAACCATATCACGTGAATCCATATCATCATATTAGAACCATATTCCAAAGCAGATCAAACAGATAAGAATGCCAAAGGTTTTCATATCTATATCATATCATGTCATGTCATATCAAATCATGTACGAAACTTGTTCATATCATTTTTTAAATACTCTAAACATTTCACATTATATAAATAAAACATCATTTTCATACTCGCTCTTTTATGCATTTCAGAAACATGTCCATATTGCTCATGTTTACACTATGCATGATATAAACATTTTTCTCTTTTTCATATAGATTTCATGAGTACTGCAAATAATTGACCAAGGTTATTTTTCCCAAGTTATCATTTATAACAAAGTCATGCAAATTTTCAAAAAGTCAACCTCGATTTCAGAGTTGGTGTAAAGCCAAGCATAGGAACCTCGCTTACCTGGACTTCTTAACTTTCCTTAACTTTTCTTAAGAATGCCGAATCAAATCATCCGTCATCTATAAAATATTCACGTAGTTCATTAAATCCAGCTGAACACATAGTTCGCATTTAAACTTGATATATGAAAAATTCGTCATCTTCCCTTAACATCTAAACGTCATCTTGAAAACCAAACCTCCCAAAATATTTTAGATTTACTAAATTCTTTTGAAGTCCTAAAATATTATAAATTCTCTAAAACCTCGATTTTTACTTAATCCAAACCCCTTAATATCTCAAAAATCTCCGGCTAAAACATTAAAAGTCCCACTTATAAGTAATTGAAATCCAACTATAAATTATAAAACTATAACATAATTATTTCAAATCTATAAAAAAAAAATAAGAAAGCATTATTCACTACCAGAACTCATATTTTAAAAACAATATATTATTACTAAAATAATATAGTTCAAATATCTCTTTATTTTCTTTATATGGTATACATAAATAAAATAAAATACTTATCAAAAATAAAACTCAATTTAACTGAGACCCACGTAGAGGGTGTTTTAGTAACAAAGGAACATAAATGCATGGTCCTATATGAGAAACACTAAAATACAAGGGCACGGAAGTTTTAAACCCCAGATTCGTGACCAAGCGGTAAAGGGGTGCTCACCGAGGGGAAGAGAATTGCAATAAATATGGGCGGATGGGGTGACTACGCCATTGAGTTGGGTGGCTGCGCAACGAGAGATGTTGGTGGCTTGGGGTTGTGCGAGGGGTAGGGGCTAGTGGTGTGGGGTGGCTGAGTTGTCGCTCACGGTAGGGGATAAACTTCCCCTGTTTCGAGTGGTACAAAATAGAGCACTAGTTGCAGTGCTTCTCGGTTGCTGGGCAAGGCGGTGATCTACGGTGATGCAATAGTAATGCTTGGTGCGAGATGGTAGCGGTGTGGAAAGTGCTCTGTTTCGGAGAACAAAAACAGGGGCGAAATTTCTTTGTTGTTAACCGAAAGGCATGAGGCTCACGATGGTGTTATCCGGGGTGGGTTCACGGTGCTTGGGAAAGGTTGTTAGGTGGTGGTGCCTATTGGCTGTGACGTGGTGCATGATGGTTCGTTCGCGCATGTGAGGCAGTGAACGGTGGGGGGAAACAGAATGGCTGTGGTTTTTCTTGGTGCATGACACTGGGAGAACGAGAGAAGCTTGGGTTGACAATTAGACCCGGCTTTGCTCTATTTTTAGGTGCATGAAACAGAGGCTTTTTGATTTTATTCACGGTGGTTGTGACTTAGCAGATTAGTATGGAGTACAATGAGGCCGTCTTCTTCCCGAAAGGAACACTATGACTGGTTGTCTGTGAGGTCTACTTTCATGGTTCCAAGAGCATAAGATGTTGTTGTTACAATGAAATTCACAAGAGAATCTGATAGAGGTATTGGGCGTAAAAATAAAGAGGATGGAGATGAACCCGTCTGGTGGGTAGAACAGAAAATAAAATAAAGAAATAACTACTGATACGAGGCGAACGAGAGAGAGAGAGAGAGAGTCTGTGGAGAAGTGGATGAAGTTATCAAATATGTATAAAGTATGGAGATTACTATGCACAAAGAATAGTTGCAACAGAAGAAAGATATTGTGCAGTTATGGGAGGATAGTTATAGGAGAGGTTAGAGAAACTGAAAATGCATCTTTTCGTTTGGTTTGCTATTGCGAGATGGGGGCTGGTTGTATGCTGCATGCTGCGAAACTTACGTGCATGGAGGCCAGTGATTGCTGCTGATTCTGCTGGATGGGCGTTAGCCAAGTAGAATGGTGAGAACCGTCTACTGTGAGTTTGAAAGTGAGGAGAAAGAGAACATTCAAAATAATGAAGAGGAACCGCATAAGGAGGAATGAAAGGATGCGAGTGGAGAAACTTTCGGCAGTTGGGAGATAAAAACGGGAAAATAGAGAAACTAACAAGAGTGGGAAACGGAAGAGAGAAAACTATAAGATGGGAAAGAAACTCACGTAACGGTGTCGTACCGGGACTTTAAACTTGGGGCCTATAGTGCCTTTGAAGCCGGACATTATAATGGATCTATGATAAGATCATTTATTCTTCTTTCATTCACGTTCTCTCAATCCTCTGAAGCTTTCTCGTTCTTCTTCTCAACTTATTCTTGGATTTGTTTTTTTTATTTAGATAGATAGATCTAGGAATTTTGCTTTGGTCTTGGGTGCTTGTGCATGTGGGTGTGGTTGTGCATGCATATGTTGGAGTGTGTTCGCGTGTGAGTGAGTGGAGATTGTGCATGCTTGTTTACATGTCTAGATATCTGCGTAGTTTTGTAAGTGTTTGTGGTATTTGATTGGAACTCGACTTGGACATCTATAAGTTTTACAAACATGGAAAGGCATGTCTTACTTTTTACCAGCGCTTTCTCATTTTCTCACTCTATTTATCTTTATGCATATTATTTACTTGATTTAAACTGTATCTTGAGTAACTCTAACGACTGGTCACTAGGCTCTATAGGTGTGTATTACTTTTTGTTTGTTTTTTGCATTACAGAAAATATCGATGATAAGGAACATACTTTTGACATTTACTCCATCATATAAGAAGTTACATGTTGTTTTTACTGTAACAATCGCGCCCAACATTTTGATGGCTTTAATAAGGTATGATTTATTTATCAATGTTTACTTTTGAAATTATGATCTTTCTTTTAGTATAACATACTAACTGTGTCAATAATTTTCCATTTGTGACTATTTATATTTATTTTACTAACCTAAAAATTATAATTTTTTCTTTCATTTTTCTATCTTGTCCCATTGTCTTTCATTGTCATCATCGTCATCATCATTGTCTTCATCTTCATCTTCATCTTCTTCATCTCCCGCTTTTATTTCTCATCCTCCTCCTTTTCCTTCCTTATTGTGCGTGTACTCTAATTCTGACTCCAATCTCAACCTCGACTCCTACGAGTACTCCAATTTCCTTCTTCCTTTTCTATGACTTATCTTCATTTTCTTCTCATAATTCCTCTACTCCTCGTCCTCCGACTCCTACTCCAACTTCCTACTCTTATTCCATCACTTTATACTACTCCAAGTCTTGTTCCTACTCCTACTTCTACTCCAAATCCAACTCCAACTTCCTATGCACATTTCTTTTCCTTTTCTACCTCTTAATTTCGCTTTGGTTGTGAGTGAGTGTGGGTGTGGTTATGTGTAGGGGGGTGTATTTTCGTGT
Organism: Platycarya longipes; assembly: GCA_036559045.1. Lineage (NCBI taxonomy): Eukaryota > Viridiplantae > Streptophyta > Magnoliopsida > Fagales > Juglandaceae > Platycarya > Platycarya longipes. The sequence continues at coordinate 36,294,882 of CM071797.1, forward strand.
TTGTGTTAGTGGGTGGGAAAGTATGCTTGCTTGTTTGCCTGTCCACATGGTTGTGTATGTGTGTTGTAGTCGATTATGTAGGGAACTCAGCTTGAACATCTACAAGTTCTACAATCCTGCAAAGGTATTGTGTGTTACTAGTTCTTTCTCTTCTCCCTCTATTTATCGTTATGTGCATTATTTACTTGTTTTAAATTGTTTCTTGGAGGAACTTCAATTAGTGGTCACTAGGCTTTATAGGTGTTATTTTTAATACATGTACACTATTTTGCTTTCTAATTATCGAAGTTCACTATGAATCTTTGGGTAACTTTCATGAGATTTATGAGCCCTACTTAATAGTAGGAAGTATAAGAAAAGAAATTATTTGATTGATTGTTTCTCGAATTGATCATTTAGTCATTAAGAGGGTTCCCAAAAACAATATATAAGGCATAACCAGTAATACTTTACAAGTAAACTTGATATAGAGCTCGCCACTAAGGTTGCTGTTTCCATTATTATATAGCTTTAAGGCTACAACGGATCTATGATAAGATCATCTATTCTCCTTTTATTCACATTCTCTCAATCCTCTGAAGCTTTCTCGTTCTTCTTCTCAACTTATTCTTGGATTTGTTTTTTATTTAGATAGATAGATCTAGGAATTTTGCTTCTCATCCTCATCCTCCTTTTCGTTCCTTTTCGTTCTTGTACTCTAATTCTAAATCCTACTCCAACTTTGACTCTTACAAGTAGTCCAACTTCCTTGTTTGGCTTCTACAACTTATCTTGATTTTCTTCTTATCCTTCCTCTGCTCCTCATCCCCTGACTCCTACTGCAAATTTCTACTCTCATTTCATTACTTTCTACTACTACTACGCTTATTCCTACTCCAACTTCTACTTTAAACTCAACTCCAACTCCCTAAGCACATTTCTTTGCTTCTACGCCTCCACCTAATCTTGCTTCGGTTTTGGCTGTGTGTGGGTGTGGTTTTTGCGTTCATGTGTAGGTGTGTATTCATGTGTGTGTTGGTAGGTGGGTGAGTGTGCATGCTTGTTTGCGTGTCCATTTGGTTGTGTATGTGTGTCTGTGATATTTGATTGAAACTATATGTAGGTGGAACTCAGTTTGGACATCTACAAGTTTTACAAGAATGCAAAGGTACTGTGTCTTACTTTTTACCAGTGCTTTCTAATTTTCTCGCTCTATTTATCTTTATGCATATTATTTACTCAGTAAACTGTATCTTGCGAAACTCTGATTACTGGTCACTAGGGTCTGTAGGTGAGTATTATTATTTATTTATTTATTTGCATTACAGACAGTATCTATGATGAGGAACATATTTTTTTGACATTTATTCCATCATATAAGAAGTTGCAAGATATTTTTACGGTAGCAATCGCGTCCAACATTTTGATGGCTTCAATATGGTATGATTGATTTATTAATGTTTATTTTTGGAATTATGTTCTTTTTTAAGTGTAACGTACTCACTGCTACAATTATTAAACTTTATAACTATTTATATTTATTTTATTAACCTAAAAATTATAAAGTTTGCCATCATTTTTCTTACCTTGTCCCATTCTTTGTCGTCGTGGTCGTCTTCGTCTTTATCTTCTTCTCTTCTTCTACTCCATTTACTTTTTCCCTTTCCTCTTTCGCTTCTCATCCTCCTCCACCTTTTCATTCCTTATTGTGCTTGTGCTCCGACTCTAACTCCTACAAGTACTCCAACTCCCTTTTTCTGCTTCTACGACCTATCTTCATTTTCTTCTCATCCTTCCTCCGCTCGTCATCCTCTGACTCCAACTCAAACTTCTGATGCAGGGGGATCCAAGTCAGATGATGTTGAGCTCTCAGATTGCACATTGATGGCGTTGAGATACCATAAGGTTGCAGATCAGCGCAAAGGCGGGAAGTAATTGTGAATACTTTCCAATTGGGACAGTTTTAGGTGCGTTTCAGTCTTTTGGCCATAACTTTTGCTATGGGTGTCAGAATCGCACATAAGACCCTAATTCGGAAAGCTCTTTTTGACATGCACGCAGTCCACATTGAGCATGGCTCCATGTGCCCTTTTTTTGACATCAAATTTCGCTATTTTCTTTTTCGAATTGTTATTTTTAGTTATTTTTTATTATTTTTGGTAATATTTCGTATGTTTGTTAGGAAGTCATTTTAAATCCGATTTGTTCTGGATTTTTCGTAGATTGCTTATTTTATTTTGAATTTTAATTTTACGTTATTTTCGAAATTTTTCCATTTTTGATAAAATTCGGTTACAGACAAATTTTAGCTATACAATCCTGCTTGTGGACTAATTTTCAACAATATTTGATTTGGTAATATTCAGATTTTTTCTCAGAGACGTATTCTCTGTATTTTGGGTGAATTTCTTATATTCTTCCCTGTGAATTCATTTGTTGAAACTAGCCTGCAGAATAATCGCTATTCTGTCTGGCGTCAACTTCCTAGTCTCATTTCATCACTTTGCACTACTCCTATTCCTATTCCTATTCTTCATCCTACTTGTACTCAAAACCTAACTCTAGTTCCCTAAGCACATTTCTTCGCCTTCTAAGTGTAACCACTAAATTTTGCCTTGGTTTTGGCTGCGTATGGGTGTGATTGCATTCATGTGTAGGTGTGTATTTGTATGCGTGTTGGTGGGTGGGTAAGTGTGCATGCTTGTTTGCGTGTCCATTTGCTTGTGTATGTGTGTGTGGTATTCGATTGAAACTATATGTAGGAGGAACTCAGCTTACACATCTATAAGTTCCACAATCCTGCAAAGGTATTTGTCTTACTTTTTGCTAGTTCTTTCTCTTTTTTCTCTACTTATCTTTTTGTGCATTATTACTTTGTCTAAATGTAGGAGGAACTCACCAAGATCTATACGTGCTATTTTAATACATGTACACTATTTTGCAAGGCAATTCCATTTTTTTTCTTTGCATACCATACAATATCTATGATAATTAATATATTTTTCTTTTTTACCTTTGTTCCATCATATAAGAAGTTGGATGATATTTTTACTATAGCAATCGTGTCCATATTCTAATGACTTCAACAAAGTATAATTTATTTATGCACGTTTACTTTTAAAATTATGTTCTTTCTTTTTTTGTATAACGTACTCATTGCTTCAATAATTTTAATTTGCTAAGGACTATTTATTTTTGTTTTATTACCCTAAAAATTATAATTCTTTCATTCATTTTTTTCATGTTCCCCTATTTTATGTTGTTGGCGTCGTCATCTTAATCTTCTCCTTCCTTTACTTCTTCTTCCGCTTCCGCTCTTCTTTGACTCCTCTTTCCTTATTGTGCTCCTACTCCAACTCCAACTCCAACTCCAACTCCGACTCCGACTCCGACTCTGACTCCGACTTCTGTGCCTACTCCAGCTCCATTTTTTTACTTTTATGCTTTCTACTATTGCTACTTTTACTCATATTCGAACTCCCTAAGCATATTTCTTCACCTTCTCCACCTCTTCCTCCTCATTTTGCATCAGTTTTGACTACGTGTGAGTGTTGGTGTTGTTTTGCATGCATGAGTAGGGGTTTGTGTTTGTGTGCGTGTTGGTGGGTGGGAAAGTGGGCATACTTGTTTGCGTGGTTTTGTATATGCTTGAGGTATACAATTGAAACTATATGTAGGAGGAGCTCAGCTTGGATATCGACAAGTTCTATAAGTATGCAAAGGTATTATGTCTTACTTTTTACCAGTACTTTTTTATTTTCTCGCACTATTCATCTTTATGCATATTATTTACTTAGTTTAAATTGTATCTTGCAGAACTCTAATTACTGGTCACTAGGCTGTATAGGTGCGTATTATTATTATTATTTTTGCATTACAGACAATAACGATAATAAGGATTTTTTTTTTTTACATTTATTCCATAATATAGGAAGTTGCATAATATTTTTACTGTAGCAATTGCTTCCAACATTCTTGATGGATTCAATAACTTATAATTTATTTATCAATGTTTACTTTTAGAATTATGTTCTTTTTTAGTGTAACGTACTCACTACTTCAATACTTTTCCATTTATGACTATTTATATTTATTTTATTAACCTAAAAATTATAACATTTTCCTTCATTTTTCTTATCTTCTTCCATTCTTCAGCATCGTCATCATCATCATCATCATCTTTACCTTCTTCTTCTACTTATTCCTTTACTTCTCCGCCTTCCATTTTTGCTTCTCATCCTCCCTTTTTCTTCCTTATCGTGCATGTACTTTGACTTTGACTCCTACTTCAACTTTGACTCCTACGCGTACTCCAACTCCTTTTTTCATCTTCTACGACTTATCTTCATTTTCTTCTCATCCTTTCTTTGCTTGTCATCCTTTGACTCTAACTCCAACTCCAACTTCCTACTATTATCTCATTATTTTCTACTAATCCTATTCTTACTCCTATTTCTACTCCAAATCAAACTCCATCTCCCTACCGCACATTACTTCACCTTCTCTGCCTCCTCTTCATCTTGCTTTGGTTTTGGCTTCCTGTGGGTATGGGTGTGGGTGTGATTGTGCGTGCATGTATATGGGCGGGAAAGTGTACGCTCTTGTTTGCATGTCCATGTGGTTGTGTAAGTGTGTGTGGTATTCGATTGAAATTATATGTAGGAGGAACTAAGCATGGACATCTACGAGTTTTACAATCCTGCAAAGTGTTGTGCCTTACTTTGTACTAGTTTTTCTCTTTTCTCTATGTATATTTTTATGTGCATTATTATTTCTTCTTCTTCTTCTTCTTCAATCTCGAGAGAGCTCCATGGAGAGCTTCTTCAGTAAGCAAACCACTTGCTATTCTTGTACGGTGAGATACAAGAGGTCACGAAAGACTGTAAACAAATATGAGAGAGCTCCATGGAGAGATTCTTCAGTAAGCAGACCACTTGCTATTTTTGTACAGTGAGATATGAGAGGTTACGAAAGACTGTAAATAAATATATTATAGTGGATTCTCTTCTCTAAATGCCCATGAACATAAGTAACACACTGAACCACATAAATTTGTATATCCATATCTCTTTATTTTCTCGCACTTAATTTCTTGTGACGTCTGAGTCTCATGAAAATTTACCTATTTCTGTAAAAATGTCTATCATTCCTTATGGAATGATAGATAAAATTTAGAAGAATGAGATTTCCAAGACAAAAAATATCCGGAATGATTAGTATAACATGTGATTCATAAATGGCATGCATGTTTTATGCATGACTTATGTACCCTTTTTATGTAGACTTACACGTTTTCACAAGAAACTTATATGCACATGGGTTCAACATCTTTTTGTGTCATGCAATGACTTTTTTCCAAATTTCTTATAATTTCTTAAGTCTTGTTTTTATATCTGAACCTTGACAAGAATTGTATATCGCTGTCCCTGCCGAATTTTTATTCTCGTTAATTGTCTAGGCGTTACTTATCGTCTTTACTATCACAGTTATTCCTTAACTTCGATGACAGTTAAGTATGACCTTCCTCATCGGGTTCACTACTATTATTATCCGTGGTTGAGCTTTAGCCACTATTATTACTTGTGGTTGGGCTTTATCCACTATTATTATTCGTGGTTGGGACTTATCTACTATTTTTACCCATGGTTGGGCCTTATCACTATTTTTGAACCTCGACAGGCATTACGTATTGCTGTCCTCGTCGGGTTTATATTCTAATCAGTCGCCTGGGCATTACGTATTGCCGTCCCCATCGTAACAAGCCTTATCATATTAGTGTCAGTCATATGGGCGTTACGTATTTTCATCACTGTTATGACGTGACTAATTTTTTAATCTTTTATCTTATTCTTAGTTATTCCTTTCTTATTCTCCTGTGTATTCTCATTTTTCTTAAAGATGCATGCTATGCTCTTTTGACATAAAACTTGCCATGCTTCTTGTCGTAAAAACTTGTGACCTAGTTTGAGACATGCATGTACTCTTAGACATTTGTGTGCATGCATCATGCTTACATTAATCATATGACATATATAACATGCTTAATCAGTGCATGACATAATAAAATCGCAACACGTATCACATCTCAGTTAAAACGTAATTACTTAATTAATGAAAACGTAAAATAAAACATTTCGCATAAGAAATCAATGATAGCCGAAGCCCTCTAGGTTCTTTAGGAGTTCTTTTATTTCCTTTTCACTCAAACTCATTTCTTATTTTGTAGGTTTCAAAAATGCATAAGATAACCTTAAAATCATCAAAACCGAAAACCCACTTAATGTGTATTTCTTCAATAATTATATATATATATATATATTCTTTTGATCTTCCAAATAAATTAAAATCCAACTTATTCCAATGTTCAAATATCATCCACCTAGCCAAAAATCGAAGGGATAGAAATTTAAACTCAAAAATATACTTTCAAACCTACTAAGGCCAAACTTCCTAGTTGGGTTTTTTTTCTTATTTTTATACTTTGCTTTGTCTTCCAATTGCTTTCTAATCTCACATAATCTTCTCAATATAACATGTCAAAATATATCATTGCCTTTTTATAATTTTCCTAGACATTTCCAATAATAAATTCTAGGTTAAACAATCATTGATTTCACCCAATCTAATAAGCATAGTTTATGTTCAAATGAGTAGTAAGCAAAACCTAATATCCAAATCATTCATCCAAAACTCTAAATTGCAAATGACCAAGCTTTGACAACTCTCCACCTCAATGTATCCAAAATATCAGTTTTGAAGGGTTTGGGAGAAAGTGGTGGATTTAACAACGGTTGTAGTGTTTCTAGGATAGAGTAGCTGTGTGTCTTAGTAAAAGAACAAGTGAAGAAGTCCTCTCTCAAGACTATTCCCCCCCCCCCCCCCCAAATTTGTCGTGTACATGTATCTTCCTTAGCCTCACATGTGTCCTCTTTTGTGTAGCCTCATCATTTCCCCTAGCTTAGGTTTAGTTGGTAAAAATCTCATCTAAGGGTGACCCTTAAGCCACTTAAGAGCATGATATGATCCTTAGATTAGCCTTATCTTATCACATGGGAAAAATAGTCTTGGAATGCTTCTCATGCAAGCTTCGACCCTCACTCTTCCTTGGTATTGTTGCACCCAATGTTTCAAGTCTCGTATCTATGTATAGATTTTAATGATAACAAATAAATTCAAGACTCAAACTCAAGTTGTCTACGCATGAATGAAGCTAAGCACATCAATAAATTAAACATGAATAAGAAAGAGAACAAGTCTACAAATAAAGCTTATAGAGTAATTTTGTACATCTCTTGATAAAATTCGAAATTGGATTAAAGTTCAAAATTAATCTTTTTTTATAAAATATCAAATTGCATTTTTCACATGTGCATCACATCATTAAAAGTTTTAATTTCAAAAATTACTTTTTTCACATGTACATGACATCATTAAAAGTTTTAATTTTGAAAATTGTATTTTTCACATATGCATGACATCATTAAAAAATTGAATTTGTAAGATGATTGATTGTCATCTTGACATGTGCATGTTTTGTTTGAAAATCTTGAAGGGTGATTATGTTTTTTTTTTTTTTACAAATGTAAAAAGAAGATGACTTGATTTAAAAAATAAACCATGTTCATTTTGTCATACTAAAAGTAAAAAATTAGGTTTGATTATTTTGAAAAATAAATGAAATTGTCTTTGACAAAAGTAAAAAGGAGATATTTTTATTTGAATTTCTTGAAAAGTGAATAGTGATTTTATTTGACATGTGAATCTTTTCATATTTGAAAATGAAGACTCATTTGCCTATAAATAGCTCACTTGAATTTTGTAAAATTACAACAAGATTTTGCTTACACATCAATTGCTAAAGTTTTGCATAATTCATTCAAAAGCTTCACTCTCTCTTTTCTAAGTATTGAGCCATAATTCTTGTTCATTTTGAGAGAGATATAGGTTGCGCTGTATTGTTCTTATTTCATTCTTTGAGAAGTGTATTCTGATAATCTACCCACTATCAGCTCTTGTATGAGTAAGAGGGTGCATATAATCATTGTCTGTAGAAGGTGTTCTACATAGGGAATAGTTGAATTACCAAGTGTGAGGTGATTGCAAGTGTAGAGGATGTTTTACATGGATTCTTTGTAGCACTGTTGCTTAAAGGTATAATAGGTTTGTATCTCCACCTGAAGAAAATTGAATAATGAATTTGGGAATCTTCTAGGGGTAGCTAAGGCGGGGACGTAGGCAGTGGGGCTGAATTTCGTTAAAATACTAAGTTTGTTTCTTTTTACCCTTACTCTTTATATTTTCTACTACTTCTTATTTTGTTTATATTTAATATTGTATATTTAGTTTATAAGTATTAATTTTTTAATATAATCCAATTCACCTTCTCTCTTGTGTTAGTCTTTTATGCAAGAATTGGTATTAAAGCAATAGCTCTGTTATAAGATTAATTATCTGTTGAGTTAATATCATATTGCTAACATTGGAGCTACATTCACTGAAAGTTAATCCAGCAGTCGGCCTTCGCTACTTTATGGAGACAATTATACATTCTGGAAAACTAAAATAAGAATATTTCTTTAGTCCCAAGGTTGAGAAATTTGGAAATGCATTATAAATAGACCTTATATTCAAACAAAAATTGTTGATAGAGTATAGGTCAAAAAGAAAGAGGAAGAGTTTGATCGTGGAGGTGATAGACTTTATACAGTGAATATAATGACTATAAATTTTCTGTATAATGCTATCAATGACAATGAATTTAATAGAATAATAACTTGCAGGACAGTAAAGGAAATCTGGGACAACTTGGAAGTAACTTATGAAGGAATTTTGCAGGTCAATAAATAAAAAATTTATATTATTACACATGAATATGAAATGTTCAAAATGAATTATGATGAATCTATTTCTTCTATGTATTCTCATTTTACTAATATTATAAATAGTATGACAGATCTTGGTAAAGTTTATTCCAGCTTGAAGATGGTAAAGAAAATTCTCAACTCTCTGCCAAAACGTTGGGAATCAAAAGTGACGGCGATTCTTGAAACTAGAGATCTTAAAGAATTTGAAGTAATTGAACTTATTGGGTCACTTATTACCTATGAGTACATATTGAAAAGAGGAGAAGAAGAAGGAAAGTAAAAGAAGAGATTGACACTCAAAGTTGTTCCCCATAAAAGTGAAAGCGATGAAAATGAGAAAAATGATAACAAAGATGAAGAAATTACAATGATCACAAAAAAATTTAAGAGAATCTTAAAAAATAAAACTCCACTAAGGAAATATTTCAAAAAGTTTTCCAATAAATATACAGGTAAAAATGACTCATTAATTTGTTATAAATATAAAAAGCTTGGACATATCAAAATAGATTGTCCCCTATTAAAGAAATATCGATACAAAGACAAGAAAGCAATTAAAGTTACATGGGATAATGATTCAAGTAGCTTAGACAACGATGCAAGCATTGAAAAATCTACAAATCTTTGCCTTATGGCTAAAGATGATATTGAGGTAACAAATTTTGAAAATTTTAAAAATCATTCTTATGAAAAATTGTAAAATATTTGAGAAGAGGTATATAAGGAAATTGAAAAATTGGATATCAAGTATACTGCTTTGAAAAAGAAAAATTCTTATTTAACAAATGAAATTGATGTTTTAAGAAAAGAAAATATAGTTTCAAAAGATGAAAATGATAAGTTGAAAAAGAAAGTGGTTGATTGAGAAAAGATTGTTAAAAACTTTATAAATAGAAAAAAATTTTGAAAAACTTCTTGATAGTCAAAGATGTGTATTTAATAAGACATGCTTGAGATACATGCCAAAAGAAAAAATCAAACCCTATAAAAACTTATTTGATAAACCTATTAAATCCAAGTCAGATTTTCAAAATTATTTTCTTAAAAATATGTCACATGTTATTTATAATTTTTGTAATAAAAATGGACATAACTATCAGGCTTGTCCTATTAGAAGAAATTATACAATGACTATTAGGGTCATATGGGTACCAAATAATTTTGTTTCTTCTAATACTAATAAATAAAAAACCCCAAAAACTTGGGTACCAAGAAAAATTATTTTAATTATTTTTGTAAGTATGTATAAAGTCCTCCATGGGTAAAAGTAAATGATTTTTAGATAGCGAATGTTCAAGACACATGACAGGAGACAAAACTAAGTTTATTGACCTCACATCTAAAAAAGAAGGACACGTGACATTTGGAGACAATTCAAAAGGGAAGATCATGGGAATAGGTAAAATTGGTAATGAGTCTTCTCTCATGATTGAATATGTTTTACTTGTTAAAAGTTTGAAGTATAATCTTTTGCGTATAAGTCAATTATGTGATAAAAGATTTATAGTTATTTTAAAAAATGATAAGTGCATTATTCTGAATAATCATGATTGCAATATTTACTTTATTGCTCTTAAAAACAATAATGTTTATACAATCAAATTTGAAATAATTGCCTTACAATATGCTATTTGTTTATCAACTCAACGTGAAAATAGTTGGTTATGACATTGAAGGTTAGGTCATGCTAACATGAGACTTATTTCCAAACTTTCAAAAAATGTTCTTGTGATAGGTTTGTCAAAAGTGAACTTTTTTAAAAACAAAATATGTGATGCATGCCAGTTTGGTAAACAAACAAAATTTTTTTTCAAAATCAAGAAACATATTTTCACTAGCAGACCATTGCAACTAATACATATGGACTTTTTTGGATCAAACAGAGTTGCGAGTCTGGGAGGAAAATATTATGCATTTGTTATTGTTGATGATTTCTCTATATATACTTGGGTTATATTTCTTACTCATAAATATGATGTACATAATGTCTTTACTAAGTTATGTAAGAGAATTCAAAATGAAAATGGTTATAATATTTCAAATATCTAAAGTGATAGGGGGAAATAGTTTGTCAATAAATATATTGAATCTTTTTGTGATAAAAATGATTTTGTGCTTGATTTTTCTGGCCCTTGAACTCCTCAACAAAATGAGATAGTAGAGATAAAGAATAGATATCTTCAAGAAACAACAAGAATAATACTTAATGAGAATAGTTTACCTAGTTATTTTTGGGCCGAAACAGTAAGTACTGCATACTATGTTATAAATAGAGTTATATTAAGGTATAAATTAGATAAAACTCCTGAGTTTTGGAATGAGAAAAATCCAAACATTAGTTACTTTCATGTATTTAGATGTAAATATTTTATTCTCAATGATAAAGATAATTTAGAAAGGTTTGATGCAAAATCTAATGAACGTATCTTTTTTGGGTATTATACAAATAGTAAAACTTATAGAGTATTCAATAAAAAGACTTTGACTGTACAAAAATCTATATATGTAGTATTTGATAAATCTAACCCTCTACTCTCCAAGAAATCTATTGATGAATAAACAAAAGGTACAAATAACACAAATAGTCTCAGTCTCAATAAAGAGAATACAATGGAAGAAGTCCAATATAGAGATATCAGGAAAGATCATCAAGACTTAGTACAAGATACAACCAAATTGTGGAAATATGTGAAAGATCATCTAGTATAACAAATTCTAAGAGAACTTTCACGAGGTGTAAGTACTCAATCATCTCTTAGAAATATTTGCAATCACACTGTTTTTCTATCTTATATTGAATCCAAAAATATTGACGAAGTACTACTTGATGAATCATGGATTCTAGCCATGCAAGAAGAGCTAAATTAATTTGAAAAAAATGATGCTTGGACAATTGTTCCTAGACCCAAAAATCATGTTATTATTGGAGCAAAATAGATTTTTAGAAATAAGAAAGATGAGTTTGGAATCATCACTAAACATAAGGCTCGACTTGTAGCCCAATGTTTCAACCAAGAGAAATGAATTGATTATGATGAGACGTATGCACCTGTCGCAAGATTAGAAACTATTCGAATGTTACTTGCATATGCATGTTATAAAAATTTCAAACTTTTTTAAATGGATGTTAAAAATGATTTTTTAAATGATTTTATAAATGAAGAGGTATATGTTGAGCAACCTCCAGGTTTTGAAAATCATATTTCTCTGAATCATGTTTTTAAGCTCACAAAAACATTATATGGATTAAAACAAGCTCCTAGAGCTTGATATGAGAGATTTAGTGAATTTTTGATTGAAAAAGGTTTTTCAAGAGGAAAGATCGATACAACTCTTTTCATCAAATATGAATAGGATGATATTCTTCTAATTCAAATCATTGGATGATATAATATTTGGTGCTACTAATGAAAATATATGCCAAAATTTTGCTAAGAGTATGCAGGAAGAATTTGAAATGAACATGATGGGAGAATTTAACTTATTTCTTGTATTGCAAATCGAACAAGAAAAAAGTGATATATTCATTAATCAGTCAAAATATATCAAAGAGTTACTCAAAAAGTTTGAGATGGAAGGTGAAGGTAATTGGAAACCAATAAGTCCAACCACCAAACTTGATAAAGATGAAAGCGATAAGCCTGTTGACTCAAAAATATATCGAGGTATGATTGGTAGTCTATTATATTTGACAACTAGTAGACTAGATATTATGTTCAGTGTATATTTATGTGCACGCTTTCAATCATCTCCAAAACAATCTTATTTGATTGCAGTTAAGCTCATTCTTAGATATCTTGTCGGTATAATTGACCTAGGGTTATGGTATCCTAAACACACTTCTTTTGATCTTATTAGTTATTTAAATGCAGATTATGTTGGTTGCAAAATTGATCGAAAAAGTACTAGTGGAACATGTCATTTCTTAGGTCATGCACTTGTTTCATGGTTTAGTAAAAAATAAAATTCTATTACATTATCTACTGCTGAGACAGAGTATGTTGCTGCAGGTAGTTGTTGTGCTCAAGTTCTTTACATTAAGCAACAGCTTGAGGATTTTAAGCTTATATACAATCACATTCCAATAAAATCTGATAATACAAGTGCTATAAATCTTTTAAAGAACCCAATACAACATTCTAGGACTAAACATATTAAAATTAGATATAATTTTCTTAGAAATCATATGCAGAAGGATGATATTGTACTAGAATTCACAAGCACACACGATCAATTGGTAAACATTTTCATAAAACTCCTACCAAAAGATAGATTATGCATTATTATAAGAGAAATAGGAATGATGCATGCCATGAATATCTGTTGAGTATTTTTATTCTATTATCTCAAATGACTTACAAAAATTTGAGACTTCTAGCCTTATCTTTTAACTGCATTTGCTCTTCATAGATTAACATATTATTTTCGTATAAAGGATTAGGCAGTCCAAATGAAGAGGCAAGTAAAGATTTTAAATCTTTATTCTGTTACTTTAACTCTACTATTTTTTTATTTGACTCATAAACAAGTTATTGAAATACAGAGATTGTTTTGCTAAGTTTCTCAATTTTGCGAGTTTTGAACTGCAACCGGGCGGAAAAAGCAACAATGGATGATGAGTATCAAGTTTCGAGACCTGCAAGCTCATAAATGGTGTCATGATTTGATTTATTAGCCAAATCAGGCTTTTGTTGCTTTATGGCACCTACGACAGATGCATAATAGATTGGGACTGAGGTGAAGAATACCTCATATCTTAATTACGAGAAATACTTAAGGGAAATTGATGAGTCATTAAAAATTTATAGAATGAGAATGCATATGAATTGCAAAGATATAAAGAAGATTTAATGCGAAATAGATAAAGTTAAGGATTGCTCTTATAGAGACAGAAATAAGAATAAGACAAACTATCATCTTTTCAAATCTTACTTAGTCAAGCTTTTAAGATATGCTGGATGAGACAGTTGAGATGACTGATTGAGACGGTTCTTGGTTCAAATCCGGAAGATTACCAAAATAAATTTTCTTCGACATTCTATCGTTTTGGATAAATAGATACCTGATCCATGAGCAATATAAGATCTTTCTTTGAGTATCCGATGAGTGAAAATGGTCATTTAAACAGCAATTCAAAACTTTCAAATCTTGGCAATATTTCATTTGTCAACAACATCAAGTGGATTTTAAATCTCTGTACCGAGAAGATAGAGCTAGGCCTCAGCGTTTGCAGGTTTTTTCGAAAATAGATGGCTCCAATTATTCAACTTCAAATCTCTGAAACATCTAATTTGTCAAAAACATCAAGCGGATTTGAGTTTTCTTCTGCACCGAGACGATAGAGCTAGGCCTCAAGCCTTTGCAGCTTTTGTCAGAAATAGATGACTCTAATTATTCAACTTTCTATAGTTTCTACTAACGCACCATTTTATTTGTTTATTGATTACTGCATGGAGATGCTTTAATGATGCTAATTATGGTTCATTTTTAATGATACCAAAAGGGGGAGAATTTACATACTACTTGAATTCGTAATCCTGTTATATATGCTGAAATCATGTTTGTTTATTACTTGAAAAACTGATGCATATTCTCAAGGGGAGTTTAAGTATTACTGCAGGTCGTAGATTTCTACTTAGTATTTATCATCATAAAAAATTGGAAGATTGTTGAACCCAAGGTTCAAAATCTCGTATTTACGTATAGATTTTGATGATAACAAATATATTTAAGATTCAAGCTCAAGTTGTCTACACATGAATGAAGCTAAGCACATAAAAAAATTAATCATGAACAAGAAAGAGAACAAGTCTACAAATGAAACTCAGAGAGTAATGTTGTACATCTCTTGATAAAATTTGAAATTGGATTAAGGCTCAAAATTAATTTTTTCTTATAAAATATCAAATTATTTTTCACATATGCATGACATCATTAAAATGTTTAATTTCAAAATTTGTATTTTTCACATATGCATGATATGATTAAAAGTCTTAATTTTGAAAATTATGTTTTTCCACATATGTATGATATCATTAAAAGTTTTAATTACGAAAATTACATTTTTCACATGTGCATGACATCATTAAAAGTTTTAATTTCAAAAATTGTATTTTCTACATATGCATAACATTATTAAAAAATTAAATTTGTAAGATGATTGGTTGTCATATTTGACATGTGCATGTTTTTTTTGAAAATCTTGAAGGGTGATTATGTTTTTTTTTACAAATGCAAAAATAAGATGATTTGATTTAAAAAATAAATCATGCTCATTTTATCATATGCTATGTGGTTATGTTCTTATTTCATTCATTGAGGAGTGTACTCTGACACACTACCCACTCTCAACTCTTATAGAAGTAAGAGGGTGCGTATAACCTTTGTGTGTAGAATGTGTTCTACATAGGGAATAGTCAAGTCACTAAGTGTGAGGTGATTGCAAGTGTAGAGGGTGTTTTACACGGATTCTTCGTAGCAGTGTTGCTTAAAGGTGTAATAGGCTTCTATCTACACCTGAAAGAGATTGAATAGTGAATTTTAGAAATTTCAAGAGGTAGCTTGAGACGAGGAATAGACAGTGGGGCTGAATCTCGTTAAAATACTAAGTTTGCTTCTTCTTGCCCTTACTATTTATATTTCTTGTTGCTTCGTAATTTGTTTATATTTTATATTGTGTATGTGGTTTATAAGTATTAATTTCTTAATATAACCCAATTCACCCTCCCTTGTGTTAGTCATCTAGGCAACATGTATCATTCAACATTTTCTAGAGGGTTTGTCCTCTCATGCCACTTATCTTACTTCCTATTAGAACAATTGGGTGACTTGGAAGATAATCATAAGATATGGCTAAGGCAAAGTCGGTGCTTGCTTCTTAAAACTGGTTCCTAGCCTATTTTCATCCAATTGAGTTTCTTTCATGGTTTGCTTAACCAATCCTTTTAGATGAATTTCCCCCCACATGCCACTTGTCCTCTTATATATTAAGATAATGTAATGATTGAGAAAATATCCCAAAATTTTGTCCTTAGGTAAAGTCAGTTACTAGAGCTTAACTTGAATTCTGCTTAAGTCCTTTTCATGCCCCTCTACTTCATACTCAATTTAATCCTTATTCAGTTCGTATCTCTAAACACTAAAAACATGAAAGTTCTAGATCTATCTCTTGGTGTTCTATATAATTTTGAATCATCTTATTTGGAGATCGGATGAGGATGTTATGCCTAAAATACCAAAGAACATTGAAACTGTCCGAGAGTATCCAATCCTGTTTCATCATATGGTATATTCCTTTCTTGCTTCCCTTAACTTCCTTTTGCCACATTGCTTAACTCTTGCTCCTAAGCATTATCTCTTTGAGTTTTCAAACTAAAACTTCCCAATTTGCCAAGTGTCCATACATATGTCAAACTAATAAGTTGGTTATATAGATTTTTCAAGATGAGATATGATAAAGTCGGCTACTACGTATATCCAGTTCAAATGCGTCCACTTCACATCCAGTTTCTCCCTTGATTAAGTCTGTATCTATTAAAATTTTTTTAAATAAAAGTTATATATTTTTCTCTTGGCTTTCTATAGCATCTTGAATCACCTAATTCTGAGATCATATGAGAAAGTAATGTCCAAATTACTAAAATACAATGAATCTGCTCGAGATTAGCCAATCTGAGTGCATCATGTGGTATATTCCTTATTTGTGCCATTTGACTTTCTTTGTAAATTCTTGTAACTCCAATTTCTCTAAAATATCATTTTGAACTTAAAAAAAAAATCTTCCCATCATGATACTAAAGCATTTAAGTATTTCCCAAATATTTTTTCTCCAATACATATATGCTTAATATCAAAACAAATTCTTAAGAAATATATATATTTCCAAAAGTTCTAAAGATTTGTTAAAATAATCTTCAAGAAATATAATTATAACAAGCACAAAAATTAAATAAATGACACTTAAAAATTTAGTTTATCACACTGCATGGCCCTACAAGTGCCATGCATGGAACATACAATGCAATGCATGGCACGATATAGCCTTGCAAGTGCACCGCGGTGCACGTACCGAGTGCACCAAGAGCCTCGTGACAGCGAGCTGCGAGGCCAGTGACCCGTTGGCAATCCATATGGTGGCCACAGACGATTTCTGTTCGATCAACAGCGGTCTTCACCCATAGGGTTACATACGAAAGCTAGGCCGTCCATCATGGCGCACAAAAATGTGGGCCCAGGTAAGTTGTTGACCTACTATGGTTAGGCCAGGGGGCTGCGCCGACAGTCACCATATGAACTGTTGGTGTCATCTATCTCCTCGAAGACGGTTTATGGCCACCTAGCCAGGATGGAGGCCTCTTTGTGCAATCACGAGCAAGAGAAGGCACGTGGCCAAAATCCCTTTAGCCTAATCACATTACGACTCGGTCGGGTTGTCGGTGGACACCAGGTGAACTGCCGACAAGTTTTGTACCCGCTTGAGTTGAGTGCTGCCATAAGAGCCACGAGTACACCTTGCACCTTGTCCCCTCGATCGAAAACGAAGTCCAACGACTCCTACAAAGCTAGTGACCACTCAACCACCACCACCAAGGTCTCTAACGACCCCTGCCAGTGGCTGACTTGACCTCTGCCACTAGTGGACGTGACCCCTACCACCCAATGACTAACTCCACCTCAATAAGGCATTACACAACTTGCCAGTCCCTCCAGTTGCATGGGACTCGAGAACTCCTCAGCGGTACAGGACTCAACATGTTCTCAACAGCACAAGACTCGACAGTCCTTCCAAGTGCGTGGGACTTTATGGCTCCACCAATTACACAGGACTCGGCAACTCCCCCCACTTGCATTGGATTTAGTTGCTCCTCCACACACACATGAATGCTCAGACGGACACCACCTTGGCTATGACCAGCAGGCAGAAATGGTCTGTCTCCAAATACAAAAAAAAAAAGGCCATTCGGTACAGATCAATCACTTGCTGTAGGCAGGACTCAGACACCACTTGCACGAACTTTCCCAGTGGGCTCACTCAGACTCTCCCCAATAGGCATGCGTAGATTGTATTAGCGGGCTCATCTAGGCTCTCCAAACGAGCTCACCTTAACTCTCCCAATGAGCTCACCCGAGCTCTCCCATCAAACTCTCCTGAAGGGGTCATCCAGACTCTTTAGTTGGTTCACCCAGACTCTCCCAACGGACTCTTCAAGCGGGCTGATATAGGCTTTCACGACGGTCTCACCTAGGCTTTCAGACAGGCTCACTCAGGCTTTACCAGCGAACTCTCCCAGTGGCTCATCTGTACTCTCCCAGCAGCCTTACCCGAACTCTCCTAGTGGGCTCATCCGAACTCTCCTTAGCAACTGCGGACTAACCCAACTGGTAATAACACCTAATTTATCTTTCTTAAAACTTACGTGAATTTCGTTTTCACTAACAAAGTTACTTCCTGTGGCTCAAAACGGCACACTTGATGATATGGGTCCATTCAGGCAGAGCTTAGGCGTCCTAATACGGTTCTATCAGAACAGATTGCCAGGCAGTAATGCCAGTCTTCTTAGCACATACAAGCATCTTTAGGAGACAAGCTGAGTCCTATGACTTGCCACAAAGTAGGGTTAGGGCTAAGGCTACCGAGCCCTGTCCTGTCACAACCTAAGCCTGAGTACAAGTCCCTTAACTTGTTCGCTTTTAGTACTGCAACAAGATACAAGCTGAGTCCCTTGACTCACCATGAAGTGGGGTTAGGGCTAGGGCCACCGAGTGCCCTATCACAACCTAAGCCTAAGTAAAAGTCTATTGACTTGTTGGCCCCTCGTGCTGTGACATGTTACAAGCCGAGTCCCTTAACTCACCACGAAGTGGGGTTAGGGCCAAAGCCACTGAGTCCCTTGACTTATTGACCCTTTGTGCTACAATATACTGAAAGTCGAGGGTCATACTCGAGCCAAATCGCTGCCAGTAGGTTACCCACGAGCTCCACAACCGCCTAGTAAGGGTTACCTTTGAGAATGAGTTGACGGGCTCGGCAACCACCTAAAGTTGACCAGGAGACTGATGGATCCTCTGACCATTTTATATGGGTTCACACAAACTCCAACACTAATAGTAATCGAGAACAAAGGCATTGAACTAGCATACACTTTTTGAATAACGACGAATATCCAAGATCTGTGCCCTCATAATACGTAGCGGAGCTAGCCTCCAGCCAAATTCGAGCTCCGCACTCCCATCATATGCGTCAAGCGAGCCTCTTACCACATCTAAGCTATGGGCTTCTGCCATATGTGGTCGAGCCGGCCTCCCACCACAACAAGCTCTGCACTACCACCATACATGGTCGAGCAGATCTCCCACCAAATCTGAACTTCGCACTCACATCATACGTGATCGAGTACACCCCATGCCTAAATCCGCCTCTGGAGGCATTCATTACTTAACACAAACGGATTGATTTGTTTTCTTATTGATGACTTTTGTTGTATATTTTATCTTAAAGATTCTCAAGGCCTTTTGTTAGAACAAATTGCCCTTAAGAATCATGAGAATCTGTAGAGGGATGAAATATTAAGCGCGAGATTGGGCCAACCCACCAATCTACACAAGAGGACAGGATAAAAGCATAGGGAGTGAGAGACACTAAGGGACTTGTGGCAGGAAGGTGTTAGGGTTGGCCCAATCTCATGGCAAACAGACAGCTAGTCACCTCATGGAAGGGAGGCACATACAATGAAGATCAAATAAAAGTGAAGGGTCAGAGGACAAGGGAATGAATTCTACTTCTTCTTCAACCTCAAGAGAGCTCCAAGGACAGCTTCTTCAGTAAGAAAACCACTTGTTATTCTTGTATAGTGAGATACGAGAGGCCATGAGAGACTGTAAACAAATATATTATAGTGAATTCTTATCCCCAAACGCCCATGGATGTAAACAATACGCCAAACCACGTAAATCTACTTGTCCATATCTCTTTATTTTCTTTGCACTTATATTCTATTCAATCTCGTGGATGTACACACCACCACCGTATAGTTGCATCGAAAACTGTCGGAGGCTCCAAACAACACTATTTAAGAGGTCGTCATAGTGGGTTGGGAATGACTATTTCTCTTCCTCCAGCCTACTGAGCGATTTTTCTCGCAGCAGCAGGTGGCAAAGTATGCTTGCTTGTTTATGTGTTTGTGTGGTTGTGTTTCTGGTATTCGATTGAAATTATATATATAAGAGGAACTCAACTTGGACATATATAAGTTCTACAAGCTTGGGAGGGTATTATGATGTACTTTGTACCGGTGCTTTCTTATCTTCTCAAACTATTTATCTTTATGTGTATTATTTACTCAGTTTAAACTGTACCTTGAGGAACCCCAATTACTGATCACTAGGCTTTATAGGTATGTATTATTTTTTGTTTGTTTTTTTGCATTACAGACATTATCTATGATAAGGAACATATTTCTTTGACATTTATTCCATCATATAGGAAGTTGTATGATATTTTTACGGTGGCAATCACGGCCAACATTTTGATGGCTTCAATAAGGTATAATTTATTTATCAATGTAAGCTTTTGGAATTATGTTCTTTTTCTAGTATAATGTACTTACTCACTACTTTAGTAATTTTCCATTTAAGATAATTCTTCAAGACTTGTAGGTGCCTGTACAACCTTCTAGGCAGAGACATACTCGGATTGTGTCTTGGTCCAAACTTTTGTCTGGTTTTGTAAAACTTAATTTTGATAGTAGCTGTCGTGGTAATCCAGGGAATTGTGGTGGTGGCAGGATTATTCGGGATAGTCGTGGTATCTTCTTAGGGGCTTTCTCTACTTGGTTTATGCGTGGTACTAATAATAAGGCTGAGCTTCGAGCTCTAAAGGAGGGAGTAGTTTTGTGCAAAGCTCTTGGCTATTTTTCTTTTGAGATTGAATGTTATTCTCAATTGGTTGTGGATTGGGTTTTTTCTAGATCTTGTAATGTTTGGTACCTTTGAAATTTTTGGGAGGAAGTTCTAGTTGAATTGACATTACAAGAATAGGACTTTTTGCGACGTAAATTTTCGTAAAAAAAGTGGCAAAATCGTCGCCAGTGACTTTTTTTGACGATTTTTACCTCGCTGCAAATTTGCTGGTATTATTCCTTCACTTCTGAACTACTGCAACAGAAGTCAAGAATCGCCGCAAAAAGTTGATCTTTACCAGCAATTTTTTTGGCCGCAATTAGCCAAAATATCGTCGTAAAAAGGCACTACGATTAAGTTAATAATTGTTGTGAAAGACTTCTTTTGGCGATTTCATAACCGTTGCTAATAGTCATATATCGGCGAATTTTTGTTTCTAAAAACTATTTCCAACGTTTTCTTACAGCATTGGAATTGAGATTTTGGCTTTCAATACTTAATTGCGGCAACTTTTGGTCGTAGCTAATTTTCATTTCCTGCATTGTTTTAAAAAGAATATTTGTGACAACTAGAATTCGCCGCAAACACTCTTTTTCAAAAAAAAAAAAAATACTAGTCCAACTGAATGGCTTTGCTAACCATTCAGTTTCTCTGATATCTTTTTAGGTTATATAGCCTAAAACACACAAAACTTTATTTCAAAACATTATACATACACTAAACAAAAAGATTAAAAAGAGAAGATATTTTCCTTTTAACCATAATATCCCAACACATATTATATTAAATGTTTCATCCTATCATAACTCAAACACAACATAGCCTCATCCCACCATTTAGAGTTGACCACATATATCATAACAACGTGATCAAAGACATAAAAAAGGAAGCACAAACTAGACCCACGTGATCTCGAGGATGATTGCTATCAAGTTAATGTCCAACATGCTCTCACTTAGACCCCTTGCATTGCAACACTGTTTTGAAGCTTCATTCCCTGTTCACTCATCTTCTGAATCTCTAAGGGTGATAAGATTTTCATGCACCGAAGGCATAGGACAAATTGCCTGCACAGACACCAAGCATATTATGTAGATAAGACATACTTGGTCCTGAATATTTATGCAAACAAACCAAGAGTACCAAATCCTTTTCAAAGCAAACAAGCCAAGAATAAGAAGAAAGACAACATTATTGGATGGCATGAGTGTAGAAGTGTGTCTGGATTCATTATTGGAAGAAAATGCTTCAGCAAAGAAACATAGGAGTAACTTGATGTAGATAAAACTAAAAGATATCCTTTCATGGATGTCTCCAACAGAGGCTTAGTGACCAATTAAAGGTATCTATTTTAACTCCAGATTAATATTAATTAAGTTAATTAAATGCCATGTGAGTATGAATTTGAAATAGCTCTAAAAGTGAATAAATACTAATTGGTGAAATATAACCAAAATGCACCAAAAGTGAAAAAAAAAATGTCCAATAAGGGGATTGCCTTTGATCCCCAAACTGGCACCTTATATAAAGTTGCAATGGCTTGAGGCAACCGCCTCTCTAAAAGCTACTATATTTAAATGTGGACCGAACAATAATTTAGTGAAATGGCTTCTAAAACTTAAGGAGCAATTTCGTCACGAGGAAAGATGTCCTATAAATCTATAAACATGGTTGTTCGGATTTTTTAGGCCAGCTCGTATCCATTTAGCACAATCTCACTTCAATATAGATATTCCAATGCATTAAATAGATAACATTTTATTTTCTCAACATGTATACTAATTATCTCTAGAAATTTTTTAACGAATAAGTTTACTTATCAAAAATGTCTGGAACCTAATACTTTTAGCCATTGCCTTTTTCACACTTCATGTTATAAGAATGCAGACACTAGGTGCCTTGAGGTCCACTTTTGCATTTGACAATATTGGAGCCAAGAATATGCATTAATCACATTGACACCTAAAATTCCCATTTTGGACAGGCCTGTTTAATAATCAAGATCTACAGGGACATGCAATCACATACCATCTAGAAAGCTTTACATGATTTTAACCAATGAAAAATATCAAGAAAGCTAACACCAAACATACAATCTAGAAATTTTTGTCACATTTTAATCAGTAAATCCTCTATAAAAAGCTGGCATAAAAAACTTAACAAAATATTAGTTTACTTGGCTAAAAAAATCTAGTGATTTTAACCAACAACAAATATCAAGAACGCTAACACCAAACCTATTATCTAGACATTTTTGTCACATTTCTAATCAGCAAATTCTCTATAAAAAACAGGCATAAAAAACTTAACAAAATATTACTAATTTACTTGGCTAAAAAAAACTAGTGGTTCTTATTTGTAAAATATTTATAAAATGCCTCTAACAGAATATCCTAACCACATTAAATGTATTTCATAGCATATTATAAATAGCAATTAAGCACCCAATCATCTCAATAGTGGATGCTATTACCTTGCATCTGGAATCAACAACACAAGTGAATACAGTATGCGAGTGGGAAGTCTCAGCATTTATACTAGTTTCACCTGTCCTCCTATTTGATATCCCCTACATAATTTATTCAATGCTTGTAAATATGATGTTTGAATATAATCAACCCATAATGCAAGCTGATATTTAAAATATAACGTATCGAATTCGAAGGGCTGGAAATGAGGAAGTCACATGGAGTCTAATCCTTCAGATTAAATGGAATAAATTATAAAAATGTATGAACTGTTAGCTTAAAAACTTTCTATTTAAGTAAAAATGATATTTTCTTTTATATCAATTTTGCTAGCGGTTTGCCTTATGCGTTACCTCAACATAAGGAAAGAGTCTGGATACAAGACATGTACTTAATGTGAGCCTTATCTTATTTATTATCTTTTCTATAACTTGCCAAAGAATTTGAGGATTTAGATGCATGTGCCCTAGACCTCGTCATTCACATTAGGGTGCTTGAGGCCAAAGCCACTAAACTTTTTAATCCTTGAATGTCTAAGTGAAGAAATAAGAATTAATTTATGGGACATTACGTAGAAATAATGTCCCTTAAAAAGTTTGATTTCCTAGGTGGAAAGAAAAAACATGTTACCCTCCATACTAATATTCTTTCCATCATAATACTGGCACAAGTTCCAAAATATTGCAACACCTAGATTGGGAAAAGAACCCAATTGCGTGATTCAAATCTCTAAGTTAGGTCATTAAGCCCCCCTTTTCAATTATATGTAATGTAGGGTGCTAAAATGCAGCGGTCAATCTTTCAAAACTTCATCATAGGCCTAGAGACAAACAACACAGTGATCTTGAGTTAATGTATTTTGTTTACACCCTCTTTTGGTTTATTTAGAAACAGAACTTGTGTTTGAGATTGCCATTTCTACAGTTTTGATTTCTAATAAAACAGTCTGCAAAGATGAAATTTGAAGAAGAAAATAAACAATTACTCATAAAGAAGTATAAAAGTTTATAAGGGCCACATTAAGATAAATATTCATGCTCTGCCTAAAGTATGAGAAGTATATTAGAGAGAAAACCTTCATCAAGAGTTGAGTCACATCCTTCATTGTACGTACAGATTCCTCTTTGAGATTTTTGACCTAGACACCAGGTTTAACATCTTCTCTTATCTGGGAGAAGAAGGCAACAAAAGGCCAAAGAAGACAAGGTTTATAGAAGCCAAAAAACTTTAAAAAAATACATGTAGATTAAAGGATAAAAAAATTCCTTTTACCTGGTGATTTCTTTGAAAGGATAAAAAATTCCTTTTTATGATTATTCTGGGTTGAGAAAAAGTAGGGTAAAATGCTGATTACGCCCAAATAATAATGCGGCCGTTTGTAGTATAGTTTTGGGGTGTCGATTCCATAGGGAGATGGATTGAGAAATTGAAAAATAGTAACGAAATTAACAAAAAGATTTAAAAGAGTGTGAAAAGTGATTTTTGAAGTATGACGTAAATTAAAACTAAATGAATAATTTGAAAAGTATAAAAATGAGATGAAAAATAGAGCATTGGGAATCCTTTGTATATAATCGATATTTTAATTATTTTTGATTCATTAATAACTCAATTGAAAGTTCTATGTCCAAATTTTCAATTGGAAGATAAAACATTAATAACCAGATTTAAATTAAATGTAATCTTTCGAAAAATCATTCGTCGCAATATAAGAACGAGAATTTTTATCGATATTAAGGAAATTCAACGTTGACAATATACTCGTAGAGAAATATTGTAGTAGAGAATTAAATTAATATAGATAACCAATTGAACCAAACATAATCAAATGATTATTCCATTCAATATAAAAAGCATGACTGAATCTATAAATGAAATAATTTCTAAGATTATTTGATGACGAAAATATTTATAATAAATTTCGAATGACTAAACAAAAGAGTTTTAATAATTGAAGAACACATATATGAATAAAAAACAATTACAAATACCATCATATATATATAAATTCATCCCTAACTCTACTAAAGAATTTAGTTACACATATTAAAAATATGTAACGAAAATTCTCTAAGGAAAAATATGGAAGAGCTGGCCATTGTTTTCTCTCTTCTTTGGTTTTTCTTTTCTTTTCTCAAGTTCTCAAAATAGTTCTTCCAAGGCATCCAAGCACCAAGCATGGTCCAAGAACACAAACACCTCCCTTCTATTTATAAGCATCATTCATGCAAGTTGTCATGACAAAATCATCACAATTTCAACTTGCTTTGCCATGTGTCATTTTTGAATCCAAGTAATTTGTGAGTTGTCATTTTGATAATTTATTTTTCCACTATGCATGAGCTGAATTTTGCTTGTAAGTTGAGTGTTCAATTTTGTTTCTTTATCCATTAATTGCCTTGTATGACTATATATCTTGTGATCAAATAATTTGTCTTGAAGAAACTTGAGTGCACTTCATCTTGCATGTGAGTTGATCATTGAATTTCCAAGTTGGTGTAGGAGTGCTTGCTGGAAAATATTGTGATGACATTTGGATTTGATGCAAGTGGCTGAAGAATATTCAGGAACGTCAAGTGCAGGTACGTCCACTTGATGGTCGATTTTGTTTTAGATTGAGCAGATATCTCTTAAAACATAAAACATAAACGTTATAGATATTTCTCTTGGGGTTCTATATCATCTTGAATCAGCTTAATCGGAAATTGGATGAGAGAGTTATGCCCATATTACAAAAAGACGTCAAAACTGTGTAAAATTTTACAATTATCTTCATTTGCTCCTAATGCCTCTATTTGTGTCCTAAATCAAAATATAAGAATAATGAGTATATTTAGGCATCAAATAAGAATAAAATATTAAACATTAAGAGAGAAAAATATGGCCTTTTATATTCTCATCAATATATTAAATCATGCTGATATCTATCTCAAGATAAATGACCATTAATTTTAATAACATGAGTTATATCCATTATTTTCTTATTTCTTTTAGCATTTAAATAGAGTATTTAGAGTGCATTTTTGTGCACTCATCAAATTCCAAGTGACTTATGGCATGAATTCTTAAGATCAAAACTCAAGTATGATGTGGTTACAAACAAATTTTTAACAACACTAAAAAAAGTTAGGAGTTTCATTAGATCAGTAAATTCAGACAATTTAATCAGCCAATAGCTTTATACTGTTATCATATACGCAACAAACCATGTAACTATAGTACATTCATAAAGCAACCCAATGAAAATAATTTGCAGTAAAAGACATGACATATTACCCAATGAACATTCATTGCTCTAATGAAACAAAACCTTTTCCAGAAAAAGATATGACATATCACCCGGACAACATTTACTGTCCTCAATCGAAAAAGTTGTGAAGAGTGTCTTATGCACAACAAGGTTTAAAAAATAGTCCACATCATTAAGAATGTGACCCCACTGAGGCTTGAAGGATGGATATACTAATCTAGGTTTAATCTAGAAATGGGAAAGAAATTCAAGATTAACAGTAAATATCATAACAGATGTTAAAGAGGAAAGAACGATATTTGATAAACTATTAACAATAACTCTCTGCATCAAAAATTCAGAATAACAATTTCTTTATTAAATGGGCATCGTTGAAAGTTACAAAAACTGTGACCTCAATTAAATTTATTATATATGTTTTCATTTAATACTTAGCACTAAAATAGTAAAATGTAATAAATACAATATTAAACAATGATTAGACATAATTGACTGCTTATAGTGGCCAGTTCTTTTCGTTCTTTTTTTTCGAAGGAAGGCCGACACCCCAATTGTTAAAACTGTAAGTGAAGTCAAGCCTAAAAGGCATGGAAAAGCCATCATCAAATTTGAAATATTTTACTTTTGCAATTGAGTCCATAACCATTACCAAAGACAAAGGAATAATTCATAATGATCACATAAAGATCCCAAGTTATGACGTTTGTTGTTTTGTTATCATGAAGAATATTAGATACCCATTTACAAGTCATGAGAAACAAACACTATCCTATAATCTTGGATAGCAATTACTATTAAAAAAGAAGTTGAGCATGACAATCATGGTAGACCTGTTGAACCAATCACCAAAGTTGTCTAAATTACAATCAAGAGATTTTAAGCTAAGAATCTCATCACCAGAGTGGAAGAAAGGTATTTTCTAAGAATAGACATCCTAACTAAAGTCAAAGTAGTTGGATAGAGTGATAGCTGTAGTTTGCAGGTTTCAATGAGAAACTACATGAGTTGAGGCATACAATGAGAATAGAAATTTTAGCACTGCATATGATTGTTAATAGATGATCAACTACTGTCTCTATTGTTACAGAAATTTGCAAAAGAATTATCTAATAAAAATATGTTAATGGATGTATAACTAAACTTCAAGAAGAAATCAAAGGAAATTGACCTTAAGGAATAAAATTATATTCAAACTCTACACTAAGTTTATATTTCTAGTTACAAAAAGCAAGGCTATTGATTTTGCCACATTTATCGTGAATATGTGTTGAATTCAATAGTCTTCAGTACTCGGTCACCTACATTTCAACCCTATCATTTTGAACTAATTTATATAATTTCTAAAATAAATTTTATGTCACATAATGTGTTATTTAGTTTTGATATTATCATAAAAACTAAGATGGTAGTTTCGCTTATGATTTCGAGATGACCCCTAACATATTAATTTGTAAAGTCAAGTTAATGTGTTGAAATCGTTAATCTCATTATGAACAAGACATGTTCAAGGAAGCTAGTTCCTAGATCAATCCATATAATGAGTTGCCCCTCACTCCACAGCATACCGTGCTATTTCTGAACATATGAAGGATAACAAGGATTATAGTGGTAGGCTTTCCCTTAACAACTCCTCCGCAACATTCAAAAATTTACTGTCAGCCCTGTAATAACATAGAACAGAGCCCTGAACTAAGAATGTAGAGAAAACTAAACGTATTATGTACTCACAAATGCATGTTAAACAAATGGAATGGCCCATCCGCTTCAACTTCTTGAAACTAGCACATCTCGATTATAGGTTTAATAAACCATAAGTGTTTCTGAGATTTGGCTAATATGTGTGGATGGTAATCCTGGTTATCCATATATAACGAAGGCGAGAAGTATTGTGTAATAGTATCAACCAAAATTCACAGAAAGGCAAGGAAAAGGAAACCAAGATTGATAAGTCTATAATAGGAGATGAATTGCAAGAGTTTGATATAAATGCTTTAAATTTATCCTAATTTAATTAAGTCAACACAACATTACAGACAGTTCTAAAATTAAAAAAAAAAAACCTCCTACTCATGTTATCTTCACAAAGCACAGAGTTCTCTCAAATTTATTCACTAAAATAGAGAGAGCAAAGGAGGAAAAGTCAGAAGAAGAAATCATGATAGTTTTCGGTATGCGCATGGAGATGAGTATAAGTAGAAGAGAAGAATATGTAGAAGAAGAGAAGGAGAAGAAAAAGAAAAGGAGGACAAGAGGAAAGAAGAAGAGGGAAGCGGAAGGGGGGCTTGCCCCGCCCCCTACCCTAGAACACATCACCCAACCAAAATCTTCCTCAAATCTCGGAAAGGAAAAGAAAAAGACAATACCTATATCCATTTGATTTAGTTGTGTTAGCAATATACCTATCTCCATGTTCACTATGCTCTATGAAATCAAGATTCTAGTGGGTGACTCGCTGCATAGCTACATACCTTGAAGTGGCAAATGCCCTTAAGCAGTTCAACAGAGGAGGAAAGTTGTTGCCTTTCACTGATGGAAAATCCAATGGAGGAAGGTGAAAGGGGGTTGGATTTGGATGATTTCAAGCCGTGTAGCAGCCAACCATTATTATGTGGTCGAATATGTGGAAATCTAGTGGATTTGCAGCTAGGTTAGTCGAAAATGGAAGGGGAAGTTGGGATTCTACCAGACGGAGATCGAGGGTAATGTTGGGAGATTTTTTATGCCTTTCGCCACCCTTATTTTGGAGTTCGGTGGAAGGAGAAACCAAATAAGTGAAAATAAGTTGTTTAACAAGTTAGGGTGGGTGGATTTTTAGGTAGGTGAAAACTACCTGAAAATGGAGAAGAAGGAAAATCTATGGGTGTGGGAATCGGGACTCCATTGGAATGTCGAAGGAGGGAAATATCAGAGGGGGAAAATTAAAACATAATGGCCAAATGTTTTCGTGCTCCCGAGTTTGTTGGGACATTAGTACTACCATCGTAACTTATTTTTTAATTGCAAAGATGTAAATCGTCGCTATTCTTTTTATAATTGCCACAAAAACTCATATTTAAGCCACTTTATCAACTCACTATTAAAAGGCAGTAGCGAAAATGAAATCACTACAAATAAGACTTTTTCATAGCGATTTTTTTTTGCAATGATTTTAAAATCGCTGAAAATAGTCTATTTTCTTGTAGTGTGAGGGATGTGAATTATAAAATTTCTCATCAATTTAGGGAAGCCAATCAAGCTGTTGGTTTTCTAACCCGTCAAGGCGAAATAGGTGTTTGCTCTTGGTTAGCTACTCATGATGCAATTTCGAGATTTCTCCAAGGGATTATTCATTTAGATAGTTGGGTCTTCCTTACGTACACTTTTAATTTAGATGTGCTTTGGTTTTTGTTTGCGATTTTTTTATATATGCCTGTTTAGAATGTTTTGTTTAGCTCTAGGCCTATTTAGATGGTTTGTGGCTTTGGTTTATTTGCTTTGTTTCATTTGTTGTGATTTTTTTGGTACTGGGGTTTTTTTACTTTTTTACTATAATTTGAAATTTTCAAGAGCTTGGCTTGTTACCACGGTATTCCTTCGCCATAATTGAGGGTTTATTAATAAATTTGGGGTAGGGCCCACTATTGATAATATGGCTCTGACTCTTTGTTAAAAAAAATGCTTTGGATAAACTCATAACTTCATTTAAACATGTTAACACTTCATCATATCAAGATTTACCCCTCATTTAATCAAAAACTTTACAAAACTATCAGTTCTACATCAAAACTGTCAAAATCGAAACCTTTCCTTCATCAACACCCATTTATATCAATTAAAACTCCATGAGAAAACTACCCAAAAATCTCTCTCAACTTTACCTCGATCTGCTCTTGGGAAAGTGTGGAAATTGTGCTAAGTGTGGGAAGCAAATGAGGTGGACGTGGGAGCATAGGTGAAGGGCTAACATGAGTAAGTGAGTGAATGACCAAATGATTGGAGGACGTAGCTTATGAAAATGCGGACAAAAAGTTGATGTGAGCTATTTGTTTTCTACAGTCTGTCTAGGTGGGTGGGGTGGGATGTGGGATAGTTTGACTTACCAACAAGCCACTATTTAGGGCTGGTCACGAGGTGGCACAACACCCAAAGCATGGCATTGTAAGAGGGAGGAAGCTTGGTCGGAAGGAGTGGTTTTTGTTGGACTAAATAGGAGTTAATTGAATGGTGTCTAGTTTGGGATTTAGTTAGGGTTTTAGTCATGGCTTGGTTCAAATGCAAATTTTCATGATTACATGTAATTACCAAGATGTAAGAGGCATGATGACAAGTTTGAATTACCATCCATCTTTTCACATTTTGTTCACCTTTTGACATGTGTTCTTATAGGGTTTCCAAATGGATGGCTAGGATTGTGCCATGTATCCAATTAAAAAGTTCTCTAGTGATCTTTAGTGGATTTGGACATTCTACATGGTGATTTAACGATCGTTTAAACCAAATATTGCCACATAGTGCTCTCTAGAAAGGTTACTAGTCACCTAAAAGTTTGAAACTTTTTATTATACCATAAAATCATAAATATTCATATGAGGCTAGTGGTACAACTGTACAATTGATTCAAAGATCCTACTCCTAAATTGCTTTGTTATATAGAAAGACAATTCTATCTACTATTCATCCAAAAACTAAAAGAGTTATTGCATGGTAAAATCATAAATATTCATCTGAATCTAATGTTGCAATTTGTTTCGTAACCTTATACTCCTAAGTGCCATAGTTAAATAGAAATGCGACTTTGTCACCATAGTGGATTAGGACCTAACTACACTAACAGACTAAACCTAATCGGTCGATTGATTCATGAAATCCTTTTGAAATTTAATTGATGACATTTCCAAGATTTAAGTAAATTCATCTATCAATTTTTTTATTATTTTATTTTATCGTTGCTTGAAATCTTGTTGCTAATACATGCATAGACCTATCATGCATGCTTGAATCTTAATGAATATACTTATAAAATATGTGTATACATAAAATTTATAAAAATATTCACAAAAATGCAAAGCTTATTTGTCAAATTTAAAGAAAAAGTTTAATAGATAATATAGTGATTATATCCAATTAAAATTAAATAGCTAGTGATCAAGTTTGAACTCACATGCGTGAGAAATAACTAAGTTGTTCATGAATAAGAAACGTAGATGAATGATACATTGGAGCGCTACTTGTATTTGAATAAAAGATTAAAAAAAAAAAAAGTAATGTTAGATATAAACCTTGATTGCCAGTCATCTTTAAAAAAAATGTGGGGTCTACCATAAAAAAGTTTCAAAGAAGTCATTTTTTTATTTTTTGTATGGTTCAATTTTTTCTTTTAACTAAATATATGGGACTTGCATATCCTATACTTGTAGACATCATTTTCTAGAGTTAAAATAGACAAATAGTAAACTCTCCAATCACTCAAACTCAATTTATATACACACTTGTTTAGAGTCTGATGGCTTGATAATATATGACTCGATTATCCAAAAGAGAAAACTTGGATTGAACACATCCTTATATATATATCTATATATATATATATATATATATATATATATATAAGGATGAAGAATTGCATAATATAAAAAATGTTGAATATTAAAGTGGACGATGATGTAAGAGATAACGACAAAAGATTCCTAAACTACTGCACTAATATAATATAGCATTGTCATCACATACTTTTTAGTACACGAAGAATCTTCTATTTTATAAAAAGAAGATGTTTTTTATCTACAAAAGAAAAAGAAGCGACCAAGATTTAAAAAAAAAAGAAATTGTGCAGAAAGGCGATTCCTTCTTATCTTATTTTTCTTAGAATCATTACTTTTTTGTACAATATAAATAGAGCAGATCCCTCAACATGAGGCATTGATCTCTCGGCCTCTCTTTCTCTCTTGTAAAATTCTTTCTCAATAATAATAAAATTTTATATTCTCTTTTTAATTCTTGTTGATTTCGCTCCGTTTTTACTATTTGTAAACTCTACTATTAGAGCTTTGTAATGTTTCTTTAAGGTACTTTCTTTTCCAATATAAGTATTGATTGAGTATATTTGTTGTTTTATTTTTTGTTTCAAATCTGGTTATTCTAAAACCCATAAGCTTGCTTTACTAAAGGCTATATTTTTTTCTGCATCTTGTGTCGCTTTGTGAAGCAATTTTGGGAATATCAGAGAGCTCAAGGTTTTAGACACCAAGAATATGCAAGAGGCCTTTAGGTAGTAAGGATAATTCATAAAGGTAGAAAACTACAGTAAATTAGACTATATTGCTACTGATATAGGAAAAAAGTTAAAACATGTTAGACATATACTACATATAGATAGATAGTCTGAAAACCTTAGTGGTATTAGCATTTGTATAAATAACCTAAGTGATGCTTGCATTTCTTTCTTTAAAAAATCCAAAAAAGCACAAAGTATAAATCAAAATTACGGGGATAGTAAACTTGAATCCATTGAGTTAACTCTTGACAAAGTTCATGAGTTTACACAAAGACTCAATAACATCATAAATTTAGATGTCACATAGGAGACTAAATCGCAATTAAAAGACTTAATCCAAAGTCTAAATTTTTTTTTATTTCCACACAGTAGAAATGATATTCCAGGGGACAAAAAAATCCCTAGATCATTCTACGGAACAGAAAGTATACTCACAATACTCCAATCAGGAGAGGTAGAGTACTCCTATGAGAAATACACAAATCTTGTAGAGATTTTAGAATATTGGAGAACTTTGTATAAAAATCCGATTCTGACCATTCAAGATAGAAAGGATCTTTTACAAAATATTCAACAGACCTATCTTGAGCATCAAGATCTTTTGAATCATTTTTCAATATGAAAATGTCATGTTGAATTCCAATTCATATACATAGGAAACATCCTCCTCTAAATCTTCAAGAGAAAAAGTCTTCGAAGAACCTGAGGAAACACCCGAGGAATTTTCAGGAAAAAGGAAGATAGAGGAACCATAATGAGCAAAAATGGGGAAAAGTAAGATTAATGGTTATTAGTTACAAGAGATTGAATGAATATTTTGAATTTGATGGTTATTTTATTTCCCTGCAAAGATATCTTGATCAACTAGGTCAAAGATGTAAGATTATTTAGTAAGTTTAATTGCAAGTCGGCAAATCATACTTATTGAAGAGTTAAAATTATTGACTACTTTCGGCACTTTAAAAGGTCATTACCAATAAAGAATGACGCATTTTGATTTGAATATTACTCCTCAAATCTTCCAAATATGGATGGATATATATTAATCTTTGAGATGGTGCAGGTACTGCTCGGGGTTTCGACCACTACTCCCAGGTTGGCACAAATTTTCATGGTATTTTTTTGTTCTCGTATCATGGAAATTATATGCCTAAGGTTGATTCTACCATATAGTCTTGCTACACATTGCATAAAAACGCCCTCATGATCTCTATAAGTACTGGCCGATGGGCGTCATTTTAATATTACATAAAAAAAGAAGGATTAAAAAAAAAGGAATTACTAAAGAAAGATCCTTGTGCCATCCAGCTCTTCCAACTACAAAGAGAAGAAAGCCTAGCGCTATCAGGCAAGAAGAGTTAACGGCTAATATATTCTTATCTTGCTTAGGTTGCATGTGGATGGTGAGAAGCGTTGAAAAGAATTATGAA
The DNA here is from genome assembly GCA_036559045.1 of Platycarya longipes. Classification (NCBI taxonomy): domain Eukaryota; kingdom Viridiplantae; phylum Streptophyta; class Magnoliopsida; order Fagales; family Juglandaceae; genus Platycarya; species Platycarya longipes. The sequence goes on from CM071797.1 coordinate 36,329,024, forward strand.
TAGTAATAAAAAATTAATAAAAAATAATAATAAAATATTAAATAATAATAAAAAGTAATAAATAATAATCAAAATAGATAATAAATACTAATAAAATAATAAATATTAATAGAATATTCTGAGAAGAACCTAAAAATATTTTACTCACCAAACTATCTTTGATCTACGACACCCCCCTAGAGAAAGTCGGAAGTCGATTGAGTCAGACTGAGCTCACTTTTTTAGTTAGTTTTAGACAAAGAGTTCATTGAAGGAACGGAGTTTTGTTGAAGCTATTACGTACTCATCATTCTTTTTCGTACTATTGGCAGTGGAAGAAAGATTTTAGAATAAGTAGTATCCAATTCACATAAAAAAAAAAAAAAAAAAACCGTACAAATCAACGTCTACCTGCTTCTCTTCTCCCATTAATTCTCTTTCCTTCAGCTTCCGGGTAGAACAAAAGATAAAAAAGGTGCTGCAGCCATAAAAGAAGAAGTCAATAAAAGGCTTTCCACTGGAGTTGGTATATTGCAGCTTTCATTCCTTGATATTTTCTTTAGGTCCTTTCTTTTATTTTTTTCGTTTTTTCAATCGGTATAGCTTTCATTCATTGATATATTCGGTAGATCTCTGAAGGGCTTAACAAGCAGAAACCAGCACTTGCACATCCATTTTTATTAAAAAAGGAAAAGTGCGCATCATGGCGCACATCCACCTTTGGTTCTTACCCTTACGAACTTCAGCTCCCTCTTCTAGACGAAATGAAAAAACATTTGGCTTTTTGTTCCAGCCGTTTGCCCCCACCAAGATTTTAAAAAAAAAAATACATTACTAAGGAATTAGGGTTTGAGAGATGAGAGCAGACTTGTAGAAGAAAGGAAAAAGCCTATGTCTTTTTCAGTGCCGGAGTTATTAATTTGCTTTAGGTGGTCAAGTAAAACTAAAAACAATATTATACATAATATTTACTCTATTTTTATATAATTTTTTTTTGAATAATTTGATAATAAGATTTAAAATAAAAAAAAACGTTTAATACAATTTATGTATTAAAAAAATATATGATATATCAAGAATACTATATCATTCAAATAACATAAAGATACTTATACAAATATATTAAACAAAGAAATACATAATGTCTAAAATTGTAATTTGCATTCTTTTAAATAAAGAAAATAATCGAGTATTGAATCTAAATCAAAATTCTTAACTATTTCTCTTTCAATATAGATTAGGATTTTCCTTAGGTTCAATCCTTGAAATTTTAGAAGAATTTTTCAGAAGATCAATTTCTTTTCTTTTGAAAAATTAGCCCTCGTCTAGATTCGAAACATATCTCATCTTATCAGTTTATCAAATTTTTACATAAAATATAATAAATAATACATCATTTTCAAATATCAAAACAATAATAATATCAAAAAATAATATTTTAACAATATTTTATTCAATTTTTCATATTTTATCTAAAACAATTTCATCTTCTCTTTGAATCCAAACGTGAACTAAAGAGTTTTTAATTTAGACATTATTCATGAACCTAAATTTAAAATAAAATTGAAACATATATATCAAAATTATTTTATTTGTTTTATTTTTAAATCTTTATTATGTAGATCAGGAGTATAATAGCCCAAATTTTTAGGATATAATATTTTCTTGAGAATTTATTTGTTGAAAATAATATTTTATAAGAAAAAGAATAGAAGACTTAGATGCATTCTAAGGTAAATGTTGGATGGACTTTTGGGAATTTTAGCAATGTATCAACTAGAGAAATTCAATTTAGACCTAGAAAGAGATAAATTTTTGAAATTTGAGGAAGAAATTCAAAGGGAAGTGAAAGAACAAAACATCAAACACTTGGTGTGCCAAAACGGATTCTCGGACTGGACAGTCAAATTTTTGTGTAATAATCATAACTTTTTCATATGAGGTCCAAATAAGGTAATTCCAATTCGAATAGAACCATTAGAGAGAGATCTAAAACTTATATGTTTTGGGTTTTTGAAGATAAGGAATTTATCAATGACTAAATCTAGTGTGAAGTGGACGGACAGAGATATGAGTCAACTAGTAACCGACTTAGATGAGTTGTCTTAGGTTCAACCATGTGACGAAAATTAAGATTAGCTACCATATTTATAGAAGTCTTGACATGTGTGGGAACATGTGGCAAGTTGATAAGAATTCATCTAGAAGCCTTGGTAGGTAAGAAAACAAAGGAAAACAAATGGAGAATTCGGATTGGATATTCTCGGGTAAGTTTTGACGTGTTTCAGTAAACTAATCATATCTCTCTCTCCATAAAAGTTTATGACCAGTTGGTAGTAATAAGGACCAGCGTGGGCATGAAGAAAGAGTTTCCTGAAGTGAAGAAGAAGAAGCCTAGGCTGCTTTAAGACAAAAGTTTTGATAAATTTGTATTTCGACTAAGAAAACTAACTGGGTTTGCATGTAATGATACAATGATATTTTAAGAATGGATGATATGAATACTAAGGTTTTGTGTAACCATGTGATCTCTAGAATTTTTATTTTTACTTTTTCGTTGCGATTTACCTCACATTTCAATAAGTATGGGGGTGAGTAACCAAGTGTTACTGACCCTGACACTTCAATTTGCGTTGAATTATGAACGTAGATTAGGGGCGTTACAGAATGGTATCAGAGCAATACGACTCTGGGTAAATCCATATTGTCCTAGGAAAAAGATCACATGGTATTAGAATAGGCTTAAACTTTTATAAGGATGAAGTTGAAGTGATATGGGTGAATGATATGGATTCTGGGAATTTTGAATTACTAAGTGACTTATGATAGAATTGGTATATTTCAGGAAGATAAGATGGCGAGGGGTCGATAAATTGTAATTACCCACTTATGATCAGTATGTGAACTTTTTGTGGATATGTAAGTAATGGTCGGGTAACTTTTGGATAAGTTTGAGCTGACGTAATGTATGACTGGTATCATATTTGACTCTAGAGTAATGAAATCTTATATTTCATATGACTATATCTTAAAGCTTGTATTGGGCAATAATGTTTAATTTTCTGGAAAAATTTAAAGATTATGTTTTAACGATTTCGAGGACGAAATTTTTATTTTAGGGGAGGAGAATGTAAAAGCCCAAATTTTTAGGATATAATATTTTCTTGAGAATTTATTTGTTGGAAATAATATTTTATAAGAAAAAGAATAGGAGACTTAGATGCATTCTAAGGTAAATGTTGGACGGACTTTTGGAAATTTTAGTAATGTATCAACTAGAGAAATTCAATTTAGACCTAGAAAGAGATAAATTTTCGAAAATTGAGGAAGAAATTCAAAGGGAAGTGAAAGAACAAAACATCAAACACTTGGTGTGCCAAAACGGATTCTCGGATTGGACCGTCGAATTTTTGTTTAATAATCATAACTTTTTCATATGAGGTCCAAATAAGGTAATTCTAATTCGAATAGAACCATTAGAGAGAGATCTAAAACTTATATGTTTTGGGTTTTTGAAGATAAGGAATTTATCAATGACTAAATCTAGTGTGAAGTGGACGGACAGAGATAGGAGTCAACTAGTAACCGACTTAGATGAGTTATCTTAGGTTCAACCATGTGACGAAAATTAAGATTAGCTACCATATTTTCTGAAGTCTTGACATGTGTGAGAACATGTGGCAAGTTGATAAGAATTCATCTAGAAGCCTTGGTAGGTAAGAAAACAAAGAAAAACAAATGGAGAATTCGGATTGGATATTCTCGGGTAAGTTTTGACGTGTTTCAGTAAACTAATCATATCTCTCTCTCCATAAAAGTTTATGACCAGTTGGTAGTAATAAGGACCAGCGCGGGCATAAAGAAAGAGTTTCCCGAAGTGAAGAAGAAGAAGCCTAGGCTGCTTTAAGACAAAAGTTTTGATAAATTTGTATTTCGATTAAGAAAACTAACTGGGTTATGCATGTAATGATACAATGATATTTTAAGAATGGATGATATGAATACTACGGTTTTGTGTAATCATGTGATCTCTAGAATTTTTATTTTTACTTTTTCGCTGCGATTTGCCTCACATTTCAATAAATACAGGGGTGAGTAACCAAGTGTTACTGACCCTGACACTTCAATTTGCGTTGAATTACAAACGTAGATTGGGGGCGTCACAAGGAGGATCCAAAATAATTTTTTAAAGAGGAGGCCAACATAAGATAAAATTAACATCATCTTATTAAATCATAAAAAACTAATATATATATATATATATATATATATATATAAATAGATAAGAAATGGCACCCTTGCCCTCAAGTGGCTCCGCCATTGGTCTTTTTATTTTAGCTGTTGCTGACTTTGCAAAAGGCTGATTTTTTGTATTCTGACTTTGCCCCTCCTTTTCTGTCGTGCTTAGGGTTGTAATCAAGTGAGACCAAGCGGTATTTGATTTGTTAAGCTTGACTCAGCTTAAAATACTTGAGCTTGAGTTTAAGTTCGAGTTCGAGATTCTTATTTTTTCTTTGTTTAAGCTCAACGTGGACTCAAGCTTAAATGAGTTTGAGGGCTCGAACTCATCCCATAAATGAGTTTGAGTCAAGCCGAGCCCAAGCTCGAACTCGAATTATTTATTTATTTTATTTTTTGTATAAGATTTAGTAACTAATAAATTAGATAAAAAAAAAATAATAATAATCTAATAATGAATTTGTACAACTAACAAGTAAAACCTCTATTGAATTAAAGATTTTAAAAATTATAAATAATTAATATCTAGCTAACTAGTTGATATTTATCTATAATAATAATATATTATATATATGCCTACATATATTTTTAATACATACACATAGTATGATATCATATATCTATTTTATATGTACGTATATAGTTCACACATACTAGTATATAAAATTATTAAATCTTGTGATGATCCTTTAGGCAGTTAACAGAATGTGATGAGTGGTTGGCTCTGGCAACTATGCGAGATGGGTGTCCGCCCCAGCCTGGTTACAACAATTGGGCACTCCAATTATCACCAATCTCCCTAGTTTGAAGAAAAAGAAAAAAAAATAGAATTTTTTAAATCTTGTGGACTAATTATCGTACAAATTATAACATATAGCTTATGAAGTATATTCAATATATTGACATAAGTAATTAGGATACATATTATATATATTTAAATATAAAAGTATTATGTTTATATTATTAGCTAATATATATGTATATATATTCATCAATATATGAATGAATTTAATTAAGTTGAACTAACGAGTCGATTCGAGTCTACTAACGCTTGTTAAAACTTGTTAAAACTCGAGTCGAGTTGGTAACAGGCTAAACTCGACTCGAATATAAATGAACAAGTTTTAACAAGCGTTAGTAGACTTGAGTCGAATTTATTATGTATCTTTTACTAATTAAGCAATTATTTGCCCTCACGGGAGATATATATTTTTTATTTTCTCAAGTCGAGTTTAGCCTATTACCAACTCATGAGTACCAAGCGAACTATCATCCCGTTTATAACCATAATCTTACTTTTTATTTTTTATTTTTTATATATTAAAATAAGATGCTAATGATAAGGTGGTAACATCTGTAACTGTCACGTCAGAACCTAATTCGGATATAAGTTTTTGACGCCTAAGAGCACTCTTATTGGATTGGCTAACAACCAAATCTAACGAGATTTTGGACATTAAAGTTCATTTTAAGCCTAGTACATTGGATTGTTCAAAAGCCAAATAATTTAGTTTTTGTGAATAGTAAACCCAAACCAAGTTCCAAATTTAGTCAATCAAATACTATAGTCAAATCTTTATTTTATTCTTTTTTTCGTTTCTCTTTGTTACTTTACTCTTTTTTCTATAGTTCTTGGATAGAGAAAATTAACTTGATAAAAAAAATGTAGTTGGATGAGGAATAAATAGAAATTATTTTTGTTTTAAATATCAATTAGTAATTAAATTTAAATATAATATGATTACTAATTATTTTTTTAAACTCATAATTTAATTAAAATATGATTATTAATTAACATATAATAGATAAAATAGTCAAATATAATAAAATTAATTAATTTAATAATTGTAAATAATTGAAAAGATTTAATTATTAATTACTCATTATTATATATATATATTTATAAATAGATAATTTAATGTAGAGATTTGAAGTGAACAATTAAAGTTAAAAGTTAGTTATATTATTTTATTATTATATTTTTAAAAAATAACTATTCTAATATAAAAATTTATGTAAATAAAATGATCAGAAGTTAAAGTAGGATTATATTGACTATAACTATATTTTAATAACAATCAATTCAATGAAAATGGTCTAAGTGTATTTTTTGTTTTTTTATATTTGATAAGTAAGTCTAAGTGTATTTTCCATGCCTTTAATGGAACCCAAGATGTTCGCGTCTCTTGCTACGAAAGCACGTGGTCTTTTACGTCAATATTTCACTTCAATCCTGTGTGATTGTTTGAATAGACACGCCAGCAATAACAATTAATTAATCATTTTCCTTCATTAATCTCTTAACTAATTCTCAATTGAATATTCCAGGCTATTTCCACATGACCTGTCGGCTGTCGACATAGTCACCATCCCATCGGCCTATTAATTAAACTAATATCAATACAATAATACAGCCAGCTTTTTCTGCCATTGTTAATCCTTACCAATAAATCTCTTCGTCGGTAATAAAATTATTCGAATTCACAATCATTAATTGCGGTTGTCACCGATGGGTGTGGTCAGTCGTAACTTCATTTGATCTATCTATAGTAGCTTCAGCTCTTCGATTATGAGCTAGCTGCTAACATATAATACTTTGTTTTCTTTTTTCTTTGTTCTTCTTTTTTTTTTTCTTTTTCTCGTGTGAATCAGAAAGATCAACGCGAGAAGAATGAGGGGGAGAAGAAGCCCGACGGCAAAGTCACCGCCATTTTTAAGATGGACTTTCATTGCGACGTTTGCACCAAGAAAGTCGTTAGATTCGTTAGCAGTCTCGACGGTATAATGCATGAAAATCCACGACACTTTTAGCGACAAGTTTCAGCACTAAATTGAAACGTCGGAGAATCAATTCTCCACAAAGGATGATTTTTTTTTTTCGAATTGTGTGCATAAGCACGTTCCTAATAGCACTGTTGTTGATGATCTATGTATATAGGTGTTGAAGATGTGAAGGCAGATTTCACGGCTAACAAATTGACAGTAACGGGGAAAGTGGACCCAACGCTGATCAAGGAGAGGCTGGAGAAGAAGACGAAGAAGATGGTGGAGCTCGTCTCTCCGGCGCCGAAGAAAGAATATGGCGGTGGAAATAAAAAGCTGGAGGGGAAGACGAAGAAGAAGGTACTGGAGCTCATCTCTCTGAGGCCGAAGAAAGACGGCGGTGGGGATCATAAGAAGGTTGAGGAGATCGAGAAGTCGGAACAGATGAAGGAAGATAAGAAGAAAGACGATGAAAAGCCCAAAGATCAGGTACTATATACGTACACTAGTCTTAACTCGCGTTTCACAATCTTGCTCTCGTTAATCTTGACAGCAACAACTTCGAAGTTTGCACGACACACACGGCTAGCCTAGGGCAGTGAACCGACGTTGACGGAGGCGGCATCGAAAAATCTGATTCCGATTTCGATTTGGTCGGACTTCGACACCGAACAACCTAAACTCCACTCCACTCGAAATCTACAACAATATTACAAAAACAATAATAATAAATAATATAGAAACAGTAAATAAAAAATAAAATAACTATTACTCGTTCTGCAGCCCTAACTACTAGTGCAAAATATGAAAATATTGTTAACAATCTAGCAGTTAACTCTCAATGTCACAAATGCTAAGTAACAGTAGCCCTCGTTATAAAAAAAATTACTTATTTATGATTATTTATTAATGGTAAATAGTTCATTTTAATTGTTAATAATTTGTTTTAGTTGTTAAAAATCTTTTAAGTCGCTAATAATTGGTTATTATTAACCATTTTTTTGTAGTGGGCTATGAGCCACCATGCATGGCCCATCAACCTGTCATCCACTGCTTAATAAATTGCATATAAAAAAAACAATTGGTGATTAAAATTCCTAAGTACACATAGCACACTACTAAATTTATAGCAAGATTATAGAAAAAGAAAAGCTAAATACTGTTCCAAACTCTTATAACCAACAAAACCACGATGACACAAATTTCATGTCAAGAATAACATAACCAATAAGATCAAAAGACACATAAGGTAGGAGCAAAATACTGTTCTAATTCCTTCTTCACCAGCACCATGTTTGATACCCATTCTAAATAATGGGACTTTGTCATACCCAGCCTGTAGGAAGAGTTCTACTTCTTCTCTTATTGCCACATCTTTTTAGCCTTATAGCTTCTTCACATTTGCCTCACTTTATTAATCGTGGGGTGCATGCAGAGGCAATGATCTCTATTAGTTTTGTGTTTATTATCAACATGTCCTCGTAACTCCAAGCAATTATATCCTTGTGCTCAATAAGGGCTTGCTTCATCTACTCTCTAAAATCAAGCACTGTGCGTTCCTATTCTTGCAGTAGCATTTGGTCATTTAGGATAAAAGGCGACCAACTCCAAAGGCTCGACCGCTTCGCCTTGCTTCACCTTGCTTCAACTCATTTTCCTCTAGTGTCTCTATTGACTGCTCAACAATCTCGGGTGGTGGCAAAAGCGGATCTTCATTCACTCTTTTAGCTTCAATACAGTAATGCAAACCCAGTATGATGTCCCTGACTCCCCAGCCCCGATTGGGCGTGGACAGAGACTAAAGAATTAAGACATGTAACTTAAGATTACATATCCAATATCGTTCATGACAATTAACATGCAATGCACTTAATATGTTTTTAAAAGTATGCAATATTAACTTCAGCAAAAAAGTTCATTTTAGGTAAAGTTTTGAGCAATAAAATACGATATCAAATAAAAGTAACTATTAATCCTAAAATACTTGTTCAAAATATCTCCCAATACAAAATAAGGATTTCAAACCACAATACTTGTAGTTTACAAAATCCATCAAAAGGAAATATCTTTTTCTAAGACATAGTTCCAGAAACTTGTAACTCCAAGTTTTGCATGACACCTTGAGCTTCCAGTATAAATTCCCACCCTTAATAACATGGTCATTCACATAATCTAAATGGTTCTTTAGCTAGGGTGAGAGCTTCCTCAAGCTCGAGAGCCCATTGCGGCGTGTTATTCAGATTTAGAATGTCCTCAATCTATATGATATAGCTATATGTTATCTGGAAAAGCTTGAGAAATAGCGCCTATATGATATCGAGCATTTATGATAAACTCATCCTCAATCAGGTCAAGTAACTCATCCATTCTGTGTAGTGTTTTTAGGTTCTGTCACAACTTTTATCATTATGGGGAGAATGATAACGAAAGCTACTAAGTTGAGATTCAAAAAACCTCAACAAGTTAAACCAATAACATGTATAAGGCGAACCATGAATATAATGCATGTGTATGGTCATGAACTTGACTGAAACTCACTTAGTCTTTCTTGTATGTATCATTTTTAAAATCATTGACCCATGTAATAGATTAACAAAATGACCAAGTAATGAAATATCAAAATTTTGATTCAAGTCAATCACTTGTAATCATTAAGTCAAATAACAATATGGTTGGACACTTCATGGTTATCCGTAGGAATTGTGGGCTCTTTGCTAGTTACCAAATCACATTGTCAGTCCTCTTTGGTAGGTGTGAGTACGTCAAAATTCATATGATACGACAATTTTTAATTCACTTTCATCGCATTTTCAATATATTGCTCGGCGACATTGATTAGGAGGTTAGGTGGTGATTAGGCAGACTTTCATTGTGGTTATAGGCAATTATTAAAAACCCAACCATTGATCCAAAGTCCTAGGAATGTGGGATACTATTTTGGGTAAATTTCTAATCCTCAGGAGCATAATATTCCACTATACTTAAAGAATTTAAGGACCACAGCAACCCACTCTATTGACACTGACCCATTGATAGCCCTTTCTTTATTGGTGGCTTCTCATCTATCAATATTCAATAACTTAACACTATGTGCACATATGGTACCAAGGAACTTTAATCTAGCCTGTAGGTCACCTCCTCTATGACTTGAACCTATGATGTGGTCTTTGCTCTAATACTAATTGTTAAAGACTTGGCCATTTTTTCAAAGTCCTAGAACTATTAGATGCTAGTAAGGTTAAACATTTATCCCTTAGGATCGACATAACATCAAAACCAAGTTTCCAGTGCAATACGTGTGTACGTGCGTTGGTGTGCAATGATGAGGACATTACCAGTGGTTCAAGGCAGTGTTTAAAGTGGCTCGTGGCGGAAAGAGAAACACAGTGGAGGATCGGTTCGAGCTAGGCTGATTCGATGGTAAAAAAATCCTAAGGCAATAGCAATGATGCTGCTATGTGCATGGGGTGAAATGCGGACCTAGTGCACGTATATTAAAATTGGGTCAAGTCTTAGGGTAATGGGTCTTGGGTCTTCCAATGGATCTGGGTCTTAGTTTCCACTCACATGGGCTTTAGGTCTTGGATTTAATATTAGTTCCTAGTCCAAAGCATGGGTCTATCTCTATCCTGTTTTCAAATATCCTCAATTAGAATAAATTATTATCCAAACTTGAGCTAGACTTCTTAAGAAATACTACATAAAATGATCGTAAATATCTAACCAATTGAGTAATCATAAAATAATGATTCAAAATCACATATAAAATAATGCTAACATAAAATAATAAAACAAAGCAATAATAAAATAAATTTTCTAAATAATACTAGCTAGGGTACAATAAGTGTTAAAGATAGGGCTTCAAATGTGTGTCGGGTTGTGTCAGGTTAGTGTTGGGTCATTCGAGTTTGGGTAAACTAATTTGTGCCAACCAGAACACAACGCAAAATATATAATTAAGGGAGTCATACACCTCAAACCTGAATCCGACAACATTATTTTATGAGTTGACCCGACACAATTTATTTAACCTATTTATTTATTTAGGTCATGCATGTTAAGATCAGCCGCGCGTTTAAAACTCAAAAAATAAAAATTAAGAAAAATAAATTAAGAAAATGTTGAAACAAGAGCTAGTGAGTAGTACTGGGGTTTAATGTCAAATTTTGTTTGTATGTTTTCATTTGAATACGAGCTGATCAACAGGAGTTTATCATGATCGAGTTAATTTATGTTCACTATAGTTCATCTAACATTTAACTAAGTTTAGGATTGTTTCAAACTCCTTAATTTTTGCAAAACAAATTATTTATATTATATCTCAAATTTATCTATAGATTTTGATAAACAAACTTTGGTTTTTGCTAGGAAATTTTTACAATATACTATTACACCCTTATCCAACTCTTATCCCACTATGATGGGATGACAATATTATTCATCAACCTTTGAATTCGTTTTTAAGAAAATAAGGTCGAATGATCTAAAAGTGATGGAAAGTGTTGCATTTAGTACTACATATTAGAATGGATATGAGATAAGATTCTAGTACATAACATTACTCTATTATTATAATTTTTTTAATTAGTAATTGATACATGATGATGCTCATTATAAAGTCAACGATAGTATTATAAAAAATATGAAGTTGTTCTATTTTATACATGTTTAGAGGAGGTTTTTTGTATAGTGAGACGTTTGGTTGATATAAGATTATCAGATGAGAGTTAAAAATAATATTATGTTTGTTTTGAAATTTAAAAGTTGAGCGATTTATTATATTTCATTTAAAAGTTTAAGAAAACTGTAATGATTATAATATGATGAGTTGAAATGATTTTTAATTAAAATAAGACAATATATTCAAGTTTTATTAATTAGTTGTATCGTCAAATAATCGATCGTAATTTTTTTTTTTTTTTATATAATCGTCTCGTTAATAAACAAGTCAAGTCGGAATACATGATTTGCTTAACTAAAAGACAATCTTGAGTGGCTTATCGAGTAGCCTTAAATATTTACGACCTGTTACATGCAGGACAAACTTTTGCATGTGTGAGGAGGTGACTTGGAAGTGTAGAATTTGAGTTTAAATGTGTTAATATTCAATATATATGATACTGCAAACTAAAATTGAGCAATTTTTTTTTTTTTTTTTATAATGGGTCCAGATCAGTACGACGGTTCTAATTCTGAAGATCGAACTTCATTGTAATGATTGCATCCATAAAATAAGGAAGACCATATTGAGGTTCAAAGGTAACCATTGATCTCTTATTTCATTTTCATAATCTTTTAATTATTCAATAATGTTTTTGAATCAAACTCATGTACGTTTTCATGATTTATGCAAATTAATGCATCAAATTATTCTTTTTCTTCTTTAATTTTTAAAAATATATAATATTTCTCTAGTTAACCATTGGGGGGCCAGATATTCTGGAACCTTATTTTAGACCAATCCGGATGCAGGAGTTGCTAAGGTGGATGTATATGCTGCCAAAGATCTGGTGACAGTAAAGGGCACTATGGATGTGAAGGAGCTAGCTCCCTACCTTAAAGAGAAGCTGAAGACGAACGTCGAAATTGTCCTGCCCATCAAAGAAGAAGGAGACAAGAAAGACAAAGAAGCCGCCCGTGAAGGCGGTGGAGATGGTGAGAAGGAAGAGAAAGAAGCCAACGTACGGTGGTTTCAAAGTACGGTGGTTTCGAAAATCGGATTGGATTATGACAGTTGCATCCCTGAAATAAGGAAGATCATGTTGAAGTTCCTGCTGAAAGTTATATTTAATGTCTTGTTTCGTTATATCTTTTCTGGTGTTTTTCCTGCATGGCTTTTTGTTGAATGAATGCTTGATTTTGATGGGAAATGACTTGTACTAGTTTTAAATAAACAAGTTTCATATTGCAAGTTCTGGTAAAAAAATACATACTGTTACGCCCCATGATTAGGGTTAGTCGTGTTTTGGGCCTAGATTCCTCCCAAAAGCCACAAGTTGAAAATCTCTTTCAATTAAAGGGTAGCATTAGATTTACTAGCAGTACTACTTACCTAACATTACAATTTACTTAATTCGTTGGTATTATTATTCATTCATTTAGTCATGGCCATATATTTTCATACATTAAAATATTCATTTATTTCCTTTCCTTTCCTTTCATTCATTCATTTCATTCATTTTCTTTTCGTTTTTCTCGTTCATCAATCCATTTCATTTCATAAACATTATTTTAAAGCATAAGCTTAAATATCATCACTTGAACACTATTTCATAGCATCATTTAAAATTCATTTCTAACCTCATTTAAATATCCTTTCATCATAACGGTTATTTAAGTGCACTTAGATCACATCATTTAAACATGATTTCTTAACATCAAGCATAACCTCCAACATTTCATTTCATGGAAAATAAAGACAATATATACTATATACAACATCCATTCACATGCATACAACTATTATTTTAGATGCACAAATTGGAGCTTCCAAAGAAGGCGTTTACATACGTATACCTTTAAATACTAATACTTAGCGTACGTTCATAAAACATCCTTTCATTTTCCTTCATTGCACAAAAGAAATTTGTTCTTAAAAGCTTTTTATTTTCATTTCATATTATTTACAAAACTCTATAAGAGTATGACCATAATGCTTACCTAGACTTCATGCTATTCTCATTTTGTAGTCCATTCATATGCATTTTAGATGGCAACCTAAATTTATATAGGTTTTGTTTGTTTTTTTAGTTGAATTAAAATAAAAGTTGAAAGTTGAATAAAATATTATTAGGATATATTTTTTTAATATATTTTTTTTTTTGAAATTTGAAAAAGTTGAATTTTTTATTGTATTTTGTTTAAAAGTTTGAACAAATTCTAATAATTAGATTAAATGAATTGAATTGAGTTGAAATGAACTTAAAAAACAAACCATGTCTTAATTAATATCATTCCCTACTTCAAGTGCATAACTAGCTAAAACTTAAAAAATGCATAAAATACCCTCTACTTGAACTTCCTTAACATAGACATACTCCACTATCCGATTCAATCCTTCGTTGTTTCCTTTATCACTTTTCTCTAAATTCTTAAAAGCCATAGCTTGGGATCTATCACCAGCATCACTCTCTTCCTACCAAAACAGGGCGTTTTATGCATTACTGAAACGGTGCATTTTGAAGTTATAAAAAGCTAAGGTGCGAGAATAAACAATGTATGTTCTATGTAAAAGTGTAAATCTAAACCGAAAATCGGAGAATCGGCCCGGACTGAATCAGAAATTCCGGTTTTGAATTGGTCCGGTCCGATACCGGTTTTAAAAATTGAGGAACCGAATATAATCGGTCCGGTTCCGGTCATTTTAAGACTGGACCGGACCGAATCAGACCGGTCCTATTTACTTTTATTTATTTTTATATTTTTAAGTATAATTATATAATATGTAATATATAATATGTTTTATATTATATATAATATATAATAATATAAATTATAATTAGATATAAGATAATGTTATAACAAATAAAAATGTAATCTTAGATTTTAGAATTTTGAAATTTAGACTTTAATTTATAAGATTCTTGAATTTGTAAAAACATATTTTTATTGCAGTTGTTTTTTTATAAAACACTTTTTTATTTTATAATAGTTTATTATTGCAGTTTTCTTTTATATAACAGATTTTTTTACTAAAACAAATTTTTGTAATAGATTACAATTTTTTATTATTAAAATAGATTTTTAAACCAGTTTTTTAAATTTTTTTTATAAATTTACATTTTATCAAAATTGGACCAGAATTGGATCGAAACCGGCAAAACCAGTACTTAGTTTTGAGAGTTAATTAGGACGTAATTAGTTTTAAGAAATGCAAAATCGATAATACTAATTCGATTCTTAATTTTGTCTAATATTAGACCAAACTGAACCGATTATACTCCTAATTCTATTGAGATTTTGTGTGTACTAAACGACTGCATTTTACTTGTAGTATAGTAGTATAAAGTCTGAATTCATTGTAAAGCCTTTTTGTTCATAAGCTTAATAAAAGAAAGTCATATTTGGAGGTTGGAAGTTCCTTGAAAGCCTCTTAATTCCAAAAATCAAGAAGTGAGTCTGGGGTTTTCTTCTCATCTCTTGCTCGTTGTTCTTATCTATTAGTTTATTTGGGAAGTTTTCTGGTTTCCGAAACTCGAAGGAGGCTGGTCTGTTTGTAGATGTGGTTGGTGTGCATGAACATGAGTTGTTGTCTACGTATATATAGTTAATAGAGAGATTGAGATTGAGATTGATGTGCGGCAACCCTAAGATGATCTCCTACATGCTTGGGTCTCGTTCTTGGGCTCAAGTCTGGGCCTTCTAATGGGTTTTAGTAGTTTCTTGAGCTCGGCCCATAATCATTTAGCAAATTAACCCTAACGGGTGAACCATTGGATCCACAATGAGCTCAACACAACTAATAATAATTGTTAGTCAATTACTTGTTAATATGGGCCAGCTTGTTCAAAAGGTTAATTGGGCCCAATAAAATCCTTAGTCATCTAAAATAATTTTCCGGGCCCATATGATTGTCTAAATACGAAAAAGCATATTTACAGTAACATCCCAGAGATTTTTACTTTGCTATTTATTTAGTACTATTATTTTATTTGTAATTTAAAGATAAAAATTTGATTGAGATTGTTATTAGGCACAATCATTCGTTTTCGTTTAAAAAAAAAACTCGTTTAAAAAAAAGAAAGAAAGTAAAAACAGAAAAAAAAAAAAAAAAAAAAAAAAAAAAGGAAGACCAGACCACAGCCAAGTGAGAAATAGAATCTTGGTTTTGCCGCTGAATATTAATGTACCTCTCTTTGAATTGAATAATGCAACTCCGAAAAAATAATACAAGTTCCGATTGTATACACGCCTTCATGTCGGTTAGCTACCTAACATATGGAAAACAGCATGACAAGTCAGCTCGCTCGTGAGAGGTAATGAAAACCATGCCATTTTAAGTGCATCCAGAACTGATTTCATTTTCATTTACTCTTATCTCATTACGATTATTCATTAATTTTAAACTTGAATAAAAATAATCAAGGATAATTTGATCTATTTTATATAATGAGGTGAAAGTATTAACAAAAATGAATCCAAGCATTCGTACATGACTGCTAATTAAGCAAATGGGTATCAAAATTAAACGTGCCTCACGTTGTCCATACTTGGATTCTAATCTTCAACTACACATGCACAAGATATTTATCTCGTGACTTTTACACACACACACACACATATATATTTATACGAATAATGATATATTTACATTCCATTTATCATTAATTTATCTTTAAAATTTTTTTAAACAAAAGTTACTTAATGATTAAGGAATTGATTATTATTGAAATTACATTTTTTGAATATTTTTTCTTAATAATTAAGAATATTAAAAAAATATTTATAAGAAAATAATAATAAAATAAATAAACTTTGAATAATAAACTAATAGTGAATAAAATGTAAATATATCATTATTCTATTTATATATTATATAATATGGTCCCCAGGTAATTCTTGTTCCTGTTTTGACCGAGAAACTTTCACTCTCGATACTGCTACTACAGGAGTACATTTGAGATATGAAAAATAATATGTCTTCTTTTAAATATCATCATCAGTAACATTCTCACTGCATAATTTTAATATTGAGCTGATTTTAAAGAGTGATGAATATTCAATACCACTCTTAAAATCTTGCAACTTTAAGTGCAATAAGTCATAATGATCTTTTGAGAGGATTACATCTTTTGGTGTTCATATCTCCCTCTTAATTCATTTAACACAGTAAGATGATTTTTCACCATGAGATATACAGCACGGTCCTTCAAGGACACATGATTTTCTTCTATGATTGTATCTCCCAAGTTCATCATCATATCCAAATGAATCTCATCAAGGATCCTGGATAAATAACTTTTTTCAGAAATGTCAATAGTAATAAATCTCAATATTTGACATTATATATATAAATCACAAAAATAAATATGTGGATTTAAGAAATATATTCACATAATCATGAAAATAAAAGTAGAATTTTATCAAGTAATATTCAGCAATATTACTTATAATATTTATCTCGAGGACTGCAAATAATATATTGAAAAACTTATTTGAAGTAGAAGACTACTAACTTCAGTATCGATAGAACCTCGTGCTGATAACGTGTTATAAAATTAAAAATGAAACTACTACTATTGCAAGAGATAAATATAAAAGGAACTCTTAAGAATTGAAATTTTATTCGTTTTATATATTTTCTTATGAATTTCATAATAACTAAAACACATATTTATAGGTTTTGAAATTATTATGTAAGTTATTATGCAAATCACTATATAAGATTTAAAATAATAGTGATGAAATCATTCACGAAATTATTGGTAGGGATAGAGACGACGACCGACGCTTCAATAATTCATAACAATATATATATATATATATATATATTTTGAAGATAAATAAGGAGGACCAGAGAGAAAAAAAAATGAAAGACCAGACCACAGCTAGATGAGAAATAGAATCTTGGTTTTGCCGCTGAATAGTTACGATGTACCTCTCTTTGAATTGAATTATGCAACTCCGAAAAAAGAATAAAAAGCGAAGTTCGGGTTGCATACACGCTTCATGTCGGTTAGCTACCTAACATATGGAAAACAACAGTCCAAGTCAGCTCGCTCGTGAGAGGTAATGAAAACCATGCCATTTTAAGTGCATCCAAAACTGATTTCATTTTTAGTTACTCTTATCTCATTACGATTATTCATTAATTTTAAATTTGTATAAAAATAATCAAGGATAATTTGATCTATTTTATATAATAAGGTGAAAGTATTAACAAAAATGAATCCAAGCATTCGTACATGATTGCTAATTAAGCAAATGGGTATCAAAATTAAACGTGCCTCACGTTGTCCATACTTGGACTCTAATCTTCAACTACACATGCACAAGATGTTTATCTCGTGACTTTTACACACACACATATATATATTTATATGAATAATGATATATAAACATTCTATTTATCATTAATTTATCACTTTTTTTAGTTTTAATTTTTTTTTTAAAAAAATTTACTTAATAATTAAGGAATTGATTATTATTGAAATTACATTTTTTAAATATTTTTTCTTAATAATTAAGAATAATAAAATAATATTTATAAGAAAATAATAATAAAATAAATAAACTTTGAATAATAAATTAATAGTGAATAAAATGTAAATATATCACTATTTTATTTATATATTATATAATATGGTCCCCATTAATTTTGTTCCTGTTTTGACCGAGAAACTTCACATGTGCTCTTCTTTTGAAAAAAAAAAAAAAACCTTCGCGTGTACTTTTTGTGATGCACGAAACTTACTCACCTGTACTTTTTTCTGCACCCATATATATATATATATGTATGTATATATATCGATCATGGACACTTGTCACTTGGCCGTGTGGTCCTCCAACCCTAGGAGCCTAGGGCCCTGGTAGCTTTTCTTTAAAAGCAAAATATCAAACCTTTTATTTTAGAAAATAGATTCAACTCCTCTCATCCTATTTCATACTTTCAATTCATTTTAAATTTTAATTCATCTCGATCACTTATTTTATTATTATTCATAACTTATTTTATCTCATCTCTGAATCCAAGCGAAATAGATAATTATTTAGTATGAAAATAATTAATTATAAAAAAATAGATTTATTTTAATTATAAAGAATTATTTTATTAAAAAGAATTATTTTATTAGAAATAATTCATTGTAATTAAGTATTTTTTTATAGTAAAAATATATTATATGTTTCAATCTCTCTCTTAGCCTGGAAGTCGTACACTTATCCATTTTCTAAATTTCCTTGCCCTTTAATTAAAATTGGTAGTGGTGAAATTACGTTGAGGACCCCCCCGGCCCCCCCCCTCCCCCCCCCCCGGGTCTTTCCTCATGAGCTCCACCCTATCTTTCAAAAAAATGAAAAAATATATATATATAATATATATTTTTTTAAAGAAAAAAATAAAATATGTTTATTTTTTTATAATTTTGTAGGATAATATTAATTTTAATTTGTGTTGGTCTTCTCTCTAAAAATTATCTTGATCTCATTCTACAAAATTAATTTAATTTAAAATAAAATAAATCTCATATAAAATAAAATGATATAATAACATAATGACATATTTTTATTATAGATAAAAATAAAAAAGAAGTTGAATGATTTCTAATATATTTTTAATATATTTTTATTATGATAACATATTCTTATCATATTATATATTTTTTTAATACAAAAGTTGTATTAAACGTATTTTATTTTTATTATAAATCTTACAATCAAATTATTTTATACCACATAAAAAATTATATACAAATAAATTAATTTTTATATATATATTTTTTATTTTAACTTTATTTAGTCTCCCTAATCCAAATTTCTGATTTCGTCATTAAAAATTAGCCCTCTAAAATTAAGCCCATCTGGGGGTGGACGCAATCTGGATTCTATAGAATCTGTACAAATTATTTATACAATCATATCAATGAAGTTAATATAAGATATTGTTTGATAGAACCCTTTTTTTTTTTAATTATGCTTGATAGAACTTACAATATATATAATAGAAATTCAAATTGAAAAAGAGGAGGAGAATGGGGAAGAGAACATTTAGGACTACATTTTTATTGTTTCTCAATAAATTGGATACAATTATCCTAATCAAATTTGTCAAATTCTTAATTTAATATCTTGATTAACTAGAATGTCAAATTTGGAGTCGTCGTCTTTGCTAATAATTAGTCAGAACAACAAAATGCTAACAATAAGCCAAAAGATTGAGTGAATATAAGGACAAAATATGACAACGATGAGCTATATAAGTCTACTAATTGATGATAGAATAAAATGACAACCATGCTCAAATCGACCAAGAACAATATTGGGCTAACGACTAATTGATGATATAATAAGTTTACTATACCGTTTTAAATGTATTGCTCTAAAAGATTGCTTCTTAAAATAATTTTTTTTTATTTTTATTTTTTACTCAATAATTAAGAAAGTAATTTTTATTGTATTGATATATATATATTTTTAAAAAAATATTTAAATATATTTTAAAAAAATGAAAAGGAAAAAAAACCATAAAAAAGAAAAAAAAAAAGCATTATGTAGTACATATAATTGAAAATAGCCACAGGCCTACAGCTAACGAAGATGCAGTACAAGAAGCGCATTAAGCAGCATATAATTGAACGATAGCGAAAAATGTATGAGATGGGTAAAACCATGAGAAAAATCGAACAAGAACAATATTCCCCACTCATTGTCAATTACCTTTCAACTTTTGAAAGTTAAATCTACAGGACTAGTTAAGATCATCAAGCGTGACGTTAATGAAGGACTATAATACCGTGATAGAGTAGTTTAGAATACAACAAAAATTGAGATGGAAAAAAAGAATAATTTTTTATTTATTTATAAGCTAGTGTGAATAACACCTAATAAACTAGTATCTACCTGACATAATTTAATTTATAATAATAATTTTAAAACTTAAATCTTACAAATTAAATCTATAATGTTTAAGCAATATAAATGATTTTCTCTATATGATGGCTTTGCATGAGAAGCTACTCATGCAAAGCCATACAGTTATGTTTTAAAAAAATTTAAATTATAATAATATATATTATTTTCAAAATATAGTTTTTCTCTTTTTATTCTCATATTATTCTCAAACATCAATGAGACTGTATTTGCAACTCTATTTAGGATTGCAAATAGAATTTATTTACACTGCGTCCAACATGAATAGGATCCCTTAACTATGTTTCCCAACTATTATGCCAAATTCTACAAGATATTTATAAGAAAATTATATAGTGAAAATATAAATAAATAATGTGAAAAAAACAGAGAAATATTTTGGTATTCTAAATATTTGATAACAATGTAAAATAAAATAAAATACTCTAGCCACTATAAAAGTAATCTCACAAACAGATGTGCCTTAATATGATTTACCAATTTGTAAAGTTATTTTTATTATTAAACAGATCTGACGGATTAAATGAAATTTTTGTAGAATTATTTTTATATAATTCATTTGAGGTATAGCACTCTTGAAAATAAAATCTTTTGCTATAATTACAATTATCTTTGAAGTGCTAAGGCTCATAAATTTGATCATTTTTTAGGTTTTGTTGTAAATCTAATGGGCACTGCTAGCGATCTCGACAAATGAGATTTGAATAGGTCCCGATTTTAATATTTTTTTAGTTTTTTTTTTTACAAGATTTTTGTTTAAGTGTTTTTAAATAATATTTTGATTTTTTTTATATTTTTAAAAAATATTTTAAGATGTTTTAAAAATCATATAAAAAAATATATTTATTTTACATGATTTTTTTAACATATTAAAATATTTTTTAAAAATATAATAAAATCGCAATATTATTTAAAAATGTTTAAACAAAAATTATGTAAAAAAAAACTAAAAAAAATGGAGACCCAATCGGGATCCCAATATAGGAGTAAGTAGCATTTTCTAAATCTAATTGGTTACTTCTAGTTAGGTAAATCAATAGTTCAAATCACCTTCAAGATATAATGACATCTTAAATTCCTATAAAACAGTGATATCTCCAATTATATGTCAGGAAATTCATATAATTTTTCCAATGCACGTAATGCCAGGAGATCCATACCAATATTTCTCTCAAGAATCCAAAAAGGAGGTTAGGAGAGTGTTGCGTGTGAAGCTGCAAATGCAAGTAAAGAGATAAGAGATAAGAAAATGGAGTAAGCTCCAAATATATGGTGGGGAGGTTTTCCGCGTCAGTACAGATGATTGATTAATGGGGAGATGGTCCCAAAATGGCGACCCTGGTCCCTGCATACGCATTACGCAACTTGATAATAAAAACTCCTATTGTAGAGAAATTTATATGTGAATCAGCCGTCTCTACCCCAATCCAAGCTTTCTTCTTTTTGTTTTCTTTTTGTTGGTTAGCGTTAGCTAGAGGGCTGAATAATATGCAAGCATGATCAGGGCCCAGGGGGGGTCGATGGATCAGTTCATTAAGGCATGACCGACAGAATAATATGCATGCCTCGTTAATTTACTATCACAAAATATAATAAATCATTCAATTTCTTTAAATTATAAAATAAAAATAATATTTAAAAAAATATATTCTATTTAATGTTTAAGTTAGATTATCTTATATCCTCTGTGAAAGTGAAGGAGACATAAAGCGTCGCCTGCTCGTGATGGGTGAGTTGCAGGCCCGGAGCTCCAGCCTCAGCGTACACTCAATCCTGTCTTTTCTTAGGTATATGCTCCTAAGAAATGTACAAAATAGATATAACTTCTCCATCAAAACGTAGGCACCAAATTTTATTGTAATTTAATTTAATTTTTTGTCATTAATGCCGACTAAACCTGACCACGTAATTTTGATCTAAGAACACTTTTATTAAATTGATTAAAAATTATCTTTTATAAAATATATTTTTATACAAATATCAAAAAATAAATATTATATTTGATTAATTATGACATTAATGTAACATCTAATCGTTTATTTCTTTTTTTAAAATGAAACTGATGTAATATGAAAGCCACGTTTTTTGTTAGCATTGCTATATTCTTATTTAAATAATCTTATAATAAGCTTTTTAATGGTGCCGAATGTCCGACCCTGAATAACGGTTGGAATTTCATATATAGAATTTTTTGAGATAATTTTTTAAGAAAAAGTCTTTAGAGCATTCACTATTGAGAGTATTCATTACACTTATAAGTAATATTTAAGAGAAATTTACTAATTTATTTTTAAACATTACTCATGAATGAGATGAATATTTTTAAGTAATAAATGCTCTCTACACTGCTCATTTTTTTATGCCGCAAAAGTTTTGTTTTATTGTAGTGTTTACGGGAGATTTTGAGTGTAGACGGATTTCTCCAAGATTCTCTCAACGAAATCATCGAAGCGAAATAATTACATACATGAGATGCTTTTTCATGATGAATTTGATGATCGTTATGGAAAGATAGTTGATTTTATCACCTAACCAACTGCCTTGATGGTGTGTTAGTGATTACTGTTCGTGCCCACCAATTGCTAGCTGATCAGCTGCTACCAGCCTACCATTATTGACACAGTACCCTATTAGCAATGATAATACTTTCTTTTTTACTTACTTTTTCATTATAACCTAAGATATTAGATACTCTCCAAAATAGAATTCTTATCTTGTGATAAAAAAGATAAAAGTTTATAAAATATAATAATAAAAATATGTTATAAATTAACGTGAAGTAATATATATATATATATAATATGGTATTAAAATTACAATGTAATATATCTAAGTTTATAAGGTAATTTTTTTTATATATAATTTTTTTATAGAACAAATATTTCTCAACTCAAAATATCATGCAATTAAAGTTCTTACTAATACTATTTTTAAATATTAATTATACTATTAGTTCTTAAATTTTCACAGATTTGCTATATTTTCGAATTTAGCAACTAAATCATTATGGTTAGAAATTTTTGCAATTAAACCCTATTTAAGACGTTCCATCAAAATCTGACTCATTAACGAGTAATACTATATACAATATTAAAATGTGCATTCTCACATAGTTCTTTCAAAAAAAAAAAGGGAAGCCGGCTCCATTAATAAAGTAATTTTTCGATAGATTCCAAATTTATCAATTTTTTTAAAAGGAATTACATAAAAATTACATATTATTAGATTGCAAATATTATTATTATTTTAATTATATTCTTAACATTTTTAAATCACAAATGATAAATTTACGAGAGGTTTTTATGGACTTTACACGATGTACCGTAGAAATTTTTCAGGTTTTGCAATATGTAAAAGCCTCCTCGCAACTATATAAATACTATTTTTTAAATAGACAATTAACTATTTCTCTAACTAGTTAATAGTTTCTTTTTCAGTTTAATAATCTTTATTTATTTTATTTTTAAGTTAGTTTTACATAAAGTTTTTAGCAAAACCAAACACTGATTTTCTTATTTACCTCAAACCATGTACACTATATTATACAGTATACTATATACTGTATTGAACGTGATACCAAATTCATAGTACGAGATTAAGATTGCATTTAGATAATAAAAATTGTTGAAAAGTATTATGAATAATAATAAAAAATTAATATAAAAATAAAAGAAAATATTAAATAATAGTGAAAAATAATAAATAATAAAAATAAAATATATATAAATTAATAATAAAATAATAAATAATAATGAAGTGCTTAAAAATATTTTATTTGTCAAACCTATTCTAAAAATCTAAATAATAATATTTTATTTAAATTATAATGGGTTAGGCAGTAAGGGGTTGCACGGTCATTTTACAAGACACGTCAGCCTAACGATGCCGTCGTTTCTGGACAACCAATAGTCCACTTCGACGGCAGTTCCAGGCGCACCGCACACCCCTGCTGACTCACTCACTATTTCCCTCTCCAACCGCTCCCCATCCCGTTAATTCCATAATCATGCATACATCATACATCCATTATTCCATCCATGCATATGATATATACATACATCGAGACGCGTTCCATCGTGGATCGAACCCGCAACCGACCCTCTTATAAATCTCGACTTTTTCTTCCATTTTTACTCTTCAAACGATCCTTCTAGCAGATCTCTACGTCGGTCGATTTAATTAATTGAATCTTTGTTATTCTGATTATCGCCAATGGGTGAGGTCAGTCTCAACTCTCTCTAGTTTCAGTTCTTCTATTCTTCATGGGGTTTCGTGTAATTGTGTTATGTTCTGTGTGATTAACGTTCATTTTTTTTAACCTTTCTTTTCGTCTTTGATTGGGGAAAGCAGAAAGTTGAGGGAGAGAAGAATCAGGGGGAGAAAAAGCCCGCCGACAAGAAAGATGACGGCAAAGCCACCGCCGTTTTCAAGATGGAAATGCATTGCGAGGGCTGCGCCAAGAAAGTCAGAAAAGCCGTTCGTAGTCTCGATGGTATACATGGAAATCCATGACTTTAATGACATTCTGTGGTTTTGCTAATGTAATTGTAATACGATCTTCACTATATGAACTGTGGAGTGGATCCTCTCTCATCGTCCTCTCTAGGAAATTTCAACGCTGAGTTGAAACAGAGAATTGTTCCTGTTATGAATCTCAACAAATTCAGCATGATTTGTTTTTGTTTCCGAATTCTAGGCATAAGTTGTTCCTCATTGCGTTGTTGTTGATGATCTATGTCTACAGGTGTTGAAGATGTGAAGACAGATTGTGCGGCAAACAAATTGACGGTAACGGGGAAAGCAGACCCCGCGGCAATCAAGGAGAGGCTGGAGCAGAAAACGAGGAAGAAGGTGGAGCTCGTCTCTCCGCAGCCAAAGAAAGATGGCGGTGGGGATAAGAAGCCGGAGGAGAAATCGGAGAAGAAGGAAGAGAAGAAGAAGGAAGACGACAAGAAACCACCCAAAGAGGTACACTCTCTAACCTGCGCTTCACAGCCGGCCTCTCGTTAACATGCGCCGTTGCCAGCTGTGTCATGCCTTTGCACACACGGTGCACTTTAGCTCGCGTGGGGGCAGTTATATGAGAAGATTAATCAATTAATTAATTAATTTCGATACCAACGAGGGTAGTGTTGAGTTAAGTTGTTATTATTCATATCTGATTTTGTGAACTAATTTTATGAACAATTTCTGTGGGTCCAGAGTTCTGTGGTTATGAAGATCAGACTGCATTGTGAAGGTTGCATCCATAAAATAAAGAAGATCATACTGAAGTTCAACGGTGAGATATCACCAAATGCTATACCCGTTTTCGTTGTCATAATCTTTTAATTATTCAAATAAATTTGTAAACAATTTTTATTTAGCTCAACAACTCCAATTTTTATTTGTTTATTTTTAAAAAATAAATAATATTTCTCTAGCCTTACCGTTGAGCTAAAATATTCTGGAACAACCCAGATGTGATTGGCTAGCTACAATGAATGAACATTTACCAATTTGTTTCAATTGATGCGGATGCAGGAGTTGAGAAGGTGGAGGTAGATGCGGGGAAAGATCTGGTGACAGCGAAAGGCACCATGGACGTGAAGGAATTGATTCCCTACCTCAAAGAGAAGCTGAAAAGGAGCATCGAGGTCGTCCCGCCCAAGAAAGACGAAGGCGCCGGAGATAAGAAAGCAAAAGAAGCCGCCGGCGGAGGTGGCGATAAGAAAGAGAAAGAAGCCGGCGGAGGAGGCGGCGACGGTGGAAAGAAAGAGGAAGGTGGTGGAACAAAGATGGAGGTGAACAAGATGGAGTACCATGGATACCAATATGGAGCTCCGATGCACTACTGGCAAGAGGGACAATCGTCGGCGTACGCTCAGAGTTTCCCGATGATGGACGTTCAACATCATCAAGGATATGGAGTTGTAAATCATCCGTATGCGAATCAAGGATACGTAGATCATCAAGGTTATGGTGTTATAAATCATCCGTATGCGAATCAAGGATACGTAAATCAGGGATACATGGTCCCGCCGAACCACCCAATGCATGCGCCGCAGATGTTCAGCGACGAGAATCCGAATGCTTGTTCCGTCATGTGAGTGAGAGATAAGCCAATCGAAACCCAGATCCCCCAAAACTCCAAAAACCAAAACCCGTAAACGAAGTTGGAGTATATACTGTATACTGCGAAAAAAAAAAAGAAAAAAAAAATCTGGAATTTTAATTAGGTTAATGGATGGGTATGGTGGCCGGCTAGTTTGGGTTGTTGGGTTGGGTTGTTGCCTGTTGGTGGTTCTTCTGTCATTTTCGTCGTCTAAATTTTGTACTAATTTTTTAGGGTCGAATGTAATAAAAAGTATATAATATAATACTAATACGTTGGATCAACCAGTAATGTCAAAAATACGTGGAGTTGAACGTTGATTATTAAATTCAATTAGGCTTTGTGGAATCCACTTGTTAATTTATGTTTTTGTTGGTATCTTTCTTTGTTTTTTGGTCTTTTTCAAAGGGTGAGGTGAATTAATTTTGCTTTTTAGCTACTGAGGGGCAGCCAAAAAGCATTGAGACGGGTTTTGATTGAATGAATGTGCGTGTGGGGGGCAAGTGGAGGCATCATGGTCCTTCTTCTTGTCATAACCACGACACAGTCTAGTTGTCCCAATTGTAATATCCGTCGCCCGTCGGTTGGTGGTATTAAACTGCCCAGGAGAGCTACCTATGAAAAATGTTTCAAGCAGTAGAGCTAGTATTATAATCATGGTCCTTCTTGTCATTTCCGCGACTGCGACACAGTCTAGTTGTCCCAATTGTAATAGCCCTCGACCCGTCGGTTGGTGGCCGTACCAAGCCGGGGAGAGCTACATATGCAAATTGTTTCAAGCAGTAGAGCTAGTATTATAATCATGGTCCTTCTCTAGTCATTACTGCGACACAGCTTAGTTGTCCCAATTGTAATAGCCGTCGACCCGTCGGTTGGGGGTACATCCTGCCCGGGAGAGCTACCTATGCAAATTGTTTCAAGCAGTAGAGCTAGTATATTATAATCATGACTCGATGGATCGTTCATAAAATTTCGGTAATGGGACACCAGCTAATCTACCCACTAACTTGGTACAAAAATAAAAGACTAACTTTTAAAAGATTACGTGATACTTTCTGTTGAGAAAATTCAAAATTTTTATTTTTACATGTATACAACAGTTTATAAAATTTATATCTTTGGTTGACGAATCTACAATTATTAAAGGAAAAGTCTAAATATAAGTAATATTGGACACTCATATGTGCACCAATATTAAAGTGAAAAGATAGACTTAATAAACACTTAAATTTAAAATGAAACATATGAAAATAACTAATCAGAATGTATAGGTGCGCGTATAGGTACATGATATTGCTTGTATGTAACATTACTCATTGTTAAAATCTTTTCAAACCATCAAATTTTGAACCGGATTACAAAGAATAAAGAACTACACCAAAATCTGAAGCATGTTATTCGATTTGTTCAGTTTTGAAATCAAGTACTTTTATACATGTATAAAATTGTCTAGTTAAGGGGGAGAAAACCGGCAACATCAATTTTGATTTGATTCTAGTTGATTGTCGGTGTCTCACATCATCGTGATGAGACTGAAACTCAGAGAGAGAGAGAGATTGGTTGCGCGCCCACTGCCATCGTGATGAGAGAAAGATGAGAGATGCAAATGGTAGAGAGAGAGATTGATGTTGCTGTATGAGAGAAAAGAGAGAATATGAGAGAAGAAGAATGGATAAGGGGTATTAAACCCTAAATCCAAACGACATCGTTTGGTGTATTAGACCAAACAGCCAAAAGGCATCGTATTTCATTCTATTTTTTTAAAACAGTACATGTAAAATGATATCGTTTCACTTAAGATATGGTAAGTAAAACGATATCATTATATCTAATAGATATATTATCAACTAGTTTGATGGTTTGAATTTGGTCCAAATTGGGACCAAACCTACGTCAATTTCATTAATTTCTTACTTTCAATCAACTAGGTTTTCGTCAATTTTGACTAGTTCCAAACTTCAGTGGCCGATTCATGTCAACAACTGCCAGTTCAATTGGTTTATGTACAACCCTAGTTAGCATGTACTATCATGTATTCAAGATAATGTTTTTCCTTTATTCCTCAAGAGACCCAGCCAACTGGTTTTATGTCAATTTTGACTAGTTCCAAACTTTAGTGGCTGGTTCACGTCAGCAACGACTGGTTCAATCGGTTTCTGTATGACCTTAGCTAGCATGTATTATCATGTATTCAAGATAATGTTTTTCTTTTGTTTCTCAAGAGACAAACAGCTCACTAAGTCCATGGTGTGGAATAAATTAATAACTGATATTTGAATCTACACATGATATGCATGGAAATGAGTAGCAAGCCACAATTATAACACTCTAGTCTCGGAGGTTTGGAGAATTAACTCATATTACTTAATATCATCTCCAATAACCCAATAAATTTCTATAGTCCACAAAGTCTTCATAAAAACTTCCAAAATATCCACATCTTAAAAAAATCAAAGCACAAAAAATAATAACTTTTACAGAATAGAACTCTCCAATAACTATTTGTACCCCTAAGCACTTATTCATATATGATCATCAGACATTTCCAATACTTCATACTCTTAATCTCCCGTTGAACTATTAAGATATTTGAAAAATATTATGGAGATAAGGGATTAGTTATCAACAACTCAACAAGCAGAGAACATATATTATTATGTAAACATAAGCATTTACAGAATTCAGAATGCATAATCATAACATATTATCAAAAAAATCAGAGCAAAAGTTCAAAAATAATTAGAATCACAATCCCTTTGGCATATCATAACTAAAACATCTTATCAAAACAGAATACAATGTTTGACACCCGTAGTAGAATTGTGCAAACTCCAGCGGCCAATCGACAAAAACAAAATGTGAATCTTCCTCTTATTATTCTCAGAACCCTAAGTATGCCTACAAAATACAATAAATAGTTATATTTTTTCAAATCTTAATTCATTTCATATTTCAAACTAAAATAATATTAAAAAATAATATTCTAATAATATTTTGTTCAACTTTTTACTTTTACCTAAAATCATTATATCTCATCTTATTATCCAAACATAGCCTAAAAAGTAGTTCTTTTAAAGTCTAAACACCGATGAGGCATTAAACACGTTGGTGCTTAAATGTTGAATCATACAACAAAAATTATCATTTATGACCTATTAATAGCAATCAAGAGGACTATTTGCAATGAAAATAATACTTTTAATTGCCATTAATTGATTACAAATACCTTTTTTTTAGTAAATTGACAATATTTAACACGTTGAGATTTGCAACAATGACCTTAAGGTTCAATATTGAATTTAAATTCCAAATCAAGTTCTGAAGGCAAAACACGTTGTAGTATCTCTAGTCGAAAGAACTATCGCCCTAAAATACTTCATCAAAAAGTTCCCAGCTAAGTTTCTCTCTCTCTCTCTCTCTCTCAAAAAGTATCGCCTCTTAGGGTTCCTTCAGTTCGTTGGCGGCCAGAAGAAGGGGGGTGGAGCTCCAGCTCCGTTCCTTCTCCTTTTTCTTATTCTCTTTCTTTTCTCCCCTATTTTTCTGGCCGCCGAGTCTTGAATAATAGAATTTTGGTGGTTTTTCAGGGTGTTTCAGAGGACCAAAGGCCATCATGCGTCGTCTTGTCGCTTTGCTAGTCGGCCGATCTTGGTGTTGAATGACGGTTTGGTCGAATGGCAGAGAACATGATTATAACGTGCAAGGAAACTTTTTGGAACATGCTCTGTTTTTGGCGAATCCCACTTGCCGGTGATATAGCTAGTGGTTTTCAGCAGACCGTGGGTCTTCCATGCTCCGGTGAGCAGCTAAGGTGTATGTCTAGTGTGGCGCGTGGAGCCCACTGCAGATTGCGTCTTCTAGTAGTTGTACTGTGTAGTTTGGTTGGTTGTGGTTTTTTTTTATTTTGTTTGTATAGAGAAAATTTGTATAAAGAAGAAATAGTGTCCCGGATGTTTCGTTCATGGAATCTTAGTACTCTCCTCCATTGAATGATAAGTTTGTAGTAAACTGTCTTTTTGACAGTTCTTAGTCTCTCAGACTTTGTGGGAAGAGTTTTAGAAGCAGAGCTCTAAATGTAATTTAGTTTACTTGTAAACTGAGTTTCTCAGTTATTGGTCACGTTGTGAGCTTTAGTTATCTGAGTTTCAATGAAGTGAAACTATTTCTTCAAAAAAAAAAAGAACTATCGCCCTTATTTTAATTGAGTTTTCAACAATTAATTCTATTTAAAGATTCAAAAGAATCAGATTTATTTATTTTATTTTATTTTGAAAAGGAGATCACCGCTTCTCTCTCTCTCCCGACAAAAAAGGCGATTTTCTTAGGGTTTTAAACGCAGACGGCTTTGAGAAGGGCGGAGCTTAAGCTCCATTTCTCCGTTTTTTTTTTCGTTTCCTCCTCCTCTTTTCTTTTTTTCTCTGGCCACCGTGGTTTTGTGTTGGGTTATCAATGGTTTAAGGATTTTGGGTCGGTGTTGATTGCTGTTTGCAGGTTTGGAGCTACTGGTAGCTAAAGGGCCAACACGTGCAGCACCTCCGTTCCATCCGTCTGCCAATCGTGCTATCGCAGGAGGTATTTGGCTGAACAGGATAGCGCGTGTGCTAAATGCGGGGAGGCTGAGTGGAAGTTTTCTTCTACGCACCTTCGAGTCTGATGATTCCCCTTTGCCGATGGTGGTTCTTCAGGGGATCTAGTGGTTGTGCTCCTCCGAATGGTTGATCTTCATGCTTAGTGTGGCACATGGTGCCACTAGTGTTTTTCAATATACAACTGTGTTTTTTGTGTTGTTCTGTTGTTTTTGTCGTATTTTGTTGGTGTTGTTTATATTTCGTTTGTATAGAAAATATTAAAAAAAGGTGAGAAATAGTCTCCCAAACCTTAGATCCCTTAGAAGTTTAGTTTTTTCCTTTGGGAGAAATTTAGTAAATGCCTCATTGTGGAGGCAGTGATAGTTCTCTATTTATGAGAGATTTAAGCTGCTCTTCAATATGTAATTAGTTGACCATTTTGATCACATTGTAGGCTTCGCACTCTTGAGTTTCAATTGAATGAAACTATTTCTCAAAAAAAAAAAAAAAAAAGTATGGATTTAAATTGGTTGTACCCATACCACTACCATTACTCTAAAAATCAATACTCTTAATTTATATTATATGCCAAGGATTAAAGAATATTTTATTTTAAAAGAAAAAGATATTTTGTCGAAATTTAAGGGTATCAAGTAAGAAAGACATAAATACACATAGTAGTGCTTAAATTATTTATTTCTGCTAATATATTTTAGGCTCATTACTCTTAGTGTCAAAGCCTGTTTGAGATTGCATTTCGAGATTTAAAAAAAACTTTTAAGTAGTTAAAATCACTTTTAAAGAAAATATGATGTGTTTGATAATTTTATAAAAAATATTTTAAGCGGTTAAAAAAGTTAAAAATCATTTTTTTCAAAAAGTACCAAATTGGAGCTTTTATCAAAAAGATCCTGCAGATAATTATATATTTTAAAAAACTACCATAACTAACTCTAAAAAGTACTTTAAATATATAAATCTCAAATAATAAATAATTTTTTAATAGTATAACTTATTACATTAAGTTTTAAATTATAAATCTTAAACTAAAAGTAATATTTCTCACCACAATTCCACGCATGCACTTAATTCCTTTTTGCAAAAATAAATGGACGCACACTTTGATTCTAATGGGAACTCAAGTAATTACAAATACAAATCTACAACGTCATTTATACCATACTTTTAAATTTCGTACCGTATCGGTCGGTACGATCAGTACGTACTATACTGAAGCAGTGACCGGTATAGAAATTGGGTCTGTTTCGTACCGGTCCAGATTTTGGCCGTACTGGCCGGTATTTTGGCCGTACCCGGATTTCACTTTTTTATTTATTTTTATGTTTTGTTATTTTTTTATTCTAATTTTGTTGAACCCAAGGTTTCAAGTTTCGTGTAATTATAAATTTACACATGGATTTTGATGATAACAAATGAATTCAAAGAATAAAGGAGTCTCAAGTTCAAGTTGTCCACACAATTGAATCAAGCACATCAAGGAACCAAGCATGAGCAAGAAGGGAACAAGTTCACATTAAAATCATAGAGTAATGTTGTAAATCTCTTAAAAATTCGAAATTAGGATTAAGACTCAAAATTAATATTTTATCATAAAGCATTAAAATACATTTTCCACATGTGCATGAATATTTTGAAAATTAAATTTGAAAATTTTGAAAGATGATTGATTGTCATCTTTCACATGTGCATGACATGATTAAAGGTTTGAACTTTGAAAATATTAAGATAATTGATTGTCATCTTTCACATGTGCATGTTTTATTTGAATATTTTCAAAAGTGGTGGATGCTTTTCTTGACTTATGCAAAAGGTAGATGTCTTTATTTGAAAATTTTGAAAAGTAAAGTGTGCTCCTTTTGTCATATGCAAAAAGTAAAAGATTAGGTTTGAAATTTTTGAAAAGTAAAGTGTGTTCCTTTTGTCATATGCAAAAAGTAAAATATTAGGTTTGAAATTTTTGAAAAGTAAAGTGTGCTCCTTTTGTCACATGTAAAAAGTAAAAAGATTAGATTTGAAATTTTTGAAAAGTGAATGATGATGTCTTTGACATATGAATCTTTTTAAATTTGAATATGAAGTCTCATATGCCTATAAATAGATCATTTGAGAGCTTCACATTCATAACACCAAGAGCATACAATATTCATTCAAAGCTTTCATTCTCTCTTCTCTAAGCATTGAGCCTTAACCCTTATTCATTTTGAGAGATATAGTTTGTGATGTATTGTTCTTATTTCACTCATTGATGAGTGTTTTTTGATAGCCTACCCACTATCAATTCTTGTATTAGTAAAAGGGTGTGTATAACCCTTCTGTGTGTAGAAGGTGTTCTACACGGGGAATAGTTAAATCACCAAGTGTGAGGTGAATGGAAGTGTAGAGGGTGTTCTACACGGATTCTTTGGAGCGGTGCTGCTCAAAAGTGTAATAGGTTTCTATCTCCACCTAAAGGAGATTGACTAGTGAATTCGGGATACTCAAGGGGTAGCTTGAGGCGAGGACGTAGGCAGTGGGGCTGAACCTCGTAAAAATACTGAGTTTGTTTTCTCTTACCCTACTCTTTACATTTCTTACTGCTTTATATTTTGTTTATATTTTATATTGTATATTTGATTTATAACTGTTATTTTTTTACATACAACTCAATTCACCCCCCCTCTTGTGTTAGTCATCTGGGCAACAAATTTATACTAGATTATTTACATATACATATATATATTTATAAATATAATTTATTCATATATTGACTATTATTTTAAAATATAATTTTTATATATATTTATATATATATAATTTTTTTATATATAAATTATTTCAAAATGGTACACAAAACAGTATTGGTATCGAAATATTTCGTTTCATAATCTTGACTGGTATGCCCACTAATACAATATTCAAAACATTAATTTATACATTCTTTTCAAAACCTACGTTAATGGATCTTTCCGTTTAAAAGATCTACGTACATAGAACTTATACGTACGAAAATTATATAACTCATTTTAAAAGAACTAAAACTAATTGGTTTCTTAAGAATTCTGTACTTCTTTAATTCTTTGAATAAAGAGCAGAAAGAAGCATCCAATCATTTTATAGATAAGGATATTTAAAAAAACCTTATCTTTACAATTGCATAACTTATTTTATATTTTTTTTAAGAGTTTGTTTGAATTTAAAAATGAGATGAGTTATAAATAATAATAAAATAAATAGTTAAAATAAGTTAAATGTAAAATAAGTGATTAAGATAATTAAAAATATGAAATTAATTATAAATAATAAAACTTAATTTTAAAAACAAACTAGGCTAAATCATCCAATTGCCTAACAAGGAAGTTATTGCTCTATTAAAGTCTACGATCGATTAAGACAGGCGATAAAGGATCTTATAATTACCAATACCTCAAACGCAATCATTTGTGCACGGAAAATAATTTAACAACAAACCAATTATATAAAAATAAGTTTACTAGCTGATGTAATTCATCTAGTTCATCAAATTATAAAATTATTTTTAATATAATATAAATTTAATAGATTAAATAAAATTACATGAATAAATAAAATTACATGAATTTATAAAATTATTTTTATAAAATTTGTTTATAGATGTAGCAATATTCTTTGTACAGTACAGACTGAGAGGCGTGTATGAGCTCGAAGCTCTGTGCCCTTACACAATAAAACTTTGAAATTCAGGTAGACATTGTAATCATTCAATAACGTTAAAAACTTAAAACAAACCACGATCGTTTACCCTCCAAACAAAAGAGACCCGCTCGATCTTACTTTTTTTTTTTTTTTTTTTGGATGACCGGTTGGTTTCCTTTTATTTTGATCTCCTACTTAATATTTTGTAGATTTAAAATCTGTTTGAAAACACAGCAATAATCACATATTTATCAACTAATTTATTATTATTTATAAAATATCTATTATCATTATTCATAAATAATTTAAAATATTTTTAACAATACGTACCGTGTTTAAACCATAATTTTGAATTCTTTTCCGTCCTAGCCAAAATGTTTCATTCCAGTATGTTATTCGGTGTACTATACCCTCGTGTTCCGTTTCGCTTTAAATTATGGCCTGTTCCGATTGGTTCCATCCATTTCAGTCAAATTTCGATCATTTCAGTCCAAATTTTGACCATTCCAATCCTTATTTTGTTTTGGACTATTTTGTAATTGTCTGTAGTTAAATGACATTTTTTTAAAAATTTTAAATTCATGTGGTATTTAATTAATTCTAGAATATGAAATATATTTATATACTTTAATTTTATTTTTTGTAACTTTAAATGTCTCCTCTTTTTTTAAATATCATTATTTTTTAATATTTCATCTATTTTTTATTTTTTTATTTTTTGTGTCTCAATTCAAGTTTGTATTTTTTCAATCTATATTTATTTTATAAATCTTCAATTATTCTAATATGTATACATATACATGACATACTTATATATATATATGTATTTATTTTATTAATTGTTAATTTATATATACATATAAATATATATATATATATATATAATATAAATTAATTTCAAAACAGTACGTTGGAATACACCAAATCTAAAATATTCCATTATAATATATAAATCAAAATTATCACCAAAACAGAATTCAAAATATTGGTTTATACCTCTAACCTGAGGCGCAAAAATAATAATAATCAAAGAAGCCGCCATTCACTATTATTCCCAGATCCTGTTGTCGGTGCACATGAGCGATGAGACTGGACAGAGATCTGTTGCTGTTGGGATTTCAAGTCATCCCTTATGTCACGGCCGATAAATGAATGAAAGAAGAGAATTATGGGGTCTAGAAATTAGAAAATTAGGCTAACTACGGCATGCTTTCCACCTTGATGGTTCAGGTTGGATTTTGATAGAACCTGAGGTCATTGCCATCATCAAAGCCCACTATTTTACATTTAATTCACTAAAATCATATTTAATTATTATGAATAGTGCTATATCATATAGCTCTATCATATTTTCATCTCACTATATAAGATGTAGCAAACAATCATCTAATAAAAAATTATTTAATAATTATAAATATATCCTATCTTATATAATAAACTGAGCATAAACTAAATATAATATGATGTGGGAGGAGAGACCCCTCCGAAGGGAGGCCTAGGGCCAAAAAGATAGATCCAAGCAACCACCAAAGAAAACCAAGAGCCCAAGCTTCAGAGTCGGAGGGCCCATGCCTGTAAACCATGCATCGAGCCCGCCAACGATGCACCCGCCCACAAAGACCTTAGCACTGGACCCAGTCTAGTTGATAGCCGAGCCTTGCCACAAGGAGGCGCCACACATATCTGACACAGGATTGGCAGCTGGAACACACCACATTCAATGCAAGTCACACGGAAAACACGCCGCATACAATGCAAGGCGAGCCAGAGGCACGTCGCATTTAATGCCTGTCAAGGACCTTGAACATGCTATGGCAGAAGTCAAGTGGCAGGGACTGGTCCAGACAAGACGGTTATCTCTCGACCCCTTCTTGGAAATCATGTCAGAATTAGGCCTGACACACCATACTATGGCCGAATGACGATGGTAGGCCTAACTCAAACGCGACATTCATTCTCCAATCTCTCAAAGCAACCCTTTCTGAGCTAGGCCTGACATACTGCCATGCCTAAACGATGACTGTAGAACTGATTTGGATGCGACACCCACTCATCATTGTCCCTTGACAGCCATGCCTAAGCAAGGTATAAATACGACATCGCATCCATGATGAAAAAATGTTAATCTCTTTTTCTACTTAATCTACTCTTGTTTTCTTCATCGTTACGATTTGAAATCTTTGAGTTTGGCATTGGAGTGGCTACAACGGAGATCCACTCTTCTTCTAACGGTAGGTTTTGACACTTTGAATTTTCGTGGAACTGCTTAGATTGCATAACATGATATTAATATTGTGTATAGAATTTTTTAATTAATAAACATATAATAGTGCTGATAGATCAGTCATGAAAAATCGCTTTCTTAAACGTTCGCATGAGTAGTGCACGTTTTTTTGAAAAAAACAAACACAAAAGATATCAGACAATTCAGACCTAACAAGTTTGTTAAGGGAGCAGGGATAAGCTTGGACCAGATCGGCACAAGTGTTTCCCTTCTGAGCACGTCACTTTTCTAATTATATTATTAAAAAAATGGAAACTCATCCACTTAATTTTATATATAGTTTAGGAGAAGCAAATAAAAGCTTAATTATTAACTAAACTTTATGGAATCAAATTAAGAGCAACCACCTGCATGCACATACGAAAAAACAAATGTAGGAAGTTTCCAGAAGTATCGTTTAGTGAGTAGATGGGCGCAAACTATATATGTATGCGGGAGAAAGCTAACTAGCTAGCTAACAACCAGGGAAGCATTATCAATAAAATTGTTGGAAGGAAAGAAAGAAGCCAAATTTTTAGGGATTATTATTTGGGATATGCATATTTGCAAAAGAACAAGAGAGGAAGATGCATGAGTCGTGAATGTGGTGAGAGGTCCCCATTTTCTGACTCAGCCATGACTCTGACCCAAACGTGCATTTTATCCTCATGCGCCGCAATCAAATGATGGCATGGTCATGATCATATGATCATGGATGGATGATAACATGATGGACGATGGGAACATGTGACTCATGATGATGTGGCATCCATTCAGAATATGTATTATTTATTTTTCCCCCTCTTGGTCAATGGTAATGGTGATTTGTTAAACTAGACATGGGATGGATTTGCTAGCTGGGCCCACTCCACGTCATTTATTCGTAAGAATACTTTTATTAGATTAGTTAAAAAATAAATTAGTATAAATTGAACAAATTTAAAAAAATGATTATTTTCTTTTGAAAATAAATAATATTTTTATTTTTTCTCACTTTATTTTTTTTATTTTTAATTAAATATAATAAAAAAAAATTAATATATGTACAAATTTATACTTTTTAAAAAATACTTTAATTAATCTAATAAGAGTACTTTAAATATCATTTTAAAAGTTGAATTTGATCGTCGTGTATGAATAATTACCATTTTCTCTTTAAATTTCTTCCTGGCAAATATTTAAGTTAAGTGATATAAAAAATGATAGATAAAGTTTCAAATAGTAATTTATTTTTTCATTATAAATTTATATTTTTTCTAAAAAAAAGTGCACGAAATTTTAAAGACCTTTAAAATTTACAAATCAAATATAAATACAAAGAACAAATACTCAAAACAAATGATTTAGGAATGAACGAAAATGATATGCGCGCATTAGAAACAAAATAATTACAATGCTGGTAGGAAAGTACTATTGACCACGTATCAAGATAATGTTAAAAAATCCCATTTTGATATAGAAATTCTTTCATTATATCTCATCTTATTATTATAATTTTTTTTTAATTTTATATAAAATATAATAAATAATTTAATTTTTTAAATCTTAAAAAATAATATTTTATTCAACTTTAATTTTTATCTAAAATCATCTCATCACACAATTAAAACGCGGCCTAACATTTTTGTTATAATTAGTTTCCACCTAAACCAAGCCCTTTCCCCTTTATTTCTCGAAAGAGGACTTCCACTCAACCTTCAGTAATCATGTTCAAGTAAAGATTCTGGGAAAAAAAAAATCCGTAAACAGGAAAATGAATAAAGTGGAAGAAAGGATCAAAAGGTAGTCGAATAAAAAAAATGGAAATTAACTAATATCATATGGTAATTATTTTAATTTTCTTGGAAAGTTATTAAGTTGTCTAATTTCCTGAATGTAAAAATGATTATTCACTGTATCGAATTTAAATATAGAAAGGCTTTATATACCGTCATGTAGACAGGGACGGAACTAAGATTTGTTATTTGGGAGGCGATTGACAAAATATGTAGTATATGTGAATATAAGTTTTTTATTTGCGCATAATTATATATAAAAACAATAATCATATGTTATAAAATTATATATAAAAATACATATTTATAAATCATCTTTTTTTTTTAATTTTTGCAATTTGTTAGAGCCCATTACAAAAAAAATAAATAAATAAATAAACTTAAGATTTCTCTTATAAATTAAGCTCGACAATGATCTTTCATGAAATAAAATTTATCTATTATCATTTCTAAAGTGAAATTATTGACAATAATTTCTCAATATAAATTAGCAAATGATATGTAAAAAATTCGTATTTCTAATCATCTACATAGTTTAGATAATCTAAACATATCTTAAAAATTTAGTTGCATCAACACATTAAGCTAAAGTGAGAAAGATAATTTGGGTGTAAATAAAAATTTAGAGTGAGATTAGGTAAGTATTAAAATTTGAAAAAATAATTTTAGTAAAATTTTTAGAGGTCCAAGAATTGGGGGGGGGCAAATTTTTTATCTTTTAATAAATTGGTGTGGAAATTTTAATTATATAAAAAAAATTATATATATTTATGTCCTATATATAATTTTTTAAAAAGTTTGG
The DNA here is from genome assembly GCA_036559045.1 of Platycarya longipes. Lineage (NCBI taxonomy): Eukaryota > Viridiplantae > Streptophyta > Magnoliopsida > Fagales > Juglandaceae > Platycarya > Platycarya longipes. The sequence continues at coordinate 36,368,763 of CM071797.1, forward strand.
GGGGCTGACCAGGGGCAGTTCCGCCCCTGCATGTAGAAGTCCAACACTTCAATAGTGTCCCTTACTGAACAGGAAAAAACACATTAATAGAAACTTAACTAACACTTCTATATACACGTGTAATAAATAGAAATACACATGAACTTACACCACATAAATTAAACTTGTAAAGACTAATATTCCCCTTAAAATGAACTATATATATATATATATTAACTAGTCTCATCTTGTTAATAAGGTGATTGAATTGATATAATCCGAGAGATTTAGTCAAAATATCTTTATTTGATTATCAGATTTGACATGAAAGAGGTTGATAACTCCAGCTTGTAACTTTTCTCTTAGTAGATGATAATCCAATTCAATGTGTTTCGTCTTCTCATGATAATATGGATTTGAAGCTATATGGATTGCTACTTGACTATCACAATATGCTAGAGCAGCCTGTGAATGTTCAATACCAAAATCTGCCAATAAGTTTGTCAATCACATTATCTCATAAATAGTAGTAGTCATAGCTCTATACTCTAATTCAGTAGATGACCGAAAGGTGGTATGTTGCTTTTTTTATTTCCAACCAAGCAAATTAACACCCAAAAATATAGTGTAACCAGTCACTGATCTTCTTGTGTAAGGGCATGCTGTCCAATCAGAATCAATTTATATTTCGAGTTGAAAATTGAATAAAGAAGAAGCGAAAAATAGGCCTAGTCCAATAATATTTTTGATGTATTGAAATATCCTGTGTGCTTGTTGCTAGATGAGGTTTTCTTAGCTTATGCATAAACTGACTTAACCTTTGGACAAAATAAGTGATATTTGATATTGTAATGGTTAAGTATATCAGTCTTCCAATCAAGCTTTTATACTAAGAAGGATCTTCTAACTCATCTCCATTGCTAGTATTGGGTTTTAAATTTTGTTCCATTGGTGAATTAGTTAGTTTATAGCCAATCAAACCACAATCTTCACTGATTTCTGAGAAACATTTCCTCCGACAGAGATGAGTTCGTTTAGAAATTCTAGCAGCCTCTTGACCCAAGAAATATTTCAATGGCTTAAATCCTTCAACTCAAAATAAACATTCAAATAAGCCTAAAACAAGTAAATGTGCATTTAAAAGATGCATTCTAGAAGCAAATAGATATCCTAACCTAAAGTGGCATGAGGCTACATCAGATTGGACAAAAAACCAAGTGGAAGTAGATTGGTTTCTATGGATAGCAGAAGAACTAGAGACTATCAATTGGTATAAGCCATCTTGCAGTTTATTCATCCCAATTATATCCGAGATTGCTAGGTCCTGCAAAAAGCATTTGTTAGATTTGAGAATCAAACAACAATTTTAAGATTGTGTTATCTTGCTGATAGAAAGAAGATTGAAAGAAAAACTTGGAACACATAGAAAATTGGTCAATGTAAGAGTAAGGTTGAGAATAATATCACCAATGTGTGTAACTTTGGCATAGGCGCCATTAGGCAGCTTGACTGAATTAGAGACAATTGTAGGTGAAGATGTCTAAAGACTTGAAGAATGAATCATGTGATATGAAGATTCACTATCAATTATCCAAGTATGCAAACCAATAGGAGGTGCAGCAACACAAAAAGAGTTAAGAATATCTGAAAAATTAGGTGTCAAAGCCATATCAACCGAAAGAGAAGGAACTGATGGTTTGAGTAAGGCCAGAAGTTGTTAGCATTGATCCATAGTTAGAGGCAAAGTAGAAGAAGTCTCAGTGAGCATAGCTGGGGGCTGAATTGAATTAACAAAGGCATCTTTGGTCTTATTCCTAAACTTGTAGTTAGGATGATAACCATATAATTCGTAGTACTTGTCAACTGTGTGTCCAAGAAGATCACAGTGACTACAACTGAGCTTGCTACAAGTGTTTCCTTTAGAAGGCTTAAAGGAGTTGTCAAATTGAGCAGTCAAAGTTACAGATTTAACAGAAGGAAAGAAAGCATTTTGATTGATAACAAAGCGATGTCTCTCTTTTTGTATAACAAGAGAGAGATCTTTGTTAATTAAAGGCAATGGATCCATCATTAAGATCTGGCCTCTCATATTGTCAAAAATATCAGTGAGTCCTAAAAATAGTCATAACATAATCTTGATGATGATACGCTGCAAAAATCTTCGAGGAATTGCAAGTGCAACCACGACAAGTATAGACATGTATAGGTTGATAATTGAAACATTCATTCCAAAGTACTTTCAATTATTTAAAATATGTACTAACATCTTTGTGTTCTTGTCATAGAGCAGGAATTATTATATAAAATTCAGAGATTTGAGGTCCATTACCTTGTGAGAGCACTCCTTCAATTAGATTCACATTAGATTCACATTGCATAAAAAGAATCAATGTAAATGACACTTTGTGCAATTTTCGAATCCAAGGAATTGAGAAGCCATGATAGAACAATCTTGTCGTATTTCCTCCAAGATGAGAATCGAGGATCATCTTTGTTTGAAACAGAAAGATGTTCATCTATAAACCCTAGCTTATTCCGTGCCTTCAAGGAGAGAAAGAAAGATCGTGACCACGAGTGATAATTGCTATTACTGAACTTCTCAATAACAAGAAAAATTTCAAGATGATCAACAGTGGTTAAGAAATACGGACTTCATGGATCGGTTTCAACATTGGCAGCAAAATTGAAAATAGCCATGAGCGAAAAAGGAAAGTAATGAAGAAGACTCTAATATCATATTAAGATCTCTAATTTTCCGAATGTAAAAATGATTATTCTCATTCACTATATCGAATGTAATTACAGAAAGACTTTACATAAAAAGCCATGTACAAGTCTTTAACACTTCACTAGTGTCCCTTACTGAACAGGAAAAAAATACATGAACTATAGAAACTTAACTGACATTACTTCTATATACACGTGTAACAAATAGAAAAACACTTGAACTTACAACACAGAAATTAAACTTGTAAAGACTAATAAGAGTAAAGAAAAATATTCAACTAAAATTAGAAACTAAGATAACGTCAAGTGTTCTAATTAACAATAGAAGAAAATGACATATGATTAAACATAGTACTACGTACATTAAATGATAAATTATTATTCTTTTGTTTTTAATATTTTCTTCGTAAGTTTAAATCATCTTCCTTTTAGAATAAGCTTGCATTACTTAATTTCTCTAACCCTTTTACAATGTGTTGATCACGGACCCCACAAATTATAGTTGATCCCTACAAGGCTCTAACTCTCAATCATGATCTCCTCAACATCGAGCAACTATGCACACCAAACCCATGTCATTTCCTCCTCAACAGGGGTCACTTTTCGTTTTTGTCCTCGCAGCCATTCATTCCCCCTTGACTATTTTCAGTCATTAATTTCTTTGAATATATATTAATCCATCTTCTCAAATATTTCTTATGATGCTAAATTGACGAAAAAGTCCCTTAATCAAACTAAAAAGACTTGAAGCTATGATTGTTAATGTCCGTGGGAAAGAATCCAATGACTGTTCCACTTTTCCTTGTTTTTCCAAAAGCTTATTAATGACTTGGAATTTGATTCAACTGTTGAATATTTGGAAAGATTTAGGTTTGAATAGATAATCTGTTGGAGTAATTTGACGAAACGCACAACATTCCAACCTGAGGAAACCAGAGCCTAGCCTGCTTTGTTTGATTTTGATGTTGACTTTGGCGTCACTTTGTGGATAAGCTCGGGAATGCTTAGTCTAAATTCTAAATTCTCAAGGAAAAGTTTGATTGGACTACTTCTACCTAAATTCCACACAATCGAGACTTTCTCATCCGAGTACCATAAATACGTATGTTAGGGCTCATAGTATAACCAAATGAGATCCGACACATGAGCACGTACGTGTGTACGCTGTATCCCTTTTTTTTTTTTTCTAAGCAATTTTCCAATTTGGGTAATAATAGGTTTATAATTCTTTTACCACTACTTTATTATTCATAATGTATTTTTTTTTCTTTTAAATATTTTTTTAATATCCTTAATCATTAGGAAAGAATTTTAAATTGATATAATTTTATTAATAATCATTTTATTAACTATTAAATAAAAAAGTTTTTAAAAAAAATTAAAAATTAATAAAATAATAATAAAAAGATAATAGAAGAGTGCTAAATCTATCACTGCCCTTCTACCACTGTGTGGTAAGAGTGGTAAGCCTTAGCACGTACGTACCTCCCGCCGGGTGGTGGAAGCAGATCAGCTCTAGTATGCTTTGATATATGACTGACAGGCGGCCCATCTCTCAACCATAAGATTTTCAATCGTATTTACATAAATAAATAGTGGTTGATTAATTAGAGTCTATTTATCATCAATTACTCGGTAGAGGGCCTAAACTAATTCAATAAGTATTTTATGACTTTTTTCCAATTTCTACCAAGTCTTATCTTCCAAATTAAATTATCTCGGGCTAGTGTGTCCTAGTTTTATTTTGCCAAGATAGGAAGCTTGCCATTAGTAATTCAAGATTGCCTGAGTTTTCACTCCATTTGATTACTTCAGATGCTTAGAGTATTTGCTCTCATCCTTGCATGGTTACCTGGCCTTTAGTGCTTGTAAATAGCTTTCTTGTAGCGGCCTTCACAATTTCATTATCCTAATTGGCTTCAAGACAATTACTCAAAACCAATGGTCAGTTCTTATTCACTGTGCTCTCAAGATAGGAATGCAATGCCTGCATTGGATTAACTTACGTATAACGCTTGTACGTAGGTATATAGCTAGAATGTAGACATGATCTCCTAGCTATATATATTGTCTCAAGAAGTTTATCTGAATACTTACCTAAGCTAAAGATTAAATTTTTTTTTTCTCTCTCTGATTGGAAGCATGTCTCTTCACTCTCTCTCTTGGCCATCACATTTCGCACAAAATCTTAAGCTCTCCTCCATTATTTCTCTACGCTATTTAAATGCCAATGCTTATGTTCTTATACTGGGTGGTTGTATATTAAAGTGACTAATGATTTTGCATTATTGGTAGTAATCATCACATTTGAAATGATCATTAACTGTTCATTTTGTACACTTTTTTAAAATCTTGTTTTGTCATGCTATAAATACTTGTAGGCATTCTATTTGTTCTGAAACATTGTTCATTGGATGGATGATTGCATTGGCTTTGTCAAAGTCCTTGGAAAGTATTTAAAGAGGTTCACAACAAAAGCTAAGTTAGATGTATAAAAGAATAAACAATGCTTTTGGATTTTGAATTTTTGCACACCTTCATTTCTTTACATGATCTGATTATATACATTACAAGAGAATTTAAGTACGGAAAATTACAAATTACAATACTAAAACTTTGCTTCCTCGATTTTAGCTTGCATGATTTCTGCCCACGAATCATGCTTGACGTTGGGTCTTGGTTGGCAATTTAATCTTGGTGAAATCTTCCTTAATACTCCCCTACAAGAACTGGCTATCATCAATGAGGCCGATCTTGTCCTGTAGATAATCTGTATGTTGACAAGAGGGCGGTTTGGTAAGAAGATCTGCAAGCAAATCATTGGTATGAACATGACAGACATCGAGAGCATCTTTGTGGATCAAGTCGCGAGCAAAGTGGACATTGATTTAGGTGTGCTTCCTTCGCGAATGTTGCATGGGATTAAAGCTTAGGTAAGTGGCACCAAGAATGTTGCACAAGAAAAGTTCACTGAAGAGTAATAAAATCCCCATAGACTCAGAAGTAGCATTAGCAAAGGCCCTATATTGGACTTTTGTGGATGATCTTACAATGGCTCGCTACTTTTTAAGCTTCGAGAAAGTTGGTGCCAAGCATAGTAAGTCATGCAAATATGGAGCTGTGATCATCCAAGTTTCCCGGTCAATTAGCATTAGAGTAGCACATAAGGGATGGATTGATGGTTTTCTTTATTGTGATGCCATGAAAAATGGTATTCTTCAAGTAGCACAACAAACACTTGGTGGCAGCCTAGTGAGTTACTTTGGATAATGCATGAATTTTGAGAGCTTATTTACTGTAAAACTAATGTTAGACCAAGTTAAGGAAATATATTGTAAGCCACTAATAACTCCGCGATATTCTATACAGTCCACTAAAGAGAATCCATCACCCAATTTCAATGGAGCAGAGGTGGTTAATGGGGTGGTCACATCCTTGGTGCCATCCATACTCATGCGAGCCAATAGATCATGGATGTATTTGTGCTGAGTTAGAAACAACCCATGGCTAGTAGGGATGACCTCGATGCCAAGGAAGAAATGCAGAAGCCCCATATCTTTGAGAGAAAATTTATGGCCAAGTTGCTAAATGATGCTTGCCACAAATGTGTTGCCATTGCCTCAGATAATCAAATTGTAACACCCCGTACTCATAGGGGGGTCGAGAAGCCCAACTTGTTTGGTATAATCCGTCCTCAACTATCAATAATAGGTCTCCGACCATGTTCAAAAAAAAAATATTTTCCACATCTCAATCCATATAACAATGTCCACCAAGTCATAAATAAAAGAATATGAATAAATCATAAATGAGAGGGTTCACATTCTCCCAATAAGCTAATAATAATGAATAACTAATATTCTAAAATCCAATGAAATAGAAACCGAATATCTAAAATAAATATTAATTGTTTTCCCCCATCTAGTCTGTGGCTCTAACTGCTTAAACTTGGTCAAAACTCTATTATTGGTCCTCTGTTGGAACATCCAAATCATCTGAAAAATATATGAGATAAGGGGGTGAGTTTTTCCACAACTCAGTAAGCGAAAAACTTATACAAGCGTGTAAACATGAGCATTTACCAAGTAATAAAGTACGGAATAAAAAAAACATAATTATGCATAAAGGAACAAATGATTTTCAAAACAATTAAATCATAAAATACTTTGGCATAACAAATCTGAGTATTATCACTATATCAAACAGAGCATCTCACAAAGCAAAGACCATGTTTAACCCCCGTAGTAGGGTTGTGCAAATCTCGGTGGGCAAACCAGGCAGAGACAGAAGTGGAACTTTCCTTTATTCGTTCTCGGAGCCCCAAGTGTGCACATAGGAAAGCCCACAATAAACTACTTTGTTTCCAAAGTGGGTGCACTCAGAGATAAGAAATTGGTACCAATCCAAACAGAGTAGAGACAGAGCAGAGTAGAGCAAAGCAGAGATAGAGTCAAATACCAACCAGAATACTTATGCCAAAGGTTTTCAGAGTTATTAAAGACACATAGCTCCAAACTATTTTCAGAATAAAGCTTATATAAATAAAACGTCGTCAACGCAATCAAGGCATAATTTTTCGCAGATAGACAAAACGCTTTTTTTCACATTTCAGAAAATAACATGACAAAAAACAGGCTTATGTCTACACAATGCATGACAGAAATATTTTTCCTTCTTTCATATAAGTTTCATGAATAATGCAAACAATCGACTGAGGTTGGTTTTTCTCAAGTTTTCATTTCATAACTAACAAAAGCACAAATTTTCAAAAGTCAACCTCAATCCTCTTTTGGTATAAAACCGAGCATACGACCCCACTTACCTGACTCCTGTAGCGAATTATCAAAACTTTGAGTCCGACCTCTAAGAGTTTCGTCACCTATTCATAAAAATATTCCCTAATGTTAATAACTATTCCAAAAGACTTTAATCTGAAAATTATAAGCTAAACTACGCTGCTTGCCTAAAATCATAAATTTCTAGCAAACAAAGTCCAAGCAACCAGCCACCCAAAATTATCTAACAGCGTTAAATGCGCCTCCAACAAAAACAATCATTTCAACCCACTACCAAAATCATCTCAAACATCACTCTGATAAAACTAACCCAACAATTATAGTATCTTATACGTTCAACAAAACCAAATCCAACAATTATAGTATCATATACATTCAACAAACTATTTTTCCATACCCACTGAATTTTCAACAGCAATTTATCAAATCCGACTATCATATATTAACACAGAAATATTCTCAATCCGTAGCTACGTCGACACAACACAGCAACAAGAACTCAACAAAAAAATCTAGGCAGCCATCGGAAATACCCTTCAATACCGCTTCAATATTTCAGCATTAAAAATAGTACTCAACCTAGGTATAAACGTTTCAAAAATCAAATTTTCCTCAACCCAAAAAATTCAGCAACTATTCAACAAATCCCAAAACCACAGCAAACTAATATATATACGACGCATAACCAAGCATACGGGCTCCAGATCATCCTTAAAGAAAAACCCCTCATAACCGACTCTTAAAGCACCACGTATTCTAGAGCATTGCATGTAAAACTAGCATTCAACAAGGTGGAAATTCTTACCTGAAATTGAAGGGAAACCTACAAGAGAAACAGAGGCCGAGAACTCTTTCCTGCTTCCTCCAAGTTCGACTATAATCAACGAAATTCAACCAGGTTTTAAGTGATTAAAACCCCAAAACCACACCTTTTTTTGGATAGAAGAATTTTGAGAAAAATAATGGGATTAAAAGAAAACTTACCGGTGCTCTGTAGATGGACGAGTCGGAGGGAGAACGACGGAGAATGAGACCAAAATAGAAGAATATATGCCGAAGGGAGGGAGAGAGAGAGATAAATTTTCCGTTGAGTTTTCTGTTGAGCTCGGTAACTGCCGAAAACGTGGGGGAGTGGGCGCTGGAAGGGGCAACGGAAACAGAGTGAAACCGTCGGGCAGGGGATGAAGGAGAAAGAAGAAGAAGAAAAGAGAAAAGAAAAAGAAAGGAAACTAACCTAAATGTAAAACGGCGCCGTTTGAAGACCAGGGCTGGGCTTGGGTCTGGGCCTCCTAAACCGATTGTTACACAAAGCATCCACATATACCAGAAAATAGGCAAGTATTAAGCCAAAATTGTACACAAGCAACGACGGATCGGATTTAGTATTGACAAAACCAAATTCTAGCAAGGTCTGTTTGAGAGCAAAGTACTAAACACGAGGTGTTTGTTTGAGACCATAGATGGCTTTGTGAAGGCAGCATACATGTTCAATTTTGCTGGATCTCGAAAGTCTAGAGGCTTTGTCAAGTAGGGCTTATTTAAGAGCAAATTACCAAGTATGAGGTGCTTGTTTGAGATCATGGATGGCTTTGTGAAGGCAACATACATGATCATATTTCGTTGGATCCCGAAAGCTAGTGGGTTGTGTCATGTAGACAACCTCCATAAGGTGGCCATTAAGGAAGGTGTTGTTGATGTCTAGTTCTCTCAAGGACCAACCTTACATTACATCAAGAGACAAAATGGTACGAATTATAGCAGGTTTGACAACAGGATTTAAAGTCTTAGTATAGTCAAGGTCTAGGCATTGATTGAAGCTTTTGGCCACAAGTTGCGCTTTAAACTTGTCAATAGAACTATTAGCAGGCCTCTTCACCTAAAAAATCATTTGCATCCAATAATATTACACCCCTTTAGAGGCAGAACCTATTTCCATGTATCATGACGCATACAAGCAATTAGCTCAGTGGATACGGTGTCACACTAGTGGTGATTAGAAAGTGCTTGACTTACACTAGTTGGTTCCAATGAGGGCAGTATGGGATGTTGGTGCACCTCAGAAATAATTTTTTGGGTTTATGGATATTATTTATGGAACAGGTGACCATTGGGTGTGTGCGAAGAGCACGTGGTTGAATACAATTAGACTTATTGCTTATAGTGTCAGATGAAGTATGGGTTACATAGGGAATTACTCTGGTTATGTAAGACAATAGAATCAACAAGCCAGCTTTTATCTTTACATTTGGAGGAAGAGATGCAATTTGCAGTAGGATCATTGGAAGCATGCTTTGAGCATTTTTTTTTTGTATGACCCAATTGGTCACGAAGTTGACATTTGGGCCTAAGTTTACGAAAACCCGAATTAGAGGTCTTAGAGTTCCAATGCTTAGAGTTCTCATTGTCCTCTAGTTGAACACGTACGAAGATTTCCAGATTCATCAGACCCAAGTGCGCCTCTTTTTCGTTGACTGGAGTTGGCGGTTGCAATCAAAGATTGCGCAGCAGACGTTGAAGATAGCTCTCATAATCGACTAGGAGGTCATGAAGTTCTTCAAAACTTAGAGATAAATCTCAGGCACGGATGGTAGCAGCAATGTCACTGAATTTAGGACCCAAGCCATTTAGGATATAGAGAGTGAAGTTGTCATCGGAAACAAGGTGGTCAATAAGGGCCGGTTCATTTGCAATGATTTTGACTGCCTAAAGAAAGTCGATGACAGGGTAGCTGCCACATTGGCTTAATGGGAGATCCTCCTTTAATTGCATGGCATGTGTTCGACATTTGCCCACATAGAGGTAGATGAGGGTGATTCATGCCTCATGAGAGGTCTTGCAAGAAACAAGCATAGGGGTACATAATTGGGGTGAAGGTATGGCATAAATAAATAATTTTTCTTGGAGAATCTAGTAGGAATTCAATGCTTTGGAGTATGCGGATTTGGCATTATCAATGGGAGAACATGGACGAGTACCAGTGACAAAATTCATGCGATGATAACCAATGTGCAGTGCTTCAAACTTCTCACCATTGGAGAAAGGTAGTGGGAGTGAGTTTCATTTTCAAGCATCACTCAACAACAAATTTTAATTTAAAATTTTGAACTTTTTCATCTACTTATTATAATTTCTCTAAATTTAACCTTAAAAACTAATAAATTGCTCAAATTCTAAAAATAAAAATAATATTAAAATATTATTATTCAACATTTTCTCTTTCATTTTTTGAAATTTCATAAAACATATTATAAATGCAATACATTTGACTACTACTTATAGTGGTGGTGTCCAAACGAGCCAATATATGGTGGTCATGGTGTGGTATTTCAAATTTCAAAAATTCATCATGTTATCGCACATGCTAGATCAGGGCATTATATTTAAAATGGTATTTGTTTTTTAATAATAATAAAAAAAAAAAAACTCTCATCATCACACTATATTCTTCCTCATTTTTTTCGTATTATTCTATTTTCTCTCTATAATTAATTATACATATCTTCTTTCCAAATGCACCACGCTTTCGAAGCATATTTTGTTTTGTTTTGTTTTGTTTTTAACGAAAAACCGTGATTAAGTACCTAAAAAAGAACTCTAATATTAATCTTTAATTTTCAATGTCATATTTGACATGAATCTTATCCGCAAATAAAACAATAATTTATACGCAACATTATCATACCCTAAACTATCTGTGGATGAAGTTGATGGCTTTGTCATAAAAAGACTACCCTTACATAGAATAGAAACAAAGGCATAGCGCCCAAAAACACTCAATTATAGGGGGGCCATGTTGTCGAAGTACGGTTCAGAGCATTCCCAATAAATTGATTAAAAATTATTTTTAAAAAAATATAATTTTATACAAATATTTAAAAATAAGTACTATATTTGATCAAATATGATAATAAAATTTATAAAAAAAAATATTTCAAAAAAATATTTTGTGAATAATAAAATTAAAATAATTGTCAAAAAATTAAAATAATTGTCAAATTTAATAATTATTTTAGTTTTTTAGATAAAATTTTAATTTTATTATTCATAAGAAATTTTTTGAATTTTTTTTATATATTTTATTATTATATTTGATCAAATATGATATTTAATTTTTGATATTTATGTAAAAATATATTTTTTAAAATATAATTTTTAGTTAATTCATTAAGAGGATTCAATAAATTTTGATGATAATGTTTTTTGTTAATTTTATGAACACCTCTTGGCTAGATCCATAATCTAAAATTTTGAATAAATTAAAAAATTGATATTAAAAATGATGATGATGTTGAAAATGGGTAGCTCGAAAATTACACTAGAAAGAAAATAAATCTTTCACAATATTCAAACATCAATCAATCAAACGATCAATCAAAATTAATCAAGTTTGGAAATTTGCAATAACGGCAGGGTGTTCGATGATTTTGAATTAAGGACACAGAGTCTGATGATTCAAAAACTAGCCTTGTGACATGATTAGTGCAGCTATATATATATATATATATATATATATATATATAAAGCCTTAGCCATGAGCAAAACACCTAAAATTTGAAAACATTTCTTAATGCTCAAAAGCAAATCCTTCTTTTATATCCTTTTTCTGTCATGTAAACATATCAGAAAAGTAGCCTTGTATTTCTTTGTTTGGTTGGAACCCATGATTAAAAAGAAATTTTTGGTAGCAATATTGATTATATATTCTAGTGGCCTTATAGCTTTTTATCTTTATTCTCTGGGTCCTTAATGGATATTCAACAAGGCAACTATATTATTATATACAACACCATTCCTAACAATCCCTCCTCCTCAATCCAAATGATCAAATCCAGGAAAGATAAGATAGAAAAATAAAACCTTTGGCTGATGAAGAAATGGGGGTCAATATCATCAGGTGGGTTCCAGCTCTAGAAACATGGACCCTGCATTAATCAAACATATTCTATAGACAAAGAATATTAGACAGGTTAACCGTTCGAGATTAATAAGATAAGGTTTACGACTGAATTAGTTTATTAAATAAAATTTTTTTGTTAAGATATAAAATAATAAAATTTATATATTTCCATTTGTTCAAGTTTTTTAGACAAATTATAGTTTTTATATAATATCAAAGCAGAGATCTTAAAATAGAATGTTAAGATATAAAATAATAAGATTTACATCTTTCTATCAATTTAAAATTTTAAAATAAATAGTAATTTTACACTTTTTGTAAATACAAATCATTATCGATTATTAAAATAAAACCTTACGTTCTAATGAACTGCTTTTGTAAAGGAGAAGATCAATTCTAAAGAAAAGGGACGTACGTGGTTTTGAGAAACTAAGGAAAACAAAATTATATTTAGGTACTCGTTTTTCCATTGTTATAATGTGTCATTCTTCGATTTATTAGTGGAGTAGTTGTTTTCTTATATATATTCTTTTATATATATATATATATATATATATATATATATATTTCATCTGCTTTTTCTCAAAGAAGCGAGCAATCACCGAATTGCATTACTAATCCCGTGTGATTCACGCATCAAGAGACGGACATATACACGGCCTGTTGCTGTAGGATTCCACATCATCCCCTATGTCATTTCTGGTAAATAAAAGAAAATAGAGATATATATGGTGTGGAAGTAGAAACCAGACCAATTACGTACGTGTTTTCACACAATTCTTTAAAAAAAAAAAAAAAAAAAGTAGGATTTATTATTAAAAAAAATTAAATTATTTTTATGTGAATTTCATATTTATTTATATTTTTTTATATATAAAAAAAATAGGTATGCGATATCTATACACTTTAATACTACAAATATAATTTTTATAATTAAATAAGGTGTTTATCATGTAATTCTACGATCCATAATAATTTCGGTTCGTTTCTTTAAAGAATTCAAGCTTTCTTATAATTGGGGGGAACCTGACCCCACAAAGTTGAATCCCCAGAAGACAAAAGTGATGCTAATTTGACAAAGACGTAACTAAAAAGTCCTCAAGGTAAGATCGTGTGAAAAACAAGTATATACCTTTTTGGTTCCCAATCCACGTACCGCATCCCTTGTTTCCCACTTTTCTTTGGTCCTTTTCAAAAGCGTGCTAATTGAGATTTGATTCATCCATTGAATAATTCGGGAAGTAAAGTTTGAATTTGTGGAGTAATTTGACCGCAAGATCCCAATAACCTGAGGAAAGAAGAACATGTGTTGTTTGATTTTTACGTTGACTTTTGCGCCACTTTGTGGATAAGATCTATAAGTTTATATTGTCCAATTCTAAAGTAAAAGTGGTATTGAAGTATTGTAGTCATGTAAATACAACAGATCTCATTTTCTGACCAAACGAACCTCTTGGACCAAGCTGAGCTCGTTAATTTTTTTTTTTTTTTTTTTTTTTTAGCAATTTTATACATTAATTAGAAGAAAAAGACCTAGAATATTGCATGTTGCGTTTCTAAGCATAATTATACGTATAGTACTCTCTTTTGCCATTTTTTGTTTTCTTTCTTGTTTTCCAAGATTAAGAAGTCACGGCAATTGCACTACGAACCAATTTCTCTCCATTCTTCTTTCTCTCCTCAAATTCAAGCACATCCCCCCACATTTGGTGCCAATCTGAGTGGGGTAGGCCGGAATTTCGTTTTCATAATTCATAGCCTCCCATTCCCACTCATGTTCAAGGTGCGTGGCCACCAGCTTGCATGGGGTACGAATTCATCCTAGTGGGGTGACTCTCGATGTTACATCAACCAACTTATCTAATGAGTCACTCTTTATTTAAAGTTTAATACTATACATATTAGAGTGTGCAAACACTATATAGTCATTTTGAAAAAATAATAAGATTTATTATTATTATTATTTATGTCATATGAGTCTTATATTTATTCAATTTTTTTTAAAGTGATTGCACGATATTTCGACACTCATGACTACAATTATATATAATTTCTCTTATTAATTATATGGGTTCCCCCTTGCCCTTTGCCTTCTTTCCTCCATCCTTCCGGCCATACTATGTTTTGAGCCGTAGATTTTTTTTTTTGAAGATTATGAATTTTGACTTGATATATATGACATTTTTCTTTTTTCTTTTCTATGTTTCGGATTATGGCGATGTAGGTTCAAGGTCATGCGGTGAGGCTGCCACAAATTTAATTAACGAAATATGGATAAAAGGTCTAATTTGTAAAGTCTACGAGCCCAAAAGTAAATTAATGATATTTAAAGCTACGATAATTTTTTAAGTTAATAATTAACTTTGTAACAAATCATTTCGTAGATTTCCGGGACGCAAACTAGGCGTCTAGAATGTGATGAATCCAAGGCTACATGGAATATGATTAATGTCCTTGAACTAGCTTTGGCCCACTTCCAATTTCAAGAATGGGCTACGCTCTTAGGAGGACATTGGATAAAGAGAGAGAGAGAGAGAGAGAGAGGAAAAGATTTGCAACAAAGTGAAATGCATGTGCAAGGGTACGACTTGGGCTTAGTCCATTAATTCCTACTCAGTGCTCAACCAAAAGATTTAAAAAGAGAGCCCATGGAATAACTATGACCCAGCCCACCTCATACTATTCTTTAAAACCTTTAACCTTGACCAAATCCCTGTCCCAGACCCTGTCTTGAGCCACATTCAGGGACTCTTTTATGGCAATTTGACACCCTTGGCGTTACAAGTTTTGCACTAGAATATGCGTCATAAGTGTCCATAAATGAGTGATCTCACTACAAGAAAAATTAACAGAAATAACCAATTTATTACATAAAAAAATGAGCAAAAAAACAAACTGTCCCTTTTGGATAAAACAGATTATTTCTACCTCTTTTTCTTGTAGTGTCTAAGCGATAATTTAGAACATCTAGAGATTGACTAGGAAAAATTCTTCAAGAGAAGAAGCCTTTTGTATAATTAAATTAGGTTCGTGAACATGTTAACATAAATAGAGTCAAGTAGCTAGAGATCGGAGGATACAAGAAGTTGAAGAAAAGTATGAAGTTTTGTAAAAGAGGGATTGGGCTATACTATGAAGATTAGAGTGTGAGAATTTATGTCACATTTAAGTGAAAATTTTGAAGGACATTTGTTGTTTGGCCGTGACCATAAGTCAGACACTATGCGTGATGTTGAATAGGATTAAAAATGATTAAAGCATGATTTAAAGGTTGTACTGTAAAAAGGTTTAATGAAATATGGAGAATTTGGGCATACATTATATAGGAGCCAGCTCGGCCACTACCTATAAAATATTATAATTTGTTATATGTATAAAAAAGGACGTGTTAAGTGAAAACAAACAAGTGAGGGTTTGTATTATGTGGCCACTCAAGGATTTTGATACTTACAAAACCATTAATTGAAGAAATTCGGTCATAAGTTTAACCTCCTACGTTATTGCCCATTTGCGATTAGTCTCATATAGCTTTTTTAGGATTGATCTCCTGTCATGGCACGTTTCGAAATAATTTTCCGTTCAAAATTTTCAAAATAAAATAATAATAATTATAAAATTATCAAAAGATAAGAAAAGAAAAATAAAAAGAAATAAAAAATTAGAAATTCGTGGGAGTGGAGACCACCCCACTCCACTAGTGGCCGGCAAACTCAAGCAGCCACATTGTGGCCAAGCTTAGGCTAGGTCGTAGGGTGGCACCGCATTCGACGACCTCATGGCAACCAAAGAATGGCAACCACATGTGTACCAGATTCAACAACGCTAGTGGTCTGGCCATACAAGTGGTCAGATTTGGCCACCCACGTGATGGACAAACACAACCACCGTGTCGTGGCCAACGGTGGGGAGGGGAGACCTCCACACCAACAAATCCCCAATTCTCATATTCTCATGTTTTCTTCATGAATGACATACACACAACTGGTGCAAGGACGTATGATATAATGCGGTACTAACAAGAGCACACTGTCCACAAATATGCATATTTAAGAATGTCTCATTTTCACACAAGCAAGTATGCCATGTTCATGATAAGTTATTGTGTTTCTAGAATGCCCTTGTATAAGCGAGTTCATGTTCGTTAAGCATGTATGCCATATTAATGTCATGCATGCTTACTTATACGATTAGTAGTTTAGGAATTTTACTTCCTAAAATTTATAAATCTTATTGTAGCAGTCCAAACTACTATTTCTCCTTAATTGTAGACGATGTGTTAGGGAGGCGGGGGTTGTAAAAAAATAAGGCAGATGTGTTAAGAGAATGCTCTGTTTGTCTTATGTATTGCTCACGGTATACATGTTATATATATAAAGGTATTTACAACTGATTTGCTAAATATCAACAACATTTAAATGAGTAATTTAAGCTAAGTAGATATACAAAAATAATGCCTCAGAATCGTATCTTCCTCATTTGGTACAACAGCTTGAGTTTTGGTTTGGATGAATAGCAGAAATCTATTATAGCAGCATCATGATTACTTGGCTTGATTTTCGGTAAGATCATTTTCCGGATCTTCAGTAATTTGATTTGAATTTACTTGATCTTCTACATGCCCCCTCAATCTGAAGGATAGATCACGAACATTCAGATTGAATTTGACAGTTTGAAATTGCTTTGGTGGCAGGGGCTTCGTTAGTGCATCAACTAGCTGCTCACGACTTGAAATAAATTGAACCTTGAGTTCCTTGCGAGAGACTTGATCACGAACGAAGTGAAAATCGATTTCAATATGTTTGGTTCTTGCATGAAACACAGGATTCGATGTGAGATAGGTGGCACCAATATTGTCACACCAAATAATAGGTGGCTGCTTGACAAAGAGACCCAAATCAAGAAAAGAGGGATTTTAGCCACATTAACTCAGCTGCAGTATTAGCCAAAGCCTTGGACTCGGCTTCAGTGCTACTCTGAGCTACTGTAGGTTGCTGTTTGCAGCTCCATGAGATCAAGTTGGGGCCGTGATAGATACAGTAAGTACCTATCGACCGTCTATCATCACGGTCTGCGGCCCAATCTGAGTCAGAAAATGCTTAGAGATCAAAGTGTGAACCTTTGGAGATGAGTAGGCCTGTTGAAAGTGAATATTTGAGATAGCGAAGAATTCGCTATACGGCTTGCTAGTGTGGTTCAAGAGGATTATGCATGAATTTGCTAACTTTATGGATGGCGAAGTCTGGTCGTGTGAATGCAAGATATTGCATGCTTCCCACAATGCTTCAGTAAAGATTGACAATTTGACATCAACACACGGTTGATCATTAGTGGAAGTAAGATGGCATGTTGAAGTCATCGGGCTACTGCAAGCCTTGGCTTGAGTCATATTCCTTTTCTTGAATAGTTCGACAATATATTTCTCTGTGTGAGATAAATCTCATTGTTGCATCTAAGTGCTTCTACACCAAGAAAAAAATTAAGAGGTCCCAATTCTTTGACAGCAAAGTCCTTCTTGAGGCTGTGAATGACATTGTTAACAAGATGCGAATTTGATCCAGTAATTAAAATGTCCTTCACATAAATTAACACATAAATAGTTGTTGTTGTAGAGTGAAGAACAAACAACGAACTATCAGCTTTGCTTTCATAAAAATTAAGTGACTTGAGCTTGTCGGAAAGCTTTAAAAACCATGCTCGTGGAGCTTGCCACAAACCATATAAAGACTTGTGTAACTTACAAACATAATTTGAAAATTGAGGATGAGTGTAACCCTAAGGTTGAGTCATAAACACTTCTTCATGTAGATCACCATGCAAAAATGCATTTTGCACATCAATTTGTTGAATAGGCCAATCATGTGTAACTGCAAGTGAAAGAATTCATCTAACTGTGGCATGTTTGATGATTGGGCTAAAGGTCTCAAAAAAATCAACTCCCTCTTGTTGATGGAAGCCTTTCGCGACTAGGCGAGCTTTGTGACGCTCTATAGTCCCATCAGCTTTCCGTTTGACTCGATAGACCCAATGGCAGCCTACAAGATTTTTACTTGGTGAGTGTGGAACCAGGGACCAAGTGCCGTTTTGAAGCAAGGCATTAAATTCTTTGTTCATAGCCTCACGCCACTAAGTGGATTTGGAAGCCCCAGTGTAACAACTGGGTTTTGTATTTGATGAAGAGGTTGCAACTAGTAATGCCCGAGGTAAGGGATACTATACATAATCATCAGAATGCTTGCGTGGCTTGTGAATATTATTCTTGGATCTTGTTGTCATTGAGTGAGTGTTTGACACTTGATTTTCGGCATCAATATTTTGAGGCATAGCCAAAGGAACATCTGAGACTTGGGGTTGATTCGTAGTGGCAAAACCATTGATATCAACATCTGAACCTGCAAAGGAAGGAAGAGAAGGTACAACAGTTCTAGGATAAATATGGTTAGATTGCATTTTTGAAAAACTGAATGGAGGCGAGACACAAATATTGGAAGGAAGGGAAGTTACTTGCTGATCAGAGGAGAGAAATGGACTAGGTTTGGCATAGGGGAAGAGATTTTCATCAAAAATTATATGTCTTGAAACATAAATTCTACCAATTGAAAGATTAAGACATTTGTAACCATGATGACAAAGACTATAGCCAATGAAGATGCATGACTTTGAACGGAAGTTGAGTCTGTGTGAATTGTATGAGCAAAGATTAGGCCAACAAGTGCAACCAAAGACTCGAATTTCATAAGGGGTTTTGCTTTAATATGGGTGTTAGGAGTCTATTAATTATGAATATAGCGGTTTGAAATGCTTCTTCCCAATAGAGTAGAGGTAAATTTGAATGAGCAAGCATACTCAATCCGACTTTAACTATTTGACGATTTTTTCTCTCAATGGAACCATTCTGCTGATGTGTGTATGGACAAGCAAGTCTATGGTGAATTCCATTTTGCTGAAAATAGTTATGTAAGCGTCGAAATTCACCACCTCAGTCAAATTGAACAGATTTAATTTTACATTCAAAATGTTTTTCGACATAGGCTTGAAATTGTAGGAATATTGATTCAACATCGGACTTGAATTTTATTGAAAATAACCAAACAAATTCAGAATAGTCATCAAGGAAACTAACATAGTATTTTGCACCAGTAGTGGAGACAACAGAAGCGGGTCCCCATACATCAGTGAAAATTAAATCTAAAGGAAAAGAAGAAACATAATTTGAGGACTGAAATGGCAGGTCATGACTTTTGACCATTTGACAATCGGAGCACACATTGGGCTTTTTATTGTTATCGACTTGGATATGGAGGGATGAGAGAACTTTGTTGACAACCGGTGTGGATGCATGACCAAGACGGTGATGCCATTCACGAATGGAGGTACGAACAGATGAGAGAGCTTGTGGACAGCGAGATGGGGCAGTAAACTAGTAGAGACCATTATTGAGGTGGCCTTGATGAAGGACCTTCCTCGAGTAATCCTTCACAAGAAAGAAACTGGCATGATATTCAAAATAAACATTGTTATTTATACAAAAGCGTTGAACGGATAATAAGTTTTTCTGAATTTTTGGAACAAGAAGAATTTGTTTAAGAACAAAAGTGGAGTTGGCAGTGGTAATTTAAGAGTAACCAGTTTTAGAGATTTGCAAACCTTGGCGATTTCCTACTTGAACATGATCAGTACCGTGGTAATACTCAGTCCAAATATTCAAATTATTGAGTTCATTAGTCATATGGTGTGTTGCACTGGTGTCAACATGTCATTCTGCTTCCCGATTTCCAGGTGAGGTAGCAATGAATGCTTGTCTGTTTTCTTATTTGAAATCTTGATAAGAAATATCAAAACGTCAATAACATTTGCGAGCCGAGTGTCCAGGTTTTTCACAAATATGACAAATCAATGAGGTGTGATCATTGTTGCGTGGATTGTTAGTGTAGGCACCACGATTACCACGCCCCCGTCCTCGAGGACCACCTCTACCACGAGTAGGTGGTTGGTATTGCCTTTGAACAATATTGACAGAGGGTGGTGGTGTTGGAGAGGAAAGTTGATGGCAGGATAGGCGCACCTCGATTGTGAGCAAATGAGAGTAAATTTCTTCAAGAGTGATAGTGTCAGTGCGAGCTGAGATTGAAGCAACAAAGCTATTGTAATCATGGCCGAGTCCTGCAAGTACATAGGTGATAACATTTTCACAGCTCATAGGTTGTCCTGCAACAACCAATTCATCAGTGAGTTTCTTAATAAAGAGAAAGTATTCAGTAGTAGACTTGCTGCCTTTTGTTGTCGTGGCTAGTTGAGTATGAATTTGAACAATTTTCGCACAAGATCGAGAGGAGAAAGTGTCATCAAATGCATGCCAAATTGCAAATGAAGTAGTGTGATTCACTATTTGAGCAAGAACGCCTTCAATAAGGGAAGACATAAGGGTGCTGAGAATGAGATTATCTTGTCGAATCCAGTGAGAGTATGTAGGGTTTGAAATTTCAAAAATAACATGAGTTTCGAGATTTGAGACAGAGATGGTTTTGGGGGGTTGAGGGATGGTACCATCAAGGTAACCAAACAAATCTTGGCCACAAAAATAAGGCATCATTTGTGCCTTCCATAAAATGTAATTTTCGGGGCTCTATTTGACAGTAACAATATCTGATATGGTAGTAATAGAGGAAGAGTGAGAATTTGAAGTATAGATAGTAGTAGAAGAGGTTGGAGACGAGGAAGACAGTGTGTAGACGTTGGTCTTTTGGTGGCTAAACTAATACCATGTAAAGAAATATAAGGCAGATGGGTTGAGAGCATACTCTGTTTTTCTTATGTATTGCTCGCGGTATACATGCAGTATATATAAAGGTATTTACAATGATTTACTAAATATCAACAACATTTAAATGAGTAATTTAAGCTAAGTAGATATACAAAAATAATGCCTCAAAATCGCATCTTCCTCATTTCGTATAACAACTTGAGTTTTGGTTTGGATGAATAGCAAAAATCTGTTATAGCAACATCAGGATTACTTGGCTTGATTTTCGGTAAGATCATTTTCTTGATCTTCATTAATTTGATTTGAATTTACTTGATCTTCTACAGGGGTCAGTGCACGACAGTTTGGACGAGGTCAAGTAGGCAGGGACGTAGCCTCGAGGAGCTCAGGGAGTTGTTATCCAAAATTTGGATTCCATTTTGTTAACATGTAGTGATTTTCAAAACATAGCTTATTGTTAATATGCAAATGTATAGTTAATATTTGAACGTTGGTCAATTCAGCAACCAACTTGAGTAACGGTTTGATGAAACCCTCATTGAAGATTATATTTGGTCACAGTTTACGGAATTGTCGCAAATTCTAATCCAATACAAAATCTAAAACTTATTGTAGTGAAACTTGTAAAGTGGTCTTCTTATATTTGTTGAGTCTTTATTTGTATAAAAGAAGTTGAGACCTAATTCATGAGTTTATTTTTTCCTTATTCTCAATTCTCAAATTCGGCTACAAACTTTTAGACATCTAAATCATTTTTCCTTTGAAAAAATAACTATCTAAAATAGAAAAAAAAAATTGATACACCAATAAAACTCCATTTGGTGAACATCAGTGTAAAATAGGATTAACAAAATATGCAGCATAAGTCCTACAATTTATCCCAATGAAAAATAATCATCAATTCTATTTAGTTGCCATATATAATGAATACAACATTATAATTTATGAATAAGGTAAAAAGTTAAAACCAAGGCTTTATTTTCTTGTCAATGATGCCCTGTCCATAGGTTGAAATAAGCATGTCAACAAGAAGGCGAAATTGCATCAATACAACTAGAATAATGGGAATACCAGCCAAACTAATGGTAGGAATAATGATCCGATATTGTCCATGTAACATAAGTAAAAGAGCAGCAGAAAAGGCTATCATCATGGTTGCAATAGAGAAGAAGAGAGCAAAAAGGCCTATAATCATCTTTCTGGACAAGGATATAAGGAAATCTTCTTCTGCATAACGTGATGTAAGGGTCCCCAAAAACATTAATACCGAAGTTGAGGAAGAAAACAATGACAAAGAATCAATTACTATAAAAAAGTCTAAATAGGTTGTCATGCACGAGAATTGGGAAGCCTGTATCTTGATTGTTACCACCAGGAAGGGTAAATGCTACCGCAAATATAAAGGTAATAATGAGAGCGCCGACCGCAGTACAAGAAGCTGCTGTGTCCTTCATCCACCGCTCTCCCGCTTCCCTCAATGCTTGGTGGTCTTTCTTAAACAATTGTTTGGGACTCAAACCATCATTATTTAAAAGTTCCTTGCAAACAGGAGGGCAAATTCTCTCCATCTCCTGCATTTATCCAACTAAATCTTAGAAAGCATAGCAACTAAAATATGGCAAGAGAACCATCCATCAATACTTGTGTAAAAATTACTAATACTGATCCCATCAACTTTTTCCTAAGAGTTATGTACATATATAAAATATATTACTCTCTAGCTCCTTAAAGTTGGTAGGATGATTCCATAGTAGAGTTCTTCAAACGTAAACTACCACCAATTTAAATGATAAAGATTTTTCCACCCCCAATATATTTCCAACGTACATTTCATACGGCCAATGAATTGAAACAAAAAAGAAAAAAGAAAATAAATAAAGAAAATAAAGAGTTTTAAAACATATCAAATATTGATGAGATATAAAATAAATAATGAAATTATCTATATAGTTTTTTATTGGCAAAAACTATTGATACAAGTGGTCATCTAGTATGAGAGTAGTAAAGGTCTTGACTTTATTTGAACCTTGATTTTATACTCTATATGTTTATTTAAATATTTCACATTTTGATTGCACTTATTTAGAGAAAATTTTAAATATAAAATAAATAATAAAATCTACTTTTAATTCCCATTGGTTTAAGATTTTGAAACAATTTAATATTAACTGGTGATTTCACAAACAAATACTACCATGGTATTAATTTTCTATGTAATGAGGTAATAACTTCATATTTAATAAACTTCAATATACTTCAAAGGGCCGGGTTTCAAGGCGACTTGTTGCCTAAAAACTGAAGTTTTTAAATACCTAGCTAGCTACTTTGCCTACTTTCGACGTTGTAGTACTTCTCCTTTCTCATGACTTTGGAAACCAGCTCAAGAGCAACCTCAGAGTTTGTAACACATATATTAATGTAGTAAGACACAAGTAATTAGAGAGGTTATATATCCGAGAGAGCTGACCTTAAACCATTGCACTTCTCTTTGCATTTGCAAAGCTGCACCTCTTATGTGATCAATCGGAGTGTTTTTTGTTAACATTCCCGCCATATGTAATATGGTATTTTCGGAGTCATCTACCAAATTCATTCCAGAATTCCTCTTTTTTAACCTGCATACAAGGCTAAAGATCCTTGGTTGGCGATGAATAGGGGTGTTCATCCGGGTTCCGGATTCTCAAATCCGGAACACGGATTCGAAATTTCCTTAAACATTTAAAAAAAAAATTTAAAAATGTTAAGAAATAAATAAAATTTTAAATTGAGCCGGATTATACCCGGCCCGGATGAACACCCCTAGCGATGAAGGACAGCGCAGTGGAATATGGTCCTTCTTTTATCATCCAAGATCAGCAACAAATCTGAATTTGTTTTGCCTAAACGATAAAAAAAAACTCATAGTTCCCTGCACCGATGGCATGGAACAGTGCTTTCGAAGAAATGTTCAGTAGATCTGGACTTGTGCTAGATGCACTCACTTCACACATATGAGACAGAAGTTGTTGGAATTGGGCATCTACCAACTTCATTTCATATAAACGCTTGAATCCTTTGGACAAATATTACGAAAGAATAAATGAAAATTAGAAAATTAAGGGAAAAAACAAATTAAAATATATATCAATTGAATAATGGATGCAATATTATACCCAAGAGGTTCGAGAGATTTGAAAGGAGTTGGTGCAATCGAGATGATGATCTCACTGCAAAGGAAAAGCGAAATTTGCTCATCAAAAACATCAATTAAATTGGTCAAAAACTAATTTAATTAATTTGTTTATTATTCAATTGTTCTATTGTGATACTACCATAATTAGTAGTACTAGAACCTAGCTCTAGTTGCATGCTAGCTCTGTTACTAGTTATATAAACTCTTTGTAAAATCAGCTTAATTTAGAAATTAGTAATTAACATTATCAAAATTATAAGAAGCCAACTATTAGTTTGCAATCATAAATATTGTGACAATTTAAGCACAATCATCTTCTACATGAACTAAATGTTTTGATTGATTTTATTGTGGGTACTCATAAATCCAAAAACTTAGGACTGTGTGATGTCGAAATATTAAATAAACTATAAATAATTCACATCTGTCCACAAACCTAAGTTTTTTGACTTGATATTCTATGGTAGAGTGATGCTAAAAGATCTGTGGGGGCGCCCTTAATTAGTGGCCACGCCCCCTCACCCTTGAATTGACAGGCAGTAAACGCCTAGCATTGCTCAAGTGTTACGCAGTATAATAATGAATGAATAAGTTACTATATATATATATATATATATGCTTATTCTAGTTTATATTTATTTTTGATATTTCATGTATTTCGATTTTTTTTAATTTTTTTTAATTTTTTATTTAATTAATAAAAAATTAATTATTAATATATTAATATTTTATAATATATTTTATTTTAAAATATAATAAAAAAATTTAAAAAAAAATAATCTTTTTTTTTAACTGAGCGCGCAGTCAATATGGGGTGGCATAGTTGCACGCCCCATAATGAATTGGCTGTTTTGGCCACCTCTTGCCCGTTGATGGCGGGGGTAATGCCCAGCCAGGGATTTATACACAGTTGGGGATTATATATAAATATAATATATAGTAGTCATGCATGCAAGTTGTATTTACAATTTTTACTCATACTTTTACGTCTTATAAGACTCATTATGTTAGTTTTATTTTGAAATTTATAATTTATAATTCATAATTCATAATTTTAATTTTAAATTTTATAATTATTTTTAATGTATAGGTAATGTTATTATATCCATTACTCACTCCATTTGACACATATTTTTGATACTTTATATATTTTGATTTTTTTTAATTTCATTTTTTACTTAATGATTAAGAAAGTAATTATTAGTATATTGATATTTTTTAAAAAATATTTAAATATATTAAAAAATATAAAAACAAAAAAAATAAAAAATAAATCAATAAATTAATAATCACTTTCTTAATCATTAAGTAAAATTTAAAAAAAAAATACATGGATATAATAGCATTACCAATTAATATATTAATGATTGACACGTGAACAAGTAAATTTTTTGTAAGTTTTTATTATATACAAATAGCATTAATATATATATCTCCCCTTACTTTTGCTACAAGTTCACTCTGAAATACATGTACAGAAACAATATTTCTTTCTCAAAATTAGTTTACTGTGGTCTGTGAAAGGAATGGCCTGTGGCATTTGAGTGCTGCTCTAGCTTTTCTACGTATGGAGACAAACTCGAGTTGATCAGATCTTGTAAAGTACGAGACAAGCTTGTGGAACAACTACTCCAATTGAAACCAAGGTATATTATCGTCTGCTGAGTATATAATCATGAGTTCTAACACATGATGATCGTTTTCAAATAGGCCAGGAATATATAAAGTTCAAGTCTCTATTTTTTCCTCCTTTGTGAGCTATGTCGTATTTGACGTAAAATGAAAAATAGGTTTACCAGTATGTATATATATATATATATATATATATATATATATCGTTTTCTTCGTTGAAAATATCACTATTCCGACAGAAAAAACGAAGCCTCCCAACTTTGATTAACAGTGTCACGAGTCAAAAACTTACTGGAAAGAAATTAAGAGTCGGCATTAACGTACGTACCTGATCCGGTAGTTTCTTCTTGACCAGTTTGAATGTTCAGACGGACATGAGCGGTAGCACTCGCAAATGATGAAATGTGTATACCTTCCCCAATCAAAATAAAAAATGCAAATAAAAGCCAAATTATAATAATATGGCGGTACTAGTTCTTTTAATATTAATCTATATATATATATTAGAGATTTAATTGGTTGCAGTAAAATAAGTGATAAAAAAAATAAAAAAGAACTAAGAGGAAATTAAAGAGTACTACAACTGGTACTAACAGTGATTATAGATCCATCGTTTCCAAAACACGAGCCGATTTCCAGTCTCGAATGCGTCAGTACTCAGACTAGCCAATGTGGACAAAGGAGAAGCATTATCTTCTGGGTCCAAAGCAAAAGCCAAACGTGGACATCGCTCCATCAAATCCAAGCCATATCTTGCATGATTATCATCATATGTTGTTGTACCATGCATGCACAATTAATGAACGATCAAGGTCGGGAGTTAATTATATATCAATAATTAATCTATTCATATTTAAGTCTCTTAATTAATAAATGCTTAACCTAAAAGAGAACAAAGTACTAGAGTAGCATGTTGTTACCTAAATCTCTGTTATAGATACCACGAGCAAGAAGTTGACACGGCGGCCTTGTTCTGCCCTCAGAAGTTGGAAGGAAGTGCGAGAATCACTAAAAAACAAACAAATTTTTAAGCCCAGTTATATGCTACGAACATGATTATAATTGGTCTCAAAAACCTGTTTTTCTTGTAGAGAATAGAGATATCGAGCTATTTTTTTTTCCCCATATCGCATTGCCATAACAACTGGTAGGCCCGTCCAATCTTCAATGTTAACCAACTCCTCCTTCTTTGTAACCAGGTACTCTACCATCCGGAAATTCCCACAAGTAATTGCCTCATGTAGAACTGTAACGCCACAAGAATTTTGAATTGTTAATGGCATGCCTTGATCTTCTATCATATTAACCAAATTCTCCACTACGACTTCAATTCTTTCTTTCGACAGTTCAGCACCAGCAGCAGCGTGAAGAACTGTCTTATCCGAAATCAATATTCCTTTAGTCAATGCATCTGGATGCTGCTTCAGGAATTCTATTGCAGTATTCCAATAACCACTTCGTACAGCCTTGACTAAGACCGCATATTCATCATCATCATCATCATCTGTCCAGCTCCCTGCCAGTTTTTATTTTTAATTATCTCCTTATATATATATATATATTTCATAATAACATGAGCACGCCTAAATTTAATTTGTCGAGAAGAAAATAACTTCAATTGTCAAGTTTGAATGGCATAAGAAACTAAAGCTCTAGATTACAAGAATTTCAAATTATATATCAGGTATTGAGAAATTCTTGGTTTTCCGGCCTGGAATTATAAGCCAACTTTTTTTTTTCTTTCAATAAATGTTTGTGCATCAATATTGGGAGAGACAGAAACCTGAGTTGTATGAAGAGTTTCCTTCCTCAAATATTTGATTAGCTCCAGTCCTGTTTGGTATGTCTTGTTCACTATCTGAGTTACTGTAATTTGAAGAGTTTCCTTCCTCAAATATCTGATAATTAGCTCCACTACTACTCCGGTTTGGCGTAGCTTCATGTCCAGTACTATCTGCGTTGAATATAAAAGTGTTTCCAGCCTCAAATATCTCATTAGCTCCCGTCCGTGTTGGCATATCCTGTCCGCTAGCTGAGTTATTTGATGAGCTTCCTTCCTCAACCAATGGATGAATTCCTTGCCATGATTGTTTGAACATTTTCTCCAACTTTTCCCAAGCAATTTTGGCCAAACTAATTCTATCGATCTGAGATAGTATGTCTATCCCGCATGAACTTTGAATTATAACTAGAGCAGCATCATTCTTCATTCTCCAAGTCTCGAATTCAACTACATTATCATCCGGTTTAGGAGGTTCCATGTTTGTTTCGACGATGTCCCAAAGACCTCGAACCAACAAATGGTTTTTTATTCCAGCACTCCAATCTGCATAGTTATCATTTCCAAGAACTTCAAGAGCACTTGTGCTTGGAACAACGTTTGTTTTCATGCTGTCTGTCAAGTTATATAAGAAGTACACATGATTTGTTAGTCGAAACTCGAAACAGGCAGATCAGATGCTATATATGTTATAATTAGGAATAACATTTTCTTGACTTTGAAAAATGATTATAATCTATCTCAAACTAATTACTTTTTTCTTTCCAAAAGAGCTTACTGATAAAGCGATCCGTGTTTTGTGCTTTGTAGAAGAGTAGTACTCTCGAAATATAATTCGAAGGAGTTTAAAACTTGACAAGGAGGGGTGGTGTTCATCATGCATTTAGGGGATTATGTATAGTTAAGAATAGAGAAATGATATATTTATCATCATAAAATAAATATATAAATATCGTATAATTATTTTTAAAAAATAAAATAAAATATATTAAAAAAATTAACAGTACATTTCACACTTTTTTAAAATACTTAAATAATATTTATACACTTTATTGACTATATGTACCAACATTATTCATAAAAATATTATTGATAGCATTTGCAATAGAGTTCATAATCATGAATAGCATTTAGGTCTTAAAATAGGCACCGTTTGGTTTGTTAACCTCACTCAGTATAATCTATACAAGATTTATTTGCTTGGATTGGGAAGTGGGTTGAGCTCATCTCAACTCACTTCCATTTCATCATTATATTTTTATAATTTTTTATACAAAACACAAATTCCTATACACATTTTTCAAATCCCAATACACCTGTTTCAAATTCCAACACACCTTTTTCAAATCCCAACACACCTTTTTCAAATTCCAAAATAATAATAATATTAAAAAATAAACCAAACTCATCTCAACTCATCTCATTTCCGAATCCAAGCGGGGCCTTAATCATTCAAACATATTAATTTAATTTAATTTAATTAAAAAGAAAATATGACGAATTTACTAATTTTCTGCACTATAAACGGATGGGACAAATCGAAATGAAGAGCATTGCAGATTTGAAGTTTCGGTCACGTCTATCTCTCTTCATCATTTTTTTTTGCCAACTCTCTCTCTCTCTATCTCTCGCATGTTTCTGCCATATCTCCCTCTTCATCATTTTTTTTTATCGCCACCTCTCTCTCTTATGTTTCTTTCACTCTCGAGGACAGCAAACTTTTTGGTTTTCAAAAAATATTGCAAGTTGTTGATGCGAGAGAGATTTACGCTCCGGTTGTATTCGAACGTGAGCTCAACTCATCTTCATTTCATTATTATATTTTTATAATTTTTTATATAAAATATAAATTCTTATACACCTTTTTCAATTCCCAATACACCTTTTTCAAATCCTAATATATTTTTTTCAAATCTCAAAATAATAATAATATTAAAAAATAAACTAAACTCATCTCAACTCATCTTATCTCTGAATCCAAGCAGGACCATAAAATGTTATGGATCTCATAAATTTTTCACTCTATAAATATATTTAAGATTTTTTAAATAT
This sequence comes from Platycarya longipes, assembly GCA_036559045.1. Classification (NCBI taxonomy): domain Eukaryota; kingdom Viridiplantae; phylum Streptophyta; class Magnoliopsida; order Fagales; family Juglandaceae; genus Platycarya; species Platycarya longipes. The sequence continues at coordinate 36,398,559 of CM071797.1, forward strand.
TTAAATATATTTTAAATTTATTTAAATAAATCTCCTAAATTTCACTCAATTATTTTAACTTATTATTATTTATACAAAATTTAAATCAATTCAACTTTTCTTAATATTCAAATACAACTTTAAACGACATTGAGGGATCTCAAAAAGGATTGAGTTTCATTTAATATAGTAAATGTGATAACTAAGATGTTGTTTGGATAAAAAAAAAAATATATTTTATCTTATCTCATTATTTTAATTTTTTAAAATTTTTATATAAAATATAATAAATAATTCATTATTTTTAAATTTTTAAATAATATTATTATTAAAAATAATATTATAATAATATTTTATTTAACTTTTAATTATCATTATAAACCATCTCATCTTATTTTAGTGCACTTAGATGTATAAATGATAGGTCTTCAACAAAAGTATTCCAATTAATATTAAATGATTGTATAAATATATCCCAACCATTTATAAACCCGTTAATTAATTAATATGTCTCGTTTGGTTACGCATTTCTAATGAAATGAATTGAGATATTTTGTTAAAAATTAAATAAAATATTATTTTTTAATATGATTTTAATTTTAAATTTTTAAAAAGTAAAATTATTTATTATATTTATGTAAGAGTTTAAAAAAGTTATAATGAATATAAAAAAAATGAGATAAATTAATTTAATTTTGTGTAATTAAACCAGTCTAATTTTGAGGGTGAAGCTCAATAACGTTTTTGAAAGGATAGGATTACTTCCCCCAATATAGAAAGAAAACGTAAAGAAAAACTTAAAATTGAAAGGAAAACTATGTAAATATGTAAAAAAGTTGAGCTTATTTTAGAAGTTAAAATGAAAGAAAAATGATAGACAAATATTGATCTTTTTTATAACTTTTTATGTAATTATATTTAAATGAGGAATATTTTTATAAAATAATTTATAAAAATAAGATCACTTTATAGTCCTAGACGTCATCCCGACCCCAGAGAGTCCCACCCATTTTATTTTATTTTATTTTTACTGAATCGATGGCCTAAATAGTTTCCTCACTTGAGGTACTATTTGCGTGGAGAGATAATTCTAATTTTATTTTATCTCATTTTATTATTATAATTTTTTAATTTTTATATAAAATAAAATAAAAAATTTAATTTTATAAATTTTAAAATAATAATATTAAAAAATATTATATAATTATATTTTATTCAACTTTAATCTTTTATCTTTTTTTTTAAATCATTGTCCAATCCAAAGCGCACCTAACTCTTACCCATGGGCCATCAACATTACATTAGATGTCTACTTATATGAAAAGCACCTAGTGAGGTGTAGGATCTAGTCGTCAGTTGATGGATGATGGATCCATCACCTGATGAGTAGCTGAGAGGCTCACGCGAAATATATCAGACTTCAAACAAAAAAAAGTAAGAAAAATAAGAGAAGGTAGAGACCAATTTGCAGTTGTTTTTTTTTTTTAATTTTAAAAAAATTGTGTTGAGATTTTAAAAAAATAAATTTTTTATTTTATTTTATATAAAAATTTTAAAAATATATAATAATAAATTTAAGATGAAATGAATTATAAACAAACAAAATCTAAATACCGATAGTGCAAAAACGACTTACTTACCAGCTAGAGAGATGGATGGACGACAGGTTGTTTTTCAAGACTGCTGCCGCGCTGCGGCCTCTAAAATCCAATGCAGTGTACTAGTGGTCGCCTCACCGCTGAACGATCAATTACCAAATGTGGGGATTGGTCACATACCGCTATTTAAGGTACCATGAACAAGTTTGCGATCAGGCTTGTATCCAGCTCTTTTATAAATATACCAACTTGCATGTGCATGTTACCCATGTCGTTTTGTGACTTGTCCTTGCCTGTTACTAATAAATTGAAGTTGTTATGATGAATGCAGAGTGTTAAAGAGTTGTTAGAGGTCCTTTTTTTATTCTTGGTTTATTCAGGATATTTCTTTTTGGAACAACTTATATATACGAAATTTTTTATCATATAAAAATATGCACATGTTTCTACATTTGGCCCGCCAAAAAGGACTTTGACTTTTGAAGGGAGTTCTAGAACTCCAATTGATAATTAATTGCAACCACTTTGAAAATATATATTTCGGTGGTTAACAACAACCCTTTGATAATGAGATTTAAAAATTAATCAGTAAAATGATGTTTTTAATTTTTTAATTCCTGAATGTTTAAATGAAAAGTCATTTTAAATTTTATATACAAAGGAATTATATAAAATAAATCTACAAATTAAGGTAGTTTGATATATTGCGTCAAATTATAAAATTATTTTTATTAAAAAAATATATCTAATAAATCATATGAAGGTATATCAATTTATAAATTTATTTATATAATTTATATATATATATATATATATATTGCGATTCTTTATGAGAAATCAAAATTAATGAAAACAATTGATTTTTTATTGATAATTATAAAGTTTGATTGTCAAATGGTTGGTCCCTAGTAAAAATAATCCTTTGGGTGGAACGTGTGATGTATCCATATATTCAAAATGGAATTTGACTTTTTCGAGGGAATCAATTGTCCACCTCCATAAAGGTGTTCAAGATTTAGGTCTAGTTTGCTTTTAAAAATAAAATGAAATAAGTTCTTAAAATTAAATAAAATATTATTTTTTAATATTATTATTATTATTTTAAAATTTTAAAAATTTTGAATTAGAATTTAAAAAAATTAAATTGTTTATTATTTTTGTGTAAAAATTTGAAAAAGTTGTAATGATAAGATTGAGATGAGTTGAACTCATTTTCAGATCCAAACGGATTCTTAAATAGAAAGCCAGTAAGTAAATGCACTAAATATTAGAGTTGGCCTTTATCTCCCAACTCGTGGTTAATTTTATATTGATATGAAAAAGAACGATTAAATGAGCGTTTAGAAGCTGTGAGTCATCTCTATTTCAAGTTAAGTGTTACTCATCTTGGAATGCGGTCCTCTATTTGGTGAGGTTTTCTCTCTCATAGAGTTAGGTCCTAAGGTTGACCTTTGTGTTGTTTGAGGAAGTGTTAATGGCTAAAGAACTTGCATGTCAGTGGGCTCACCTAAGCCTCACTGAACAAGAGAAAGCTAGGGTGATTATGCAATTCCCCTCTTCTATGTCTAGTAAACTATCTCATCACTACATCATGGCAATGATAATGGTTGAAAACATAGTTAACAAGGAAGCATTTAAATCCACCATGGTGAAAGTGTGGAAATGTGATAGCTAGCAGCATTTCTCCGAGGTGGGTGACAACGTATTTATCATTGAGTTTCACAAGAAAACAGGCACGCTGAAGGTGATGAATGGGAGGCATGGTCTTTCGACAAATGGCTACTGTGTGTTCAACCTTTTGTAGGCTCCATGTGTATGAAATGGCTTTCAGTAAAGAGGAGTTACAGTACAAGCTTATGACCTCCCTTTTGACTACATAAATGAGTCTATTAGCAATCAAGTAGGGGGAAACATTGGCACTAGAGTTTCCAAAGTTCATGTGGACAATCGTGATATTAGCTGGTGAAAATTCTTGCGTATCCAAGTCGAGGTGGATCTTAACAAACATCTGGTATGAGGTACCTTCCTCAATATGGATAGGAAACTATCTTTGATTCATTTTAAGTATGAAAGGCTATCTATGTTTTGCTTTTAGGCTGAGAGACTTCTCATCTAGAGTGCAAGTCCTTCCTTCCCTAAGCTCAGATCACTATCCTTTACTTGTGTCTTTCAAGTGGCAATAGCCTTAACTTCAATCCCAGGATAAGTCATTATGATATGGAGCCAGCTGGCAACTCAATGAGGAGTGCCATAGATTGATGGAGGAAGTCAGGTCCTCCCCAAGATTGGCTTCTCACAAACTTTCCTATGTCAAGGAAGGCCTTAATATCCACTAACACAAACTACAGTAGTGGAACAAATCCTCTCGAGATAACTCCAAGCAAACCATTGACTCCAATCTGTCTCACATGGCAAAATTGCAAAAGGAGAATAGAGACCACCTAAATGAAGCCACCAAACCCATTCAGAAGTCCATTAATCTATTGTTGGATAAGGACAACCTGAAATGGAAGCAAAGAGCTAAACAAAAGTGGCTAAAGGGGTGATTGAAATACAAAGTTTTTCCATCAATGTGCATCTCAAAGAAGGAAGAACAACCATGTAAAAGTTTTTCGGGATTCCAATGGTTTGGATTCCAATGGTCAAACCAGTCAAGATTAAGGTAGACATATGCTTTCTTTTCCAAGATTATTTCAAAGACATTTTCACCATTGCTCTCCCTGAAGACGTAGAGGAATGTCTTACCCCTATAATTGCCAAATTAACAGATGCCCACAATACAACCCTCACCAAGCCCTACACAAAGCAGGAGATAGAAGAAGCTTTATTCCAAATGGAGAGTCTAAGCTCCCTAGGCCCCAATGGCTTCCCTACCACATTCTACCATAAGAATTGGCCTCTAATTGGTGATCAGGTTAATGCAGGCATACTTTTGGTTCTTAACTCTAATTGTAGTATAGCAGATATAAATCATACCTTCAACATTCTTGTTCCCAAAAAGAAAAATTCTCCAAAGTCTCTGAATTCAGAATAATTGCTCTCTGTAATGTGCTATATAAACTCATCTCCAAAACAGTAGCTAACAGACTTAAGAACATCCTGCCATCAATTACTCTAGCACACAGCCAGCCTTTATCCTCCATAGGCTCATTTCTGACAATGTTGCAATGGCATTCAAAGCTTTGCATACAATGAGAAGTGAAATGTCAGGAAGGGAATGTTACATGGCCTTAAAACTTGATATGAGTAAAGCCTACGATAGGCTTGAATGAAGCTTTCTAAGAGTAGTGTTAAACAAGATGGGTTTATGCCCACAGTGGACTGATCTCGTCATGAGGTGCATTGAGTCTGTTTCTTATTCAGTCCTAATCAATGGTTGTCCCCAAGAGTCCTTCTCACCCTCTCGAAGCATTAGGCAAGGTGATCCACTATCACCCTACCTTTTTATTAGTGCAGAGGCATTAAGTAATCTAATCTCAAGAGCTGAATCTCAAGGGTTGATCCATGGCATTCCTATGATAAGGAACCAACTCAGAATTTCACATCTTTTCTTTGCTGACGACGGCCTCTTATTTTGCAAAGCTAATGCCTTGGAATGGGGAAGATTGTTTGGTCTGCTAAAGTTTTTTGAAAGGGCCTCGAGACAAAGGTTGAACTTTGATAAGACCTTCATTATTTTCAGTAAAAACACTCCAAGGCTAGCTCAAAAATACGTTCTCTCTATTGCTGGATTGAGGTCTGCAATGCTTTAAGAGAATTATCTTAGTTTGCCCTCAGGTATTGGTGACCATTGATACAACTCCTTTAAAAGAATCTGAATTCCACCAGACAAAGACTCAGTTGTCATAGGGTGAAAATGCTATCACAAGCTGAGAAAGAAATATATATTAAAGCAGTACTCAAGTCACTTCCCACCTACATGATGTTAGTGTTCAAACTACCTATTTCTCTTCTTAAAAAGATTAATAGCATAATCAACAATTTTTGATGGGGCAGCAAGCTAATGAGCACAAGACTCATTGGGTGACTTGGAAAAACAAATGGGCAAACCTAAGAATGAAGGGGGTATGGCATTCAGAGACTTTGAAACTTTTAACAAAACTATGTTGACTAAAAAATGCTAGAGATTATTGAAATAACCTAACTCTTGCATATTTAAGGTCAAAACCTCTTCGAAAAGGTATCATAGCACATGATCATGATGACTTCAGCAGCACATTATAAGCTAGATAAAAAAATGTGAGCACTCTGACTGCCTAAGGACTAAGCAAAGTTAGAATCCAACCACTGTGACAATGCATTATTAGTTTGTAAATATTATATTGATTTTTATATTTAAATATGATGATCAGATGAAAAAATTAAAAATTAAAAATATTTTATATTTATGTAACATTTGAAAACAAAATTTAAAAAAATCTTGAGAAAACTTTCGGTACAAACGTGACCTTAATTCGCTATATTTGGATAGTCAAATGATGATCGGAAACCAGTGTAATATTATTTTACTATTATTTACTATTATTTAATGTTTATTATTTTATTTTTTTAATTAAATTTATTTAATATTTTATTATTAATCATTAGTTTACTACTACTTACAAATCATGAAAATATTTTAGTATGCAAATGTAACTTATGGAGTCAACTGGCATATTAAAACCTGGTTTATTTTTTAAATTGAGTTAAGATAAAAGTTAAAAATTAAATAAAATATTATTGAGTTAAGATAAAAGTTGAAGATTAAATAAAATATTATTAGAAGATATTTTTTTAATATTATTATTATTTTAGAATTTGAAAATTTTGAATTGTATATTCTATTTTATGTAAAAATTTAAAATATATATAATAATTAAATAAAATGAAAATTTTCAAGTCAAAAAATTTGTTTGAACGTTGAAAACCTTCAAGAAAAAAAAAAATTAATAATTGCTTGCGGAAGATGGCCACGTGGAACTGAATAAAATAGTCCTTAAATTGAAGTTCGGTCTTTCTTTCAGGCGAAAGAGGCGACTGGGGCGAAAGTGTTCTCCCTTCCATTTCATGCGAAGGATTTGTCATAGTTTGTTTAGAATTTACATTCAGTGACCAGTTTTTCGTTCTTCTGTTGGGTTATAGATCTTTTCCTGTCTTCTAATCCTTTGATGCCAGAGGATATTGCAACTTTTTGGGATAAACTATCCTTCTTAGAGAAAGAAAATTTTGATATTTATTTCAGTCATGAAGCTTTGAGTGCTACCTTGGAACGAGGGAAACATTGCCTTGTTGGCAAGATCATTACTGAGAAATGAGTGAATCTTGAGGCCCTTAAGACTACAATGTTAAAGTTATGGAAACTAGAGTCAAATGTACAATTTACTGAGGTTGGCACAAATCTGTTTATATTGGAGTTTGATTCAGAAGGAGACATTATCCGAGTTTGGGATGGCCATCCATGGCTCTTTGACTAGTGTCTTATCTGTTTGCAGTATTTTGATGGTCTCATACCCCCCTCTGAATTAACCTTCACAAAGACATACTTTTGGTGCAACTGCATAATTTACCCTTTGGATGTATGAATGCTATGATTGGTAAAATGGTTGGAAGTGATTGTGGACAAGTTATACATGTGGCAGTGGATAAACAGGGTACTGGTTGGGGAAGGAGTTTGCGAGTGTTGATCAAAGTGGATTTTACAAAGCCTCTTATGCATGGTAAAGTTCTAAATTTAAATGGTAAGAGGACTTTTGTTTTATTCAAATATGAACGATTATCTCAAGTTTGTTTCATTTGTGGTCTAATTTCTCACTCGACTATGGGCTGTCCAAAGTGAATTTCTGCTGGTCCTAAAGCAGTAAATTCAAAGATGCAATATGGAAGTTGGATTAGATCCCTTGGATCCAATTCCAATGTTGGATTAAGCACTTATGTTCCTATTCTTCCTACAATGATGTCTACATCAAAATCTGCAAATTAAAATTCCACTTCTGTTGCACCAACTCAGAGGTCCAATCAGAGGGAGCAGTTACATGGCAGTTATCAACATGTCTCAAAGGGACAGGCTGAGAATACAGTTACTGCAACATGTCCAACAAAGAAGGTTGTTGGTTTGAACGAAATAACTACTATAACCGACTCCAGTTCTAAGCCTATACACACTGCAAACTCAATTGACAGTAATTTCTGGAATGGGATTAATAAATCTAGTTCTCAACAGACAGAGTAGAAAAGATATCCTCAAGATGAACAAAAGGATAATCCCAACAACAAGCTTGCTCTTTCTATCCATGATGTTACTGGTTCCAGACGTCCTTTGGAAGACAAGAATGGCCTTGATGCATCACGATTCTCTGCAAGGTTGAAGAAAAAGCTAAAATGTATGAGGAGAATGAAAATCTTAAGTTGGAATGCTAGAGATGTTGGAAACCCTCGTGGTATTCAAAATTTTACTACTTTAGTCAGAAAAAAAGATCCCGAGGTTTTGTTTTTACAAGAAACAAAACTTAGTGCAGCAAAAATGGAGTACTGCCATGTGAAACTGAGATTTGAAAATTGCTTAACTATGGATTCATTGGGTTGAAGTGGAGGGTTAGCTCTTTTATGGAAGAATGATATAAAACTAAACATCTTAAGTTACTCCAAATCTGGCATAGATGCCATGATTGATGAGGAATCCGATAAATGGTTCTTGACTAGTTTGTATCGAAATCCAAAGGTTCATAAACGTCATGAAACATGGTCCCTTATTAACAGATTATGCAAGAGATAGGAAGCTTGGTTGCTCTTTGGAGACTTTAATAAAATAATTTCTCAAAAGGAGATTTTTTTTTGGGGGGGGGGGTGCGTGGATAAAATGTCCTAGGTGATTGTGCACATTAAAGGATTTGGGATATCAAGGCTCAAACTTTACTTGGTGTAATAAGAGGAGATCTGCTATAGTTTTTGAGAGACTTGATAGATTTCTTGGTAACCTGTTGTGGTGGTGAGATATATAACATGGCCATTGTTTATCACAGTTCCTCATCATAGTCTAACCATGTTCCAATTTGGATTGATGCGCTTGGTTTACCTGCTGTTAAAAGGAGTCCTAAACCATTTCGATTCAAAGCTATGTGGTTAGAGGAATCTATATGCTCAGAGATTGTTCAGCAGTCATGGAGGGATCAAGGAAGAGGATCTAAAATAAAAGGGATCATTAATACAATTTATGGATGCAATTCACGGCTACAAGTCTGGAACAAAAGCAAGTTTGGGCAGATGCATAAAAAACTTAGAGTAGGCTGAGTAGCACAACAGCAGTTGAAGTTTCTACAGCAACAACCACCTGACATTCAAGACCTTACAGCAATCAATGATGCTTACAAGAGAAGAAATTATGTGGAAGCAAAGATCTCGTGCTCTTTGGCTATCTGAGGGGGACCAAAACACCCAGTATTTCCACTCTAAAGAAACACAGAGAAATAAGAAGAATCATATCCATAAACTTATGGATGAGACTGGAAGATGGTTCGAAGAAGAGGAATGCAATTCTCTTATTATTAACTATTTTTCTTCTCTGTTTAGTACTGCGGGTACACAAAATGTTGCAGCTATTATCAATGCTGAAAGAAAATTTCCAAATGATATACAAGCAGACCTTCTCAATATACTATTGATGAAGTGTCAAAAGTCTTGAGTGAGAAGCAGCCATCAAAAGCTCAAGGTCCTGATGGATTACCACCTTTATTCTTCCAGAAATTTTGGCCTCAAATTGGTGCATCAATTGTCTCTGCCATGTTAGATGCCTTGAATTCTAGCAACTTCTCTCAAGAATTAAACCACACTTTTATAACTCTGATTCCAAATAAATAAATAAATAATCCTACAAAGGTCAATGACTTTATACCAATTAGCTTTTGTAATGTTCTTTACAAATTGATTTCTAAAGTACTTGTCCATATGATTAAAAGTGTGCTACCTACTATTATTTCCAACACCCAATCAACTTTCCTCCCTAGTAGACTTATCACCAATAATGTCTTAGTGGCATACGAAGTGCTCCATTTTTTAAAGTGGAAAGAAAGGGGAAACATCAATAACGATCATAATTGTTTGTGAAACAATTATGAAACATCAATAATGATCATGAAGGCCCAGCAACACATATTTTAGGTTCCGCAACCCAGTACTTTAGGTTTGTGAAACATCAATAACGATCATAATTGTTTTTTCGAGGTTCCGAGCCCTCGAACATTCTAGAACATTAGTATATTAATTATAAAACTTGTTGAGAGGACCTGCTAAGAGCTCTTGTAGAACTACGCAAAATTATTTTAATTGCTTGTTTCGGAATGGCCACCTCTAAATCCAAAACATCATCTCAATCTTTGCCAATGGGAAGAAGAACAACTTCATCGTCTGATCTCAAAACCAACGGCTAGTCATCATCTGACTTATTTCAGGCTCCGGCTGATTTTCTCGTCCTAGAAAATCAATGATAGGTCCAGAATAAACAAACCTTTTAGCTTGAAACAGAAGAGACTCTGATTTCGTAGCAATTTCCATACCCTCTTCATCAAATGTTGGTTCTATAGGAAGAGCTAAGCCATATTCCAAACCACTAGGTTCACCCACAACAAAAGAATTTGTGCACACAACTTATTCCAACTTTGCTTCCATACCATTGCTATTATCCACAGAATTTTCAATAGCAATTCCTTTCTCCTTTACTATCATATCATTTTCCATGCGATCATTAACCGGCCCAGGGATTTTCCAGGAATCTGATCTCCAGTGTCTTCAACAGGATCACAATTCTCGATAGTCAACACTTGTATTTTTTTCGGAGCCCAAGTACATCCAATGGCTTTTTTCTTTTCCTCTTTATCCTTAATTCGACAAGTAGAGCGATTATGCCCATGCACCTTACACAAATCACAAAAAGCAGGCAAAGTTTCGTATTCAACTTCTTGGCGTATACATGTTGAATTTTTTGCGAAGCCAATACTGAGGAAACTGGTTTCTAAGCAATATTCATCAAGACGCGAATGCATGCTCAATCCATTTGTGTAGCATTGTCACGGTGTAGGTAAACACTAATAGGAGCCGTGATATTCCGTAAAAAAGAATCCTGGTAAGAACCCAGTGGGAGTCCGAGAAAAGTTATCCATACCAAAACCACATTTGGTTCTACATCTTTCGAGAAATCCAACGTTCATTGAAAAGCACGATATGAAACGCCATCAACATCACATCTTTCTCTAGTAAGGGCCTTCAAAAAAACTTCTTCATTTGAGAACCGAACAAAAACATTTCTTGGTTTCCTCATGGCCGAAACCAACGGTTGACTAGCCAAACCCCACCGGCTATTGATGAAACCCCTGATGCGATTCAAGGATGGTCTTTGGCGAAGAAACTTCATTACAAGAGCAAATCTAAAAGGCTGCGCGGAGAGTTCTAATTCTTCATTCATAAATTGCACAAAGAATTCACCATCTATAACTTTCGAATGTCTAAATGGCACGAAAACTTCTAGAATGATAGTTGGCATGCATGAAAAGAGGTCTACATAGGTGTGGGGACGCCAACGATCACTTCTGGGCCAATCCCAACAAGTCAGGACTCCCGACAACAGCTATAGCAGTGAACCCTAACCCTAAACAGGCATGCAACGTAATGTCTCTAGTTAACCCTAACCCTAAATGGGCATGCAACTTAATTGTATTAACCCTAACCCTAGTTAATACAATTAACTTAATATTCACTAAATGAATGAATAATTGACCATTTAAAATGGATCAACTCGTAAGATTACATGAAAATAATCTTATGTGAGATGCTTGATTTAGGAAGAAATTTCAAATTATATGAGAACTTTTTTAACAAAAGTTTTTGAGTTTTCTTTTTATGTAAAAGTAGATGGGAGATTTTGGAAAAAAAAAATATTTTAAAAAATATTTTGTATTAGAGTTTTTTTTATGTAAATTTGGAAAATGATTGGCCGAGAAGATTTCAAACAATTAATTTTTTTAAGGATCTAAAGATGTTTGTATTGAACTTAGGAAGAAGGACAATACTAGAATGTCTGGTAGATCTTATCGCTGCAACGGACGCTAGGCATAATTGTTCTTTTATTTTTTTTATCAGTTTAAAATATTTTTTAGAAGTATGAAAAAAATATTAATATATTAATAATTATTTTTTAATTATTAAATAAAAAATTAGATAAAATTAAAATATATAAAATATCAAAATAAGCCTAGACATGCTATGATTTTTCTAAAAAGAATATGTTGATAAATTTTAAAACTTTTTTAAAGTTTAGTCTAATCTTTCTGGTCAGACGTACATTGTGTAAAGCGTGAACAATGGTTTCCAGAAATTCCTTGAGAAACAGTAGCGTAGTTTCGCAAGTCCACTTCAACCAGATCGAATGGCATCGGCAATCCCTCAACCACTGTGGCCACTGTTTCGCCAGCACAGATCAAGTAGTAGATTCCTTATCTCCCGAAATCTTCCACAAAAATGCACCGCGAAGAAGAAAATCAACAATGTTTCTAGTTGTATTCCTAGACTCCCCGATCTCCGTCTTCGTCACTATAATCCTTATCATCTTCCTCTTTCGCTTTGCCCTTCTCTTCTTCTTCCTCGTCCTCCTCTTCACACTCTGCTCCAACCTCGTTCACCTCCTTTTCGTCATTTTCTGCCCCTCATGAACACTAATCAGGCTGCAGCTCAGGACGCCACCACCCAGCCCCCACCCAAAACGGTACATACCCATCTCGCTCTACCTTTATCTTTCGTTAGTAATAATGTGTTACAGTTGTCTCCCTAAGATTCTCAATCATATGGGTGTAATGGGTGGCTGTGAGGTAAAGCTAATTTATGATAATTGGCTGTCCCTCTAGCTTTGTACTCATATTTTGAGTAATGGGGCTCTTGATTCACTCGGCAATTCATGATTATGAGCATTTTCTGGACTCTTCTAGGTTTTCTAGTTCGTCAGAACTGGGTAATGGATCACCGTAAAATATAAATGAACCAATAATTAGCTGTTCTAATTAGCTGTTTCGCTGGGTTTTCCCATGATTTATGTGCAATTGGTCAATGTAAACTCGTAAATAGTAGTGTTTTTTATTTGGCGTTTGCATAGGTCTTTAGTCTTAAATTGATACTTAGTGATAATGGGTTTTGATTCAGTCATGTTTTTGAGTAGTGGTTCTCTTTTAATTTATCAGTCACGGCCTGGTTATAATTTCTAACTTCCCAAATACGGTTTTAACGAATTTTGGGTTTTGAAGTACAGGTGAGGGTGGCGGTAAGGGGAAGGGTGCAGGGGGTGTTCTACAGGAAATGGACGGTGGCTAATGCTAACCAATTGGGGCTTAAAGGTTGGGTGCGGAACAAGAGCGATGGCTCTGTAGAAGCTCTGTTCTCTGGGAGTCATGATGCTGTGCAGGAGATGGAGCAAAGGTGTCGTCGGGGTCCGGCAGATGCACTGGTTACTGGCCTTGAGGTTTTTCCTTGCAGTGATGATCCCGGCACTGGATTTGAGCTCAAGCCAACAGTGTGATCAAGCTGTGTAAAAGCATTTCCCCCATGTTGCTAAGCTAGGATGTGTAGCATGGTATTTTCTATAGTCGAAAATATGCTTGAAGACCATTTAACCAACATATATGAAGTCAGTATTGTCGAATGTTAGGCATCTGAATATTATGGTGATGATAGGCATGTTAAATACTATGATGCGTTCAATTAAAGGCTTTCATGGTCATTTAGGTTAATGATGAGTGTAATTTGTGATAACGGCGACTAAGCACCGGGCGAACCAAATTCAGAGGTTGGTCGGTGTGATACATGTAGCGGCCATGTCAATTGTTACACTTTTCTTGTAAATTTATGGTATTCCTAACATTCATCTTTTATTATGACATATGATTGTACCAATCAAAACATAATTATGTCATCTGATTGTGAATTTGGTCTCCCTTCTATCGTCTTTGGTAGATGAGTATTTAGTTCTCCCAGTATTTTGTTTAAATTGGAAATTGCTTCTACATTACTATTGCCCCTTGCAATTTTATCATTCATATAAATTATATTTGGTTGAGTAGTTGCTTTGCTATCGAGGAGGCGTATGTTGATAGATATAACAGAATACTTCATCTCAAAACTTGTTTTCTTAGCTCATATGCATGGAAAAGCATCTGTTTGGCAAAGGCTATTTTGGCAAGCGGGTTGTATATGGAGCGTAGGCAATAATGGTGTAAGTAATCAAATCTGGCAGGATAACCGGCTGCTCTCTTTACACAATAGAAGGGTCATATCCCCATTTAAAATACTGGAGCCAAATGCTCTATGGTCAATGAACTAATTGGGATGGAACACATAATTGGAAATCAGAGATTATTATGAATATCTTCTTCCCTTTTGAAGAACTTATTTTAAAGATTCCTCTTAGGCCCTCCCCCCAGAGCAGTGTAGACCCAATTAGCATGGGTAGGAAACAGGAAGGGTGAGTTCTCTGTGAAAAGTACCCACTTAAAAGCTCAACGGTTAAGGAAGCAAGAAGAGAGCTGAAAGTTCTAACCAGAATTTTGGATACCACTTTGGTACTGGAATATAACAATTTTAATAAACTTCAAAACAAAAATAATATTCAAATCATTTATTTTAATTTTATAATATTTTTATTCAACTTTTTACTCTCATATCTCAAATCTCAATAAAAGACAACTTTCCAGATACTCCAAGTATTTTTTTTTTTTTTTTTCTAAGCAAGTAATATATTATAAAGTAATAAAATATAAGGATTCAGAGCCAATAACTTTGCCCCTTTTCAGTAGGGGAGTGAAAGGTTAGACCTTAGAAAAAGTTAGCGAACAGCTGGGGGAACCGCTGAAGCAGTTTTGTTGCAATCTGAAAATCGCACTTTGATATTACAACCAAAAGGTGCAACGGATTGTTTTGTACTATACATTGCTAGTCCGGTTTGGTTTAAGGAGACTCTAACTTCCTCTTTCTTTATCATCTTTAATTAGGAGAAGTGAAAACATAGAGAAAATAGCAAGCAATAGATGGTCCAATACGCCAGCAAACAACCATTAGTGATTGTACGTACGTGTAGGCGCACAAGAAATACGTGTCACTGTTGGAGAGAGGAGGAAGGTTGGATATGGAAGATCCAAGGCTGCCCTGTACTTTGCTGGTTAGTTTCTACCCTTCACGTCGGAATGCCCAGTTAAAAGGTAAGGTATATATAGTGAAATCAAAGATTTACTGGTAAACAGATTTTGAAATTTTCCTGATACTTACGTGATGTCGCCTTCATTAAAATATATATATATATATTTTCTCACCTTCGTTGTTTTGAGCTTTTCCTTCACAACCCTTTTTCTTTTTATTTCCCCTTTTTCTCACCTTACGTGATGCAAACATTTACAAGCTGCAGCCTTCTTTCTTTCTTCCCTTTTTCTTTTTAGTTTATTTTTGAGTATTAGTCTGCATCATATATATATATATATATATATATATATATATATATTTCCTTAAGTGAACTAGATCTAAGGGCTTCATTGAGAACCTGAGAGTTGGATTGTTTCTTTCCCAGCCATGGACGCTTTTCCCTCCAAGTAGGGCTGTGCTCCGACTCCGAACTTGTCGGAGTTCGGAGTTTCCGACTCCGACTCCGACAATCATCGGAGTCAAAATCGTACTCCGACTCCGACTCCGAGACACTCTCGGATACCGACACCGATCGGAGTTCGGAACTCCGAACTCCGATCGGAGTTCCGATCGGAAGTTCGGAACTCCGAACCCCGATCGGAGTTCCGATCGAAACTCCGAATTTAGTTTCCTTCGGCGAGTTCGATATGGGCCAAATTACACTCATTCCGAAACTAAATCCTTCCAATTGGGCCATACATATTCCATATGAACTCATTTGTTCAATTGAGATGTAAAGTTTGTGAAGAAATAAGTTAACCGTGCTTAGTAGCTTACTTAACAATTAACATGTACGCTATTGCTAATGCCTATACAGCTGTACTTTTTCACATCTATTAAAATAATATTATTTTATTTTTTATTTATTATTTTTTGTCTTATTATTTAT
The DNA here is from genome assembly GCA_036559045.1 of Platycarya longipes. Classification (NCBI taxonomy): domain Eukaryota; kingdom Viridiplantae; phylum Streptophyta; class Magnoliopsida; order Fagales; family Juglandaceae; genus Platycarya; species Platycarya longipes. The sequence goes on from CM071797.1 coordinate 36,414,210, forward strand.
TAAAAATTAAAATAATATACTTTCCTCACCTCTATTTTGATTCTTAACCACTTAGACTTGTCACTTGGCAACTGGCAAGTAATTAATCCATCAGTCATACAGCTTCTGACGTGCACGATCTTTGATAATGGAGCCAAATATTTGAGTTTCCCGCATAATCTCTTTGGGTTTACGGCGCGGCGCTCATGAATACTGGATAGGATATTAGGAAGTAACTTTTTTTATTTTAACTTGCGTAACTGCATTTAATGGTTGAAGCTGATTTGAGATAGAATAAATTTTTTTTAATGATGAAAAAATAAATTAAGATAATAAAATAAGTTTTATGAGATTTATCTCAAATCACAAATGAATTTTAATATATTTTAATATTATAATAAATTTAGATATAGTTATAAAATTTTAAAAATTTATGAATTTCGTATATAAAGAAATATTTAATTAAAATCTCATAGTCATATAAATTTACTGATATGCGAATTGAGTATTTACTATTTAGATACTAGATTCAATTGAGTTGCCACAAAGCCCACAACTATTGATCTATTCAAGTTTCAGTTTTCACTACTAAGTACTAATTAGTCTTAAACAATTAAACAAAAAATACAAAGTACTAAGTAGTAATTACAATGCTAATGCCAGCCAATAGCATTATAGCATAATACAAAAAATAGTAATACAAAAAAAAAAGTCCAGGACTCTAGACTATGTCACTATTAATACAAAAAATAATACAAAATATAAATTAAATTTTCAGTGATAGTCTGATGACTCTGGTTCAATGGGACGGTTGAGACCCGTATCGATGTTACAAAATAATAATAATAATAATTGCTGCAGCCTTGAACTTTGTTGTTGGAACTTATACAGAATCGTACCTGAGATTAAGATAAAAATAAAATGTATTATTATATATATGAAAAAAATTAAAATTAACCAAACATGAAACAAGTGTGATGGAAAATTAGAGAAAAAATATACGTAATCGATAGTTGCTCCATCAGTCATCGGCAAGTATGGTAGGGTTGATAACTAAATCTGTAAAATCATAAACAGTATAAATTAAAATTTAAATAGATTTATTAAAATGAAATTATAAAAAAGAATTAATAATTATATAAAATTTTTACTTTAATCATTTAAAAAGAATTATATAAATTAATTTAAGTTTACCTGACTCAAGTCTGTAGCTCACGGCATCGATGCCAATACTCTCTAGTCCAGTAGGTACATCTCTGAGCCAGTTTTGTGTGCAAACGAGGGCCTCCACGGTTGACGGTGACAATGAACTCCGGTAGGCATCCAACACCCGACCTCCAGTGCTAAATGCCGATTCAGATGCAACCGTAGTGATAGGAACGGCTAGTACATCTCGAGCAATGCGAGAGAGAATCGGGTACTTTGGTGAATTAGCTCTCCACCAAATCAAGATCTGAAACTCCTCACTAGGCTCCTCAACCTCTGCCAGTAAATATCGTTCAACCTCATTTGTACACTGCAATGGATTTCTCGATGACCGTGCATGAAACGACGTCATGACGTTGAAGCCTCGGGATCGACTGGCTACACTGGCCTGACTCGAACGAGCATCTGTGGCTGGTCCTGAGCTCGAACTCGAACGTGAGGTACCCATGGCTCGTGAGGATGAAGCAGGACTACTGGCACTGTAATGAGTGTACAACTCGTTCAAATCATCTTTGAGTGCTGTGATAAACGACTTAGCCTTCACTGCCCCGAGAACCTCTGTTGCCCACCATTCTACCACTGCCAACTTCAATCGAGGGTCGAGGATCGACGCTATGAACAATAATCTATTTATCTTCTCAACTTGCCCCCAATATTTATCATATTTGGACTGCATCTGTGATGCCATACCAGATAACAATCCACTCGGGTCAGCACAACCTTCTTTCAAGTGGTGGTGTAGCATGGAGATCTCGCTAAACCACATGTTTGCCGTCGCATATGCAGATCCAGAAACCCGCATCGTGATGTCATAAAAGATTTGTAAAAATGTGACAAACTCGGATACATGTTGCCAATCAATGTTGTCTGGCGGACCGAGCCCCCTTCCATCAGGCTCCAGTAAGGCATACCTCAAACCTCCATCCTCAATCTCTAGCCGCTCAAATGCCTTATGGTACTTTAGTGCCACATCCAACATCAGATATGTGGAGTTCCATCGAGTGGGAACATCCAGGCACAACATCTTTGAAGACTCAATCCCAACCTGTTCTGCTATAGCCTTGAACTTTTGTAGCCTTTGGGGAGAAGCCCTCGCGTACCGCACAATGTTGCGGACTCTCTTGATAGAGTCGTCTATATTTTCCAACCCCTTAACTGTTTCATCATTGAAAAATATCTAATTATCATAATAATAAAAAAAATAGTACTATTTTCAAAGACTTTAATCATAAAAATATTAAAATACAGAATACAAAATTAAAACCAGAAAGACTCACCAACAATAAGGTTGATTATATGAGCAGTGCATCGAATGTGGATATACTGGTGATTTTTAATCACATCTTCTCTCGCCCTCGTATTTCGGATAAACCATTCGATTGCGGTCTCATTTGCACCGGCATTGTCAACTGTAATGCACAATATTTTTTGGATGCCCCAATCAACCAAACAATCATCCATCTCCGCTCCTATCGATGCACCCTTATGGTCAACTATTTCTTTAAATCCAATAATCCTTTTTTTAAGATTCCACTCACTATCAATGTAATGTGCTGTGATACACATGTACGAGGTATTCTGTACCGACGTCCATGTGTCGGTCGTAAATGACACTCTCTGGTCAGTGGTGGAGAACATCTTCTTCATTTCTGCCTTGTCCCTCAGATGCATCTTCATACAATCTCGCATCACTGTATAACGGGATGGGATTGGAAATCTTGGTTCAAGAAGCTTCACAAAATACCGGAACCCATCCTTATCAACCGTGGTAAAGGGCATCTCATCTTTTATAATCATCATCACAAGCGCCTCACGAAACATCTTCTCACTGTATTGAGGGACAACTAGATTCCTTGTCTGTGTCCCTGTCCCATCAGTGGCTGTAGAAGTCTCGTAGCTAAGATTAGTCTGAGACCCACCTGCGTCTGTATTTGATAATTTATTACCAATATTAGTCTTAAATGAAAATTAATTGGGATTATAATCACAAAACTAATTAGCATATAAAGCAACTAGCAAGACACTAACCTCTTGATGCCATTCCCTTCGCTATTTGGTAGCGCTTGCAACCGTTCAGATGTGCTGAAAGGCAAGAAGTGCCTTGCCTCTTTGAATGACACCCAACTCGAGCGCCACAATGATTGCACTCAGCCCGTGGATTCTGGGGATCCCCACCCTCAACCTTCTCAAAATGTTCCCATGTCCACGATCTTTTTTTATTTGACCGTGGACGGGGTGGCCTCGCAGCTGTAGGGTGTACTGGTACATCCGGATCCTGAATCGGATCGTCTCCAAGGCCCATCTCCTGCTCCTCCATAAACTGGTCGGGATCTTCCACTTCCAATTCTATGTCGATTGGAAGTGGAAATCCACTGCTAGCACACGAGGTTTGTGCTCGAGTGGAGGGTAGCCGACTACGGCTCGAAGCTGCAGCGTGGAGCGCCGAAGGAGTCCCACCATCCGGATTCGGAGCCTCATGTGGAGTCGGAGTCCCACTAGCACTACGTGAGGGATCCATCTGTTTGTAATTGTAGACCTAGAATTCAAGTATAATAATATAAAAAATATTAGTAAATTCCTAACAATTATAAATTTATAATGTTATTAGTGTAGCAAAATCACACTATTAGGAAACTGTTATTAGGTGAAAAGTTCATGACTTGTACTGAATAAATAATTGTTATTTTTTATTATAAAAAAAATTCTATATAAAAAAATTAAATTCATCTCAATCTATTACAATAACATTCCAAACAATATATATATTATTTTATTTAAATTAAAATACGTCCAAGTCTGAGTCAAGCGTTCTTGCTAAGGTTTTACATTTAAATCAAATAACACTTTAACACAACGACATTTAATTAGGCCAAATTTAGTTTTTTTTTTTCTCAATGGCATTTCATCGAACAGTTTACACACATTGTCAAAACACATACAAATAAAAACTCGAAATTATTTTATTTCATTTTATTATTATATATAATAAATATTTAATAAAAAAATTAAATTCAATCTCAATCTATTACATACATTCCAACAAATATTTCAATATATTGTATATTCAAACAAATGATCTCAATAATAAATATTAACCTACAAAGTACAAACATTTAGTAATTACCTACAAATATATCTATAATTTTTTTTAATAAAAATGGGCAAGTTAAAGTAAGTCTTCTTGTCCTAAGTTGTATATTGTAAATACGAATACACCGTAACACAACGACAATTAATTAGGCCAAATTAGTTATTTTTTTTTTTCAATGGACTTTCAACGAACAGTTTACAACTTTACACACACTGTCTAAACATACATTATAAACGCGAAACTAATTTATTTCATTTTATATAATTAAAATTTAATAGAAAAAAATTACATTCATCTCAATCTATTACATACATTCCAACAAATATTATTTCAATATATTTATAATCAAACAAATGATCTCAATAATTAAATATAACCTACAAAGTACAAACAATTAGTTCATTACCTATACCTATATATATAATTTTTTTTTAATAAAAATGGTCCACCGTTTAAGTAAGTTATCTTTGCTAAGTTGTATATTTAAATAGACTACCACAATGACATTAAATTAGGCCAATTTCAAATTTTTTTTCTCTCAGTGACATTTCATTCAAACAGTTTATACACACTGTTTCAAACTACACAATATAAAATCAAATTTTTCACAATAATACTATCATAGACAACTACACAAGCCACCCAACTAAATAATCACATTAACATAATACATTTAATTCGATTTAATTAGATTTCAATAGTCATTACCGCGAAATTGCGAGAATATTCCGAAAAGGCCGATTTGGAATCTCGGATGGCTGAACTCAGTGTGACAGGGACCGCTCGGGCGACGGGCCTTGGAGCACCTGGCGGTGTGAGACGACATAGCCGTCGAAGCCTAGCAGCGGCAGCCGGCAGCAATGGCCCCGAAGGAGATGACCTTCGGGTTCGGAGTATCAGCGGCGGAAGAAGAAGGAAGAAGACCTGGAAGAAGAAAGAAGAAGAAGAAGGAAGAAGAAATAGCTGGCCCTAGCCTACAACGACGCCGTTTCTATTTAAATGGAACGGCGTCGTTTAGCTAAAATTAAAAAAAAAAAAAAATAAAGATAGGCAAAACGACGTCGTTTTGCATCTTCTACATTTTCAGTGTTTTAAACTTCGGCGTTTCGGAGTCGGAGTTCGGTTATAAATAACCTGACTCCGATCTGCCGGAAAACTCCGACTCCGAAAAAACATTAGGAGACGGAAATTTCCGACTCCGAAATTCCGAACTCCGAATTCCGACAACATAAAAAAAAAACATAAAGCCGATCGGGAGTCTCCGGAATCGGAGCGGAGTTCGGACGGAATTAGGAAATTGTCGGAAATTATTGCCCAGCCCTTAGCATAACGATTGCACACAACATGCAATTCGATTACAACACAACCATTTATAAATTTTAATACAATTTAATTTCTACAAAAATTTGATAATTACGGGATGATCTCATCCTCCATTTTAATAAACTGAGGTCTGAACCAACATACTGTCACCAATTTTATTATTAAAAACTGAAATAGTATGACCAACACATCATAGCTGCAAATAAAGGTTAACGCATAATTAATTAAATCACATAAGAATGAACAAAATCACATTTGACGTGTTACATATTACACGTTTGATACAAAATTCTAGAAAACAAATCGATAAAATATTCAAAATGACACACCCACTCCCTAAAACCAACTAGCACGAGTCACTAAATCACGTTCATCACCACCAACATAAATAAACATAACATAAATGATAATTAATAACTAATCATAATTTAACAAAATTATAAAAGCACTAGTGAAACGAAAAATTAATACAAATAAAAATAGTATTTAACATCAACCAAAAATTTGGAGTTTAAGACAGCTCATCGAGGGGTATCCGCAAAGTGGTAAAATTGGCAGACCAAAAACAGGGAAAACAACAACAAAAAGGTGCTACCAGAAACTCGGACTTGAAGGGGTTTGAAGAAGAGAAACTCAAATTTGGGTTATGTAGGAGAAAATAAACTCGGTTTGGGATGAATTTCGAAGGGTAAAAACGCGGCCTGATTTATAGCCCAAAAATGAGACACTCTGAATCTCGAGAAATAGTTAACCAAAATGGTCACCGTGTGGGACACTCTATATACTTTGGCGTAATAGGTGAAAAGATACGTTGCCATGACCAGAGATTCCGGTTTTAGTAGGACCCAAAACATGGGAGACAAACCAGAGTTTTTAGCACACCGGTTTTTGAGCAGGAAAAGCATGGGTTTTCAAGGCGACACGTGAAGCATCGGATCGGAGATGAAATTAGAGGGGAAATGATCGGCAAGGTACTCAGGGCATATGAAAGAGCCAACGCGTGGTTTGAACGAGTGGGAAGAAAAACTGAAAAATCCAAGCTTGGGGTTCACGGTCTGCAATGTAGCCGAAAAAACATGGGAAGAAGAAATAAGGAAGAAGAGAGCAGCGTCAGAGGAAAGAAGAAGGCTAATTTCGTTTAATCCATATTGAAGCAAAAACGGCACAGTTTAAAGCATGAGGGGGGCTGGGTTTCTTAAAAGTTCACGGGGCCGGGACTTCCTCAAAATGATCAAAAACAAAACTTATACACATGCAAGAAAACCCAATCCCAACATCAAAAAATAAGCCCCATCCAAAACATAACAATTGAAAAATAAAATAAAATTCAACGCATGTAAAATAAATGCATACAAAATAAAATAATAAAAGAAAATGAATTAAACTCAATATTTAAAACATTGAGTAAATAAGCTAAAAGAATAATATTAACAAACTTATAAACTCTAATATTATATTTTAAACAAATAAAAACATTAACAATACAAAGCGACACTGTAAAATAAACGGGACCATCATATCTAAATATATGCGTTATCTTATTTTTTGAGGGAGCCAAGCAACTTGGCTATTCCATGAATCATTAGTCATGTTTTGAGGACTCCCCTTTTTGTTTTATTTATTCTTTCCATATTAAACTTCTCTCCAACCTTATCTTTATTTAAAAATGGAACCTCCATGTAATGGGTATTGTGGTTTCTTTCTTCCATTAATTATTGATGAAACTCATAGTTTTTAGACTTAACGACATGCTAGCTAACTATGGTGTCTCATTCACCAATCCACTATGACAGTACCCATGGCTGAAATAAAAAAAGGATTGGCAAACCCAAATCCAGCTCCGGTAGTTCAAAACGGGCATCAACTCGTGTTACGAGGCTGATCGTTTAGTTAGCTTAGAGCATTTTTAATGAAGTAGTTAATTTTTTTTTTAAATATAAAAATATTGTCTAAAAGCTACTCCGTTAAAGTAGCTAAAATACAATTTTTTTTTAAAGATGAACAGTAATTTCCACTATAATAGCATATTATTCATCTTTCAAAACATTTTTATATTATTTGTCTTTCTTTCTTCGCAAATAAATTTCCCGTAGTACTCAATTTAAATGGGGCTATATTTATATTTCCATTTTATAGTTCATTGATATTCCTACATGATTGTAAAAGTAAAAAAAATACAGAAATAAACAAAGTGCAAATATTTTTATCACCTCTTCGTTATTTATTTTATTATTTATATTTTAGTTTAAATTATTAAATTAGATTAATACAAAATAGGATATAGATAGATGATATTATATATGTGAGGATATTGAAAAATATTAAAAAATATTAAAAAATATGAGAATATCATTGATAGTTAAGAAAACTATTTTAAATAAATAAGCAAAAATTAAAAATATAATATTTAAATGATATAAAAAAAAAATAGATACGATGATGGATGGTGTATTGTAAAAATAAATAATTAAAATAAAAAATAAATAAATTTTTGATAATTAGTTTTTTAAAAAAAAATAACTACTTATCTATTTCTATTGAACGGGCTATTAGCTGCCTTATCACTGAGAACTAAAGTCGAGAGGTCTGATCTGATTCATGATCATCTTATTCTTATGGTCGACGACCTGAATTTAAGGTGAGATATCCTCTATCTCTGGTGCTACTGAAAGTCTGAAAGGTTTATTAATTCATTTTATTTTATTTGTTTATTATAATTTTATCAAATTTTAACATAAGGTATAATAAATCATTTAGTTTTTTTAAATTTAATTAATTTTTTTAAAATTTTAAAATAATAATAATTTTAAAATAATAATTTAATATTATTTTATTTAACTTTTAATTATTATTTAAAATTAATTTATCTCATTTCACTATTTAAACGAAGCCTAATTTCACGTCACAATTACATACTTTTGAGACAAGTAAGAAAAAATTATGATATATTTAATCAAGTCTATCGAGTAAGTGGACAAAAAAGGCTCATAAGTATTATGCTGAATCATAATTGATCAATACATTCTAGAAGTATTTGTTAATTGATCATTATTTCACTATTAAGCTATTTTGTAAGGATGTTATTCAGGAGTTTAGTATAAATAAAACTAGATCCTATTTTTGTCGTATCTTGCATGCTTCCAATTTTTACATCACACTTGATATTACTATAGAAGTATTGCTAAGGTGCCACCCAGTGGGGATAGTTGGGCAATCCTTTAGGCAAAATTCAGTATTTTAAGTTTTTTAATCTTCTTATTCTTATGTTTAGCATTTTTAAAAATATAAAAATAACCAATGCATTAACAATCACTATCTTAATTAGTAAACAAAATAATAAAATTTTAGAAAAATTAAAAACATATGCAATGAAAATGAGGGGGCAAAATGGAGGGACATAATAGCATTATTCTTACTAAAAACCCAACTTCCATGAATTATACTTGAGCGTTTGGTTCAAAATGATCAAACAACAAATTAACTCACAAGTTTTTATCGGGACTTGACATTCAATTTTTTGGGACAGCTTTTTCAATCACACAATCAAACAAAATCTTATAACTCAAAAACATAAGCCTATTAAGAAAATGGTTGGTTTCTTCAACTAAAAAGGAAGAAAAAAAAAACTCAGATTATTATGTCATACCTTTTGTTATGGGCTTTTGTGGAGGCTGGAATAAAATTCGTGAAAGCTATATTTAAAAGCATATTGGACACAAAATTTATGTAATGGAGTCCTCAAGATTCCCCTACTACTAATCCAATAGATTACATAAACAATTTTCCATATATTTGGATAGCAATACTACACTGACTATGAAATGTGGTTGACTTCCTATAGTCATAAATCATAGACAATCTTATCAACCCTAATACTTATGTCAAAAGTTTCAACTACAGAAGCCTTTGCAACAAAGTGAAATGGATAAACTACCAATGAATATGGCCTAGATGGTGTGTATGCAATTATTTCATTACTTCTTAAGCTATTCAATCAACATTTGTCGCTATCATCCAATTGATCATCTTTTTCTTACAGACTTTGTATACCATGAGAAGCTAGCAATACTAAAATTTTTATTAGAACTTGTGTGATTAATCGATCCCTCAAATACCTTCTCTCTTGGAGGTTATTCAGGGATAACTATTACTTCTTTATTTATTTTGAATTCTTTTGAAGGTTTTGTCCAGTGTATTTTGTATTAGTCCTACATTGAAAAAAGAAGAGATTTTTTATTAGTTTATAAGTGAATGGATTTCAACATACATAAAACTAGAATAGGACACATTGGAAGTGTCAACCACACATACAAATGCAAGTAAGCATGCTCAACGCAGAGACGCTTCACCTTTTAGATGCACATAGCAATTTTTATAGATGAAATGATATGTTTGATCATATTTTTTTATAGTTGTTATTAACTATTAGTTACAATTATTTTTGTACAGTTTTAGACAGTAACCATTACATTCAAACTCAAACTTAAACATTACAATAGCTACTATTGGCATCTATTCTTATAAGAGTTTGTATTTAGAATTTGCAATCTGTATACTATGTAAATAGTATTGTACCTGAGGATATATTTGTTTAATTCTCTTTTGCAGAACTTTAATGTCGAGCTGGAGATAAATATTTTTTTCAAGAAACAAATAAACAATTATTGACTATTTATCAATTTCAATATATGTTTGCTATTAATGTTTCCTACAAGATCAATATTTGTAATACCCATCCAGATGATTCGTTATCACCATGAGTTAAGAAAACTTTATTTCTAATAGTATTTTTGGATGAATTTCTTATCGATCAAAGCCGACTTTGATTCTCTAATTTTTCTATTGTCTCTCTTCTTTTCGACATAAGAATTTTCGGTGAAAATAGTGTTACAATCAATGTAGAAGTTTTGACCATTTACTTGAAAAAATGATGTCTCATGATTCACTTGTGCCAACGAAGAGTAAATATTCGAGATTCTTAATATACACTATAGGCAACATGAGATGAACTTGTCCCTGATTCATTTTCTTTTGGCCCTCTTCCCATGGTTGTTCAGATTTAAAATTTTTTGTAACAATTACACCACAATATTGTGAATATCTTATTTATCGATTACACTCTTCAGAAACAAGTAAGAAAAGGGTAATATATTTGATCAATCAAGTCCATCGAGAAAGTGGAGGGAGAGATTCGTAAGTATTATGCCTACTCAATTGATCAATACACTTTAGAAGAATTTGTTAAGCTACAACATGTTTTTGTTTTGTCTTGCATGCTTCAATTTTTATACGACGACTTGATATTACTATCGAAGTGACAGCTGGGCGGGTCCCTAGGCAAAATTCAGTATTTTATTTATTTTTATTCTTCTTATTCAGAAAAAAAAATCAATACATTGATAATCACTTTTTTAGTCAGTAAGTAAAAGGAAAAAATCTAAAAAAATTAAATACATAAGCAGTCGAGATATAGGATAAATGAAGGAGTATAGTACATCATTCTTACAAGAAACCTAAGTCCATAGATTATCTCAGTTGTTCAATATGAACAGACAACACAATTAACCCCGAATGAGTTTTTACCAGAACTTGCCATTCAAAATTTTAAAACTACTTTTTCAAACACGCCACCTACTAAAATCTTACAACTCAAACACATAAATCACATTTTAGACCTACTTAGAAAATTGTTGGTTTCTTTAACTATAAAAAAAAAAAACAAGTCATGTTACTAAAAATTCATGTCTTTTTCTATAGATCTAGTGGAGGCTGAAATAAAATTTCTAAAGGCTAAATCTAAAATAATATTGGACAAATTTCAGTGATGGGAGTTCTCAAAATTCTCTTACTACTAATTCAAGAGACTACATAAATTACTTTCCAAAATTTGATCGCTTTTGAGCAACGGTGCAACTTTGGAGTGTAGTTGACTTCCTATGCCATAATCATAAACAATCTCATCAATATGACCAAGGATATGGACATAATTTACAAGAGTTAGATTATGCATATACGTTCAAATCGAAAGAAAGCAGCTCAATTCTTCAATAAGATCTACCTCAATTTTTATGTCAAAACCTTTGTATTATCGAAATCTTTACAACAAAGTGAATGGATACTGCTAACGAGGATGACCTAGATAGCGTGTGCACAATTATTTCAACATTTTGCTGTTTTGATTCTTTCTTTCTTACAAATCTTATATACCATGAGAAACTAGTGATATTACAATCTTATTAGATCTTGTTTTTTTTTTATGTTTTTTTTTTTCGACATAAGAAATGTCCATAAAAAAAGTGTTATAATCAATACAAAAGGTTTGACTCATTTAATTTAAAAAAATAATGTCTCATGATTCGCTTGTACAAACGAAGAGCAATATCTTCGAGATCCCAAATTTATTCTTGATTTATTATCGATTACACACTTAAGAGACAAGTAGAAAAATGATAATAAATTTGATCAAGTCCATATAGAAAGTGGAGAGACTGGCTCATAAATATTACGCCGAATTGACTGATCAATACATTCCAGAAGAATTTGTTAATTGATGGTTGTCTCATTATTGAGTCATTTCGCAAAGATATTTTTCAGGAGTTTTAGAAAAAAACAACTAAACCTTATTTTTGTCACATCTTGCACATTTCAATTTTTACATGATGACTTAATATTACTAGGGTGCCCTTAGGCAAAATCCATATTTTAAGTTTTTTTATTCTTCTTATTCCTATTTTTAAAATTTTAAAAAATACGAAAAAAATTCAATACACTAATAGTCATTTCCTTAATCAATAAGTAAAAACGACACTAATATATTTCTTGCCAGTCAAAGTCGACTTTGATCTTCTAATTTTTCTTGTCTCTCTTCTCTTTTCCATAAGAAACGTGCATGAAAATTGTGTTATAATCAATATAAAAGGTTTGGCCCATTCAATGTAGAAAATGATGGATGATGATTCTCTTATACCAATGAAAAGCAGTGTCTTCAGCATCCCTTCTATACTTTATAGATAACATAAAAAGTATTTATCCTTGATGCTTCTTTTTTTTTTTTTTTTGCCATCTTCATCATGGTCGTCCAAACTTGAAATTGCTTAAAAAACTACACTACTGTATTTATCAATTACACACCTCATAGACAAGTAAGAAAATAACGACATATTTGATCAAGTCCATCAAGGAAATTGGTAGAGAGGCTCTTGAGTATTATATTGAACTAATTTATCAATACAATGTAGAAGAATTGTTTAATTAATAGTTGTTTCATTATTGAGCTATTTCGCAAGGACCTTTTTTATGAGTTTAGAGAAAAAGAACTAGACTATATTTTTGTTATGTCTTACACGCTTCAATTTCTATACCACAACTTGGCATTACTAGAGAAGTGTTACTAGGGTGCAGCCTAGTAGTGATGGCTGGTAGTATTATGCACCCGGGTTTCGGATTCGAAAACCCAAGTATCTTGACCCGAAACCAGATTTCAAATCCGGATCCAAAAACTCAAGTATCTAGAACTAGAACCGGATTTCAGATCCGGCCCCGAACCCATATGATTTCGAGTTTTAAAAATACGAATTTCAATTTCAGGATTTGAACCAGGTTTTTTTTTCTTTGAAAGGCTTATATTTTATTAATACAATTATTGCATTTTTAAGTTTTAGCTAAATGCATCTTTAAAAAATCTAATATTTACAATCTAAAATGTATGCAATAATTCAATTCTTTACATATTAAATTACACTCCATTATATTATATTAACAAAACACAAATATAGCTTCAATCAATATTTTGTAATCAATATCTATCATCCTATTGACTTACACTCCATTATATTGAGTTTCTCCGCATTTAATTTCATTCTCTCTATGTAGGACCTTCATTCCTCATTGTTTACATTTTGCCATGTTTGTTTAGGAAGACCTACCATAGAGCCTGGAAAAACAATAAAGATTAACACACTGATGACTGATGAGTCTCATTTAAGTGCATGAACTCTTTATGTCGAAGTTGAACAGTTCTTACACTTTATCAAAGAGATCAGTCTTTCCATGCTTGCAATCTCTTATAAAGTGGAAGGTCTCAGGTTAACCTTGTCATATGCTATTGTTTCATGAGCTAAAGGAGCTAATAATCTTAATTACATTTCACTATTTCAGTATGTGCTTCTTTTAAATCAATCACATCTGAACTAGCAATATGAATTCTACTTTGATCATGTAGTTTCTTCTTCTGAGTATCATGTCCTTGCAATCTCCAATTTAATCCATTGTTGATTGCACTTTGAATATGGGATTCTAGTAAAAGAATAATAACTCTTGTTATTGGTAAGTATCGATTATATAACTCTCAAAATTCCAGTGCCTAAGAAGCAAGGATGTTAGGAATTGCAAGTTGAAATGTCTCTATTTAAAAAGAACTCAAACTAAAAACAACCTAAAAATGAGTTTTTGACTCAAACTATGTCTAATATAAGGATATACTACCTTTAAAAGAGAAGATGAACGTGCAAAAATACAAAGGTATGAGAAAATTTTGAGAAACAGATAACAAAAATAAAGGGTTAGTACAATATCTGAAGAAAGCAAGAATCCTCTAAAAATAAAAATCACTCTCACCTCCATCAAGTGCGACAAATGTGCTGATGCCATGAGACTGGAGATCCACCCACCCTCCAGCTTGCAAAATTATGGAGAACATAAAAGCACTGCTGGATTCTAGAAGTTTTCAAGTTTAAGCTCAACATACAACAACTCTCTCAAATCCTCATAAGGTAGTAACTATGAAAACACACTTCTCAAATTTGAAAAATATAAAATGCGTCTTTTTAGTTTCCCTTTACAACTCGCCAATCAGTATGTGTATTATTAACTTGTGTTGAAAATCACCTAATGCGACATATTGGGTCATTTCTATAAACATTTTTCCACCATTACAGTCAAAGTTCCAAATAGCAATACAAAAAATTCAAATATAAATATGTTAAGCATAAATAGCAGCATCACCTCACGTCTTCAAACCAAGAAGAAATCACTCACATTTTTGTCACATAAAGAAATTACAGAACTCATCTTGCCACACAAGAATCCTGAAACCAAGAAGAAGAAAAAGTCAATTTTAGAAACTAGAATTGAGACATGGGTCATCTGCAACTAACTCTAGTATTTTTCTTTTCATATATTACATTACCTCAAGCTGTATACTCTAAAAATAGATAATATGCAAGGGTCCTTTCATAGTAGTTCTCCAATAAAATTCAACAAGCAGCAATATAAGCCTAATCAATGTCAAAACAATTTTGGAATATAAGAAACCCCACGTGTTCAAGTAATGAGTAATAATCTATTCAACATCATAGCAGACTAGATGGGAATATAAGAAATACATAAATATAAGAACATCATGCTTATCTAGAATGCAGCAAGTAATGCACTTATTCTAGTTTTTGAAAACTCCTTTGAATACAGCAACCCAAAAAAAAGAGTTTATGTCATTTATTCCATTTATCCTAAAATAGATTTCACTTGCATATAAACCTAATTCATTTATTCCATTTATCTTGCCAAGAAACAAGTGGAATACTAAATTATTAAAATTCTAAAAGCTTTGCAAGTAATGCATACTAAAGTAATAATGCACTTACTCTAGTTTTTTTCACCATGAATAGAAAGGCTGACTCACACCAGTCTCAATTGCGAATAAAGCTACTAGATAATCATCTAAAAAAATATTTAAAAAATTGAGTTAGATATGTAATAAGCTAAGTTAGATACATTTTAAAAAAATATTTCAAGTTTCAAACTTACCTTCAAGCTACATCAACTCTATGTATTCTTCCAACTCTTAGATTTCGACAGGTTTGGTCCTTAACCAATTTTGGTGCAAATAAGAGTTTCGACAGACTTTAAAGACAATGAACTCCTAAAAAGATCCAAGATGCGTCCTCCAGTATTGAATGCAGACTTTGAGGCAACAATGAAAATGAGGTTGGCTAACACATCACATGCTACCTCGGCAAGAACAGAATAATTGGCGGCATTAACTCTCCATCAATCCAAGATATCAAAACCGGGTAATTTTCGTGCACATTCTTTCGACAAATACTTATCTAGTTCTGATCTAAACTCCATAAACTCATGTTGCTCAAGATATTTTTTTAACTTGATCTCAAATTTAGTTGAGCTAATAAAAAAAATATAAGTAATGTTTGGCCTCCTTTGAGCCACAATAAAACTCCCTCCACTATCCACATGAAATTTATTATACTGCTCAATCAAGCGACTTAACAAGAGTTTGAATTTGGCCTTTATCTTATCCGTTAACTCATCCCCTTTGCATTGTTCCAGCCAAAATCTTAATGAGACCATTTTTTATCTTGGATCAAGCACATGAGCAACATATATCAGCAAATTGAACATATTCATACTATCCCAATACTTTTTACATTTTTTTTTTCATGTTTTTGCCTATGGTCCTAGTGATGTTATCATCACTCGTGCACATGTCATTTATTGTATCTTCAATTGTGCACAGCTCTAGGAAATATACATTAGCCATCACATACAAAAAATCAAAAATGTTTAATATCGTAAAAATATTTTCAGCAACTCTACAAAAATCTGTATTTTTTTCCAATCATCACTACTGGGGTTCACAAATTCATGATCCATATACATATTATAGCATTCAAAAGCTTGTTTATATTTTACAACGATACACAATATCAAATATGTGGAGTTTCATCTAGTAGAAACATTAGTGCACAACATCTTCCCGCTAATATTTTCCTCTAATGCACAAGCCTTAAACTTGAAAAATCTCGATGGTAAAGACTTCACATATTTGATGGCTTCTGTAATCGTTGATATTAAATATTTAACATCTTGCAAATCGTCATTAACAATCAAATTCAGTATATGGGCAGCACACTGCATGTGAAGAAAAATACCATCCAATATGGTAGAATTACTATCCATTATCCTCTTCTTCATGTACTCAACATCAACATTATTAAAGGAGGCATTATCAGCGGTGACGGTCTCAAAATCTTATTAATATTCCAATCAAGCAAGCCCAAGTTTAATACCCTCTAAATAGTTTTGCCCCTACAGTTGGAATTTCCAGTTACAATCAATAAAATGTGCAGTAATGCACACATAGTTCACATTTTGCATCGATATCCAAGTATCGATAGTTAGACAAATTCTTTAACCCTCTAATAATTTCTTTCGCTGTATCTTCTCTTCATCATACAGCTTAATACAGTCTCTTTTTAGAGTGGTTCAAAATGGTAAAATAAATCGAGGCTCTATATCAACCACATACTCAATAAGTTCTCCGTGCTCTACTAGCCTAAAAAGTAATTTACACCTAATAAAAAATGTGAGGATCCGTAATTTTACTACATTTGTAATTTAATATTTTAATATTAGATATGTAGTGTTTGTTAATATAAAACAGTGTGTTATGAGGTTGTTGAGATTAATATTATTTTAGTGTGTTTGTGTTTAAAAATATTTGGGTATTTCATCTTTATTTAAAGATTATTTTCATGTGTATTAGTAAGTTAATTTATTTCCTCTTATTAATATATTGTGATGCATTTAATTGAATGCTTGAATTTAATTTCCTTATTTTATTGTGTTTGTATTTAAATGAAATTGTTGTATTTTATTTTATTATAATTTGATGTGTTCTAGTTATTTTATTTTAGCTTAGATGATTTTCGATGGGATTATATATATATATATGATGGGCTTTTATATATATATAAATGCATATATTTATAAGTAGTGCTTGGTTGTTTTTAAATTAATTGGTTTTGGGTAATCTACGGTTTTGGGCATATATATATTTACTATATTGAGCCCAGCCCTTTTTAATTCTTTTAGCTGCTCCTTTTTTATCTCAAACTTCAACGTTTGAAGCATTTGATTTAGATGAAGAGAGACGTTGGAGACCGGTCCGGCTGTCCCCAGCGTCTAAAGCAGCCCAACGTTAGTTGGGCTACTTGATGATGAAAAACATATTAAAATAAAATAAAAAATAAGATTAAATAAAAAAATGAAGATTAAAAATATATTAAAAAAATAAAATAAACAAAACATAATAAAAAAAATAATAAAAAACACAATAAAAAAAATAAAAACATAATAAAAAAACATAATAAAAAAATAAAATGAAGATGAATTTAAGGGGATTCGGCCATGGAGCGAACGGAGTCGCCGCCGGTGGCGGGGGCTGCTCACTTTGAGGGGGCAGACGGTCTGCCCCCCAGGAATTTCCTTAGATGAAACCTAGGCCTTTCCATTTCACGCGTGATCCAGCCCTCTAACTTCCAAAACGACGCCGTTGAGCCCTTGATTTAATGAATATCAAGTCTTCTTCTTCACGCGAAATGGACACTGCATCTCCATTTCTTCTTCAACTTCTACTTCGTTCGTCCCCTGTTCGGTACTGTTAACCCGTGAATGAAGCTTTAATCTTTGCAACTTTCATCAGTTCTTTTCACACAAGCGTTGCATCATCGGAGCCCTAGCTTCCTACAGATAATTTCCCCTCTATTTCCATCCAAGATCGATGCTTCACGTGCCCAAAAAATAGTCTGAAATGTGCACTTCCAGCCACGCTTTGCCACCATGTTTTCATCTAAAAAACTGAAATATTCTTCTTCTTTTCAGCTTGGTTGTTTTGGCTTAATGTTGGTAAGCTTTCAAGTAATTTTTCCCACCCAAAAACCCGCGTTTTCCAACCTATAAATGGATATCGAACCTCGCTAAAAATTCATACCAAAAAATCCTCAATGCCGTGATCTAGCCTCCATTTGAGTTAATTTCGAGCTTCCATTTTTCCCACAACTAAGACTTGAGTTTATCTCCTCTTCAAACCCTATTAGGCCGAAAATCTCAAGTGAGATTTTAATAGTGTTATAATCACCGTTTCATTCGCTGTGTTTCACCGCTTGGGATATCTTTCGGTAAGCATTTTCTCTAGTTTAGTTGATTAATTTATTTATTTGTTAATATTAATTTATTTTTTTTTGTATGATTTTATTTATGATCAAGTGTTTAGTTTAGTTAGTTAATAATTGTATTTTATTTATTTACAGTAAGATGATTCATTTATTTGGTTGCAATATTTGGGATAATTATTTGAATTGGTTATATGTATATATATTGTTCTATTTATGTTATTGGTTTAATTAAATTGTTAGGTTTATTTATTGGTTTTATTGATGTTACTATAATTTATTGGTGTTTTAATTAAGCCTGGTTTTTAATTATTTTAGTTGTTTCCGATATTAATATTTATGTATTTTATGATTTATCTTTCGGATGACTGTATTAAATCTCCTGTTAGAGAATTTATGTTATAATAGTTTGTAAAATAATTTTAAAAATTCTGGTACTTAGATATTGACCTCAAATATCCGTTACTTTTATTTATGTATGTCACGTGTTCACACACTTAGCACTTGACGTTGGGGGTGCGCGACCCGTGTTGTCAGCATTCTGACGTCTCGATTCCCGTGTTTATTTTAAGGAGAATTTGGGGGCGTCACAAAAAACTTAGCAATACACACCCTAAGTTTTTTAGCATCATAATTTACTAGACCTTGTGGGTTTGGGCTACATATTTTTCCCTCCGCATCCCTTTTACCACTAGAGGATTTACTTTTTCCAAAACGTTTACGGTAAAGAGGAAATTTTTCACTTGTATGATAAATGTGGTATTCATAGAAAAAGTGTCATTTTTGTAATGGCAATTAAATAACTTATCACAAAGTTTGCACTGAGTTTTTGGTTCATTAGGGTCAATAGGTAACACTTTCTCAAAGTGTACCCAAAACACTGATTGGTTACTAAGTGTTTTTCTAAATTTTTTAAGTACATGTGGAATGGAGCGACTATCTGTGGATGCATGGGTTAGAAGACTCACATACTATTTCACATCTAATTGGAAGATAAGAGGAGTCACCTCTAATCCCTTGAGTCGTACCAAGATTCCAACTTACACATTCTTCTTCCATCTATTATTGAGTAACAAAACACAACAAACAAACAAAACCATATAATTAAGTAATAAAATCATGTACTAAGCTCATTAAATTAAATTGACAAATGTCAGACTACAAGGATACCCAGTAGCAGCATACTTATTGAATTAGTTATATAATTAACTAGATACATATTATAATTGTGAATGCATAATGAGAGAGAACAATCAATTAATGTGTAAAAAAGATATAAACAAACACTTGAACCTCAAGGATACCCAGTAGCAACATATTATTCTTAATTGATAATATTATTTCTGGGCTAGTTTAATTAATTATGGTAATCCTGGCATAGAAACATGTTATATACTTTTAAGCTCAGTAAGTAATTAGAGAAGAAATATACTTATTTTGGGTTCCTTTTAATATTCTGGAATATTTTTTGTTGGTATATGGTAGAGCCCAGATTTATTAGTTTATTTACACACTATGACAATTTCTTTTTTATAATTTCTTGATCTTCACACTGTGACAAACTTAACATGCCATGTTCAGGATATTTATTAAATATTAGTCAAAATCTTTTGAAGTGTTTAATAATTAAACTTTAATTTAGGATATTGTATACTACTCATGCACAAGATGTTTATTAAAGGCAATTCCAATTATGCCATCAGCGAAACCCCACTTTTTGGCATAACAAAATATAATACTTTAAAGGCCTGGATGGTGGAAATAATTTTATCGTGTTGATGGAAATAATTTTATTCCTCCATTGATTAGTACCTTATTCTTTGTTAATATAAATAAATAATCAAATGATAGTGGTAAGCATAAGTAATTACCTTATTCACAATTTTTGAGCTACATTTCTCATCAGTCAACAACAAACACTAACAAAAACAAAAACACATATTTTCTAAAAAAATAGTTTAAGAAAGAAAGAGAACACAACAATAAACAAGGGTGAAAGAGAGGGAAATTGGACAAACTAACCAAAAACAATATATTTATTTTTTGTATTAGACAAGTTAACTTGATATGATCCATATTAACATTTTTATTTCTCAATCAGTGTTAAAATAAATTATTGTATGACTCGATATTACTCATTATTTTTATTAATTTTTCAATATTAAAATAGGTCATTTCTATAAATTGATCAAGAAATTGAATCTAAGATTGTATTCAAATCTGTCATTTCTAAATATGTGGATGTCCTTTGAAATTTGTCAAATAATATGCATATTATCAGTATGTAATATTGAGGGGCTAAGTTTGCTTCACAATTTTTCCATAAATTCCTTCTCAACAGAAACTAAATAAAAACATAGAAATCCATTGCACCAAATCCATAATTGATTAAGGTAATAAATTGCCTCTAAATAAAACCATAGAGATCCATAAAACCCTAGAATTAACTTGGATATTTTTTCTTCAACAAATTCATTCATAATCCTCATGCAGTTACAAGGAAGAGAGATAGAGAAAAAGAGAGTAGCGAACAAGTTAAAATGTGAGAATGATAGAGACTCTGCGATAGAGATACAACACTAGATATTCAGGGACAGATTTGATTCGAAGACGACGTGGGTCACAATGATGAGGTCACGGACTCAACACAGGGAAAATCGGATTAAACTCATTGGTGTCATTTTAATTTTTTTTTAAAAACCATATACTAGATTGTAAAAGCGGGTTCCAGATTGAAAGCATCCGACTCATATCCATTCGGATTGGTAAAAGTGGGTTACAACCCGTGTTGATGAGTTCTGAAACCATATTTGGAATCCAGGTATCTGGTTACCATTCTGGGCATTGGCCAAGGCAAAATTCCAGTATTCTACTTTTCTTTATTAATCCTATTCAAGTTTTTAATATTTAAAAAATATAAGAAATAACCAATATACTTGTAGTTATTTTCTTAATCTATAAGTAAAAAGAAATTTTTTAAAAAAAATTAAATACTTAAATAGTCAAAGTGAGGAGGATAAATAGCAGGGCATAGTTGCATTATTCTTATTAAAAACCTACGTCTATGGTTGTACTTGAATAATTGTTCAACACGACCAAACAATAAATTAACCCACAACGAGTCTTTATCGAAACTTTTGATTCAAATTTTTTTTGGATAACTTTTTCACCTCACTACCAACCAAAATCTTGTAGCTCAAAAACATAAAGCAAATTTTTGACCTGCTGAGAAAATTGTTGGGATCTTATACTGAACTGAAAGAAAACAACTAAAAATAATTGGAAATCATGGCTTCTGCTACGAGCCTCGTGAAGGGTGGAATCAAATTCTTAAAGACTACATTTAAAAGTATATTGCATACAAATTTCCAGTGATGGACTCCTCAAAATTTTCCTATTACTAATCTAAGAGACTACGTAGACATCTTTCTAAACTTTGATTACTTTTCAGTAATGCTACACCAACTCTGAAGTGTGGATGACATCCTATGACATAGTCATAAACAACTTCATCAACACTATCAAAGACATGAACATATTTTGCGAGAGTTAGATTATTCATATATGGTCAAACTGAAATGCAGTAGCTCAATTTTTTAATAAGCCTTATCACAATATTTATGTCAAGAAATTTCTAATATGGAAGCCTTTTCAATTAAGTGAATATATATTGCCAACAAAGATGGCCTAGATGGCTTGTGTTTAGTTATTTCAACACTTCTTGACAATATATTTCAAAAGAATTTGTTAATTGGTGGTTGTTTCATTATTGAGCTATTTCGCAATAAATATTTTGAGTTTAGAGAAAAACAACTAGACTATATTTATGTCATGTCTCGCATGCTTCAATTTTTACACGACAAATTCAATTTTTATCTTAGGCAAAATTCAATATTTTAATTTTTTTTTATTCTTTTTGTTCATATTTTTACCATATTAAAAAAATATGAAGAAAAAATACCAATACACTAATCGTCACTTAATCCGTAAGTAAAAGAAAAAATTTCTTACCCTTCAACGTTGACTTTGATCCTCTAATTTTTATTTTCTCTCTTCTTTTTCCGACATAAGAACTATACTTGAAAATAGTATTATAATTAGTTTTGAAGGTTTGCTCCATTCGATTAAGAAAATGATGTCTCATGATTCGTTTATGCCAATGAAAAGTAGTATTTTCAACATTCCTACTATACTTTATAGGCCACAAGAAGAGCATTTATCTTTATGCATTTGCTTTTGACCCTCTTCACTAATGTCGTTTAAATTTGAAAATTGTCGAAACAATTATACTACAGTATTTATCAATTATACATTTCCAATACAAATAAAAAATGGGGGTATATTTCTTCAAGTCCATTAAGAAAGTGAAGAGAGACTCGTAAGTATTATGTTGAACTAATTGATCAATACATTTTATAAAAATAGTTAATTAATGGTTGTTTTACTATTAAGCAATTTTGCAAGGATGTTCTTGCGGAGTTAAGAGAAAAAAAAACTAGACCATATTTTTGTTATATCTTGTAAGTTTCAATTTTTATATAACTTAATATTACTAGAGAAGTATTGCTAGCATGCAGCCCAGCAGTGACAGCTTGGCGTAACCATAGGCAAAATCCATGGTTGTATTTGAACTGTTGTTCAATATGACCAAATAAAAAATTAATTTACAATGAGTCATTATTGAAACTTTTCATTCAATTTTTTGGAACAACTTTTTCTATCATACCACCAATCAAAATCTTGCAACTCAAAGATATAAAACACGTTTTTGACGTATTGAGAAAATTGTTGATTTCTTACTCTGAAGAGGAAGAAAATAACCCAAATAAATAGAAAGTCATGCCTTCTACTATGGTCCTCGTGGAGGCTAGAATCAAGTTTGTGAAGACTACATTTAAAAGAATATTGGACACAAACTTCAGTGGTGGAGTCCTCAAAATTTCCTTACTACTAATCCAAGAGACTTTATAAACAATTTTTTAAAATTTAATCTCTTTTGAGCAATGTTACACCGATTCTAAAGCGTAGTTGACATTTTATGCTATAGTAATAGACAACTTCATTAACACTACCAGGACATGTACATACTTTGCAAAAGTTAGATTATTCATATCTGGTCAAATCGAAAGAAAGCAGCTCAATTCTTCAATAAGCTTTACCCTAATACTTATCTAAAAAAGTTTCTATTACGGAACCATTTGCAATAAGTAAATGGATACTGTTAATGAAAATAACTTAGATGGCGTTGGCAATTATTTTAACACCCATCGGGCTATTCATGTAACATTTGCCGCTATCATCATATTGATATTCTCTTTCGTAGAAACCTTGTATATCATGAGAAAAAGCAATATTACAATCTTATTAGAACTTGTGTATTTAGCGATCCCACCAATTTGTCCTCTATTTGAGGTCATTCGGAGATAACTATTGTTATAACTTTTTTTTATTCATTTTGACATATTTTGAAGTTTTTCTCCAATGTATATTTTGTCAGTCTTTTATTGGTAAGATAATGAAACTTTTATTGGTTTATAAATGAACGAACTTCACCATACATAAAATTGAATAGACACTAGAAATGTCGACCACACTTAGCACTTCAAACGTACGCAACATCACAAGTGAAGGAATTTCTTGTTAAATGAAATGATGTGTTTGTTCATTTTTTTTTACAGTTATTATTAATTGTCAATACAAGTTATTGTTGTACCTTTTCAGATAATAATTGTTACATTTAAATTTATATTAAAATATTGCAACTATTGCAATTGTATCTATTCATTCTAAGAGTTAGTATTCAGAACTTGGAATCTGCATACTATATAAACAATATTATATCCTAAAGACATATTTGCTTTATTCTCTTTTACAAAACTCAATGCGAGTGGGAGACAATATTTGTAAATAATCGTCACATTGTTTATTAAGTTCAATCTTTATTTGTTATTATGTTTCCTACAAGTTTTCCTTACTTATTTGTGATACTTGTATGTTTGAAGTTAAAAAATTAACCAGTAAACTATTAATTACTTTCTTAATCAGTGAATAAAAGGAAAAAAATTTTAAACAATTAAATACATAAGTCAAAATGTGTGATCAAAGCAGAGGGGCGTAGTTACATTATTCTTGCTAAAAATCCAAGTTCATAAATTATACTTGAAAAATTGTTCAACATGACCAAATAACAAATTAACTCACGAGTATTTATCAAAAATTGCAACTCAAAGACATAAAACATCATTTTTGACACGCTGAGAAAATTGTTGGTTTCTTGCACTAAAGAAGACAAAAATAACCCATATTATTTAGAAGTCATGCCTTTTGCCATGGCTTTGTAGAGTCTATAATCAAATTCGTGAAGACTACATTTAAAAGCATATTGGTCACAAATTTTAGTGATGGAGTCTTCAAAATTTTCCTACTACTAATCCAAAAGACTACATAGATAACTTTCTAAAATTTAATCGCTTTTGAGTAATGATACACTGACTTTGAAGCATGATTGACATCCTATGCTATAGTTATAAACAACCCCGTCAACACTACTAAAGAGATGGACATGATACTTTAGCAATCATATCTAGTCAAATTGAAAGGAAGCCACTCAATTCTTCAATATACTTTAGCACGTTACACATGTCAAAATATTTCTATTACAGAAGCCTTTGCAACAAAATGAAGATATAGAAGGCCTAGATGACATGCATGCATTTATTTCAATAATTTTTGAGGTATTCATTCAACATTCGTCGATGTCATCCTTATGATCCTCTCTTTCTTACAAATCTTGTATACCATGAAAAATTAGAAATGTTACACCATTGTTTGAACTTGTTTTTCTTTTGTCTCTCTTATTTTCGACATACGGAACATCCATGAAAATAGTGTTATAATTAATATAAAAGTTTTGGTCCATTTGATTGAAAAAATGCCTCATGATTCGGTTGTGCCAACGAAGAACAGTATAGATCTTCAAGATCCATAATATACTCTATAGACAATAATAAAAGCATTGACTCCTGATGCTTTTTCTTTCGGCCTACTTCATCATGACCATCCAAACCTTAAAATTGATAAAACAAATACTCTACAGTACTTACACTATCTTATTTCTTGATCACACACTTTAGAGATAAGTAAGGAAAATGTGATATATTTGATCAAGTCCATTGAGGAAGTGGAGAGAAAGGCTCGTAAGTATTATGCGAATCAATTGATCAATACATTCTAGAAGAACATGTTAATTAATGGTTGTTTTATTATTGAGCTATTTCGCAATAAAACTTTTGTGAAGTTTAGAGAAAATTTGAAAAAAAACTTGACCCTATTTTTATATTTCCTGGCTTAAAATTTTACACGACGACTTGATTTTATTAAGGTGCCCCTAGGCAAAATTTAGTATTTTAATTTTTCTTATTCTTCTTCATCATATTTTGACCATTTAAAAAATATCAATACACTACTAGTCACTTCCTTAATTAGTAAGTAAAAAAGAAAATATTCTTGCCTATCAAAGTTGACTTTGATCCTCTAATTCTTCTTCTCTCTTCTTTTCAACAAAATAAATGTTCGTAGAAATGATGTTGTAATCAATATAAAAGGTTTGACTGATTCGATTGAGAAAATGATGTCTTATGATTTGCATATACCATTGTCGTCCAAACTTGAAAATTGTTGAAACAATTACATTACAGCATTTCTTGATTACACTTTAGAGTCAAGTAAGAAATCATGATATATTTATTCATCAAGTCCATCAAAGAAGTAAAGAGAGGCTCATAATATCCTTTTATCCATAAAGAAAAAAAAAGTTAGTATATTTGATCAAGTCTTTTTGTCTCTTTTCTTTTGGACATTAGAAATGTCTATGGAAACAGTCTATTGATCAATATAGAAGATTTGGTCCATTTGATTGAAGAAAATGATATCTCATGATTGCTTGTGCTAATAAAGAGTAGTATCTTTAAGATCCTCAATATACTCTATAAGCAACATGAAAAACACTGATTCTTTATTCAGTTTCTTCTGTCCTCTTCACCATGGCCGTCCAAATTTGAAAATTGATGAAACAATGATAGTGCATTACTTACAATGTCTTTTCCTCGATTACACACCTTAGAGATAAGTAAGAAAAGTGTGATATATTTGATCAAATCCATCGAGAAAGTGGAGAGAGATGCTCATAAGAGTTATATGTCGAATCAATTGATCAACACATTCCAGAAGAATTTGTTAGTTGATGGTTGTTTCATTATTGAGTTATTTCTCAAGGATGTTTAGAAGGAGTTTAGAGAAAAAGAACTAGACCCTAAACAAAATTCAATATTTTAATTTTTTTTTCTTATTCATATTTTAAAATTTTTAAAAAATATAAAAAATAACAAGTGCACTAATAGTTACTTTCTTAATCAGTAAGTAAACAATTTTTTTAAATACATTAAAAATAAAAATGTGGTTGCGAGATTGGGGGGCATAGTAGCATTATTCTTACTAATAATCCAAGTTTATGAATTGTACTTGATTAATTATTCAACATGACCAAACAACAAATTAACCCACAATGAGTTTTTATTGAAACTTGCCATTTAATTTTTTGGGACAACTTTTCAGACACACTACCAACCAAGATTTTGCAACTCAAAGACATAAAGCATCACTTTTTTGCCTGCTGAAAAAATAGTTGGTTTTTCACACTAAAGAGGATGAAAACAACCAAGATTATTGGGAAGTCACGCCTTCTGCTACGGGCCTCATAGAGACTGGAATCAAATTTGAGAAGGCTATATATAATTTTATAAAAGCAAATTGGACCTAAACCCTAGACAACTTCTGTGATGGAGATCTCAAAATTCTCCTACTACTAAGTATTATGCCAAATCAATTAATCCATACATTCCAAAAGAATTTATTAATTGATGGTTGTTTCATTATTGAGCTATTTCCTAAGAATATTTTTGGGGAGCTTCAAGAAAAACAATTGGACCCTATATTTCTCATGTCTTGCATACTTTTAATGTTTACACAACAATTTGATATTACTAGAGTATCCCTACATAAAATTTAGTATTTTAATCTTTTTTTATTTTTCTTGTTCATGTTTTTAAAATTTTTAAAAATATGAAAAAAATACCTATACATTAATAGTCAATTCCTTAGTCAGAAAGTAAAAGGAAAAATTTCTTGCTAGCCAAAGTTGACTTTGATCCTCTAATTTTTCTTTTATCTATATTTTTTTAAGATAAAAAATATATGTGGAAATAGTGTTATAGTCAATATAGAAGATTTGGCCTACTCAAGAAGAAAATGATGTCTCATGATTCGTTTATACTAACGAAGAGCAAGTATTATAAAACTTAATATTTTGAAAATTTTACATTTAATGCAATAATTATTAATCTGGCATAAAGCAAGAAATCTACGTTTAGAAACCACATAAATTTCCATCAACCCATGTACATGGATGAAAAACTCATTTCAACGAGAAATGTGAATCTCATACTTACAGTTGTTCACCAACCAGCCCAGTTGATATTTCAAGGAATAGTCTAGTAACATTATCTCCTTCCAAAATTAGAAAGCACTCTACACAATAGGACTACATACTTGAGAAATTGTAAAATGAACTTCAAAATAAGACCATCAATCAGTATTGATTTGAACATGACTTATAAATATGTAAGTGGGCATGTCAAAGTAGAGACTTGACGATAATCTAAAAATATAAAAAGAAAAAATGGGTAGTAAACAGGTTGGCTAAAAAATATAAACGTTTCATTATCCTATTTTAAAACACTACATTTCAGCAGCTACATCGTTTACATTGCAGGGTTAATTTAGTAATTTACTTATTTGTTTGTTAGAGGCAGCAGGGACTTATGTATTGGGGGAAAACGAAAAAATGAATTTTGGAATTAGAGTCGGACTGAATATTTGGGGATCTGGGTTTTGCCTTAAAAAATCCGATGTCTAACAAATTCACTTTGATTTCCATTGTCCATCCCCTATTAATTCTTAACTGCATCCATTTCATCGTCATTCCCACAATCTACAACAAGGTTTATTACAAATTGTTTCGTATATACATCTTGGTCACAACCATCTTCAAGTGCAGGTAGCAATACTAAAGGGTTTAAAAAGTGAGAATCCTTGATCTCCTCATCGATTTTTCGTGATTACCATCTTTATATGTCCTAGTGTAAGTTTAGCTTTCTTATTTGTGATACTCATACAGATCAGTTATCACCATAAATTAAGAAAACTTTATTTCTAGCTAATACTCTTCTTTGCATGAGTTTATTGTTGGTTAAAGTCAAACTTTGATCCTCTTGTTTTTATTTTGTCTTTCTTATTTTCGACATAAAAAATAGTTGTGAGCAAAGATAGTGTTATAATCAACACTCAAATTTCTGACCATAGTCCATGACTTATCTCCTATCACAAATAGGAAGAGGAAATCATGTCATGGAAGAAACCGTATAGATATAGAGCCAACTCTGCAAAAAGGGAAGAATTTCATAATGTTATCAAGCAAGCATGGGGAATCTCTTCTTCTTACACCAGTTAAGATTGATGTTACAAAAGAATGGCTAAAGAATGCAGAAAAAAACTGGTATTTTGAATCAAATAAGTCTATGGAAACCAAAGGAGAACCATTATCGAAAAATGGAACTGATCAAAGGCTTGCAACATTCAAATAAAGGAGACTCTTATCAGATTATAAAGGAACTACAAAGTGAAGTGGATTGCTTGCTTGAAGAATAGGACATAAAATGGCTCCAAAGAGCTAAACAAATGTGGTTTCAAGTTGACAAGAACACCAATTTTTTTTTCGTTTGTGCCAATCAGAAGAAGTATCATGCATTCACAATATTTCAAATGGGGAGGGCAACATTGCAACAAGGTAATGGGAGATTGGTGGCCTATTTTAATTATACTTTAAAGAATTGTTTAAGACTGCTCAATCTTCTCGTTTAACAAAAACCTTATCAACTATAAAATCAAGTGTGACTAATTATATGAATATGAAATTATAAAAGAATTTATAGTCGAGGAAATTGAACATACCATCTTTGAAATGAACCCTTTGAGTTCACCAAGTCTTGATGCGTTCCAGTAAGTATTTACAAAGAATATTGGAGTATAGTTGGAACAGATAGTAGTGAAGTAATTTAGAACTCTAAACTCGGGAAGAGTAGGATGAGACATCATTGGAATACTCTCCAAGAAGAAAGATCAAATGTTAGTGTTTGATTTTCAATCAAATAGTCTCAGCAATACTATTTTCTATAAGATAATTGCAAAAGTATTGACAAACAAACTGAAACTTATTCTTTAGGCTAATCTCACCCACTCAGAGTGATATGTGCCAGGTAGATTAATTATATCAAATAATATTATAGTTGCATATGAAACTATACACAATGCAACATTGGATGAGAGGTAGATAATCAAGTTCTATGGCTTTAAACTTAATATGAGCAAGACCTATGACATAGTTGAATGAATTCTCTAGAAAATTGATAGCATATGGATAGAACTGACAATGAAATATGTGAGCACAGTCTCTTAATCAATGCTCATAATATGGTACCATAAAGAGTACTTTGATAGGGTATACATTATCTCCCTATCTATTTATCCTCTATTTTGAAGTGTGAAGTTCAATATTGAATAATGATGATGCAAAATTCTAATGAACCTTTTGAAGGAGGAAATCAACAACATACCTATTAGTCATAACTACCTCAAACTTTGCTTAGGATTTGACGTTAGAGTTGAGCAAAAATTCAAAAAGCTGACTCCAAATCCAACTCCACTTCAACTCCACTCTGGCTCAATCATAATTTTTTTTCCCCTAAAATGTCAGAGCTGGAGTCGAACTGCCTCTAACTTCGACTTGACCCTTTGACTCCAATATTGTGCATGTGTTATAAAATTATATGTATTTTTGTGTACATTCATTCTATATATTTATATAACTTGAACTTGTAAAGTTAGTTAAATTCAATAATAGTTGAGCTAATTATTATAATATGATATACTTATACTACATATAAATAGATTAATGTATAATGTAAACATCATACTATTACTACCATATAACACTAATGTAACATATATGTAATACTGATCTATAAATACTAATGTATAATTTATAATAACATGTAGTACTAATGTATAATTTATACTAATCTATGTAATTAATGTTTTATCACAGTTTTCTAATTTGTTGTTGTTTTGATAGATCAAATGATGTTGAGTTGGTGAACATGTTAGCTAAATTATGTATTTATTTTTTAAATGCTGATATGATATTAGTGAATTAAGCTCTCAACTAAGTTCTTTTGTATTTTACAGGCTTATATTAGACCCCCTCTCTTTAGTATTTTTTTTTTCAGACATTATACGTTCTCTTTAGTATTTATAATGTTGGTGGCAGCGGTGGCCGAATAATAGTAGCATCTAGTTTGTCCATTTCTGTATGGTAATATACTGAAGACATTGTGATCAGAAATTTATATCAAATGCTGAGAACAAAACATGATGAGATTTATTGTCATAATAGATCAGCCATGAATGAAAAAATAATATTCGTTTAACAATGCTTTCGATTTTCCTGAAGACTAAAGGCTTTCCAATTCACTGGAATAATAGGAAAAGCGGCAAAGATTGTTTGAAGTAGCATTGAATTAAATATGGCTATAAAAAACGATATAGTCACAACTACTCCACAAATTCTACAGAGTTGATAAAATATTAATTTGCTTTAAATTCACTGAATTTGATTTTAATGCATTTGAACTAAAAAATATATATTTTGAAGGAGCTTGTGAAAACATTTAAAAATATTTAAATGTGCATGATCTCCCTATCACTTATTCACTATATATACACTAATTTTGTTACAGAGGACAAGAGCCTAACATGAAGATCCAGGGACCAGAATGACCAATTCTAGGAATATTATCGACCACAACAATTAATTAACCACATGATCTAGTCTCTAAAGTTTCAATGCTGGAATTTATTGTATCCGAAATGCACTAATTTTGTTACCAGTTTTATTTGTTTTGAGGGCAATTACTTTTTTTTTTAATTGATAAATTAAACACGCGGGTCTTGAACACTTTTACCACTTTATCTCCCGGCTTGGTTTATATTTAGAGATGAGATCATGAAATGAGATAATTTTATATGAAAAATGTAAATTGAATAAAATATTATTTTTTAATATTATTATTATTTTAAAATTTAAAAAAATTAAATTATTTCTTATATATTTTGTATAAAATTTAAAAAATTATAATGATCTGATAAAATGCTTTCCTAATTCAAATGAAAAACATTATTTTTAAGGTGAGGAGACGCCGTTTAACGAAAATAAACCAAGTACTACAATTATAACATCCTTATTATTATTATTATTATTATTCTTATTATTATTATAGAATAACGTCCTTATTTGTTACAATGCAAACTGAGATGTTTTTGTTAAAAGTTAAATACCTGGCCCGTTAGGTTTTCAATAAGAGTGACGTTGGGGATCGATTGGATTGTTGATTGGTCCCTAGTGTCCAAAGCAGCCTAATTATTTTAAGCTTCTTTTTTATAATAAACACAATAAAAAAATTAAAATATATATAATAAAATTAAAAAACAAAACACAATAGAAAATATAATAAAAATATAAAATTTAGAAAACATAATAAAAAATACAATAAACAACATAATAAAAATATAAAAATATAATAAAAAACACAATAAAAGAATAAAATGAATATGAATTTTAGGGAGATTTGGCCCTCAGCCGAATGGAGCTACTGGAGGTGACGGTGGCCGAAACCACCCACCCCATTGGGACCGGAGAGCTCCGGCGAGTACGGACTCATTTCGGGTTTAAGGCTATTGGAGG
This sequence comes from Platycarya longipes, assembly GCA_036559045.1. Classification (NCBI taxonomy): domain Eukaryota; kingdom Viridiplantae; phylum Streptophyta; class Magnoliopsida; order Fagales; family Juglandaceae; genus Platycarya; species Platycarya longipes. The sequence goes on from CM071797.1 coordinate 36,446,692, forward strand.
CACACCAGAGGTCGCCGGGGCTCGCCGTCGCAGGGATGAGGTCTCCAGCTTCCTCCGGTCTCGATAGAGTGGGCGGTGTCGCCCACTGCGGCCAGGAACGGCAGGGGTTACAATGGTGGGAGGTTCAGTTGGACCAAACTCTAACTTTTCTCTTTCTTTATATATTAGATATTAAAAGAGTGAAAAATAAAACAGAAAGAAGAAACCAAGTTTTATATGATCTATTTCCTTTTTTTTATGTTTCTCAAACCTGAAAAAAATGATGAAGAAAAAAAATTATAACCTTAAATTTATAAGAATATAAATAATATCCTTTTTTGAAGGAATATATTTAATTGAGTTTTATAAGCTGTCTATTTAATACATACCTGAATTTGTTGCCATCAATTTGATACTACGATCTGGTATATGATTCTATGATCTAGTTTATGATTCTGTGATCTGTTGCATCGATAATAGATGAGCAAGACTAACAAAAAAAACAGTATAAAAAAATAGATTACAAGTATCAGATTTAAACGAGTATCTGAGAAATTAAATTTTTTGGTAAAATTTCATGCATATAAATCAGATATAAACTGTTTGGTAAATTTTTTGGTAACAAAGTTAATAGATACTCGCTAAATTGTTTGGTAATACCAAGATAATGTCGATGGAAGACATAATGTGATCGGTAACGTGGGTCGAGGGAGAGACAGAGAGCGTGGTGAGGCCATACCAACGTGTGGCGGCTTGGGCGTGTTGGATAATCAACCCCAAACGGATAAGCTTTGAAGATGAAGTCAAAGTTGAGTTTCTTGTAACTGAAAACGTGATGAAGGTCGGTTGATGATAAGGCAACGTGGAAGGACCCGAAGGACCCAGGTTCAAGCAACCGAAAACTTTGAACATCTTACAGCCATTGAAGATGATCATCTTATCTCTTAAATCGACTCTTGTGGTCTATTAATATATGTGTTGAACGGTGCTGTGCAGCAGAGCGTGGTGTGTGCAGTGGTGAAGATGTGCATCAAGGTGGGCAGCGGTGCAAAGATATGCATCAAGTGGGGGCATGTAACATGCTGTTCCGAGAGAAAGAGAGAGCTTGTTAAGCTCTTAGAACTGAGAGAATATAGAGTTGAGTTGAGAGTATGTGATCTACTCCTTTATAATATTTTCTACGTTTCATTATTTATTAGAAAAAATTTCTTTTCTCTATGTGAAGAACATTAAATTTTGGTCTCTATAATATTTATAAGTGCCCGCCAATCCCAATACAGTATACACCAAAAGGCAAGGAGGAGACGGTGGGGAGAGAGAAGTAAATAGATTAGTACTCGTTTAACAATGCTTTCAATTTCCTGAAAGGATAAAGATATTCCAGCATCGGAATATTAGCTAAAGCGGCAAAGATTGGTTGAAGTAGCATTATACAGTTATACATACTATGGTTACAAAAAGAGAGACTTCCCACGTTGTCCACCATACCTCAAATAACATGTTCCAATAATAATATGCCACGTAGAGTTAACAAATTTTTAAACATGCGCTGCATTTCAAATGAACAAAAGAAAGTACAATCTCGGACGCCTTCCTTTTCCCTCTTTCTCTCTCTTCCTGCCCACCTGTTCCCAAAACTCAAACGAAAGCATTGACCCAAAGTAAGGCCACTCCTACGGATTCCGATTAGAGAAAATGATTTTTTTATTTATTTTATATATATAATTTTTAAAACCGTTTTAATATTTTATTTAAAAAAAAAATTCACGAAATTACTAAAAAACAATTATTTAATTATTAAATAAAAAATAAGAAAAAATTATTTTTAGTGGGGAGCTGTTATAGCCTCCGTTATTTGGAATCCATTAGGCTATTTTTTTAATATTATTTTTTAATATTTTTATACATTTAAAAAAATTATAATATTATTAAATAATATTTTTTTAATCATTAAATCAAAAGACAAAAAAAAAAAGAGCGGGACTCGAAACAAAATTCAAATAATAGTGTCTTTATTATTTTTTCTTTTAATGATATATAATTTTATTTATAACTTTAATATTTTTTAGTATAATATTCATTACTCAAGCGATTCATAGAATTGCTATCTGTCACCCAGTATCTAGTCTCCCAACACAACTAAATCTCAGAAGGTTTCAAAAACAAAACATAAATTTTGTCTTCTTCAAACTTAATACATAAATTCTCGTCTACAAGACCATCAAGATAACTTCAAATAATATAATTAGCGTTGCCACAATCTTTCAATAACGTTAACAAAATAAATTGAAAAATCCTACAAGTATCATTAAGCCAAATAATATAATAAACACTAAATAATCAAACGAAAATAAATGAAGCACATATAATAATATATAAACATGAACATTTTCAAAATGTTAAGTACGCAAAAACAAAATATTTTATTCTCGTTTACGAATTCCACAATGTGTTAAAAGAAATTTAGAACAACATTTCTAACGGTTCATTTTCAAATACACTTTGGCATAACATAACTGAATATCTTCATTTTATCATATTATATAATGTCGTATTATATCACTGTATTTTATCATATCCCATATTTAACCTCCATTGCATAGTTGTGCTATTCTCAATGATCAAGGCAGATAGTATCAAAATGTAAAACTTTTCATTATTCATTCTCAGAATTCTAAGTGTACACACAAGAAATAACACAAGAAAAATTACTTTATTTTCAAATTGGGTGCGCTCATATAAGAAGTGTTGGCATCAACCATATATGATAGAATCGGAATAAGAATTATAACAGAATTAGAAAGTCACGTCTAGGGGTGTAACCGGTCCGGTTTGGTTTAATTTTAGACAAAATCTATAATAAAAAATTGCTTTATTTTAAGTATTTTTCTTAGTTTAAATGGTTCTTATGACAAAATGTTATTAGTATATCTCTTTCACATTTAAAGCATATGATCAATTAAATTTTCATGTTTAAGGTTAGACTTTTATGTTAAATAAATTATAATAACATTATCTTATATATATAATTATATATATAATTTATATTTATATTATTTTATATATTATATATAAATATTATATTTAATATAAGAAATATTATATATAATATTAAAAAAATTAATTTAAAATATGTTATATCAAACTGGCCCGGTTCGGCTTAAAAATCTTCAGACTGGAACCAAATCGGTTCTGATCAATCTTGACATTACAAAACTAGTATCGGATCGGATCGAACTGATTCCACCGGTTTGGACCAGTCTGATTCAGTCTTTCGTTGTTTTGATTTTTTTTCTTACACCCCTAGTCACGCCAAGGATTTTTCAGATTCATATCATATTAAAAGAGTATTGAGCATATTCATATAGTCTTCATATATAAACAAATGTAAAATATTTTGCTATAACTTGTACAAAAATTCTCAAATTTCATATTCGCTTTTATACACATTATAGAAAAAACCCTAATATTACTCATATCTACACTAGTTATGTTAAAAAAAAAAAAATCTCTTTTATAAAGATTTCATGTGTAAATGCACGTAATTGAGGTTGTTTCTAATTTTTTTTTTTTAACGTAAATGCACAATATTTTACAAATTCACCTCAATTAAATTTCCTTTTTATGCAAATCTATCATAGGAATTCTATTTACCTAACTCTTCCAGTATATTCTCTACATTAATCTTGAACTATAAACTAATCATATCACGATAACCCATATTATAATTTTTGGGCACGCGTTAATAACTAAATCAAACTAGTAAATAAACTTGACTAACCGAAGTTTATAATCTTTAACAAATAGAACTAGATAAGCCCATCAATAGTTAAGTTTATCCCAACAAGATCAACCCAAACTCAATCATAAAGCAACCTGTACAGCCACTTCAACCCCAAACGGTCGCAATAACGGTGACCATCAAACGGAAGGCCCAGCCCCTCTCTCTCTAGCGAAAAACTCTCCTTCAAGCCTTAAAGATTTTTTCGACACTTTCTGGTGATCCCAAGAGAGGAAGAGGGGGGGGGGGGGGGGGGGGGGGGGGGGGGGGGGTTTGTGTTATTTCAGGGCTCCGATTTCATTCCTCCTTCGTTCTTCTTCATTTTTCTCCTACTCTATTTTTTCGGCAAGTGTAGGTTGTACAACGTTGTTAGTGATTTTTTGAGTGATTTGATGGCTGGTTGCAGATTTTGTAGTTGTCTTGTGCCCCAAGGCCTCCATGCACTATGGCGCCGTTCTCCTCGTTTGTCGATCGTGTTATCAACCAGAGCGACGCGTGCTCCAAAACATGCGGGGTCCGTTTCGAACACCAGTTCAACATGCCCTGCTTTTCTAGTGGTTCTATCTCGTTGACTACGGTTCGTAGGTGGATTTGGGGTTTCAGATCTTCTCTGCTTGTGGATATCAATTCTAGTGTTTGAGAGAAGAAGAAATTTGGGAGCTAAATGCTAATAGTTTGTTTATAACCTGAGTTTTCTCAATCTTATAGATCACATTATAAATTTCAAATTTCTAAAATTAATGATAAGCCTATTTTTCAAAAATAAAAAATAAAAAAAAAGGGTCACAATAACATTCTAAAACAATCATAACCATCAATACAATTTGCCGCCTATCAATCCACACTACAGCATCAACACTGGTCACTTAAGAGCATTCATATTGGAACTTCTCAAAATTTTTCTTAAGTTTTAGCTCAAAATGAGACTTCTTATCATTTCTTTTTAGATTTTTCTCATCTTCAAAAAAATTTAAACCATTTCATTTTCCATCCTTTCTCTATTTTATTAAAATAACATTTAGATTTTATGAGTAGCACTCCTGCAGGACTGATATTCCCGCCCAGGAAACATGGTTTTTTTTTCTTCATACATTTTTTAAGCAGGTTTAATATTTTATTTTTTAATCAGTTTTAACATTCTTTTATGAGTGGCATTAGAGCCACTCCCGGGCGAGATCCCAATGGGGATCTAAATTGTGACATTTGAACCAGCAGACGCATTAAGATTAACCAATAGTTTTCATTTAGATTAAGCAAGAGATCATCATAGATAAATCAAATATAAATTCTATTAACTAATCTTGAATGCTCTATAATGATGCAGGCCGACCCGTTTCGTTTATCTCTTCCTTTTCAATCTATGGATAGAACTTTTAAGATATTGGGATTTAAAAAAGAAAAAGAAAAAAATCTTTGGCTTTAAGAGTATTTTTAATTACTTCTTCATCTTATCTTTTAAAATATATTAATAAACTATTTTTTATTATACATACTAATTTTTATAATATATCATGCACTAGCTTATTTATTTTTTAATATTTTTTATTCATTTTAAATATTTTTTCTAACTATCAATAATATCTTTACATTACTTGATAACTTTTGAGTAGTGAGAAAAAAAACTTTAGAGGAGAAAGAGCCTAATTTAAAATATTTTAAAGTACTTGTGAATTATATCTTCTATATCTAGAGGAATTACTGTAGCAAACCATATAATAAATGTAGAATACAAAATTCATTTGAATGGACCTTTAGTAACTTTCTCTTAAAAAAAAAAAAAAACTTTTTCATATTTTACATAAAAATATATTTTACAAAAGATATTCTGAATACTCCTATACTATTGTGGGTATAGATTTGTGAAGTTGTCTAGCTGTTTCCAATATCCAAACAGGACTGTCAGGATCAGTTTATATGAAAATAATTGCCATCGTAATATTAGCTAGTTAGGGAAAACAGCGGTAGGTGAAACGAATTCAATTGTACGTAGTTGAGAGTTATTGAATTGACCCGCATTATCGTATAAAGTAATAAGGAAATTAATGACATGATAACAACTATATCACAATCTGTTTATAATTTAATATTAAAAATTGTTTTTATTTCTATGTACTTTTAACGACATATTTATTCGTACTTTAAACTGTTGTTGGGACAATAAATTTGAGTTAAAGTGAAAAGAAGTATTTTTTAATATAAAATTAATGAAACAAATTGTAAGAAAGTTAGTAATGAGATGAAATAAAATAAAATAAGTAGTTAAGATTAAAAACTAAAAGTTGAAAAAAATGTTATAAGAAATATATTTTTTAATATTAATTTTAATGAGATGAGATAAAACGAGTTGATCAATTAAGTTGAGATTAAAATTAAAAATTGAATAAAACTTTATTAAAATATATTTTTTAATATTATTTTTATTTTAAAATTTGAAAAGTTGAATTATTTATTTTATTTTATATAAAAATTAATAATAATTAAGCCTAATTTGTTTTCATAAATAAGAATAAGATAAAATGAAATAAAAGTTAAAAATTAAATAATATATTATTATAAAAACAAAAACAGAATACCATACACAGGGGCAGAAAAGTAGAAATTAAGACATTAATATAATATATAGAAAAGTATAATTTTTCTCTCACCTACAAAGTTCTTATTGAAATTAACCCCCACAAACTGAAATTAGCCCCCCACGAGATATGAATTGCTCTGTTTGTAAAGCCTATTGTGGTACCTTGAAAATGTCTGTTGTGCAGTTCATGTAGCTCCCCTTGTACCGTTGGACGCAGCCCTCCTTGTACATATTTCTGCTGTGAGTCAGTAAAGAACTGTTGTAGCCTGTTGCGTGTTCATACATCCGGACCGCCGATCCATAATCATTTGGCATCGATAACCAATAGGCAACAACAATATTCATAAGTATCACAATACCACATTGATTCTTCCAGTCTTCCATATTTCATTAAACCCAATATTAGTACAGATTGTGCAAAAATAAAGATTTTGTTTCTTTCAGGCATTTGTTCAAATAGACGGCGAGCACAAACAAAATTTCCCCACTTAACTCCTTAACAATTTCCTCAGCTTCATCAGACGATTCAGTTGAAACTCCTTAACAATTTCATCAAATCTCGAAACTCCTTAACAATTTTATCAACTTCACGAGATTTTCTGTCATTGAACCCGTGAGCGTATGGGTATCCATCCAAATCTGGGTTCGAATTATCTCGATTAGGCAATTAGCTGCACTGTAGATTTGATCTGTGAAAGTGGAGAGAGAAGCTCGTCAGTATTATGCCCAGCCAGTTGAATACACTCGGGAAGAATTTGTTAAAATTTTGTTATTTGATAGCTGCTTCATTATTGAGTTATTTCGCAAGGATGCTCATAAGGAGCTTAGAGAAAACAAATGACCCCATTTTTACCTTGTCTTGCATGCTTTAGCTTCTATATCACGACATGATATTACTAGAGAACCAAGTTCTCTGGATTGTACTTGAGCGCTTGTTTAATATGACCAAACCAACAAACCCACAACAAGTCTTTACTTTCAACTAGCCATTCGATTCTTTTGGAACACTTTCTCACAAGTTTTTTTAATTTTGTACTGTACTGGCCGGTACGGTCGAAATATGTCATACCAGCCGGTCATTCGGCCCAAAAAAAATAGTGTTTCGTTTTGGACGATTTTTTGGAGAATTTCGGTCGAAATAATCGGCCAGTACCAGCTGATATTCTTGTTTCGGCCATGCCGGATTAAGCCTCTCACCTTTTTTGTTTTGTTATTTTGTTAACCTCAATTCAAACTAAATTAACTACAAATATACATATATATATATATAATTTATTCATATATTGGATTATTATTTTAAAAATATAATTTTATATATATATTTATATATCTAATTTATTTAGGTATAAATTATTCTAAAACGATACACAAAACGGTATCGATATCGAAATATTTCGTTACAGTAGTTTGACCGGTATATCAACTGGTACGATATTCAAAACATTGATTTCTCATCCACACCATCTACCACACTCTTACCTCTCAAAGATATCAAGCACATTGCCAACCTGCTTAGAAAATGGTTGATTTCATCAACTAAACAGGAAAGAGACAACTCAAAATATTGGGAAGTCATACCTTTTGCTATGGGCTTCGCAGAAGTTGGAATCAAATTCTGTGAAGGCTATATTTGAAATCATATTAGACGTAGAATTCATTAATGATGGGGTCCTCAAAATTCCTCCAATACTAATCTAAGAGACTACAGAAATAACTTTTTGGAATCTGATCACTTTTGAACAAAGCTACGCTAACTGTGAAGCACAGGTTACGTCCTATGCCATACTCATGGACAACCTCATCAATACTACCAAGGACGTAGACATACTTTTTGAGAGTGAGATTATTCATAACTGGTCAAATCGAAAGGAAGTGATTCAGTTTTGAATAAGCTCTATCACAATAGTTATGTCCAAACTTTCTATTACGGAAAGCCTTTGCAAGAAAGTGAATAGATATTGCCAACATAAACGCCTTAGGGGGCGTGCAGTGTAACAACCCGAGCAAAGATGCAACGGTATGACAAAGAAATAAAATATGTGAAAACATCACAGAAGAATATATAGGTTAAATGAAGACATTCCAATTCATCAACACATGAAGAACCATTATGTCATGATTATAATTTATGCAGTTTTATTGTAGTACTAGTAAATGTTATCATATTTTAGTGTTCGAGTCAAATAGGCATTGGCATGCAATTCATATTTTTTAATTTTATATAAAAAAAAATAATTGAAATATTTTTATTATATTTTAGATTTTATAAATTGAAAATTAAAATTAAAATTACAAGGAACTCAATTTACTTGAAATAATATTGCTCAATACAATTATAACAAATTCAAACCTCGAGCTTTTAAGTTGTTAAGAGAGATTGGCTATCTCCACGTGCCAAGTCTAACGCTTATCTGCATGCATAGCCTAAGATACTGCTTGAATGGGCTTACACACCAGCTCAATGCGATTCCATCCACAGTCACAGACACAAGCCATGCAATTGTTCATAATGAAATAATCTAGAATTAAAATATACCCCATAGCATATATAAATTATAATAAAATATTCTAGAATCGAAGACAGTCACAAGCAACAGATGCCGCGGTGATTTGAGACACTGCCATTTGTTTCAAATTTTATAACCCGAGGATATAGAAAGAAAATATATTTAAAAAATCTCCTTTGACATTCCAGAATAAATGAATGCAATATCCATTTTCGGATACAAATTAAAATTGCATTTTAAAGTGGATAAATTAGATTGTAAAATCCTTGGCAATACTCTGCCATCTCCCGATCGATCACGAGGTAATTTGACCATGCTTGAAACTTGCAGCGCGGAAAGAGTGTTGCTGCGGTTCGGATGGGAGAAAAAATCGTTTTTGCACCAAACCAATTACAAGCTGCCACATCAAATTTTATGAATAAGAAAAGGTGGACATGAATTCAGATAATAAATAGTACTACATCTACTTATCAGGCACGGGGCCCACTTACTGCAGTTAGTTTTTAAAATGACTTAAATATTCACGTCCTTTCTTAATAGAGAAATACTGGGGGGCAGACGGGCTGCCCCCTCCACCAAAGCAGCCCCGTCGCTGTCGGTGGCGGTGGGCGACACCGCCCACGCCATCGGGACCGGCGGACTCAGGCGAACCTCACCCCTACGACGGCGAGCTCCGGTGAGCTCCGGTGTGCCCCCGGCAGCCTTCAACCCGTTTTCGGACCCGTACGGTCGCCTGAGTCCGCCGGTCCCGATGGCGTGGGCGGTGTCGCCCACCGCCACCGGCGGCGGCTCCGTTTGCTCCATGGCCGAATCCCCTCTTAAATTCATCTTCATTTTATTTTTTTATTGTATTTTTTATTATATTTTTTATTTTTTTATTGTGTTTTTTATTATGTTTTTTATTATATTTTGTTCATTTTATTTTTTTAATATATTTTTAATCTTCATTTTTTTATTTAATTATATTTTTTATTTTATTTTCATGTATTTTTCATCATCAAGAAGCCCAACGCTGGGGAGAGCCGGACCGGTTCCCCAGCGTCTCCCTTCTTAATATTACATTCTGATGTCCTGAGTGGGTTCCTCCTACGTGGTAGTCTGTGATAAGGCTAGTTCCTAGATATTTTCATTGGGGTTTCACTCAGTCTGGTACTCAAGTGTTTGTCTTCCTTGTGTTTGTGCCGTTGAATGATTTGTTTAAATTTTGATGAAAATGTATTGAACTGTGAAAATTAGACTAATTAGTGATGCCAAAATATTAACGGATACTCTTGTTAATAAATTGACAAATTAGCTAAACTGCATAAATATTTTTATTATAAAACAAATTTATTAAATAATAAAATAATTTTATTAAAGTATATAAATTAACAATAATTTATAAATTTATTTTATATAATTATTTTTGTATACATAGCACTTTTCATCTAATAATTCAACGAATTTGACTTTTTTTTTTTTCTTATATTAATTTTATTTTCTCGGTCTATTTTATTCGTTTATGATCTCCACCTTGTTAAGTAATATAGTTATTTTTGCCTACGTTACATTTTCGTTCTATTTTTATTTTGACATTTCTTATTGCGTGGTGCATGGTAATTAATCTTATTTTTAAGTTTTTTTTTGTGGTTAACACTTTGAATCATTAGAAGGGATTTCTTCAATTAATATTGTGTATTTTTTTTAATACCTTGGGAAAATATTAGAATGGACTTCATAAATTTATCTACGCTGATTGTTAAGTCGGTTTCTTAATTAAAGTTGGTTTGGGATTGCATTTTAAATTTTAAAATATATTTTTAAAACATTTAAAATTTATTTTTAAAGAAAAAATGACATGTTTTGATAATTTTATAAAAGGTGATTTAATCAATTAAAAAAAGTTAAAATCGACTTTTTAAAAAAATACCAAATTAAAATTTTTATCAAAAAAATCTTGTGAATAATTTTATATTTAAAAAAAATTATTTTAACTAGTTTTAAAAGTACTTTAAATACTAATTTATCAAATAGTAAACAACTTTTGAAATATAGAGCTTATTATTTAAGTTATAAATTTAGAAATTATATTTCTTACTGCAATCTCAAACATATATTTTAATACATTTTGTTTTGTTGGTTGCTTTTAGTGGAATTAATTGTTTTTAATAGGTACATTTTATATATATATATATATATATATATATATATATATATAAATTGGAGAAATCTTAGTTGTGTAGATAGGTATAATTTCTCGTACTTACATTTTAAAGTTTGTTTTTTAAATTTATGTACTCTCAAACTTTTTGAAATCTCTATTATTCTATAATATAAGGAAAAGTTAAAAGAAGTAGATGTAGTTGCAACGACATTTTTATGTACTTTTTAGAAGTGTTTAAATTGAGCTTTTTGAAGCACGAAGTAAATGACATCACCACGTTGTCACCAAAAATCTTAGTATTAGTATTGCTATATTACTAATATTATACTAAATAATAAATGTAAATTAGTATTACTAATTTACTAATTAGTATTAGTATTACTATATGTATATGTTACTAATGTATTGCTATTACTGTATTACTAAATCTATAGGATTACTATATGTATTAGTATTAGTATTATTGTATTACTAATGTATTAGTATTAGTAATTAGTATTAGTATTACTATATTACTAAATTTAATATTAGTATTAATATAGTACTAATGTATTACTATTACTATATTACTAAATCTATAGTATTACTATATGTATTAGTATTAGTATTACTATATTACTAAATGTATAATATTAATATTACTAAATTTAATATTAGTATTACTATAAGACTAATGTATTAGTAATTACTATATTACTAAATTTAATATTAGTATTAATATATTACTAATGTATTACTATTACTATATTACTAAATCTATAGTATTACTATATGTATTAGTATTACTATATTACTAAATTTAATATTAGTAAATACTATAGGAAGACTAATTGTATTAGATAGTAGAAATTTATAATATTAGGTACATATTTACTATATTACCTAAATTTTTAAGATTAGGTATTACTATATTATTTTTTTTTTTAAAATTTAATATTAGTATTAATATATTACTAACATCTTTTACTATTACTATATTACTAAATCTATATGTATTACTATATGTATTAGTATTATGTAAATTCTTATAATATTAGTATTACTATATTACTAAATTTAATATTAGTGATTAATAGAGTACTAATTTATAGTAATTATGTAATTAGTATTACTATACTTACCAAATTTAAATTTAGTTATATAGCACATATCAAAAAACAAGAAATGTAGATAATTTATTAGGCTATAAATTAATATAGTACGTATTAAATTTGAGGAATTTTTTTTAAATTTTTTGTTAAATAAGTATTGTTTTTTTAAGCAATTTTCTATATAAATATAGTATATTTTTGCTAAAATTATTGCATTATTTAATTTCTTAGTCCTCATAACAAAAGTTTCAAACTAGTTGACCCTACTTCAACCTAATTTTTTTAACATGATGTCTTTAATCCAATAGATGAAACAAACTTGCATTTATAACCACAAAATTGTCAATAATTTAACATCTCCACCTGAACACAAACATTTACAAAAAAAAATAACTATTCCAAAGATAGATTGAAAGATGAATTTTTTCATTAGGTAAGCGTGTACACACCAAACCAACGTATATCCAGACTAAATTCTATATTATAGCCACCTTAATAACCAGGCGCAAATTCTTTTTAACGTTATATCTCAAAAATTACATATCGCTACAAAATAAATGATCTACCCAGGTATCATGCCTAAATATCATTACAAACTTAGAAAACAATAAATGTAACAAAAGTTTATTATCCGTTAGCTGCTCAATAACAAATTATCTTCTTGAGTGAAGTCAAAATTCCACGACGTTTCATACATGAAATTAATATTGCGACGTTGTAGGAAGTTACAGATTCCTATAAAATAAGAAAAATTTCAGTGATGAAATTAAACCGCTTAAATAATAACAACATGAAATAAGAGTATAATAAGATTAATATGCATACTAATCCATTGGTGTTAACACAAATGAGTGGGTCTGGGGGGTGTCCGGTAGTGTATATTCCTATTGATAAAAAAAAAAAAAAATAAGTGACATAATTAAGACGAAATTAAATATTTAAATATAACAACAATTTGTAAGATATTATTAGTACTCATTACATATCAAATGGCATTGACCAATAGAAAGAGGGTATAGAGGTGTCGTGTATTACATATTCCTAGCAGAAGTACAAAAATTTAAGTGAGCCCATTAAGATGGAATCAAACATTTAAATATAACAATATTTTGTAAAATAAGATTAGTACTCCATACATATCAAATGACATTGACTATACGCGGGAGGAGATGAAGATGTCGGATAAAGTGCTTATTCCGAACAAATGATGACAAGTTTAAGTGACAAAATTAGACCTAAAATGAAAACAGTAAATATAACAACTTTTTGCAACCACATAAGAGTAAGTATGCATAGAAGTAAAATGGTGTTGATTTTGTTGTCGGGTCTGGAGGTAATGTAGTCGAACTCCGTCCGCTAATAACCAATATAAAACAAAAAATATTTCAGCAAATTAGAAGCTTCACACAATGAATATTACAACACATTAGAAAACAAATGATCTCTTAACAGGTACTTAAGTGATGTGACAGTTCCTTCTTACATGGTCCTTGTATGTTTGCAAATGCCACATCGTGTTGTTTATGTTGGCAACATTTTACCTTGGATTCCTTTGGACGTAATATTTTCGGGCGTTCCTCTAACCTACAATGATCGGTAGGATCTTGCACTCTTGGAAGATTGTCGAGAGTAATTGGCTACGAACCGGATGCCCCTATATGGTTCCAGCCATCAGCTGCATCATAAGCATCTTCTACTTTAAAAAAATCACGGATCCAGAGAGGCTCGTGATGCATATTTCGCTACTTCCTTTGACTCATGAGCATATTTCCTAATAGATAGTGATGTCATCTCAGGAATAGGATAAAACTGTCTTATCATATAAGGTTTTTTATCATATGATAATGAGATTGTCTCCATTAGGCCCCTGGCCCCTCAATCGTCACATTTCCTAGTAATTAGATGACTCTTTGTATTGATCGTCCACCCTCTCCAACACATATAATCACACAAGGTTCAATACAATTTCTTTTTGCCAATACTGTTGAAGACATGTTGCCATAGAAAGCCTATCCACTAGAAACTTGTGACATATGCAAGACACAAGATTTGTTGACGTGCTCAAGTGGCTCCACTTCATATATCGATTTCTCTCTTTCTCTAGAATGACCACCACAGGTAAATTTTTTGTTCATCTTCCGTCACGTGTTTTGTATGCCTCCCAGCTCATGGGAAGTTACTAACTCTTTAATTATTTTTGGGAGTATGCTATTCTTTTTTATTTTGGAACCCCACGATTTTTTTTTTTTTGTTTTTAGTTTTTTTATATAATTTTTAATTAAATATTTTTAAATAATATTATTTCTTTTTTGTATTTTTTAAAAATATAAAATCATGTAAAAATATTTAAAAAAAAAATTTTAAATATAAAATATCACAAAATTATTTAAAAACACTTACTTTAAAATTCTGTAAAAAAAATTATAAAAAAAAATTAGGATCCAAAAATCAAGATATGTAACAACATCCATATTTTTGGTTGGGTTTGTAAAAAAGAATTATAAGATTAGTATTAAAAAAAAATTAAAGATATGAACTTCAACTATGCATATGGTTTAATTCGGATTAAAAGAATCAGGTGAAAATGTTTAAAAAATAAATTTGAATATTTTGTTGTATTTTATTTGTTCCAATTTCCAGTGTCGTAAATATTGAACTAAATTTTTATAATGCTCTCACTCATGGGAGCTTAGTGAGAATGAGAATTGCTTTTCGTGCGACGTGGGTCCTTCGCATCGGATCCGCTGCAGCAGATTTAATTTCTTACAAATTAGATTCGCCACGTGGCAATTTATTACTGAGTTGGTGCAAAAAGGCATTTTTCTCCTGTCCGGATCCCATGTTTATACGCGCGGAAATGTTGATGGATATTTATGATATCATGTGCTTGATATAAAAATTACATTATTTTTAGAAGAAAATTCTGGTCAAAAGTTACTCGGGAGCTTGGATCTGCATTTCCATGTCCAGTTTGCATCCAATAATTAACAGAAAGAGGACCCTAAACTATCCGGCGAACAGCCGTCTGAGCCGGAAATTTTCCCAATTAGACAACCATTACTCTTTGCGTTTTCATGCTGTGCTGTTGACCTCTGATCATCACATTAACGGGCATTTGAGCTCACACGAAATCCAAATTCAATATAATAAAAATATTGTTAATTTCTGGACTCGATTTCCATTGGAAGTCAGTTAGGTGCGCCATAAGCCTCCGAACGCCGTTCCCGAGTCGCCACCCAACTAGCACGGCCTGCACACTCCAAGGCGTGTATCAGTGAGTAAAGGCCAACACAGCCCCTCTACCTCATGACGGACGATCCACCTCCGCCTCTCACCACACTTTAGAAAACCCACACATGAGTTCGGTCGTGCTCTCCTCAACTTCCAGCGTGCACAAACGACACCGTTGAGCCTTTGCAAGTCCACCGGCCACTGCCACAAACCCAAGCCGTGACTTGCACATTCCTTCCCCACACCATACCTGTTCTCTTTTGGCCACTCTCAACTCTCTCTCCAGTGTCTCCACTCTCTCTCTAACACACATTTTCATGCTCATCCACGCCAGAGGTCTAGGGTCGAACCCACGTACGACTCCCGCCGCATGCATACTCTGCACGTAAGCCACTTCCATTATATTGTTAAACCCCGTAAATAGTAAATTACTTATATTCCCTAACAGGTGACCTAGTGTTTCTTAATTGTGATGTTATTTTTGTGATAAAACTGAGTTAGATGTGTGGCCGTTGGAGATATTTTACGGATTAATCACCATGATGATCATTTGAGAAATTATGTGGGGATAAATTATTTATAAAGTAACAATATTCCAAGGTTTTGAGGATTTTAGACATTAGAGAAATATAGATTGCAATCTCTCTGTTATAATTACAAAGTATGTGATCAATTGGAATATTACAGAAGTTCTGTGACATTTTTATGGATGATGCATGATGCTACTCATGACGTTGTTTTGAGAAAATTAAGAAATGTTAAAAAGTCTAGGTAAACAGTTTTTCGATACTAGACTTGCATAAAATAAAAAAAAATAAGGTTTATTTAAAAAATATGCATTTTTTTTTTTAAAATAAATAAAAAAAAAAAAACAACCCCAATTATGTGTTTAGCATATGCATGAAATATGTATAAGAAAAAAATATTTTTTTGTGAAGACTGATGTAGACATGAGTTAATTTTGTATATTCTATTTTCTAAACTATGTAAAACAAGCAAATAAAATTTATGAAAATTTGTGCATGTGATTGAAGATGTTCTGAATTTGTTTTTGAATATATGAAATGATTTGAATTTGTTTAGTATTATATTTGATCTGTTGTAGCATCTAAAAATCTTGGCATAAATTTTTGAATTCTGTATTCTAACTAAAGTTTGATTATGATGTTCATGATCTATTTTTCATTAAGACTCCATCACGAATGATAATAGTGACACACAGTCCTACCACGGTTATAATAATGGTATATGGTCTCGCAATGGGTATAATAATAAGATACAACCCTACTATATATGGGTATAATAGTAGCATACAATCCCGTCATGAGTATAATAGTAATATACGGTCTCGTCATACGTATAATAGTGACATACGGCTTTGTCTTGGATATAATAGTGACATATAATCCTGCCACAAGTATAATGGTGGTTTATAAATCCTATTATTGGGATTAAATATGGTATGCCCCGATGTGATGCTACAAAAGATGAAGACGATGTTTTCAATTTGATATGCCAAAGAATTTTGAAATAAGTTTGTTTATAAAAGTTCCACTTTGATGATCTTTTACATGTTTTAATTCTACATTTTGAAAGCAAAAGTCATATCACCCGTATAACTAGTATGTAAACAAAACGACATAGCACTGGAGACATAACTCCATAGTTAGAGAAGAAATAGAAATCTAATCCAAATGCCAAGCAACTCAATGCAGCTTGCCTATAAGCTTCAAAATGATATCCAAGAAATGGAGGATCGATACCAAGAGCTCCCCGAGGCTCCTCCCGAGCCTATTCGACCTCGCCCAGATAGTCTAAGGTAAGAGAAAATGTTCTAAAAACAAAAAAAAAAAAAAATTCTTCCTTTTATCTTTTTCTCGCTGTTAATTGAAACGTTTCATCATTTGGTCAGTGTGGTTTCGATTAAAATCCCATAATGACTCATTCCCTAGAACTCTCAAAGCAATTTTGAGTGTGTTGCTTCTTTTTAGGATGTCTCCCTTAGAGCACTATCAGTGATTTCTTTACATGTATGTTCAAAATCACATCTTTTGAAAATTGATTTTATATATCAAGAAAATTTTTCATATTGAATTATGTATTTTTTAACCAAATAGTAAATAATTATTATTATCTTTTTATTTTTTCCTAAAATTAATATTCTTTATATATTTTACAATTAGTATCCACTGAATATCATCAATTTAATACAAATTTATTTATCAAAACCGTCTTAATTCATATTCCACAAAGTTGACTT